>OX380340.1:27264680-28705431 GCA_947425015.1 Pterostichus niger
TAATAATAGGTCGCAGATATATATACTGGTGGTATCCCAATTTTTCTCTTTATTTAATAACATTATTGCTCGATTGGGGTAGGTGGCTCAGTGGTATTGAGTAGACCTGTGGATCTTGAGAACCCTGGTTCGATCCCCACAGCCGACAAACAATTTTCACCAAATTAAGTTTATCCCTGTGGCTTCCCCTCCACTAACATCTTTGGGGGCCGTGACTTGACGGCTGGTAACCGTACTTCACGCGAAGAAATATATCACTTACCGAGATCTGTTTCGGCAGAGTGCCACACCCAGTAATGGGTAAAAGGCGTAATGATATATTTATTTATTTTATCATTATTGCTCGTCAGTCAATGTGTTATTGAGATATTTATAACGAACAAGAACTTGGTTTTTTAAATTTGATTTTCGACTAAATAATTTTTGAATGAGATTTGAACGAGTGTTTTAATAGATAAACTTATTTACGTTTCTAATTGTGCCTTTCCCTGAAGAAGCTGTAAAGGACGGCAAAATATCAGAAATTACATAAATGTGAAATAAGTTGACTGAATTCCTATACTATATGAATTTTTCTGTATTAATTACGGGATAGATGGCTTAATGGTATCGAGTAGGCCTGTAGATTTGAGAACCAGAGTTCGATTCCTAAGGGCGACAAACAATTTTCACCACGTTAAAACTACCTCTGTAACTCTCCTTCCACTAACATCTTTGGGAGCTGTAATTTGATGGCTGCACTTCACGCGAAAAAATATATCACTTACTGAGATCTGTTACGGCAGAGTGCCACACACAATAATTGGTAAAAGGCGTGATAATATATTTATAATTTATTTATTATTTACCAGTCGTTTAATAAGTTACCTAATTATTGCTTACTTTAAACAGGAATCAGCTACATGCCATGTCCCACGTTGCCTATTGGTATTCTACGACGTTCATATAGTATATTCCACTTTATTATCATTTACTCGATACTCGAAATACAAATACCCACAATTTCACGCAATTTAAATAATTTTACACCTTAAAATATTCACTAAAATGCCCATAAAACTTCGAGAACATTCTCTTCACTGCAAACTCTAGCACTGAACTGGACTAGCCTAGCTCAGCGAGAACAAACATTTTTAGATATAATTGGTACGCTATGTTCTAACTTGTTTATTAGCGTTAACAATCATTTAATAATTCATTAAATGTAGTATGTAGGTATAGATTCCATAGATGTCGGTTCATTGCCGACAATAAACGAATAAACCCGATTTGTGTAGAATTAGAATGATAATATTTAGGTGAGTGAACGTTATAAACAAAACAGAGACGCTCTAGATGCACCAAATTTTATTAATACTGTTATAGAATATTTTATATTATAATTTTTAAAAAGAACAAATACAAAACTAAATAGATTACGAACCAATTTAAAATATATAAATTTAAAAAAAAAACGCTCACAGCAAAAATTATATTTAAAAAATTAAATTTCTTTATTGAGAATAATTCGAAAATGATTTTTGTTATATCGTTTTAAGAAATCAGTACTTCAAATTTTATAATATTAATAATTTAGTTTGTAGGTTATGTGGATCCAAAAGAATTCTTGATAATAGGTAATTAGGCCTTAGTAATCCTTGGATAGTGGAATAAATTAACAAATTTGATTCATTTAAACTTGACGTTTCGAACGTTAAAACACGTTCATCTTCAGCTGTTAAAATGTATACAATGTTAAAATATAATAATATTATTTGTCTACAACATCACTCACCAGTAATACAAGTTGCTACGTAAAAACAGTTGAATGGTTTAATAATTTAGTGTCATCAACTTTTTTCATGATTTTACACAATTTAGATAGGGATAAAATAAACAATCTTTTCTACTATGTTACTGGAGCACTAAACTCAGAAGTTTCTGTACAAATGAATAACTCTCGTTAATTATTACTATATAAGTGTATTATTAAGTTTATATGTAACCATTATTTGCCAATCTTTTGTACAAGATTTGTAAAAAATCTAAAAACAAAATAAATTTTATCTATCTATCTATCTATATTATAATTTTTTAAAAACAACAACAAAACTAAATAGATTACCACAAATTTAAAATATATAAATTAAAAAAAAAACGCTCACCGCAAAGATTATAATTTAAAAATTAAATACTTTATTAAGAATAATTCGAAAATGATTTTTGTTGCATTATGAAAATATGAGAAAATAAAAGCTTAATATTTCAATATCAAAACTAAAACTCTACCTCAGTGATTCTCAAACACTGTGACGCGGCATGTTTGTGTGCCGCCAAATTTTATACAATAAAAATATGATTACAATTTTCTACACCTTATTTGTGCGAATTCGGATTTTCAGCATTAACCAATATAAAAACGACAAAAAGATCGAGACTTTTAAATGTAGATGACGAAATTAGAGTGGCATTATTATTTTTATAATCAAATGAAATTATCAAAAAATATCAAGCTCAAATTTCGCATTAAATGTAATTTGTAATTATTCACTCAATGAACATTTTACTGTCTTTGTAATATATGTTATTTTATTTGACAGTATAGTCCAAAATTGTGATCATAAACTATTTTACATAGTGTATTATAGGTAAGTAAAATTATTTTAAACTTATCTTATTGTTAGTATGCCGCCAAATTTTTAAATTGTTAAAAGTGTACCGTGACAAAAAAAGGTTGAGAATCACTGCTCTACCTACTTAATTAATATTAAAGTTTGCATTTGATTGCATCTATATTTAGGATATCACTTATAATAAGCAGAGATATATTATTTTTTATATAACCGGGCCAAGAAATCAAACAATGTACCGCATCAATAATTATGTCGTCATTAACACAGTATGAATGTCACAATAAGCAGAAATATTTTGTATAGTCGGGTCAAGATATCAATCGATGTTTGTTATCAATAATTATGACGTCATTTACAGATTATGCAAAAACAGGTTTTAATTTACAAATAATGAATGCAACCAAACTTCCATTTCTGGAGTAATAATAAAATAGGGCTTTATTTTGCTAAGAATCGTTTATAAACACTAAATAATCCAAGTAATTGATATTCTTACACATTTTAAATTATTTAAATAGATCATTTATGTTACAATTAGATGCGAACTTCACTGTTTGAGGTTTACATTTTGTAAAGACTGAGGTCACAAAATCATTACTGCTTAATAAATAAAAATTAAGACTATATGAAAATTATACGAGTTTTATAAAAATAGTTATTTTGTATTAAGCGCAAAATGAGTGTTTTTTGTTGCGCGTGAGAATGTTACATTTAGTCGAAACCGCAGGTCGAGATAATAAAAGTCATTCGAACGCGCCAAAAAATAAGAATTTTGCCACGAAATACAAACAACATTTTTTCTACAACGGTAAATAAAAAATAATACAATAATTATTGATTTATTTAAGTAAATTGAAGGAAAACAATAAACAATAATATTAGTTTGATACTATTGATGTGTTTTAACTAAAGAAACCTGACAATAAATAATTTGGGAGCGAGCACTAGAATATGAAACAGTGCGCAAAATACTCAATAAACCTGTAAACCATTGTACTTGTCTATTTACATTCATATAAAATTCTCATTTTGCGCACTAGTTATTTGTGTATTAAGAGCGTAAAGTGATTTTTTGTTACTCGAACACGGTAATTGCAGCGCGAGCCGAAGGCGAGAGCTGCAATAGTGTAAGAGGAACAAAGACACTTTACGCTCGTGATACACACATAATGTTTTCTACGATTGCATCTTAAAATTATTAAAAAACGTGTGCGTACTGAAAATAAATTTGTTCTGTTAATTGTCAATATGACAAGTTTCTGTTTTGTTTGTATCTCTGGTAACTATTGAAATAAGTGCGCGTTTAATATCTTTTTCGCACGTTGCCATTGGAAACGCGCACATTTAACGTCTTTTTTGCGCGTTGCCATTGGAGACGAGCGACAAAGATATTTTTCGATTGTTCCACAGAAAACGTCAACTTTACGATGACAAATGAGAGCGTAATTGTCAACTTTTCATAGCAATCGTACAAAAAATATATTTTAAGAAATAATGGAAGACCTCATTCTTATCTGTCTATCTACATGTGGCAGTTATTTCTGAATCGGCTCTAAGATCAAAATCAACTCGTTATCACTAACTGTGAAGAAAATTAGTTTCTTTTATCTATTTCTTGATTTCTTAGTTTTCATTTTAAACTTTCCATCTTCCGTTAAATCCCGAGTAAAACCCGGTCTTGCAGATATTAATTAGTATTTTTATTTTAGTTATGAAATTTACTCATAAATTATTAACTATAATTGTTATTTTCTTTTATATTATCAGCAAGGCCATATAAAATTAATACATAACAAAACTTTTATTACATTTGTAAACCTTATAAATAAATATCGTAAAAATAAACCTGTAAACCATTGTTCTTGTCTATTTACATTCATATAAAATTCTCAATTCATAATCAAATTAAAACTGCTCCATATTATTTTATATATCTACCCATTTCAACTACGACATAAAAAGTTAAATTTTGTTTAAGGTCAGAATAACATGAATTTGGTCTTTTAAGAGAGATAATAAACTAGGTTCAATGAAAATTTGCAATGGATCTGGTTAGTAGAAAATCAAACTTGATATTCGACATGATGGTGATAAAATTTTAAGGGTAATAAAGTTTTATCTGACATAAAGCTTAACACCAGAATTACTAATAGATATCAACTGTCAGGCTTCACTTTTTATATGCATATTAAAAATTCTATAAAAATTCTCGAGTGCCACGTAGGATGGAAAAATAATGATGTTCACATTCGAATCACTAGTTTATTCATAAAGTTCCGTGATGACATTCAGAGCATAGCAACGATTCAAATTCTGTATTATCATGTTTCATTTTATATTATTAAACAAATCATATGTTGAAGCATTAAAGTGTCGGATTTATTTTAAATCTTTATATTTCTGTAACTATAAATGCTGTGGCGCTGACGCAAGTATATTTATTTCTCTTTGTTAAAATATTTTACTTTTTGCAAAAAAAGTTAGCTATTAACGTCGCTATAAGCATTTCAAATAATGATACAAAAAATTGAAGTACGACGAACCACAGAAAATTGTTTATTTGTTTTCTTGTTGTTATAGCAGCGCGTATTAATTCACTGATAACTTTAAACAATCCTACGGCTATTTTTAAATTTTTGAATCAATCCACGTTATTATTTTATATGCTCCTGCACCAACTACTTGATTTATGACATTGCAGTAGAACACACAGAGGGTAGTTCTGAGGGTCCAGACATTCCACATAAAAATATTACACCCATACCTCGCTTTACGGCCTAGATACGTTCCACGAAACTTGGCCGTAAAGCGAAAAGCCGTATAAGGAATCAATCAATTCTAATTCAAATTCATACAAATGTAATGGGAAAAAAAGTTTTTTTGCCATTATAGCGAAACATTTTAGGCCGTAAATCGTAAACGTGACTTAATTGTATAAAGAGCGGCCGTATAGCGAGGTATGGGTGTATTAAATATTGTGTATTAAAATTTAAACGATTTAAATTATAGAAAAACTATGTATATTTACTGCAATAAAAACGAAAATTTAATAATTGATAAATAAATAAATATATAAATAAAGATGTAAGTAGAGGCAGAGCCACAGGGGTAGTTTTAATGTGGTGAAAATTGTTTGTCGGCTGTGGAAATTGAACCAGGATTCTTAAATCCTCAGTCCGACTAGATACCACTGAGCTACCTATCCCATTTATATGAATTTTTAAAAAGGCTTGCTGAGAGTCACTGCGGATTGCTTTAAAATGTTGTGCTTATTGGTTAACTAATCTAGGCGAGTCAGATTACAAAATTCAAACAATCTGATAAACCGACAGATCAATAGATTTGAGTGAATCATTTATTCGTGTTATCGGTGTAATGAAACATATTTACATTCGTAACAAAATAAATAAATAGATTACAACCGTTCCCTGAACGATATACGATGTAAAAAGTAATTACGAAACTTCGTTTCGCTTTACTTAAAAACTAAAAATCAATAGACTACACACATAATAGAGTATTGATGTTGTTATTGTTCTCTTATTTGCTTTAATGCTATTTCCTCGAAGAATTATCAATAACAGCAATAACTGAGAGTGCCATAGCGGTGATATTTAATTAAAGTAGCAATTATGAACGCAATTTAGGTCAGGAGCACTTTTATCTAAACACAATTTGGAAAATAGCTCCACAAGACTGAAAGTTATTAGTTAACTATTGGCTTTCCGCTGTTATTAACTAAGTTCGTTGTGCGGCAGACAGACACATTTATTTGAACCACGAAACAATAGAAACGTCTATTTGAAATCTGTGCTCAATTTGCCCATTACAGGATATAAATTACTGCCTTGCGGGCGTATTCGATTCGCAATTTTTTATACCTGCTAACGTCCGGCCAGTGCTGTTTCAATCGACTAAATTCGGCGGGATTCGGCTTGAACGAATGAGTGCAACAAACACCACGAGGCGGACAGCTTCTGGTAAACAATTGATAAATTAAATTAAGAGCATCGATTTTTCAATGTAATAGTTGTAGAGCCATGTCGAAATCACAATACATACGTGGATTCGGCTCGTCGTGATACAAGCGTTTAACCCAATTACTCGCAACTGTTTTCGTTTTGTCCGTTGGATTTCATAAACTTTCTTTGTTAAAAGGTATCGAATCAAATCAACATCATATTTCAACCATGTTTCTTTACGGTATAATATAGTAACTTAATTATCTAATGGGATAGCTTACTATTATTATTTTTTAATATAAATCATCGATTAATAATGCATGTATCGATGCAGGAATAAACTGATAGAAGGCTGAGCTGTCTTATAATAAATGACAGTTATTGTCGGTTTTTTCTACTACAGCAACAACTATCAGAGGTATAAATTTTAAAAAATATCGCATAGAAATTACAGCACTAATGGTAATCATTATGCTGAATGCTATTTTCTGATGCGATATTTTTAAAATTATCCTGACTCGAAGATGAAAAAAACGGGATCTTAATATCATTACTATTTTATATTTGACGTATTAACTATATGTCATTTTTTCCAGTTTTAATGAAATGAGCTTTAGACTTAAACCAACAAATAAAATATCATACTAAATGTATTTTTATTTGATCACAATACATGTATTATTTTTCAACGATTACTATGAAAGGTTAACAATTACGCTCTTATCGTAAAGTTGATGTTTGCTGTGGAACAATCGAAAAATAACTTTGTCGCATATTTCCAATGGCAACGCGAGAAAAAGATATTAAAAGCACGCGTTTCTAATGGCAACGCGCGAAAAAGATAATAAATGCTTGTTTCTTCAATAGTTACTAAGAAAACGAAATATAACTTGTTATATTGACAAAACGAATTTATTTTCAGTACATATATATTTTTTAGTAATTTAAGATGCAATCATATAAAAATTATGTGTACATCACGAGTGTAAAGTGTCTTTGTTCCTCTTACACTATTTCCGTGTTCGGGTAACATAGAATCACTTTACACTTTTAATACACAAATAACTAAATTATTGTTTATTTTGTAGGTGGCTCAGTGGTATCGAGTCGTCCTATGACTCTTGAGAACCCTGATTCGATCCCCGCAGCCGACAAACAATTTTCACCAAATTACCCTTGATACTATATAACGTCATTGAATCTCAGTGGTATCGAGTCTGCCTGTTGGTTTAAGAACTCGTTTCCCTCAGACGACAAACAATTTTCACCAAATTAAATCTACCCCTGTGACTACCCCTCCACTAACATCTTTAGAGGCCGTGATTTGATGGCTTATAACTGCACTTAGTGCGAAGAAATATATCACTTACCGAGATCTGCTACGAGGTACTGGGTAAAACACATTGTAAATGGCAATAATAGACTAAGGTATAACGGTAGGTATATTTCTGTACATACTATACCTTAAACGCGTAAAATTTAGAAATCTAATATATTATTATTAAAATTTTGCAAATAAAGGAACGCATTTTTACACTTGATTTTCTAGTTCACCGAGGTTACAAAAATTCTCAGCAATAAGAAATGTTACTTAGCTAGGGCATCACCTTAACACTAACGTGTTTCTTTTTTATAGTAGGATCTGGTTTTACGGAAACGGAAATAAATAAAATTTATGGCGCAATGAAACGATAATGTACATAGAATTTTATGTATGTATTAACATGAGAAGATTCTCGGTTGAGAAATTGAAATCTTATGCTCCGATACTTTATTTTTTATAAGAAAAAATCAATTAACAAATTTAGTACTTGAGTTATGTTGTACAAATACATAATTATAATTTTTTTGCTGATTTTATATTTAAAAAATTAAGAAGCATTTTAATTTTAAGTAGTATTTATTAATTTAAAATATAAATAATTTAAACCAAATCTCATATAATTTACAAGGAAACGGTGATTTATTATAATTGTTGTTTATTTTAAAAATTCATGTCAAACTTTCGAGAAATAATAATTATGTAATTTATCAAGTTATTTCAATTTTAATGTACATGTGTTTTATATCGTTGAAAAGAGAACAAACCTTTAAGTGCCATACATAAAAGTATTCGAGATATAAAAATATTGAGGACTTCTGTGAATTTTTTGGTAAAAAGTGCCTAAATAATATGCAAGGTAAAATGTATAGATACAATCAAAAAGGTTGTATGTGAAAAACGAAATTGAAAATAGGAAAACAAACATATGTTTAAACTGGCCCACTAGTAAGGGAATTTTTGTCTAATTTAACCATCTTCGTATCTCTTATAGTTCTCCAGATCCTCACGTTCAAATAGTTTTATTGGACATTATGTATACAACTTATTTTAAGTTCATATAGTACTCAACGTTTACATGAAGTAATAGCTATTAACATACTTAGGAATGTTATGAGTATCATTACAGTCGCAGATGTCAGTTTGAAATCCGAGCTCGTAGAGTGAGGATTTTAAGACATCTAAGGCCTGTTATTACAACCGTGGTTTGTTCAATAGTTTACCGGTTTCAAAATGTAAACACGTTAACGTCATTAATAAATATTATTTTTTGAAATTCTTTTAAGAATAACGACATTGTTATAATTTTAGAAGGTGATCAAGTAAGTCTGTAGTCTGTATGTTTTTTGTTTAACGCCATGGTTACAATTGTTTTGTTTTGTGTCATATTTATAAATACATTTTTTATTCAAACGTCATCACGTGGTCATCTCTAATTTGAAAGACTGTACAATGAATATACATATTATTATAAGCAGGAGAAGTAATCTTATTGTTGTTTTGAGTTCCGTTTGTATTAATAGTGTTATATTATCATTGTGCTTTATTTTCATTTTCTTGACTGTTTTGACAAGTCAATATGGTAATATTACCGTACAGAATACGGTTATTACTTACTTACCAGCCTACTTTTGTTCATGTAGACATGGTTTACTTTAATATCCTGAAACCGGTAAACATTTTAATGGCACTATTTATAATATATTAATAATTAAATTATAATTATAAACCCTACAATAGTCCATTTATTCATTATGCAACATCAGATAAATGAATATTACTAGTTTTATAATTATAATTTAATTATTAATATGTTATAAATAACTCTCAAACTAGTGGCATTTTACATATTTTCTTTATGAAATTGCACTTAATTTTGCGAATAAAAAAAAATATTTCTGTATTATAATCAGTACGTTGAGTACTATAAGTTGTAAAACATCCTGTATATCAGGAATGACGTATCACAACAAATAACTATAGATACCAATTTTGTTCTTGCGTCAAATATTTAACTGTGGACGCAATTGCCTTCCAATGTGAGATGCTATATAATTATATCCAGAGTCTTCAACAATCCACCTACCCCTAATCAATTCAAAATCATCCTAATCTTCTACCCTCTTTCAGCACGCATGCGCGTTCCACTATAATGTTTCCCCTGCGACAAACATCCTCCACAGTCCAACGTTGCCACTTCTACCACGGCCACCACTACCGCTGCAGTGTTGCCGGATTATTGCCCCGCAGTATGACTGTCTTCACCTCCTATACCGCTCCTGACACCGAGGTGATAACAATTTGCGTCACTCACAAACTTAAACGTATATTAACTGGCGGGAATCAGGACGGCAAACAAGCCGAGTGATTAATTAGATGTTTCTACTGTGCAGGAGCCGGGTTGGAGGCGGCGAGCAGTCGTTCCTTGTCCCGGTGATTGTTTGTTTTGTGGGGTTTACGTTTTTATCTGGGTGTAGAGAGAATGAGAAATGGAGGTGTTGAGTTAATGAAGAAAATTTGTTTTAAATTGAGGAGGCATAATTAGGTTGTTCTCCCAGTTGGACAAAATTAATGACGTTTGAAAAGATGACATTCTCATTTAACACGAAAAATTTGGATATTTGAATGAACTTTATTTATTTCTTATATTTACATGAGAATTCTCTGACATGAGAAGACAAAAACTTGAGGAAATATAAAAAATATGTTATTTAAACCATTGATTGAATATCCGTATATTTATGGAAATATACTTTTAGTTGCTCATTACTTTGAAAAACATTTTTATCCACAATTTTTTTCGAGTTCATTCCAACAACGTATTAATTAGTACAAGTGGAACACGAATGCAAATTACATTGTTGGTATACACGATAAAAAATTATCTGGATATGAATTAATGCTCGAAGGCAGATTCGGTAAAAACATCGTATCGACACGAACACAAAAAGTAAAAATTGCTTAGATTTTGCTTACACTAATCAACTTATAATAGAATAATATATCCATGGCAACTTATATGCAGTAAATAAAATTGAAAATAAAAATCATTTTTTTCGAAAACTGTCATATAAAATTAAAATTTACATGACAACTATCAACACGCGAAATGAGTGTTTTTTGTCTACAGAACGCAAAAGACTTTTGCATGCAGGTTGCAAAAGTTTTTTGCATCATGCAATTTTTTGATAGAAAAAAGGCTCACAATTTAATAAAATTTGTCACTTTATTTTTTTGCTTAGAAACAATACTTCTATTCTTTAACAAAATTTATATTTAATGTTCCAATTGAGCAATTATTTATACAGGGTGGTGAATGGTTTTCAATGCTATTTTTCCAATGTTTAATTAGTGGCTTCTCTATTTATTTTATGCAAAAAAGCTTCAAATAAAGTTTTAGGGCATAAATTTCCGCATCTAAATCAATAAATATAATTTCTATTACATGCTTTGTAACGACAGAAATTAAATATTAAAATGTCGAAAATTGTGTCTAAAATACAGACAGTCATGGAATTGAACAAAAAATAAATAAATGCTTGGTGTTTAATAGCAAGAGTCTTAATTCAAAATGTATAATTTAGAAGAAAAATTAGATGTAATGAAAGTTCTCTCAAACTTATATTTGGATTTTCTATCACTGATTGCAAAACGTTAAATTCATTTTCATATTCTACGTTTCGATTTCTTACATTATTATTATGCAAACATTTACAATTACTTAATAAAGTCCCAGAATTTTCAAATTTTCGAATTAATCTTGTAACATTTGTATGACTTGGAATGGGCCGATTTGAATACTTTACATTAAACAAAGCACATATTTGTCGAGCACTATTTTGACCATAAAACTATTTCACTATATCTAATTTTTCTTCTAAATTATACATTTTGAATCAAGACTCTTGCTATCAAACACTAATGACAGCAGATGACAGATAAAAAGCCAAGCATTTATTGATTTTTTTGTTCAATTCCATGGCTGACTGTATTTTCAACACAACTTTCGACATTTTAATATTTAATTTCTGTCGTTACAAAACATGTAATAGAAATTATGTTTATTGATTTAGATGCAGAAATTTATGCCCTAAAACTTTTATTTGAAGCTTTTTTGCATAAAATAATTAGGGAAGCCAATAATTGAACATTTGAAAAATAGCATTGAAAACGCTATGGTGCGCAATTCGATTCGCCACTCTGTATATTATTTATTATATTATGGTTGGCTGCACTTTTTTGATTTTATATTCAAAATATGCCAATATCACAGTTTTAGTCACATTCTTCAATTTCTAGTAATCGAACTATTCCATAAAGTCTTTGTAAGCACATTCATATTGCCTGGTCGACTTTTTAGGAATAAGACCAGAAATTGCACTTTGCGTAGCTTATAATACTTCTGGAGGCAAATTGTCTTCGTCGCTATTTGATATCATTTTAATAGTATTGAAATATTTTACTTGTAATATGCGAATCCCAATAAATCGCAGAAAAAAATTAGAACGTTTGTTTGATTTCTATTGCCAACCAGCTGTCAATTGCTGGTCAGAGAATACCAGATTTGATAGCAATTATATTACATACATTGTTGTCATAAAGTCATTAAATGTCACATTAATTAATCCTAAACATCAAAATTTTCTCATTACATTAATACTAATTTTGGGACAAAGTTTTCGAAAAAAACGTTGTTTGATACTCGATTGCGAAATGCTTTTGCATTCTCGAATGCAAAAGAAACATTTCGCAATCTAGAATCAAAAATAACTATATCTGTAAGAATCAAAACTTTTCCGTTTTGACACCAAATCGTTAGAAAATATAGATAAAGCAGTAGAAAGTACAGTCACGCAATATACAAAAAAAAGTATGAGAACATTTTGCCAAAAAAAAAGAAAGAATTATGAGTTAGATGCATCAACGTCACGAAAGAAATTGCAACGCAAAAATGATAAATATTATTATTATTAATTGTTTATAAAACTTGTACTTTGATATAATGACAATTCAATATATTTTTAAAAGTGTAAAACTGACATTTTTTACACGAAAAAATGTCTACTCATTAATTTTGCTTAGGTAAGTCAAGGAATGAAAAATTTCCAATAAATTATTGTGTTACCATAGTAACCATGCTTAATACAATCTTTCTATTGGCTGTTAATTAGTGGCATATGATATTCTCGGTAATATACACGTAAACAGGAAAAAAAATATTGAAATCGGTTCAATACGGTACGAAGAAATTGAGAGATAAAAAAGCGAGTGACTGAATGACCAAGTGGGCCATAGGCTGTCAATATCTTTTAGCACATGGAAAATAGTAGTCAGTTATGAAAACATAATCAGAGATGTTTTGATAACATTACAACTACAAAAGACTGTTCCGAATTGAACAGCTCTCAGCTCTCCTTATATTGCAAATATTGAAACATCCAATTCCCTTTATTGCGATAGGAAGACGTTTGTGTACTTTTCATGATTTTGTAAATTGCGATGTTTTCACATAAAACGTTCGATGCGTTGCTGGTGTGAATACACAAGGAGGCTGAGATGCCCCTCTGGCCGAGCCAGACCTACGCCGTTGGCGTGCGCGGAGCAGCGTATTAAATTAATGAAGCTCATTACTGTTTGGTTGCTGCTACTGCTGTAGATATAGAAACATCGAAGTCAAACAGGGCCGGCCTATCTTCGTCTCTACACTACTCACATAAAATCTTATGTTAATCGTTGTTTGTAAATAGACAAGTCATTTTTATTAATTTGATTACGGAAACTGAGTAATAATTTGTCAATCTTGATTACAATATATTTGAAAAAAGTTATTACACATGAGAAAAAAAATTGTTATTGTTCTGCCAAAATAAGTTATAGAATAAAAAAAAATTGCTTCTATTAAAACCCATATATCAATCATGAAATTATTTATCACATATTAGATGTTCAAAAAAGAAATAGGTACTACAGTACAAAAAAGTATTGAAGTTAGTAAAAACAGGCAACAATAATTATGTGTCTTTATCAATAAAGTAGCAGATATCTTATTTGGCAGTGGAAAATATCGTATCAATAAATGAGTTATGTACAACAAAACTTAAATATTAAACCTCTTGGGGGTGGAAAGAGGAAAAATTGCAAAATTTTTGAGAAACGATAAATATATTTTATGGTGAAAAAAACGATAAAAAAATTGATCGCAGCTTCGAAAATGTGCAATTTTTCCTTTTTACATCCTCAAAGAATTTTGATGGTGGAGGGGGTTGGGGTATACAATTACGAAATCAGAAAATATATTTTATGGTGAACAAACGATAAAAAATGAACGTAATTTTCAATTTTGCCCCTTTCCAAGGGGTTGCGGGTGGAAGAGATACATTCTCCATAAGAAACTGTAATTGATTTACAAATTTCATCATCCCCCTACCTCCTCGGAGGTAAAAAGAAGGAAAATCGATTTTTTTTTGAGTAAATATAACTTTTTATCGTTTACTTCACATTAAAAAATATTTTCTGATTTCTCAATTTAAGTCTTTGAAACTTAGCCTATCAGGGGGGGTGGGAATATGTATGCATATCATGCCTGAATAGTTTTAGAAAAATAAAAAATACACGTATTTTGTAACTTTGTCTTCGAACGCATCGTTCTCGAGATATTTAAGCGTTTCCAGACTCTTTGCACACTCTATATAAAAGCAACTAGAGGTTAATGAATTCAAATAATATAACTAAAATACAACATCAAAACAACAAAAGACAGAATTTTTTTTAATCGATCAAAATTAACTATATCTAGATTAGAATATATTATAAGTATAGAAATAGAACTGCAGTTATATAAAATATTCCAGTGAAAAAGTTTTTCATCCGATGTTCTTTCATTTACATCCTGATTCTCAAAAAAGTTTTAGTTAATCCTGATTTTTGATTAATCTAACCTTATTCTAAACCCAATATTAAAAAGAGATTCCAAATGGCATTCTAAAAGTAACTTCCTTAATGTGTCTAAATCAAAAAATCATAGTTTGTTAAAACTCTTTTGAGAATTGAGCTGTTTGAGGCAAAATAATGATAATACCTTATAATTTGAATCATCTTTCTGATATCTAGCAAATTTCAGCAAGTAAGATTAGATACCAAGGCTGCAGCAATCTATTAAAATAGATCCTGTGCTTTATTTGCGGCGGTATAATTTAAGATTATAAATATTGACTTTAGCACTGACATGCATGTGTAACGTCGCAGTCAAGTACTCGCAGTTTGGCGACGACGTTACATTATTTCGTCTCCAGGGATCTGCTCATTGTTACACTTCTGTTTATGTTTACTTTTCTATCTACTATTTATTATTCATTCTTCTTCCACACTTCAAACTATAAACATTTTTAATATCTTATTTATAGATTCCAAATTATTGTGATCGTAATATACATAAATAAAGTGAATTATATGATATTATAAATAAATGATTTTTCATTGGTGACCCCCGACTTAATCGTTGCACCTTCATTATGGCTACACATGCTCTTCCATCAGAGATTTTGTTTCTATTTCCACAAAATAATGCTGTCAATTAATCTTTGAACAGTACAAAACTTTAGTATATTTATTATTATGTACGCATGAAACTATTTAACTATTATAATGAAATCAATAAAGAGCTCATGTATTAAAATATGTTCATATATTACAAATATACGAGTAATATAAATTATTATACGTATTTACATAAATAAGAACTTAAACAACATTATAATGTTTTCTCATAAATATGTATCCAATTTCTTATGTACACATTCATTTATTCATTTGCACAATATATTTACCTATGGATTAGCAACATTTATAAATACACTATACAATTTTGATAAAATTTACTTTTAAATTTTAAATAGGAAGGCAACATTTTTTCAATAATTTCTTTTACATTATGGAAATAATATTGTTTGAAATTAAAAAAATATATATAAACCAGAAGCCTTGAACTACGAATGTTTTATAATTCTGAATTAACAATGAAAAAAAATAAATACAAATGAAAAATAAATAAACCAATAAAAAATATTGCTGTTGCATCATAATCACAATGGCAATTACGAAAAAAATAAGAAACTCTGTTAATTAATGTCGGTCAGGGCTTGTATATCACTTCTTTAAAATTAGAGTTTCGATCAGAAGAATCAAAACATTTATTAAAAATAAAAAAATTCTCATAATCGAATAAAAAATAGTGTAAGACACGCGGACAAAAAGATTTTCGTACTTATTGCGGTTGCCTGTATACGTACGTAAAACTACATTTTTCGTCTTTGTATCATAAATAATAATTTTAAGTCAGGAATTATTTTAACAACTGAAAAGTATTTTATGGACGGTAAAACAATTTCATCTGGCAACCACATCACTTCACTGAAAAGTTTAATTTTTATTACAAATATCCTAGCCAAAAAGCATCTTTTTTGACACAATGGAATAAATAATTCTTTATACTCTTTCATCAAAATCAATTTACATGAACAAAAATAACAGTAGTAATTAAGTATTTTCAGATAAACGCGGTATTTGTTTTTTTCAAAATTTTAATCATTAAAATAAGCTAACCCGGTCCTGACGCAACATCCCTTGCCACTCTCCGTGGATCTTCTACTGCCTGCCACTTCCTGTCTCTCTCGTTCCCGTATTCTGGCAATGCTAGTTATCTCTCTTAGATTGATTATTAGTGTTTCCTACCTACGGTACGTTACCGTTTGATCAATGTGATAGATGCAAAATTGATATTAGGTCGTTTTAATGTGGTAATTGTTTGAGTTGTGTAATGAATAATTGGTAATAAAAGCGATGACAAAGCTACAGGCGTTATTGGTTATTCGCTATTTTGAATCATCAATGCTGTTTAAAAATAATAATGGTTTATAGTTTACCGCTCACAAACAACACAAATGTGATTTTAACGTTGATATGTAATAATTATTTTCTATAAACACGTATTATATTTTGATGTTTCCTTTAGTACTAAAGGGAATGTTCGTTTGTGTCATCAACAAATAAACAAATATTTATGAAATAATTTTTCAAAATTTATATATTCGAATATAATTAATTTCTTTATCAAATTTCGACAGAAATAATAAATTTTAATTAGAGATAAACCGACAGGAAATGCATGCTCTGGCGTTTTTGCTCAAATAAAGATTGCTCTTGTTTGTACATTATGTGCAAAATTTCTAAAAGATTTTTAATATTTATCATTTCGCTGCAGAATTAAAATAACAGCGAGCACTATCTGTGTGCTAACTTAGCAAAACTGTAAAATATTCATATACAGAGTGCCCAAGAATTTTTTGTCTCACAGAACACATAAACTAATTAGTAAAATTCGACAGTACACCAAAAAATTGTTATATTTTGTAAAAAAGCGTAGAAGTACATTCTTGAATTATTTATAAAAACAAAATAGTCATTTATGCAACTAGTGTTAAAAGTATTACTTTATTAAACGAGTGGGAAACCTACAACTATAAGGACACTTTTGACACGAGTTGCATATATTATACTTTTTATGAGCGAGTTTTAACTAATTATACTATTTTTACTTATTTTCAAACGTCAAAAACATTTATTTTGTAGGTTTCTTAGTTAAATTTGGTTTGTAGCTTTATCTACGACCATATATGTAAGAAGGCCATTAAAAATAATTTACAAGAACAGTAAATGCTTGTTTATGGTTGCTAAGGGTTTACTACACTAGTTACTTTTCTCTAGAAATTTTTCATTTGTTAGGCGGCAACACTGCTCTTTGACAATTTATGTTACGGATATAATAGTTCTTATTATTACTTATGGTCGTAGATAAAGTATAATACACAATTCGAATTGTAACACATTGCTCATGAAATTACTGCACTCGCCTAGGCTCGTACGCAACTTTTTCACTCGCACGTAACTTTTTCACTCGCACGTAATGTGCTTGTTACAATTCTCGTTATGTAATATACTATTATATGGCTATTGCAAATTTATTTGCCACCACACTTGTTGTTCAAAAATAAAATTTAATATCGTTGGAATCAAAGAAACACATTTTAAACCGTTTCAGCATCTGTTTGTTTGTACGGACGCATACAAACTGAATTCTTTGGGTATATAAACACACTAAACAGAAATGTGAACTCAGTAGTGATATCCTGACCAATGAGGATTCTATCGAGGATTTATGATTAGAAATTAACAATATTATGAATACAGTGTATAGATTTGTAGGTAGTAAGTTAAGAAAAATATATTACACTGATGACTCAAATATGTTTAATAAAATCCATGGTGTAAACTTCTGTTTATGACAAGAATTTTAGACTTTTGTCCACATAATTAAAAAAAAGTTTTATATAACATCTTTTTTTTGTAAGTTTTGAATATGTAACATTTTTATTGTTACTTAAGAATTGAAAAACGAAAAGAAAAAATTACCGCGGCCATATGCTCGTACTATGGTGAAACATACAAACCTTGTAACATTAATAAAATTTTCTCCAACAAATACAGAATATATTCGTGCGCTACAAGACGCATTCGGCACAGGGGAAACAGGGGATCTCGGGACAACTTGGGTTTGTCATTGTCAAGACCGGCGACGTGTGGTCGACTGAGCAAACTCCGAACTAACAGCTCAAAACCACCACTTACAATCAACGTGCGGCAATAACACGTCCTGGACCTTACAGCCCGGCCTTCACTGAATTTAATTTAATTCTGAGAAACGAAGGAAATTTCAGGTGGTGGCCGTTGAGGACGACAGCATGACACCGTCGACACCGGAGGAAATATGTGCTAAGCTAAACTAAGCGCGGGATGGCTAATCACGAATAGCAAAGCAACTAGAGTTCAACTATGTGGAGTTAGTTCACATTATACAGTTCATTATTTTTCAAATAAAATATTCGAAATTTTATATGAGAAGAGACAAATGATACGAATTATTATCATCTGTCACATTTATTTATCTAACGTTTGCGTTATTCATATTGAATGTGTTTTTGTTTTTGTTGAAGTTATTATATTTTTATGTTGCATCATATTTTCGAATTTACAGTGCAAAGAAAGTTGTTTTTCGGTTATTTCGGGTTTACACATCATTCCTCATTGTATTATTTCAAATGTGTGTAAAATATAAAAATAGAGAATATTGGGCCTGCGTCTGAAACACTTGCACCAGGGAATTTACTAAATGTTTCCTATTAGAGTAATAATACTGTTTAGAGAAGGATTTAGTTATCAAAACTATTAACAAATGGAGTGTATAATAATAATTTATGTAACAGAATATTATGGCACACGTGTAAATATTGTTGCTATCGACAAAGTATGATAAATAATAAGCTATTTTGCGTATTGTTTTGAATAAAAAAAGCTTAAGTTAGTTTTTGGATTGAAGAAAAAATTTTTTTTTTCAAGTCACCAATAAAAAATAATAATCTCTATGCATGTGAAAGTATGAAATCATAAATGACAATAATTTAACCAATGCTTCGAACTAATTTTTTTTTAGAATACTTCACTTAAGTAAAAATTTGTACAAAATAGAGAAACGAAATAACATAAAATATAAACAGAAAACATTTTATTTTATTTTTATAATACGTTACTCGACATAACAAATTTATTAAATTCAGGTGTAACACAGAGTTTAAAAGTGGACATCAATCAAGTAAACTGTCCGTCTTATTCTGAGACTCCAACTCAAGTTTATGACAAACATAGTGGCAGTGCACGTATTGAAGGACGGTATTCCGGGTCCGGAGTTTGGTGGCGGTCACTCGCCCGCCGCGCGCGTCCAGTCAAAAACAGTTTTATACGAGTCTCTATATCGGTTAAGCGGCGAGCCACGGATTGGCTCCCGAACCAATGTCCAATCTCCCGGCGATAGCCTCAATTTCAGCGGATTTCGTATAAAGTGACCCTTACTTATGCCGCGCCCCTGGGGAACACTAGCAACGAAGACTGCCGAACGTGCACGGAGGCACACGAGCGGAGAGGTAATCTGCTACGGTTAGCTGATTACCTATTTAAATATCGCTTACCGGTAAATCATTCGCTTTATTGAGGTTTCCTTTCAATTTCCTTGCGTTTCAAACGGTCTTCCAGAAGCTTTGAGACGCTACATGTTGCAAGTTTTTAAGGGTTGTTAACCAACTGCGCCAAGGATTATATTGAATTTTCCGATATTTTTGTACAGTTGAAATACGGATATGGTACTTTTGTGAAACCTTTCAATATACATATTTACATTATGTTTCTTTTCTGTTATTGCTTTACTCTTAATATATTTGTTAACTGCACGACTTGCCGTCTACAATAAAACAAAAATCTGTTCGTTTGAGTTGCCAAATAAATTTCATCAACGCGTATGTCTACAGAAATTAATATCAAACTTTGGAGATGGCTTGAGTCATTGAATGTAATTAATAAAGTGGTTGTTTTAGCTATATCTAACGAGTTCGATTTATCAATAAGCAGATTTTAGTTTGTACATTTGTAGCAGAAAAATTAAATGTAACACAAAATTTTACCGCCAAATATCTTACAGAGTTTCAATCGATGTACTGTCAAATGTTCATTCATGTGCTGCATTCGTTAATTAAGGACTTCAATTGATCGTGGAGTCTATGATAAAACGAAGTTTACGCCGCAAATAATATTAAATATATTTAAATCATCCTTTTTCTTAATTGACTTGCTACAAATTTATACATTGTATTCCTAATGTGGATCTAAATTTCTATCTAGACATAAGTTCTCATTGGACAGCAAAACACTAATTACTTCTCAGTACACATTTATGTTTAGTGCGTTCACGTATTCCAAACCATTCAGTTCGTATGGCTTTGTAAAAGCAAACGGGTCCTGAGACGGTTAAAATTGTGTTTCTTTTATTTCAATATTGTTAAATTTTAAACTTTTAACAAGTGTGGTGATAAATAGTATCCGTATAAATGTAATAAAATATTTGCTACGAAACAAACTTAAAGTAACCTACAAAATAAAAATTTTTAATGTTTGAAATGTGTAATAATGAAAACTAGTATAATTAGTTAAAACTAGATCGTACAAAAAATAATTATGTATACAATTTGTTACTGCACTCTTGAGCTTGCAACATGAATCGTAATCGTTTAATGATTCTTCTTAGTGGTATTCTATTCAATCAAGTTGATAAACTACACCACTTAAATTGTTTTGTATCAATTCTAGATTTCAATCGGCTAAAAAGAGTACCAAATTTAAATCTAAATCATTCGTTATTGATATCAAACTACGATGAAGATGCTTGACCAAAGGTAAACTGACATATTTCTTTTGCGGTTCATTTGCGATTAACGATCAATATTTTGAATAAGGTTCAATCTTTGCTGGAAGTAATTAACAATGAGTGAGTTCCAGTGGCGGCTCGTAGATGATTATTATGGGAGGGCTAAAAAAATTATAATAAAAAATTACTACGAGTTGAAAAAAACGCATTTTTATTGACATATATTTATTGAAACATATTTATCATCATAATTTCACAAATATTATACATATAGTAATAAAACAAGTACATACAAACTAAAATACGTAACGCGGACTGCAATGTTTTCAGCCCACGATAAACATATCACAAAAACGTATAACATGGGTTACACCCACCTTCTCAATACATTGACTATGCGGTGTGACTCGGTCTGCACTGACTGCAGCTCTGTTAAGTACGTAATCGCACTGACTCATACAATACACATGTACAGATCGCCTATCGAGGTACCTACTACCTACAATTCAAAAATAAATATACGACGAACGGAAAAAACAAGTTTTTGTAAAATAATTATACTGGGTGTCCCATTTTACATTATCTTATTGAATATCTCGAAATGAAAGCATTTTACCGCAAAGTATGCCGAATCATAATCGTCATGGTTTTGAGGGGGACATCGGATTTTGACAAAATGGCCCCCTTAGCCCCCCAAGGGGGGCCGGGAGGGGGGTCGACTTAAAAATTTTAAATGGGAACTTTTATTTTTTATTGCAGATTCTGAAAGAGCGTTAAAAAATATGTAGGTTTTATCCGGATACTTTTTTTTAATTTCCAACAGGTGGCGCTGTAATCGTGAAAGTACGATTTTTGTGCAAAATATTCGTGAATTAATATTGTGTCAATAACTTTATAAATAATAACATTTGGTGTTTCAATCATTACCTAAATTTCTGAAAATATCAATCCCTAACACTGGGGGGGGGGACGAAAACAGGACATTAAATAAACTAATTATGAATGATTTGATTTTATCAAGAATTTTCATGTTAAGTTTACTGATTGGTGATTAATTTAATTGTAAATTAAGTGTTTTAATAGGGTTATTTCGTGTTGGAAATTGAAAAAAAGTATCCGGATAAAACTTACATACTTTTTAACGCTCTTTCAGAATCTGCAATAAAAAATAGAGGTTCCCATTTAAAATTTTTAATTTGACCCCCCTCCTGGTCGCCCTTGGGGGGCTAAGGAGGCCATTTTGTCAAAATCCGATGTCCCCCTCAAAACCATGACGATTATGATTCGGAATACTTTTCGGTAAAATGCTTTCATTTCGAGATATTCAATAAGATAATTTAAAATGGGACACCCAGTATAGTAATGTAATAATAATTTTTAAATGTTTTCATTTTGGTGGAGAGCTGCAACCCTGCAGCCCTTATGGACGATCCGGCACTGGTGAAAGTTAGATTATGTTAGTGGTACCTTTTATCAGATAAAGAAATAGATCTGTCAACTGTGAATTACTAAACGTTTTTATCTTAAAGGATATTATGATTTAAAATTCAAATACCTCTCTGATCAGATAGGTATGAGAAATGAGTTAATGATAAACTTTCCTTTAACTTTAATAATAGTTGCATTCAAAAAATTGATATAATAGTTAAAAAAAGGTAGAGTAGATCGATCCGTAAGTTTTAATCATATGTAAATTGATTAGCGTGGGAGTCCAAGTGATAAAAATATAAGGATTAACACAGTAGTCTTTATTATGTTCATAGCCTCACCACCAGCTAAAATGTGAACGAACGAAAATATTGACAAAACATTAAATAATAAATATGACAAAAGTGGAAAAACAAATAGCATGTCAAGCATTCATATTTGAACAATCATAATACATAAAATATAATAGTTAACTTCAATCTCCAAAGTGAAATTGTATTGATTTTAATTTTATCTAGACAAACAAAAAATAATATAATTTATACCAAAATTTCATTTTTCTTTTATTATTCGTAGATGAAGCTATATTGTTTATTCTCAATAAGAAGCGGGGGTTGAATTTCCTATTTCCCCCGCTCGTGTATATGATCCTGCTCCTATTTTATATTATAGTAGTAAATAAATATGCAATAGAAATAAATGATTAAATACCCTTCATAAATTTTTCTATTCAAACTATTTTTTTAAACATTAATTTAAATGTTTATTAACAACAATGGCTGGAATCATGAGCTTTGTTTTTGAGTGTTTTAGAATCACTGTTTTAACATGTTAGAGATAGCTAAAACATCCAAAAACACTGCTCTTAAAACAAGTAAAAATAGAGCTTGAGGTACCAGCCAATGAGTTTTTAAAAAGATATCAAATGAGATCATCATTCTGATGCTACTTAAGTTCAGATGTTTTTCCTAAAGGGGAAATTTGATAACAAAATCTGAAGCGTTACCAAAAGACCTTGAGATATTATTTGGCGTTGTATATTGTTTGTTATCAAAATGATGTTTACTATTTGATGACGTCACACGTGACGTTTTTGAGATAAACTATATCTACAGCCTGACTCACACAGTACCGCTTTATTATAGCAGTTCTAAGCGTCATCCATAGTTAACTTGCACTGCAACAGATAGAGCATTTAAATAAATTGTATTTTTATTCAATGAAACCAAATATATTTATTTCTTTCCCAATGTACAATTAGAATATTTTATTTCGGCGCAACACATAATACATTCAATAGCATATTGACAATTTAGTAAATATACACATCCGCATATACATGAACGACAGTATTACTTTATTAGTAATATATCATAACTCTTCTTTTTGGAACTCTTTTTCTTCTTGAATCATCTTCTCCATCATCTCGATCTTCTTTATCTTCTCCATCCTCTCCTCGACCTTCTCCTCCCGCATCACCTTGTCCTTCTGAACCCTCTTCTCCATCTTCTCCTTCACCTCCTTCAACCAGTTTGTGTCCTCCATCTTTTTCATCATCTTCTTTATCTTCTCCATCTTGTCGATCGCCTTCTACTAGCCCATCACTTGCTATTCCACCTCGTCCTTCTGAACTCTCTTCTCCATCGGCTCCGTCACCTCCGTCTCCCCACCGGCGTCCTGCAACTTCTTCACCTTCTTCATCATCTCCTTCTAGTAATTCTTTTCCTTGAGGAATTGTATTTACATCTGTTCGCGGATCATTTAGTGCAGTTATCATTTGTTTCCTGAAAATAAAAATACTTGTATAATCTCCTCTTCTGCTCTCCTAGACACTCAATATTATTAAGTAGATTCTAAATTTTTGTCATTACTTCAGGGGATTAAACTTTATAAATTCAAATATAAAGACATTCGCAAATATGTAAACGAATATTATACGCGTTAATTTATGAAATAATTTTAAAGTTAAATTTTTATGACAGAAAAATTCGGATGACGCCTGGATTCGAATCAGGGACCCTCCGCTTGCCGGGCAGAGATGCTAACCGCTACACCACGTCACCTGTGTCCGACGTATGGCATCAACCGAATTCTTCTGTCATAGTGTCTAACGTAGCATCGATCCCAAAGACTCCTATATCTATGATAGGCATTGACAACGGGTTTCGTCTACAGCGACACAGTTCTGATTTATAGGGAATCATTCCACGAACTAATTTTTCACATATGACTTCGACTGAACGTACAGTAATGAAGATAATTTTAAAGTGAAATAATTTATATTTATATTTACATTATAATTCTACTTCTACGTCTACGACTTAATAAATCGTTTGACTGTCCATTCGAATAATCTGAAAAAGAAAATGCACTTTATTATATTTTGCAAAACTAAAGTAAGTTATTTAACATTTCCTCAAGTTTTGTCGCCAAATGTGATGTAGATTTAATGACCACTTATAAATTTTGATATATAACTTTTCAACAAGATGACAGCAGTGTCGTAGAGATTATCTTAAAGTGTCAAAATAAATTAAGTAAATACTCACCAAAAGATATTAAAAATAATATTATTAGTAATTTTATATTCGCCATTTTTCTTCTAAAGATTCTTGAAAACTGTATAAAAATAATATTTCCTATTCTTTATATAATGAAGCTAATCGAATGTTTTAAAATTCATTTCAATAATTAGTTTCCAAATCCAATTTCATTTTACAATTATTAATTAAAAAACACAATCTCGTAGCATGGTAGATTTATCAACTTTTTATTTTACTAATTTGAAAATTATTGCTTATAATACATTTGAAATTAAATTCTAATTAAACATGACCGCCCGAAATTAATCGTCATATTAATCAAAACAATTATTTCGTATTTTGGGAAAAATTCGAAGGTTAAGATGAAACGTTCGGCTTGAAATTTTTATAAACTCAATAATGTGTGGTAATACAATATATTTAATCAATTTAGTATCTATTAAAACGGTGCGGGCCGTGATTTTGTTCCGATCACGCGTAATCGTTATATGGTGAACGTGAGTCAGTGTGAATCATTTTTTGTAATGTCGTGCGTGAAAGTGTGTTAGTACTTTTTTATCGTGAGTGAAAAAATAGTTTAAACTTTAAATTGAATAATGTAATTTTGATTTTGTTTTTAGAGAAGTATGCGAATCCAGTGGTATCAAAATGTACACTTTAATTAACCTGCTCTAAGTTTTCAACTAATTAGTAAATGTACACTCATCGCTAAATTATTTCTATTTATCTTCGTTCTTTTAATTTTAATTTTCTAACAAAGTTTCTAAAAATAATTATCTGCTAAACAAAAAAACATCGCATCTAAAAAAGGGTACTATCATTTGTTTCCCCTCAAATAGTGATTTACCAGGAACTTGACTCTTTGATTACTTATTTACTAATTGTACTGTTTCGATTAAGTTATAAAATTTCTTTTTTCATTAAACATTATATATATATATATATATATATATATATATATATATAGTGGCTTAACACTCCTTAAGGAGTTGCGCCGCTTCTAACGAAGCTTTCTAGATCCTATTTTTGGAGTGGATCGATCTCCATTTATATTTTTAAATATTCTTGGCTATGTTTCTCCATTGTTCTCTGTCTCCTGTTTTATTTTTCCATTTTCTAATTCCCGCTGATTTTAAATCTTCTTCTACTTCTCTTATCCACGTTGATCTTGGTCTTCCCCTTCTTCGTTTGCTACTAGGGCTCCATTGTAGTACTGACTTAATTGGGTCTTGTTCATTCGTTCTCCATACGTGCCCGAGCCATTTTATTCTTTGTTGCTTAATTTTCTTTACTATGTCTTCTCCATTTAGTTCCTGCTCAATCTCGTGATTCATCCATATTCTATATTCTGTATCAGATAGTTTCTTAGGTCCTAATATTTTTCTTATTATTTTCCTTTCGGTTATTCTCAGTTGCTCTTCATCTTTCTTGGTCATTGTCATTGTTTCCGCTGCATATAATGTTACTGGTCTTATTATGGTTCTATATATTCTCATTTTTGTTGCTTTGGATAATATTTTGCTTTCTAGTAATTTTCTGTTAGCGTAAAAGACTCTATTTGTTGCAGCTATTTTGTTGTTTATTTCTATTTCTCTCTCCCCTTTGTTTGTTAACATTACACATAGATATTTAAATTTATCTACTTGTTCATATTCGAATTCCCCTACTTTAATTACTTTGTCTTTTATGTTTTCCCCAAGTATCATTATTTTAGTCTTCTTTTGGTTTATTTCTAGTCCTATTTGCCTTCCTTGCTTTATTATTTCCTCTAGCATTTCTTTCATTACCTTTCTGTTTTTTTCTGCGATCGCTATGTCATCTGCATATGCTATTATTTGTCCTCCTCTGGTTCTAAGTGTTTTCTTTATTAAATTTCTCATTGAGTATTCTAATGCTAAATTAAATAGGGTGGCTGACAGAGCGTCACCTTGTCTTACACCTTTGTTTATTTCTATGTCATCAGTTTCTCCTTTCTGAGTTTTAATACTTATTTTTGTTCTTCTCATAGTCATTGCTATTAATCTTCTCAATTTTCCTGGTATTTGCATGTCTTTTAAAGCTGTCGTTAATTTTCCTCTTTTAATTGAGTCAAACGCTTGTCTAAAGTCAATAAATAGTATCTCTGTGTTTAGATTATACTCCAATGTTTTTTCAATTATCTGTTTTATAGTGTGTATAGCGTCCGTAGTTGATTTTCCTTTTACGAATCCACATTGATATTGACCGATGGTATCTCTTGTTACGTTTGTTAATCTTCTCTGAATTAATGTCGACATTATTTTGTAGGCTGTGTTCAACAGTGTGATTCCTCTATAATTTTCACAGACTTGTTGGTCGCCTTTCTTGTGTACCGTTATTATTTGACCTATTTCCCAGTCTTTTGGCATTTCCTCTTGTCTCCATATTTCTAGTATAAGTTCATGTACGTGTTGCTGTATTAATTCGCCTCCATATTTTATTAATTCTATGTTCATTTCGTCTTTACCCGGTGTTCTTCCGTTTTGACAGTTTTTTATTATTTCTCTTACTTCTTCTAAGGTAGGTTCTTCTAATTCTATTTCGTTTGCTTCTGGCATTTCATTTTTTAATTCTTGTCCTGGTTCTGTTAGCAGATCTTTAAAGTATTCAATCCACACTTGCCTGTATTGTTGATCACATTCTGCTGAAATACCATTCTTGTCCTTTATTCCGTATGTTTTGGCTTTATATGTCTTATTTTGTTCGTTTATTTCTTTATAAAATCTCTTTGTGTTTCTATTTAATCTTTCTTCTTCAATGACTGCTATTTTATTCTCTATCCATATTCTTTTATTTTTTCTGATATTTTTATTACATTTGTTTCTGAGTCTTTCATATTCATCTTTATCTTCTCCTTTATTTGTTGCTATAAATTTCAACCTTGCATGTTTCTTTTCTTCTACTGACTTTTTTATCTCTTCATCGAACCATGTTTTTTTATATTTCGCATTTTTGTTTTCTTTCCCTATCCACATTTGGGCCGCGTCATTTATGCATGTTTTTATCCGGTTCCATTTTTCCTCTATTCTCTCCTCTTTTGTAGCTTTCTTATTTAGATTTTTTTCTAATTCTTTGTTGTATTTCTCTTTTGTTTCTTCATTGTTCATGTTCTCTATATTCCATTTATTTGTTGATGTTTCTTTTCTTTTATTTCTTTTCATCTTGTTTCTTATTGACACTGCTACCATCTGATGATCTGAGTCGGCGCATGCACCTCTGTATGTTCTTACGTCTAATATAGTTGATTGTTTCCTCCTTGTTACTAATACATGGTCTATTTGCGTATGCGTTTTATTATCTGGTGATGTCCATGTTATTTTATGTGTTTTCCGATGTTTATACTTCGTGCTGCTTATTACCATGTTTGTTCTTGCTGCTAGTTCGCATAGCCTTTGTCCGTTGTCATTTGTTACTTCATGTATTGTTTGCGTTCCTGCGACTTGTTGTATATAGGCTTCTTTTCCTATCTGCGCGTTAAAGTCCCCCATTGTGATTATTAAGTCTTCTTTTGGTATTTTTTCTATTTCTTCTTCTAATCTATCATAAAAAATGTCTTTTTCTTCATCGTTAGCATTTTGTGTCGGTGCATAACCATTTATTATTGATAGATTGAAGGGAGAGTTTTCTAATCTTATATAAGCCAGACGTTCGTTTATTGCTCTAAATTCTAGTATTTTGTCTCTAAACTCTTGTAGGATTATAAAGGCTACACCATATTGTCCCTGTTTTCTACCTCCTGAGTGTAACACCGTATAATATTTGTTATTAATTGATCCTTCTCCGCTCCATCTCGTTTCTTGTATCGCAGCAAGTTTGATTTTATATCTTTGTAGTTCTAATGCTATTTCTTGCATTTTTCCTGCTTTCAACATCGTTCTTACATTCCAAGTACACATTTTAAGTTTTCTATTCTTTTTCTTGTTTATAGTTTTCGAATTATTTCCTTTATCGCTATTTCCATTTTTTCGCTTTCCGTCATCTATGTTGCCATCTTTTTTATTTGTATTTATGAGTTTTTTGGAGTTTGTTGCTCCTTTTTTTCAAACCTTTCATTTTCTTTATCCCATATGTACCATGATCCATTTATTTGTAATTTTTGGTACCCTATTTTTACTCTGTTATCCTTGTTTTTTTCTTCTTTCGCTCGTTTTGAGATGACTGCTTGTATTTGCATTTCTTTCCTAGTTAGTTCACTTTCAATGTATGTTCTTGTACCTATAAGTTTATTTTTATTCATTATTATTTTCATTTTATCTTCCCAATTCTCTATCTTAGCTATGGTTACTTGTTTGTCTTCTTTCCCTTTCTTATAGGTTTCTTTAACTTTGATCTGTATTCCTAACTTCTCCTTTGCGAAATTTTCAACGTCCTGATTGGTGTTTATATCCTGTTTTCCTTTAATTACAATATTGTTACGCTTTTCATTTTTTTCTCTATTTTCCTCTAGTTGTTCTAGGACTGTTACTTTTTCTTTTAATATTTGTATTTCCTCATCCATTTGTTTTTCCTTTATTTTTAAGTTATTAACTTCTTCCTTTAGTATATTGATTACCTCCTCATAATCTTTACGCATTACTTGTATTTCCTCGCATATTTCTTTACGTGAGTCTTGTGTCTCTTTTCTGTGTTGTTTATTCTCCTCCTTCATAGATCTCATTTCTTCCATTATTTCCTGGAACATATACATCACTTCGTTTCCATCTTCTGTGACTTTATCTTTTTGGAATTGGTGATCTCGTTGTCTTCCTGCTTTTATTAAAATTGCCTGCTTCACCTACGCTGCCTACATTAAACATTAAATCTTTAAAACTTCTAATTAAATTATGTATGCTAATACAAACTACACAAAATATAAAATGAATTCCAATTTTATAAACAGTTTAAACTATAAGTAATCCCATAAATTTATTGTTGCAAGCTTCACGCGGTAAAAAGAATTAAAACCAATCTATGTGATATGAAACAAATGAATCATTTATAAAAGTCAAAACTGATATTGATCTCGTTGGGGAAATTCGACAAATCCTCTGTTAGATTGGTAACGAGACGATGACGACAACATCGGAGCGGTTACATCAGTGGCAGCAGTGTTGCGGGGCAAAGGGCAAAGGTTGTGTAGAGCGCGGAAAGTCGGCGGGATTCGATTATCCCGAAAGTAAATTTGCCGGCGAGAGGATTGCTTAAAATAATGAAAATAAATGACAGAGCAGAGACCGCGGCTCGTATCCGGACCTCTAAATCAATATCAAGCAGGCTTAGAGCCGCGCAACGCCACCAGGGCCGGCCAACATATTAAAGTAAAGTCTACTCAGTAGGACAAAACAGTTGAAAAACCAGGGCGAATAATTTTTAGGTGCTACAATTTAAGAAATTTAAAGATAAAATAGTAATCTACATTTTTTAGTATACACACACAATTCGGGCGCAGTTTTTGTTAAATAGATCCAAGCAATGTTTCACATTGTGTAACTGAGAATAGGAGTTGGATTTCCACAGCCGGAAAATAATTTTCATTACTTTAATATTCATATGTTCTTCCAGTATTTCTCATTTCATGTGCAAAATCACCAAATAACCCAAATAATTTAGTAAAATTAGTTATTTTTCGTATCTTATTTTGTCAACTGTGTCTGAAATATGTTTACTTTAAATAAAACTCAGGCACATAAAATGTAAAAAATATACATTTTATTTATTAAAATAATAAATTAATATATTAATACATAAAAAAAATTATTGATATAAACATATAATAACAAAATATCTAGAAAATAAATTACATATACTATGATATAATAATATAAAGCAAATACTTATAATAAATATACAAAAAGTTTTAAAAAACTTTGCTGTTTTTGCTTTTTTAGAGCCTAGCCTTTTTTGTTATTTAATTAAACATGCCGCTCTTTTATGGTACTTTTGATTAGAGTTAAGGATTATTTTTTTTTAGCTTTTAGGCAAAAAACGTAAATACAAGATGTAAATTTCAAGGTAAATTTAAATTTCGAATAATTTATTTATTTTATTAATATATTGTCATATTCATAGCCAAAATACCGCCCTTTAGATTTGCCGACCCGGACAAATATCTGAATTGTTCACCCCTAGAGCGGGCTCTGAAAACGTTTACGTATTGGTATTATCCATCCTTCTTTCACTGTCCGCCACCGCCACCACCGCCACGACGTACTAATCTGTTGAGTTAATTATGAATGCGCAATCAATAACTGCCTTACCTGTTTCACTCGGATAAAGTTATTTATGTCTTTGATCCACTTGGATTTTACGACGGGCGGAAAACTTTCATTCGTTTTATTTCTTTCTTGTGCCGCTGCTGCCGCCGCTACCGCTGTGCGCACATTGCAAATTTAAGCGGAAAGTTTCGCTGGCCAACTTACTTCTTCGCGCAAACGAACAAACGCTTTAATCAGACGAAGTTAAGTGGTAGTTGTAAAATATTTATGAAGAAACTATCGCATCCAGCATATAAATTTATGACAATCTGTAGCAACTAGGTCGATAAGCGACTGGAGAAAGAGGAAAGTAACGTGAACATTGCAGCTAATTTGCAACAAACACTTCAGCAGCTTTTGAATTCTCAGAGCGGGAGCCATGAACGCCACTAAAGAGTACATTTGCATATGCCTTTAAAATAAATAGTACTTACATATATAATAACGTAATTTTACTCACTTTTAATTGTTGAACTTTGCAGATCTTGGTACATTATATATTTTTACACATAAAGTTTGGTACTCAGCCGTCAAATCACGATCCCCAAAGATATTAGTGAATTATCTGATATCTCAGCAGATCCACTTCGATTCGAAGTTGGTTTTCAAATTATATTTCTATCGGACCCGATTCAAAGCTCGGATAGTATATGGAAGTGATTCTTAACCGCAGGTCCGCGGACCTCTAAGGTCCGTGAAAGGATCTGAAGCATTTACTGGGTATGAAAAGATCTGGGTTCAAGTCACGGCTAATGCTCATGATTTTTCCAAATTATTTCAAGTTTTATTGTAATTCTACCTACTATTAATTTTGTCTGCAATTATTATTTTTTTTTGTTTTATTTTATGTGTATTTAATTTTTCGTTCGAAGCCGATGTAGGAACAGATATTTGAATTTTAATACTGGCTGGTGAAATATTATTTGTAGTTTTTTTTTTGTAATTTTTAATATATATATACATAATATAAAAAATATATATCATCACACCTTTTACCCATTGCTGGGTGTGGCACTCTGCCGAAGAAGATCTCGGTAAGTGATGTATTTCTTCGCGTGAAGTGCGGTTATCAAAATTCACAGGCCGCCTCGATATCGCGGGGCCACCTACGCTAATTTTTTTATGGTTATATAATAAAAATTATAAGTCGTTTTTAAAGTAAAAAATTTGAAATATTTCAAGAATCGTATTATACCATTATCAGAGTAAGAAATTAACTATTTTCATTTTCTCTCTTTAAAATATAGATATTTTAAAAACATAAACACTTTAAACATCACTAAATTTATATATTTCATGTCTTTATTATATTAGTGCTTAATTAAAAATCAATATAAGATTCGCAATTTGAATATGTTTTAAATATTTGGCAATGGTAAATTTAAATGCATTGGTTAATTTGGCTACAATTATGACTATTTCTATGTAACTGATAAATTTTTAAACTACAAATACTACATTTGAAAAATAGTTTATTCTGCGAAGACGAACATTTTTCAAATGGCAACCTAGAATTATTTTATTAAAATAAAAACAGAATTTTTTTTCTCTTTTCAACGATGTATTACTTGTCATAAATGTATATGAAAAATAAAAGTTGATAGTCGTATCATGTAAACCTGACTTTATAAAAAATATCTATATGTGTCATAAAATAGTATATTTAATATACCTACTAGAAATTCCATATGAAGAAAATTTTTCTATTTCTTATAATAAAAAAGTTCGCAGAATCACCCTTTTTTTACATTATTTTAATGCGGCTTCCTGCAAAACTAATACCTAATCGCCAGTGACTAGGTCCAATTTAAATTTTTAGTTTAATATAAATGATCATAGTTGTAAAATAATCGATTATGAGCCAACAGTTTAATGTAGTTTTAAATTTAAATTTATTTGAAATAGTTTAACCTAAAATAGCAGAATCAATTACCTAACATGATTATAACCGTAACTGTGGAAACGAATTCTATCGACCCTACAAATATTCACTTTTTAAAACGACTAATGATAATTAATCAATAATTTTTTATCGATTAAAATTTTAAAATCATTAATATTTATCAATTAAATTTTTATAGTTCCACTGACATCCATGTCGACACAAATTTACACCAATTTTTAAAACATTAATAATTAAAGAATATAAATGGTGATATCTCGCATTTCTAAATTTTAATAAATTAACATTCTACCTGTTCTCCGTTCGTATTAACTCAGCACAAAGGTTGGCACAATGTATATGAATATTTTATGATGCGAAAACGACCCGTAAGAAACAGAATGCATTTATACAGGTAATTAAATACGTAATACATACACATCTATGTTAATGTAGCCATTAAGTAGCGTTACATATATATAAATAAATAAATATATCATCACACCTTTTACTCATTACTGGGTGTGGCATTCTGCTGTAGCAGATCTCGATAAGTGAAATATTTCTTCGCGTGAAGTGCGATTACAAATCGTAAAATGACAGCCCTCAAAGAAGTTAGTGAAACCCGGGTTCTCAAATCCACATGCCGACTTGATACCACTGAGCCAAATACCCCGTAATATTAGTTTAGAATTAAGAAACTTTCTTACCTTTTGAAGTCTAGGGAACTGCTATGGAAAGTCCTAACACTGTAGCACTACACAGCACATTCATTCACTCCACCGGGTACTGGACAACTGCAGATAGGTACAGCACGAACTTGTCTGGCGAATGCAAACATAATTATTCGTCAAAACTTGTCTAATTAGACGTTCTATTCGCTCGCAGTCCATGAAATAAATCAGTACAGTTGTAATATACTTGTATTTCGTTCTTATTATTTTATTGTTTATAATAAATATACTGTTAACACCAAATTTTATTTTATCTTACCAATGAATTGTTGCCTTTTTTTAATATTTACTTTTTTTCAAACATTTAAAAACAAATAATGTACTTTTAAGATCATTACATTTAAATCGAGTTTTTATTTTGTTTTATACTTTTATACAAGTTTGAAACATTTTCTGTTCATTTATTTTTACAAATGTGAATACGATGAAACATTAAATGTTTGTAGGTTTATTTTGCTTTATGTGATTATATTGATATAATTGGATTTGTGTTCTTTTAAAGCTTAATTAACAGACGCGGTAACCGAACGTGTTAAGGCACATCTCTTAACACACTAACGTAAAAATGTAAAAACTGCGGGTCGATGTGTCCGGTAGGCCCTGCCCCGATTTGGGCTGTAGTGCCATCGCTAGAAGAATGTAATTAGATTTTGATTTTAGATTTGTAATAATTTATAACACTGTTTAGCCTATTTTCAATAAATTTATATAGGTAGGTTCTTTATGTTGATATCTATATATTTAGTTACCTATTTAATGTGTAAATTATGTATACATTTTTTTGTGATTTTAGTTGTATCATGTACGGCGATATATACTTCATTGTATTTTCTTATACTTAATAATAATTAATTATATTTTTTGTTTAAGTTAAGTTTTGTCTCTTGAGATGTACACCTCAACAATGTTTTATTCTTAAAATTTTCTGACTTTAAACATTAAGTTTTTAAAATTATTATTGTACCATGTAACTTTAATGTTATTTTATATGCATTTTATTGTTTCAAAATGCCCAAAATAATGTGCCAAAACGTCGCCAGATAATAAAAAAAAATTAATTTAAATTGTTAAAATTTTTCAGATTTATAATTCTATTAAAAATTTCCGAAACTGGACTCAAATAAATGAACATTTACTTGAAAATTGTCTATACCCCAAAAAAACATAAAAATGCATATTTTGCAATTATTACTAAAACTTCGACTGATACCAACATTTTGACAACAGATTCGTGTTCAGAATCATCAATTTCATAGGAAAACATATCCCGCATGTCTATTTTACGCCAACTGGCGACACAATAGAATTATTTTGCTATACCCCTATTTTCCGGTAGGCTTAAAACTTCAACCGCTCGGTGGCACGGGTTAATCATAAAAAAACACTGAATCCTTTTGGGAAACTCATTTTTTTTTAATGTCTGGCGATCTAGGGAGGTCCTGAAGAATATTCGAAGGTCGCCCAAATAACGGACACCCTGATATATATATATATATATATATATATATATATATATATATATATATATATATATATATGTATATATATATATATTTATTGTTTGTTTCGTTTCTTATAATAATGTTTCCCGTCACCTCTGTATGCAAGTAATGTGCTAGGATAAAAAAATATTTGGTGAAGATTAATTGCAGGCAGAATCTAATGAAAAATTGTTTGAATTGACTGTTACGTGTTTAGAAAACAAAATATTATCATTTTTTAATGTAACGCCCTCATGTTGTATTGCACAAGTGGTGTGGTACAATTTCAATCTTACCTGCAGTATGTCTCGAAGCAACCAGACACTTGTAAACAGTAGAATCATTGGTGAATTCCTGGTCCTGTAGTGTACACATTCACTAAACTTAGGTGGATATCCATGAATGCGGTTTTAATTAAATTTCGTCCGTGGTGTAGTAGATTTTAATCGCGAAATGTATAACGAAGTGGGGTGCACAAGAACAATAAAAATTAGAGGAAGTTTGAGGCCGCGCGCATAACTCAAATACGAAAAGTCATTACAGGCGCCATTGTTTTACGTAAACAACATTTATATGAGAGAAGTGGAAAAGGAAATGAGTTTGAAAAGAGCGGCGTGTTAGCGGTGACGGCGGGCGTCGCTTTTGACGCTTGGCGACGATGGCGTCAAGGATTAGAGGTACGCCTTGTTTTATCCGCATTGTTAGAGTAAATTTTGTATAAACAACCTTGGAATGAGTTCTTTAATTCATTATAGAGTTGTTGAAAACTTCAATGAATTTACTGAAACTCGTTTTTAATGTAGTACCCATATTTCTCACGCACCTGTTTATTATGAACAAAAATATTCTAATTTTCGTGATTTTAGAATTAACATAAAATCATTTACATTAAATTTTAATAAATTTGATTTTAACCTTATATTGTGCGCTTTATTAAATATCGTTTTAAAATAGAATATTATGTAACGAAAAGCACCTTAGTTATCGGGAAAAATACATCAAAATAAAAATAGAACAACATGAGATCGTCGCTTTACTTTTCGCATATACGAATTCTAGTGTGCATGAATTGTTATCACACGTTCTCGTGCTCAGGATGTAGCAGATTGCCCACAATGATGCTTAGGGGAAAATTCGCTAAATTAGAAAATAAGTTGAAAAATATTGGACGTATCAAATACGCTATACGGCGCAGTATAGAGTTAATATTATGTTTTATATTTTATAATATGTATGGCATTTGATTGTTTGTGTTTCGTCAATTAAATATAATTAGAATAAAGTTTGTTTTGAAAACCCGCATACAATTTTTTCATAAATATTTTCTTGTATTTATTCACCCAATAAGCTCAGTTTTATACTAATAATTTTACTTTAATATAAAGGAACCCATAAACAAAAAACAAATTTGCCAGTTTGATAGTGCATTGGAAAGGTAGCTTTTTGCAACTGATAGAATATTATTTCAGCTTGGACTTTAATTGCTGATTTACTCATAAGTTAATGTTAACTGATAGTTACAAATCAATATACGTTTTTCAGCTTTGGTTATATTACATTCATTTGGTTAATTAATGGTTAACGTTAACAATACAAATATATGGTTAGTTACATTTAAAATAATTGGGTTTTACCATATTGCATTTACAAAGAGAAATTTGTGCAACTGCTTTCGGAGATTTATTTGTTTATCTGTCATTGAAAAATTATTTGAATTATTATTCTTTTAAAATAAAATAATTACATTAAACTGCAAAACAATTTTTTGTCAAAAATTAATTATTATAATTTACAGGAACTCATCGACACAGAGCCATATTCACTTTTACAAGTCGGTCTACAAATGACAATAACCATTATCCAATCTACGGATTCGGGTACACCATTACCTCTAACAACTCTAACGATAATCAGCGTGGACGACCCTAGTAGTCCTGGATCAATCCCAGCCGAAGGCAGTAATCATCAACCAACATATCCATATTACGTTTCGAAGACCGCTGATAAAGATGGAAAAGTTGGTGAAACGACCAATGGCAGCTGAACTTTATACTAGATATCGAAAATTTTCAAGAACCGTCTCGATCCGATCTGACTCATTCTAAGATCCGATCCGATTCAAAATCCGACCCGACATCTGAATCATAATCCTTTCAAACATCCGATCCGAGATGCGATCCTAAATCCGAACCGATATTTGATACGGAATCTGATACGACATTTGATCCAAAATCTGTCCGAAATTCAATCCGAAATCCGATATGTATATAAAACCAATTGTAATGTATTATATTCGAATGAAAAATAATCGTTATAGATGAAATTAAATTAATCATTTTGTTGTAAAAAACGAAAGAGACAAATTTTGTTATAACGTTTTTTAACCATTTTGTATCTAGGAACATAATAGGAACATAGGAAAGTACTTATGCATTTTAAATAGCTTGAAAACAGGTAATCAGGCCTTAGTAATCTATGGATAGTGGAATAAATTAACAAAATAGATTCATTGAAACTTTAATGAACGTTTCGAACGTTTAACACGTTCTTTTTCAGCAGTAAAAAACAGTTAAATGGTTTCACTTTTTAGACAAAAAATTATTAAAACTTCGACAAAAAAAAAAAAAATATTTTTCTTGTGAAGTGCATTTTGTGGAGTGCGGAACAGTTAAAGTTTCAATGAATCTATTTGGTTAATTTATTTCACTATCCATGGACTACTGCCTGATTACCTGTTTTCAAGAATTCTTTTGGATCCACTTAACCTCGAAACATTTTAAATAGCGTTATCATTTCTAGAAAGTAATTGGAATTTCGACAATTGTATCTGAACTTCGCATCGGATATTTTATCCGACTTTAGGATCAGATATAATATCCGAACTTTAGATCGGTTGTTTTATCTAACTTTCAGATCGGATGTTGTATCCGAGCTTTGGATGGGATCCGATCCGAATTTGTTCTGAGAGAGTTCTAATCCAACCTAAAAACCAACCAGGCACGTCGATCGACTCAGGAGATCCTCCCATCAACAAGAGTAAATCCAACTTTACGCGGCAAAGATGTAGGCTGATCAAGGACGACCGGCATCAAGAATGACGGAGTGTTGAAAATCCTGCAGTAATCTCGATGTGCCTCATCATCTTCCAGGACGCGCAGGATGGCATGGTTGGAAAGCAAATGTAACATTATTGCAAAGGACGGCGTTGGAGGAAGGCTTGTGTGGCTAGTTGTTGATACTTAAGATCTAATTATAATGAAGATTTTCTATATGCATGGAGTTTTATTATTTCTTACAACTGAAAGCATAGTTGATCATATATCAAGAAAATAAACAAAAAATATTTATAATAAGAGGTAATCAGAATAATTGAATTTTTTTCTTTATACTTTTGGAAAAATTATGTGAAATATTACAAATATCGTAAGAGAAGAACAAAGATATTAAAATGCCGCTCGTACAAATACTTCATAAATAAACCTTTCTCTGTTATATACTGAAGTCTTAAAGATGAAGAGCCAATATTTGGTCTATTGGTAAAGCAAGAACTTGAAAAGACCAATCCAGTATGAATGACTATTTAAACATTGGTGTTTCATAAATAATCAATTGAAAGCACTATGCTCTTTGTCCTTGAGATTTTGCTATAGAGAAGGTCGGTTTGTTATTAACGAACATCTTATGAGTGAAATAATAATTTAGGCGAAACAAATAAATCCAAGATGCTATTCTTAAATATTACGAGATTTTGTATCAGGAAATCAGAATGTTGAGAAGGTAAATCTGATGTTCAATTTAATTTCATCATATTGGCAACTCTGACAAAAACTAATTAATTTTGTTCCGCCCACCAAATCTTTAAGGCTCCACCTACTGATTAAAATGTAATTTGATTTGATTAAGTTTTAATCAAGCTTAATACATGGGTGGCAAAGGCTATAGACGGAATGAAATTAATGATTGAGTAATTAATTTTTAGTCAGTGTTACCAATATGATGAAACTAAATTTAACATCTACAAAGATAACCTTTTCAAAATTCTATATAAGCAAAGAGACAAAATATTGTGTAAAAATTTGCAAATATTACGATATAATAAAATAATAAATAATATTAAAACACTTGACTCACTTTTAAGTTGCTAAGAGTGGACTTTAAACCTGACACTAGATCCGAGGAGTTCGTTCAAGGTGACCAGATCTCCGATGATGATGTTAGAAGATTATCACTGCTTCTTCAGCTTGGTTGGTTAATCTAAGATACGTCCGGATACCAGGTTGATAAGCTGTATATTTAAACATTAGCAAAATATGTCATTAAACTAATAAATAATTTACAAGAAAACTACTATTTTCTAATGATAATTTTGTTAAAATCCGCACTTAACTTTTGAATACAATTCCTTTTTGAGATTAAAAACAAAATAAAATATTTATATGGGGCATACATTTACCTTTGTCAAAACAAAAAAGAATATTGGAAATATAATACACTTTTTAATGCTAAATTCATATTTGAAATATTTGAATCGATAGCATATACAGATTTTAAGATATTAATAAAATAAAAATAAAAACTATCGAGTAAATTAAAGATAAAACTTCAGAAGACGCAGAAGAACATTCCAAAATCAGAGATGCTGCAAGAAGATTGTCGAAGATATTTTTAAAACCTCCTAAATAAATACACAAAGTACATGTATTAAAATCTAATATAATACGAAAGTGAATCTGAAGTTCATAAAAAACAATTCCGGATACAATTGTAAGAGCATTTCATATGATGTAAAATGGTTTTTTTAAACTTAATTTGAGAAAATATTACAAATAAAAGTCAATTATTATTTTATTTTCTCCATATTTTAGTTGAAACTTTTATCTATTCAATCCCTAATTTCATAGATACTACCCTTAAAGGGAAATATCGTAAATTTGCTGATTGTCCGCGAATTTTGCTTTAGGATATGCATTCAAAATTTTAAAGACAGAATATTACGTTATTAATTGACATTTCAAAATCAAAGGCTCACGTGCCATTATTTATAAAGGTAGTCCGAACGATATAATCATTAAAGTATTCGGAATCGATTGTAATAAAGGAAATTAAATTTCATTGCGTAGTTTTCGAAATATTGAACTTCAAACATATACTGAAATAGCATTGCGCTTATGGAGAATGCGTGTATTTCAAGTACAAATCGAACCATTGTGTAATATTTTCAAATCGTTTTAGTATAAAAAATATTGTAGTTTATAAAATTTGCCATCAACTACGATCAATTTGAACAATATTCACCATACAGTTTTCAAGTAATGTAAAGTAATCACAATATACGTAACTCAGATTTTCTTCATCATTTGATGATATGGCTACGCAGTTTATGTTCATTTATGCGCTTAATATTGCTTTTACCAGACTCTTTTTGTAAAAATGTAATAAACTTGCCTGCCAAACGCAATTGTTGTGACATTTTAAACATGATCTCATAATTTAATTATCACGTCAGTACCAACACTGCGACGCTTATAGGATTGCTACATTTGTTACTAGATACGAAGGTTATATTTATAAACAAAAATTCGACTTTTTTTCACAAATTAATAATATATTCCGGTTTTGTAATATTTTATGTTATTATTTCGACCATAAATTGTTTTTTTATACAGATTTATTTCATATTTTTTTGTTATATGAAATTGGCAATTACACTAAAACTAGTCAAATCAACTCCAACAATTTTAATATATTCAATACAACGATATCCGTTTTTCCACTTAATATCGATATATGAACAAATTGATCATATTTTTTTTTAAATATTTTATTAAATGTCATAATCCTAATGATATTTATTGTCTCACTTACTTCATCCTAACCGATCGACCTTCTTAATTTTTATGAATGTATTAACTTTTTCTGTAACTCTTACCATTGTCAAGATACAATATTTTAATAATTTTATATTCACAAAATAATAATCACCGAGATTTTGAAAAAAATAATTTTGAGCCTCAGCTCGAAATATATTCTCTGTCATGAATCCCTTCAATGTGTAATCACCACCAACAAATCCTCCCTATACATCCCCCGCCCTCTTCTAAAACTTCTCCAGTCCGGCGTCCGCAGACAACAAAAAACAAAAGCCAGTGGGGGCTCAGCAGCCAGAGCCAACTATCCCGAGGTGACATCGGCGAGAAAGCGTTCACCGTTCAGGCCTCAATGAAGATATATGTGGTATTATCGGCGTCGGTAGTTCTTCATTTAGTGCCTGTCGTCGTAGGCGACGTTGGCATCACCTCCGTCAGATCGATGTCCTGGGGGGCTGGACTGATGTTTTACAGGTCTAAATATTACAAAATACGAAGCCTAGTGTGCTGTTATCGTAACAATTAAAGTTATTCATCAAAATCAGATAAACTTATTTCATTAATCGAAGGCTACTTAACATTTTCAAACTGAGAATTTATTATATATGTATATTGACGGGTTTTGCAGAAAGATAAAATAATTTTTATTTGTCTATTTTGTAAAAATATATTAAACAATGAGGTCATTCCACAGTTTCTCATATATTTATTATTTTTAGAATAGTTGTACTATATTACTCGTATATTATATAGTATGTAGTACTCAACGTACTGATTATGAAACAGTTTTTGTCTTAAAATTGCAAAATTAAGGCTAGTTTATTAGATGTGATTCTTTTCAGTGCCATTGGATTTGAGTGTTTTTATATAATGAATAAACAAAGTTAATTAGTTATAAAATTACTTAAAGAAATATTCGTAAATTAAATTAATAAAATTTATTATTTGAAAGCGAAAATAACGCAGACTACCGACAACTGATACTTAGTAATTTTTGTATTAGGAGCGTAAAGTGATTGTTTGTTACTCGAGTACTGTAAAAGTGCAAAAAGAATAAAGACACTTTACGCTCTTGATACACACATAATTTTTTCTACGATTGCATATTAATTTATTAATAAACGTATACGTACTGAAAATAAATTCGTTCTGTCAACCTTTAATATGACAAGTTTCTGTTTTGTTTGTATACCTGCTAACTATTGAAGTAAACACGCATCTAATATCTTTTTCACGTGTTGCCATTGGGAACAGGCGACAAAGTTATTTTTCGATTATTCCACAGAAAACGTCAACTTTACGATGATAAATGAGAGCGTAATTTTCAACTTTTCATGGCAATCGTAGAGAAATTAAATTTACATTTTACGTAACGTTAGGTACTATACAAATTATTACGTGTAAGATAAACAACTAATCAAAAAAATAGAAGCATCTATACAGCCAGTGGCCCAAAAATATTTGTTTAAATAAATTTTGTATGATTTCCATTGCAATATTCATTGCGGCAAAAAATTTGTAATTTTATAAAATTTTGGTATGACCCCATTTATTTATTATATTATTTACAGCTTGCTATCAAAATTTTTATATTTGTCAAAATAATTTTAAATTTTTATCTGCTTAATATTAATCAATAGTTATTTGTAAAATGAAAGCAATACTTTTTCTCATAAATTTGAATCAATAAAATGAATGAACAAAGGATGGTTTCATTACGTGTCGTGCATCAAACTTCAAATTCATGCAAAAAAGTATTGCTTTCATTACTAATTGTAGAAATAATTACATAAAATCATTAAAATTTCAAGTTCAATTGAAGTATGAATTCGATAAATAATCTTAAATGTGTGTTTTCATTTCGATCAAAAAACCCGTTCGTCCCATATAAATAACTATTTAAACATCATTCTTTTCCTAAATCCGCACCTGTTCGCAACAAAACTGGACAACACTTGATTCACCCCTGGGAACCTTATTCGCAATCACCGTCTTCACCCTTGTCGCGTCCCTCACCCCTTTCCTGCCCCCCAACCTCTGAATATTAATTATACCAGCGCTCAATACCGGGCGCGCGGGGACAGGCGTAAGGTGACTGACTGGTAATAGTGCGAGACAAGCTGTAAATTTCTTCAGCAGCTTAGCGGGACAACACGGACAGTGGAGGCAGCAGTGTCGCTGAACAGCGCTCGAGACACGACAAAAACTTTATAGAATTAAGCGATGTCGTTTATGTCACTCCTGAGGCAATTAAATTTAATTAATCAACCTTGATGGAAGGCTATTTGTTTATTAATCATGAACAGTGGGCTGGGTGTCGTGGTGTCGGTTTTTAGCTTATGAGATTGAAACTGAATTACTTATTATATTTGTGACATTGATCAAATTTTAAATAGAAATTAAATAAAATATAAATAATATATCATTGAAGGAATAAATTGTACAAACGATTTTGAAATAAATAAACGGATTTCTAATGCAAGAAATAAACGAGTTAATTGTATATTAAATGTAAAATTTTATTACTTCCATAAATATTGTGCCATAACCTATGTGTTCCTCAAAAGGCATCCCTGTGATTCCCCAGCCCCCTATTCACCTGGTGACTCCCTTCTTTTTCCAAAACTAAAAAATGTCATAAAATGACGTCATTTTGGGACTATGAAGAACATCCAAAAGAATGTTAGAGGCCACGCCGGTCGAGGCCTTCCAGCGCTGCTACCAAGTCTGGGAACAACGACTCCGTCGATGTTTAGCTGCCGAAGGGAACTACTTTAAACGGGATGATATTGTTGTTTGACAATATAAAAAACGTTGGCAAATACAGTCAGTCTCATTACTTTTCCGTCAGTACGGTGGTGTGGATAGCGATATGGAATTCGAATCCGGAGATCCCGAGTTCGAATCTCACACAAGCTAAAAATGAACTACTACACTGCGACTCGTTGAGTGCGGACCCTGTACTGTAATTGGGATTAAGTTCCTGTTGTACAGTGAAACATAAATAAATAAATAAACACACTTCGTGTTAAAATTTTGCAATACTTGGCCAGAATACCAATGTGGTAAGAATATTTTCAATTGTCAGCAGACAGTGGATCAAAGAAAGAAATAAGTTAAAAATTTCCACTATCCGAGAAATTTTGAGTGTAGTTTATAACTATACAAAATATTTCGTTTTTCGAGTTATATCAAGACAACTTTAAATTTTTACACCAAATTAGCAGCGTACAAAATACACCCAAAATATATGAGCATAAGGATGAAGAGAATTAAATTAAATTTATTTGCATAATAATGAAGTTATTGACAAAAACTATGATTTTTCTAAATTATTTCTATATATCTGACTCTAATGTCATTTGATTAAATCTTATACTAATTTCATCCAATGAATAACCAACTGCAAACTAGAAGTTGTCACTTTACATATTTCAGACAACTAAACATTACACGAAAAATCATAAATTCTTCGAATAGTATTTTTAGCCCAAGTGATAGAGCAGTCACCTAGCATGTAAAAGATTTTGGGTTCAAATCCCGGAGAATGCTCATGATTTTAATTTAAAATGTATTTGTGCTTGCTGATGCAGAATGGAACACCTTAAATATTCATTTGAATGTTTCTTGAGAAGTAATTAGAAATGCATTGGTAACGAAAAATTTATTTCCCATTTTATATTTACGCATGGCAGTTTTCGTGAGAAATTAGAAAATCTTACATTTCATTTATTTTACTACCATATTTGTAAAGGTGAAACAAATTTTGTACTACACATATTATTGTAAACAAATATGATATTCACTGAAATAAAGTTATGTAAAAATCTATAAAAGGAAATATATTTTTCTTGTCAAATTCGTCAATAACATCATTAAAAACCCAGTTTCATCTTTCGAAATTAAATTACGGTGCATTCTCATCACGAGTCCATTCATAATATCTTTGAACATCATAGAATTGTAAGGATGCTAAAAGTTCATTCAGCTGAATATCTCGTTGTTGGTAAAGTTAAGAATAAAAGAAAATATCATGTTGCATATTCACAGGAGAGCAGGACATATCTGCTCCCTCTCTGGGGATGCCTATGGTAAAACACTAACACTTGTCCTCTTTCTAACATACTTAACACAACTCACCTCAAAAACTATTCCAAGATCCAGTGCTCAGCTTTCATAAAAAAAAGAGTGTCACTCGATGACTGTATGTATCTATCACAAAAACAATTAAATAAATGAGAAATGAACAGAATAAATATAGCGTGTTGCTTGGATGATGAGCATAAAAAGGAATCTCGAAAACCATATTCAAATTCAATGTTGGATAAGTAGGACAAAAAAAAATTTAATTGATGTATTTTAATTTCTGGTTCCAACTTTTTTTTAATTATAGTAGGTAATATATGGTTTTAATTTATTTTCTTTAAAGCACTTTTTATGAATATTTTGTTTATCTCTTAATATTCGAAAGTTTCTGTTTTCTTATACAGAGTGATCATTTTATTTTGTCCACTACTGCTATCTCGAGAACTATAGGCACCTACGAGGTAGGTTAAATTAGCAAACAATTTCTGTTTTACAAGACTATTTTAATGAGTATTAATAATATAAATAAAATTTTTACAAAGAATATTGCAAAATGCATTTTTTTTTTTGGGAAAAACTACTACCAAATTAACAAGTTTTCTTTAATTTAATCGACATCATATTTTGTATATACGAGTATCTCGAGATTTCTGTTTGCTCATTTTTTTTTTACAAACAATTTAATTCAATTATATATTCCCAAGAACCTTTAATACTTACGAAAATCTAGAAATTTCTTAAATAAAAAGATATAAAAATATTAACCCTGACACCTATTCCACTTATAAAATATATGAATTAACATAATATATATTTCCCAAATTATCAAACAATAAATATAATATATAATATTTCTTATTAATACTTTCTAATATAAAAAAATGATAATTATTTATAAAAACAGAAAATGATTCCCACGAGTAGGTAGCTGCAAGAAAGTTTTAATAATAAAGTTTGTTTACATGTATGTATTTATTATAAAATATCAACAACACATATGGTAAATATATCAATATTTACATATAACTTCATACAAAATTTCAAAGCTGTATCAATTTTAATAGTATGTACTTATTCTTTTACATTAAAATATATGACAAAAGTCATTATTAAATTTTATAATCAGTACAAAAGGCTATGCGAATATCTTATTGGCCTTTGCACATTGTACCGTAGAAATGCACATTTATTATTATTATTATATAGAGTTCAATAAACATTCAAGGAGATTTTCTATAAATTATTTTCAGAATGTTAGAATTATGTTACAGATTTTAATGATTGTTAAATTGACATAGAAATATATAGTATATTAAATATCTGACATCTTCCTTTTTTAACTGTCACCACTGTTGCCATTTCTCCGGTTTCAGCCCGGAGACTACGGTAAATCTTCGAGCTAAATACTACATTTTAAAAATTGATGAATGAAATAATATGACAATAAGCTTAGTAAAAGTTGAAATTTGTACAAAATTAAATTATATGAATGGCAAAAAGTTTTATAAATTCTTAATATTTAAATAAATCTTAATGTGTAAAGGTCATTGTTAGGGATGGAATAATAGGAAAAAAAAATATTTAGGTATTACTCCATCCTTAACAATTATTTGTATACATTCTAATTCATTTAAATTTTTAAATATTGATATCATGAAATAATTTATAGAAAATCTCCGACGTATTTACAAATTCAATGTTCGATAATATATAACGGCAATACATCTAATGTATCTCATATCTCAAACTATCACAATTTTAGCACGTGTGATACCCAACATATTATGCATTCAATAAATGGAAATAATATCAGAACAAAATAAAACATTCCTTTGATCCTGCATTGGCCTTGAAATACATCACTTTCAAAGTGTATGACATTAAAAAGATAACTTTTATCTGAATATTTTGCAACTAATCTTAAAAGGTTTGTTTCTTGCTTTGAGCTATTGAAATGTAGCTACATTATTTTTGTTTTACGTAGAATAAAAAGAATGCATGTTCAAAGCTTATTTGTAATAAACAGTTATAATATAATAATTCATAAGCTATAAAAATGTATACAAAATAAAATATGTTACAAATAACAACAATATGTGATGCGACAAATAACTATATATCATTTGTTTACATTGTTTGTAAAAAATAATAATAATTTACACTCTAAAACCAAACCCACTTCTATATATTTAACAATAAAGGAACATTGCTTTGTGAATGCAGATTGTCTTTCTTAAATTAAATTAAATGAGGTAACAGTGAAATAATAGTAAATTATAAAACGAAGCTATAATGGCCATTATAGCGAGTAGTTTATGCTATATCTGCAATTAATGTGTTACAAACAAGATTTTTTCCATTTCATAATAATCCCAAATTAATAGTGGAATTCTGTGGTAAATCTGTTAGTTTATAGATCCGTTAATCTGTAAATAATGAACAAAAACACATCAATATTTGTTGACAAGTAGAAAACATTTCATAAAGTTTCGTTGGAAATTTGTTCATCACTTAGACTTACGGGTCTATAAAACTTATGGATTTACATATAATTCCATAATAAATAAAATTTGGTAAACATTGTACAAACTCGATTCCTAAAAAAATTAGCTACGCCTGAATTTTGGATTAGTTAATCATAATTCTAGTCCGATTTTAAAGAGTTAATTCAATTTATTTTAAAACTTTTTTGAAAGTATAGTGTAGTTTATTTTGACTAATTCAAAATTCAGAATTAACTGAAACTTTTTTACGAATTGAGCTGTTAATATTTTGTGATGTAACTATAGTGATAGAGAAATGTCAATTTTTTTGTATATATATTTTGTTTTCTTATAGTTACCTACCAGCCTGCATTCTTTTTAAACCTACGCAGAATTCGACATAATAATTTTCTGATTGAAGCAAAATAGGGACTTATTCCCTGCAGGATTTATATATGGCCTTATATAGCGCAAATCATTTATTATACTCGTACATAGTATAATACATTAGTTGTAGATAAATATAATTAAGTGCTTTAACATAATAATGTATATGTTAATTCAAATATATATTTTTTAAACGTCGCAAATATGATTTCCGTTCGATGAGAGATTACAGTGTAGTTGTATAGGACGTACGTCATTTTGATTGTGATTGACTAATCAAAATATATAAATAAAGACATGTTTAAAAACCATACAAAAGTTATAACCGTCACTAGACTAAATTAAATTTATTATTTCACAGTTTTATAAATGTAATAATGATAATATAGCGAATTTAAAAAAAAAATAAATCTATAAGGCATTTTAAAACACGTAACCAAATTGTACACCCTGTTTATTTGCGCCGTTATTATTACAATTTTTATGGTATGTAATCATCTCTTTACTTCAACGTTTTGGTCAGCAAATTAGAATCAAAATTATATACAAACATACTGTACTCTCTCACCGAATGGTCTGTAGTTGCTAGTATAAATGGCGAATGAAATTAATTAATATCAAATCTTGTGGAACTGAAAAATAGTTACATCAATTTTATTAAATAATTTGTCTCCCCAACAACAAATGATACATTGTTATTTTTTTGGCACAATCAGTATTTTTGCAAAAATCGTACCGTTTATCTTGTACCACAAATAAGTACTTTTCTGAATAAATTAAACATTTGACATTACATATTTTTTGTTACCAAAAGTTTCGAAAGTATTTTAGAGAAAAATATTTAAATAAAAGTAACAGATAATTTAATTCTTAGTATTTTTTATTTGAATAAATTTTCCTCAAAATGATTATGAACTTTATGTCAGCATAAAACATGCAATGTTAAATGTTTAAGTTGCACAGAAAATACTAAAGTTATTTAGTCGGAGTTTTATTAGCAGTCAATATCCCTGAAGTTTGCATCACCTTGTACAATTTCTACACGTCAACAAAACTGCAGACTGCATTGCAAAAACATGTGACAAATACAAAAATTTACTGTACGCAACAACAACTTTTATTTACAAAAACAGAAATATAAAAATCGCTGGGCGTCGCATTGACAGCATAAACGTAACAAAAGACAATCTGCCGAATCACCGAAGCAAATATAGACAAACACAAGCACAGACAAATCCACGCACGGACATAAAGAACGAAGATAGATACAATAAACGCAGTTTAACCAGTGGAAAATAATCGTCTCAAGCACGCAAACAGATTTGCACGAACACAGTGAATTTATAGTTCAGTCTGGATGGAAAATTGCTACTATGAAACTATTTTATGCCGTAAACATAAAAATTACGATGTTTTACTTGGCCACAATTTTGTTCGCACTTTAAGCGAAAGCAGTTAAAAATGTTGGTAGGTAATATAAAATGGCAAGACATGTTAAGAATTTGGTTACAATATCTACTATTTTCGGATTTACTTTTCTCGATGATTATACTTTGGTTCATTCTTTTTTTTTGTAACTCCGAAATATGTGCTCATAAACATTTCTTCTTAATTAAGAAACAAAAATTATACTACAGATGTCGACAGTGATGCCTTTGATAGAAATTTTTCAACTCGAGAATTTTTGAACATTTATATTACGAGTAATAATAAAAGCTGCATTTTACGCATAAGACGAGACAAGATGCGAATTTAGGTCTTCAAATAAAAAGGATAACATACTTTTCAGTAAATATTTGAAGCTAGAATAGCTGATTTTCTAGTCACGAATATTTAAATGACGCAAGAGTTGGACAATTCCCATCTAGCAGCATTACTAGATGTGACTCAAATACCAAAAAATAATAGAGATGATTGTAATGTATTTTTCAGGGCTGCAAACAGTTGAAAAATTGGTTTGATTTCAGTTCGCGGGTTGTCATACATTGCTGGTTGGGTTTGCGCTTTGGTTTCAAGTAATTAAATTTTGAAACGATTCATGAACTGGTTCACAAGATCGATTCGGTTCGACGATTTGATTTAATTATTTTAATTTAATTAAATTATATATACATATGTTGCTGGTAGTTTAAATTTAAATTTTACAATTCAAATTTATAGATACATACGTATATCATAGTTTTGTATATACTTAAAAAGTTTATTTTATCTTAATTAAATTATTTTTTGGAACAAAAATACAAATAAAAAATATAGTTATATTTAATATTAAAATTGATATTGAACAACCTATTAGTTATTCCAGCAAGTTTAAAATAAATGCATAACATAAATAATTTTACGCCATGCTCAAAATAGATTTATTCTGAGCACATGCCTAATTCCTCTACCGATTCACGTAGTGGATTTGATATAATTAATCTGTTATACGTATACTATTTTCATTTTAAACTGGAGACACCGGCATAAAACAATTAATCGTCCCTGTCCCATATAACTCCAATGAAATCTATTAGTGCGGCTACCACAAATCGCTTAACGATGGTCACAACAGGTATTTTTTTAAGGGTCGTATTCAGCCTAAAATTATTCTTGTTTTTTTCCTATGATTGACCATTTAAACATACCGGCGAATGAGGCTGTAGAGCCCTGTACGAACCTTGTGAAACCAGTTATAACGGGTCATATTTTGAGTTCCATTGTAAACGTGATTGCGGTGCATTTAATCGTTTTATGCCGATCCCTCCAGTTTAAAATGAAAATAGTATTAACGGTTCCGTACGGTTCGCAGTTCAAGAAAAGTAGCTAATTTGGTTCGGTTTAGGTTCAATTCATGGTTTAGTTTGCAGCCCTAACATTATCAGAACATATTTTCCTGGATTTCTGAAGTAGGTACAATTTTTGTTTCTAAAGAAGAAAGATTTATGAGAATATAAAGCCTCATAATAAAATCTCCTTCATTAAACTGTTAACAAAGAATCAAATACATTTTATGCAGAATGAAAATAATATGAGTAATTAGTCCTCTGAGTAAAGTGATTACAATAAAAGTCGTAAATGTGATGTACTCGTCGTAAAATATGCTAACAGCAACCCCCATAAATAATAATAAGTCTCATTAAAATCAGTTATATATTCGTAGTCTTATTCAATCTTTGTAAACAACTTTCCTAATATAATTACTAATTAATTTATAACTCTCGAAACTTGAAGTTTGATTCATTGTATTTTGTATTTCAAACAGTATCATTTATATTAAAACACACTGAAATTTAAAGTTTAATATCATCATTAACAAAATTTAGAGACTAGAAAGGGAATTTGCAAAATATTACGTATAAATATTTCTTGGTGTTTTAACTTCACATTTTTATTAATATTTATTATTAAGGATAAAAGTTATTGCCAGAAAAGTAGTAAATGAATACATTTTTGATAAACGGTTAGGTTTCAATGGGCAGAAATTTTGTTAAATTCAATTCCAGCGTACAAATTTTTAAATTTAAAGTACGACATAAAATAAAGATACTATAAACCAATGTTTTACTAAAAGCTAAGATTATCATAATTTTTTAAAAGAAATAGTAAACATTCTATTATATTACTGTTTAGACCGACAAATTATCTGTTTCCTTTTTTTATTTTTAACTGTTAATAAAATATATAAAAAAGTACACGACTAAATTAAATTTTCTAAAATTTATTTTTGAAGTATTTTTAATGTAATAATTTAGATATATTTTCCTTGTAATAACAAATGCTTCATTATCCTTAATCAAAGTTCATACTATCTATTGATCTATTTATTAAGAACTCGGAGCTAAATAAAAAAACTGATTGAAAAAGAAGAAATTTTATATGCAATATAAATAATTTTTAGTTAGAAGGAAAAAATTGGACATAAATGATTTGATTTTGTGATTTTATTATGTCCAAAGATGGTAACAAATATTTGACCGAAATGTATACTCTAGAAAAAATTACAAAATCTAATAATAGCTCCAGTAGTTCCATAAATATTTCCTTTCATCAAAATATCTAATTATAAATATTGTAATATTTTCCAAAATCCCTTTCTAGTTTCACAACAAAATATAAAATTTCCAACACCCTCTATCACTACCCATCGCGCAAATAATTTCAAGAGTACGGTACATCTACAGCTACGTCGACGAGATCTAGGTCTAGACGTCCGTCCACACGATAACTTTCTTCGCCTTGTCCACACTCACCAGGTATGTGCCGTAGGGATGCCACGACGTGGCGGTCACCGCAGACCTGGAGAATATTCCAGAAGTTGACCTTTATAAAGCATGATACAGACAGCGTAAGATCTACTGCTAAAAGCCAATAGCACAGGAAAGGAATTATTACTTTTAATTCAAGGTTATACAGTCAAATTTGATTAGATATGCTGTATAAAATAAGATGAATTTAATTTTGTGCAAAAATAAAAACAACTCTTAAATAAATGTTGAGTTTTGTGTCATGATGCAACCGAAAACGCATAACTGTAAGATAGGTTTCTTACAAACATAAGGAATTTTGAGTATTTTTGTCAAATATAACAGAGAAATTTGTAGTTTCATGAGAATCGTTTTATCGTTATGGAGTAAGCTGCCTCCACAGTTGTTCAATTAGAATTACAATTGGTAATTACAATTAGCAATTTCAATTAATCATTTTATATCACATAAGGCTAGTAAAATATTTATATTTTAAGTATTTTTTTTAATGAACAATATTGCATCGAAATGAGCTATCAAATGAGAAACTTAACATTGCTGTCAAACATTCGATTCAATATTTTTCATTTAAACAATCCTTAAAATTTAAGTGAAAGCAGTGCAACTGGCTATAATTGTAAGTACTAAGTAAAATACTACCAAATTCAAAACTTTTTAATTACAATTAATGTGAAACATATTATTATTTTGTCTCCATCTTTGATCGTAATTTAGGATTTTTTTACCGTGATAATTTAAGTGTGAAGTAGAATTTTATAAAACTACAGTATTCAGCAAATATAATACTCATAACTAAGTAGTTCAAAAAAGAAGAAGTAGCAGATTGCCAGTTTTCACATCACGACCCACAAAGATGTTAGTGAAGATATAATTTTACTGTGGTGAAAATAGTTTGTCGGTTCTAGGAACCGAACCCGAGATCTCATATTTACAGTCCAACTTGATACTACTGAGCCACCTACCACACATATTTTTCGTTGTTAAACATTTCTAAATCTTTTTTTGCATATTTGTCAAGAAAATCTTTCTTCTTAACGAAAAATCTTATAGTGTCACATTTTTTACCTATTTCAATAATCGTGTAAAGATAAAATACTATATTTTCACTGGTTTAATTTTCCTTTTTGCACTACTTTTATTAATTTTACCAAATCTGGGTAAGTGATATATTTCTTCGCGTGAAGTGCGTTTACCAGCCGTCAAATCATGACTAGTTGTACAAATAACTATTGTCGAATTATGCTTTAGATAAACGGGAATTAAATTGTCTACCGCTTTATACACGCACTTTTTCTATTAAAAATTAAAAACAATTTACAGCTGCAAATGTACAATTTTAAATGATAAAGGTTCTGTACATCGAGTAAAATCAAAATTTTTAAAATACATTTATCGAAAATTACAATTCAAACTTTAATAGTACTTTTTATTTCCATTAAGTTATTTAGTTATTTTTATGGGGTAGGTGGCTCAGTGGTATCGAGTCGGCCTGTGGATCTTGAGAACCCTGGTTCGATCCCCACAGCCGACAAACAATTTTCACCAATTTTAAAAAATCTACCCCTGTGGCTCCTCCACCACTAATATCTTTGGAGGCCGTGATTTGACGGCTGGTACCCGCACTTCACGCGAAAAAATATATCACTTACCGAGATCTGCTTAGGCAGAGTGCCACACCCAGTGATGGGTAAAAGGCGTGATGATATATTTATTTTTTATTTACAATACTAACCGCTATACTATAAAATCAATTTAATTTTTTTTAAAGGTTATCTGCACATGTTTGAAAAATAATCGTATTTTATTAACCAAATAAACAAGTATTAGAATTTATTTAATAAAATACAAATTGCCTAATTGAATTCTGGCTGTGTCTACAAAAACTAATACATAAATAAGCTTCAAAATAAATATAAGCAATACATATTAAAAATAAAACTAGTGCCTACTACATTTTGATCTTGAATTGTTTTCTTGAAATATGAAGAAATAATTTAATAGGCATTATTATTATTTTGAACTGTTTTATTTGTAATATTATCCCATCTTCTGTTAATTAAACAGTACAGTATTTTAAATATTCTAGTATTAACTAACAGCAAACAGTCCTCAATTGATTTATTATACATATTTTTGTAAGTATAAATATCCTTCCGGCTATTGGACGATTTCATGGTCATGATTAATTTAGCCACCAAACACAATCCCAAATTACAAATACATCCCAATAGATGCACTACCTGTATCTAATACGACAATCACTAAATTAGCAGACACGTGTTCCGTTTATCAGTACGACAAATAGACAAACATGCCTAGTACTCTGTAGTCTGTACACCTACATGCAACGATGTCTAGTGCTATCGCACTGCAGCTTGGGGGATGGGGGTAATGGATACATGCATAATGCATTTAATACGTTCGAAACTCCCGCGTAAAATACTGTGACGTTATGAGCTTTAAAGGAAAAAAAGTGAACGTGTATGCAGGGAAGTCAAGACGGAGTAGATATAAACAAGTTTTAGTTCAAGCTTAAGGAAGTTGTATTGCGAAGTCATTTTTGTAAGAAATAATTGAAATTAAAACTACATCTCAATTGAAGGAAAATATAAGGGCTAACGTAAGTTACAGAAAATTGACCGTACGGAATCAGAGATATTTGCAAGAACGGTTTGCCTTTTAAACATGTAAATAATAGACTATGGCAAATTAATCATCATATTTAATTTATCTTTGAAATTAATAAATCAATGAAAAACTACTATGTGACACAAAGTTTATATAGAAATTTGAAAATTATTGAGCCCTTAGTTTTGATTTTAGAGCCTGGAATTTTTTTTAAACGAATTGAAATATCTATTATATACCCTCAGCTGGAACAACATTGTTGCTCATGTAGGACAAATATACATATAATTTTTGCTATTGCATTTCAATATTTGTAGTAAAAAACTAATATTTTATCTTATTACTTTTGCATCCGAATATTCTACAAATATCATTGCTCACTAATTAACTTATAGTGATAATTTGAATTTGGATCACAAGTTTTAATATGTTTTAACTAATTGATAATTGTAAATCGTAATTACTAATTGGATAGCTGTAAATGCAACTTAAGAATTGTTTTAGTTTCATGGAGAAATGCACCACCATATTGAATTCGACTTCCCTATTATTTTCTAGTTACAAAAGAGACTGGGATATTAAAAACATACCCTACGTAGGTTTGAAACTCGTCATTCACATGTTAATGTTGTAATGGTGTTTTATCTATGTAAGAAAGGCAAGCGATGTATATCTTTGTACTTTATAACTTTTTATTTATTTTTACAATATTTTTTTATCATATTTTAGTATTAATGCGAGTAATTATTTATTTAGAACTTGAGTATATCAAAATTTGAAAGTAAACAAAAAGACAGAAATATATTTGCTATTTTCTACTGCAGCGCTAATCAAATACATACACTCGCATACCGACTTATTACGATTTTACCCTGAGTTGACAAGCAAACTTCGAGTGCATTCATCGCCCATACATACAGTACACCGAACATTACCGAAAATGTAGCCTTCTATACTAGATATATTGCGCCGTATACATTGATTTCAAAGCAGTTTTCATTTTTTATAATGCTTTCATACAGAAAATTGTATAGTAAATATTAAGATAGAGCAGGATAGAAATAAAATTTATTTTTAAGGTATTAAATTTGTTGTAATTCAATTTTGAAAATAATAATAATCCTTGTACTTTTTTATATTAGAATGGACGAGATTTTCCACAATTTTGTTCTTACCTACCACTTATTTGTCATAACTTCTCTTATTATAAAATTTAAGAGGTGCCACTATAATATTGTCTATACCAATTATTCTTAACCGGGGAGCCGCAGATTCATAGGGCTCCATGAAAGAATCTAAAAGGGTCCGCGAAAATAAAAAGTTATCTCAAGTCTGTAACTCAATGTCTGAAATTATTGTTTTATACATATTTTATGTCTTATTAATTTTTTCGTTCGAATCCGATTTAGTAGAAGATTTTAACACTCGTAACGAAATATTATTTATAATTTTGATTTTAATTTGTAAGTTTTTATGCTTATATTATAAAAATTATATAGTCGTTATCAAAGCTAGAAATTTCAACTATTGCAAAAATCGTATTTTACCATTATCAGAATAGGAATAATTATTTAAAATTTTTTTCCTTAAAATTAGAGATATTTTAAAAACGTCGAGACTTTTAAACATCAGTAAATTTATATATTTGAGGTCTAATTCGTACTTTCAGTAGAAACAATAAATAATAATAATAATAAATATTTGGAAAATTTGGGAGTCCGCGATGACAAACAAGTTAAGAACCACTGGTCTATAAACATCACAAAAATTAGTAATCTTCTTTATATTGTCTCTGCAAACTATCATTACATTACGGTTCAAGTGAGGGTAGAAGTAACAAGTACACCAGCGCATACGAACGCTTCCTCCTCTATTTTCCTTTCTCTAAGTTTTCAGCCAGCGAGATGCACTGACATTACACGTGGAACAGGTAGCGTACTACAACTCGTTAATAAAATTAGCTAGAAGAGTGTTTCGACATAAAATAAGTAGGCTTTTACTGTAACCACACATCGCCTGTTCGGGATATTTATTTCCTTAAGTGAATTACCTAAAGTGGAACCGGAAGTTTATGAAGTAATGTTGTATAATTCGTAAAGAGATCGCGTGTGTTGTGTTCGAGAGAGTGAGGTTATAGCAGAACAAATTTATTTTGTTACTTGATGCTTGGAATACTAATTAAGTCGTTCATTTTGAGTGATGAGGACCATTGATTTTTACGATATCTAAACTTGATAGTGTCGTATAAAAATAAATAGAGTCCTTCGTTTTTATAATAATATTTTTAATTAATTGACAGTTGATCAGATTTTTGACTATGTTTTATAAATTCTAAATAGAATTTATTTGATTGCATTTTGTTGTTGTTGATATTGTTGTAACTGGATATTAGAATTAGTTGAGTAACAAACTGATACATAAGATTAAAATACAGTAGGCATATTTTTATCGCTTTTGAGATATTCTTAATAAATAAATATAAAAAAGATTTCTTCCGATTTCAATCAAAAAAATTCTTTTTGTCGATATTTCGACCAATACTTCAGCCATCTTCAGGACACTATACGAATATTTATATAATATAATAAAATTAACAATAAATGATAATTATAAAATACTTACATATTAAGCAAAATATAATATTCTTTTTAATAATTGTTTTGAAAAAGATTAATAATGCTAAAAAGTTAATAAATTATATTTGCTGCAAAAAAAATTGCAAATGAAAATGTCAACAACAAAAACAGTACACAATAATTAAAAACAATTATTTAAAAAAAAATAAAAATTAACTTAGAAAAATAAAAAAATAAAAATTTGGAGGGACAATAGTTTGATCCAAGAATAATAATTAATTCTTCTCCTAATAAATTGTATTGTACATACAGCGTGTGCACCGAAACGAGGAAATTGACTCTCCTTTAACTTGAATAGAATTTGTTATTGAAAAATAAATTGTGACATTTTTGTCCAAATTAGATAGCCATGAAAATAAGATACAAATAATACAAAACTTTAATCTGATACTTCAGTCAATAATTACTGATCTTATATATATTTCTAACCTAAAATTTAATTTTCAACAATGTTGTATTCTCGTACTTTTACTATTTTTTATAAGAGAGCCAATTTCCGAATATTTTATAAACCTTATATATACGACGAGTATTTCGTTTCTGAGCACATTCCGCCACTCGTTTGGATCCGATACTTTATTGAAAATCTTACGACACTAATTAACAGCTAATAGAAACATTGCATTAAACATTGGTAATATAAAAATATCTTGGTAATTTTTCATTACTTGACTTACTCGTATGTCCGATTTTATAAAGGACAGAATAAATTTACTTCCATAGTAAATACATTGCAGTTAATAAATTCGAATCAATTTTATTTGTTTTATGGCGTATATAACATTACTGTCAAAAGTTTGACTGCCATTTGAATGAATAAATTTTATTTACTTTGGAAATAAATTAATTTATTGTTTCTAAAATTATAAATTTCCCGAGCAAAATTAATAAGTGGAAATTTTTTCGCGTTGAAAATGTCAGTTTGGCATTTATAACTTGTGGTTTATTGTCAATTTTATTTACTTGACACACGTTGCTATGGATATTGTATCATAACTTGAGCATTTTAAGCAAACTATAAAACCTAAATTACTTTTATTTTTTGTGTAGGTGCTATTACGATTTTCTTACTGAATCTGCCCTCGAGCAAATGTAAATACCCATATCCGGGATATTTTTTATCTCGTGTTCCACTCGTGCAGATTAATATATTGTTAGAATGCACTCAAAAAAGAAAGAATCAATGCTCTAGACAAATTATAAGTGAAAATTTTTATAACATTTTATTCGAATTTTCATTTTTTTTTATAAACCTGCTAAAAATATTTATGAATGCGTACTGTTATACAAATTTGTTCTGTCTGGCTTAAACAAGTTTTTGTTTTCTCATTTTCGGTGGAACACACATGATCACTATATGCGATGTATACTGTATCTCGTTAAATATGTTTCAATAGAAAGAACAAAATATTTATGTTACCAATGTAACGTAAAATATTAAGCACGTAAAATGCGAGAGAACACCGCAAAACCAGCGTAATACGAATATTACAAACAGAGCCTGTTGTCTGAGAAACCAAACGGGAATGTAAAAGGCAACATACATTTAAAAAGGATTATAAAGGATTTGAACGCTCCTAGTTCAATTAGATCGGATTAACATTTTACTCAATTTCTCGGATGATACATAAAACATAACGCGTTTAATTTAGAATGTTAAATTAAGAAAAGAATATCCCTGGATTAATTGTTTACCTGTTTTCAAACTTGAATTGTTTCACTTTGGGGAAAACACAAATATATAAACATTTGAAGAAGTAATTTGACGGCTGGTAACTGTACTGAAGAAATATATCACTTACTGAAATCTGTTACAGCAGAGTGCCACTGCTAGTAATGGGTAAAAGGCGTGATGATATATTTATTTTATATAATTAATGGAAACTGTAGTGGTATCACTACAGTACTAGTGACATAAAAAACGTTCGCTGGGAATGAAATACCCTAATTTTTGCGAAGTTTCGTGCAGAGGCCTAGAAACATCCTGTATAAGTGCATGAGCTTAAGTTTCTTAGTCAAAATAAAATCACATAAATGTCTGCAAAAACGACAATTATGTTTAAATAACATGTAGCCAGTCTCCATGTTTTATCAGAATAATTGTCGTTTTTGCAAATATTTAATGTGACGACTATTTTTATTTTAACTTAGAAACTTAAGTTTATGCAAAAATATATGCTTTGTTTTTTTGCAGAAGGTGATTTATTGAATAAATCGAATTAAAAGTTGGTTATGGGGTAGGTGGCTCAGTGGTATCGAGTCGGCCTGTGGATCTTGAGAACCCTGGCTCGATTCCCACAGCCGACAAACAATTTTCACCAATTTAAATCTACCCCTGTGACTCCCCCTCCACCAATATCTTTGAGGGCCGTGATTTGACAGCTGGTAACCGCACTTCACGCGAAAAAATATATCACTTACCTAGATCTGCTTAGGCAGAGGGCCACACTCAGTAATGGGTAAAAGGCGTGATGATATATTTACTTATTTATTTTATTTAAAAGTTGTTTCATATTGTATATCTGTTATCATTATATCGATCCTTCTGCCACTCTACTTTTCAATATATATCTTGTAATAATATAAGAAATAAAGTGCGTAAGGTAATAGATTCATTTTGTTAATAGCAAGTGCATATCAAACAAATGATTAGTGATCATGTTATAATGGTTGCAGTTGCAGCGAAGCAAGAACTAAATGATGCATGGAGAAATCAAGTCTAACTCACCCGTGTTCTTTGAGGATGCTCTCCACTTTGGCAGTGGTGACACCCCATACGTATACACTACCATCTGAAGAGCCTACTGCAATGTATTGTCCGTCAGGGCTGAAGGTGGCTCGAGCCCAGTCACATCCTACTTTGAAGCCATCGCAACTAAAACACAAATAGGAAAATAATCTAATTAATATTGCGTAATTTAATTACACATTTTATTTTATGGGATAAATCACGCAGTGGCAATACGTCGAATTTTAGGTTTGATAATATTTTTTATGGGGTAGGCGATTTAGCGATGAGTCGACCTGTGGATTTGAGAACGTGAGTTTGATTCTTACAGCCGGCAGAAATTTTTTAAAACTCCTCACTATTAGGGATCGAGCTTTGAAGGCAGAGTGCAACAACACCCAGTGATTGGTAAACGTATATATATATATAAATTATTTCTTTTCATAATAATAGTTACAATTGTTTTATTTAATTGTTTGATTTCAAGCCACAGTCATGACGCACTATTCTCTTTCCGATTAGGTGTGTAATAAAGTGCACGCCATGTTACTTTTAATATTTATATTTTACATGATTTTAAAGCAAATTTCTAAAAACTATATTTAGTTTTATTTGAAATTTCAAAGTTGATATTAATTACTAATAAACCGAAAATATCATACATGTACATCCGTCATCAACTTATCTACATGTTGCTGTATAAATCATGTTATATGACACAAATTGTTAAGCTGATAAATAAGCGAGATATTTACTGGGTCTATTGAAATATAACACCTTATATATATATGTATATATAAGGTGTTATATATAGATATTTACTGGGTCTATTGAAATATAACACCTTATATATATATATATATATATATATATATATATATATATATATATATGTATATATAAGGTGTTATATATAGATACGAGGGTCGTTCAATAAGTCCTTAGAAAAAAGTAGAAAAAACACTTTTTTTGGGTAGATTTTTTTTTATTTTTCTACATAATCTCCTTTTAGCTCTATACACTTCTCTAATCGTTTTCCCAAATTTTTTAAGCCGTCCAAAAAGTAGGATTTCGGAAGCTCCTCAAAATAGGCTTCCGTTTGGGCGATGACCTCCTCATTGGACGTAAACCTTCGTCCGCCAAGCCATTTCTTTAAATTTGGAAATAAGAAAAAGTCACTGGGGGCCAAATCTGGTGAATACGGTGGATGTTGCAATAATTGGAACTTTAATTCCATAATTTTGGCCATCGCAACTGCGCAGGTGTGCACACGTGCATTGTCTTGATGAAAAAGGACCTTTTTGCGTTTCAAATGAGGACGTTTTTCTTTTATTTCTTCGCTCAGCCGGTCCAATAACGACGCATAATACGCTCCTGTTATCGTTTTTCCCTTTCCAAATAGTCGATGAAGATGATTCCGCGTGCATCCCAAAAGACCGTTGTCATAACCTTGCTAGCCGATTTCTCCGTCTTCGCCTTCTTCGGAACCCGTTCGCCTTAAAAAATCCACTGTTTTGACTGTTCTTTTGTCTCTGGAGTGTAGTAATGTATCCAAGTCTCATCCACAGTTATGTATCGACGCAGAAAATCTTCAGGATTACGACGAAAAAGCGCCAAAACAGCCTCAGAGTCCACCACACGATTGCGTTTATTCTCCACTGTGAGCAACCGCGGCACCCATCTTGCCGAGATTTTTTTCACACCTAATTTTTCGTGCAAAATTAAAGCGACTGTGCCTTGTGATATGCCTGTAGCCTCAACTATTTCGCGCACTTTGATTCGTCGGTCACTTAAAACCATATCGTGGATTTGGTCAATCATTTCGGGGGTAGACACTTCTACAGGGCGTCCGGAACGATGTTCATCTTTTGTGGATGTACGGCCACGTTTAAACTCATTCACCCAATTGTAAACAGTTGCAAACACAGGAGCAGATGTGCCATGAACTTCATCCAACTCAGCTTTAATTTCTTTCGGCGTTAAGCCTTTTAAATACAGATGTTTAATCACCGCTCGAAACTCACTTTTATCCATTATTATAAACAATCAAAAGTTTTTTACTACAATTGACAACAACAATGAAACTACGTGACGGCTAAAGCTAAAACTCTAACAGTTGACTAGTTAGGAGTGCTGCTTACTGAAAAAAATTCATTTTCGATACTACGAGCACCATCTCTTGGATTTTCTAAGGACTTATTGAACGACCCTCGTATTTACTGGGTCTATTGAAATATAACACCTTATATATATATATATATATATATATATATATATATATATATATATATATATATATATATATATATATATAAGGTGTTATATTTCAATAGATCCAGTAAATATCTCGCTTATTTATCAGCTTAACAATTTGTGTCATATAACATGATTTATACAGCAACATGTAGACAAGTTGATGACGGATGTACATGTATGATATTTTCGGTTTATTAGTAATTAATATCAACTTTGAAATTTCAAATAAAACTAAATATAGTTTTTAGAAATTTGCTTTAAAATCATGTAAAATATAAATATTAAAAGTAACATGGCGTGCACTTTATTACACACCTAATCGGAAAGAGAATAGTGCGTCATGACTGTGGCTTGAAATCAAACAATTAAATAAAACAATTGTAACTATTATTATAAAAAGAAATAATTTTTGTTTTGTCATAATAATACCGAAAATGAGAATGAGGAACACATAATAACAACAAAATGATTTTATAACAAATATTCAAAATGGCTCCCAGCCTTTTCAATATATTTTTCACAACGTTTTGAAACATAATAAGTAGACTTTTCTATTTAGTCTGCAGATAAAGATTCAGTTGGTTAGAACAATTATGGAGTATTTACAGGTTGACATTTATCGTGTTACAATTATTTTAATTTGATTAAGACTTAGGGATTAAATTCTTTGTTAGAAAAATGAACACAAATTTCTGCACTATATGAACCACCAATATAAATTATCTAGTGCCTTCTCCACACTCTTAGTTCATTCTGTTACTAGAGTTGCAGGATTGCAAGTAAGTCACAACTCAAAACATTCGTGTAATGTGGGTTGTGCTATTCATACAAAATAAATATAATTGTTTATTTTCAATTTTTTAAATACTGCATGATATTTATATATTATTTATAATTACGTAATATACTGCTAAATTTAATTTCTTAATTACTAATACTGAATTTAATTTCTTCTTGTATTATCTAATGCTCGTAGAAATGCAATTCCATTTAAATAACATAAACGTAATGATACAAAACAAACGACAACATTATTCTTGTTACTCCTTAGAGAGTAAGAAGATCGATTATCAATTAATCACAAATTTCAACGTTTGTGGCAACTCCGGAAAAAATATATAGCAAAAGTCAAAGGAGTATTATACATCGGCATCGTAAAGAAGTTCAAGAATACACTTGTCGGGTCCAGATTCAGTCCCAGTAAATGTCGACTTGTACAAGATTAATGGTGTGAGATAAAGCGATGGCTTTATAGCGATATCAGTCACCCCTCTGCACGCCACTGGTGCACTGCAGTACTGCCATCTCGCGTCGCCCGCCGAGACCTGTTGGCGTTATACCACTTAACCCACTTCCGGTTAATTTTTTATTAAACAGGAAGATTATGGTGTGAACTTCTCGCCCGGAATGACATTCTTTAAAGTCAAGATGGAAGTGGATTTTGTTTTTATTGTTTTCTGAGAATATTTAGTGCATTTAAAAGAGATAAATTTGATGTACATAATGGAAATTAAATATTTAACTAAATTTATTTACCTGTACTTGTTAATTATGTAGTAAATAACAATATTATTTCAAAAGTACAAAGAGGCTTATTTCACTACTAAACAAAGTGCATTCTCAAACCACGTTATTATTATTATTACAGACGATTTTATATTTTATAAACTATGTACCTATTATCTAACTTTAGAATGGATGGCGCTGCGATAAGTGAAGTATCGCACGGCAATCAAATTATCGATCTAAAGATGATAATAACAATAACAAAATATAAACCATTAAACTTTTAATTGCATGCTTTATTCCTAGCCCCAATAATAAATCTTAAATGGTAATCATGACAATAATTATTTTTCTGATTACAGCGTCATCTGTCGCGAATCAGAAAAAAGTTTCATACAAAACCTACTTAGCTTTAGCCGTACTATTCCCATTTAAGATTTCAATATGGCGCCCCGCCACAATTTTTGTACTGTTCAACTTCCGGTTCCACTGGTTATTGTTATCACTTGTGCTACAGATTATCGTGATATCTGAATTGATAATTTATAAATATGTTTATCTATTTATACTACTTTTTGAGGTAATTCATTGACATGAATGATCTACGAGTATTTGCATTAGTTATTTGGCTACTCTTATCTTAGCTAGGCTACATACTCATGACTAAAGCCCGGATTTTTAGGCAATTGCCTAGATTCAAATTTTAGTATACTTCAGGCAATTTCGTTTTTCTTTACATAGGTAATATGTTTACGTGTAATGGAAGGTTTTTTTTCGTGCCTTAGAGCCTATTTTTTCTATATTTTGGTTATTGTGCCTATTTTACCTTATACAGCCTATTTTGCCTATTTTGCCTATTTTTGTTGCCTATTCTAACTTTTATTGAGCAGACAAGGTTTATCATTTACTTCGTTGACTAATTCAGCACTCGACAAAGTGTTTCAACCTAACCTATAATATTTAAAGTACTTACTTTAATCAAGTTTTTGTTGTGAATTTAAAATGCCGAAAGAAAAAACGTTTTTTAGTCCAAATTTTACGTGGCAATTCAATTGTGTCTTTGCCATTAATTAATGGAGCTGAGGTAACTTTAGACGATATGGCTAAATATAAGAACGCTCCTGTCACATTTTGAGATGTGGAACGAAGTTTTCAGCTTACAAGCAACTTCTGACAGTCCCTTTCCGAAAATTTCATAGAGCAATTGTTCGTAATATTTTGTTAATTAAAGTATACTACATAATTTGAATTTGCATAATAGTTAATAAAATGAGAACCCTACATTATTATTTTATTATTATTTTTTAGATTGCGTTAATTTTTGTTTAAAATGATTATTTTTTTCTAACGAAGAGTAGATACGAGTACCAATATTAGAAAAAGGATTCGTTTATTTTTTTTTAAACAAATTATTTACATTTAGGCTGCCTAAAATCCCGCCTATTTTAGAGTAATTACCGGCCTATATGCCTGCTTATTTGGGTGTTTTTAAGAGCCTAAATATCCGGGCTTTACTCATGACATTTATTGGTTATTTTTACCGTATGATATTTTTATTCTTTAACTGTGTTCCTCTTAGCAATTGTAATCAAGGTATTATTTGTTCATATTTACTGTATTTTTGTTTTGATACTTATTGTATACTTCGTTACCTAACTAAAGATGAGCCATGTGCCTGGCTCAAAAAGTCTTACTGGATTCCTGAAGCCTTCTGTTTACAAAAATCTCAAAGTTGAATCCTTCCTACATTATAAATTTGCCATTTTATTTAAAAATAGGACTCATCTCTTTTATAAATTAGAAATGGTGTTAAAATTGCGACTAGCAGCTAATCTGTTTTATGAATCTGCCTATAAAGAGTCCTAAACTCTTTGAGAAATCCTTGCAATTCGTTTATGTACTAATTGATTCACCACTCTATTTACCAAAAATACTGAAATAATAAAAATAACAACTTTTCCAATAGAACAAGCTGATAAAGACTTCCTACAAGTATCTTTCAATCTCTATAAAACAACAACAATCCAAAGTAAATTTCAAATATCCCTAGATATCAGATATGAGCTTTCGCTCACAAGTCACAAATAACTTCATACACAACACGATCAAATGCAATGTCAATAAAAGAATCATCCGGAAAGTTGAGCTGCAAATACATTTAACAACATGCCTCGTCGAATTCTGCTCCAGAGAGCAAGAGGGGCGCCAAACTGACTACGTTGTACATGTCTTCACGTCTATCGTCTTTAGTTGGCAGGAAATAACTGTCGTAAAATGTATATCACGGTAGCCTTAAAATATTCTCAAGTTTTATCGTAAAACCAAAGTTTTAAAAAGTGCTCAGTCATACGAACTGTGCAGCCGTAGCGAAAGCGCATATTGGCGCTAGATGTTAAAGATCTTTGCGCGTAAATTGGACATATCTATGTAGAAAGTAATTAAGATGAGAATATCGTAAAATTTCAACGATGTCACGATAAAACTTCACATGCTAATGCAGTTTAAAATATAAACTATAAACGTTTTACTGTTAATTTTACCCTTAAATCTTGTGTTCGTTTTGTTAATCAGTGTCAAGATAATTAGTTTAAAAAAGTCAAAAACTGAAAAAATATCTAAATGGAACATTAGTTGAAGTGAATTTTGAGTAACTAAAATGCTATAATATATTTCATTTTGTTTCTATCAGCTTCTAAAATATATTGTTGAAGTAAGTGGCAAATTATATAAAAATAAACTTTTTAAAATTAATTTTTCTTGTCACAGATACGGTTGCCCACCTCTTAGTTAATGCTAAACGTATATGTATTTTGTCAAGAAAAAGAGTGATTATTCATTTTTTGTAGTATCTATTAGCCAGATTTTCACTAAGTTTTAGCTAACCCTGTATTTTGAATTAGCTAGTCCTAGTCTGGTAAGTTGAATGGTAAGCGCATTCCTCTCGCAATATATACGAATACACCATACAAAATCTATTTATTTTGTTTTAAATGACAGTTAATTGAAACAAAATCTTTCAATATTTTATTATTGATCAAACAGAACATATTTTGTATTCAGATGAAATAATTAAATTCAAATATTTTTCATTTCATTTCTCGTTGAATGTGCTGTTAATTTTTTCGGAAAAACTGTGGACAATCTGTTTCCAGTTTATTGAAGTTGCAGTTTTTTTATAGTTCTAGCCCTTAAAATCTGATCAATCTATATAAATTTTCTAACTGAATTGCGCACTAATAATATTTGTACGTACATTTTAGTATTTAATTAAATCCGTTACCAATTAATTTAATTGAAAATATTTGTAACTATTTAGTAAATACACTATAAATTGAAATAATTGCGATATAGCTACATTTTAGTACATACTATAAATACTATACAAAAGCGAAACTAGACTCAGTTGCAAAATGGTGTGTTTTGAAATGGCTATCATCTTTGCACTGTTATATTGTAATGTTCGAATACTAGAAAAGTGCTAAAATTAATTAAACAACATGAATAGTACAAAGTTACATTAAAGGAATATAAAATCACAAAACTAAGAAAAACATAAAAATTTGAACACATTGTACAGCCTCAAATATAACTAGGAAAAGACACTATAATTGTATAACGAATGAAATAAAATATGCAGAAATTTTCAAATAAATCTAAAATCAGAAGAATGCTTCTAACCTCAGTAATTGACCTTACAAAATAAATAATTCTACTGCATATAATACAAGCGAAAATGTAACAATGAAACGAAACAACATCTCAATGTAGCGAATGTAAAATTTGATTACGACATGAGAACTTTAAGAAACATGTAATTTATATTTAAATGAGAAACATAGAGAATAACAAGCGAAGAGCAGGCAGAGGAGAGAATACAATCAAAGTAAGATAAAGCTAATGGTACACACTAACACATACGTATATCTCTGGAGAAATGAAGAAACGCACTGCAGTCAAATCCGCTTAAAATCACGAAATAACGATGCTTCAAATTAGGTTTCCCTAAATTGATACAAAGGTTTTTATGAAGACTTGATCCGATTGTAATAAACCTTAGTAATGAATCGAACAAGTTCAGGATGATGATTATGTTGCCGACATTTTTAATCAGAAATTGATACAAATTCAAAAAAGTAATTTATTTTTAAGTAAATTAATATTCTTGATTTTGTTATACTGATTTATTTTTAAGAATACATCAAATCTACATATACATATAAATTTAATTAACGGATTAATGGTTACGTAATTTTTTTAAAAGAAATAATAAAAGTTCAAAAGTTCAAAAAATGCAGAGACGTAGGGGGAAGAGCTGCCCCGGACTGAACCCTGGTAAAAAAATTGAGTCCTGGTAAAAATATTCAAACTAAAATAATAACAAATATATTAAGATTATACCAGCGATTTTTTTCAAATGAAAAAGTTAGTAGTAGTAGTATTAGGGAAAATGTTAAATGTACAAATATTTTTCTACCAACATACCATCCGCTCTCGTGGTTCGCGCCAAGCATTTGTTTACATTTCTTCATCACTGGTGAATTTTGTCTCTTATGTACATACTATTATAAGCGATCTCGTACAATCTCTATCAAACGTGCCTTCGTTTTTCGTTGTTCCGGTTGCGCTGATTGGCTGTTTACGTGTTTTTTTCTCGTTCCGGCGCGTCTTTTTACACTAGGTACTGCTACGCACTAGTATTGTTTGATATTATGCATCTATTTTCAAATATTTACTTTATTCAATTTTGGATTTGATTCAATATGCTTTTGTTTAATCTAACTTGGGTTTGAAAAATTACACGAGAAAAAAAAAAGAATAATATTACAGCTTTTTAACTTTTTCCGTTGTATTTATATTTTATATTTCTATGACTATTATTTTAAATATTTAAATAGAATAAATTTTCTTTCATAGTAAATTTAATGTAAGATCGGTCTCACCAACAAAAATTTAATTTTAAACTTGATTTAAATAAATAAAAGTCAATTAAAATTGCATGTCATATGAATTAATTGTCTATGCTGTCGTACAATTGATTTGCTTTTATTTATTTACACCAAGTTTAAAATTTAACTTTAGTGACAAAAAATGAACATTTTTTGACAGTTATAGAGAAAAATTTATATATTTGAAATGTAATTTGAAACTGTACGAGCATATATTATAAATAGACACATACTAAAAATAATGTAAAAAATGAGTTGTATTTATGAATTGAAAAAGTTGTATTATTTGTGTTTCCCTTATTTGAAAATATAAAAATGGATAATAAATAATTCAATATAACAGGTAATAGCGTAATAAAATATTGAGGATTATATTCTAGAAGAATGAGTACTATTCCAATTTTTATTGAAGCATCTAACATAAAAATATAGGATAAGATATAATTCAGAATGAAATTCGAAATTTTATTGAATTATCGTACAAGGTGAATTTCGTTTTTCCGAATCAAATGGCAGATTCGAATCGGCATCAATTTCGAATTTTTACTTTCCTCTCACGCACTTTGCTCTATTTGTGTTAGCTCACCGAAAGAAATAAATTGTTTCATACACAAACTTCTTAGTGAAGTCTAATCTACTCTACTTAAGCTTGTATATTTTTCCTTTTATTTTTTTGTTTTGTTATAATTATTTTTATACATTCTACCTAGCACATTTATTTATTTATGTTACTCTGTACAACAGGAACTTACAGTATATTTTTAGCTTGAGTAGGATTTGAACTACGAATTCGAATGTCGTAACACTGTTCACACCACTGTACTGCAGGACAGCTTGTATAAAGGGAACGTGAATGGCAACAAAATTTGTGCAATGATTTCGAAATGATATCATACATGCATTAATACTAAAGATTATTATATTTATCGGTAGTAGCAGAGCTTAGAACAGATTTATGACAAGTTTCACTGGCAAAATTTTTATTTTTATTTTATTGTAGGTAAAAAAGGAAATCGAATATTTGGCAGTAATATAAATTATTATCATATGTTCGGTATCAAAAATGACAAATTAATATACTTTAAAAGTATATAAAATGTATTTCTTCAAATGCCAGGCGAATTTTTAAAAATAATATTAGATTTCTTATAAAATATTACATTACACTGATATAAATTTAATTATGGAAGTAAATTTATTTTGTGTTTTATAGTTTTATATGAAATGTGACCAGCTATGTTTACATGGTAAATCTGTAATAAATAATTATTAGTTTAATGCATACTATAGAAATTAAAATGCGATTAAAAAAATCTAATTCAAGTTTTTCGCGTAAATTACCTATAATGTGATTACCTAATAACGTTTTATACATCCGGACCTCAGATTTTTCACAATTTCGATAACGCAAGTCAATCCCTTTAACATTTCTGCTACATATCAGTAACTTCGCATTACTTTGATCTATTTAAACCAAGATTAAATTGGCGCTGCAACTGGTTATAAATGGTTTAACAATATTTCATTTATTTTCTAAATTATCCGACACATGAATACAATTTCCTGCAAATCTGCTAAATGTCCTTACATAATTACAGTTCAAATTACAGCATTCAAACCACACTACAACTACTCCATCCATTTTCAAATCATCCATATCATCCATAACTCACCCTACAATACCCTTAACGCTTCTCTTATCACCAGATCCTTCCCCTGACGTCACCATCCCACTCGACTGATAACAACTTGCTGCCGACGCGCTAACGAGCATTCTTTATGCGATACGTCGCAGTTGCGATGCAAGCGACCCGACGACCCGACAAATAATATCAGCGATGCGCGAAGATGCTTGGAGACGCCCGAAGACGCCAGAAGATGATGTGTACAAATGATGAAGTGAAGTGGGAGATAGTTAGGTGATAGGTAGTAATGATAGAAACGAAGAAATGGTGAGAAAATACTGAAAATAGTTATCTAACTGCGTGTAGTTTTATAAGGATAATTCGGAAGAATACACAAATATATTGGTTCAGCTTGATTTATTTTAATAACAGAGTTTTCCTAACCAATGACTGTTTCTTTACTTTTACGCAATAGGTATATTAAATAGTTCTACTTGCGATGCTCTCAACTCTAGCGATAGTAAAGTTGCATGGACGCAAGGCGTTTAGTTTGTCCACAAGGTTCTAAAGATCTACGTTACTAGATGTAAAGAATGATTTTCCTGAGATTGTTCTCAAAATTTCTTGAGTCTCATCAAAACTAATAATTATTAATATTAATAAATAAATAAATATATCATCACGCCTTTTACCCATTACTGGGTGTGGCACTCTGCCTAATCAGATCTCGGTAAGTGATATATTTTTGGCGTGAAGTGCGATTACCAGCTGTCAAATCAAGGCCCCCAAAGATATTAGTGAAGGGAAAGCCACAGGGGTAGATTTAGTGCTAAAAATAATATTTAATTCTCAATTACCTAATATAATTTATAAATACATGGATAATCATTTTGTTCTAAACAGTTTTTATCTACAAGTTTATTAAAAAGATTAAGATAAGCAATAACAAAACAAAAATATCTAGATCAATTTTATGGCGAAATTAAACTGAAAATTAGCCATTGACATGATACCTAAATATTTCAAAAATTTGACTACTACAACGAGAAAATAAATTTTACAACTAAATAGTCAAAAATAAAAAGAATTTAGATTGTTGTTGTGTACTTGTAACAAAACATTTATTAAAATGAGTTAAACTTATCAAAATTTAAATCTACCCTTGTGGCTCCCCCACCACTAACAGCTTTGAGGGCCGTGAATTGACACCTGGTAACCGCACTTCACTCGAAAAAATATATGACTTACCGAGATTTGCTACGACAGAGTACAACACTCAGTAATGGGTAAAAGGCGTGATGATATATTTATTTATTTGTATTTTAGAAAATCATCTACTACATGATTTTTTTGTGACAACTACACCTTAGAAACACCAGATTTTATGTAATCTGTTAGAAATATTAGATATTTGGATACATTTTTATTGAAATATTTTCCATAAACCTTATTTAACACAAATTATTTTATTTACTGCCACAAATTCAATACAGACGGCTACAAACATCGAACTTTTAAAAAACGTAGTGACGGTCAGAGAATTGTTTCCATAACGTAGTGCAAAAAGCAAATTTCACTTGTTAAATGCTTATATCTGTATTTATGGGGATAGACGGTAATATGAATTTATATATTTAAAATTCAATAAATTTCCTTTTCTATGTTAACAGTGAAAATATACATTTTATTGTAAAATATAAAACGGTGTAATTTTATTCACATTAGTTCAAAGAACTGCCATTAAACGTATATTATATTTGCACATATATCAAGTTTCATTATACCACTTAATTCAAATTAAAAATACACTTCCATGTCTTGTTTCACAGCAAATTAATTTCTTAAAACAACTCACATGGAGGATCAAGTTCCCATGTACATGTATGCATAGCAAACAATATCGCATCGTTGCAGCATCGCTATCGTATCGCTAAATATTCATTGCGAGTTATTGATTTCCGCTATTAATGATAAATAACTGTACATAGACATATCTTACTCTTGAACGAGTCAAGTAGATGCCGTCTTGTAATTATGAGTCATATTTATTTCCCTTTGTAACTTCGTCTAAGAATATTTTACTTTGTGTTACAAGTATCTTTATGATAAGTACCTTGTTTAGTATTTAACAGTACTAGAAAATAGTAGTGTGTCATGCAAATGAAATTAACTATAATTTACAATTTAATATTTAAATTTATAAATCAAAATGAAGTGATACATAGATGTTCAAGAAGTAAAAGAATATTAAAATTATTACATGTGTATTTATTTGACATTTTGTATAATAAGAAATCTATCTCAATTACCGTGGCGAATCTAATCAAGGGTTAAATGTACATAAGTCTAAGCCTCAAACATTTAGGAACCACTGAGAATTTCTTTATTCTATACAGCAGTGAGTATCAAACTTATTTATTTTACCGCCCCCTTTGAAAATCAATTATTTTTCAGCGCCCCCAATTTTTTATACACTCCTAAAACTTAAAAACCACAATTTCATTACTTTAATTAAGTTAGTTATAGTGTGCTATATTAGTCGGTTCTGGTGTTTAAACATACATTCTAAACTAGACATTTTTACCAGTGAGAGCAATTAAAAGGCAACTTTATAATATTAAGAATATATTTTAATCAAATTAAAAGAAACAATATAGACAGGTAATCAATTTTAGTTTTAAAACTGATGTGATGAGGTTATCGCGCAATTCTGTGTTTTTTTTTCCAAGAACTCTACGACAAACAGTCAGCTTGTAAAATCGAGTCAGACATCATTCAGGGCAGAAATATAAACTAGTTATTCGATATTGAGTAGTAGGTAGGTTTTAATTTTAGTGAATTTTAAAATATAAAGTAAATGAAGTTATAAATCAACCATCGTCCCCTTAAACCACGCCAACGCCCCCCATTTTTTTCTGGACGCCTTAACGCCCCCCTCTAGGTTCCCAACGTCCACAAGGGGGCGTTATCGCCCACTTTGAGAAAGACTGCTATACAGAGTGTTTCTATATCTCTGCACGAAACTTTAATGACATATATAATTTGATATACTGATTAAAAGATTTATTTGAAATTCGCAAAAAATTGGGTATTTCTTTCCTAGCAAACATTTTTAGTGTCACTGGTTTAATTCGGAATTTTGCGCCGCTTCTCCATACACTAACAGCATATCCACTAATTCACTGTTGCTATACATTTTTCTCAAATATCTCCCACAACAATTTACCCTTTCAATACCGTATATGAAATCAGACTAGATACTCAAATAAAAATAAGGCATTACACCAGGTACCTACATAATAACTAATTAATAAATGATTATCTTCAGCTACAAATAAATTAAAAAGTTATGGTACTTAATATACAAATCAATTACAACCGTTTACTAATAATCTAGTTTTTAAAATGTATTTTATATAATTTTGTATATAGGCACGTGAAAAACAATGTTTCTGTCAACAGCTGGATATGATCCAATTCCACTCGACAGATAAGATAAAGATAAAAACTGTGACTGTGTGTTAAGAGCGTTAAATGTAAATTAAAGCTTATAAAAGTTTATTAATGAACTATATACAACCAGTGGTACTACCACTATATTGACGGGTCTTTATTAGTTCTGATGTTTATTTCGTAAATCATAGTGTTTGTCGCAAAATATGTAATATCTAATATGGACTCAAAAAAAATTTTAGCTTGAAACATTTATTATCGCTTTATTTTGTAATAAGTAGTAACATTTTAATAATTTTCAAAATCGTTATGTTCTAAAATATATGTACAACAAAGATGATTAAAATCGTAATAAACCAATTATAAGTCTCATGACTGATAGTTGAGCGTTAAAATGGTCAGTTATGTTTTTAAAGATTTTAGTTTAAAATTAAACCTCTTGGGTAGAGAATTTTAGTAGAGGTGTCAAAATCGATAGTCCTCCTGGAGGAAAAGTATTTAGATAAACTTATGATCAAGAAAGTGCTGTGATGGATACAGCAGATTTTTTTCAACTTGTGCTAAATTTGCAAAAATTTAATAAAGAATGTAAACAATTCATTTCAAGCTGAACATATACATATACATTCTAAACACGATGTATATACATAAATTATTAATTTGTATAATTAGGAATAATCTTCAAATTAATTCCTTAATTTGATTATATGGCAATTATGTCGAATAAAAGACAACTGAAACATGTGTATGTTGGTAAAACAGTAAGTAATTGCGTAGACGATTCAGGCATATCGAATGAATATGATTAAAAGTTTGTTGCGTGAACGAATGATTTCGAACGGGAGGAATAAACAAGCTTATCTGAAAGGGACTTACGAATGTGAATAAACAATGAAACGAAAGTAGTTTGCTACGATAGAAATGTTTGGTGGAGACAATTCCGCTCATAACTTTTCATCCAATCTAATGACAGTATTTTGCTGAATTGAACCAATCACAGTAGTATTACAGCGACAATTTCACAAGCAAATTGTTGCTTAGATATAACGCTTGTTAACTATTTTGAGTAGATTAATATTGTTGAATTTCATTTGACCTTTTTTACTTTGCTTAGTTATGTCAAAAAATTAAACAATATAAATTGATCACCAAGGTAATAATAGTTCAAACATTGTATTAAAAATACTGCAGGTAACATTTTTTTGGAGTAAATAAAATATTTCGAGGAATTGTCAAGCCGAATACCATACATGACTGTGATTTTCCTTTGGTAATTTTTGCCTCGATCACTCCTGCTTGTTGCTTTAAGAAAATCTACACTCATGCTATCGCACTCCTGCAGATTTTCATCTCAACAAGCAGTCGTGATCATGACGACAAAAATTTCCGGCAAATTCATAAATCTAATAAATAAATGTTTAGTGAATATATCAAGGTTTCGTGCATCTCCATTTAATTATATTCTTTGTCTGGAACGATGTTCCGGATCGCTTTCGGTTTATTTTTAACACTGGTTATACATTGAGAAAGAAAATATTGTTTACTTTAAATCAATTAATCTAAAAATAAATTTACCGATACTGACAAAATCGAAAAGACAAAATTAAATATTATCAAATAACAGGTACCGTGGACAAATATAATAATTGCAATGCAAACATACGTACATCAAATGCTATATTTGCTAAGCTAACAAATTAAATACTACGTCACATCAGCCTTAGTGATTACACTGAATTTCAGCAAGTAAATATATAAGTGTAACTAATCCAACGTATAAATGTAGGGTCCTCATAGGTGAAAGGATAATTACAACGTATTTGCATAGAAACATGGCAACATTGTCCACTAGTTTGTAGTTTAAACCCGCGCGTACACTGTGCTACAGTGTTGCATATTTGCACATTTGCAGACTGATTTACGGACAAACATTTCGTCGAGGGCCGGAGATGCGACGACGCCAAGTTGGTGACAGGTTGGCATTGCGACGTTTCCAGTTGTTAAGTTCTTGTGGCTAGTGGTGGGATGTTTTCACTATTGAGGTTATGTGCACGGAGAATTAATTATTGTGGCTGTGGTGAACAATATGTACAAATTTTGATATGGTACGAGTATTTCTCTAATTAGTGACATGCAGTTTCAATTAAACATCTCTCTGACTTGCACATATTCATTTCTGTAATTTGCCAACTACCCACAACTATTGAAGTGATTATTTTCATAAATCAAAATACAAACAAATAAGAACGATTTGGCAAACTTTACCTACATAGCCACCTATTTCCAATTTATTAAATCGTATTATAACTTCGTTTTAATTACCTAAATTTTATGATATACACTAGAGCTTCTCAATTTAAACATATTTATCATCAAAACATCATAAATATTATACGTATAGTAATAAAACACAAGTATATACAAGCTAAAATATGTAGTGCGGACTGCAATATTTGCAGCCCACAATATACATATCAGAAAAACATATATCACGGGTTACCCCCACCTTCTCAATACACTGACTTTGCGGTATGACTCGGTCTGCACTGACTGCAGCCCTGATGAGTACGCTATCGCACTTACTCATACAATACACACATACAGAGCGCCTATCGAGGTATCGAGCTACCTAGTACCTACAATCCAAAAATAAATATACTACGAACGGATAAAATATATTTTTCTAAAATAATTGTATAGTAATGTAAGAGCTATAATTTTTAAATGTTTTCATTTTGGTGAGAGGGCTGGCAGTCCTGCAGCTCTTATGTGCGAGCCGCCACTGGTATCTTCCAAACAAAAATAGTGTATTTATAAATAATGTATTTTTTATGACCCGACCCGAACAATAGTTTTTTAGGCTTACGAGCTGGATTAATAGTTACCATAATTTAATGAACTAGTACAATATTTACCACAATTTCACTGACCGTTCCTTCGGTACGTAACTAATAAATAATATAAACTAAACTAACAACAATTTTCACCAATTTAAAAATCTACCCCTGTGGCTCCCCCTCTACTAATATCTTTGGGGGCCGTGATGGGTAAAAGGCGTGATGATATATTTATATTTATTTTATTTAAACTAAACTAAGTAAATAACTGAAATAAATATATCCTCAAAAATGTAAATGTGTTCTTGCATGCATATGTTTGTATGCATTTTAAAATAAAACTAAAACCTATTTATTGCACTAATTATATAAAATAAGTCATAATGAGTTTGACGTCCATTGTCATGCCTAACATCTCCTGCGCCTATTTGTATTATTCAAACGACCGCTATATACTAATTCTTAGTTTTACATTCAACTGTTCTGTTTCTATCTATCTGTCTGTTAAATATAGGAGTTTACATATATTTTATATTGCTGTTAGTTAACATGTACTTAACAATCGATTGATAAATCGGTTCTAACTCATTTTGTTTCTGCCTTTTAGATTTTATTATTTGAATATAAATAAAAATTGAACATTTCACATCTGGTATTCAAAGAAAGTAATAAAGGTACCTGAATATATGAAACGAAAAATAATTACAGTGTTCCTGAAATACTGACAATTTTATGTTGATTATGAATTTTTAAAGAAAAAATATTCAGAGATAAAAGAAATTTTAATGTTGAAACTTCGCTAACAATAAAAAATCTGGGAAAAAAAAGATTTTTTGTTGGAACAGACAGGCGTTCATTATGACCTGTTTAATTAAAAGACCTTATCTTCATTTTTTCTTTGAGACTACGTTCAACTTAACAGAACATCAGGTGTTCTCAAATCGATTTTGCTAACAAAAGGAGCTTGTCTGAAGCTTTAGAACCAACAAAATGAAAAGTCAATCACCGGTGTTTTAAAGCCACTGTAAATTAAAATACTTTTTAACCGTAGGAAAATTATAATAGCCAGCTTTTGTGCTTCAGACAGTTTAGAAAAAGTCTAACATATAAGAACTGTGAACCAAAATGAGTTCGGGGTTGAATGGATCAAATTATAATCTTATGTTTGTAAATATCGGTAATATGTACCTTTCTTGAAATAATGTGCAAAATTTCCCATCTTTGTTGCACACAATAATTCTTCATAAGGATCACCATATGGCATCGTGACATATTGTTGTACATAATGAGATTGATCGCTTCTAGTAGTCAGTTGTACCAACAAAACTTAAATTTGGTTTAAATAAATAAAAACCAATTAAATGTAGCAAATGCCGGTAAGTATTTATGCGAATGAATAGAGTCGCGTTAAGGCATGTTAGTACCCTATGTATTTAGCAGGCGCGGTGGCCGAGCGTGTTAAGACACATCTCTTAACATACTGTGACGTCACCCGAACCAATGTTCGTCAGTTCGAATCCGCCTGTCGACAATGTGTGATTTGTCGTTAAATATAAAAATACAGTTACAGGTATTTATCACACTCGGGAGCTATAAGCTAGTCACTTATACGCCTTAAATAATTTGACTAAAGAAACCGGCAGTACGGCAGCGTAAAAACTGCGGCTCGGTGTGCCCGGCACCTATGTTCCGAAACGGAATGATGGGACATCATCAGTACCCTATGTATATTTCTTTTGTCGCACAATTATATAATTGAAAAATGAAAACAAAAAACATCTATAATAAAAATAAAAAGAAACACTACAAAACTACTTTTTTAATTTTGGCAAAAGGTAACTCATAGGTAGGTATTAAGATAATAATATGACGCAGATTAAAATATAAATATTACATTTTATAATCTGTCTTCGGCAAAATCATATATACCTTCATCATAACTTACATTTTTTGTTATATCGCATTTCAAAGACAAAATTGACAAGGCATAAAAATGTTAAATCATGGTCGATCTAAAATTCATTTTAATCCTTGACAATTTAGAAAATGATCTTTCAAACGCTATAATAGCAACAGGAATTGCCAAATAAATTCGGAATGCGATGACAAAATTTGGAAATGTTTCGTTTAATATGCTTTCTCTCAAATACTTGCAATTTTTGTTTTCTAAATGCACTTTTAAATGAATGAACGAAACATCTAAACTGTTTCCGTAAATATGTATTAATGTTTCCGCTTCATTAATTATTGCTCCATTTTCCAATTTATTAGAATTAATTTGTATTTTTTGCCGCTCCCCAAAAGACTGCAACTCTAGACAGCTGCCTAATGGATAAATAGGCTCTGCGCGTGAAATTCGATTACCAGCCGTTAAATCACCTTCCCCAAAGATGTTAGAGGTAAGGGAGCCACAGGGGCAATTTTAATGTAGTGAAAATTGATTATCGGCTGTGGGAATTGTACCCAAATTTACAAGCCGACTCGATACAACTGAGCTACTTACTCTATAACTTGAAATTTTGATTAGGTCATTTATTTACAAACTGATTTTTTGTTATATGACATTATTATTGTACTTTTCAGTCACGTCATATGACAAAAATCAATTCGTAGTATGATTTGCTTTAAATCAGAAGATGTGTCGCTGTAGACGAAACCTGTTGTCAATACCTATCATATAGGAGTTTTGAGATCGATGCTGTGTTAGACACTATGACAGAAGAATTCGATTGACGCCATAGTTCGTACCTGGGTGCCGTGGTGTAGCGGTTAGCATCTCTACCCGGTTGCATTTTTTTTATTTACATTTTTATGTGTTTTATATAATTTATTAATTTACCACTATAAAATTTAAGTTATGTTACACCGAAGTTTCTCAAAAGACTTAAACTAGCCTTTGAGGTAGAAATAATGAATAATTGATAATTTTTTTTATTAGATTTAGATTTTTGTAAAAGAATTAATATCGGTAAAAAAAATTAAACGTTCCGGGCACCTTTTTTGCAACAGAAATGAAGAAAACAATGTAAAACTTCATCAGGAAATCCAGGAGAACTGTCGACGAGTAATTTATAACCTCTATTATACGTTACGTCTCACATTTCTATCATGATAGCGTATTTTGGTTGAAAAACGAAGACGAATTATCGCAAAATTCTTGCCTTTCTTGTTGACTGAGAATCAGAAGTAACATTGAACTCAAATTTTCAGATGCATTTCATTTTCAAATATTACGCATTTTACATTTATCTTTCCAGATGTTCGTTTTAATTTAAATATTTTAACATTATTCCTTTGTGATGTTACATTCTATTGCTATTCAATTTAGTTCAAATTATACTAATAATTCAATAATTGCCAATATCTATTAATTATGTTTAGATCACAATTATTATCAAATAATCTAAATATTCTACAACACTACATATATTTCTGCAGTATTCACTTTATGCCACACAATCATACAATCAACCAATAACGTTTAGAGGTGCAATGCGTCACATATTAGTGAACAAATCATTGCAGCCAGACAACAAACAGCAATGAAAGCATTGTTTCAAATTAGAAATAGTACTGTGCGGCGATTCGTAAATGTGGGTCCGGTCAGCCGATCAGTTCCGATTTTGTATATGGACAATTTTCTAAATCAGTCTTAAATAAAAGTAACTAAAGACGATGACATCTTATCTTACTACGGTTATATGTAGGTACTGTAACCATGCATTATAGATTCTAATCGCTTCTTTATATTCAATTAAATTTGCAGAGATTTCTTGACTTTACCGACATAAGCCTTTGGAATTTTCAGAATAAATTCAATATTCAACACATGAATTAGAATTGTGACTAGCATAGAAGTAAAATTCAAAAATATATTTATGTATATAACATTTTAATAAAACTGTTTTTGTTGCAATTTAATACTTAATTTTATAAATATACATATATTTATATTAAAAGATATAATTATTACAATTATAATCGCTTTATAAAATGAATTACAGATTTTTTCTTTGTTAAGTTTTCCCCAAGATAAACTGATTTTGTAAATAGACTATAGTTGAGACCTAAGACGCTAATATTTTAGAACACTCTGTCCATTTAACTAATACTATTATGTTAGTGGAAATAAAATAATAATAATAAATGAAATTTTGAATTAAATTTTTTTTTAAATCAATACTAATTTTTAGTGTCCATATGGAAGCTAGGATTCAAGCAAGCTAGACAAAATCTAGAGAAGAATTTGATAAATGTAATATTTTAAGAAGTCTATTACTGGTTTGAAAATGTAAGATTATTTGTTTAATTGTTAAATTTCTATAGAATGTAAAAGAATATTGCAATGTTAAATACAATATAAAATCATCACACTATATAAGTATTAACAATAGTATATTTGGCTCTCTTGTTTGAGAAAACTCACAATTATAAACTGAAAAAAATTATAGTATTTAATATGGTAACTTGTCAAAATATAGGTACATGAAAAAGAAAGAGAGGTACACCTCATATAAATCACACAGCCGGCAGTGCAACAGCTTTCCGTTGACCAGTATACCACTGCCACTATGAGAGAAGTGACTCTACAGGCGAAGGATTACTCCACTAGCGAGCAGCAACATTGCAGCCAGCCACTAATCCACTCTGAATTACTGAAGCGGCCTTCAGCGTTCAGCAAGCCTTGTCGCGCTCACTCTACTCCCCGATTAATAACATTTCTATGTAAACAATCGATGGATGCCGTGCTTATTATATTTAGTCTTCCGTTACAGCCGTATTAACGGGGCTGTAATTATGATTATGAGTTATTTAATTGATGAAGTAACCGAAAGGAAGATAGTTAAGAGTGGATACAAGTTTTATGGTAATTATTTAATTGTGTTATCAATTAATATATCGTCACGCCTTTTACCCAATACTGGGTGTGGCATTCTGCCGAAACAGATATCGGTAAGTGATATATTTCGCGTAAAGTGCGGTTACCAGCCGTCATATCACGGCACCCAAAGATGTTAGTGGAGGAAGATCTAATAATATAAATTATATCAACATGGCCTTTTACATATTATTGGGAAATTTCAGAATAAATTACACATTATTGAAGGGTGAGTAGCTTAATGCATATGTACAGGTCAAATAATTCATGTTTGTTAAGTTTTTCTTAAGTCACTTAAAGTGAGCGGAGTCAACAGAGTCGTTCCGACCCGGAGGTGCAAGGTGTCCGGGGCACACGGGCGACAAGCCAAAAGAGCGGTGATGTAGTTTTTTTTCAGAAAATTTTAATGAGTGTTATAAATAACTACCGTCGACTACCTACTGTCAAAACTAATTTACTGGTAAAATAATTAATATAAAATTATTCTGATTATGTTATATGCTAGAACCATAACATAACTAACCAATAACAAACCGAGTATCTTGGCAAACTCAATCAAACCAGAATGTGCGAAAAAGCATCATGATTAATATGAAATAAATTGTTAAGTTGATAATTTGGCGAGATATTTGTTACAATTAGATGAATAAAAATTGACAAACTTTGATTCTGTGTCCAATTTGTCTAAGATGGTCAAGATATAGTTACTCGTATCAATTCCTTGTAGCAATGTATACAGCTAGACAGGGCCGTCTTTACCGGGGGTTCAAGGGGTGCGGGTGACCCGGGCGCAGAGTCCTAGGGGGCGCACACAAGCCGAGCGCTAGAAATTTCGATATTTAAATAAACCCTAAGTCATTCAATAACAACGTCATTGCACCGTTTCGTACACTTTGTGCATGTTGTAGCTATTATTCCTTTTGATAACACATTTATTATTATTGCAAGCTTCTTGATTCAAATCATAGTGCTTTAACTCGTCACCATCAGGAGACTGGAAACATTTTTAATTTTTTTGAAACCAACATTTTTTGTTATGGAAAATAAAAAGCATACACTTATTTCAGAAACGTTACATACAAATTTACACCATGATACTTCGATTAATTATCAAACTGATGCGTATAATAATTTAAAATATGCTCAAATTTTTGTAGGGAATTTAACAATTTAAATTTTATATATTTTATTTTAATTATTTATTATTTTTTGTTTTTTCTATTTTTATTTTTCATATGTATTATTATTGACATTTTACAAATATTGTTTTATATTTTTACGTTCTTTAAAGGTCTGACATTTTGATTAATTTGCTAGCTTTATATTATAATTATTGTATTTATATTTTAAGGTGCTGATGATGAGTTAATATTTTTGCTCGAAACGTCCACAAATAAATATTTTATAAAAACATTGGATTCTGAAGCCTTTTCTTTCTTTAACAGATTATTGTTATTATTCTGATCCATTAGCAACACGAATCTCTCATTTAATTTCGAGATAGCTGTGTCAAGTAAATGAAATAAAAATTTATTTTAAATTTTTTCATTGGGTCTAAAATGGGATCATCTGTAGCCTCGTAATTAAAATGTCTTTTTCGGGGTCGTGGACGAGCAGTTTCGGTAATTGTTAGGTGTGTAGTAAGAAATGCTATTTTAAACGGTATAACAAATGCCGAAAGCTTTATGAGGTGTGTTTAATAAAATAATTGGTGCCTACATTTTTATTTTATTTTATTTGCTAGTTTTATATTATTATTATTGTATTTATATTTTACGGTGCTGATGATGAGCTAATATTTTTGCTCGAAACGTCTACAAATAAATATTTTATAAAAACATTGGATTCTGAAGCCTTTTCTTTATTTAATATATTATATAATTGAATGCTTTTTTAAATATATATTATAAATAATAATAATCAGAATAAATGGGTACCTATTAAATAATAATATAAAATAAAACATTACTGATGTATTTTTTCCGGGCTTTTATATTGAAAAAAAGTGTTGATTTTTAATTTGTATAATTTATTGTTTTATTTGTATAATCTAAGAAACATTAAAAAGTACATTGCGTTTTTTTGGTTCACAAGAGCTGGGGCGCAGACTGACCATCCGGCATCCTGGCGCAGAATATGCTTAAGACGGCCCTGCAGCTAGAGACCTTTTGGAAATTGGCAATTTGTAATAAAATAGAAACGTTTGTTGCCTATTAACCAGAATCTAAAGATAATAAATTTTAAACACATACTTTGTAAGTAACATAGTATTTTAAAAATAAAATTATTACATTAATAGTTTTTTGTATTCTCTTAATTATCCGGTGATGACCGGATATCAGATCACTAGTCAGTACTCGTCCAGATAACAATAAAGTGTTTGGTTAACCGCATAATGAATAGTAATTAGATATTCGTTGTATCTCCACTATCAACTCCATAAAACTAAGTTTAAAAATACAATTCAATAAATAAAATTCAAATAATTTGAACATATGGATAACTAGAATTGAAGTGTAAATGCTATAGTTTTGTTTGCAAAAATTTGGCCGTGTAAATAAATATAAACATACGAGCAGGTATTTTTAAATATGACATTTTATACTCGTTAGAATTTTATAAACTTAATATATAGGATCCAGGAGTCGCATACTGACATTAAGTTGACATCTTTTATAAGTAGGTATGGTAGCTGCACCATATTTAACATTTATTACGTATGTAGGCCATAAATAAATTAATAATATTATAACTAATGACAGTGGTGCAGTTGGACCTTACTTTCGGAGGGGAAGGAGGGGTTCTAGTCTCAGAAAAAGATGCCGGGATTTTGTTTAGAGGGTTGAAAAATAATCGGCTAGTGTTGAATTAATGTTTCTTTATATCTTTGAAAAAGAAGGTGACAATCTAATTTACAAAAAGTAAACAACTTCCTACATTGTATTTTAAATAATTTCAATGTTATAAAAACAAATTTCGACTAAATATTTGCAATAAATACGATAATATCGACTAGATTAGCAACGACACATAACATACATAAAATTAATACGTAGAAGGAACAATTGTAATAAGATTTGTCTTTTCTTCTGCGCAAAAACATTTAAGACTTCTTCGGTATCCACCACATTGGCTGATACCAGAAGCTTTGTTCTTGGATGTTTTAAGAGCACGGTTTTAACATGTTAGAGATAGCTAAAACACTCAAAAATACTGCTCTTAAAACAGGCAAAAACAGAGCTTGTGCTACCAGCCTATATGTCTATGAATACTCAATAGCGCAAGTCCAGCCAGACGATTTTCTCCCATTGAGTTACGCAAGTATTGCTTAATACGTTTCAAAGTTGAAAAACTACGTTCCACACTCGCTACGGTTACAGGCAGGGTAGCTCATATATAACTTTAGATTGAATATCATTTCTGATATCTGACTGCATGAAGACAACAAACATTGCTTTTCTTCACTGAAATCATTTTGGAAACTTTCCGAATATTTCGGGGGAGGGAGGAAGGATTAGGTCCGTAACCCTCCCCATAGCTACGCCACTGACTAATGAATTACCCCTTCAATAATGTCGTTGTTAGTTTGAATTAATTTTTAAGTAATTAAAGTAATAAAAAGATTCAATGACTTACCTAAATGACAGTACGATTTGATTCATCCTAAGATCGAGCAGTTTCAACGTATCGTCTCTGACGCAGGCTACTAGATAATTACAGTCTGAAACAAAAATAAACTAAACATTAAACAAGTTATAGTTGACCGAAAATAAAAATCTTGTTAATTGTACATATCACCGGATATGTCGTTCATTTATAAACAATTAACATCATAATTCTTTGTCGGCTTCTGTTAAAAAAAACTGGATTTTGATTTCAATGTTCAATCAAGTAGACTGGTTTATAGTTTAATGTCTCATAAAATTTAATTCATTTTATAAATCTGGACCCATTATATAAATTAATATTTATTTCAATTAGGTTTAGTACTTAGCATTGAATAAATAAAATATAATACAACGAACAGGAAGTAGACATAAAAAAATATGTGAACTGTAATTTTATCTGAATTTCTACGAAATATTTCAAATTGGTCCAGTGATAATGAATAATTTTACCCTGGATAGTAAAATGTTAATAGACTGTTTATATGAATTGTTATTTAAATTGCAAAGACACGTTTGCGATTACTTTTAATTAATTATACACAGAAATTAAATGTTACACTTTTCCTTAATATTAGATATTTTTAGCAGTTTTCTTACATTTGGTTATTTCGCAAATTAAATACCACCTTTCTCAACGGCCATGGCATAACTCGTTGATACTGATCCAAGCGATAACGCGAGTTAAGCAACGTTGCGCGCGGGGTGTATTTGGATGGGTGACCGTCCCGAGAAACCTGCGTTGCTGTTGACTAAAAGACCTAAAAACGCGGATCAGGGCGTAATGGCGGCATATGACCTGAGTAGTTGGTCCGCCAAAGAAGACAAAAAAAAAAAAATACCACCAAATAACAAAAAAGCAATCTCCATATAACTAAAGCACCCGACGATTTATTTCCTGTCAAATCATCAGTAAATAATAATTTTTCAATGATTTCAGATAAGTATATATAATAATTTACAACTGGAAACATAAATAAAAAGTTGGTTTTTAGACTTCTATTATTTTCCCAATTATGAATGCGCATGATAATATCAGCAAATCTTATTTACAAGAGATTAATCCATTTTAATGCCACAAATTACAGAATTTATTTAAAAAGTTTAGAGAAAATCTGTTACCTGTTAACTATGATATTTTGTGAAAACTGTCTCTTTGCTATAAATATTAGAAGTTTTTATCAAAATGTCTCAATTAATTTCTCTAATTAAATTAAATATTCCTATAAAAATATTTTTTTATTTCTAATATTCATAACAAGTCTCACACTAAGTGCTCTTGTTCCTATAGTGGGGTTATATTAAAAAAATCATAATTAGTAAACAATTTGAATTCTTTACTTCAATTTATAACATTAAAATACAATCATCTGTAACTAAATATAGTGTGTGAATTGCTGAAGTGTAATTTGGTATCATAAAAATTGTTTCTTGAAACACACGGTACATGTTATAAATTCCACCTAAATTTCTTGCTAGTTTTTTAATTTCTTTAATGACTGCGTAATTAATAATTTAATGTTTTTTATTTTGCAAATTATTATATACCATAAAAATATTTAGTTTACTTCTTTTTTTTAAATAACGATATGAGTCCCAAAACATTTCGGTTCTTTCAGCACCGCAGGGTCTACAGAGCCTAGTTACTCCATTGCGCGAAATATAATAACCGGCAGTATGAACTTACTCGTATAAACACCCGATTTATAGTATTTATCTAGCAGTAGGCTAACGTACATTTACGCTAATGTCTCTTAATTATTTAAGATATAAATGCTACAATTAAAAAATACGCAGAACTAAATATTCTTCTATATTTATCGCAACGGGATAGGTGGTTCAGTGGTATCGAGTCAGAATGTGGAATTGAGAACCCAGGTTGAATTCTCACAGTCGACAAACAATTTTCACCATTTTAAAACTACCTCTTTGGCTTCCCCTCCACTAACATCTTTTGGGCAGTAAATTGACGGCTGGTAACCACATTTCACGCGCCAAAATATATCACTTAAATCTGTGACAGCAGAGTGCCACTCCCTATAGAGCAAAAGGCGTGAGCGTGATGATATATTTAAATATATTTTTTATTTTATCGCAACATTTTCATCAAAAATAAAGTTAAAAAACAACAAAGGCAAAATTATTTGTCTTTGAATGCTCACTTGGTGAAACTAGGTTTAATAATAAAATATAAAACTAAACACTTGTCTAAGTCTCACAAAATTCAGCCTCCAAGTCAACTTATGAGATCATCGTCAGAGGCTGGCCAGCACAGTTAGTAACCATAGACGTGTTTGGCTCTTAGGAGACTGAATTTTGTGAGACTTACACGTGTTTAGTTTTATATTTTATTAAAAATAAAGTTATTTCACTGTTAGATTTTATCCCGGCGTTTATACTAGCAGTCAACATTCGAATTATCAGAAAGCTACAGACCACCAAAGAGTCAATATTACATTTAAAATCAAATTAGTCTCTGACGCTAAATTCTAATCAGTAATCAAACTACAACAAGAACATCGTAACATAACATGTAACCTCATTTCCTGCATGCAAACGAATCACCTTTGGTCCTGCATTCGCTTATTTATCAAGATGATCCTGACAGGATGTCAATGAAGCCATTACGTTTATGTTGCGATGTGTTAGTTTACGGCAAAGGAGAGTGAGATTGCACTTGCACAGGGTACTGCTTGAAATAATGAATATTTTGCTTTCGTTGTAACTGACATGAATTATTGATAACCTGCTCGTGCCGCGTGTCTCATCATAGAACTGACAACGAAATGAAAATCTGCTTCAGAAAATGTTAATGGATTAATCAAGATATTAAATATGATGTAGTTTATTTTGTATGTCTCATAATTTATTAATTATAAGCAGAATTTTATCCAGAAATCTTTAACATAAATATATAAATTCTAAACCTAATTAAATCAACACCAAGAATAATTGTCAATTGCTAAGTTTACATGCAGTTTTAAAACCATTTTCAAATTACTCTAGGTTTTGTAAACTTCATATATCCAGTATCAAGACGAAATTTTACTGGTTTGAATTAAAAACTAGTTACGAAACTAATCATGTAAATATGTAAATAGCAATTTAGAGATAGCGTATGCATATTTTGCAAATGTTTTGTCATCTTGGTGAAGTAACTAACCTACAAATAAGTTGATAGTTGTATCCTTCGTAGTGTATAATAAAATAACTTGTAAATAGATTTTAAATCAAATCTAATGGTTTCTTAACGACAAATACTACGAGGTTATATGTCATTTAATTCAGCAAAATGCGTATTCGCCAAAGCCGTTTTCAAAACCGATATGTAGGGCTATTTTGAAACATTTAAAATTAAATTTATGACAGACAAATTCGAACAGAGACTCTCCGCTTGCCGGGCAAAGATGCTAACTGGTACACTACGTCACCTATGTACGAAGTATGGCGTCAACTGAATTCTTCCGTCATAGTGTCTAACGTAGCATCGATCCCAAGACTCATATATGATAGGTATTGACAACGGGTTTCGTCTACAGCGACACATGTCCGATTTAAAGAAAATCATACTATGAACTGATTTTTTGTCATATGACATGACTGAAAGTAAAGTGATAAAGATAAATTTAAAGTTAAATTTATGACAGAATAATTCGGGCGAACTTCGTTTTGTTTTTATTTATTAAAATTTAATTGTTAGCGATACAAGTGGCCATAAGACTGTAGACTTAAAGCTATATATTCTAATTTCAATATTGCAAATATATCCAAGCATTTATAACAAAGTTTTAGTAAATCCTGATTATTGTAAATAAAATATTAATATATCATCACACCTTTTACCCTTTAATAGGTGTAGCACTCTACCGTAGCAGATCTCGGAAAGTGATATATTTCTTCGCGTGTAGAGCGGTTATCAGTCGTCAAGTCACGGCCACCAAAGATATTACTGGAGGGAGAGCCACAGGGGTAAATTTAATTGTTGAGAATTGTTTGTCGGCTGCTGGAATGGAACCAGGGTTCTCAAGATCCACAGGCCGACTCGATAGCACTGAGCCACGGACCCCACATTGTAGCTACGACTGAATTTACATTGACAAGTAAGTAGTCAAAAGAACATACGAGCACATCAATTAATCTCACCATAACAACTATAATATCACTGTTAAGGTGCTTGTTTTCAGGACTAAATAATATTTATTAAAACTTTCGTTGAAAAAAATTAATTATGATAAAAAATAGTTAGTAAATGCAGATGTCAAAATATATTCATTTAATCATAATTTACTATATATTATTTTCATTATAATTTTTTTTTCAACGAAAGTTATTTTCTAATTAATATTATTTAGTCCTGAAGAAGGCTGAAGTGTCAGCCGAAACGTTGACTAAATAAAAAAATAATATTGACTGAAATCCAAAAGAAAACCTGTTTTCATATTTATAATATAACAGTCGAATTAAAAATTTATATCCTTTTAAATAATATTACTGTTTAGACTATTATAAAAATTATGTAATAATTTATCCTTCATCGAATAAGTATGTATTAAATAGGCAGTGTTATCATATAACTTATATTGAAGGAGTAAAGATAAAGTTACAAACCTCTGGTAAGGTCGAGTGAGGTGACTTTGCCCTGGAGTACGATATCGTTGGCGGAGGCATCGGCACGCGTGTCCCAGAAGCGAATGCGTTTGTCGAAGTGGCCGCTGATGATGGTGGAGCCAGCGCCGTCTGACGTCACCAAGTCATTACAACTAGAGCCCGCAAATTTCGTTTCCGTACCTGCAACACATACAAAAACAGTTTAAAAATGACAAATTTCACATAAATAAAATAATTTTATAAGAATTTAAGTAACGACAATAAAATCTGATGGTAAAATTTCACGAAAAATGTAAGACTGTGAGAAGTAAAAAATAAATTTCCGATTAAAAATAGTTATTTGTATCAAGTGCGCAAGATAAGTGTTTTTCTTTGTTGCGCGTGAGAATGTTACTTTTAGTCGAGACCGCAGGTCCAGACCAAAAAAAGTCATATGAACACGCCAAAAAACATGAATTTTGCCCACGAAACACAAACAACATTTTTTCTACAACTGTAAATAAAGAATAATACAATAATTATTTTTTAAGTAAATTGAAGGACAACAATCAACATTAATATGAATTTGATACTATTGATGTGTTTTAACTAATGGAACATGACAAAAAATAATTTGAGAGCGTGCACGAGATACTCATTTTGCGCACGAGGATTGCTATGGTAATGTAAATGATGAAAAAAATCATTTACTTCGCGTATAGATTTTAGTAAAAAAATGAACATTTTTTGGCAATCGTAAGCAGCATATCAGATAATGGATACTTATAGGGTATGTCACTGAAGTTATAAAACGACTTGTATTATACAGTATGGTTAGTATAAATTGTTAATTTAAGAATATTTACAGCTGAAAAATAAAGTTAGATAACTTCTTGTCACTTGTAAACCCTTAATTGGTCCATCTATAATATTGGTAATGGAAAACAATGTATCTTTCAAATAAGTGGAAAAAAAATATCACTAACTGACAATTAATTTAATCTGCGAAATCTATGTATAATGATTAAATGGTTTCTAAACTTTAGTTAAACTGGTTTCGTTAAAGCGAAATACATCTATCAATATTCGTATCAAAATAAGAAAAAAACTTACTTAAATTTAGATTGTGTAATAAATAAGGTTTTTATACTTTAGAAACATAAACTCAATAAATAAAAAAAACTAATAATAAATAAACGAAGAGGAAGATAATAAAACAATATTTTTTGTAATAATCTATGGTTCATTGAAATCGTTTGATTTTGCAATAAATAACTGATGAGCCAACAAAAAATTCATTTTAATTTATGTGTATCTGCTTCTCTGGTTTTCCAATACGAATGAATAACCAGTAGTTTTTATTGACATCGGAGATTCACCTATTAATTAAATATTCATAACATCACATTGGAAAATTTAAATTTCGATAATATTAGGTTTCAGGTCCGGAAATTGATCAACGGTTATTAACGTAGCTTGTAATTACATTAATATTAAATTTGTTCCATCAAACCGTCAATTATATTTGATGTCTATATTTGATTTATCTATTTTACATATTATTAATTGAGAACATTTTCAACGGTTGTTATACATACCTAATAAAATTTATGAATAATATTACCTAACCTATATTGACTAACATTTAATTCTAAGTATCTTTTAAATTTAAACTTCATGAAATAAAAATCTGACAGTTTGCTATTTCCTGCGTCAAGTAAAAATTTGCCATAACCCATTTATTTTTTAGATCAGATCTAACTTGCACTTACTGATCCAGATCACTTATTTATTTGATTGACTGACTTCGCTTACTTTCTTTCCATTACTAGATATACTGATTCCGATTAAACTTGAAGTATTCCAACCAAATAAGTGCGTCAGGTTGCTTGATTTACTTAGTCATGTGATCTGATTTATCTAAACTGGTGTAAGAGATCATTTTCATAGAATTTTTGTTATTTAACTTTTTTCTCATAATGTAATTTGAACATATTTGGGTCAATCGTTGTTATTTAACATATTTTATTTTGACTTGAAAATGATCCCAAACGAAACGTCGTCATTAATTTAAAAAAAGCAAATGAGCTCATGATTGAAAACAAGTATTTAAGTACCAAGAGAATATTAATTTTCATTCTCCTTATCTTCAATAAACTTGTATTATACTTTTTTGTTATTTTAAATCAAATAAGTTGGGATTTAATTTATTGAATATACCGGGTGTAACATGAAAATCTGGCCATAGACATTTAACATGGAAAATTAGTTCTTGCTTACGCAAAAGTAGCCAGTTAATTTTAGAACAAAATGTTTCAAATACAAGTTATAGGCAATTAAAATCTGCATCTAAGTCAGTAGGGGTACATGGCTCAGTGGTATCGAGTCGGTCGGTGGATTTGAGAACCCGGGTTCGATTTCCACAGTCGATAAACAATTTTCACCACGTTAAAACTACCCCTGTAACTGCCACATCACTTTGAAAGCCGTAATTTGATGGCTTCAATATATATGCTACGGTTGAGTACCACGCGCAGTAATGGGTGAAAGGCGTGATGATATATTTATTTTATAAGAATTGCTTTGTTGTAGTGACAGCCGTGAAATTAAAACAAAATAACAAAGAAATGTGTGACATTTTAACAGTAAAAAAATTTAGATTGTAACTTTTTTTCTTGCGACTAATTAACTATTTTGAATAATGATATGAGGACAATAACTTTTGCTGTACTTAAATAAATCACAAATCCATTAAAAACTAAACTTTCCTAGCACGTCAAGTATTATACAGTGTTTGTTATTTTGTTGCAATTCCGAGACTGTCTTTATAAAGAAGCAAAACTTTAAATTCGATTATTTCGGCCACGCAACGTGCGAAATGAAACATAATTACTGATTTGTATACATAATTTAATTGTCAATAACTTTGAAACTAAAATTAACTGACCAATTTTGCGTAAAGAAAACTTGATTTCTTCAAAATAAACGAAGAAAGGAAGAGAGACCGGCAAACAACAACCAAGACAGATCAAAGACGACACCCAAACACCGAGAATCGCAAACACCAAGTAGTACTGATGCAACTCCAAATAGGACATACACGTTACACCCAAGAACATCTTCTACAACATCTAGAACCAAAATACTGTGATACTTGTAATACTCACATAACTGCACAATATATACTAACTAGGGAATGCAATACCGGGATCCCGGACATAATTTGTCCGGTATTCAAACCGGTGTTTAGCATAAAAATACTAGTTTTTCGGTATTTTTTCAATTGAAGTATACGTAACGTTTAACTAAAATTATGTTATTGAAGAGTTGGCAAGCTTGTTGCGGGGAATCCCAAATAAAGGAACAGTGGGACGTTGCGTATTTGTCAAGTATTAGCTTGCCGATCGCCAATTCGTAGTTGTCTCGTAGTCGTTCGTTAACAAATAGCAAAAAGCAAGGAATTGAGCAACTAATCAGGTAGGAAATGATATTTTTTGAAGAGGAAAGTATTAAGGGCGTGAATTTACAATTAACATACGATTATTTACAAACAGTAGCACCAAGAAGTGTAGAATCAGAAACGGCATTTCCAGCAGCATCTCAAATATGCACAAGAATAAGATCCAGATTAAATGACGACACACTCGATCATATTTGTTTACTAAAAACTTATTTTAATTACATTGAAGCAAAAAAGTAAAAATTTATGTTGTTTATTTTACATATACATATAGAATCACCTATGTTTATTTTTTGATGTTGTTAAATTTTATTTATATTTTATAATTATTAAAATAAAATGATTATTTTTGATTAAATTTTACATTCCCTTAAACTATATACCACCCGCACACATCACACCCTACTGTAAATAAATGTTAAATAGGTTCAATTTTTAAAAATTTATCAATATCGGTATTAATACCGGTATCCCGATTCTCAAAATACCGAGACATCGGTATTGAAATTTTTGACCGATATTGCATTCCCTAATACTAACACACTGCATAAAATACACAATACAGAAACAAATCAATAATTCACCACAAACACTAACAGGTACAACCCTAATAAATCCTATATAATATAATACCAATGTACCTATAAATAATATTGTAACAGACACATACTATTGTAAATTAATATACCAAGGTTCTAGTGATCCAGATATCAAAGTAACTATAAACCTTAAAAAAAGATTTCCCTTGTTAAACCCGGTATAATAGTTCTTCACAATTGTAAATCGGATTATGGTGTAGTGATATTGTAGTAAAAATATAATAAAATATTGACAGCAGCGCTCGATGGAATATGCGGCTTGGTTCTGATATATTTTATAGATATTAGGTAAAAGATATAATTTAGTTCACAAATTTGCCGTTTAGCATCTTTAGCCAGTTGCGCCGTAAGTGGAAAATAATATCCTATTACTTTAATTTCCTCCTAATCCGCCCCTTTCCGTATCACCTTGACAAGATGGCGTGGCAATATTGAATTTCCGCGTTAAGAAAGACGGGAGCTAGTGTTTTGAAGCTGCTTCGTATGCAATGAAAGCGAGTAATTTCGTACCTTTATAGGCTTGTACGCAAAAAGGAAATTCAAACAGCCTGCTGACAACATACTTTCAAAGTTATTTAATAATGTATTTCTTGGGTTTAGCCAAATATTTTTAGGAAAGATACAATTATAAAACACAAAGACATTGTGCTGTATCATTCATGTTTTGTTTTCAGCAAATAATTGATAAAGTTATTTACTTTTGTTTTAAAATACTCAGACAAACATAAGAAAACATTCCACGAAAACATTCCACGAAAACATTATAAGATCAGGGTATTAAATAATTAAAAAGTGTGTTTTCGTTTAATACAAAAATTAATTACAGTGTCTTGTTTTATTTGAAGAGCGAACAAAAGAAATACTGGTCTTTTAATATAATAGGAGAAGAATAACTGTGAAAAATTGCAAATTAAAAAGTATGACACTTATTTTTTCCTAGTTTCACAGCAATGGTTGGATCTTCGTTTTTTTTTCAATTTAATGTTTTCGAGGTCAAATTTGTTTTTGCTCAATCGTTTTAATTTTAATTATTTATCAATAGTGTTTTCTATGAGTTATGCTTACTAATTATTGATCAATAAGTAATCACTTAACGATCAGAATGCGGTATATAATAGCTATTAACATATCTAGGAATGTTATGAGCATCATTACAGCCGCAGATATCAGTTTGAAATCCGAGCTCGAAGACATCTAAGGACTGTTATGACTCATAACATGCGTGGTTTGTTCAATAGTTTATCGGTTTCAAAATATTAACTCGTTAATGTCATTAATACATATATATTTTTTAAATTCTTTTATGAATAACGTCATTGTTATCGTTTTAAAAGGTGATCAAGTAAATATGTGGTCTGTATGTTTTTATTTAACGCCATGGTTACAATTGTTTTGTATCATATTTACAAATAATTTTTTTATTTAAACGTCATAACGTGGTTATCTCTAATTTGAAAGACTATACAATTAATATATATATATATATATATTATGATAAGCAGGAAAAGTAATCTTTGTATTATTGTTGTTTTGAGTTCCGTTTGTATTAATAGTGTTATATTATCATTGTGTTTTATTTTAATTTTCTTGACTGTTTTGACAAGTCAGTATGATAATATTACCATACAGAATACAGTTATTACTTACTTACCAGCCTACTTTTGTGTATGTAAACATAGGTTTAATATCCTGAAACCAGTAAATAGAATAGTAGGGTGAGATATTTAAAGCAACCAATTTATTTTGCTGGTTAATTAATAACTTTAAAGAAAAATGAATACACAGGTTTATATAGAAGGAGGGGAACATCATTGTATTGTTGGTAAAATATAATTATTAGAGGTACTTGTTTTTTATTGGAATGGATAGTCCGAAATATACCCTTTTCAACGATGTAACATGTTCCTTTATCTATAATTAAAATCACAAAATTAAATATTTACATTTCTTTAATTTTAGGTATATGTTACATCGTTGAGAAGGAAATATGTTCGATTATTCATTCCAATAAAAAGGTATCTCTTTCCATTTAACAAAAAGTAAATAATTCCCTCCAGGCCACATCTTCTTAATATTTTTATTTTACCAACCATACAATTATGACTTCCTCATTATAAGCTAGTGTGTTTATTTATTTTCTAAAGTTATTAGTTAGCCAGCAAAACTGATTGATTGCTTTAAAAAACTCACCCTGTATAGTCGGCATCCGTTTATTACTAGGTGTAGAATTTGGATCTGTATTCGTGCACAAACTTAATCCATTATTGTACCAAACACAAATTTTCGCTTCTTGTACTGTAGTTCCTTTCTTCTTTAATGTCTTTTCCACGATTCCGTCCCACTCGTTTCTAGGTCTTCCTCGTTCTCTCTTCTCTCTTTTTTCGGTTATCCTAACTTTCTTCGTAGGCCTCTTGTTTCCATCCTCATCAGGTGTCCTCACTAGCTCAATTGTCTTTCCTCTATGTATACCGGTAACGATTTGGTTTCTAGCTCTTCCCTTATGTCTTTATTTCTTATTTTATTTAGATTCTTTGACTCTTCTCAAGTATCAAATAAATAAAATATTAACTATTTTTTAAATATGGCAACTCTGACAACTACAAATTTTTAAAATACAGAAAAATTGCTAATATTTCTTAATTTTAATTTCGATACTTCGTTGATCGTTATAAGCATTGCGTGTTCTACCGGTTGAGAATAATATTGGAATTCGAGATAAAGTCGAGATTTCTAATATATCCTTACTGCCCTTAATACTTAAATACTTACATTTATATTAAATAATTCTCTACTTCCAATGAATAAAAATCAATATTCATTTCTTCATAACAACAAAGAATTATTTATTACACCATTCGTCAATCATATAGATCATTTGTTTGAAATTGTGAAAAATCATTAGCATTCGCCGGGATTTGAACCCAGAACCTTTCACTTGCTAGGTATTTGTAGCTCAAGTATTTGTAGCTCGAGTATTTGTAGCTCAAGTGGTAGAGCAGTCACCTAGCGAGTGAAAGATTCTGGGTTCAAATCCCGGCGAATGCTCATGATTTTTCACAATTTCTAACAACAAAGACAAAATTGTCGTCCATACACTTGGTGAAACTAGGTTTAATAAAATATAAAATAAACACTTGGCTAAGTCTCACAAAATTCAGCCTCCAAGTCAACTTTTCAGGTCATCGTCAGAGACTTAGCCAAGTGTTTATTTTATATTTTATTCATTTCTTTCTTTTTAACGGTACTCGAATCCGAAGATTCCACTCAAGTTAAAAATATATAAACTACCTCACTACGACTCGTTAACTTCGAATCCTGTACTGTAATTGGAATTATGTTCCTCTTTTACTGAGTAGCATAAATAAATATACCATCAAATAATTTATCTATTCTCGGATATAACTGTTTTCAACCACCATAACAGGCATACGCTCATTGATAACAGAATAATTAGAATTTCAAATGCCATTTAAAAATAAAAGTAATCCCTAAAGCACAATAAGCGTACAAATGCATTCATTATCATACAATATCTTCGCTCTTTCTTCTTATATTCTTTGCAACGAATTCTAAAGCTTGTTGTGGACGAAAACCTCAACACTAATGATTGCAGTCATTCATTCGCGACAGGAGGGAATGTTTAGGGTGTTTGAGGTCCATTTCAGGAAGAAATAAGAGCCTAAGTCAACCTGCGGCCAGATTAATAATAATGTTATCGTTACTGATTATCAAATAGGCTCAAACTAATCTGTTCTAATAAATATTGTATGTTTATGTCGGAGTAAAAGGCATGGATAAATGGTTAATTCAGGGGAAAATTAGATTATTTCGAATTGGAAATTTATTATTCAATAGGGATGAAATTACCTATACAATTATATGCTTATCAGTTCATCTACTCTACATGATTTATTTGCATGTTACTTCATGAATCAGTAGCTTCGTATCAAATGTTCAAATTTAACTAAGTACAATGTCAATCATTAAATGAAGAAAGTACATACTCGTATGTTAACATACATACAGATATGCAAGCGAGGTGATCTTAAAGTAATGATCTCTAGAGCAGAATTTTTAAACCTTTTTTGTGACACAACACACATAAACTAAAATTACTAAAATTCTAGGACTCACCAAAAATACAATATTTTTTTCTACGATTGCATAATAAAATTATTAAAAACGTATGCGTACTGAAAATAAATTCGTTCTGTCAACTGTCAATATGACAAGTTTCTGTTTTGTTTGTATCCCTGGTAACTATTGAAATAAGCGCGCATTTAACGTCTCTTTCGCGCGTTGCCATTGGAGACGCGCAAAAAAGATATTTTTCGATTGTTCCACAGAAAACGCTAACTTTACGATGACAAATGAGAGCGTTATTGTAAATCGTAGAAAAATTTATATAAAATATATTGTTTAGGGGTACACATATTTTTAATTAATTTTTTCTCTTAAAAATATATATATATATATATTTTTGAATGATTTACAAAAACTAAATAGTATTTTATACAACTAGTGATAAAAATAACACTAGTTTGCACTTACGCCTCATGCTGCAAACCGACGAGTACAATAAAGATACTTTTCACATGGGTCGCATGGACTACTTTTTATTCAATTGAGATGTAGCTAATTATTCTAATTGTTCCTATTATATTTCAAACGTCAAAAATATTTATTTTGTAACAATTCAAACAAAAAAGACAAAATTATTGTCCATATTGTGAACTCTCTGTCCATTTTCACTCATACGTAAATTATTTTAGAGAAAAAGTATTCAAATAAATGAAATAGAAACTTTAATATAAAGCATTTTTCAATAAAATATTATACGTACGTTTGAAAGTCACATAAATGTTATGATGTCATATACGAGTATAATATATTCAGTATATGTTACACTTATACTTCAAGTATAAATTAACAAATAACATTAAAACAAACACTTGTCTGAGTTTCACAAATTTCAGTCTCCAAGTTAGAGATCTTATAATCTCTGCTGACAGAATAATAAACATTTGAAATTGATTTATTTTTATATTTATTAGTTACGGTAGAGTTCAAACTTTTAATTGTCTAGGTTATGTCATAAAACATAGGTTAAATTGGTTATAAAGACATGTTTTGTGGCTTAATGAATATATATATATATATCGTTACAAGAGCTGTGCAATGACGGCTAAACTACAAGAATTATGTTTGACATTCTTACAACTAGACAACTTCATAGAAAAATATTCCTAAAACAGTTGTACAAAGTTAAAGTTTCTAGCACTGTTTTTGAAGAAAACAGTTGCTCTATATTCACTTTATAAATGCTATTATTATTTTATGATAAGGTTGGCCAAAGCAGTGAGTTATGTTTACAAATTAATGATTGGTAATTAACTGCTACCGATTTATATACAATCATTCTGGTCGGTATCGTATGTATCGGAGATTTCGATTTCGTCGATCTTTAAAATCATTCTCAACCGGTAGGAAACACTTGCTGCCCTTAATACTTAAATGAAATTTACAAAATTCACCATGGTTGCCGTGGAAACAATGTAAAACAAAGCCATTATGATACGGTTGTCGGAAAACCGTACAAAATGAGTCCGTACTGATTCATAATAGTAGAAATTGATTTTAATTTTGACGTTTCGTCGTTATTTTCGATTTTTTCCCATAATTTTCAATAATGTTAATAGTGTAAGCGCTTTAAAATTTGACTCGAAAATATTAAAAAAAAACTTAGCCTGTGGACCCTGTCTCTTTTGTCCTGTTACTTACCTATATTGTATTAAAGCTTTACTCAGAAATACAAAATATTTAATTTTGAAATTTCATTTAACTCCAGCTGTAATTAACTTCTTGAATATATCTCTTGAGGATTGTGAATTGTAAACTACATAAAACTATATTATCAAAAACAAAAGTTTGTATTTCACATTCCACTCGCATTCAAACAGTTTTATTTCTATTTCAAAAATGGAATAAAACCAAATTAATATCAAACATAATTAAAATGAACTAACACTAAATTATCGTAGAAAAATGTTTCCCTAGTGCATTAAAGTATTAATTTCTTTTCTCAATAGAGGGAAGGAAATTGTATTTTCTTACAGGGTCGTGAAAACAAAAGTAGAATTTCGAAATAGAAGGTCTGAATTTAATTCTTTCACGTTGAGCACTTGAACATTTGTAGAACGAAGGAAAAGACGACATAAGTTCTGGCTGATATGCGTTTAAATTCGTAAAGTTCGAAAATCGATGTCGTCTAGTAAATTTCCTTGTCGTGATCTCGTCACCGGTCCGATTGAATTCATTTCAAATTTAATTATTAGAAATTTTTCAACATTTATCTGACTTTCGCTTTTTTCTTTCAAAGGAAATACAGTGAAAATAACAAAATGATGATTTTACGACAAGCTAATTTCAAAAGCATCAGCCCAGCTTTTCAGTTATTAAAAACTTTACTAACCTTTGACCCATTGTTACCCATTTATTTATTTGCCACTTTGTACAACAGGAACTTAATTTCAATTACAGTACTGAGTGCCTACAGCGTATAGTGGAATTCGAACCACTTATAGCCCGTTGCACTACCTACTATTATTTCTTAACTAAATCCCAGAGTAATAAATGATTAATTAAGTTTATCTCGTACATATATAACATCACATTATATCCCATCAAATGGGATAGTATAAAACCCTGAAACATTCACACAATATCCATTTATCAGATTTATCAAAGAATTAGTTTTTGTCCAACATTCTCTTCCTGTCACACTATCCTAACTTCAACCATACAAGCTCATTTATACCTCACACTCGGAAGCTTTCATCACACAATAAATCTTCAATTACATCTATTTATTCGTTCCTATACCCTTATTTCATTATTATATGAAAAATAATTAATTTAGTAAAAATTAAAATAAACACTTATCAGAATTTCATAAAATTTTCAGCCTTCGAGTCAACTTATTAGGTCATCATCAGAGGTCGGCCGATACACACATCTAGTAACCATAGACGCGTTTCGCTCTTCTTAGAGCTCATCAGTATAGTATAACCCACTCCTTCACCTAGCACAAGTTCACGTGAAGGAGCTGTGTGACGAAGAACTGTGCAGCAGAGGATAAGATTCCTAACACCTCAGTAGAATGACATTATTATTTTTTTATTAAAACTGGTTTCACTAAGCAAATGGACAATTAATTTTGTCTTTTTTTACTTCCTAGTACGAAGTAAAGGAAGTATTTTGACCGTCCCTGAATCCATTTTGACTAATTTCGTCGTGACGTCTATACGTCCGTATGTACGTACGTACGTAGGTATCTCGCATAACTCAAAAACGGTAAGTCGTAGAAAATTGAAATTTTGTATTTAGGACTGTTATAACATCTAGTTTTGCACCTCCCTTTTTGGTCATTATATAACTTCCGGAAGTGGTACTTCACTTGAAGCCTATAATAGAATTTAATGAAAAACTATATTAGAATATAATCCAAACTTTTTAAATTTGGTATATAAGACTACTATATTAATGGAAATAACATAATAGGTTTTGGTTAAAATGGACCAACCGGAAGAGATACATCACATGAAGCTGCTAAGAGTTTTTTTTTTTTGAAAAAAATGGTATTATTTTGATTTTACAAATAAATGCTGCAAATTAAAGTTTTAGAGATTTAAAGTCTGCGTCCAGCACATTAAGAATTTTTAAAATTAACATATTGTATAAGCGAGGTATCTAAATATAAATATTATATATTTTTTGTTTCGTGTAATTAAGTTTGCTATGGATTAGAACAAAAAATAAGGAAAAAACAAAAAAATTAATGTCAAATTACGTCAAATATGTGCAATAAAAAAATGTAGGTATAGTATAATACGCGTACAAGAAAGTCATGTGGTGTCCACATCAGATTTTTTTTATTAATTTAGTATCAGATAAAAATAGTAAAACGTAGGAAAAGTGAGGTTCTCGGAAAGCTATGGTTACAGCACCTGGCTAACGCCACGTCACCATCATCCTGGAATATATCACTTGTCCTGCTAGTTACACAATATACTATTGTAAGTCAATTACAAATTTTGTGCATTTCCTACCTACAAATATAAACAATTTCTCGTACTTTCGCCAGAAAATAACTAAATACCCAACACGCCCTCCCCACATAAATCTGCGTAACACCGTACTTTTCATTACAACATTCAGCATTGCATTCTAGGCACGTAAGTGCTCAGAAAACAAATTGCATATTAGTGCAGAGCACGACGAAGTGTTACCAACACACTATACTAGTGCTGGTGTACTGCAAGGGTCCGCTACAGCCCCGTCCATGGCCAGAGTTGACGCTATAGCGCTATCCGCTCGGAGGAAGCTAATTCAATTACCGACAGAGCCAGAGATCAAGTGTTTTGGTTTCTTTGCGATTTTGTTGGAAGGGTTACATGGCAGATTTATTAATTGAATATTTGTTGGAGACATTTTTAATAGATGGTCTATATAGTTTGAGGAATTTTTACATTATAATCTTGGAGCTGAAGAACCCGCATAGAATCTATACAGGGGCGTTTGTTTATTTTAAAAGATACAAAAAATTGTTATTAAGCAAAGTTAAACAAGACAAAGGAGCGCATAAGATGATAGTAATAAGAATTGTATGTCACTTATGATTTTAGCGGAAATAGGGTTAACTTGAAATGTAGCATAGGGAATCAGTATTTTTTTCTCGAAATATATATTAAATTAGTTTCACAACGACCCCAAAGTATCATAGTTTTACTTCAACTATTTAAAAATGGCGACCATATATTTTTAAAATCAAATACATATTTTGAAATAATCGAATGTTATGATGATATCGTTGTAAAGCTAATTTTATGTACATTCCGAAAAGTAATATAAAAATACTGATTTCCTATTCTAAATAATAAATTTAATTTTTATAAGTCACCTAGCGTGGGAATGGTGTGAGGTTCAAGTCTCGGCGAATGTTAATGATTTTACAAAATTATTTCTAAAATTAATTTTGCAAATTATTTTACCGGTTTCAGGATATTAAACATTTGTTAACATGCACAGAAGTAGGCTGGTAAGTAAGTAAGTAATAACTGTATTCTGTACGGTAATATTACCATACTGACTTGTCAAAACAGTCAAGAAAATTAAAATAAAAGACAATGATAATATAATACTATTAATGAAAACGGAACTTAAAACAACAATAATACAAAGATTACTTCTCCTGCTTATCATAATATATATATATATATATATATATATATATATATATATATATTAATTATACAGTCTTTCAAATTAGAGATGACCTCGTTATGACGTTTAAATAAAAATTATTTATAAATATTAAAGAACATAATTGTAACCATGGCGTTAAATAAAAACATACAGACCACAGATTTACTTGATCACCTTCTATAATGATGACAATGACGTTATTCATAAAAGAATTTAAAAAAATAATATTTATTAATGACGTTATCGTGTTTATATTTTGAAACCGATAAACTATTGAACAAACCACGGATGTTATGAGTCATAACAGGCCTTAGATGTTTTAAAATCCTCGCTCTACGAGCTCGGATTTGAAACTGGCATCTGCGGCTGGAATGATACTCATAACTAAAGCCCGGATATTTAGGCACTTAAAAACACCCAAATAAGCAGGCATATAGGCTGGTAATTACTCTAAAATAGGCGGGATTTTAGGCAGCCTAAATGTAAATAATTTGTTTTAAAAAAAATAAACGAATCCTTTTATCTAATATTGGTACTCGTATCTATTTTTCGTTAGAAAAAAATAATCATTGTAAACAAAAATTAACACAATCTGAAAAATAATAATGTAGGGTTCTCATTTTATTAACTATTATGCAAATTCAAATTATGTAGTATACTTTAATTCACGAAATATTACTAGCAATTGCTCTATGAAATTTTCGGAAAGGGACTGTCTTGAATTACCACGTAACATTTTGATAAAAAAACATGTTTTCTTTCGGCATTTTAAATTCACACACAAAAACTTGATTAAAGTAAGTACTTTAAATATTATAGGTTAGGTTGAAACACTTTGTCGAGTGCTGAATTAGTCAACGAAGTAGATGATAAACCTTGTCTACTCAATAAAAGTTAGAATAGGCAACAAAAATAGGCAAAATAGGCTGTATAAAGTAAAATAGGCACAATAACCAAAATATAGAAAAAATAGGCTCTAAGGCACGAAAAAAAAACCTTTCATTACACGTAAACATATTACCTATGTATAGAAAAACTAAATTGCCTAAAAATCCGGGCTTTACTCATAACATTCCTAGGTATGTTAAGAGCTATATTCCACATCAAAAAGTTCAAACAAATGCCCTAGTATGTCCATGCAAAAGTTAACATATCGAAATAATTTTTACAAAATTAAGGTAATTGGAAGGATATAGAAATATCAAACTATTGAAAATGTTATAACCGTATAATATTAAAGCAAAAATGCTGTAAGTTTTTGTGTTTATCTCAGAATCATAATGGACAAATAACTGTTTAATGATCACTCCTCAGTTGATGAACTTCAACCCGAGTATCTATACTGTTGAGTATGATGGCAGATATAAAATTTCACTAGACTAGAACTATAGTAAAACGGTGTGCGCATCTTTTATTACTAAAGCAGTAATTTTATTTCTACTCTATTTTATTGTTTTTAAACTAGTGGGACTTGCACCAATGAACGCATGCAACAAAAGTTCAGTAGCCATGTTTCAATTCCAGTGAAGCACACGAAACCGCAATTCGAACGTGCGCTACAAAACAACAAACATTCGCCAGTAAAAACTTTTAATCCAAAGCCATCTTGGGAGATCATCTAATGAACCGTGAAAACGAGAGAATTTCATTAAAGGTGAACACGTAAAAAATGAACGGCGATGTTCTCTGGCAGATGTCACCAGTCGTGCTGTCACATTAAGTGAGTGGCGCGCGAGGCGCGATGCGGTCTTATAATAGACATACGTGTTCGTAGTGTCGACAGGAACATATTGATTGTCTATTGTGAATGACGGTGACGGTAAAAAAATGGAATAAATACTCACAGGCTCGACTGCGTAGATCCCAAATCTTCAGCGTTCGGTCGTGGCTGCCGGTCACTACTTTGGAGGGCTCGCCGAGAAATTTCGCGGCCATTACTTTTCCTGAGTGGCCGGTTAACGTGTGCTGCAATCAAACAAATTATTAGTGGAAATACATATAAATTGTGATATTAAACAAAAGATGAATGGGGTAGGTGGCTCAGTGGTATCGAGTCGGCCTGAGGATCTTGAGAACCCTGGTTCGATCCCCACAGCCGACAAACAATTTTCACCAATTTAAAAAAATCTACCCCTGTGGCTCCTCTACCACTAATATCTTTGGAGGCCGTGATTTGACGGCTGGTAACCGCACTTCACCGAGATCTGCTTAGGCAGAGTGCCACACCCAGTAGTGGGTAAAAGGCGTGATGATATATTTATTTATATATTTATGAATTCTAAGTTCGTCTACTTTTCAATAAGAACAATAACAAACAAATTAATATAGCGCATTGAATTCTTCTCACAATAAGGTATTTATGCGATATCTCAAAAACTAAATTACACAATTAGGGATTTACTTCGTTATAGAATTCAGCATATCGGCATAAGTATATATGCATAGAAATTTTCGTTAAATATGCGAATTAAAAAATGTATTTTTCTTTCACGTCTTTGCCCCAAAGTAACATTTTGTTACAGGAAAGTGACATTTTTCAATCGGGAAGAAAGTAAATTATTCTTAACAACAAATTAATTGTCATTCATGCACTTGGTGAGACTAGGTATAATAAAAAATATTAAATAAAACTCTAGGCAAAGTCTCACAAAATTCAGCCTCCGAGTCACCTTATGAGGGCATCGTCGGAGACCGGCCAGCACTGTTAGTAACCATGGACGCGTTTGCATGAATGACAATTAATTTTGTGTTTGTTGTTATTTAAATTGTTATTTGCGTAGCTTTTCAAATTTTTTCGGTAGATGGCATTAATGGTTCGACAGAACTTCTCATGTCATCTTACCGTTTGTTAGAGATCTTATTCTCTGCTGGCACAGTTCTTCGTCACCAGCTTCTTCACATGAACTTTGTTCTAGGTGAAGAAGTGAGTTATACCATGCTGATGAGCTCTAACAAGAGCGAAACGCGTCCGTGGTTACTAACTGTGCTGGCCGGCCTCCGACGATGCCCTCATAAGGTGACTCGGAGGCTGAATTTTGTGAGACTTTGCCTAGAGTTTTATTTAATATTTTTTATTATACCTAGTCTCACCAAGTGCATGAATGACAATTCATTTTGTCTTTGTTGTTATTTAAATTGCTATTTGCGTAGCTTTTCAATTTTTTCGGTAGATGGCATTAATGGTTCGACAGAACTTCTCATGTCATCTTACCGTTTGTTAGAGATCTTATTCACTGCTGGCACAGTTCTTCGTCACCAGCTTCTTCACATGAACTTTGTTCTAGGTGAAGAAGTGAGTTATACCATGCTGATGAGCTCTAACAAGAGCTTAACGCGTCCATGGTTACTAACTGTGCTGGCCGGCCTCCGACGATGCCCTCATAAGGTGACTCGGAGGCTGAATTTTGTGAGACTTTGCCTAGAGTTTTATTTAATATTTTTTAAATTATTCTTCCCCAGGGACGAAAAGTAAAACCATATTCATGGAAACTGATGAACAACTGTTTGACTTGACATTAGCGACATTCAGTTGACATTTGTCAAAAGAATTATAAATCTTATCTAAATTTCTAATATATTTTTTATATCGCACGGCTTCGATTCGTGAAATGAATCATTTTCCCAACTCTCTCAGAAATTAAATTATTTTCTTCAATTGAGAGAAGAAAGTAATACTTTTCATTCCTACAAAAGAAAAATTTACTTTCTTTCCTAGAGAAGAAAGTAAAGCCATATTAATGGCAATTGGAAATTAGAAGTGATTATAAGTGAGCTATCTGTCAAGAAAATAACAAATCTTACCTAAATTACTATTATTATTCTTTAAAATATTAAAATTAATTTTTTTTTTTAATGTGATATTAAGTTGTCACTGGTATGTTTCTTTTTTTTGTAAAAAAATTGAACAGGATGTCAAGACGACAATAATCATTTCCTTAGCACCGGGACTAAGATACTCATAATAACGGAACTAAAGGACGGGTTAAAATTAATTATTTCTATCATGATTTTAATGTCATAGAAACCAAATGTCTATTTCGGTCGTGAAACAAATGTATACTATGTTAAAGAAGTATTGTTCTTCTTCTATCAAATGTTTTATATTATTCACCTTCGGTACGAGAAATGAAACAACACCTTAAAGAAGAATTATCTCACTTTCATCCCTTCGTATTGTAGCAAATAATTGAACAAAAATCCTCAAAAATAGAATGCCTGCCTTATAATTAAAATTGCAATTTTATCTATAAATACATTAATCACGATAAATTTGGCTTGCTTAGTTCTTGAAATTTTATAAAAATTTTACTTCTTTCATATGTTGTACTACACAAATTGTAAGTGTTAATTAAATAAATAAGGTTTATTCATTTGTTTATATTTACTTATGGCCTGCTTGCGACTCCGTCATGCTGATAACGCTACTTTCGCTGGCCTCTAATGAATTTTGTTGTAGGAAATTATCTTATTACATTAGTGTTGTATCCCTTATCTTTTCTAGGTTACGTCACCGTCCAGTTGAAAGGTAAACGTATTAAGCGAGCTTATCATAAAATGCTGGAGCTGGCGTCTCTTACTGTAGTTAATATAATTAAGCGAAGGCCAATCTGCATAGCAAATAGGTTTTTCTTTTATAACGTTCATCATTGTAATTTAGATTACATATATAATTTCTTATATAATTGAGTATTAAATGATGAACAGGAAATAATTATTTAGATTATACTACATTATTACGCGCTACTCGAGGTGTATGTGTGCATGTAGGTATTCGCTATATTTTTACATTTGATTTAATTGTGTAACAAACAATCGGCCTGCAACTATTTCTGAAAAAAAAAATAACATGGTGCATTCATCATCTTTATAAATTTTAAAATTTTATTATTAAAAAGAAAATATATGTATAGTATAAGAACTTTTCATCATCATCATCATCTGTGGCGCTACAGCCCAAATCGGGCCTGGGCCTACCGGACACACCGAGCCGCAGTTTTTACACTGCCGTACTGCCGGTTTTCGTAGTCGAATGCTACATTATTTAAGGCGTATAAGTGACTAGCTTCTAGCGCCCGAGTGTGATAAATACATGTAGCTGTATTTTATATTTTACGACAAATCACACATTGTCGACGGGCGGATTCGAACTGACGAACCTTGGCTCCGGTGACGTCACCGTATGTTAAGAGATGTGCCTTAACATGCTCGGCCACCGCGCCTGTCTGTATAAGAACTTTTACATAGTTCAATTACATTGCAGTAGACTGAATTTTAATATATTTTAAATTTTTTGAATTATATACCGATTCCTTTTCAGTCTTTTCGCCTATATAATAGTCTGTGGAGCGCATCCTTATATACAAGACGAATTTTATAACTCAAAAATTGTTCGTAAAAAACTGATTCAGCTATAAACTAAACACAAATTCATTCTATATGTACAAATGTTCAAAATTACGTTTTACAAATTCTTAGGATAAGAAGAGGAAATTAAAATAAGAACTTTTTGTTAAATAGGGTGTTTCAAAATTATTGAAAAAAAATTTAAGGGTAGATATTATTTGATATAAATATGTAAAACAAATTTTTCAACACCTGTATATTTACTATTTATTTGATTTACACTCAACTCATTATTATTTTCTACGCTTGTCGACCAGGGTATGTATTTCAATAGAAAACAGACTATGGATTCTATGTCTGATTATTAATCATGTTGACTTATAATTACAAAAGTTATAAAATATATTTGTGAAAAATACAAATATGTTAATTTCTTCATGAAGAGAATTTGCATAAACAAATTTGTACAAAGTAAGTACACAATATTGATGACAGAAACCTGTCAGTATTTAATTTGATATCTCGTCGTTTCTTAAAATTACGACCTTTTTTGTGAAACATAAAATCAGGTCACAATTTTTTCTCTTTTATTCGTAACCTAATATAAATGCATACCCTGTTAAAAACTTAAATTAATGTGGCAAAGAAGTTTTATATCTGTCAAAAACGTTACTTTTTACGCGAAGAATTTTAAATTATTAACTGTTAAAAGTATTTCATTTCATTGGAACGCGTCCTGAGTGCCGCTGAGACGAAGACGAAGCCGAAGCCGAGCAAAGGCAACTTCGCGTTCACTCTATCGATACTTTCCTTCGTTTCTTGTCATTTTTTCTGCGTCCGCTGTCAGCCACCGAAGATGTATTGTCAGCCCGTAGACTGTTTAAAATTGGAGTTCGCTTTCTGAATCGTAATGATAAAAATCGTTATACTGCCCGCCCATCGTCCATGGAGCTGATATTTAATCTGAGGTTGCGAAAGCGATGCTTGACAGCTGTGTTTGCTTGTTTTTAGGAGACATTTTAAAGTCGATGGATCGACACAGACTAATTCAATTAGCTTTGTGCGCGCTGCTCCTTAACGCAATGCACATACAATAACATTTATAAAAATATAAAAATTTATTTACATAAAGAATAAATAAAACACTTGAACATATTTCTAACTGAGAAGACAGAATATTGAATTCGTTTTTAACATTATTTTTATTATTTGACGTTTCAATTGAGATTTTAAAAATAGAGTTTCGTGAAATTGATTCAGAAAATGGTACTTCATTATAAATTAAAGAAGAGGAGCAAAATGTGCGGTACGAAACATTACATTCAGTTATATACATAATACAATAAATTGAGGCTTGAGTTCCTTTAAAAAATTACCTTTGGTGAATAATAATACATTATTAACCGTTTCTAAGCAAGTGGTAGTGAAAAACAATTTCTGACTTATGGCAAATGTTTCCAGGATAGCAGTGAAATATTTTTTAATGTTAATGCCATTCCATAAAAACGAACAGTTGACAGAATCTATAGTCTCTACCATAAAAAACATTTGATAACCTGCTATTTTATTTGAAATCTTTCTGTGTTCATCATTGTTTAAGAATTAAAAATAATTGAAATAATGATTGATTTTATTTTGCAAAAACATAAGTTTTGTTCGAATAGCTTACTAATATTAGTCTTATTTTACGAAATTCGTAGCACTTATCGTACTAGAGATACTAATGGTGCCTCGGTTAAAAAAATATTTCCTTAGATACCCGATTATCCTAATTTAAAGTTGTTCAGAGAATAATGTAATCATGTATATTAATGTTTTAAAAAGTAATAGATTATAAGAAGGTCCTGCGTCTATTCGTAGGTCAATTAATTTGTTAATTTTATTTAGTCACGTGATTCTATGACAACTGATATAAGTGGCAAATAGATATTATATAATTTTTAATTTACCATTACTTACTTTCGACCATCAAACAAAATCATATAGATGTGATATCAACTTTATTGGATAATTGTTTCATTGTTTAATACAAAATACGATAATTCTAGAAGGCATATTACTTGCAAAAAATGAAGTAATAATAAATAAGAGTATTATAGTTTTTCCGTATTGTTTTGTAGAGTAAGTGATACAAAAACATTATTTATTGAGTGTGTGAGAAACTTTCTGCTCTAAAAGGAAGCAAAACATGTCTCGATAATACGTTAATAGATTTAAACTACATTAATAACAGGATACAACAATTCAAATCAGTAAAACAGCAGGAAATTGAAAAATAACTACTGTTAATTGTCTAAAAAATGAGATTTCCTATTTGTAATATCATCACAGGTGCTCGCTGCTAAAAATCAGCTGCTCCAGTCTCTCCATCAGTTTTCCACCAGTAGACAATGAAGAGCAAGTGCGCTCGTTGGGACAATGGTTGCCAACACAAACGAGAAGAATAATTTTCAGTTGAAAGCCACAGTATTAAAGTCAGGCAGCATTGGAGCTTTCAAACAGTTTCCCCGTGTGCTGGTGTACGAAACAAGTTTCATGCTACGTGCATCAAATGCTCGAACGGGGAAGAGAACTGCCCTCGGCTACGAGCATTTGTTCGTCAATACTACCACGAGGAGGGCTGAGGGTTGGTTGGTGTTTTGGTTCGGTGGTTGAAATGCGAATGGTGTTTGATGTTTTACAATTCGAATGGGTTTGTTAAACTTTTAATTTGGTTTGAGAATCTTTTGGTTTTGTTGCTGCTAGTGATAGTAATATGTTAAACATGTTACAGGTAGAGTATGTCATTAAACTAAAACTGGATTTTTAATAAAAGATAAATTTCGAACTTTCATTGTCTTTATTATTGAAAGTTCGAAATTTATCTTTCATTAATAATCTACCATTGTTTACAACTTTCAAATAAAACTGGATTTATAATAAAGTAACGCAAGAGGTAACGCAGTTAGAATACAGTAAGAAGTAACGCATGTGAATTTGATAATTTGTACTAATCGCACAAATTACAACCATCAATCAATTAAAACACATTAAAATTGTTTGTGGCTCCTCCTCCACTAACATCTTCAAAGGCCGTGATTTGACGGCTGGTAATAGCATTTCACGCGAAGAAATATATCACTTACCGATATCTGTTACGGCAGAGTGTCAAACTTAGTAATGGGTAAAAGAAGTGATGATACATTTATATTAATGTATTTAATCAATCAGATGATTAATAGAATTTCGGCATTTTTTGTTTAACTTTATCATCTCTTGCTTTAACTTCGGCACTAATATGCTGGATAACACTGTAAAATTAAAATTTGTAGACGATCTTTCATACAGAGATTTATGTATTTTTACTAATTGCATAACTTTGCAATCCATTTTTATGTAACACCAAACTTGAACCAGTAAATATTAATAATCGATTACTAAAATATTATTTATTTATTTATTTATGTTACGCTGTACAACAGGAATTTAATCCCAATTACAGTACAGGGTCCGCACTCACCGAGCCGCAGTGTGATAGTTCATATAATTTTTAGCTTGAGTGAGATTCAAACTCGGGATCTCCGGATTCGAATACCATATTGCTATCCACACCACCGTACTGACTTACTTATATGATCATCTCCCAGGTTAGACATAAATCCTGGCTTCTGATTGGCCAGAGATAAAATATTTTAGGTAACGCAGAACAGAAAGATTTTTGAAGCACCAAAATAAAGTATAAACTCAAAAAGTCAAAAAGTCTGATAATGGAAAATGTAATGTAAAAATAATCGACTGAGCTGATGACTGTGCTTTAGGAAATAAAAATGAGTTCTGCTGAGCTTCACATGCAAAATTCGTTGCTATACAGTAATGGTTGCGATGTGGAAATGTAGTACTTTACTAAATGATTTTGAATATACCTATAGAAATATAATACATTATTATGAATTGCGAAAAAAATATTTGTTAGATGCTACGATGCAATATTCGATATTAGTTAAGAAAAATAAATAAATATATATATAATCACGCCTTCTACCCATTACTGGTTGGTTACTCGGTAAGTGATATATTTATTCACGTGAAGTACGGTTACCAGCCATTAATTCACGGCTTCCAAAGATGGCTGTGGCGGTGGGGGTAGATTTGACAGGGTTAGTTTTAATATGGTGGTGAAAATTGTTTGTCGGATTATCAAATCATAAGCCAATTCGACACTACTGAGCCACCTAAATAAAAACCATCTATGGTTATTATTATTATGCGAGTATGCATTACTCTGGACTCTAGCCATAACAGAAATATCTACTTATAAGAAAAAATTAAAAGTGTAACCATTAGTTTGTGATCATGTTAATGCTACATTTCCTGGATTAGAATTCAATAAAACAAGTACAAGTATAACGACGACAATCAACAATACTAATCAGTAAATGTAAAACTGTCATTTTAGTGACGAAGTTATCTGCTCTATCATCTCGGTAAACGTATATTAGATAGCATTAGCAATTTGCGTGTAAACGGTGTAAAATAACGTTAATTTTGTAAGAAAAACGGTTTTATCCGATGTGAATAATTTCCATGTTTGCACATTTATTTATTCCAGGAAAATAAAACAGCAGGCTTCCATTACCGCGCGAATTTACAGTGTGGGCGTCGTATGTTTCTACTTGTTGCATATTTACTTGCAATTACCAGATGATGTACACGGCCAGGCAGTTTTAAGGAAGTACTCGCCGACTTACGTGCAACACAGGGACGGGTCTGTATTTCTTACACAACTCGTATTAACTTAGGGGAATCTTAAATAAAGATGTTCTTTACGTACATAAATTTATGTTTGATTGCACTGTAACTACTTGATTTATGACATTGTTTAGTGTTTATAAAGTAGCACTTTATGCACTAGTATGATAAAATTATTATTTATGTCAAAAATTAAAGTCAAAATAAGTATCATACCTGATTAATTAATGAATTCTGTTGAATGTAATGCACTTTCTTTTAATTATTTTGAGGTCTAGAAACAATGGCTGGTAGCACAAGCTCTGATTTAAGAGCAGTGTTAATGGGTGTTTTAGCTATCTGTAACATGTTAAAACCGTGCTCTTAGAACACCCAAAAACAGAGCTTGTGCTACCAGCCATTACGAATGTTTTACTATTTTGAAAAATTTGACGATTAAATGATTATAAAAAAATACAATTTGAAATACAACTAAATTTTACACATTACTTACTTTTACGTACTTTTTACATAAATAGCTATTATTTCACACTGTATCGTAATTCCATGTTTACAGTAGTGATTTCAGTCTTAAAAATGTGACTTTACAGTAATAATTGTTACGGTACTACTGTGAATTTTTGGTATGTAATTGTAAACAAAAAGTTAACAATTTTCATCAATTAAAATATATCCCTGTGGCTCCTGCTCCACTAACGTCTTTGAGGGTCGTGATTTGACGCCTCACGCGAAGAAATGTATCATTTACCGAGATAATTCTACGAGAAAAAAATAAATATGCTTTCTTTGGGGAATTTTCCGACTGGTAACCGCACTTCACGCGCATAAATATATAATTATTAAGATCTGCTACATCAGGATATTACACCCAGTAATGGTTTATAAAAGACTGACATCATCATTTTTTGTTACTAACACACGTCACTATTGCAGGATTAAATGCAAATTTGCTTTTAGTAATTCAGTTAAAATTCTCTGAAATTATCTAAAATGTTTTGCCAACTTAAAACAGATTAATTAATGAAGTGTTTATAATGGATTGAATAATTAAGGCGTGCATTATATTCTAAAAGTACAGGATTGAATTTAAATTTTCATCTATTTGTACTATTTCAAATTTCTTTTATCATGTTGCTAATAGAAAATTAATCACAAATAAAAATATAATCTAAATTACTTAAATGCAATTACATTTTTTTTTTGTAATAAATTAGAATCAGTGTGATTTTGACTTTTGAACGTGTTGTCACTTAGTCACTACTGCTTGATTTCATTTTAGTATTTTAAATCAGATCTACGTTAATATCTATGGTATACTTAATCCAGAATTGATTAATATATGATAATGATCGATTAGTTAATGACAGGTTTTATTTTTCATAATTAATTTACAGATTCTAGCATTCTATGTTCAAAATTATTTATTCTGCCATTTTTCAAATTATTTTTATTCATTTTTTTTACTTACAGAGCGTGTTTTGAAATTATTGCAAGAAAAATTAGGAGTATACAAATTAATTGCAGTTTACATGAAGTAAACATTTTAATGCCACAGATTTGAAACAATTAAATTATAATACTATAGTCAATCATTATACAACATTAGATAAATGCATATTTGTAGTGTTTGTAATTATTAATATATTAGATAAAACGAGTGGCTCTAAATTTAAGTGACGTGCAATTGTTTTAACGAATTTTAAAGATTTTTTTAGTGATGTGTACATCGTGTAGTATCTGTCATTTAATTTTTATCGTGAAGTTGTGGAACATCATGTATTTTAATTGATGTACTGATTATAACGCAAAAGCAATTTTTCCGAAATACTCCAAAATTATTCCACATTACTGGAAGCAAACATTTTATGTACCAATTGACCGATAGGTTAATAGTACTGAATACAAATTAATAAACATTAAAATTTATTTAAATTAATTGAAATTATGTAACAGTTCTTTTTGTTCAATGTTTACTAATTTTTATTCATTACTATAACACTATAACCAATCAGTCCAGCGGCACTTGCTTCAAGCACTGTGCAATTATATATAAAAAAACTTAAATTTATTTGCGATGATTTTGAAACACCCTGTAAACGTAGTAGTTAAAATGTAGTATTTATTACATATATTGGTAGCTTCGTACTAGAGCAAATTAAAAAAAAACTTTACCAGCAGTGAAATAATAAAGTTACAGTTCTTAAAACTATCCCTATGGCTTCGCCTCCACTAACATCTTTAAAGGATCGTGATTTGACGGCTGGTATTTTACGCAAAAAATTATATATCACTTACCGAAATCTGCTACAGCAGAGTACTACACCATATAGGGTAAAGAACGTGATGATATATTTACTTTTAATTTTCAGTTCTTTAAATTTACAAAAGACTTAATATTTCTCTTTACTGTTTGAAATATTAGAACGATCCTGCCCTGCAATAAAGGAAACATTTAAACGTGAGTGAACTTCCTAATTACATCATATATCTTGAGATGCAAGATGCAGTGTGAATCTGTAGTTACGAGTCATAAACCCAAAACAACTCATCCTGCCTCCTACAGAATGTCTCACATCGCACACCTGTTACATACATCCACATCTATTGCCCATCCGCTGCTCTCATAATTGCAAATAAAATTTTATTCCTCATTTATCTGCTGACCACACGGACGCTGATTCCCAGGGAAACCCGGAAACAAAGGCAATATTGATATTAGCAACGTGTGCAGAGTATAAAATGTAGTTTAGTGCCTAGGAAAAAACTTGTTTACTCCTTTGCCGAGTGATAAACGATGGTGGGAGGGCTGGATTAGGATTCTCAGTTTGTTTGTGTTTGTATTGGTTGTATCGAGGAACGATTGACAGAGTGTTACTGTTCATTATTTTGTTCTTTGATTTCTTTATAAGGACATTTCTTTACCTTCTTAACCATAAACATAAAAATATACGAGTATTATTGAGGTGCAACTCTTACATAAGTTACATTACAACAAAGAGTTAGTTTATCAATCTTTAGATTAAGTGACGGATAGAGGAGAATAGTACATCTGTCAGATATCTAATTGAAAATTATCACACCAATAAATTGTAATTATTATACCCGTATTTATAATAATTCGTTAACTTTAACACTTGTTACAACAGCAAACAATTACAAATTGATTTGTGCAATTACACAACGGAACTTTCATAATTTAATAAATCGTTAAATAAACGACTAGTTAAATAGATTGAATATGCATTGCATTTGTCCAATTTGTATTAGACTAGTTTTTCACTTATCTGGAAATAAACTGGTACTTTAGTAGATCAGAATCAAAACTGGATTAAATCATGTACTACATGTAATTTATCTATTACCTTACAATTAAAGAGACAGTTAATTTGAGCTATACTAACCTATTATATACAACCTATATAAGTAGAGCTGGATAACAGCTAGCTACTTTTAAAGCTTAATAACTAGATTAGCCACAATTATATATATATATATATATATATATATATATATATATATATATATATATATATATATATATATATATATAGCTGTAGCTTAGCTTGGCCACATATGAAAAAAATCTGATGTGGACACCACATGACCTCCTTGTACGCGTATTAAACTATAGATATTTTTTTCATTGCACATATTTGACATTAAATCTTTTATTTTTTGTTCTAATCCATAGCAAACTATTTTTTTTACATCAAAAAATATATAATATTTAAATTTAGATATCTCGTTTATGCAAAAAGCTAATTTAAAAATGTGCTAGACGTAAAATTTAATTCTCTAAAACTTTTATTTGCAACATTTATTTCTAAAATTAAAATAATATCATTTTTTCAAGGAAAACTGTCAGCAGCTTCATGTAATGTGCCACTTCCGGTTGATATAGTAGTCTTATATACCAAATTTGGACAGTTTTAATTTATATTTGAAAATAGTTTTTCATGAAAATCTATTATAGACTTCAAGTCAAGTATCACTTCCAGTAGTTGTATAATGACCAAAAAGGGAAGTGCACAACTAGATGTTATAACAGTACTAAATATAAAGTTCCAATTTTCTACGGCTTACCGTTTTTGAGTTATGCGAGATACATACGTCACGATAAAATTAGTCAAAATGAATTCAGAGATGGTCAAAATGGATATTTCCGCTGAAATCTGAGAACCGAAAATTTTCGCGATTACAATACTTTCTTTACTTCGTACAAGGAAGTAAAAATATAGCTGAAATTTGTAGCAATATTTTTTCTCCAGTAGTTTAAAAACAATGTTATAACCGCTGAAGCTATTTCATAATACTACTTTTTATACTAGCTCAAAACTATTTATCCCATGGAAACTATCAGTGTAATATTATCTCGATTAGATTTTTTTTGAACATGTGGCCAGAAATGGAAGCCTTAACTGAATCTAAATTACCATACTTTAAGTAGTTTCGACATTTCTTTCGTACTGAATTAAAAAAGACATAAAATGTATAAGGACAGTTATTTTAGTAGCTGTCTTAAATAGCATAACTGATGAAGATGATGTTGTCCTAATTTTGGTGAACCTCAAGCGAAATATATAAAGTTCTAAACTCAGTATGTCAAACCGAAACGAATGATGTTTTTCGATAATTTGTCATGTTGAACGATAAAAAATAGATTCACAAAAACAATGTGACGCGCGAAACAACCATCTCACAATTTTCTAGAAATACGAATCTCTAAAGCCAATTTGACAACTTCAGTTTTGTGGTTCGTAATTTTTTCTGACAACTTCTACACACGACATTATTTGTAAGTATGTCGCATTTTTCTGTTTAGTTAAAAAATGTTAAAACTGACAGACTAAATTCCAATAAAGAAAAGAGATGTATTTACGAACAATATACTCCAAGAAAATCAAATAATCCTTTACGAAGAATCACTGTAGAAATGAAATTTATTTCAAATCTTACTAATGGCCAATTACAAGTTATTTCAACAAAACTTTAATTTCTAATCTGATTTAACTTTAATGATTTACATTTTACATGCTTGAAAAATACAAAATTCTATTATCAGTAGTAAAATACCTCATTCAACATTTTATTTAAAATATATGATCGGGTCATTGTATCCATTCATTGTTATATTTAAAATCCAAACGTTTGATAATAATAATAATAATGATGTCCCATCATTCCGTTTCAGAACATAGGGGCCGGGCACACCGAGCCGCAGTTTTTACACTGCCGTACTGCCGGTTTCTTTAGTCAAATTATTTAAGGCGTATAAGTGACTAGCTTATAGCTCCCGAGTGTGATAAATACCTGTAACTGTATTTTTATATTTAACGACAAATCACACATTGTCGGCAGACGGATTCGAACTGACGAATCTTGGTTCGGGTGACGTCATAGTATGTTAAGAGATGTGCATTAACACGCTCGGCCACCGCGCCCTCAAACGATTGATAAATACAGATTTATTCAACCGGTATACCATAACATTTTTCAATATATACTTTAATTAAGGGCTTCATTTTATCGTGAAGTCCATGAGAAAAATAAGTCTACGCCTCAAACAATATTAAACACACTCGTATTTGAGTTATCACTGCACTTTATTTTTCTCAACTGATTTGTATTTATAATATGGTTAAATTTCTATCTAATTATAAACTCTCGATCGAATCCTCATTGGTTAGAAATATACCACTTTTTAGTACACATATTTGTTTAGTGCGTTCACGTATCCAAAGTATTAAATACGTAAAACTCTGTAGTAACTAATGGATACTGAAACAGTTTAATTACGTTTCTTTAATTTCAATAGTGTTTAATTTGTACTTTTAACAAGAATGATTACAACTAATTTTATAATCCGTATAAGCATAATAAAATATTTGCTACGAAGCAAATTTAAGTAAACTACAACATAAATCTTTTTGACGTTTAAAATGTAATAAGTAAAATAAGTATAAATTGTATGTAACCAGGAGCGGTGACTTATAAAGGGCATTGAAGCCAATGTACCCATGTAAGTCAATTAACCCGGTGTATTGCACCCATGCATTAAAGTTTTATATTAAATTGTCAATGTAATATGAATAGAACTACATACTTTTTGAAGGTATAGTCAAACAGTTAAATCATTAACTTAAAAAGGTTAATGAAAGAATTTTTAAAAATAATATGTACCATTCCAATTACTTTGTGCTCATCTGAAAGATCGTTTTAAAATTTTGCGTAAATAAAAAATGTCCGACAATCAATTTTCACTACATTAAAAATTCTCTGGCTTCCCCTCCACTAACATAAATGCAAATTTGTCAAGCCCACTAATATCTTTGGGGGCCGTGATTTGACGCACTTCACGCGAAGAAATATATCACTTACCGAGATCTGCTTTGGCAGAGTGCCACACCCAGTAATGTGTACAAGGCGTGATGATATATTTATTTATTTATAATAAATAAATAAATAACAAATTTTACATCTATTTTAGATGATTTTACAAAAAAGAATTCTTATTATGTGAGTAAATAGAGAAGAAATAGTGAAGTAGCACAATTCATTAAATAAATAAGTAGAAAAACACTTCCGATAAATAGAAAAATAACAAGAAGTTTTTCACAAAATATACAAGACACCAGTGCCAGCACATTGAAACATTGAAAGAGTAAAGAGTCTGAAAGTGCAACAACAGCATCACGTTGGCGTTTGCCACGAAGTAAGAGATCCGTCAGAGATCGTTTGAAGACATTCATGCTCCCAATAAGTTTCGACGTCGCATTTTTGTTCGTTTTTCTATAAACTATTTTCAAACAACACTTTTTGAAATTGAAGTCTGTATACGTTCAGTCTGTAGTGAGTCACTTGTGTGACATTCCCAGTAAATACATGTGAATCTGCGTCTTGGGACTTGCTCCGTTTTAAAATAATGCGTGTTGATTTATAGATGCCGTGAAATGTAGGAGGATACAAACCGTATCGGATTGTGTTTGTGTTTCGGATTTTATGGCAAAGCCAGACGCTTTTTTACACATTCTCTTTTTTGTTTAGGTTGCGATGGACACCAAATGGATACTTACGTACTTTCACATGTATCTGCCGCTGTCACTTTTATATTTATATACCATTTTATCTTTTGAAATTTTCAAGCTTTGCTATTGCTTCATAACAATACACGTAAACTACAGTTCCTTAAACAATATTTACAGTCGTCTTATAATAAAACATATTTTCTGTTGAGTAATTCGAACTTGTAAATCTTCTCATATTTACGTTTTCGAGGCAAGCTATTTCTTACGCCTAACCACAACAATAGAGAATAAAAGTATGACTAGTGTTCCATCTGTGAATATAATGTCACATTGCTACATGCAAAATATATTAACAAAAATAAATAAATATATAAATTATCATCAACCATTATACCTATTAATTGGCGTGGCGCGCTGCATTCGTACATCTCGGTAAATAAAAGATATTTGTCGAGTTTACCGATTATGGTTATCAACGTACAACAAGTCATGTTATTTTATAAAATTTATCTCTGTATTTTTCCTTGTTACTTTTTGTGCTTATAATCGTATATGTGCATTAGATGATTGCTGTCGTACAGCCGAACCGTTATGTTATGTAAATAACTTCAAATATTAACTCGTAAATAACTGATAGCTGAATAGTTGTTGTTAGTTCATTTACCGATTATATTACAGATATTACTAATATTAATAGAAGTAGATTAAATTATTGCAATTTTAAATTGATTAAAATTTAAAACTGATGAAAATTAAATAATTTAACTTTTAACATGAATCATATAATAATATATTGGCTATCGTCAATTTATAGACCAAAAATGTATATATGTATGAAATAAATGAATAGTACAAGTTATGGTAGCAGTCATATAACATTTGATTTCCTTTCGTATCTTGTTGATAACCTGATCCACATTATTACAGCACACTCGGTTGTTCGTTGCACGGTCCACTACAACTTAAACTGCTCATTGCAATCCAACTATAGATTATTCCAGCTTGAAAAGGGCCAGCACGAAGCCGCTATTTACTCACACCAGGCTACAGCCATATCAAGCGCGCACATTTGCAACATCACAACAATAACATCATTTAATACAATTCACGTGTCCAAGGAAGGCTCACATCTTAACTATCCTGATTATCTCTTAAAATTCTAATAAGCATTAACACAATCACAAACTATCTCACAAGTACATTACTCATCAATTGAATCTATGTAACTTAAGATATTCAATAAACAATAATTAATCATTACATCGTCGTTATAACAAAATTAATGAGATGAAATTAAAATGACTAAAGCAGCCATATAATAATGCATGTTATATTTTTAATTTTATACACAGGCAACACTTTGAAGATATTCCAAGCACGGAAATTAATTCCCGATATCGTTATATTTTGATTTAATTAAAAGGAGATTTCCAATTTATAAAATTATAGTGAAAACTCTCCGCAAAATGTGACAAGCTGTAAGCGCAGTTTATTTTCTCAATTTATATATCATCATTTTATTCTCGAGCAGAAGCAGAGAACGTAATAATAACTAATCTTATTACTGTCTGAAAATAAGTAGACATATTAGATATCCCCGTACGCGCTCAGCTCTATGAGATCTATAAGTACTTACATATAGTTCCAAACCCCCCGATCGATGGCAGCACACGTCACCGCGTATCTTGAGAGATTTCCCAAGCAATAATCTTGGAATACGCAATATTGATCATTATAGGAACAAACCATAATTGCAGTTTCTGTAAAATTGAACGCAAATTGCAATAATTGTAGAGCTCTATGCTCTGTACCGGTCCGATAGTAAACATTTTATAAACCGTTTATTTTTGTCGGCTCGCTCATGTGCGTAGCATCGTAAAGATCGTCGTGATCGCTTCGATCTCCGGTAATCGCAAGTGAAATGTGGGCAGCGAGCGTCGGGACATCTCGGAGAAGAATTAATAACTAGCGCCCTAATGGCTCCCGCCCAGGGAGCGGATATTAACGGCTCGGCTCATGCGATTAACTGCAGATGCACCACTCTCATGATTTCAACACCCATAACCAACACCAATTCATGTTAAAAATATTACTACCTACTAATTGTGCACTTATTCTTCCACTTACGTTATATGTGCTTGATTCCACGCTCATCATCGTAAACACTTGGACATCACACACCAACATAAAGAGGCTGATTACAATTTAATTTATCATTATTGACTACACTGTGGGAAAATTATTTTGGTTTATCTTTAGGTGAATCTGATTTACACACGAATTAACTTAGAAAAAACTTTATCTGCGTTTTATTATTATTTTTCTAAATATTCTATTTAATTTATTATTGTCCAGATGTCGGTAAGTGATATATTTTTGCGCGTGAGGTGCGGTTACGCCCCCCAGTAGATGTGGTGAAAATTGTTTGTTCGATGTGGGAATTGAACTGTCGGTTTTTCGTAGTCGAATGCTACATTATTTAAGGCGTATAACTGTATTTTTTATATTTTACGACAAATCACGCATTGTCGAACTGTATTGTTTCGAATGGAAATAATCTATAATAAATGAACTGGTTAAACCAGTGGTTTCCAAACTGTGGGGCGCGCCCCCTTGGGGCTTATGAACACATTCTCCATTTACATCATAGCACACACGTGTTTCTAACTCGCGTTCGCAGTAAAATTTCCCTAGTTTAACAAACCAAGCCTTAGAAATTTTATTACGTTTCGTAACATCTTATTTGTGTGAAACAAGCTTTTCCACTGTAGCTCTTTTAAAGACAAAATATCGAACTCGATTATTCGGTGAAAAAGAATTGCAAGTGGCGATATCTTCAATGACTCCCCGGTCCGAGAAACTGAAAAACAAGCGCCCATTCAGCACACTCAAAAATTATAATTATATTGTATTAAATATGCCTAATTTAAATTAAATATAATTTCCAATCTTATTACAATTTTATGTTTATAAATGTTGTTACATTATTTTGTTCTATTATTATGTTGTAATAAACATAATTTTAAGTTAATAAAAAGATTTGTTATAACAAATATCTTATATAATAACAATATTTGTTTATAGTACTAATTTGTTTGTATTCTATAAAATAAATTATTTTAGATTTTTGAAGTTAGGCTGTTATAAAAAATGAGGGGGGCGCGAAAATTTTTTACGAAAAAAAGGGGCCGCTGAGAGAAAAAGTTTAGAAACCACTGGGTTAAACAGTCAGCAATCTGAGAACCACAAATTCGTGATGAAAAGTATATATTTTATTGATATCTTCATATATAATAATAGTAGAATGTGTAATATGATAATACAAATAGTCGATGTTCATATTTAGTTTGCTCTCCGATCACTCTATCAACAAGGCCCGACGGGGTTAGGAACCCAGTGACCGGGCGGGCAAGGTCACCGCACAACAGCGTTATTTGATCACATATAAATATTGGCAACCGCTTCGGTTAGCCATCCGCGGCCGACCAGACAACGTATTACAACATAATAAGTCACGTCTGCCTAATAGAATTATGCGGTTACCGATCTTTGCGTCACGATTCGCTCAAGCTGTGAACTTGCGGTCGCACGGCGAACGAGAGGTGGGGCGGGGACCTGAAGGGGAGGAATTTACCCTGCGATGCAAGATGCACCACGAGAAAAATCACGAGTTCTTCACAGAGGTAAAAAGTTGTTGAATGCGATACATGATGAGGATCATGGTGGGTATGTGATTTGTTAGTGGTCACTAACATCTTAATCGTGTTTTTAGGGATGTTATTAGACATTCTAAAGCTTTTTCTGTACAGATTGATCTAGTTTTTTGAAAAGTTTAACAGATTATTTTGTATTAAATAATTTATTGCTTCAGTATCACTATAATGAACTGTTAATAGTGATGTAAAACAAAATAAATTCCTATTATATAACACAATTCACATCTACAGAATTTAACTGCTAAATAAAACAGGACTACAATTATACTTCATTTACAGCTCTTAACATAGTCACTATTTTTGTCATTTGTCATAACCTTGAAATAATTGACGTCAGATCATTCCCAACTACAGATTTAGACTGTCTTAAGCATAAGCATAAATATAAACAAAACTTTGCAAACTTCAAACTTATGTCTTTGTTTTGTTGTTGTTTTAACCTAAAATAGTTTAAAGTTAAAATGACAAATATTCGAGTGACGCTATAGTGTCTAAACACAATATCGATCCCAAGACTCTTATATCATAGGTATTGACAACGGGTTTCGTCAGAAACGAAACATGCCAAATGAAAAATTTAAAAATTACTTCGTGGTATAATTTCCTTAAATTAGATACGTGTAGATAAAACCCATTGGTATAGTAGTCTTGGGATCGATGTTCTGTTTAAACACTATGACAGAAGAATTCAGTTGACGCTATATTTCGTACAGGTGCTGTGGTGCAAGAGTTATATATGTTGAAAAAATGTTATATAATTTTTCATAGTATTGCCCCGAGATTAAAAACTACTCTTGCTCTTGTCTTACCTCGTCACGAGTTAAATCCCAAATCGCCAGTATCGAATCTATAAATTTTTAACCATTTCAGTTTTATATTTATATCTGAATGTCCAATTAATTGTAAAACATCATCTGTGGCGCAACAGCCCTAATCGAGCCTGGGCCTACCGGGCACACCGAGCCGCAGTTTTTACACTGCCGTACTGCCGGTTTTCGTAGTCAAATGCTACATTATTTAAGGCGTATAAGTGAATAGCTTATAGCACCCGAGTGTGATAAATACATGTAACTGTATTTTATATTTTACGACAAATCACACATTATCGACAAGCGGATTCGAACTGACGAACCTTGGTTCGGGTGACGTCACAGTATGTTAAGAGATGTGCCTTAACACGCTCGGCCACCGCGCCTGTTGTAAGACTATCAGTTAAATTTCGGTAGGGAAATGTAACATATTTCGAGAAATATGATTTTTTGAAATTCTGACATTAACTTATGACGTCATACAAATTGCAGACTTGTTAGTATTTTTAATTTTACTGTCTTTTAATTGTTTATGTTTTTAATAAGATATATATATTCATTTTGAATTTGTTTTAGTCTAAAGTCATTTATTAAATATTTAAATTATTTTCGAATTGGGAATATTATATTACAAATGTTATAATAATTTGAGATTAAAAAGTCGAGGTTCTCGTCGAGACTTATGTAATCAGGGCCAGCTTGAGACCGAGAGGAAACCATAATATTCAAGACCATGTCGAGAACAAGACGTGACTGACCCTATATCTCATCTCGTCTTGTCTCGTGGCAAAATTAAATTTTTATACAGGCATGTGAACAAACATGACACAAAAAAATGTTTGTGCAAATAGCTGGAATTTATTCAATCTACTCGACAAAACCAAAACATTTAAGAGCTATGAATGACACTTAAATAAACAAATAATATCACCTTAATATATTTATTCCATATTATCTGAATGGAGTTGAAGTATTAGCAAATTTTTAAATTAGTTAACTACAATGACATGGGCATGTAGTCAGTAACTTTGCACAAAATATTTCTCCAAGAATAGCCAAGCCTTTAATGTTTAAGAAACTTTGTTTAAAAAGAAGTGCCAGAATTTATGCTTAAATAATTTCAACAAGATTCATAAAGAGAAGAAAAAATCAATGCGGCGTTAGCAAAAAATATATAGGTTTCTAAGAAATGTATTGCGAAGAATAGTAAAGGCCCTAATTTTTATTAAACTTTATTAAAGAAGACGTACCAGGATCTATTCTGAAATAATTTCGTCGATGAGGAAGAAAACATTACTGGTGGCATAAACATAAAGTTAATAACTTTAAAAAATGTTTCTTGAAGAATAGCGGCGTCTTTTTGACTTGTTCCAAAAACACTACTCGTCTGTATGAGAATAGTAAACTAGTGTCAGCTTATAATAAGAGTATGTATTAAAAATATATTATATTATGTCTAGGTTTGGTTCAAATGTAAAAGCATTTGTGAACTACGAATGTTTCACATTCGTTTTGTCTGTATTATTCTTTACTTTGATCAGAGTTTCGAATATTTCATGATTTTACATTACGATTTGCGATTTAACTTTTAAATGGAGTGCGTATGATGAATTGGAAATTTATAAGGTTTAAATGAATTTTTAAAATTGATTTCATTTGACTTTCATTATCTGGAAATATGAGGTTTCGTATTTCATTTCTATCAATTGAATATACTTTTGATACGATTCAAAGAAAAATATAATGAAGCCACTTTAAATTTACACAATAAAACAAGAGTAACTCCACACAACTAATTACCTAATTTCATTTAAACGAGATATTTATGTTGAACAAATAATAATCCAAAAACAGTTAAAAATTTCGTGAAAACATAACAGTTATGCAGAATAAAAATCCTTGGAATGCATTGTTGATCAACATACGTAACATAACAACTTTTTTGATGACCCAAGTGACGTAGTCATTTCTTTTAATCACGGTGTGAAACTAAGCGAGTTTTTAACTCAAAACTCATAGCCTACTTGAAGTGTGACGGAAATTAATTTTTTATTTACTTAAAAGCAATTTAAAAAAGTTGATTGTTGTTTTTGTTGTAAGCTTATTAATTAGACACGGTGCTACTACACGCACACTATGATCAAAATGAATTACTACAAAGTGCAGTCTAATAACATTTTACTCAGGTTTTTTACTTTTGTTTTTTAAGAGGCACCTATGGACGATTATTATAAGCAAAGCCTCAAAAAGATTTTTATTTGTTTACAGTTATATTGCAAAGTAAACTTAATATGCCAAGGCGGAATAAACAAAAATAACAGGATGTTCTAAGAAAAGTCAATTAACATGGGAAAATCATTTTCCACTGCCATGGCTTCCCTGATTCCTTATTTACTTATTTTTAAAAAAAGATACAAATAAAATATGCATTTATTACAAAATTTACTTACTGCTAAAATATAAAAAAATAAATAAACATATCATCACGTCTTTTATCCAATACTGGGTATAGCACTCTGTCGTAACAGATGTCAATAGGTAATAAATTTTTCCATTGAAGTGCGGTTATCAGCAGTCAAGTCAAATTAAGTGAATCGGAAAAGGATAATTTTATTAATGAAAATGAGTAACTGGCTGTGGGAATCGAATTTAGGTTCTCAATCACAGACCAACGACTGTAAAAATAAACTTAAAACATGTAAATCGTATATAGTTGATTAGGGAATAAAAAAAAATTAAAGGGTTGTCGTATTTTTTTGTAATGTCAAATATTTGTAATAGTCTCAAAATGAGTGAAATAATATTTAATTCTCTACTTATTTTTTATCTTTAATACAAATACTTAACAACATGAGACGTAAACTTTCAATTTTTACTTTGGAAACTGATCTTTAAATGAATCATTCATCGTTCATCTCATATCACATCACGGCATTCTGAAGATCGTTATAAACAGAGCCGAAATATAACTATTTGACCCTAAATACTTGTTCTTTTTTCTATTATTCCATTATTGACCATGACTTTTACATATTAGTGGTATCGAGTCGGCCTGTGGATCTTGAGAACCCTGGTTCGATCCCCACAGGCGACAAACAATTTTCACCAATTTAAATCTACCCCTGTGGCTCCTCATCCACTAATATCTTTGGGGTCCGTGATTTGACGGCTGGTAACCGCACTTCACGCGAAGAATATGTTACTTACTGAGATCTGCTTACGACGGAGTGCCAGACACAGTAATGGGTAAAAGGCGTGATGATATATTTTATTTTATAATAAAATAAAAATAAACTTTAAATATACAAACAAAACTTATTCCAAAATGTACGGGGGAGATAGCCCAGCCACTATGAATTTGAGAACCTGGGGTCAATGCCCACAGTTGATAATCAATTTTCGGAGACTAGTTTAACAACTGGTAACCGCACTTCACACGCATAAATATATCACCTACCCAGATCTGCTATGACAGTGTCACATTCCGGTAATGTTTAAAAGAGTGATAATATATTCATATTTATTTATACGATATTCAAGATAAAAATACAGCAATTTCCTACCAGTTCCTAATAGGTGTAAAAATATTTATGCAAATGTAGTGTATTATTAACACTACTTAGTAGATGATTTTATTGCCTTTCAGAATTGAGAATTATTGCGAGAATTAGTTCACATTAAGCAAGCAATAAATTCACGAAATGTATTTTATGTCTTTCGTAAAACAGATCGTGAGAGACGAACTGTTTCATTAAGCAACAACAAGAAAAAAAGAGCGTAATAATTATGAATTGAAGAATCGAAACAAATTATTATTAAATTTTATGAGTTAAGGATATAAAAAAACATTATTTTAAAGTAATTACTGTCTAGCGATGCCTGAACTGCTATTTCATTAACTGATATAGAAGGTTTAAACTCATAAAATTCCTAGGTACATGTACAAAAATTATATAATTAATATTTTTAGTAAGTTCTTATATGGAGCTTACCATAGTGTATGTAGTGTTTTTAATAATTTTGTACAATTAAACCAGTGACACTAAAAGCGCTCGCTAGGAATGAAATACCCTAATTTTTGAGAATTCAAAAAAAGTTATTTTTATTCGAGTGTATAATCAGTATATCAAATTACATATGTCATAGTTTAAAATAATAACACTAGTCATTAGTATATTTTTTAGCAATATATTAGTATAAAACGTAGAGTTAAATTAATCCTCGATTAGTGTAGAAATTAATACTAAATTTTTAACGAATACTATTCTAAAAAAAAAATTTTTTGGGCTGGCCTTCTAAAAATTAAGATTTTATATAAAATAAAATATATAAATTTTATGATATCTAAAAGTTTTTTCACCTAAAAAATATCTTTATTTTAAGAGAGAAAATAAAAAATGTTTATTTCATACTCTAATAATATTAAAATGCGATTCTTCTTATATCTTGAATTTCTAGCTATATAAACGACTTTTGGTCATATAATCCTTTAAAAAAATGCTGAATTGAAAGTTTAAAGTAAAATAAAATATATAAATTAAGTTCACCTATAAATGGAATATACCCGATGCAATACCAGAATAATAACAAGAATGTGCGCTAAAACCTTTATCCAATAGTTTGCTTTATTCAAAGAAAAATCAAAACCTACTGTATTTAGTATCAATAACCGCGAGCCAAGTAATCTAGAAATAAAAACGTAACATGCATTTAGTAGTAATGAAACAGGAAATAAAATTATGCACGCCGTAAATCTTTTATCTTTACTATAAACCTGGACTTATCAACAGATATCATTTCCTAGTAATTGCTAATGAAACTGAAAGACCGTAATAAAGATAGATCTGCTTAAAATTGCACTTATTCCTTCTCTGAATTTTGCACAGCGTGAGAGACTGTGTCCTTGTAAAGATGAGATGGGAATCAGATTTAAGTGGAGTTTGATAACTGATGCGATGGTGTAGTCAGTCGAATGAATGCTATGTGGTTAGTAGGTAAACGCATCTATCTGATTTCTAGAAATGGAAATGTAAGTTACAGTTCTGCTACTGGAAGTGCGGCATACAATCCATGCAAATACTGTAATTCTTTGGTTTACAAACCTAATTCATTTACAAGGAAAATTGCACGGAGAGAATCTGTGAGCAGATTATGTATTATAAAATTTAGAGCCAGAATGGAAAATTCTAGGTAATGACGCTTATTTCGAAGTTTGAAGTTGGATTGAATAAATTCTACTTTGATTGTTATTAAATAAAAAAATATATCATCACGCCTATTACCTATTACTGGGTGAGGCACTCAGCTGTAGCAGATCTCAATATGTAATATAGAAAGTGTTTTATAACTTATAGCCCTTATTTTAACCCCACATAGTACTCAGCATACTGATTTTGAAACAGAAAGATTCGCAAAATTAATTGCATTTTACTTGAAGCAAACATTTTAGTGCTACTGATTTGATATGGCTATTGCAGTATTTATACTAATAATTTAACCTATCTACAAATTATAAAACCTAAATGATTTTTACTTTTTGTGTTCGTATCGTTGAAATTTTCTTACCGAATCTAACATCGAGCATTAATTGATATCCGGGAATTTTTTTATCGAGCATTCCAACAACGTAATCCGCACTCAAAGTCTACTCGTGCAGATTAATACGTTGTCGAAATGCACACAAAAAAAAATCTGGAAAAAATCATTGCTCTAGGGAGATTATATAAATAAAATAAATATATCATCACGCCTTTTACCCATTACTGAGTGTGGCACTCTGCCTAAGCAGATCTCGGTAAGTGATATATTTTTTCGCGTGAAAAGCGGTTATCAGCCGTCAAATCACGGCTCTCAAAGATATTAGTGGAGAGGGAGCCACAGGGCTAGATTTAAATTGGTGAAAATTGTTTGTCGGCTGTGGGGATCGAACCAGGGTTTTCAAGATCCACAGGCCGACTCGATACCACTGAGCCACCTACCCCATAAATATTATAATTATTAATAGTGCATACGCCGATACCAAAGAGCCACTTACTCCACTTTGAGATGATTTAAATCGACCATATAACTCAATCTGATCGAATAGTTCAACTTATTTGCTAGGTTACAGGCAGATTCATAAAAAATTTAATTAACTAAATCCAACTTTATTTTGAATTAAAATTATTGGAATATAATTTAAATAAACTAAATATATTATGTACAGTTGATTTGAGAAGTCGAGTTCAATTTCCACAATCGACTAATAATTCTATTCTAATAACATCTTTAGGACTGTTATTCCATTTCCACAGTCGACAAACAATTTTCACCAAATTAAATCTACCCCTATGGCCTCTCCACTAACGTCTTTGCGGGCCGTGACTTGACGGCTGGTAACCGCACTTCACTCGCATAAATATATCATTTACCGAGATTTGCTACGACATAATGCCACATCCAGTAATGGATAAAAGACGTGATGATATATTTATTTTCGTTTTTAAAACATCCGAAAAGCACCTGTTTTAAATTACTATAATTGAACTTTAGAAATTTCAATTCAATTCAATTTCAATTGTTGCAGTTTTTATTATGAATGTATATTACAATTGAATTTATGAAATTTACATGTTTCCCTCCAATAAAACAAATTACAGCAACGTTACATTTGTATAGCACTTCATTGAATCGCAGTCTACACAATGTCGGACCGCATTACATAAGGGTGACAGATCCAGAGTTGGGAAATACTCGTAGAACTGGAAACGTACATCTCTCCGGCGGAGGGAAGGGTGCGGGAAGACATTGTAAGCAGTGTTACTACATGCGCGACTCGCAATAACCATCCAGAGACCCCAGATTCAATTTGCAAGTCAGACAAGAACGGAATATTGAAATATTTAATAAATATTTCGAATTACGTTATTCCACAATTCACAGAATGGAATAACTCCATTTTGATGAGCGCTTGGATACGTCATTCGCTTTTAAATTATATTCGAGTTGTTATCCAAATACGGAAAGCACTCACCGGCAGCTACTGCACAACACTACCGAACCAGTATCTCCAAAACTTTTACGTACAAATAATATTTTCATATATAATATAACAAGTAGTATGAAAATTGCTGAAAATATTTTGACATAAATTATGAGTGCGAAGCACGAGTTGTGTTTCCTATTTCCGTAACAACGAATGTATATTTATGTCAAAATATTATATGTCAATTTTCATACTACGAGTTGTATTCGGCTTGAGAATTTATCAAATAAGAGTTAATTAACAAGAATAGTTAGGTATTTATTTGCACATTATTAATTAGGTATTACAGTGATGAAAATTTTGAATATTAAATGTACACTGAACAAATGTAGAATTGACGTTTATGAAAATATTGAAAATATCATTTATTTTATTCGTAACCAAGGATATTATTAACAGTGGTATTTCCGTTATCAATTGCACCAGCGATGAATTTCCGACAAAATGTACATATCATTGGTTCATTTTCAAACAAATTCGTGATCCTATTGGTTGACAGTGACGTGTGGTGAATTCTCATCCTGATTTTAAAATTGGGAGCTTTGCTGAAGTGTGGTTACCAACCATCAAATCACAGCCTCCAAAGATGTTAGTGGAGGGGCATTCACAGGGATAATTTTAATGTTGTGAAAATTGTTTGCCGACTGTGGCAATCAAACCCGGGCTCTCAAATCCACAAAACAACTTGATACCACTAAGCCACCTATTTATTTTGTTACTTTGAATTCGAAATCGAGAACTTCAGACTCAAAGATCTCGATCCCATACTTTTAGGACAGTTGCACTAATAACAGTTAAATTTTTAACTTGATTTAAATACATAAAGGCAAATCGAATGTTTGACCACATTTATGCACATGAAGTGTGGGTACCAGCCGTGAAATCAGCACCTCCAAAGATTTTAATGGAGGAGGAGCCACAAGGGTAGTTTAACATGGTGGAAATTGTGCGTCGACGTTGGGAATCAAATCTGGATTTTCAAATCCATACCACAATACCACTGAGCCAACTACCCTATAATTTGAATTTGTGTTTATTTCGCATTATGGGGCAGGTCATATCGAGTCAGCCTGTGGATTTGAGAATCCGTGTTCGAATTCCACAGCCGCCAAACAATTTTCATCACATTAAAACTACCCTTGTGGATCTCTCTCTACTAACATTTTGGGGGCCATGATTTGACGGCTGATAATCGCACTTCACGCGTAGAAATATATCACTTACTGATATTTGCTTCGGCAGAGTGCCACACCCAGGCCCGACGAGACGGGGGGGTAGGGGGGGGTAATATACCCAGGGCCCGTGGAATTCAAAGGGCCCGGATGTGATGCTATTTTATAAATTGCTTTTAATTTTCTACTATTTCACCAATTTTTTATATTCTTTACTAAAACATGTATAACGAAATGTCTGATACACGTTTTCAACAATTTATTACATTGTATAAAAATGACGAATGCTTGATCAAATTTTAAATAAATTTATACACTATTCAAAAGTACATTATTACATTGTTGCATTTTTGTTTCTTATATTACTACATTCATTGTATACAACACACATAGGCAAAGGCTCTATACATTTGTGCGTAGTGCTGTTTTGGTATACCCTGCATTTATCGAATATGCAACTAGATATTAGATAGTCATACAGTGAGTATACAATACACATCGCTGCACTCTTACCGAACTGTTACCATATTTTAGCCTCGATTTTAGTGCGCACAATAAATTTTAAATTTGAAGACTTCAGTACTACGAAGGAGTATTTATAACATATATATATGAAGGTAATTAATAATTCTTTTTAAATGAATATAAAGTTTTATAAAACATCTGTTTCTAACACTATTAATACTTTTTAACTCTTTTTGTAGATTCTGCCCTTACATAGTTATGCAGACATAAATTTGTAGCAGATAACGAAAAATACATTTTAAACATTAAAAATGAGTTACCGCCATAAATTAGGTGCTTTAAAACGAAAAGAAAAAGCTGCAAGGGAAGAAAACCAAGCAAAACCATACATATATTTATAAATATATTTTTTTTTGTATCTTATATTTAATTAATAAATATTCAAAGTTAAAGGAGGCCCGAATTTTTTCCCCGGGGCCCGCTTTTCCTCTCGGCGCCCCTGGCCACACCTAGTAATGGGTAAAAGACGTGATTATTTATTTATTTGTTTAAACCGAGTTTAAAATTTAACTTTGTTGGTATAACTAGCCATTACATTTGTAAATGACCCCTTCATAATATAAAACCATGGTTACCTATCATTGTACCTATTCCTACTTACGAGCGTTGAATTTTATAAAATATGGCCCAGATACATTGTATGTAGGTAACACGTGAAACGGAAATAATACCTACATATAAATCAAACCAATATCAATATAAATTCCACGATATACACTCAAATTTTTCTTTCCCACGTACACCACCGTCCATACACCTCTGTTTGTCTCACAAAGAGCCTCTTCAGGAGTCGATCTAGAGCTGGAGCGTTGGCAACGTAAACATTGGCCGTGTAGGGTGGGGCGGCGCCTACACACACCCAACACTCGACGCCCCTGCACCGAGCAGCGTCGTCTCTCGTCGACTCCTCGAGAACTGAAGAGCAGTTGAGATAAGTAGATCTGCTCCAGGCTAAACAAAGGATTGATCTGTTGAGCCTGGCTGATAAAGATAGCGATGTGTGTTATATCTGCAGAATATTTTGCAAACTAGGCACTGAATACTTGAAATATTGATATGTAGCGTAAATAAAAGTATACGAACCTGTGAATCACTAGCACACAGTTTTTTTTTTGCATAAATTGCAGTTTGAATTACTCTTACTCACAATTGCCTGTCTAGTAATTATATAAATAAAGAACTTAAAGCGAATAGTTAAATAATAAATAAATAGTGCATATTTAAAGACTAAATACATGTGATAAATATTCGTACATACGAGGGTAGACTGAAAAGTAATACTCACATGCTTGTACAGTGCGAATAAAATAACCTTCAGAAGCGTGCCAGGTGGCATGTGAAGTAACATTCCCCTCAATACGCATGAGCAGTTTGAGATCATTGCGTTCATCGAGTGTATTTCGAGGAGCGGAGGTATGGAGACGTGTTCTAATGCGATGCCAACGCGAGTTAAACAGCGTGCTGTTATCGAATTTTTAACTGCTAAAAAAGGTGACTCTAAAACATCTCCAACGTCGAATTTGTCGTGTTAGAGGCAGCCGACGCCAATTATCTTGCAACATGACAACGCTTGTCCACACACCTCGCACGCAACTGAAAAAGCTCTGCGAAATCAAAAGTTTGAACCGATTCCACACCCTCCTTATTCCCCAGATCATGCGCCTTGCGATTTTTATTTTTTTCCTCTACTCAAGAGAGACCTCAAGGGTAATCATTGCACCTCGGAAGATGAGGTTAAGGCAGCTGTCAAGTCCTGGATTCGAGAAAAGTCGGAATAATTTTTCAGTGACGAAATGAAAAAACTTATTACTCATTGGGAGAAATGTGTTAGCCTTAACGGTGATTATTAGAGATGAAAAACTATCGGTAATTTCAACTATCGATTGTTCGATAGTGCTATCAGTAAACTATCGATATATCGATAGTACTATCGATAGTCAAATAAATTACTAAACGATAGTTTTAGTTACTAAACGATAGTTTCAGTTACTAAACGATAGTTACTAAACGATAGTTACTAAACGATAGTTACTAAACGATAATTACTAAACGATACTATCGATAGTTTTTTTCTTTTAATTACTTATCGATAGTATTTGTTTTACAAAAGTATAAATAATTTTTTTTTCAAAATTCAAAATTCTTTGCCTATACAGAGTTTAAAATCATTGATTAAATTCGTTCCTTTTTTGAGAGAGAGGTAAAATAAAATTTATAATTTTTTAAATGTTACCGTCATCCCCTAAAATTTAATACTTTTGATGTTACTCTATATTAAGGGATGTTTGTTAAATAATTTCTGTGAATATGGTTTTGTTATAGTTAATATTATTTCATTAAAATTTAGACTTAATAACAAGATTACAGAAGTAACAAATGTGAAAAATAAAAATCAAATGCAAATATGTACTTCTATCCCTAGATATATACCATTTCTTACATTAATTTATATATTTGTTGAGATCAAGATATTAGAAAAACTAGTTGCAATTCGAAACACCTTTTATATTAATTTAGATCAAATAAAATAAAAAAAATATTATCTTACCTTCAATGTTAGAATATTATTCACTATAGCACAAACTACAAAGAACATCAGAGAACAACTGAATGTATATTATTTCGTACCTGTCACCCTGTAATAAATTTCTTAGAAATCTCACTTTGCCTTTCATCTCTTTAAAGTCGTCCGACAACCAATCGATTTAAGTTAACATTTGTGTACAGTTACTGTACAATAACGATATTGAATATAATTTGAATTATATCATTTAAATACAGATGAAATCTTTATAAGTCATACTTAACACGTTAGCTACCACGTGGTCCGCATATAACACACGTATTCGTATTGCTCCGGGAACATAAGGTAATTTGCTTGTCATTACTCACAGCCCAGCCAGTGCTATAAATTTATTATTTATTTATTTTTATTTTTAAATTATTTTATTTTAAAGATAGTTACTAAACGATAGTTACTAAACGATAATTACTAAACGATAATTACTACATGATAATTACTAAACGATAGTTACTAAACGATAATTACTAAACGATAGTATCGATAGTCTTTTCTATTGATTACTTATCGATAGTACTTTTTTTTTAACTATCGATGTATCGATAGTACTATCGATAGTTTTTCATCTCTAATGATTATGTTAAATAATAAATATATGATTTTATAACTTAAGAATTGTACTTTAATGTAATTTTTGCCCGATCTTGCTATTTGTTTTTGTTCGCGCTCTACAAGCATGTTTGCATTACTTTTCAGTCTACCCTCGTACTAACGTACAAATAACGGGCAAATGTTTTACCGATTAATACATAAAATGTATAACAAAAAATCTAAATAATGGAACATTATTTAAACGCAGAAATAATTGTATGATAAAGAATTATTGGTGGTAGTAGTGTCTCTAATTTGTATATATTCAGTGGTGCATATAAAGGCGAGAGGATGTCCTGAAAGTCTGGACGCCCCTCTAAAAGAAATTGTTAAACATTTTATGAAAATTTGTTGTTATATGAGTGGGCGTAAGTAAAAAGTGAATAAAATAGGTGTATAGAAAGGAATGGATAGGTGTTATTGTTTGTTGCGTGATGGAGGATTTCAAGTGTGAGAAATGAATGTGGATGCGTTAGTGTGGTTAAAGTGAGTATCGTGTACCAGGATAAGAATGTTGGAGGAAAAATTGAAATACCACCAGGATTTGACCCTGGGACCTTTTGATCTCCGGTCATATGTTTTCACAAACTAAGTTTTAGAATGAAATTATTTATTTATTAAACATTTTATACTGGAATACTGGGTTCGTATCTCGTTTGAGTTTATGATTATTCTAAATATATTTAATGAAATATGAAATTGTTTATTGAAAATTTAAAATTAGTTTTATTTGCAAGAGCGGATAGACTTTGAACTAATAGTTTATAGAGTAATGTCCGTGGAAATAATTTTAATAAAAAGCAAATATCGATTACATTTCAAACAGCAATTAATTTCTGTTGTCAGGATGAGAATATTGGACGAGGACTGATATTCTGATGAATCTGTTAGTAGATCAAATTAAATTATAATGAGAAAAATTAGGATACCAACAGGATTTGAACCCGGGTCATTATGAACTCCCGTCATATGCTTTTACCAACTAAGCTAATTTAATTTATTTAAAAAAATACTAATTAAATAGTTCTGTTAGAGGATGTTCTATGAATATTTCAGAGATTCGTGCCTCCCCATTTAATGGTATAGTGTGATGTTACATTTGTATGTTTATAAAAATTTGAACAATTTAAACAAAAGTAGATTTACAGAAAGGGATATTTAATATATTGTATGAACTACGAAAAAGCTTATTGCAAGGTCCTGACATTTAATTATAATAATATTTTATTTAATTAGTCGGCGGCGCCATTTTAAATCAAAGTAGGTAACTTGCAGCGGTATATTTTAGAAGTATTACCGGAAGTATAACCAGTGACATTAAAAATGTTCGCTAGGAATGAAATACCCTAATTCTTGCGAATTTCAAACAAATTATTTTTGTTCTATAATCAGTAAAATTATATTTGTCATTAAAGTTTCGTGCAGAAGTATAGAAACACCCTGTATATATAAATATATACATACAAATAAATATATGTAAAAATAACTGTGACAAATAAAAACAATGAATGCAGTGTATTACTCATACGGCAATGATGACGCAAATATTACATTCAAACCGTTATGCTTAAACCATGAGTGAAAATTTCATAAAATAATATTCACTTTGATTACAATTTTGATATTTATTTACTTAGTCAACAGGAATTAATTGCTGTTTGGAATGTAATCAATATTTGCTTTTTATTTAAATTATTTCCACGGACATTACTCTATAAACTATTAGTTCAAAGTCTAACCGCTCTTGCAAATAAAACGAGTTTTAAAATTTTATGATTCAATAAACATTTTCATATTTCATTAAATATATTTTATGCGGATAATTTATTTATTTTATTTTTTATAAACTCAATCGGGGTTTGAATCCACTCGCTAGCGGTATGTCAGAAAATGTTTCAGAGATGTAACTGAAAGATTAAATAAAATATCTTCTCATTTATTTAATTATACAAATTTAAAATAGCTATTTTTGGAATCAATGTCTGGGTGGATATTTTTTAAGCTCCAGATATGAATATTGTCCATCGAGACCATAGGACGAGATTGGACACCATGTTGATTACTTATAACCTTAAAATGATAGTGATAATTTACTTTCGTTTCGTTACCATATTTTTAACCGTCACGCCGGATTCAGAGATCACATATATAACTTAACTTAACTTATCCGTAACTTAATTAAGCAAAAATTTGACGTTCCACAGTTGCCAAAACTTCAAACATAATATATGTTTATTTTGACAATTGTAGTTAATTTAATTTAAAATGTTGCAAGAAGTATAGAAGTTATTGCTTGTATCATCGCTGTTTGTTATATCATGAAAACTGATATCTGAGCAAATTTTGACCTACAAATTTATTTTTTCAAACTATTTTAAAAATCCTTCAATAATTTATTAAAGAGAATCTCATTTGGTCCACTAAAGTAATTAATTTACCTTCATAATTTTTTTTTCTTTTATTAAGGTAGCAAAAAAATATTGTAATTAATACTCGTATAATAATGAATCAATTGAATGACATATATAACAGATAGTGTGAACACTACATATTTAAAACATAAAATTAAATTTGATAACTGAATGAATCCTGCTAGGTGTGAATATGTACAAAGTAAATAATCGGTTCGGGCATTATGAGCGGTAGTTATGAATCATAATGCCCGCCAATTCTGCTCCGATAGTTTTGTTTATATACTTCGTATCATTGCAATAAACAACAAATACCGTTCAAGTGAAAATCAGTTATTTACAACCAGATTCAAATATTGAAACAAATTGCCCCTTAAGGATTTCGTTTCCCAAACTTATTTCGTACTGTTATGAGGCACTTACCGATCTTGAATTGTATTATATTATAACGTATAGAATACATTATAACGCATTCAAAGTGAGAAGCTTTTATCAGTGTTTGCAGTCCATCGTCCATCCAATTACACAACGCATATATGTCAGCGTAGGAGTCAGAAACAATATCACAGAACATAATTTGAAATCCGGTGGCCATAAACCCTGCATAATGCATTACGCGATGAGCGTAATTACAACATTTACCAATCAGATATCGATATGAAATGGCTAAAGATTACACACACTAACACACATACATTCTCTCTTCGCTCCCTAACGCTATCTGTCGTGTTGTGTTGGTGTCGTGTGTAAGTGTGCGTATGTGCTGGCATGCTACGCCAATTTCACGTAATTAATGTCGATTTTATCGACTATTCAGATTATATAAGTGGCAATAAATGATGTTTTATTGAACTGGAATTATCGATGGAACTAAAACTGTCGTTATTTGGTGTGGTTTCATTGTTAAGTTTGGTTACAAGGTTAGTAAATAAAAACAACAATCAATGTTACAGCACGTTGCTCATGGTTGGCCAAGTATACAGGGTGTTATATTTTAATAGACCCAGCAAATATCTCGCTTATTTATCAACTTAGCAATATCTTTCATATAACATGATTTATACAGCAACATGTAAGCTACTTGATGACGGATGTACATTCATGATATCATTTCCGGTTTACTAGTAATTAATATCAACTTTGAAATTTCAAATGGAACATACTATTTTTTTGTACAAATTTGAAAAGTGCATCAAATTTGCTTTACAATCATGTAAAATAATCCATATGTTACATTATTAAAAAGTAAAATGGCGGGCACTTTAACATACACCAAATCGGAATGAGAATAGTGAGCCATGACTGTGGCTTGAAATAAAACAATAAACTAAAACAATTGTAACTATTATTATTAAATGAAATAATATTTCTTATTCTTATTTTCTGTATTATTATGACAAAAAAATATTATTTCGTTTAATAATAATAATTACAATTGTTTTAGTTGATTGTTTTATTTCAAGCCACAGTCATGGCTTACTATTTTCTTTCCGATTTGGTGTATAATAAAGTGCCCGCCATTTTACTTTTTAATAATGTAACATATGGATTATTTTACATGATTGTAAAGCAAATTTGATGCACTTTTCAAATTTGTAAAAAAATATAGTATGTTCCATTTGAAATTTCAAAGTTGATATTAATTACTAGTAAACCGGAAATGATATCATGAATGTACATCCGTCATCAAGTAGCTTACAGGTTGCTGTATAAATCATGTTATATGAAAGATGTTGCTAAGTTGATAAATAAGCGAGATATTTGCTGGATCTATTAAAATATAACACCCTGTATAAAAAAACCGAGTTTTTGGGGCGCCCAACTACAGTAATAATATTTTATTTCAAATGTTGGCAATAGTAGAGGTATATGTAGGTAGAAAAGCTCGAATGAATCAATCACATTTTGGTAATTTTGTGGAAATGAGAATTGCCCACAGATTTTCCCCTTGACTGTACAATGCGCGAATATACATCACGGCTCGTTGCAATTAATCGGTAAAATACGAGACTGTTATAACAGCGGAAATAAATTATTCACGACAATTCAAAAATAGGCGGGTAATTTTATTTCACGCCGGGAAAATTGGACTGGTGTATTGACAACGCGCTAGAATTATTCCACTCTCGCGTATCTATTCATGTAATTTTAAATTATATTTGTATGGAAACATTGCAACCACTACTGGCACAATTATTGTTGTTACATTTATTTGCTGCGACGAGGTACAAAAAAGCGATGATACAAAAATTGGCAATTTTCTTTCATTACTACATACAACGAGTTCGTTCTGAAAAATGAAGTACAGATTATGAAAGATAGAAATAATTACGCTATTATTTAAAACACATGATTTTAATATCTTCAAATTTATTGAAAATATACGTAGGTAATAAAAACAAAACTTCTAAATGTGTGTCTTGATCCAATTAAATAAATTCGAATTGAAACAACAGTCTAATTTTTGAAAGAGTTTTAGTAAATTTTGAATAATTGATTAGTCAAATTAAATTAAACCATAAAAGTTGTGGTGGTGAAACTGATTACAAATGTGCATTGCTCAATTCTTGTTTAATAATAATAGTGCAACCTGTATTATTTGGGTAAATATTTTTAAAGTGTTTTTTTATTAATGTAAAAAGAAAAAGTAATTAAAGATTTTATTGAAAATAAAGTTGGTTGAAGATAATTAAATTTATCATAGCAAAATTGTATACATTTTTGTAAATGGAATTTATAATTCCTTTTATTTTAAAGTTTATACGATACAAAAATTCAGATATCAGTGAAGACTATCGGAATTTTAATTGGGACGAGAATATATTATGAAAAGGAACTTTTAAAACAACCAGGTTGTATAAAAATTTAAGAGACTTCACAGTGTAAGTAAACATCTTTTATTATAAAAATCAAATCAAATCAATACGTAAAAATGGCATTAGTTTCGTGTTGTATGGCGCTGCTTCCCTTAATACACAATACAACCTTTCATTTCTCTTGTGGTTCCCCTTTCACTAACTTCTTGGGGGGTGCACGATTTGACGGCTGGTAACCACGCAAATAAACATATCTCTTACCGAGATCTATTACGGCAGAGTACCACATTCTATAGGCGGTGAGATGATATATTTATTTATTTTATTTCCACCGATATATAATATTGAAAGAAATCTATTTGAAAAAGTCTAATCTTTCCATAACCTATAGATTTGAAAGCTTGCATAAATTTATTGTATATAATGTTTGATCATTACATAAATATATTTATTAGAGCAAATCTTAACAATTATCTTCTCAAAACTTTAATACAATTACTTAATAAAATCTATTTGTTTCAATTAACAATCCCAGAATTCGTCGTTCATGGAACGCTGCAGATGGCGCAGCGATCTTAAAATATTTACCCATAACCAGTGTAGTACTTGTATAAGTGTAATATAATAATCTAAATATAAAGTCCTGACAGGTATATCATTCACACAAAAGCCAATGCATCTAATCCAAATTGCAGTAGCACAAAACACAAAACCCAGACAGGACAGCAACAACAATTAGCATAAACACATCAAACCGACACGTCAGTTCTGTTTCCTAAAACCACCGTCCGTTTGAGCGGCGTCGTCCTAATCGTCCGGCGTCGGCTGCACTAATGTCACTTTGATTCGGCCATCGCGCATCGTCACTAACACTAGCAGCTACTGGTAGTGGTTGGTAACCATTCAGTAGCCAGTGGCATCTGTCTCTAGTGATGTCAGCTAGTGCTGTTAGTTTTCCACTAGTTCCGAAACCCGTAATTTATCGATCATGCCCGCGTGGTGCTTTTGTTCTCACGATACCGTGATTAATATTCATGTCAATTTTCATTCCTTTCTGAACTGATGCATTTACGTGTTATTGTTTTGTTGTGCTGTGTACGCACGCTGCTATTTCACAACATGATCGTTACTCGTTAGGTATTTAACGAATAACGAATGCGTTCTGGGAAAGAATATCTCACTGACGCGATGTTTGCTACATTTGTTTACAACACACCAACCGTACACTCCAAGACAAAATTAATATAATTGTTTTATTATATTGATGATATACAACAACTACACTCATTATAGTACTACCGAATTTTCCAAATATATTAATATCGGCATTTCTGAAATGAACAATCTTTAGGCCCATATTTTATTTCATGATAATTTAAGCTATGTTCGTAGCTACCTAATTCTTCTTCTGATAGCACTACAGCCCAAATCGGGCCTGGGCCTACCGGGCACACCGAGCCGCAGTTTTTTTTTTTACACTGCCGTACTGCCGGTTTTCGTAGTCAAATGCTACATTATTTAAGGCGTATATGTGACTAGCTTATAGCGCCCGAGTGTGATAAATACATGTAACTGTATTTTTATATTTTAAGACAAATCACACATTGTCGACAGGCGGATTCGAACTGACGAACCTTGGTTCGGGTGACGTCACAGTATGCAAAGAGATGTGCCTTAACACGCTCGGCCACAGCGCCTGCCGCTACCTACTTATCATATATAATATCATTAGTGACAATGTTTTTGCCGGAAATTTATGTTGTCATGATCACGACTATTTATTCTGACAAAAATCTGCACGAGTGCGATAGCACGAGTGTAGATTTTCTTAAAGCAACAAGCAGGAGTGATCTAGGCAAAAATTACAAAAGGAAAATCATAGTCACGTATGGTATTCGGCTTGACTATTCCTCGAAATATTTTATTTACTCAAAAAAAAATTACCTGCAGTATTTTTAAAACAATGTCTGAACTACTACTACCTTGGTGATCAATTTACATTGTTGAATTTTTTGACATATCTAATAAAAATAAACAAAGTCAAATAAAATTCAACAATATTAATCTACTCAAAATAGTTAACAACGATTTGCGACAATTTTCACTAATAAATCTCAGTATGTGATATATTTTTATCGCGTGAAACGGCCCCCAAAGATGTTGATGGGGGAGCCACAGAGATAATTTTAGCACGGTAAAAATCGTTTGTCGATTGTGGGAATCAAACCCGGGTTCTCAAATCTACAGGTCGATTCGATATCACTGAGCCACTTACCCCATAATGGTGGACTAAAATCGTAATCAGGATCTGTACAATCTCAAATTACTCCAAGCTAAGGAAAATTAATATTTAGTTTGAAACGTTTAAAGGTTTAAAGTAAATAATTTAATAATGTTATCACCATGTACAGCGTAAGATAAAATTAAAAAAGTATAATTAAATTTTTGAGGGAGTCGCGATATCGTACATATCAAATAAAACCATCCAGGGTTATGACCTAATTATCTCGACATTTTATATGAATTTTATGTAAATACCCCGTGTTTATTTCAACTGAAAACTCTCACTGGCGCATTAGATGTATCTGAACCTGACCTGAGCTCGCTGGAACCAAAGTGAGCAGATATTAAAACTTCCAGAGTTGCGGTTTCATTTCATTTCGCCATCTTGCTCGGCACGGTGCTCCCGCTACCCAACTCAGCACGGAAAGTAATCCGTATTTCACGGGCAACAGTTGTGTTTACATGCGTAATTTTTTGCGAAATGACCGGATTATATTTAGAATTATGTAGGTGTTTCTGGGCATGATAACCGGCAAGTGATGTTGCAAGAAATGAAATTTAAAATTTGCTGCTATGAGCTGTGTTTAAGTTGGGATTTTGGTTATATTATGTTGACTTAATGGAAGTTAACTGTGCGGATGTGTGCTGTGGTTTAATTTAATTTTACTGGTTTCTTCATATTTTACAGAATTAGCAATCTATGCATTCCTATTATCTTCTCATATTTAAACTGTTTATTTACAGTTCAAACTCATTCTCTGGCAAAATAAACCTCATAGGTATTTATGAAATAGTTATTTGTGTATTAAGAGTGTAAAGTGATTCTTTGTTACTCGAACACGGTAATTGCAACGCGAGCCGAAGGCGAGAGCTGCAATAGTGTAAGAGGAACAAAGACACTTTATGCTCGTGATACACACATAATTTTTTGTACGATTGCATCTTAAAATTATTAAAAAACGTATGCGAACTGAAAATAAATTCGTTCTGTCAACTGTCAATATGACAAGTTTCTGTTTTGTTTGTATCCCTGCTAACTATTGAAATAAGCGCGCATTTAATATCTTTTTCGCGCGTTGCCATTGTAAACGCGCGTTTTTAGATGTTTTTCGATTGTTCCACAGAAAACGTCAACTTTATGATGACAACTGAGGGCGTAATTGTCAACCTTTCATAGCAATCGTAGAAAAATTACATTTGTAGCTTCCCCTTCAATACAATCTTTGAGAGTCGTGATTTAAGATTCGGTAAACACACTTCGTGTGTAAATAGATATCATTTACCGAGATATACTACGGCAGAGTATTACATTCATGAGGGTATAAGATGCAATGATATATTTATTTATTTATGAATTAAAAGAAAAAAATCAATGGTACAATTTAGATGTGGCAATGAGAAAAAACAAGAGATGCAAAAAGAAATGACAAGCGAATGTGTAGACATGCGAGAAAAGAGACTTCTGGTAGGTACGTCATACAGCATACAGTACATCGAGGTAAAATTAATAGAATTCTACTTTTATATATATATATATATATATATATATATATATATATATATATATATATATATATATATATATATATATTCGTACGTGAAAAGAAGTACAGAAACTAAGCAATTATTTTTTTTTTCTGAAGCACTTTACTCCAAAATAATTTAGAAACATTTGTCAACAGAAAATAAGTGATGTCAAACAAGTGCAAGTGCTCTAGGTTGGGAACTATGGCCAGACTTCAGAAACCATTGCTTTAATTGTTCGACAATGTTGTTTAAAATACAAATAATGTCGTCTTTTGTAAATAAAACAATACATTCTAAGTACAAAGTACATACAATAGGTCGAACGAAAAAGAATAAGAATGGAGCATTCCGGCGGTTCACTTCCATCGTTAATGCTACACAAATACGTGAATGACTTCTACCACCTGTAACATGAAAAAATCCCAATTCCTTAGCAGTGTTATAACAAATAACCATAAAGTCTATCTTTACCTTGTTAAGTCGGCACTAAATATTAGTACCTCATTGTTTCCTAATAACTAACTCATAGCTACGCGGAACCATAAAGCGTTCGTTTTCAAATAAGTTTACACACTTACAGGTGCTTGTCGGTTCACGCCATGTGTTATGTTACGTTACAACTCACCAGTACATTCGCACGCACGCACGAACGCACGGCTCACGCGGCAGATGACGTGGGAACCGCCACGCACACGCGAGAGACGATACTTACCAGTGACCAAGTAATTAGACACGTCCAGGTGTTAATGATTAATATAATTCTAAGATATAAGATATTTGTAACTAGCCACGCATTCTCATTCTGTCTATGATTATTTTTTAATGTAATAATTGTTTTGAAGAGTGTACTTGGTCTTAACGAGCGTAATTATAGGTTAGCTAATGTATTGTATGATATGTGTGATTAGGAATTCAATGTTTTTCTTGTAATAAAAACGGTACATTTTTTGCACTTGTAATTTGTAAAATTGCTTTTTTAACGAGCTACTGATTAAATATAATTTTAAAAATTAAGACTTTATTTTTACTAAAATATATGATAATTGTTAATATAAGTGAAAATGTGTCTTATTATTAAATGACAGTTCCAGTTTATATAATTTGAATTATTTATTCTCTAATTTCTTTTAAATACGACTATTAAGCAATGTATTCATTATAGATGCATTTTTTATAGATAATGTGGTTCATTATACACAATGGTGAGTAATAATATTAATAATTAACAACAACATCGTGATCACTATGACAACACACCCATAGCCTGGAGTAATTGTTATAAACAAAAACTTTACTTTTAAAAACAAACAGTCTTCCTTTTTTAGACTAGTCGTTAGAGGAATTTGCGTCCAGTAGGTTGAGGTGACTTTTGTTGCTTGATGAAAGATTCCGAATGTGAGGAATAAATGAGCTTGTATGGAGAGGAATATGAATGTGGTTAAAGTGAGGATGGTATATTAAGATGATAATATTTGATGGGATATGGCGTGATGTATGTATGTAAATATGTAAATAGATCAAGATTAACAATGCAACTAAAGATTGACAACCTATAGTAATTATTATTTTCTCAAACTTATCTACACCTAAAAGAATAATTTCCTGTTGAGCAGTCGTTGAAAAATTATTACGTGTAATGACTTTTACTTACTCGTTAAATAATATATTATTACCGCAATGATAGATGAGTTATTTGTCACTTTATTTCAGTATTGTTAAGCGGGTGATGAACCAGATGTCAACCCTCATAATTTTTCTGCTTTCTATATTCTCTAAAATAGCTTATATCTTTTTAATCGATTGTTCGTATTAGCAGTCAAAATTATTATTTTACAATTAAATAAGTAAATACAAGATAATTGAAAAATTAGGAACAAATAGTTAGTTTCTTTACTATAAATTTTAAACCAATAGTTTAAATTACAAAGTTGGGGGTGAACTTAAATGCCACAGTTTGGTGTATCAAGGTTCTAAACTATATTTCCGCTTTAGCCGGAAGCGATGTTATCTTTGATTTTTAAAATGGAATAATATATATTTTTTATACTTTCTGAAAGTATTTTAAATAAACTTTAATTGCGAACAAAATTGAAATATACTGTTCAAATATGGAATCCAATTAATAACAAATATTGTCTCATAATTGAAACAATTGAACGCAAATTTGTAAAATATAGCTGCTTTAAGTTGTCTGGAGTTTATCCGGACATGGATATTCTTATGATAATTTATTGTCAAAAATGTGTATGATATCCTTACATAATCGTAGGAAAATTCAATCTTGTCAATATTTATATAAATTATTAAATAATATTATTGATCACTCAATCACTCTATCACGTATTCCAATTTTTGTTCCGCGCACTTCTTCACGAAATAAGTTAATGTTAAATGTACTTATTATTATTATAAATAAATATATAAATAAATATGAATTGTCAACGGCCATGGCTCAACTCGTTGGAACTGATCTATGCGATAACGCGAGTTAAGCAACGTTGCGCGCGGGGAGTATTTGGATGGGTGACCGTCCCGAGAAACCCGCGTTGCTGTTGACTCTAAGATCTAAAACGCAGGATCAGGGCGTAATGGCGGCATATGACCTTAGCAGTTGGTCCGCCAGGAAGCCAGAATAAAAAATAAAAAATAAAAAAAAAATAAAAAAAAATAAAAAAAAAAATATGAATTTTTATAAAGAATTAATCCAGTTATTTTTATTTTGGACTTTTTTTAACTATCCAAGTATTAAGAAAAAAACATTTTTATTTAATTATGTATCACATTTATTAAGCTAAGACAGATACAAAACAAAACAAACAATTATTTTACTCTTTGTTGACTCTTAGACTATTAGAATAGTTCGAAATAAAGAAAAATAAATTACAGTTCTGGTAAACGGTAAAATATTTTCTTGAACAAAAAAGGTACAAATATCATGACAATTAAAAACCTTTTTAAATCAAGAAGTAGCATTTAAGTTCGTTTCCACCTGTGTCAAATAATAAGTCGTCAAAAAATATAATCTAAAATAACGTTTGAAGCAGTAACTATAACCTCAAACATCCAAACTAGTAAACATTTTTATGTTTAGTAATTTGCTCTAATGCAAAAAATTTTGATCCGTAATAAAATTGGAGCAACTCTAAATTTAATCCTCTTTATGAATCTACCTGTAAAAGATTGAATAACCGATATAAAAAAGTTCAAGAATAAAATAAAAGTTAAATTTTATTCACAATAATGATGAGGCAGAAAAATTCAATTTTTAATTCAACCTAAATCTCCTGAAAGCCTATGATCAGCATCAGCAATCTAGAATCCAGTGATACCATCCCTAGGGAGAGAATCGCCCCAGAAAACCCACTAAGATAGATCAATTTCATACAGGTACCCACACATCAAGCAAGATTACATCCCCATGCCAAAGCCGGCGGAAATAAAATACAGATCGATAGTGTGCCTGGCACGTGACAGAAAAATGTAAAATCCAAAACAGCCCGACAGGAAAAAAACAGCACTAGTGAGCACCAAGTGAAACAGAAAGAGATGGACTGATGCAAGGGACACAACTACCGACATAATGCTTGTGTCTCCCGATGATTGACTGATGGCTCGGTAATAGTCAAATGAACCCCATTTAATAGGTACGTTGAAATTGAATTTTCTACTTGAGTAATTTTCGTCACGCTTTCCTGGCTTGTATGTGCCATGGGCTCGAAGACACAAGACGTATACTATATTAAGAAACAGGAAGAAATAAGACATATTAAGATGAATTATGCGCTTAATAGCGTCTGAAGTTGACATCTGGACATATTGATCTATATGAAACAAGATATTATTGTTATTATAAATGGAACATAGTATGTATTTTAAATGTTTATAAAAAAAATAAATTGATGTGCATATAAGAGTGTAAAGATAATTTGAAAGTGTTAATTTAATTTAGTAAAATCTGTTGGAACTTATCAAATTCTCGAAATTGAGTAAATAAATAAATAAAATAAATATATCATCACGCCTTTTACCCATTACTGGGTGTGGCACTCCGCCAAATCAGATCTCGGTAAGTGATATATTTGTTCGCGTGAAGTGCGGTTACCAGCCGTCAAATCACGGCATCCAAAGATGTTAGCGGAGAGGGAGCCATAGGGTAGAACCAGGGTTCTAAAGATACACAGGCCGACTCGATACCACGGAGCCACCTACCCCATTAAGTAAATTAAGTAGAATACAAATTTACTGAAATATATGTCCGGGGCAGCAGTGGCGCTCACAGCGGCGAGGAGGATGAATAAGGAGTTTGAAGAAACTAAATTTGTGGTTTAAAATGAATATTTAATAATTTGTATAATTACTACAGATTAACTATAATAATATTTAATTAGTTGACGGAGTCATCTTTTAAGGAAAAGCACGTAATGTGCAATAGAGATATTTATATAAAATAGGCGAAGTTAGTGGTCCGTGTAGTACAATATAATGTAACAAAGTTAATTTTTGTTCAAAATGAATTGAGTCATTACCTAAGTCATCTCATCAAGAATATATTAAATAAAATACAAATTGTAAATTATGTGTTTCTTCACTGTTTACCATTCCGGAATATCGAAAGTAATTCTACATAAATTAATAGACAGTCTCGTCAATAAAATCCCGTGTGCACCACTATCCGACACCACGGGTGATGTGGTTCCTGAGTTCGAATTCCAATCGAGCTAACAATATATGAAGTATCACAATGCAAGAGTCCGGACCCTGTACTAAAATTAGAATTAAGTTGCTGTTGTACCGAGTAGCATAAATAAATACATAAATAAATAAATATATAGAATTTTTCTATAATTCCTTTCTTCTCAACCTTCCTTTAGAAATTATATCAAAATATTTGATTTTTCATAATTATTTGGACATAAATATGTATAATATATACTTACATAATATTTTTAATTTATAATAACAATATTATCAGGTCAGTGTATAGATGTCAACTTCAGACGCAATCAGGTGCTTGAAACATGTTTTGAATGAAAAGGAAATTAAATAAATTGCTATATTTTAATTAATAGTCAGTTGCATCGCTATTATTTAAGAAGTTTAGGCCCGGTTTTTCAATCTCAAAATACATGTTTCTAACGAGTATTCGATAAACAAAGTTGAAAGAGAGATTTATTTGGAAGATTCAAAGATGCCACGTGAATTGTAATTAATTACTTTTTCTCTTTTGCGTTCATAAGGATGACATTAAAAAACCCAGTTGCGTATCGAAAGAGCGTTCATTACAATACGCAACATTTTGTTTTAGACGGTTGGTAGTTGCGGATGACATACTGACTTTTTAAGCTGAGAATATAAAAATTTCAATACAACCCCAAAATCTGAACAATTGCATAAATTTTAATAACAGTTAACAACCACAACATTTCATATACAAATTTCCATAACCTCAAAATGTGAACAATTACAGTAATTCTAATAACAGTGACTAACCACAACATTTCATATACAAATTGCCCTAAATTGACTCCATTACAAATATCGCAAATTTAAAAAAAAATCTATAAAATACAAATAATAGTATAAATAACTAGCTTTATAAGACTTTTATCAGACTTGTGCTTTAGAAAACTCGCCTGCAGCTAGTTTTCAAAACTTGGGCGCGTGCGAAAAAAATATGTTTTATAAACCTCGTTCTCTAATATACTATTTTACGCATAATAGTGTATGAGCATTAGAAAATGACAGTGTCGTATTATACAAACTATATATACGGTGTTTCAAAATGATTGCAATAAAATTTAAGAGCATATATTTTTTATGTACTGTTTACAACCCAAAAAGAATTTTTCCAAAAGTAACTGCACATTATTTGATGTAAATATTTATCGTGTCACTGGACTGATAGTTTACAATAAAGAATAAAAATTGTAAACAGAAATTTATTTAAATTAAAATGTGTATCAATTCTTCCAATATTTGTAGGATAAATGTACTGCTTCAACGAGTTGTTACGCTGCCTCATTTTATTGGACAAGTCGATATTTACGAATGTACTTCCGGATTTGCTTTTTTAGCCCAAACAAATTAATACTCGAAACGTACATAGCAATATTTTTTTATATTGCAGTTTGTAGTAGGCATTGCAGCGCTACCATCTATTATTAGTTTATAACCGACAAATTAGAACTTTCTGTATTTACATTTTGAAATAAAGCATTGTCATTTGAATAGTTTGGTTAGATGCTTGTACTATATTTCATCTGTTCTCATAGATTCAACTAAATATATTTGACAATTCTGAGAATTCTCCGTCGTGGCACATTCGCTCCTTCACGTCTTGAGTCGACGACAGAACACGCCATCGGGTGTCACTACCGCTGTTTGCGATCTTCCTGCAGCGTCCTGCCTCACCGTAGCTCCCCACGCTGCTCTTGCCAGCAGGACAACTGCGCTGCTGCTGGGACCGATATGTTCTTTAATTAAAACTCAGATGGCTCAGAAGCAACGTGCGGAATTAAAAAAATAATCCAATGTTCAGAACATGTATCGAGATTATTAGAAACTGCCCGAGATATAAATCGGTAATCCTAATTGGAAAAGAAATATGTTTGTTGTTTTTTTATCATCGACGAGGTTGTTTTTGCTTGATCCTTTCCTGCATTCTAAGACTTTATCTCTGTGTAATTATTATAATTTAGTTTGCTGTAATTTCATTACTAACAAAGTAATAAATCTGATAATTTGTCGAATTGGTAAGTGGATATCCAGGAATTATTGAGTTTAAACAAGAACTGACCAAGTGTCGATCATAAATTATTGTAATGTAGATATACAACATATTGAATTAATTAACTAAAGTGTAAGTGATGTCAAGTACGTTAAAACTTATTTATTTAATTAATAGTTAACTGTACGTTAATTAATACTAATAATTTACAAGTCATTTTATTACGTAATTATGTAATATCAGATGTTTTGTTAGTTTATGAACGCACATAGGTACTATTGAGGTATAATATTGTCAGAAGATATTGATAAAGATAAGATATAAATGCAAATTTGCGTTTTCTATTCCACTGTAAAACGTTCAAAATTTATTTTTTGTTCCTACTTAGGGAACAAATTAAAAGCTATATGCATATTATATGATCATAGAATAAAAATCCTTTTTTCTACGATTGCTATGAAAAGTAGACAAGTACACTCTCATTTGTTATCGTAAAGTTGATGTTTTCTGAGGAACAATGGAAAAATATATTTGTCGCGCGTGTCCGATGGCTAGGCCCGAAAAAGATGTTAAATAATAAAGATATTACATGCGAGCTTATTTCAATAGTTATCAAAGACATAAAAAAAACAGGAACTTGTCATATTGAATGTTAACAGAACGAATTTATTTTCAGTACATATACGTTACTTAATAATTTTAAAATGCAATCATAGAAAAAATTATGTCTATATCACGAGTGTAGTTTCGTTATTTTTCTTACACTACTGCAGCTCTCGCCTTCAGCTCGAGCGGCAACTACCGTACTCGAGTAACAAAGAATCACGTTACGATCTTAATATGCAAATAACTATTTTCACAATTCTCAAAATTAAGAACATGATTCATGATGAAATGTACATTTTTAGTACAGCTACGCAACGCGTGAATAAATGTTAATTACGATCACGCCCACTCACGAAAAAAATATTCTTTAACACCCTTTCACATATTTTACTATGGCTCACTCCCAATCAAGCACGACAGGTCACGATGGGTCACGACAGTGATTCAAGTACTACTACTAATTTTATAATTATAAAGTGTAATAATATTTATATATGAATAAATTATAATATTACTCCAGTTCCTAATTTGTTTCACGTTATTAATTTAAATATTCATTATTCATATACACAATATTTTCATACTTGCAAATCAAAATAATTAGTTTTTTATATTCCTAAAATTTAGTGCAGTTTTAATTGTACTGGATTCGCACACTTCTCTAATAATAACAATATTTTATTAATTATATAATCTAAATTACATGATTTAACTGGGAGTATTATAATTAAATTGTTATTACTTTTATTGTTTTATTTGTATGTTAGTACGGTGGTGTAGATAGCGATACGGAATTTGAATCCGGAGATTCCGAGTTCACTCAAGCTAAAAAATATATGAACTACTACACTGCGGCTCGGTGAGTGCGGAACCTGTACTGTAATTGGGATTAAGTAATAAATAAATTATTAATAGGTATAACCATAAAACCAGTGGTACTATTTATTCAAGGTAAACCACCCTTAATTTAGAAAATTTGGAAGAAAATCTTTTTGTTTGTCATAAATATACGATAAAAGAAGTTTTTTTTAAAACATTTGAAACCGGAAATATATGAAGTTATTGATGTCATTATCAAGTTCTATTGAAATATCTATAGAGATATGCTATTTATGTCTACACGGATGGAAGATTATTTATACTTAATAAAAGCTAACGCCTAACTATTTAGTTTAAAAATGAAGTCTAAATATGTGTGCATTCTATTAAGACAGTTGCAGAGATGTAAAAGTAATTATCTGATTTACAGACTCATAAACGAAGAAAGTTTAAACGAAGTAGCTATAAATAAATGCCGAGGCAGTAAAATATTTAATTCCAATATCACCTATGGAAGACAAATATATGCAATCATATGACGTACGATTTTACAATAAATTATAACCTCTAAAAAAGATTATGAACCAACAGATGTACATAGTTTGTAAAGGATTTATTGCGAGTAATAATTATTTTCGACGTAAAAATTTTAGCGCAACATAACAGTAATTAAAGATTAATTTATAGTGCAATAACACGGTAGCTGCTTTCCTTTTCACTTAAGAAATTCCAAGTATGCACTGTACGTTCAGTTCGGTATTAATCCACTTATAAGTTATAAATCAGGCGATTATGAAATCTACACCAAGTGAAAGATCGAACCTTGCTGCAGCTACGATGTTCTGATCAGGGCCCCATTCAGGTTACATTAGTTCTGCGTGGATTTTATACAAGATAAAATATTTTCATTATAGTTTATACTATTTTCATTTTAAACTGGAGGGATCGGCATAAAATGATTAAATGCACCGCAATTACGGTTACAAAGGAACTCAAAATATGACTCGTTATAACTGGTTTCACAAGGTTCGCCCAGGGTTGTACAGCCCCATTCACCGGTATTTTTAAATAGTAAATCATAGAAAAAAACAAGAATAATTTTAGGCTGAATACGACCCTAAAAAATTACCTGTTGTGACCATCGTTAAGCGATTTGTGGTAGCCGCACTAATAGATTTCATTGTAGTTATATGGGACAGGGACGTTTAATCGTTTTATGCCGATCCCTCCAGTTTAAAATGAAAATAGTTTACCATCCCCGACTATAGAACGTCGTACTGTTATTTCTCTCCGATTGCTAGACTGTCTAGAATAGGGAACACCAACGCATGTACTTTCCTAAACTGTAATTCACTGTTTGTCTTTAAAAAACTAGCGAAAGAACTACTCGTATTACTTGTATTTGAATAAGTCTGCCGTTTGTAGTCTATTCTGTTATTATATTTTCTTATACTGGGCTTCTAGCCTGTTTGCTACTGAATAAATAAATAAATAATAGATATGTGAAAAAAGAATTTTAGTACCAACTTACCCATGGACAGTTAAACGAATCGAGAGTAATGTGCTCCTTACCTGAAATAAAACAAAATTTTGTTACTTATTGTAATTATAAAATATAGATATTATAGTTTATTTAAAGAAACAACAATGTTGTTTCTATTGTTTGTCTTTAAATTTACTTATTTCTATAAAAACGTACTAATTATACATGATGATATTTAATGGCGTTAAATTTTAATTCTGAACTTTTAGCAAGTATGATTGATGATAAATAATTTTGTAATAGCCATAAAAACGTACTACGAAACAATTTTTTTTTGACGTTTGAAATATATGTTATATATCTGCTTAGGCAGAGTGCCACACCCAGTAATGGGTAAAAGGCGTGATGATATATTTATTTATATAGTATAAATAGGTAAAACTCGATCGTAGAAAAAAATAGTGCATGCAATTTGCGTTAAAAGTGTTTTCATGACACTCGTGCTTTTGCAGCACGAACCCTAAGCTTCCCACTCGTGTAATAAAGTGACACTTCTAACACTAGTTGCATAAATAATTATTTTGTTTTTGTAAATCATTCAAAAATATGGGGTGTTTCTATACCTCTGCACGACACTTTAATGACATACATAATTTGATATACTGATTACAGAACAAAAATATTTTTTTTAAACTCGCAAAATTTTGGGTATTTCATTCTTAGCGAATATTTTTAGTGTCACTGAAACTAGAAATAATAGTTTAAATAACTCATTTTTAAGACTTTTATCGCACTTGTCCTTTAGAAAACGAGCCACAGGTGAAATTTGGACGTTTGCGAAAAAAATATATTTTATAAAACTCTTTAATATATTATTTGATGTGCAATAAAATTTTAGTAAACAAAAAAGATTAAAAATCTCTGCTACTACTGATTGTACAATTCAACGAAAAATAGACCAATCAGATAGCTCATTTATCCTTGGTTACGCTGTATAACATTGCATATTATTGCATTACTAAGCGTGTTTCGCTAAACACAAATCTTTCCGTATTTCGGTCACAGACAAATGTATCGTATCTATGGATATCAATAAACCAAGTAAGTTTATTTTTTTGACATTTTCTCCAACAATACTTCAACTGGCAAGATTATCTATAACAATTGTACATTTAATATTTCTTATAATAAATAATATGTTTAACGTAGCTGATTGATTCATTGTATAGTCTTAATATATACAACTGAAGCTTTGAAAATCTCCTGAAGATACAATCTTCGGTGTCGTTGTGTTTCCTAGGCAACACATCTCGTCCTCTTAACTGTATATTCGGTTATTTTGGAAGTTCTTGTTGTACAAGTACTGATTACATAAATAATAAAGTAAATAAATAATTTTGTGAAGTCCGTCCCTGCACCAATCCGGCAATGAATAACCAGCAAGTTCAGTGTTACAACTGCACCTTACATGCAGCACGGAAACACGGAAGGAACTCATAACGAACCACACAGCAGCATAGCACACACACAGCCAGGTTCCTTGTTGGCGATTCTGCCATTCTGCGTTCTACGCAAAAGCAAATTAATTCCCGTATAATTTACAAATCGCCGGCGTAATTAGGCAGCGCAGCGCAGGTGATCCACCGCCCACCCCTGTCACAAACACAATGGACTTGTCTGCAAGATAAATGAAACAAAACTTCTGCTCTCACGTTCACCAGGACGCCACGGCACACCGCATTCATCTTTCGGTGCAGCAGTCCAACAATGCCGCAAAACTCAAAAAATCGCCATGAGAACGTTTCCGCAAACATTAGAGTAGAGGGAACTATGAAGATACACATGCTTTGAAATAGAGACAGGAAACAATGGTAATGTGAATTTTTAAGTTGGTATGCAAACGAAAATAACGAATTAAAAGCAGGAACCTGAACGATGTGGATCACTTGGGAGTTGGAACTGAATTTTTAATTTATAACCCTTATATGTATAGTAGAAATATTTAAGGGATTGACTAACGTTATCAGTCGGAAAACCTTAATAAAAATATAAAAAAATAGTTCAATATTTAAGTGACACATTAAAAAAATGTGCTTTGACGCCACAGTACTTTACGGGTAATAAGTTTTAGATAAACACAATGGTTGCTAGCACAAGCTCTGTTTTTGCCTGTTTTAAGAGCAGTGTATTTGGGTGGTTTAGCTATCTCTAACATGTTGAAACCGTCCTCTTAGAACACCCAAAAACAGAGCTTGTGCTACCAGCCATTATAATTTATTTTGAAAAAACAATTGATGATTTATTAAATGTCGGTTTTTATTTTTTTATTTGGCCGGGAAAACAATTTAGAATCGCTTGAATATTTGTACTAAAATTTCCAGTCTGGGAGCTTTAGCTTGGTATCGCATTCAATATATTTAAAATAAAGAAACATTAATGAGACTTTTTTTACACATGATTTAAAATAATAACAATTTTCAAAATTTACAAAATGTTACAAAATGAACCGAAAATTATGTCGATAAATATTTCAAGTAGAAGTGGTTTTAAATCAAATTAATTAATATGTATTTTGTAACAACTCCTATGGTTTATGAAATAAAAAATTATATCTTAAAAAGTTGTGGTACCACTGGTTGTATATAGCTCATGACCGAACTTATCCTCAGTTTTTCGCTTAAATATGAAGTTTCAATCTAAAATTTCACTATGTTTTACGTTATCATGCTCTAGACAAACTGATAAAACGTCTTTTTGGTGTCAATAAGGTTCAAAACGTGAAGAATTTTTATAATCTCGGGATAGTACATATATACGAGAAAGTCGGGAAAGTAAAAATAAGCAAGGAAAAAATAACAGTATAATTTCTGTTACTAAGATTGGCAATAATGGTGCATGTTTACATTTCTGGATATAGTTGTCATTAATCTGTCAATTTATTGAATATTTGTTTTATGTCTCGAACCATTTTGTAAATTTTTACAAAGAAGAAGCATATTCTTATAGAATCTCCAGTAAAAGCTAAACTAAATACAACAATGTACAGATTTAGAATGTACACATAGCGGCACAGTACGTACATTTTTTGATGATGTGAGTCAATCTCTTAAAAATTTCTACTATAGAAGAAGATCCCGTTGTGAAACTACAGCCTTACGAGTATTTTCATTAGAAAAGTAAGGTCCCATGACTCCGCGGTCCTTACAACGCTGCGATATTTTGAATGCTGACATATACTTTTTTTTACAAAAACCAATTTAACACAACAATTGACGGAGCATGATTATTATCTTGCAGACAGTTTTTTTTTGTGGATAAAATCAGAGTTAATAATTATATAAAACAAACTTTATTTTGTACAGTAAAACGAATAAGTTTTAATTCATACAGAATTGTTTATCTTTTTCTTTCAATGACTGTCGAGTTCAAATTTTGAATAACGCCTTTTACCCATTTCTGGATGTGGCACTCTGGCGTAACAGATCTCGGTAAGTGATATATTTCTTCGCGTGAAGTGCGGTTAACAGTCTTCATATAACGGCCCTCAAAGATTTTTATAGAGGAAGAGCCACAGGGGTAGTTTTGGCGTGGTGAAAATTGTATGCATTTACAATAAATTAAAAACTTTGTAAATTTTCAAGAATAGCAAATTGTACGTGTTGCTATGCATTTACAATTTGCATTTGATAAATAATGATGAAAATTGTCAGTTTTAACGATATTAGATTTTATTTTATTTAAATATGTGCACAAGTAGATAGATTATCTAAATTGATTAAGTTATTATATGGTATGTATATTAATACGAATAGGTATCTCAATAAAATTTCATTCAATTCTCTCGTATACAACATGAGGAATAAAAACTGTAAAATGAAACATCAAACAAAAAAATATATATTTGGGCCAACTAATAGGAATCTAGATTCATCTTTCTGAAAAAGGTAAAGATTTTCATTTGTTGTTGAGTCATCATTATTTAAAAAAGGAAGTAATTGTAAAAACCTCATGTACTATATTGATTAAAAACAAATAATTTAAAAATAAGTAGATATAAATAAAGGAATTATGAAAGTTCATCTTTATTCTCCTTCATGCAAATAATTTAGCGTCCCATTATTCAGGCTTTCTGTTCTCGCTTGCAAGTTACACGAGCAAAGTATTCAAAGTATTTCCAGCTAACAGGTGTTTCTCAGTATGGTTGTAGCATCAGAAATTTATAGATTTCCTTCGATAGATAAAGGTAAAGTGCAGTCATACGTAAGTACATAAGTAATAACCACACAAGCAATCCATGTCTATAAGTCATTGCTTGGTAGTCAGTGTAAAATATGCATATATACAAACGAAGATCAAATACTGTAATTTCTTACATTTCAAGATTTTATTAAGCAGTTGTAGGTAAATGAAGTTATAGATTATTATCTCACTTCAATGATACAAATTGAAGTTAGGAAATGACCACAATTTACTGCAATCATTCAATATGAGAATTACGTATATGTGATGCACAAACTTTATTTACAGTAAGTTAAAACAACACAACCACATTTATAAACGGACATGGCAATATCTAATTTAGTTTTTAAGTTACAGGTTAGTCAAAAGATAGAATTTAAAATTGAATCAGATTTCTATCATATACGGTCATCGGTATTGGATTTGTCGTTTTGAAGAATAGAAATACATTGTCAGACATTTTTAATTTCTGCTCAGAAAGTTTATTTGTTCATTTTCTGTCTTTTTCACAAAAATAAAAATAACAGACATATGTGCTAGTTTTCGAGATACCGGAACAATAAATTACAGCAAAAACTAAATAAATACTATTTTAAAAATATGAAAACATCACTTACTGAGATCTGCCTCGGCAGAGTGCCACATCCAATAATGGGTAAAAAACGTGATGATACATTTATTTGGAAGCATATTTTTCCACGATCGGGAGTAAAAATTGGTTTGTGTGACACCAAAATGTAGACCCATTATGCAGTAATTAAGAGCCAGGGTACTAATTTGAGCTTTATTTCATATTGCTAATAATAATGGGAGAAAAGATGATCCTATTTTAGTCCCATTGCTAAGACTCCCGTTCATAGAGAAAGAAAAAGTAAAACAAATATTGATTATTGTATTGAGTATTGTATTAATATACTACCATATTCGAGCAGAATCTCGTACTTTTAATTCAGTGGCTATAGCACATGTTCAAGCAATAGGATGACATTTGATCAAAATCATAAATAGTACAGGTTTTAGTCGTTTTGAAGCGCTATTGCTGTGTGTAATGTGATGTCAGACTCTGTTTTAAATCACGTGATTTATTTTAAAATACAGACTTTTTCAAAATTATTACAAAAAAATTTAAGAGTATATATTATTTGATATACTGAATACAATGCAAATTTTTTTCCGAAATTGTACATTACTTGAAACAAATAGTTTTCGAGTCACTGGATAGATAGGTTACAGTAATGAATAAAAATTAGTAAATATTTTTTTAGTTAATTAAAGTTGTGTAACACACCTTTTAATGTTTACTAATTTTTATTCATTCCTGTAACCTATCAGTCTAATGCCAAAAAAAATATTTTTGCGTTCTAATCACTACATGCAATAATATATGTCCTAATATTTTTTGCAATAATTTTAAAACACGCTGTATATGCAGTTTTTATCAATTAAAAAATCCTTATTTAAACATCGGGATTGTTATTTTTTTCAATAAATATTGTTTATATAACCTATATATAATATTGTTTTATAAATACAAAAATCTTGTAAATTCTGATGTTATTCATAATAAACAGTATTTGATACGAATACTGGGATTGAGGATAAAATAATATATACATCTCGGGAGAGAGATGTGCTTTGAATCATTCGACTTCGCCTCATGCTTCAATTTTATACCTAGGTAAAAACTTGCACCTCTCTCCCTTAGTGTACAATATACTATTAAAAGTCAAGCAAAACTCGTGAAATATTTTGTCTAGTTTTTAAAATGTGACCTCTGGGATACTTTATTTTGTCCCACGTTACTCTGTTAGATACACAACAATAAATGTATCTATTAATATAATAAATAATATAATGGTGGGCCACGGGGATATAGAAAAGGGCCCGAGGATTACATGCGCACCATTGTTCTCAGTGATACAATCATGTTATTTGAAATAAATATAGTAAATTAAGAACAATCAATTGAAACAAGTACTAAGAGTAATCGGGGAGAGTATAGAAATAGGTGAATAGGTATATAAATAATGATTTTAATCGGCATAAGTAAGAAATAATTTGATATAGATACGATAAAGACAACTGTTAAATTGAAGTCAGGTGTTTTAAAGAAATCTATTTAGAAAATGCATCTCAAGTTTCATAGAAGAAACAGAAACAGAAAGGAAAACTTCTCAGCCAGTTTGTTTTTACGTTTTGGCTATAAATGAACAATCTGAACAATTTAATCACATTTTCTGCAAACACACATTAAACTTTCCTATTTTCGCGTCGGAGTCGCAGTGTATCATAAATTCGAAAGAAACTCGGGCCATCGTCTCGCCAACAAAGACCGTTTTAATACAACTAATGAAAAAGGAAACAATGGAGCAAAGAAAAAGCCATCTTGGATCCCAGATCTCTGCACGGTACACTCCGTGTGCGAATGTGTGTGTGTTTGTGATCTTCAGGTTTAATTCCCATTACGAGTGAAGCGCCGTTCCCTAGCATTAGATTACACATATGCGGTCACGTTCAAGAACGCCGTGAAATAAAAACAATCCATTCGGAACTACATAATGGTGCCCCCGGCAAGGTTACTCTGCCAGTGGCGGCCGCCACCACACGGAAACTTTTACTTACGAACACTAGAACTTATTATAGGGATGTTTCAAAGTACTAAGGTTGGAACGATTATTACAAGAAGATTATTTCTATAGAATCTCTGCAATCTACATCGTTTCAAGAATTGGTGTGTGATATAAATGGAAACTTTATGTAACTTCAGATCAATATAAGCATAAATTTGTATATCACAATCTGACACAGAAATAATACACTGCACAAAATTGTACACGGATTTTTAAAAACTGAATGTAAAATTAAAACTACAGATTATATTCAAATATTTGTAAGAATATGTAAGGTATTATTTTTCTTAATAATATTGAAATATAATTTATAGTTTTAATTTTATAAATATATATTTAACAAGCCTTTTATTTATCTAATAATAAGTTTTAATTTTACATTCATTTTTTAAAATATCCCTGTACAATTTTGAGAAGTGTAATTTAATCCTTAAGAACTGACCTATAATTATTTGGATATAATGTACCTACTGATGAGACTATCTTGGTACCAAAGTTTTTTGTTTGTAATGTTTAATTTTGAAATTAAATTTTAGTAACTTAATAATATAACTATTTATGACAATATAAATCCATAGAATGTAATTTGATTCAATTAAAAATCAACTCGATATCACAAAGAGTTTTCAAAATATGAGCGAAAATATATTTCTTAGTTTTTTATTTTTCCTGCTAAACTTTTCGTCTGTATTTACTTCCCAAGCGAAGCTCGGTCTTCCACATATTAGTATTTAAAAGCATATAATTATTTATGTATTAAATAAAGAAAATAGACAGATTTTCCCGAAGGTGCCCTTTTATTTTCCATGCCGACGACCTGAGAAAATAATTACACAGTCTTCACAAGGTAGTATAATATTTTTCTCTACACTATCAGAAAATCCAATTTTCATAAATAAGAAATTAGAAATTTAGATAAGATATCACTCAGATCAGCGGTTCATATCCTGTTTGTCATAGCGGACCCCCAAATTGTCCAAATATTTTTCGAGGCCCTGAAATTTCTACTAAAATTACGAATATTATATTTATATAATTAGATCTCAAATATACAAATTTATTGATGTTTAAATGTAAAAATATCTCAATTTTTACGAGAGAAAATGAAAAAAGTTCATTTGTTACTCTAATCATGTTAAAATACGATTATTGCAATATTTGAAATTGTTTTGTTTTGAAAACGACTAATAATTTTTATTCTATACTATTAAAAAAACTACAAATAATATTTCACTGTTAAAATTCAATTATCTGTGACAAAATCAGATTTGAAGGAAAAATTAAATAAGTCATAAAATAAAATATAATTACAGACAAAAATACTAGTACAGTTACAGTGAAAACTTGAGATAAGATTTAAGTTTCGCGGACACTTTGAGATCCTTTCACGGATCCTTAGAGATCCGCAGACCCCGCTTAAGAATATCTGACATAGATGTCAGTCGTATTGAATCATACGGTTCAAAGTGAACCGTAGAAATTCTGAGGTTTCACGACCTACTCGTAAAACTGCACTTTTTGACAAAAAAAACAACTGTAAAATAAGCCAGAGTATTTATAAAAATATATTTGTATCTTTGTAACAATGCGGTATCGCGGTTGATGCATTTCATCATGCACATTCATAATTGTTGATAGCTGATGAGTTGTAGACTAAATTATTATTGTTGATTTAGAATGAACATATTTGTAGCTTCAATTACTTGGAATTAATTGTTATTTTAATTGATAATTGCCTCAGCTATAAACAATATAGATTGACTTTTGCATATTCAGCGTCTGCGGTAGGTCTTTGTTCTGCCGACAAGATGATGCAAATTCTATTCCTTCTAGAAGGAACTGACACGTAGTCATTGATAAAGATACCTAATGCATCTCCCCGTAAGTTCTCAGCACCCTTCTGGTTGCTCCGAGCTTAGTAAGTTCTCGCCAGCTCGTCGAATGAGCTGGTGCCTGGTCAGTAAGATATTGTTAAAGTTCTCATCAGCTCTTCGGATGAGCTGGTGTGCCTGTTTAGTAAAGTTCTCGCAAGCTCTTTGCTAGAGCCTGATCAGTAAATTGTTGTGAATCACTTGTAAAGGCTAGAAATGCTTTAGTGGTTAAGTTGTCTCGAACTACTGTTATTAGTTCAAGTGTTTTGAGCTCTTTGGAGGCGGGTCACCTGTTGTGACGCCAGCCCTTCGGATGGTGCCGGGTCAAGTTGTGACACCAGCTCTTCGGATGGTGCCGGGTCAAGTTGTGACGCCGGCTCTTTGGGTGAGCCGAGACAGAAGTTTGATAATCACTTGGAAAAGCTAGAATTGCTTTAGTGATTGAGTTGACTCCAGCTCTTGAGAAGAACCTGGTCAGTAGATTGATAATCAATTGGAAAAGCTAGAAATGCTTTAGTGTTTAAGTTCAACTCATCGTCTCAAACTATTTTGGTTTATAGTTTGTTTGAACTACTGTTTTTAGCTCAAGAGTAATTAAATTATATTGCTATAATTTAATTACGAGCAAGTGCTCAAATTCTGTATTTGTTTGTCCTGTGTTGTGTAAACTATATATCTCATATTTATAATAAATAGTGTTAAACGTAATAGAAGAGTGGTTGTGATTCTTGAGGAAAGTGTACCTATCCAAACTACCTTAGTGTGGTGTGTGTGTTTGTCATTCGTTGATACTCAGATGACTTCGAGACCCACCAGCCGCTGATGACTCCTGAGCAACCTGCCATCATCTACAGCTATTAAGGTTGGTTGAAGTTAAAGTACATTTTCCCTTGTTGTTAATATCCGATATCCCTTCGTCTGTCATTTCCGAGATTGTTCGTTAAAACGTTAGAACTATTATTGGGAGTGTTCCCTCTAATATTAGTTAGGCTCCGCGCGAATTAAGGCCGTTGTGCCCTGTTTTTCGCGTGTCACTGCCAAAGTGGCTTTTGTACAGCCACATACATTGGCCACTATTACAATTGGCACAATCGAGTAGGATTGGCCACTGTTACATCTTTTAAAGCATATATATTAAAAACTGTAAAATTAATTTGGTGTCAGTTTAATCGAGACGATATATTTTGATTTAACTGGGTAAATTAGAAGCTGTGCATTGGTCTGGGATAGATACAAAAATTCTAAACAATTACGAGCTCTCGTTGCTCCATGGTTAAAACACTCACATGCAAAACTAAACGAATTCAACCATCGAAGATTTAAAGAACATATCCAAAAATACCGTTGAATTCTTGTAGTTTTGCTTTACAAGCGTATAATTGAGATTAATTTCCTATTCTTTAGAGTAGCAAATAAATAAATTAATCCTTAAAACCGAGCGTATCTGCAACAAACAGTACAAATCGACAATTCTACTCGACCACCGCATAAAGACAGATCTACAGATCACAGCAAGTGTTCGAGCAAGCTCATCCCGACATCATATTATCCTTTGTCAGTAACAATTGATCGCGCAACAAAAAATTAATAACCGCTGTTTACGCTAATTAAATTAAACTCGCGCCGTGAATTCCGAAAGCGAAAGTTCATGTGGCAGAGCGCGCGTTCGCGTTGTAAAATTATACGACTGCGTCATCCTGTTATGGTAATAAATGAGAGTCGGGAGAATTCGATTTTAATGATTTACAGCACGCGACTTTGTATGAAGGAAATTAATAATCGAGAGGTTCATTCTAAGATATTAGTGAGTGAATAATGAGAATCTGGTTATTATTGAATTCTTTTTACTTCCTTGTACGAAGTAAAGGAAGTATTGTAATCGCCAAAATTTTCGATTCTCAGATTTCTGTGGAAATATGCATTTTGGCCATCCCTGAATCCATTTTGACTAATTTCGTCGTGCCGTCTGTACGTACGTATTTATCTCGCATAACTCAAAAACGGTAAGCCGTAGAAAATTGAAACTTTATATTTAGGACTGTTATAACATCTAGTTGTGTACCTCCCTTTTTGGTCATTATACAACTACCGGAAGTGGTACTTTACTTGAAGCCTATAATAGATTTTCATGAAAAACTATATTCAAATATAATTTAAAACTTTCCAAATTTGGTATATAAGACTACTATATCAATGGAAATAACATAATAGATTTTGGTTAAAATAGACTAACCGGAAGTGGCACATTACATGAAGCTGCTAACAGTTTTCCTTGAAAATAATGGTATTATTTTAATTTTAGAAATAAATGCTGCAAATAAAAGTTTTAGAGAATTAAATTCTGCATCTAGCACATTAAGAATTTTTAAATTAGCTTTTTGCATAAGCGAGATATCTAAATTTAAATATTATATTTTTTGATTTAAAAAAAAAAGTTTGCTATGGATTAGAACAAAACATAAAAGATTTAATGTCAAATATGTGCAATTAAAAAAATATCTATAGTTTAATACGCGTACAAGGAAGTCATGTGGTGTCCACATCAGATTTTTTTCTTTAAGACGAATGTGTTTGTAGAAAAAAATTAATATTTTTTCGGTAGTATCTATTATAATTTTTACCTTTAATACTTCACAGTTCATTATTTTAATGAAAACTTGTGCAGATTGATTATCTTTTTAAAACATTTTATGCCGATATTTAACATTCTTTCATTTTTCAATGGGGTAGGTGGTTCAGTGGTATCGAGTCGGCCTGTGAATCTTGAGAACCCTGATTCGATCCCCACAGGCGACAAACAATTTTCACCAAATTAAATCTACTTCCGTGGCTCCCCCTCCACTAACATCTTTGTGGACCGTGATTTGACGGCTGGTAACCGCACTTCACGCGAAGAAATATATCACTTACCTAGATCTGCTACGGCAGAGTGCCACACCCAGTAATGGGTAAAAAGCGTGATAATATATTTATTTTTATTTATTTATTCATCTGTCCTGGAATTAATTTTTATTAAACATTTCGTTCCTGATATACTACTTTGCTTCATCCACATTCATAACTTCTTTAGTACAGGCACGTTTATTCCTCCTACTTCAATTTAAGATCTTGTAATTGCTTTGTAAAAAATTGACATCTATCGATTAATATTTGCAAATTACAATTTTGGCACATAACTATTCAAAATAGTTTTATATACAGTTGTAACAAAGTGAAACAATTCAGAATTAGTTTTTGTTATAATTAGGATTTTTCACTATCAACTCATCTTCGAAAGATACAGACAAATTAAATATTATCTTAAGTATCTTTTTTGTAAAGTTGACTTGACAGAGTTTTGGTTATCAAATTTATTAGTGCAATGTTTGTAATAAATTCAGTATTCTTCGATCATTATTTATCGAGTTTATGGTCTCTCTGAATTGTCACGCTTGTTAACTATTATGTGATGACATATCTGGGTAAATTATTAGCCGTGCGTTGGTCTGAGATAGCTTTTGATCCTTGTATTTCATCCCTTAGAAGCGTCTGGTGGTTTTTATGTAAACTCGAGCATGGGAACAGTTATCTCTAACCAAGTCAATAATTCTACCCTCTTACCCCTTGTCAGCACATCCCTTGGAAAACAACAACAAATAGTTAGTGGTGGTATAGCTTTTGGATTGACAAGATGTAGTCTTGCCATGTAGTAACCTTAGTTCAAATGTTGTTGTTGTTTGCTATATTCGGTCAAGTTGTTAAATAGAGATTTAATATGTTTCGTTTAATATCTATCACTTTTGTAATTTTGTAACTTTTCAATTTATTCAAGCATTTATCTAATTTTGTTTTTATTTCACTTCCATGGCTATTTTATATTTTGAACGTAATTTTTAATATTTTTTTATTTAATTTCTGTCGTTACAACGCATGTAAATATAATTCTGTTTATTGATTTAGATGCAGAATTTTATGCTCTACAACATTTATTTGAAGCATTTTTGCCTAAAATAATTTGGGGAGCAATGCGCACGGAAAAACTGTTTTTTCATGTTAATCGCCTATGTACACAGGTATGATGTTCCACCCGGTATATATATATGTGTCTCTTTTAATATAATAACTCCTGCAATGACCCAAAATAAAAATATATCCTCATTATTATACGCACTTAACAATGACAATATATTTTCTTAACATACGAGTATTTCTTGTTAGTTTTATATAATTTTAAATATGCCTTTAAAACTAGTTACTATGGCTGGTACCACAAGCTTTATTTTCAGGTGTTTTAAGAGCATGGTTTTAACGTGTTAAAGATAGCTAAAACATCAAAATACACTGCTCTTAAAACAGGCAAAAACAGAGCTTGTGCTACCAGGCTATGAATCTAGAATCAAGCAATTAAAAAGTCAAGCGAATTACTTAATTCTAAGATGTTCAGATGTAAGATAATAAACCTGTCTAATTAAATTATAAAGTGTAATAAAACTAACTGACACCATGGTATTTTTAATGAAATTAGAACGGATACCAAAGTGATTTTGTTTCTTTTTAAATTGATTTCCTATACATGGTTTTAATTTAATTGTGCATATTCTGAACAAAGTCAAGAAGTTTTTCATTATTCCGGCGGAAGATAGATATCCTGTAAATTGAAAAGAATTGTTACCTCATTGATTGAATGATGTTTTATTTTTCTAATAATAAAACCAACTTTGATATATGATACGAAAACGACACATTGAAATCATTAAAATGAGGTAATACGTATTAAATAAAGTATGTATGTATGGGATAGGTGGTTCAATATCGAGTCGACATATGGATTTAGGAACTTGGAATCGATTCTCACAGCCGACAAACAATATTCACTATATTAAAAAATTACCCATGTGGCTCCCCCCCCACTAATATCTTTGGGGGCCGTAATTTTACGGCTGATAACCGGACTTACCGAGATCTGCTGCGATATAGTGCTACATCCAGTAATGGGTAAAAGGCGTGATTATGTTTTTATTTACCTATTTATAAACAATCTTTTTAAGAAGAAGAGAGACGTCATAGGTCGTGGATAAAACTGTACAAAACGAAAACTTACTTGCACCGAACTGATAAAATGATAAATATATTTAAAGTTAAGTAAAAAAAAAATAGAATAAGGAAAGCACACATTAATGATATTTACAATTATTTAAAATTAAAACATAATGGCTGGTAGCATAAGCTCTGTTTTTGGGTGTTCTAAGAGCACGGTTTTAACATGTTAGAGATAGCTAAAACAGCCAAATACACTGCTCTTAAAACAGGCAAAAACAGAGCTTGTGCTAGCAACCAATGTTTTTCAAGAAATACTATATGATCGGCGTTTGACGTGTGAAATATTGTTACCTATAAGAAGTTAATAAAATTTAAATTATAAGGTGTGAAGAAATAAATATAGAAATAATTGTCATAATAAATCTTGTCAATGTTTCGTAACATTCCTCGCAGCAAGATTTTTTAATTAGAAGATGAAATATATAATTATTATCATTTGTAATCATATGATTTGATGGCCCAGCGTTAGATCAAAGAAGAAACTATTCAATTTACTAAAAATTGATGAAATTAGTGTTTGGAATTGTAAATAATTAAAAGAGCATTAACCAGAAACGAATGTACGATAACCATACACTAGATGTGAGAGAAATAGAAATAGCATCTACACTCGTACAAGCAGATTAATTACACGTAGAGCAGATTTTATCTAAACTAGCCTAGAGAATAGTGTCAAAGTTGAACAACCTAAGCCAGAGGAGAGATTTACTAGTGCCAAATGTAATATAAAGGGTTGCTGATACCATCATTTCTTTGTAACGATAATCTTTTGAAATATTGCTGCAAACTTTAAAAAATCACTTTTGTTATTTGCTCTTTGTAAAACAGTCAAGAAATAACCATCAAATTGCTATTAAACGAAAAGCTGAATAACTGGATTATAATAATTTGGTCTATTATAAAATATTGCAACTATTTTTATTATAACAAAACAAAGATAAATTTACTAACCATTAGTTATACCTTATTTTATAGATAGGTACGATTATTTAAAAAAGATATATGGTAATCCGCATAGAAATATTTGGAGAATATTTGTGGTGTATTCGGTCTGAAACGCACCGAAGATCTGATAATTTTTTGAAACGATATCCAGATTTCTAAAAATCATCATTTCTAATAGAAAATATGAAGAATATTCCAATTATACAGGATGTTTCTATACCTCTGCACGAAATTTTAATGACATTGTCTATTAGTATTATAATATAAAAGAAAAAAAATAATAATCTAATTTTAATGAAATTGGAATCGAAATACGAAATAAATTTTAATAAGATTAAAAAAAAAGATAATGACAGTTAATATTTATATTATTTAATAGTATGTAGTCAGTTGGAAATGGGGTTGGACAAATCTATTATGTATGATAAATCCTGATATACATATATAGGTACAATAGAACAACAGTTATAAACTTTGTTAACAGATTTATGTATGATTCACTGTACTTCAAAATCATAATATATGTCTAACCTATGATAAATAGTAATATAACAGTCGATTGAAAAAAATATATAATAAACCGCTTCACACATCATTTGTGTAGAATAATTCCTTCACTTCACCTACAACAGATAAATCCACGTACACAGAACTAGGTCTTCCAGTCACAGATACAGGTAACCAATTTATCACTGGGGATATTTCACACAGTTCTCATGCAGTCAGCGGGTTACAACGGTCAAAGAATCCAAGTATGGTACTGGTATATATACTTGTTTGATATAGTCGTATTTTCAGTTGACACATTCCTGCAAAATTATTTATAATACGCTATTATTTACCTTATAAAAACGACTTTATATTCTGATGTGTTACAGTTAACTGTATAAATGTTAAACTTGCGATAAAATTACTTATTATGTGTAGGTTTAGTAAGAAATGAAAAATTTTGGTTTAATTGTAGTAAAACCAACCAAATATTCACAACAATCAAAAGTACCATTTTGTTATATGACGTACTATTAGAAAACAGTGGTTCATTTTATTTTATTATAGAGAGAAAAGTTTAGATACCACCAGGATTTGAACTTGGGATCTTTGAACTTCGTTCAAATGCTCTACGGTACTCACGTAATTTAAATCTGATGTTATATGCAAGAAGATCGAGGCTATCTTTGACATAACAAAATAGAGAGAAACAAATTGGAATAACATCAAGTGTACTCGTAAAACTACGTCAAATCGACTTCTCTATCTCAGTGATTCTCAACCCTTTTTTGTCGTGGTACACTTTTATGAATTTCAAAATTTGGCGGCACACTAACAATAAGATAAGTTTAAAAGAATTTTACTTACCTATAAATACACTATGTAAAATAGTTTGATAATAATTGTTGATTATACTGACAAATAAAATAATATGTACTACAAAAACAACAGAATGATCATTGAGTGATAAATTACAAATTAATTATAAGAATGTCCCGCGTGGGGCCGCGCGGGTTGAGGGCCTGACTGACAACCATAAGGTCGTAGGTACAAAGGATATATGACCTAAGTAGTTGGTCCGATATATAAATTAAAAAAAAAAATTATAAGAATACATTTAATGCGAAATTTGAGCTTGATGTTATTTGAAAATTTCGTTTATATTTGGTCGTAAAAATAATAATGCCACTCGAATTTCGTCATCTACATTTAAAAGTCCCGATCTTTTTGTCGTTTTTATATTGGTTAATGTTGAAAATCCAAATTCGCAGAAATAAGGAGTAGAAAATTGTAATATTTCTTATTGTATAAAATTTGACGGCACACTTCAAAAAAACAGTGGTTGAGAATCACTGCTCTATCATATACTGTGTGGCAGTACGGTGGTGTGGTTAGCGTTACGGTATTTGAATCCAAGGAGTTGGAATTCATTCAAGCTAAAAATATATGAACTATCATTATTATCCTGTTGCATAAATAAATAAAGCAATATTGTATTAGAAATCTAGAACACGGGTGTTTACCACGTTAATGTGGTAAAATTCAATCTGAAATAAGTTCCAATAAAACCTAGTATGATAGCTTTTTGCAACCAATTACAATGTAAAAACACTTGAATATTCGACTAATAAGCACAGTTTTATTCTGATAAAATTCGGATACGAAGTTAAAATCTAGTCACTAAGTTAATACGAGTAAGTTTATATGCTGTCAATTTGACATAAAATTATTAAACAGCAAGTTAAAAAAAGGGCAAAAAAATTTCAAGGAATATACGAGTACATTCCGATGTGCTGATTCATAACCAAAATGATTTTTTTTAAATTCGTAAAATTATGGACATTATAATCGAGTATAACAGCTTGTGTTTATAAAGCGTTCAGAAGGCAGAGGAGTTAGTTTAAAGAGGGTTTTATTACAATTTTTATTTCAAACTTTACTGCGTATATTACTATTTTTAAATTAAAATTATAAAAAAATATATTATTTCCACATTTTTCCTATTTATTTTTATGAAACGATAAAAATATTGTTAAATATGACAAAGTTCGTCTTGAATTCTGAAACAAATATAAATAACTAAAAAACTAAAACATCTTTTGATCCTGTTACCTCATTAATTTAAAGAACAATCTTATAAACCTTAATCCAATCTCCTTGCATCATCGTGGACAGTTACATATGTACTTGCATTCTCACATCACAATCTCATCTATCCCGGATACGGGGCATCCGCTGTCTTGGCCCCCGCGAGGTCAGCGGCGCCAGGGGGGCACCACGTTCCCGTAGCGGGAAGCATGTGTTACATATTGTTATCATGGTGTGTCGTGTTCGGCTAACGGTGCACGGGCTGACAGGGTAAAGAATCACCCGAGGAACGAATATACCATCTGCACAATGCCGGCGTGCGTACTTCGGTACGGGAACGAGAGCGGTGCCTTGTGCAACGTTGGAAATATTTATGGATGCGTTTTGTGGTAATTATTGTAGGTAATGATGGCCGTTCAAAAGAATATTGCTAGAAGATAGGTGTGCGTAAATTGAGATGGTTTTAGCATATTCAATGTTTATTGAAATTTAATTGTTCGTCAGTATGGTGGTGTGGATAGCGATACGGAATTCGAATCCGGAAATCCCGAGTTCGAATCTCACTCAAGGTAAAAATTATATGAACTACTACACTGCGGCTCGGTCAGTGCGGACCCTGTACTGTAATTAGGATTAAGTTCCTGTTGTACAGCGTAACATAAATAAATAAAAGGCTGATGAAACAAATTATTGGTGAAATAGAGAGTGAAAGATGATGTGGACGATTTAAGATTGCTGTGTAAAGGAATAATTCTGAATGGAAGAAATAAACGAGATTGAGAAGAAGTGGTGTTGCATGTCAGTTGAAATGGTTTACTTATGTGCAGTGCCGCATCTAGATAATTTATCGCGCATCTGCAAATTCTCTTTAAGTCGCCTAGAATTAATCTTTGTATTCAAATAAAATAAAAATAAATATATCATCACGCCTTTTACCCATTACTGGATGTGGCACCTTTACCGTAGCTGATCTCGGTAAGTTATATATTTCTTCACGTAAAGTGCGGTTACCAGGCGTCAAATCACGACCCCCAAAGATGTTAGTGGAGGGGGAGCCACAGGAATGGTTTTAAATTGATGGAAATTGGTTGTCAAACCATGATTCTCAAGATCCACAGGCCGACTCAATACCACTGTATTGTATTCAGGAAAATAAATTCCTGGTTTTTGGGTCATCTAAATTTTGTTTCAAATAGTACCTAATTAATCGCCATATTTTAATGAAATGTTTAACCCTTTATTATTCTTTAATTATTTATTTATCGATCTTCAAATTGATATTTTATATTTCAATCTTTGTAAAATGATTTGTAAAATGAAAGATTTATAAAACATGTTGGTAAAATTGAGGAAGAGAGATTGTTTGGACGACTTAGGAATAAATGATTGGATGATTGAAAGTTTTTTCGTGAGTGAAAGGTTTAGGGTGGGTGGATTGCATGAAGGCGGGCTAACTCTCGGGTTACGCTAACCCAGGGTCAAGTTCTTAATATAAGAGTGTCTATCTGCAATTGTGTAGAATGTATTTTCAAAAACGAACGCAGGCAGATGCTTCCTTCCATTCTTATCTTTATAGATTCGTAAATGACAAATTTATGAAACAGGTGTATAGGAAGCGAATGGATGGATGTGTTCAAGAGGGTTTGTTGCATGATTGAGGATTTCGAGTGTGAGGAATGAAAGAGTTTGTATGGAGGAAGCGTGAGTGTGGTTAAAGCGAGAATCGTGTGTCAGGATAAAAATGTTGACCGAACACTGATTTTTTGTTTAATCTGTTGATGGATGTTCTGAGACCGTTTCAATGTTTAATGGGATATAGCGCGATATTATGTATGTATGTATGAATAATTTTATATATAAATGTAGATTTAATACTTATATACAAAAGAACTTAAATGAATTGTATAAAGTAAATAACTTTTGCAATGAGAATTTATTACGAGTTTTAAAATCTTGAAAAAAGTATAGTATTCTATTTTTACTTGTTATAAGCTTGAAGATGAAACGAAAATGACCATAAATTGAAAATCTTTTATACTAAGATTACCATTAGAAGCTTGAGAAGTAGACAAACTACTAAGCAGAGGTGTAGCAACCGGGGGTGTAAGGAGTGCGATGCATACGGGGCCATGAGCTAGAGGGGCCCACGAGGCAAAGTGCCAATGGGGCTTTATTTTCATTAATACTTACCATATATACAGGGTGAGTCTGGGAAGACGCCCCCCCCCCTTTAACTTTTTTATTATGAGTAATAGAAAAAAATGGTTCATATGAAAGTTTTATTATTTTAAATATACTATTTGATGGCAGATGTAGATATTTTTTATAAAGTCAGGTTTACAAGATACGACTATCAACTTTTATTTTTTAAATAGCAACCTATAATTATTTTACTAAATTAAAAACCGCCATTTTTTTCTCTATTCAACGGTGTATTAGTTTTTATTAATGTATCTGAAAAAATTCGAGAAAAATAAGAAAATAATTTGTTTTAAGTTGTTTTTGTTACTGAATTTGTTGCTTTAGTTTGTTAAGTTGTATAACACTGTTACATTTTGTTTATTTTCACATAGCCACCTATAATATTTGTATAAAAATTATTTCTAGTATTTCTCAATTTTTTCAGATACATTAATAAAAACTAATACACCGTTGAAAAGAGAAAAAAATGGCGGTTTTTATTTTAGTAAAATAATTATAGGTTGCTATTTAAAAAATAAAAGTTGATAGTCGTATCTTGTAAACCTGACTTTATAAAAAATATCTACATCTGCCATCAAATAGTATATTTAAAATAATAAAACTTTCATATGAACCATTTTTTTCTATTACTCATAATAAAAAAGTTAAAGGGGGGGCGTCTTCCCAGACTCATCCTGTATATATATTTCCTGGAAAGTTATTTATTTAGGAATTTCACTTTAATTTATTAATTTTGAAAATGCAATTTGCATTTTAATGAAAAATAATCTTAATTAAAAAATAAAAATTAAACAACATTTATTTTAAAAAAAAATTCGAATAAGGCACAGACATGAATTAAAAAAATTAAAATTACATTTAGAACTTAAATGAGCCAAATGAACATTAAAATTTTAATACAAGGAGTAAGGAAGCGCCTCTTAATCCCAGTGGCACACCGGCTCACAAAGGTCTTGCTACGCCACTGCTACTATGACCAGTAAAATTAGACAAAAATGTCTAGCTAGTATCTTTAATTGAACATCATACACCGTTTGTCCCAAGTAGATAGAAGCTTATGAGAAATATGTTTTTTAATAATTAAAAGTGCCCAGCAAACAATAATTGTGCCACAAATTACAAATAATTAATTAAATAGTTTGATCAAAACGGTTAAGAAGTTCATAGGTCCATAGGTATACAACAAAAAAGTGACTTTGCATTCAGTATTACGGAAATCAATATCAATATCGTATGCAGAAACTTATCCGTGAACATATTTTATAATTCTGTTTGATGTGCGTGCATACGTGACAAGTTGACCGTGAGAACATTCTATCCGCATTTATGTATCGGAATTACAGCTCTATTTACGCAAAAAATTAGGGGTATATCATCAAACTTATTACTTAACATTGTACACAAACTATAAACATGTTTTGCATAAGTGTTATTCTGAATAACGTAAGTGGAGTGAACTTTGAACTTCACTTGTCGCAAATTCTGGGTTGAACGTGGATTGAGGTCGATGTAGTGATATCATAAACCTCTTTGTGAAGTTACTTGACGTGTTATATGATCTTCTTGTTTGCAATTGAGTTTGACATTAATTGACCGTTTGGCAAAAAAATTAAACAGTTCTCGTGCAAAATGTGGGTGTAAAAATGTTTCATGTACAATGTAATCATACATGTAAACATGATTGGGTACTTATTGATATTTTCAATGATATTGATGCTGATTATATCTGACACTTTCATATATACTGCAATATAATTAAATAATGTGGTTCTCAGTCTACTTTCAGTCCAAGACATAATACACATAATTAAAAATAAATAAAAATAAATATATCATCACGCCTTTTACCCATCACTGGGTGTGGCACTCTGCCTAAGCAGATCTCGGTAAGTGATATATTTTTTCGCGTGATGTGCGGTTACCAGCCGTAAAAACACGGCCTCCAAAGATATTAGTGGTGGAGGAGCCACAGGGGTAGATTTTTTAAATTGGTGAAAATTGTGTGTCGGTTGTGGGAATCGAACCAGGGTTGTCAAGATCCACAGGCCGACTCGATACCACTGAGCCACCTACCCCATATAATATACACATAATTTATATATATATATATATATATACTAAATAAATAGGTTATGGCCCAGTGTTTCAATCAGAGCCGTTTCAACCCGGGGCATATGGGCGACAAGCCAAAGGGGCGGCGATAGCCGCCCACCCTACGATTTTAAATATATTTATATCCGAGTTCGCTTTATAAAGACCAAGAAAAGCTAAGTTTTTAAAAACTTTTTGTATATTTAGTACAAGTACTTATCTATGTACTTAGTTTATGTATTTGCTTTATCTTATTGTATCACAATATACGTACTTTATTGTCTTTATATTTTATTATTGTATGTTTATATCCATAATTATTGTATGTATTAATATAAGATTTTAATAAATAAAATGTATGTAGTCTGTGTTTTATTTAAGGTAAAATATTTCGAGATTCATTCCAGATAATCAACAGGGAGGAGGGGGCGGTTGCAAAATTATTCTTATATAAGGGTGACACATACCTTAGGAATGACACTGGTTTCAATCTCCAAATATATGTGGTTTACAACTATTCGTTCGGGTCAAGGAGATTTATAAGAAAGAATCAAAATTTCAGTATGCAATGCTAAGTTGCTATACGAATTGTTATTAGTTACTTTTCAAGAATCTAGTTATAATAAATACATACCTAATGCACGGACTTTACAAAATGAAAACGTCATCTTATTGCACAAAGATAAATTTATTTTATTCTAATGGCCGGTTTTATAAAGAACAGAATAAATTTATTCCATAGTAAATGTATTTAAATGAACCAATTGAAACAAAAAGACAAAATATTTATTGTCCATATTGTGAATACTCGGTGCAACTAGATTAAATAAAATATTATAAAAAAAATAAATTTTGTGAAACTTATAAGTGTTTTTTAAATATATATTTTTAAAATTAACCGATTCTAATCAATTTTATTTATTTCATGGCAAACATAACATTACTGTCAACAGTTCGTTTATCATTTGAATGAATAAATTTTATTTACTATGGAAGTCAATAAAATTGTCGTTTATAAAGCAAGCCATTAATAAAACTGAAAAAAAAGAAAATTAAATCAAGCCTAAAATATTCTACATATTTATTTCAATATTACCAGTGATACAATTGGAACATTATATTCTGTGCTAGATCAGTGTTTAATGTTTTAACACGCAAATAAACTTAAAATTATGTAAATCTAAAAACGAATCCTTTTAAAATAAAATATAAGTTATGAAGATGTGACATTGACTATCTTACATCGGCAATTCAGTGTCGGAAAATAGGATTGCCTTTCTCAAACTCATATAAAACATTAGAATACTATTAAAAGTATTACAGTATTATAAATAATTAGAAATTATAGAAACGATTTTGCATTTTGAGAAAATAAAATGTTATCTTTATATTATATACTCATTATAATTTTAAATATGAGGTGGCTTAGTGATATCGAGTCGGACAGCGGATTTAAAATCCTGAATTCGATTCCCACAGCCAAGAATTATAATTATCACCACATTAATATTACCCCTGTGGCTTCACCTCCATTAATATGTTTAAGAACCGCGATTTGACGACTGGTAACCGCATTTCACCAAGCGTCAATATATCACTTACAGAAATCTGCTACGACATTTTGTATTTATAATTTTAAATATGATCAAACGTCTCCATATCAAATATAAATAAAATTTTCGAGTTTAAATATATGAACTCTTACCCTAAAATACAGCACTTCCAAAATTAGGATATTATTAAACAATTTATAATAATTTTATATTCTATAATAACATAAGAGTTGCATATTAATTTATATTGTGTATTAAAATATGTCTGATATATTTATTAGTACACCAAAATATTATTTGTCTTTGCAATCTGAATAAAGAGAATGAGTCAGTTATGCACAATAAATGAATAAATTTAGTGAATTTATAACCTATTTTATATGCGTAGTACGAGTAAATATCAATCGAGTAGTATTTTGTTGAATGTGAATGTATTCTCTGGGATGATAATGCTGTCATTTTCTCGCGGTAGTACTGGCCCACGCAATCAATGACGATTGTGAGTGCTATTGAATAATCGGTCGTGATTTGAAATAAAAATAAAGGCCATCATTTTAGCATTTCTGCGACCGTGGTCGCGCCGCATCGCCGCCACTCGCGAAAAGAACCTCTTGAATTTCAAATGAAGTGTTTCTTGTTTGTTGTACACTTTTTAAAAAGTACCTAATTCACGTCTCCGCCGAAGAAAGCAATGAATATTTCATCAATCTTATTTATGCATTAAAAACATCAAGTCCGCATTTAGGCCATCGTAGATACATTTAACGGCCTCGCTGGAAATAGCTCTTTTTCCCTGTGACGGTGAATTTTGCATACTGTTTTGTATTTTGTGTTTGTTCGTCGTTTCTCTGTTCATGTGCAAATTTGTCATTGTTCGCTGCATTCGCACAATTAAATTATTGCAGTTTATTGTTGGCAGAAGTACTCCAAGATTTTATATTTTATTTTGTTATTCTACAAAACAAGAATTTAATCCCAATTACAGTACAGGGGACTTACAGCTTATAATGGCACCAGCATCTGAACCAGTCAAATACAATATATTTTTCTATATAAGTTCAAGTCAGTGAGATTTGAACGCACGACCTCTTGCTTCTTAATTAGTAAAAGCAATTCTTACTTTGGTTATATCCACTGAGCTATTTCTCTAATGTAACACAAATAGAAATAAATTAGTAATGAGATTTTATAATATTGTGCGTTGAGAAGAAATATTAGAGGTGTTGGTTTCAACCCCAGTCCACATTCTATTTGGTGATTATTCCAAATATATCTAAATCTCCAGCAGTGTATGGTAGAAAAAATCAGGCCAGAGACATTTAACATGGAAAATCAGTTATTCCGTTGCCAAGTGTTTAAAATAATAGTAGTAGAAATTTTATGAAAACAAATAAATAAATTCGAATAGTGTTACTAAATTTAGGTCACACAACAATGAGAATTCACGTGTTAAAATTACTAATAATTTGATTGTTAAAAAAACAATATTTCTTTGCTGTACTCTTTCTATTCATTGTTGGAATACTTAATTGTTGAAATCATTCTTGTTTAAATTTTTCATTATTATATTTATTCATTGCTGTGGTCTTTCATTGTTGAAATATTTAATTGTTGAAATCTATTATTGTTCCAATTTTTTCCTTTTTGACGTTTTTCATTATTGTACTCTTTCATTGTTGTGGTTATTCATTGTTGGAATATTTAATTGTTGAAATCATTCTTGTTTCAATTTTTCATTATTGTATTTATTCATTTCATTGCTGAAATATTTAATTGTTGAAATCTTTCAGTGTTTAAATTTTTTATTTTTGACGTTTTTGATGATTATACTCTTTTATTGTTGTAATCATTTATTGTTGGAATATTTAATTGTTGAAATATTTCATTGTTTCAATTTTTCATTATTGTATTTATTCATTGTTGTGATCTTTCATTGTTGAAATATTGAATTGTTGAAATCTTTCAGTCTTTAAATTTTTTATTTTTGACGTTTTTGATTATTGTACTCTTTCATTGTTGTGATCATTCTTTGTAGGAATATTTAATTGTTGAAATATTTCATTGTTTCAATTTTTTATTCTTGATGATTTTGTTTGTTGTAATAATTAATTGGGGGGATATGATTTGATGGCTGGTAACCACAACCGTAATATTTGCGTTCATAAAGAAATCATTAGTTGCAAATCGAAAGAGCGTTTATTACGATACGCAAAATTTTGTTTTAGACGGTTGATACAACCTCTAAATCTGAGCAATTGCATGCATGTCAATAACAGTTACAACAACAACATGTCATATACAAATTGCCCTACATTGACTCAATTTAAAATATATCAGATTTTTTTTAAATTTATTTTTTCAAAGATGCAAAATAGAAAAAATGGTACAAATAACTAATTTTATAAGACTTTTATCGCACGCGTTCAAGTTTAGATAATTTAAAAAAGAACAAAATATCATTGTATAACATTATAATAAATAAACGTTATTTTTATTTCGTTATTATAACGTTACTATACAACAAATTTATTAGAATTGAGAAAAAATATTATTTCATTATAAATTACTGTATTGAAAAAATTAAAAATACCTACCGCAAAAGACATGAATAAATAAATATAAAAATAAATTGAAATTTCAAATCAAGTTTTTGTATTAAATTAATAAATTATTTTTGTTATTGTCAATTTGTCATTTATGTAGTGACAATGACATTTATAACACAACATGAAACAAGAAATATTGCTAAATTAGGAAATTATATTCTCAACGGTAAATTGGGTAAAATATTTTAATTTATAAACATACATAATAATAATGGGGTAAGTGGTTCAGGGATATTGAGTCGGCTTATGTATTTATTTATTTATGTTACTCTGTACAACAGGAACTTAATCCCAATTACAGTACAGGGTCCGCACTCACCGAGCTGCAGTGTGGTAGTTCATTTTAGCTTAAGTGAGATTCGAACTCGGGATCTCCGGATTCGAATTCCGTATCGCTATCCACACCACCGTACTGACGGACATGAGGTATGAGAACTATCCCTGTGGCTCCCTCTCCACTAAAATCGCAAACATCTTTGAGGGTTGTAATTTGACTGCAAAAAGCCGCACTTCACGCGCATAAATATATCACTTACCAAAATCTGCTACGACAGAGTAATAAGTAAAAGGCAGGATGATATATTTATTTATTTATAATACTGTTCTTGCGATCCTGATTTGTTACTTTACGATTACTTTACATTATTTTGTGATTGTAACATTATTTAAAAAATATTAATAAATGAAACGTTACTATAATGTTATCGGGTATCATTACGTTATGTTTTCCATCTGATTTAAATGTTGAATGGAATGCGCCCTAATATAACCATAGCTATAAAATGTCAGCATCAATTTAAAAATCACATAACTGCACTTATATGGTAATATGGATATGGCATCACGTCAGTATCTTACATTACTGCAAAGTCATAACACCACCGTAACAGTACCAGCGCGCAAGAACGCAATTCATTAATAAATTTATGGCAGTGAGATAGCTATTGTGGATGAAAAATCGTCGTTTTGACAAACGATCGGTTACAAGGAGGCGGCGCGAGGTTGATGGGCTGTTGTCATCTGCCGCGTTCAATGACTGCCCACAGCGTTTCCCGTCGAATATTCGCATGGTCGCGTGCACTTCTGAGCTTTGTCACCAAATGTGCGATGGTACCAGCAAAACTTCGAGTTGACTGACGAGTCACGGGATTTGGAGCGCGGCCGTGATGACCTAGTGCTATTTGGATAGAAATTACCTCGTGAAGAACGTTGCAGTACTGATATTTGTTGTTGTAATTCATCCATTCTTCGAAGTAGCTCACTGGTTAGGTCTGGTTGATATGAGGCCGTTGTAGCCGCAATGTGTGATTGCGGTGAGATCTCCAAAACTTTGTCAGCTAGTCGCGCGATGCCATCAATGCTGGATTCAGCCTGTGTTGCTAGTATTGCCTGTACATGGTTGGGAAGGCGGCTAGCCCACAATGTACGTAGCAGCGTCTCCGACAAAGTGTCTCCTCCGAGATCTTTGAGACACCGGAGAAACTGAGAAGGTTTCCTATCTCCGAGTTCTTCACGCTCTAACAGTTGCCGCGTCTTTTGCTCTTGTGTTGCTGACAAGCGCGCTACCAGTTCTTCTTTAATCTTGTTATACTTCCCGGTTTCAGGTGGCGCGATGATTATGTCTTTTACTTCACTCGCGTATTTAGCATCGAGATTGCCAATCACATACCCGTACTTAGTGTCGTCACTTTTAATGCCATTAATTAAAAATTGTCCCTCTAACTGACCGAACCAGAGTGCTGGGTCGGAAGGCCAAAACGGAGGCACGCGAATAGTGATTCGACCTACGTTGACTTGCTCTACCGGATCCATTATAATTATTGTAAAATAATTTTCACTATCATGCACTAAAATGTTTGATATCACGTCGGGGTCACCAAATTGTGGATGAAAGGTTAAATTACAATAAAATAACAGACACTGAATATATAATTTAGTTTTAATTAAAGAAGGATAAACTAGCATGTACAAAATATAACTGTTTTTCTATAACTGACTGTTGTCATAATAATAAAATGCGTAACCATAATAAATAGTTGAAATATTGAAAGTTTTTCATAGATCACTGCGTCGCTACACTATCATTGACAAATAATACGCAGAATCGTCGGTGTGGAGTCTCGGCTCGGTGCCAACAAAAGAAAAACAATACAACTCACTGGTAAGTGGTGCTGGCGCGCGAAAAACTGTGCTTATGGGTTACTTATCGGCCGATCAGCTGTTATGCAGTCGCCACTTGGCACGTAATATCCGCTTGCCAATGAATTTATATTCAATAGTCGTGTTTTGTTTTCGAAAACAATGCGGATATCAAATAATATTTTCCCATATTGTAGTAGGTATGGTTTGATCGTAATCGATAATCGTATTGGATTACAAAATCAAATGCATACGTTGATGGTATTCTTATGGTATTTAATTTCTGCACATTTACTACTGAAAAGGTAATAAAATTTATATAAACATGAGGATTTATTAATGATTCAGGCAATAAAATCTACTACCATATTAATTTCTTTGCTACTCTATGTAACAGAACACAATCTCAAATCCCAATAGACCTTCATCACTAAGAATAATGACACAACTGTCGTTAAGTTTCAAAACTTTCAATTGTATTCTTCAAAGACTGATAAAACGACCTCTACAAAATGATCATTTAAAAAATGTATTTAATGTTTAAAATAATGTTTATTTGTATTATAAAATTATTTTATTGGTAAGTGATATATTTATTTGCGTGAAGCGCGGTTAACAGCCATCAAATCACGACCCCTAAAGATGTTAGTAGAGGGGAAGCCAGAAGGGTAGTTTTAACATGGTGAAAATTGTTTGTCGACTGTAGAATTCGAACTAGAGATCACAAAACCATAGGCCGATTCGGTACCACTGAGACACCTACCCCATTATTATAAAATTGTAACAATATGAGCTATCTCATTGTTGTTATGTTGCGTTTCGATAAGATTGGTTTCGTGTAATTTAACACTCGTGACCACATGTGCCATTAAGGCTGAGTATGAGATCTTTTGGTTTTAGAATATAGGACATTAAATTATAAAAAGAGACAGTTATAGTTAATATTCTTAGAATTCCAACAAGATTTCATGTTCGCGTTATCTGCAGTGCCCGAGTGTTAGACTACATAACCAAAACACTTGAGACATCTGTGTCCACCCCGATGTGTGGGGGATGGATTCCAGATGTGGGTATCGTACCCAGGACAGCAAGTGTTTTGGTGGAAACCAGCAGTCTCGTCCATCGACTCAACGCGTGAAGAAGTAGATCTTCACATCACGCGGTATTCGCGTTTTATTTAATTTTAAACTAGATTAATGAATTAAGTATTATAATTAATAAAAATTTAATTTAAGTAATAATTCTGTTTCCATCCTCATATTAAATTATAGCGTTTCGTGTTACATTTAGTATGAAAATATTTGTTATTAATGTGTTCATAAAATTTCAAGACTGCATCCAATCCTTTCGTGTTATAATTGACGCAATCCAGAAAGATTAACTTATTCACCCAGCTCTGCTCGTTTTACAAAATTATTATTATAAATAAATAGTGCTGCCGGTGATGGGAAATATAAACAAAACACATATTCTGCAGACTATAGTAGTTATTTATGTACCACGATCATTATTATCTAGTAACGTTCGTAGTCCATATAAAATATAATATTTCACTAGGATATGCAAAATTACTTTTAACTTATAATAATTATGATTATGAGCTGGTGTTATAAACGAAACGGGCGTTATGAACGAAAAGAGCGATATGAATCATAATATTCGTATATAATGTCCCCATCGTTATGGAGTTCTCTATATACTTCATATCAGAGTAAAACACAATAAATAATTTTCAAGAGAAAAATAAAAAATTTAAAGCTCAAAATTTATCTAATTCCTTGCTATAATTATTGAAATAATATAACAATGACAGATATATATATATATATATATATATATATATATATATATATATATATATATATATATATATATATAAATGTAAGAAACATCATATACAGCAGTATATACTGTATTTGGACGAAATTTTATGACATATTTAAAAATTATTTATATATTAAGATAATTTTAAAAATACTCGTTGCATAATTATGTTTAGAATGATTTGTGAAAATGAACTACTGTAAAAATGTGAATAAATCACCCTTCTAAAATGAGTTGCGTTCTTGACGTGTCTCCTGCTGTTTTCTGTTTGTGGTTAATTTCAAAACAATTGAGTTTTTTAACTGCCACTTCCTGTTTCGTCACAAATTAAAGAACTCATTAGCTATCGTGATTTGTGGATGTTCGTGATCTGCGCTTACGTTGCAATATTCACATACGGCTCTTCCTGCTTTGGTATTCATTACAACAAATAATATATAACTGTAAATTATTTAGCAAAACTTATATAAATTCTTTTTCTTCTAACTTTGATACTTCACAAATTTATCACACCTTGGGATCTATTCTGCAGATGTAGCACTGAATATATGTGATAGTTTGATAAATAAGTAACCAAGATAACGTATCACTTGCCATTAACGAAACTTACGGTAGAATATATCTTCTTTTACATACTTTTCAAAAGTGATATATTTGTATCGGCTGTGCCTTAATTCGGATGGCGACTCTGTTCAAAAGTAAATAAAAGTAAAATAATGTGTTGATACATATAGACAGACAAACGGTGCTTATTTGGGTTTTGAACGACTCTCATAATTAGGTATTTCTTAGATCCTATCTGGAACTACTAACCTTATCTTAAATTAGCTGACTACACAATCCATCATCATAAATCATTATAGCTGGTGATATTAGCTGGTAGCACAAGCTATGATTTTGGGTATTTTAAGAGCACGGTTTTAACATGTTAGAGATAGCTAAAACACCCAACACTGCTCTTAAAACAAGCAAAACAGAGCTTGTGCTACCAGCTATTGAATTTAATGAAATTTATAAATCAGAAAAAAAACAATAAACGGTTTCTTAGGATTAATGAGGTTTTTCGAAATTTACGAAATGTTTATATGAAATATTTTTTCCGTTAAAATTGTCACAAATTTTAAATTTCTTTGCGATTAATTTATACGAAACTTTTATTTTAGAAAATAAAAATTAAAGTTTTCAGATAATTTCTACAGGACTTCCAAAATACAGTGTTAAAATTAGGTTAAACATGAAAGTAAAAATTGTATTAAAATAGATGTTAAATCTAGTCGTTTATAATAAATTGTAATTGTTGGTTAAAAAAATCGTTTAGAAAATCATCAAGAGTCGAAAAAAGTTACTGATTAAATATATAAAAACTTTTACACCCTGATTCTCAAAAAAAAGGTTTGGCTAATCCTGAATTTTGGATTAGCTATAATCTTATTTTAGTCCCAATTTAAAAAGTTAGTCCAAATTATTTTCTGATAACTGAATGGTAACAAGATGATATTAGAGCTTATTTAAACATTTTTGAGAATATGGTTTAGCTTAATTTGAGTAATGCAATAAATGGGAGATTATACAAGTAGTTTTTTAATAGTATAATTTAGCTAAATTTGATTAATACAAAATTCAGGATAAGCTAAACTCTTTTAAGAATTAGGCTATTGATTCTTAAGTTTCCAAGAGTCGTTTTCAAAATAAAATTTCAAATGATCTAGTTTCATCTTTTAGTCAGTTTTAATATTGAGTACATAAAGTTCTTCTGGAATCATTTTAATTATCATGTTTTTTTTGTAAATTTACATTTTTATCTGATGATAAATCTGTTTAGCACAGTGATAGTGCTTTTTCACGAAAAATGCATGTTTTATAGCCGATAAATTTTAATTATTCGAAAATTTTACAAAACTTTTACGTTAATATCTGTGAAAGATACATGTTGACATAAACGAAAATTTCATATGTCATTAGCTTGTTAATGTACTTTCGAAACTTACAATGAAATATTTCAAATATTAAAACCATTGACCTCATATCACTAATAACAGCTCTATAAAATATGAACTATTGAAAATGGCAAAATAGAGTGCTTAAATCAGGTAGGTGGCTCAGTTGTATCAAATCGAACAGCGGATTTGAGATCCCGTGTTTGATTCCTATAACCAACAACTAATTTACGCCACATCAAAACTACCCCTGTGGCTCTCTCTCCACTAAAATCTTAGCGGGCTGTGATTTGACGGCTAGTAACCACAATTTCACGCGTATAAATATATCATTTACTGAGATCTACTACGGAAGAGTACCACACCCAGTAATGGGTAGAAAGGCGTGATAATATATTTATTTATAAACACAACAAATAAAAATTATAACTTTGGTTTAAAAGGAGATTTTTGTGTCATACTCATCCGAAATTTGTTAAAATAAAAATAATATATACAATAATATAAGAGAACATATAGAATTTGTAGTCGAGTTTCAATATCTATTTTCTCATTGGTCGGAGTGTGTATCTCTTAGGATTTTCGATATTCCGAGTGTGTTACAGGAACAGCGAGCAGCGACAGGACGAACGCAGAGTTCGGCACATTTTTACCACGAACGCGTCGCATCGAACTGGCATTTGGCGTATAGAACAGACATCGGTAGCAAAATCCCAAAGGTATTTTTATGTTCGCATATTCCTGCTCTGCCGTTTCATTTCCGGTGCTGTTTAAAATTTTCAATTTATCTTTTATATTGTATTGAACAATATCCATGGTTCCGTGCCTCTACTCTGTTGAGTTGTCCCAGCTCCAGAATATTTAAGTATGGAATATAAAAACAGGCGTCATTCCCGCTTTGTTTTTTGTTAATAAATATAGCGTTTCTGCATCACTTTACTTCCATTTTCAATATCTGATACTTTATGTCTCTATCTACATATATTAAGATTTTTTTCAATTGACGATTCTATTTTGTTCAGTTTGCTTTAAACAATGAAGAATTTATGCAAACATGGCACATTATTATATTAAAATTAACCTATTTATAAAAACTTAAGAAACTGTATATTTTAAGAGAGAAATTCTATACTCTAATAGTAATTAGAGTAATTCTTGTGTATCTGTCTGTATGTGTCAACGATTTTGAAATCAGCTCTTACGATTTTGATGAAACTTGGAATTCTACTGTTTTTTTTTGGCTTCAGAAAACAAAATTAATTTAGTGGGTCATTTTGAAAGAAAATTGAGGAGAAGCTTCAAGAAAATTTTGGTATGTGATTATATTAGGGCAGTGTAATTTATTTATGTTTTGGTTTCTTATTTTTCATTTTAATCGCCCTTTATATCCGGAGCGAAACTCGATCTTCGAGGTATGACATAGATTTATTATAATATTTAGACACATTCAAATTTTGCATTAAAAAATTGAACGTCAAAATATATAACAGATAAACGTCATGAATTTATTTGTTATTTTGTTTGAATTCCGTGGTTAACACTATTAAATTGTAATTTTGTTAATTTTCATATTTAATTTCTGCCGTTACAAAACATTGAAAATGTAATTAGTTTATTGGTTTAGATGCAGAATTTTAAGGTCTACAACTTTTATTTTAAGTATTTTTGTCTAAAATAATTTGCGACGCAAAGCGCACGGAAAAATTCTTTTCATATGTTCAATGCCTATGACTCGTTTTTCATGACTCACCGGATATATTTTTATCTTCAGTGAGACTCGAACTCCAGATCTTTGGATTCGAATTCTGTAATGCTATCTACAATACCATACTGCCAAGATGTTAAATTTAATTAGCTACCAAAACTTTATGATGATGAAAATAGTCTAAAAAACTATTGTGGAGATTCGTTTTCCTAAATATCTCTACAATAAAAATATAATTTTGCACGTATTTCTTTTTTACAAATTATTAGTTAAATAAACGTCGTTCATATACAGCAAAATAAACAAATTAAAACTCAAGATTTTACACAACCACTACATACTGTAAATATCCAGCTAAGCATTTTATATTTTCTCAATATCATGTACGATGAAAACAAAAAAAAACCATATAGAGACAAAAAGACAAAAACGCCATCGAAGTCCCGCTAAGGTCATATCACGGCAAGCTTGGAATGCTACGGCAACTGGCAGCATGCGACCAGGACAGAGATATGACCAAGTCGCGCTTTCACTCAAAATGAATGGTTAACTACACCGATGGTAATGCTGGAGCTGGTGCTATACCATCACCTATACCAGCAACGCATCGAGTCACATAAAATTTTTGTTAAATTTTCTGTTTATTAAAGCAACTGACGTCCCATTATGTTAAGAGATGTGCTTTAACACGCTCGGCCACCGCGCCTGTCTAAAATAATAATGACATTTAAAAATAATTTTGACAATGTTGTCAGAAATTAAGAAAATATTTAAAACAATAAGACTGAAGAAAGTGAAATAATTATATATCTCAGTTTTTATCATAGTAACTATTAAAAAAACTTTTCCAAATTGCATATAAATTACCGCATTTGTTTTCGTCACTTTATTACTAACGCTGCCCTTAAGCTGGATTTATAACGAAGTATCGTACGACATCTCGCAGTTAAAGTAAAGTAAGAAATCATGCAAGCAAACTTGTTGATTTATTCAAAACGTATAAGTTATTACCATCAACCAATCAGATGATATGACAGAATTTCGACATCTTTCATGACATCTCTTGTTTAAACTTAAGCACTAATCTGTCAATCGTATCTTGTGGCTTCTTGGCGGACCAACTACTTAGATCATATGGCGCCATTACGACCTGATCCGCGTTCTAGGTCTTCAGTTTCTCTTCGGTTTCTCTGGGCGGTCATGTATATAACAATTGATAATATTTTAGTTGAGTTTTTACAATTTATGAATTCCTACTAATTGTATATCTTTGTGATCCATTATAATATAACATCAAGCTAAACAAACAAGTATTTTAGGTAACGCAAAGCAGAAAGATAAAAGTTGTTTTTTCTTGAGTTTATTTCATAATTAGGTAACATAACAGTAACGTAAAAAGTTAAGTATGTACTAGAACTACTAATGATTTATAATAAAGGTAAAATATGTAAAGTAAGAGAAAACCAACTTTTATCTTGCTGCCTAAATGACTCTACTTCCGGCCAATCAGAAGTCAGCATTTTTGAGTAATCTGCAGATGGTCGTCTGATATTCAAGTAATCTGTGATCAATGTTATCAATTATTACATGTACTTGTTTGAGTGCGTTGTAAATTTATATGTAACGTTTCTAAAATAAGTCTATGCTTTTAATTTTCCATAACATCAATAATTTTGGCTTCAGAAAAATTAAAAATATGTCCAGTCTCCTGATGATGACGAGTTAAAGCACTATAATTTGAATCAAGAAGCTTGCAATAATATCTTTTTTCTTTTTTGCTATTGACATTTTACAAATATTGTTTTATCTTTTTACGTTTTTAAAGGTTTGACATTTTGATTAATTTGCTAGTTTTATATTATAATTATTGTATTTATATTTTAAGGTGCTGATGATGAGCTAATATTTTTGCTCGAAACGTCCAGAAATAAATATTTTATAAAAACATTGGATTCTGAAGCTTTTCTTTATTTAATAGATTTTTATTATTATTCTGTTCCATTAGCAACTCAAATCTCTCATTTAATTTCAAGATAGCCGCGTCAAGTAAATTAAAAAAAAAATTTAAATTTTTTCATTGGGTCTAAAATGGGCTCATCTGTAGCATCGTAATTAAAATGTCTTTTTCGGGGACGTGGACGAGCAGTTTCGGTAATTGTTAGGTGTGTAGTAATAAGAGCTATTTTAACTTGTACATTGTGAGCGGTATATCAAATGCCGAAAGCGGTATGAGGTGCGTTTAATAATATAATTTATTATTGGTGTCTATATTTTTATTTTGTGCACAAAACGGTACAATGACGTTGTTATTGAATGAGTTAGGGTTTAATGAAATATCGAAATTTCTAGCGCTCGGCTAGTGTGCGCCCCTAGGACTCTGCGCCCGGGTGCGCCCGCACCCCTTGAGCCCCCGGGTAAAGACGGCCCTGCTTGTGCGTTTAGTATAAATCATTAAATTCGCTTGTGTTACTACTTAACTTTACTCCAACTACGTTACCTCTTGCATTTCTTCATTAAAAATCCAGCTTTACTTAGCGTCTTTTACCTTGCTGCTTTATTATAAATCATTATTAGCTGTAGTCAATGCTCAAGTTTTAACTTTACCGATACCATTCAAATTACCTCTTACGTTACTATTTATCGTCTCTCTAACATAATAGATATTGATTTTTTTTAATGATTTATAACTTTTGGAGCCATTGAAATTTGATAAGTGCTATAGTGGCCGTTTAAAGATAAAACCGGCCCTGATAGTACTGCCACATTTAATTTAATAACACACACGAGCAAATTCTGCAGATTCCTAACTGATTCTCACAAAAGATGTATGTTAATAATTTCTTAGTCAAATCGTGTACTCTTCCACATAAAGTACTGGCAGGGTGACGAGTTAACAGGTGATAAACAAAACATGTGACATGCAAAAACAAAATGATTACACACTGCGACTTGGATAATGAGCGGAATATCTCTCTCGCAGGTATCAAGTTTTTCTTACCGTTAACTGAGTATCAAATTTCTCAGAGAAAATGAGAAGACGGAAAGAACAATCGATATAAATCATGGAATACTAATAGAATATTTGCACGAGAGGGAAAAAGAACAGTTATACTTTATTGTATACAAAATACAATTTGTTGCAAGTAAATTATTGACTACAGGAAATTAATTTATCACCATAGAACTTATGTCCCGTTATATATCAAATATTTGTTGCTAATTACTTACTGATATGTATTTAATATCGAAGATAATATTATGCATAAATTATTAAAAATTTTCTAATGTAATATCTCATTAATGTTTATGATATTGATAAACAAAATGGAGTGATACTTAACTGCAGCTAATTTTATATTCGTTCAAAGAGATTACAGTAATTTGATATGATGATGGAATTATCGTAATTTATACATGAACATATGGATGCGTGGAATTAATGATAATCATGTAACAATGTTGCGAACCATCGCCATGAATATACCTATGTTTTTACTGAGCAATATTTCAAATTACTCCTTATCTTTTTGATGACAGAAACAGTTGATTTGTTATACTTGATATGTAGTTAACAGCTAGTATATTATGTTTGTAAACAAATTGCAAAAGAAATATGAATGTTTTGACACTTCACAAAGACCCTTTTTCCGCTAGAAGGCTATAGAAGTTTCTTTTCGAAAGTAATACGTAAATATTTTATAACTCTTTTCCACCCTTGTAGCTATGACCGTTTACAGACAGATTTATTACATTATTTATGATTACTTCATTACCAACTAACACATAACTACATATGGGGTAGGTGGTTCAGTGGTATCGAGTCGACCTGTGGATCTTGAGAACCCAGGTTCGATCCCCACAGCCGACAAACAATTTTCACCAATTTAAATCTACCTCTGTGGCTCTCCCTCCACTAATATCTTTGGACCAGTGGTTTGACGCCTGGTAACCGCACTTCACGCGAAAAAATATATCACTTAGCGAGATCTGCTTCGGCGGAGTGCCACACCCAGTAATGGGTAAAATGCGTGATGATATATTTATTTTATTTTACATAACGACATATCAGATTCCGTGAAAAAAAAAATAATTTTAATGTTTATGACAAACCCCATCAAATAGTTTTTTTCTATGCACGTGCAAAAAGTAATTCACGATGTACTAGTTACAGATATAAAAATTCATAAGAAACTTGGTATTATACGACTTAGCAAGAATAAGCTGACCCAGCACTATAAGTTAATAAAAGACTAACCATCGTTGTATGATGTAATCAGTCTGTCTTGAAAAAATGTGTGCAAAATAAGTGTGAAACTTGGAAAATAAATCTTTTTAGAACTATATATTCAATGAAAATTGTATGAGTTACCCAGTTTTAGTGTAAAAAGTGATGGTTTATTGTACAACTATTAAATAATACCTTCATTATACAGGTTGTTTCACAACTTATGGCTCTTATTATGTCCGTCAGTACGGTGGTGTGGATAGCGATACGGAATTCGAATCCGGAGATCCCGAGTTCGAATCGCACTCAAGCTAAAAATTATATAAACTACTACACTGCGGCTCGGTGAGTGCGGACCCTGTACTGTAATTGGGATTAAGATCCTGTTGTACAGAGAAACATAAATAAATAAATAAATAAATAACCCCATAACATACTTAACGTACTGATTATGAAACAGAAAGATTAAGGAAAAAAAACTTGCAAAACTAATTGCTCATTACTTCAAGCAAAAACATATCGTGCCACTGGACTGATATGTTAAAGTAATAAATAAAAAGTATTAAACAATAAAATGTATTTAATTTAATGGAAGTTTCTGTAACAGTTCTTTTAATATTGAAAGTTTACAAATTTTTATTTTTATTTTTGCTTCAATAATGTACGAATTTTGAAAAATATCTTTCTGTTTCATAATCAGTATGATGAGATTAAAATGGTAATATAAATGATGAAAAAATCACGTAATTCGAGTATTGATATTAGTGACAAAAATGAACATTTTTTGACAGTTGTAGACAAATTTTATTCCGTGTAAAATAGTTTTGATTATAATGCAGTTCGCATTATTCAAGTTAAGTGAGGATCAATCCTTTTGGATCACTCTGTACAATTTTTGCATTAAGAATATTGTATATTGTTTGGATTTTATAATTTGGTGATAACATATATAATAAAGACGGTAGTTAATAAATGTGTATAAGTGAGGGTTTAGAACAGTAGAAGTTTATAAGTAGGAAAAGATGATGGTGATGCTATCTAAGAAGCTGAAACTGCTGTAACATTCCACTAACGCGGTGGCAAACGGCACACGCTGTACATGATGACGCAGTCAGCGACAAGGCGCACGCATTTAAATAATTTCAGGTCTGGGATCTAAAGTTCGCGAAAGTCGCTGGCAAGCAAGTTTCTAAATTGCACTGCGGAGTATCTCAATCGTCGGCGAATTAAATATAACCGGAATATTCCGGGAAGATATCCACCCCCAGCTAACTTACATAATCGTTTCTTCAACGTTTTACACGGATTTCGTTCCATTTGCACGAGCGTTTTCACCCCACATACAAATAAGGTGAAATGGTGAACCAACCAACGGACGGACAAACTTGGGATCTCGTTAATGCCTTCAAATTAAAATTTTGTTAAGTATTATTACTGGAGTGTCAACATTTTCAAAGTTTTCATTTGAATTTATAAATAGCATAGAATTTTACTTGCTTCTCAATTTCAGAAACTATTTTTTTTAGTTTCACTGTATTTTGTATTGGAAGTTTCATTGAATATTTTACTGAAAGTTTTTGTTAAAAATGTCATTGAAACTGGCAATAAAATTTTCAATGAAAATAAATTTAAAAATTAAAGCTTTAAAACTAATTTAAAAGTTCATAAATTAAAAAAGATCATTTATCTTCTTTTTCTTTTTGATGGGGTTAATTATATTTTAAATTGTTAATTTTGTAACAATGTGAAAAAATTCTGAATTTGGTTTTGTATAATTAAGATTTTTCACTATCAACTCAGATTTGAATACAGACTAATTCAATGTTATTATAAGTATCTTTTTAAAAGTTGATTTGACATAGTTTTGTTTATTAAATTTGTTATAATAACTTCAGTATTCCTTACATCACATATTTATTGAGCTTATGGCTTCTCTAAATTGTCGCGCTTTGATTAAACATTATGTGGCAACATATCTGGGTAAATAAAAAAAAAAGGTAGCTGATCATTGGTTTAGGATGAATTTGACCTTTGTATCGAATTCTTTGTAAGCATCTGATTTTTTTTCATGTAAACCAGTGCAACTATATAACCCTCCTACCCCTTGTACAGCACGCCCCATGATAAGCAACAATAATTATTTAGTGTTTCTTTAGCTTTAGTTGAGACAAGTCGTCTCTTGTTTGATGTGCAAGATGTAGTGTTGTTATGATCAATTTAGTACTTCAGCAATAATATCTTGTTCATACATATGTTGTTCTTTGTCGTAACTTTACGTAACTTTAATATTAATTTGTATATTTTACTACATTATTTTTTAGGTTTCAATATATTTTATTGTTACATAGTTTCATCTGTTTATTTATTTGATTCACCGATCAGCCAAAACAATTAGCATACTTGTTAGAAATCCAAATATAGTTCAAAAATAATAATGGCGAGTGGCACAGCCAAAATATATATTTAAGGCTTGCATTAAAGAAATAAAAGCAAAATTAAGTTACGTGTCATCTGGACTAATTAAAATTGCTGTCAAACACACATATGATTAGCTTTTATTTATTTAAACTAAATTTAAATTTTGGCGATGCAAATGACCAAAAAAAAATAAGCATAGGATTTTCAAAAGAATTCAGAAAAATATATGTTTATTTTCTACTATAAAATATTTCCATATTAATTTGGAGACGAAATGCTTGAAATAAAGATGGGGTAAGATTTTCTTCGATGTACCTTTTTTTAAAGTATTTTTCTCTATTTTAGTTAGATTTATATTATAATTATTGTATTTGTATTTTAAGGTGCTGATAACGAGCTAATAGTTTAGTTCGGAATTATTATTTTTAAATATATTTGATTCTGAAGCCTTTTATTTATTTAATATTTATATAAAAGTATTATGTAAAAGTATAAAAGTATTTTAGGAACGTTTTACATTTGGAAATTCTATGATAATGTCAGATAAGTCAAGTAGTATTGAACTAAGAGGAAATATAAATTATTAATCTAGAGAAGTAGTGGGTATTTTTCAGTAATAATACTGAATGTAGTTACCTACTAAATATAGGAGAATAAATAGGTTTATATCAAAATTATATGAGCAAATAAATGTTTTATGAATGTCAAAATTGTCATTCATGTATTTGCAAAATTATGTTCATTGAAATCAACAGTAATAAAATGAACGATAAAATATTGTAAAACATGAATCAGGAATTTTTATTGCTAGAGATTTTATGACAATAAAAACGTCGATAACATTATCAAATAATTCTGTTGATATCAATTGCCTTCACAATAAATATTCTTGCACATATATGTAAAATGAAAAATATTACTGACATTATCAAAATATAATATAAAATAAAATTTATTTGTTTTCAATCAAAACATTTGTTAAGCTATAAACTCCTGAAACATTCACTCAACATTTATCTATTAGATTAATCATTTTGGGTCGTTTATTTAATATATTCGGAGTTTTCCGTTCACGTAACAAATTTTCAATCACATCCATCCATATTTATTCCTAGATCTAGAACTAGTAACCAAAAATAATTTCGACTATATAACGTCCTGTATATTGTAATTAAGAGATATACTGTTTTACAGTTTAATAGTATATTATGTAACAAGTTTCATAAACTTTTTTGACACAAGCTGAACGAAGCGAAAAACAAAAAGTTTATAAAATGAGTCACATACTACACTTTTTTTACGATCGCAAATTAAGACAACAAAAAAGTGTTATGTATTATTTAGAGATGCGCGAATATCAAATATCTCGAATTCGAATATCGAATGCGAATATTAATCAGATCTCGAATATTCGAGGTACTCGAATACTCCTAAAAGTTAATTTATTTATTATTAATAATTATTTAATTACGTCCTTTTCATTATTTGAATGAAATTGTTTAGATAAAATAAAATTAAAACAAAAAAGAAAAAGACGAAAACTTCAAATTTAAGGTGAAACGTACGGGCTGATGTTGGCGAAAAACAAATTAGAAATATGGTAAGTCTTCATGATTTTGAAACAAAATATCTTTGTTATTAATAACTTCAAAGTATTGTAATAGCTTTAAGTTTATGTACAAATGATAAAGAAAAACATAGTCAAAAATTGAGGTCAACATATGGCGCGATATTCGAGGTATTCGAATGTTCGCTATAATGACGTTAATATTCGAAAATCTCGAATATCGAATAATGTCAATATTCGCGGCATTCGACTATTCGCGGATGATATTCGCCCATCTCTAGTATTATTTGAAAAGCAAGGTTAAGTTACAATGATACTAACTTCATACGATATATAATATGTCAGTTGTTACCATCACGCCGTGACTAAAACTTTCGAAGCTACAGCTTATCAACATATGATTAAAATGTTATTTAGCGTCATTGAAACTATTACGTTAATTAACATTTTAATAACGGGAGTAGGAAAATAATATTTTTATAAAGTTCATGTACACAGCAGCACAGTAAAAATAGTTTGTAAACGATCTTATTCGACATTTTTATGTACTAATCATTATTTTAGTACGGTACTTTGTTAATTTATAAGTTTAGTCTAAATCTTTAAATGTAATAAATAATAATAATACCTGATTGGTATTCGGCCGAATAAACGTTTTAAATAAATACATCAAGTTTTTCATAAATTACTAGGTGTGGCATTTTCCATAGCAGATCTGGATAAGTGATATATTTTGCGGGTTACCAACCGTCAAGTGACGCCCCCTATAATGTTAGTGGTAGGGAAGCCAAGGGGATAATTTTAATGTGGAGTAAAGTTTGTCGAACTCAAGTTTCCAAATCTACAGACCGACGAGTTGTTACCGAGCTATCAATCTCAACGTTCTGATGTGAAATATGGTTGGCAAAAATAAAAAAATAAATAAATATATCATTACGTCTTTTACCTATTACTTGTGGCATTCTGCTGTAGCAGGTCTCAGTAAGTGATAAATTTATGAGCGTGAAGTGCGGTTACTAGCTCTTTCCGCAATAAATTGTCCTTTTATTACTATTATTTTTAATTTATAGCATAATAAAACTCACACAAAATATGTATTTGAAATATAAATAAAATAAATACATCATGATACTTTTTACCCATTATTGGGTGTGGCAGTTTCCCGTAGCAGATTTCGATAAATGATGTAATTCTTCACATGAAATGCGGTTACCAGCCGTTAAATCAAGGCCTTCAAAGATGTTTGTGTAAGGGGAGCCGCATGGGTCATTTCAGTATGGTGAAAATTGTTTGTCGGCTGTGGGAATCGAACTCGGGTTCTCAAAACCACAGATTGACTCGGTACTCATAAATCTAACATGTAGGGGAGACCGGTGTCAATTGTTACAAAATTTAAATTTTTATTTTTCACGAGTTAATGTTACGTTTCGAAATTTTGAAATTACCTGCATGAGAACTTGTCCACCTTAGTCAATAATATTTTGAATTTAAAACTTTTGGAAATATTACACATATAAAAATATAAGGATTTTTAGGCAGACACTACAAATGTTACAATTGCCACCTAACTGGTGTTAGTAGTAACAGGGCCAGTGTTGATTGTAACAAATTTTAATAGTGATGAAATAAAATAACATAACAGATAAAAGAAGAAATTATTGAAAAAAAAAACATTTCTTTATTATTAATTACAAATTGAGAACAAACTAAAAAGAAACAAAACACATATTCTACTGGTAATGTTGTCGGAATAGCAGTTTAGGCAAATATAATATGGGTTTTTGATCGTACAATTTAAATGTGCCCATTGTTTACATTCTCGACACTGCAACCAATCTTCTGTGCTCGAAGAATATGAACCACTACATACCAAACAGTGAGTTTCCTCATCGGAGTCATCTGAAGAGTAATCTGCGACTGTTACTTTCGGGACTGTTTTCTTTTCTTTGCTCATGATCTTTTTTGTTTTCGATAGTAGCTGTTTTTCCTTGAAATTTGTATCATGATCAAGATTATGCTTAATTGGAATTTTCTTTAAATTTTGTTCTTGAATTAAGAGTTTCTCTGGCGTATCCGTCAGCATTGCAGTTTTTCGTTTTATTCTTCTTCCTTTTTTGGGTTTAGTGAAATCGGCTTTAGGTAATGGCTTTAGATTCTCAGGCGTAATTAATTTTGCAGAACTATTACAGATCGGAAGTAATTGTGGCGAAGGAGTAGTGTATCTAGCAGTCGATGGTCCTGGTTGTCTTTCTGGACTGATTGTTGATGGCTCTGGTTGACTCTCATTTTGAATTCGAGGCATATAATTTTCAGACGTTGAATCCTTGTTATCTGACGGTCTGTCGGTTACAACAGATGGAGCAAAACCACAATCACTAAAAATTTCTCGGTTAAAGGGCCATATCCCAGTGCAAGAGAAACCAGCAAGAATATTACTTCATAAATTATTTTCGGTATTAATCCCCTGTCGGTCTTTCTTGGCCTGGGTTTAACCATTTTCATTAAACTAGAGAAAAGATTATTTGTTAGAAAAGCACATGTAACACGTTACAATCGACACCTTGACATGTGTTACAATTGACACCGCTTAACCTATACAGGTATTATTTGTTTTTTTGTATTTATTAATTAATGACTGGAAATGATATCAATGAAAAATAAAAGTAAATATAACTCATAAACTGATATTTACCTTGAAATATTTCAGAGCAGAGAACTTATAGGGATTAATAAACAATGTATGTTACTATCTGCATTTACTTTTCTGTAGATTGACAGACATTCATGAATAATAGGCGCTGTATGTACGCGCATGTAGTCACACTGAACACCAAAGAGGTAAGACTCTTTCTGCTTCACTCTGCAAGCGCGTTTTAATCTATTTCGAAAAAATGACTCTGTTATTCACTTTTGTTACATTTGACACCTGTTAGAATTGACACCGGTCTCCCTACCTAATACTAAATCTTACTATCAGATGTAATATTGTATTGTATCAAATGTGAATAGTGAGGCAACTATTTTTAATTAAAAAAATAAAACTTTCCTGTAAGAATAGTTACAGCAATTGAAGTACATACTCATTCACATACCTCCTAATTCATAGAAACCATTCAACATAAATATGGTAGAAATACTCCTTGATAAGTAGAATCGGGCGAAGTTTGCCATCGTATATCACCCCGCGCACAACTCTACACGGAAGTGGTTGCCTTGCCGCGACAATAATGTGTGATAATCATATAGGTGGCCAGGTGCCCAGTGAGTTCGAAGCGCTACAATGCATGGGGGATACGCAACGCATGCATCGTTAGAGAAAAGTGAATAAATGTCTAACAAACGTCCGCCTGCTGTGCGGACTATACGAGGAATTTTTATACATACTTCAAGCAAATTTGCTAGCGTCTTCTATCTGATATTTGAATCGAGTTAGATAGTTAATGGTGGAACAGAGGTTCTCAACTATGGACAGCAAATGAATTTGTACATACTTGGCTGGTAATATTAAAATTTAAAATAACGAGAAGTATGAATCTTAATGAAGTAAAAGTCATCGTTGGAAAAGGATGAAACTGGGAAATAAGTTTAAATTTTAAATGGTTACAATTTGGCCCCAGTTAGGTTAAGTTAAGTTAAAAATGAATTTATTGATACTTGGCTGGTAATATTGAAATTTAAAATAACGAAAAGTACTACTCTTATTGATGTAAGAGTCATCATTGGGAAAGGATTAAAAAGGGGAAATAAGTTTAAATTATAAATAGTTACATTTCGGCCCTGGTTAGGTTAAAAATGAATTTATAGATACTTGGCTAGTAATATTGAAATTTAAAATAACGAAAAGTATTAATATTAATGATGTCAAAGTCATCATTAGCGAAGGATTAGAATGGGATATACCAGTAAGTTTAAATTTTAAATGGTTATATTTCGGCCCTGGTTGTTGGGAGATGTGAAACGATGAATGGATGACTAACAACTTTTACGTCATTAAGATTCATATGATTATTTAAATCAAGTCAAGATCCATGAGTGAAAAAGTAATGAATAGTGTTTATCTTCCTTATTTTGCAATTCTATCATTATCTGTTACCGACAACCACTTAAGAATTCTGTTGCTAGTATAAAAATACTACTTTTTAATCACACTTTATACAAAGCTGTCAGTGAGATCCCGTTCAATCGTAATCCACTGAATAAAACTAAAGTAAAACTTGTGTTTATTAATTAATAAGTAAAATATTGTGTGTTTGAATCTCGTTGACTTTTACTTAGTCAAAAAAATCGATTGTATCTGAGAGGTTCAGATTCTACTATAAGCTGTAGGCTCTCTGTACTATAATTGGGATTAAATTCCTGTTGTGCACAGTAACAAATAAATTATATATATATAATTACAGCTTCGTATACAGGATATTCATAACTGGTGTACCTTGGCTATCTCCAGAAGTATAGGAGCTACGAAGTCGGTTAAATTAGCAAATAATTTCTATTTTATAAGATTATTTTAATGAGCGAAACAATACTTTTTAATCCAGTGGTTCTCCAAATACGGGCGCAACATTCTTATTTTTAAAGGGAACTATTTTTTTTTTTTTAATTTTGTACAAAAATGGCACAACTCGTTGATACTGATCCAAGCGATAACGCGAGTTAAGCAACGTTGCGTGCGGGGAGTATTTGGATGGGTGACCGTCCAGAGAAAAAAACCCGCGTTGCTGTTGACAAAAAGACCTAAAACGCGGATCAGGGCGTAATGGCGGCATATGACCTAAGTAGTTGGTCCGCCAAGAAGCCACAAAAAAAAAAAAAAAATTCTGAATTCAACAAATACAAAGCTCAGTACTCTCACATTACAATTTTTTTTAAGGAAAATACATTTTTAATTGACATTAATTTAATTCAAATCATATATGAATCAAAGTACTACAAAAGAAACAAATGAATAAATCACAATATTCTTAACCAATTAACGAAAATCTTCACAAAATAGTCCTATTGAAATTTAATAATTAATCAAACCATAAAAAATATGATTTGTTGACGATAAAATGCAACACCCAGTAAAGGGTATAAGGCGTAATGATACATTTATTTAATTTCGTTTATCTTGTTAATAACTTTGATAGAGTCATTCCGAGCTTCGAGCATAGGTTACATTTCCCGGAAATGAGAATACTCGTAGCTAGTCAATAATCTAATTTTTCTACTATTTTTGGAGTATAAAACTCGATTTTTCATAATTTAAAAGCATTTCTCGCAAACTAGAAGTAAAACGACACAAGTCACCGATGCTCTTGTTCATCATTTAAATATTTTTCAAATTGTCTTACCGTTTCCAATAAAGAAGATATGGTTTAACTTATATTCTCACTTACCTGAAACAATAAAAACGTTTATTAATATCACATTCCCAATTAAAAACTAAATTAAGTTAAGTAATAATAAAAGAGTAAACATATAAAAGAGAGAGGGTATCGAATTTTCACATCTGACAAACAATTTTCAGCATATTTAATCAACTTGGCTTCCTTTCAACTAACATCATAGAGGAGAGTTACTTGACAGCTGGTAACCGCACTTCACGCGCATCTATTACTTACTGAGATCTGCTACCATACCCAGTAATTGATAAAAGGAGTGACGATATATTTATTTATTTATTTTTAAACAGAATGTTTTACAAATTTCGAAGATAAAACTGAACACACAACTGACAACGATACAATATTGAATGTCTTGTGTATTCAAAAATATCAGCATTCATTCGAATTTAATCTGTGAATTTTAAAAACTAACTCAGAAAATAATTACAGGTTTAGATTTCCACATACTACATTTGTTGACTGAGAAATATCTCTGAAATGATCACCAAGTTTTCAGGATTTTTAAAGCATAACCGATTCTATATTATATAGCAAAAAGTTTTTATTTTGGCATTCTCTACTAACTATAGAAATGTATAAAACACTGTATAGATCGATTCATAATGAATAATCACATCATTTATTTTTTCCGTTTTCACATGGAAATAGAAAAGATTTTTAGCAACTAATATAATTTAACTCACATTTATTTTCTGGTCGAATTAGAAAGAACTGTTAAAATGATATTGAAACTGGACCAACACTCATTGTTAATCTACTTGCAAATGTGTACACAAACAACATCTGCAGTGAGCAAAACCAAATGCGGTCTCTTGAACACGCCCGTTTGTTTGGCAACTCCTGCTATCGTAATTCCAATCATAATTTTCAATAGATCTCAAACATACACGCTTGTAATGATAATTTATCGGTGTTATTTGCGCCATATAGAGCATCGCCTGGAACTTGAAAACATTGAACATTGTACGCGGCCGCGGCGCCGCGCCGCGCCAATAAAACACGCGTAATGGACGGTAATACGTCGGACAATAAAATCAGAAGGTGATTGTTGGAGACTGGCGGCAGCAGTAGGCGGCAAAGCGGCGGTTATGCAACGCAGTGCGCGACTGCGATGCGTGTGGCATGCAGTAAATGCCATCAATTGTTTGTACAACAAGAATAAATGCAAAACCGATTGCAGGATGTACAGTTTTATGCAATGTTCTATCAAACAAGGTAGCACGAACCCTTTTGAATATTCACTGAATATTTTTACTTCCTTGTACGAAGTAAAGAAAGTATTGTAATCGTGAAAATTTTCGGTTTTGAGATTTCAGAGGAAATATCCATTTTGACCATCTCTGAATCCATTTTGACTAATTTCGTCGTGACGTCTGTACGTATGTATGTTCGTACGTACGTATGTATGTCGCATAACTAAAAAACGGTAAAACGTAGAAAATTAAAATTTTGTATTTAGGAATGTTATAACATCTAGTTGTGCACCTCCCTTTTTAGTCATTATATAACTTCCGGAAGTGGTCCTTTACTTGAAGCTTATAATAGATTTTAATGAAAAACTATATTCAAATATAATCCAAACCTTTTCAAATTTGATATATAAGACTACTATATCAATGGAAATAACATAATAGGGTTTGGTTAAAATAGACTAACCGGAAGTGATACATCACATGAAGCTGCTACCAGTTTTTCTTGAAAAAAAAATGGTATTATTTTGATTTTAGAAATAGATGCTGTAAATAAAAGTTTTAGAGAATTAAATTATGCGTCTAGCACATTAAGAATGTTTACATTAGCCTTTTGCATAAGTGAGATATCTAAATTTAAAAATTATTTATTTCTTGTTTCATGTAATTAAATTTGCTATGGATTAGAACAAAGATAAGGAAAAAATAAGAAATTTAATGTCAATGTCAAATTACGTCAAAATAAAAAATGTAGCTATAGTATAATACGCGTACAAGGAAGTCATGTGGTGTCCACATCAGATTTTTTTATTTGATTTATTCTGCAATTAATCTCTTTCACATTCATAATTCCTTTCCTACAAACTCGTTTATACTTACAATCAAAATCTGTAATTTACGCAATTAAATATAATCTCTTATCCACAATATATAGGTTGATAGGTCGGTATCACCAAGAAACAAGTCATATTTTTAAGTTTTTAGGTAATTGTATTTTGGATACTGAAAACAATCGCTACAAACGTTCAACAAGAGAATCGTTTTTATTCATTTAAATAGAAAATCTAATGTCAATCAATATACCAACTTTGATAAATAAATAAATAAATATATCATCACGCCTTTTACCCATTACTGGGTCTGGCATTCTGCTGTAGCAGATCTCGGTAAGATATATTTCTTCGCGTGAAGTGTGGTTCCCAATCGTCAAATCACGGCCCACAAAGATGTTAGTGGAGGAAGAGTCACAAGGGTAGATTTAATTTGGTGACAATTGTTTGTCGGCTGTGGGAATCGAACCCCATATCAACTTTGATGATGTTACAATTTTCTATTCTGCTTTCAGGGAATGTTATGTCGAGTGCTGTAAAATAGTTAATACTACTTTTGGTTTTTGCTGTTACCTTCATTGTATATTGTTCCATTATTATGACTTGTTTTTTCACCGGCGATTTTATTGTTAAAATATTCTGATTTTCAATGTATCCATTGAATCTTTTTTACTTTGTACGTTATCCTTTTGATTGGTATATTTGTTCACGTTATTGTTATGGTTGATGATTTAGTGTATGATTTGTTTGTGGCTGAAGATGGGGTCATAGTCCTAATATTCGATACTTTGACTGTTTCTCATTTCGTTTTATTTTTAATCTATATTATTCTACAGCATTTAAACTTTATCATATATCCAGAATATACTCTTACATCTATTTCTATTTCGTAGGTGGCTCAGTGGTAACGAGTCGAATTTTCAATAAATTAAATCTACTCCTGTGGCTCCCCCATCACTAACATCTTTGGGGCCGTGGTTTAACGGCTGGTAACCGTATTTCACGTGAATAAATATATCACTTATCAAGAGTGCCACACCCAGTAATGGGTAAAAGGCGTGATGATATATTTATTTACTTTTATTTATTTATTTCACTAATCTTTCATAAGACATACCTTCTACATGTCCAAATATGATCGTCAGAAAGAGGGAGCGGGGGAGTACTTCAAGTGTAGGTGGAATCTCCTTTGTACTTTTTATTAACACGATATTATTCCCGTATTAAATCCACAATACTTATAATTAGAGTCCGGAATACCCTCCTAAATGGCAATACAATCAATACCCATATACACAATATACCGGGTGTCTACTTTTTTTTGTTATATAAGAAATTCAATGGTAACATTTTTATTACGCCATAACTTTTTCCCTATTAATTTTAGAGCAAAAGTTTAAATACAAAAGTTCAGAATTAAAAACTGCGTCCAACGAGCCCTTATTTATTGATATACGACGATCTTGTTACGAGATACAGGTGAATTAAAATTTCCATCCAGCTGTTTACAGAGTGCCATGAAAAATAATAGTATTGTTTCATATTCTTTGAGTTTGACAGTTTATGTTCTTTGAATTGTTACTTTGGTTTCATTAAGATTAAAATAATGGAAAGATTTACAACAAATGAAAATCTTAAATATGCAGAAAATTATACATAAAATAATAAATTATGCTTCATTAAAAATTGTAGAAAGATATTAGCTGTAAATCTATAATAATGGACACGTGGTGAACGCTAATTGTACGACTATATAATAAAATAAGTACTTAATGTATTGTATTTTCAAAAGATCTTGAACTTTTACCATCGTATATTATCTGTTATCAAATTATATTAGACAATGCTTCAAATTAAAAATCAAAAAATGTAAGTCTCTGTAATTTTTATTTCATGAATTTTTTATAAAATAATGTAGGAATGTTTGCAAGTGAAAAAAAATTCGATGCAAAATATTGAAGATTATTTCACATGTTCACGTTGTGCAAAGAATGTTTATGTTAAAAACTTAACCACTAATAATATAACTGTAATTGAAATATTTTGGCTTCTTGGAATAAAGATTGCAGATAATACGTTTACAAAAAAAGGACCATAATTCGAACATCTTCGTCAAAGTGAAATAACTGGAAATCCCACTACAATATATTTTACGGAGAACTATTTCTGAACAATTTAATGGATGATGTATTACGGGGAATTGATTTAATATCGAATTATAAAACATTTCAAAACCAATCCCAGCGCTGTGCGATTTTGAACAAATTATTTGAACACGCGTTGATGCAATAAATAGTGCTAATTAAAATAAAATATAGAAATATACAGACTATTAAAATATGTGCAAATATGCATGAAATTATATGCCACATACAAACAATTACATAGTTCAATTATTTTTAATGCTTCAATAATTTTAAAATAAAATACTGGTGCACATCCATTGTTTCACACAAAAATAATGTTGTTATTGCCAACACAATAAAACAAATTTATATTAAAAATCATAATAGAATAAATAATAGTAGATAGAAAATTATTTATTAAATACAATTTAATACAAAATATTTAAAGCCAGTTTCAAGATCGCTTTCAGCAACACATTCAATCAAGAAAAAGTTTATATTTATTTGTGTTTATTTGTATATGTATTTGCTGTTTCGGATTGTATTATATTTAATAAAAAGTATCTATTTTTTTATTTTCCAAAAGTTTGGATATTTATGTTTGCTTTTTCTAATCTATTTTTATTGAAATCAATGTTTTTTATTTGGTAAAAATCTTGAGTTATTTAAACACTTTTTTAGTTAAAAAAAACTGTGCTTATTTGTGTGGTCATTATTTCAGTGATATTATTTTTGCTTCATAATGCTTTGTCGTTTTTTTTGTATACATCTTAAACTTCCATTCTTTTTTTTTAAATTAAAAAAATTATAACATAATATCTGGAATATTCATTGAATTATTTTATTTCAAAAACCGTCAGATTTATGTTGGGAATGAACTACTATTATTATTAGGACTTTTCAGCTAACAAGTGTGTTTGATTTAGGAAACTTAATATTTTATTTAAATTTTTGTTGTTATTATATTTTACTCAACAAACAGATTCATTTATCAAATTAGACACTAACTCTCTTTTTAATACTTGTATTATCTAACTTGGGTTCTCAAATCCATTGAGCTATCTGCCCATAAAATAATAGTATATTTTACAATGGCGCTATAATAGCCATTATAATGAGTTGTATACTATACTTTATCAACGACCAATGTATTTTTTTTTTTGTGGCTTCTTGGCGGACCAACTACTTAGGTCATATGCCGCCATTACGCCCTGATCCGCGTTTTAGGTCTTCTGTCAACAGCAACGCGGGTTTCTCTGGACGGTTACCCAACCAATGTATTAAATACAAGATTATTTATAAATTCGTTTCATAATAATCCCAAACTAAATAAAATAATAATTTTTTTTAATGTTTTGTGATGTAACTAAAGCATATTTATTTTATTTTCTTATAGTTACTTACCAGTCTTTATGCTTTTTAAAATTTGCATAGAGAAATAAATTCAAATATAATAATTTTGTGATTTGTGCAGAAGATGGTATAATGACTGCGTATGGCACTCTGCCGTAGCAGATCTCAGTAAGGTAAATATTTTGCGCATAATGGGCGGTTACTAGTTGTCAAATAACGATCCCTAAAGATGTTACTAGAGGGAGCACACATAAATGTGGTTAAAGTTAGTTTGTCGGTTTTGGGAATCGAACTCGAGTTTTCAAATCCGAAGGCCGATGCGTTAATTCCATATAATCTTTAACTTTGTTTTAAATTCACAGAATGTGTTAACTAACTTTAATTTAAGTTAAAAAACACGTATTGGCACTAATTCAAATGGAATAATTCAAAATATTAGTTTGTAATGTTTTCATGTCAAAACTTGTATTTCACCTAAGTGCCAATCGCGAATAATTGAATGAAAACCACTATTGCTTTCTTCATCACAATCTTTCATCTCATTGCACACTTCACACTCTGGAAGGCGGAAACCAATGTTGTTGGGCATGAAGTCGCCTCACCGCACAGCGCACGCACTCTTCTCAGACCGGAAGTGTTCTCCTTGCAGCAGGAGAGTAATCTCGACCACCCGCACCCACGCATTCACGCCATTTGTCATCCAGCGTGCAGCATTGTGGTGAAGGACTGACTTGAGACTGGTGTCTTGTACTAGTCGTGAGCTGGTGGATCGTGCCCGAGTGCGTCCAGCCCGGCCCAGTCGGGATCCTGGTGCTGATAATGGTTCTCGTGCAACCGTAACCGATACTCAACAGGACCGCATTCAGATACTGACACAAAATTGCGGATTTTTGACTTAAAGACCTAAATGTATCACAACAGTTTTACAGCTATTTTTTATCGGTTTTCTTTAGACGACATGGTCTCTAGTGTATTTTGCCTATATTAATTTTTAATTACAGATCTATCCAAGACGAATAAAAAACCGTAAAATTTATGTTTTCTTTTGCCTTATTAAAACCTCAATGAGATTATACAGATAGTTGTAACATCATAGCAATACTTTTTTTCAAGAGTCAATTCAGAGATTCGAATTTTGTTGACTTCAACTTATAGAAAAATACAATTGCAACCGAGTAATTGTTGTGATTCCAAACTTTTTTTTTCAATTCAGAAAAAATGAGTAACATGATGATGAAACATTTTGAACACTACATTTCGTTGGTGAAACATAAAAGTTGATTTAACCATAACAGTTAATGATGGGCTTAGAGCAGAAAGTAGTCTATTGCCGCTCGCGCGTAGGTCGAGCTAAAGCAAAAATCATGCAAAAACGATAAAGATGCTTTATACTCAAGGTGTACACATTTTCATCATAAAAAATGACAGTACGATGACATGTCCTATGAAAAAAACTCACTTTCTCCACTAGAATGACACGTACTTACTTTTCGCATGCTATAAAGTAAATGCCTATCAGTTTATTTCCCTAGAAAGTAGTTGCCTTTTTTATTTCCCGCGTACCTTGAATAAGTTTTTTTCACTAGGGTATATATTTTTAATTAAAATTAAAAAATACAGCCAATGGATTTACTTAGATTTATTATATATAGCGAACAAGAATTGTAAACTTGATGATACAGTATATACCATAATTAAGTAGCTAAATATTTGCTAAATAAGGTATTGTAATGTTCACTTATGTAGACAAGAATTTATATAGTTGCGAAAGGAGGAAAAAATAATATTTTTATCCGATCGGATCTAAAATGCCTCTTGTCTGATGTGTTTTTAATGTGTAATATTCATTATTTCAAGGCTCGTATTCTAGATTGAAATCATAGCAATTATGTTAAATTTTGTCATTTGATTAAAGATTTTAACATTTTTTTTTCGTAATGAAGGACTCCATGTCAGTTTGTAATAATTATATTATAGGAAGGTTAATTGTAAGAAGGACAAACTGAATTTATAATGTTTAATATTATATTCTATGTGCGATCGATTTCGAGACTATGCTCATTTATCAATGTATTTTTCTGCTGTTTGCCCGAAGATGAGCAAAGTCTCGAAATCGATCGCACATAGAATATAATATTAAACATTATAAATTCAGTTTGTCCATCTTACAATTAACCTTCCTATAATATGATTTTAACATTGTTGCTGTGGTTTCAATCATAATACGTGTACGAATTGGTTAAAAAATGGAGTCCTTGTACGTTAAACACGTTACTAAACAACAAGAAATACAGTACAGAATATATTTATTGCCAACGTCGTACTAATCCGAACTAACTTACCTGTGTATAATAAGTGAGAAAACACTAGAAGAACTTTATCATCAAGGAAATTTGATTAGGATATTTGTACAAAAGAAATTCTATAAAGTATAATTTAAGTATAGCAGGAAAGCTCGATCCTCTTTTATTAACTATAAATTTGTTGTACCACTCCTTCAAAAATAATACAGCAATTTCAGGTAGTGTATAATTTTCAATCTCCAGCCTATTACATCTTCAGTTGATCTTTTAACTGGCCAGTTTACTCAACAATGTAAGTTAATACGCTCCTGCACAACTTTTACTCTCCTCCGCATTGTTGCCGCCAACGAGTCAAAACAAGGCAATCGGACAGCACAGATACAGACACCACACCTTCACTTTCGTTCGCTGCACGTAAACATAAGTTCAAGTTAGCAAATTACGCTATTACTCAAATAATAGTTACTGTGTGTTGTGTGGGGGGCAGAGGGTTCGGGGACGGTACGCACACATTACCCGGTTGTGCAGAGGTGAAAGCAGAGCCACACTTCCTGATCACATTGAAGAACAGAGGCGGCGAGGATGCTCAAACGAAGACTTTGACTTTGTTCGTATAATAATAATACATTTTTCTGCTGCCGCTATTAAAATGTCATTTAACGTACTAGTTACCATGGCGATAAATAACATCTTAATCAGATGTTGACAAGCTGTGGTTTCGAACGTTTTAGTTAAGGCTTGAGATATTAAGCACGAAATGAAGTTAGCTTCAGGCTTCTGCCATTAAAACTTAAACTTACTTTTTAAATAGTTCTTGATACTTTACATTTTGTTGTATTAATTTGCGGCCGTAGAAAAAATATTGTATTTGACCCGTTTTATAAACTCTTTAGATACTCAATTTTCATACACTTGTAACTAAAGAGACGTTTATAAACCTTGTTACTTAATATATTATTTGCGTATTTTGTTCATTATTATGTTGTCATAGTTTAATATATGACGTAATTGTTGAACCATTTCATGGCATGTAACACAATTCATTATTTATTAAAAAATAGAATAGTGTAGTTACCAGTTCCGTTCTCGCAGCCCATATATAAAAGTCTAATTGGACATTATCCTTTTTCTATAAGGGTGGAGCCGAAAATAATGCTTAAAATTAAAAGTGTAGAACAGCGCAGTGCAATACATTATGTACTCGAGTATTTTAATTTATGGTTTTCAAAAAATCACTAAAGTGTATAGAGAAATTTTATTAGTTGCTACATATAGAGCTTATGAGCGACAATGGATAACTTAAAGTCTCATTTTGAAGGAAATATTAATAGCTATAATTATGGTAACATTAAATTAGCACGTCAATATACATAACATATTATAATGATTAGGTACATGTAGTTTCGTACAACTCATTTAAAATAATTATATATCTTCTATCACTCATTTTGTCTCTAATATTAATTAAATGTAAGGTTATGGCTTTGAATACCTAGTTTAGCACGTCCAATTTTTGTCGTTTAACCACACTTCAATGCTCCTTCACCACCTTACCCTACCTAAATTGTTAGTGCAGATAAGGGTAACCCAGTTCAGTAATTTTTTTTATCGAAAATGTTGCCCAAAATCAACCTGTTCCTTATAGAACGCTTCAGTGTAAAAAGTTAATACTAGTTAAACCTAGTTCAGGTCATCGAACAGAGCTAGTAAATAGCATGGTACCAAAGTTATTGAAATAGGTGGGTCATATTTAATCGAAACACACGGACACAACATGCGGTTTTGATGCATTTCAAGAATAGCATTCATTTTTAAAGACTACAATAACCCAACTATATAATAATAATAGCTACAGTTAAGTATTACTGTCTGGATGCCGAAAGGCAAATTCAAATTAGTACGTACTATAATTACATTCCTTAAGGGTCGGTTGTACAATTCTCATTTAAGAAGCTATAGTTACGAAACCTTCTGTCAAGCTAACATCCTGTTAACAATAAACGTGCATTGTATGCGTAACAGGTTAGCTCCTAACAGTACTGTAACCATCGTTCATACAATTATGTACCTAACAGATAAAAAAGATATTGAAGCATAATCTTTGGAATCCAACCTATCTGTGCATGAACACATCCATATGAAGAATATAGAAATGAGATATCGGATTGTCCTTAAAATATTAACTAGGTACAGGCCAGTTGAACAAACCATGGTTCTAGTACTGTTATAACTAACTACTGGTTAGTCAAAAATCTGTTGTGTGATATCAAGTTAAGCATACAATTCACGTGTATTTTTAACAGGATGTTAGCTTGACGAAAGGTTATAAGGGTTAAAGGTATAAAACTGACCCTTAGTGAACGATAAAGAAATATTTTCTAAAACAATATTTTTTTCCTACTATGCACAACTGAACTTAATCCCAAATACAGAAGCTTACAGAAAAATCCGAACACAAATATATTTTAGCAAGCACTGAACTTACAAACTTTTATTCGGATGGACAAAAGTTGAATTAAAGAAATAGGTGAAGAACGATTGGTTGGCGTGATGTAAGATTCCGATTGTGAATAAATGAGCTTGTCTGGAGGGAACATGAATGTGGTTGAAGCGAGGATGAGAATGTTGGACGAAGACTGATTCTTTGATAAATCTGATGACTGAATGTTTCAGGAGTTCGAATGTACAAAAGTTAGATTCAATGGACTAAGAATACCTGTTCGAGACAGTATAGTTATAAATTAAAGGTGGATTTGTCAACATAATGCACATCTCTTAACATACTGTGACGTCACCCGAACCAAGGTTCGTCAGTTCGAATCCGCTTGCCGACAATGTGTGATTTGTCGTTAAATATAAAAATACAGTTACAGGTATTTATCACACTCGGGAGCTATAAGTTAGTCACTTATACGCCTTAAATAATTTGACTAAATAAACCGGCAGTACGGCAGTGTAAAAACTGCGGCTCGGTGTGCCCGGCCCTTATGTTCCGAAACGGAATGATGAGACAGAGTTAATGTATTCACGGTACTCAGCACCAAATAGAATAGTCCAGAATATCTAAAGAATCGTAATGGCGATGAACCAAGTCTGCGTCTATGCTGGCATACTTTAGTATCGTATACAGACTGAGGCGAACCGCCTATTAAATTTATCGGTATGGTGTTGTTAGTACCGTGCATAGTGCGGGAATTAGATGATGTGGTGGCGTGGTAAGTGATTTGAATTTTGTTCATGACTGACGATAGTAGAAATTCTTCATTCAGGAGATATATGATTATCTAATAGTCTTTCACGTCACGATCTATTTTATCAGGGTATATTCTCTTCTGCAATCTCAGATAAATGCTATAGATCGTATAAACTTGACTTGTAGAATAGGGTTAAAATAAAATTCATTCAAAATTCTAACGTTCATTATTGTTTTTAAACGGCAGCTGAAAAACTAAGTAATATATAAAGCTACGAACAATAACATTTGTTGTGCTTTAGTAGACTTATAACTGAGCTTATAATTACATATATTGAAAAAAAGTAACTTTTTGCAATTTTTAATTATTTTCTCGAATGAATACTTAAAAAAAAATTAATTCATATGAGTTTCATATTACATAATTACAAGTTTTTTGTTTTGTTTTCAGATAAATCAAGAATAACTGTATAAACATTACCTTATAATGTTATTATATGTTTAGATAACTTAGCATATATGTGAAAGTGCTACGAATAGTTTTGTAAAACTAAAGTTAAATATCCGACGGTGTTTATTAATTATAATGGGAATTAAATTAGATATTGTACATTTTGAAAGTAACTAAATGAGCATTTTGAAAATGATGTGATTTGAATCTGCTTTGCAAAGAATAGAAAATACTATATTATGTAACAAGTTTTATAAACATCTCTTTAGTTACGAGTGTATAGGTATATCGAGTATCTAAAGAGTTTATAAAACGAGTCACATATTATACTTTTTCTACGATCGCAAATTAAGACAACAAAAACGGAAAGTTTTATGAATTATTTAAAAAGTAAGGTTTAGTTACAATGACAAATGTCTGAAGCTAACTTCACTCCGTGCTTAATAATCCAAGTTGTGATTAAAACGTTCGAAGCCACGGCTTATCAACATGTGATTAAGATGTTATCTCGGATGTTATTTAGTGCCATGATAACCAGTACACTAAATAACATTTTAATAAATGAAGTAGAACAACATATTTTTTATCTGAAATAAATTAAATAATTAAATAAAACATTATATTTTCTTATCAATAAAGTATAAGTAAACTGAGAACAAACGTCAAAAAAGACATTTGTCACGTGATTGTATTCTTTGATTTTATTGGTGGTACGAAAATTGTACAATTTTAAACTAAACAAACATTTTACAATGAATTCATAAAGGAATTTTAATTGTTTGAAACAATTTAATTTGTTATGCAGATTAGCTCAAAATGTTCAACCAAAATAATTTTCTTAAAAATGTGGACATTGTACACTTTGACTTATTTCGTCGTACTTAATCCCAAATCCAATCGTCTTCTTCTCGAGTATGTACCTCTTTTAGTTTTAGAAATATCGTTCAAATACTTTTTGTAGAGAAGGAAAAAAATCTGAAAATATGTTTGTCAATAGAAGCATGAGCAATGCAATGCTATTAAGTGAGTTTTTATATCTCGCTCAGTTATTGAGATCAGTGTTGAATGGAAAGATGGTTACTGAAGATGTAATATCATAACCGCCTTCGCCGCGCATGGTAAACTCTTCGAATTCAACACTGTTTGAGATATTGCATCAGGACAACTCTAAAAACTAAATAAGATGAGATCTTCGCAACATAACCACTGAATTCCTAATACAATTTTCCATATTCGGATAGAGTTTCCAAGAACTATAAGCGGGATAAATAATAAAATATAGCATCGAAATCACAGAACAAATGGTAATAATTATACTGATTGCCATTTTCTGATGTGATATTTTTCAATTATCCTTCCGATAATTATTGAAAACTTTATCTGGAGTTGGAAGGAACAATCCTACATTAACGGATAATTTATTTGTGGTACAAAAAATTGAATTGTGTAAAATAAAATATGCTTTTACTAGATCACTGTGAAACAACTTTAAACAATAGCTATGTAAAGTTTAAATCTGAACAAGTAAACTAAGTGAACAAAACTGTTGTAAACTAGTGCAATAAAATGATTAAGTATCGTTAGTCCTCATAATCTTATTAAAATAGCGCCAGTGTAATCTCTGTCCACGGGTAATTTCACTGACGTAGGCTGCTGCTAACGATGTTAATTTACTTCATAACGTTATCAAAGTATCTGAGTTTATTTCGCGATGCGCAGTTATTTAAAAGACGGTGAATCCGGCATCTGAAGCAGATAAAGCAAACTTTAATGTGGAGTTATTGATCGCAGTCTTTTGTTGTCGAGATTTAAGAAGTGGTTTTCGAAGTTCATTTAGGAGTAGTACATCAAACTACCATTAGACTGGCTACCGACAATAAGAAATATTAAAGGATAGCCGCAGGAAAAATGTAAGAGCTGAAATGAAAATATCGTGTATAATTTGCAAGGTTTTCTCGGGAAATGCAATGCAACGTAAATAATTTTAGCTGCAGTTTTATCGACAAAAACAAGTCACTATTTTCAGTTAGAAGCCATATACAGGCTGTTCAAAAAGTCTGGAAACGCTTAAATATTTCGAGAACGAAGCAGCCTAACAGGGGGGTGGGGGTAGGGAATATGTTTTGCATATCTCAACTGAATAGATTTAGAAAAATAAAAAACACGTGTTTTGTAACTTTCTCATCGAATGCTTCGTTCTCAAGATATTTAAGCGTTTCCAGACTTTTTTTAGACAACCTGTACAAAATTTGTATATTATTTATAAATAAATAATATATTGTCACGTCTTTTACCCATTACTGGGTGTGGCACTCTTCTCTAGCAGATCTTGGCAAGTGATATATTTCTTCGCGTAAAGTTCGGTAACCAGCTGTCAAATAACGGCCCCCAAAGATTAGTGTAGGGGAAGCTACAAGGGTAGTTTTTAATGTGGTGAAAATAGTTTGTCGGTTGTGGGAATCCAACCCGGGTTCCAAAATCCATACACCGACTCGATACCACTGAGCCACCTACTTATTTTAGTTCAGGTAAAACCACATTACTAATTTAAAAGAACAAACTAATTGACCTAGAAAGAGGAATTATTTCAATATGAATCTTATTAAATAAATTTAGTTTTAGTTTTAGTTAAAGTAAGCTAACTAAAGCCATTTAAGTATAATAAAAAAATAAGTAATCTGTTTTAATAAGTGTATGTTAAATCTAATCCAAATGCCTAATAATAATAATAGTAATTAAACAAATGAGTCTCAATATATCATCTTCCACGATTACATTACAACACATAATATTGTATTTCAAATATAAAATACAAAATAATTTATACAATTCTATAGGCCAAAGGCCAATAAGTTTCCTGCTACAGTTGCTACCATGATTTTAGAGAAAACTAATTCATATAAAAATTGAAGATGATTAAACTCTATATCTAAGTTAGTCTACATATGTTATTTTAAGCTCGTTGATTCTTGAAAACGATGAACCTAAGTGATAAGATGCGGTGTCTCTAGCAGTAACATCAACAATAATTAAAAATGTTAATAAACAAATTCTTGCAGTTTTCAACCTATATTTGAATCATTGTTAGCGAAAACAACATTCGATATACCGAAAATTACGAGTATGTTACACAGCAAATTAACGATCTTAACATATGGAAAATGTACATCCATTACAGGTTCTTTTAGTTACTATTAAAATCTAGTTCAAAATGTTACAGTTACATTACACATTTGTTTGTATTTCAGTTTCACGATTAAGTACGTAAGTACCTAATATCCAAGTTTTACAATTTAAATAATAAATATCTGATGTGGACACCACATGACTTCCTTGTACACGTATTAAACTATAGATATTTTTTTAATTGCACATATTTGACATTAAATCTTTTATTTTTTGTTCTAATCCATAGCAAACTTAATTTTTTTTAAAATCAAAAAATATATAATATTTAACTTTAGATATCTCGTTTATGCAAAAAGCTAATTTAAAAATTCTTAATGTGCTAGACGCAGAATTTAATTCTCTAAAACTTTTATTTGCAGCATTCATTTCTAAAATTAAAATAATACCATTTTTTTCAAGGAAATCTGTTAGCAGCTTCATGTAATGTGCCACTTTCGGTTAGTCTATTTTAACCAAAATCTATTATGTTATTTCCATTGATATGGTAGTCTTATATACCAAATTTGGAACGTTTTGGATTATATTTTGATATAGTTTTTCAATATATTATAGGCTCCAAGTATGGTACTTTACTCTCCGGAAGTTATATAATGACCAAAAAAGGAGGTGCACAACTAGATGTTATAACAGTCATAATTATAAAATTTTAACTTTCTACGGCTTACCGTTTTTGAGTTATGCGAGATACATTACGTACGTACAGACGGCACGACGAAATTAGTCAAAATGGATTCAGGGATGGCCAAAATGCGTATTTCCGCTGAAATCTGAGAACCGAAAATTTTCGCGATTACAATACTTCCTTTACTTCGTGCAACTTCTCTTAATTTTTTTTATTCTTTCCTTCGTCTTAACATTTTCTCCCTCTTTATATTCATCTTTCTCTCTAAGAATTTATATTCTCTTTTTGTTGTTAAAATTTTCTAGCTTTTTATTCATCTGCTTGTCGTTTTTCAGAAATGTATTTCTTCATTCTACCCTTCTTTTGCCTGTTTGATTGTTTCTTTCCCATCCTTTAATTATTCAATGAATACAACGAAAGGTGCACAACTAAATGTTGCTAATGCAATGACATTGACATTTAATTTTTTATTTTTTTCTTATTTTTTGTTCTAATCCATAGCAAACTTATTTTTTTTTTTAAATAAATATATAATTTTTAAATTTAGATATCTCGCGTATACAAAAGGCTAATTTAATAATTCTTAATGTGCTAGACGCAGAATTTAATTCTCTAAAACTTTTATTTGCATCATTTATTTATAAAATTTAAATAATATCATTTTTTTCAAGGAAAACTGTTAGCAGCTTCATGTAATGTGCCACTTCCGGTTATTCTATTTTAACCAAAATCTATTATGTTATTTCTATTGATATAGTAGTCTTATATACCAAATTTGGAAAGTTTTAAATTATATTTGAATATAGTTTTTCATGAAAATCTATTATAGGCTTCAAGTAAAGTACCACTTCCGGTAGTTGTATAATGACCAAAAAGGGAGGTGCACAACTAGATGTTATAACAGTCCTAAATATAAAGTTTCAATTTTCTACGGTTTACCGTTTTTGAGTTATGCGAGATACGTACGTACGTACAGACGGCATGACGAAATTAGTCAAAATGGATTCAGGGAGGGCCAAAACACCTATTTCCGTTGAAATCTGAGAACCGAAAATTTTCGCGATTACAATACTTCCTTTACTTCGTACAAGGAAGTAAAAATGAAATGTGTAGATAGATTTAAATGCATAACTGAATTCGCTATATTTAATTTTTATTATTATTATTAAATCATTCTGGGAAGCAATGGTAGTGGCAAACTTGTTTCCCATGTTAGTATCGCCTATTGTACAGTTTTCTTGGGATTTCTGTTTATTGAAAACTACTTGTACCTGTACAATAAGTTTTAAATTAAAATTCTCCGATTCAACAGAGAATATCGTTATCTTTTATTAACTAATTAATGTTTACTATACTATGCAATGTATATTATTAATACCTACATATAAACACAATTTTATTACTGCTTATTTAGCGTGTTTTTATACATGTGTATGAAACTTTTATGGGTTATATAATTTGATACACTGATTATAATTTTTTTTTAAATTCGCAAATATAAAAACATATTTTTAGTACCACTAGTACTTTATGTTATTACTTAGAGGTGCAACGGATATCCGGTTTCTATCCGGTATTTTTAAATCCGGTAGATTTAAATGAAACTTGGCACACTAATAGAACTCTAAAATACATTGAACCCCTATTTTATTTTCTTCCGGAAGTTGTTTTCTAGGAGTAGAAACCACCCCTGAAAGGTGGTAAAAGCAAGAAAGAAATTAAATAATAACAAAATATTACGCGTTCAACATTAGTTACCCAGGGGTTTTTGAGATCACCAAAATCTATTTCCGGGGTCATTTTGATCATATGCACTTTTTAAGGGGTTAAAATGGGGATGGAGGGATGAAATTACGATTTTCAACTGAAATAGAGTTTTAGGTAAAAACTAGTCACTCGGGGGTTTTTGGAGTCGATAAATCTATTGTCGAGATTATCCTTGGGAAACCAATGTTGAACGCGTAATATTTTGGTATTATTTAATTTTATTTATGGCGATTCTTGCATTTACCAACTTTCAGGTGTGATTTGTACTCCTAAAAAGCAACTTCCGGAAGAAAAAAATAGGGGTTCAATATTTCTATTGGTGTGCCAAGTTTCATTTAAATCGGTGTGTGACAGTTGGGTAGTGTTTCTTGTAAATAGCAAATTTAACGCTTAATTTTTATTCGTAGAATTACAATCGGTTATCCGGTCAGGAAGTAAACCGAATAATTTAATTTGATATCAAGCCAGCGGTATTAAAAGTGTACGCTTCGTATAAAGGGCAGTTATTTTGCTAATTTCAAATACAAATCTTTTTGTTCTAATTAGTATATCAAATTTTATAACCCATTAAAGTTTCGTGAAATAGAAACACCCTGTATGTTGTAAAATAATTACATTTTGTATTAAATCTTATCATAAAAAATGTATATTATAATATTTTTTTAAATATTTTTAGAATTTAGTGCTGGAATATTATAAGTACAATGGCTGGTAGCACAAGCTCTGTTTTTGTCTGTTTTAAGAGCAGTGTATTTGGGTGTTTTAGCTATCTCTAACATGTTAAAATCGTGCTCTTAGAACACCCAAAAACAGAGCTTGTGCTACCAGCCAATATTTTTAATTGATTGTATGATTTTATAATACTAGACTTACATTATTAATTTTATTTATTATTATACCACTACTAGCCTGATACCAATTTACTAGAAATGGTAATATATAAGAAATGGTATAAAATATACAATCCAATTTCAGTTGACTACAAAGATGAAATTTTCCTCACTTCCTCTGTTGTATAATTTTTAAGAATCCTATTACAAAGTTGTACATATATGGAAAAACGGATATTAAATATCGCATAGAGTATAAATCATTTGTTCCAGTAACAAGGAACTGCAGTACTATGCCGAAAGAGCCATTGTTTGGAATACGTAGGAGTTAAAATTGATTAGAGCACCAAAGGCAAACCCATTATAGTTGTATCTAATATCCGAACTAGATAGATTCGGGCAGTGACCGCAATAGTCCCGGCGCTAGTGGGTACATGTACCATTATCTCCTTATCTCACTCCATGCATAGTGCAGCAGCGCATGCATTGCAGCAGGGAGACCACGGACTTCGACGTAAATGGATGGTACAAGTTTATAAACGATAGATTGCAAAGTATACCAACAAGAACAACATTTACAAATACTGTTCGTACTTTTATATATAATCAGTGAATAATGTTAACTTTATTCTTATCAAAATCATTACTTAATGTGCATCATTCTTTACCGAGAGAAATCAAAATTGCAAGTACTCCTTAGGGAAATAAAGTGATACAAGATTATTGGCAGTGCCATCTAGAAAAAAACATTATTTTCTTAGTATTCAACAGACCTTTTTCATTATTCTTGTGCGCATGTCAGAGAAAGACATCCGAAGTTCTTTGTGAACTTATTTACATAAATAAATATATCATCACGCTTTTTACTCGTTAATGGGTGTGGCACTACATCGTAGCAGATCTCGGTAAGTGATATATTTCTTCTCGTGAAGTGCGGTTACAAGACGTCAAATCATGGCCCCCAAAGATGTTAGTGAAGGAGGAGCCACAGAGGTAGATTTAAATTGGTGAAAATTGTTTGTCGACTGTAAGGATCGAACCAGGGTTCTTAAGATCCACAGGTCGACTCGATACCACTTTAGCGAATTTCATAGTAGGCAGTAATATTAACAAAAAATAGTTTTTCGTTTAGAGGACTGTGTTTCATTCTTTACTAGTGTTAAATGCTGTTAATAAACTCTTTTGTTAAATAACAAATTTGTCCGTTTGTATATAAAAACACGTGAATAAAGTGTAATTAGTTACCTCAAGGGATTGAATCCTGAAGGCGCTCTCAACCAACAATAACGAACTTTAATTCCTTGTTACATAAACTATTATTAAATTATCTTCTACATTTTACATCGTATATTTTTCACTATAAAAAGTTTCTATTAATTTTATATAAAAATGCGTCAAATAACGTTACGAACGACAATTTCCACTTTTATTTGAAGCATCTTGCTCAAATAATTCTCAAAAGTTTGGCAGTACAGATGTGGTGGCGCTACGGCATTCGAATCTGAAAATCCCGAGTTCGATTCCTACTTAAACTAAAAATATATGAGTTACACTCCGGCTTGGTGAATCCGGAACCTGTACTGTAATTAGGATTCAGTTCTTGTTCTACAGAGTAGCATAAATAAATAAATAAATAAATAAAGTTTGACAGCAGAAAATATGCGACCTTAAATATTAGATAATATACGTGCGGTTAATATTTACATTGTAATCAACTTTTAAATGGAGAATCAAAGAACATATAAATCATATGAAATGGAAAAGTAATACTGATATTAATTTGTTTATACCTGTATTATTTCTGTTATTTACTTTTGTTTTACATTAATGCGACGATGGAGGACCGATGAAATAGGTATGTATTAGTGAAATTGGAAGTGAGATATTTTATGGATGACCGAGGAATACATATATAAATATGATTAAACATTTGTTGCGCGAACAAAAGACTACGATTGGGAGAAATAACCAAGCTTGTATGAAATGAAATATGAATATGGATGAAGTGAAAGTAAATGCGAATGGTTAAAAATATTTATGGAAGATTAATTGCTGAATGTATCTTATGAATAAATGTTTTGTAAATTCCTTTTATTCTGTCACTGGATCATTTTCTGTAATCGATCGATATGTTGATGAAATGATATGATATGGGGTAGGTAGCTCAGTGGTATCAACTCGGCCTGTGAATCTTGAGAACCCTGGTTCGATCCCCAGAGCCGACAAACAATTTTCACCAATTTAAATCTACCCCTGTGGTTTCGACTCCACTAACATCTTTGGGGGCCGTGATTTGACGGCTGGTAACCGCACTTCACGCGAAGAAATATATCACTTACCGAGATCTGCTCCGGTAGAGTGCCACACCCAGTAATGGGTAAAAGGCGTGATGATATATTTATTTTTTATTTATTTATTTATGTTGATGAAAACTCTTTCAATTTCATGATTATTTTATAGGTTATCATAATTTCGGTTATTTTCATGCATTTTCCTTACTTCAATACAAAATTGTTATAAGAACAATATACTGACAACTTCGTAAAAAATATGATTATAAAGTAATAGTTTTATACTTGAAGCTTCGTAAGAAAGCAAGATGTATAAAAGTATATATATCATCACGCCATTTACCCATTACTGGGTGTGGTACTCTGCTTAAGCAGATCTCGGTAAGTGATATATTTTTTCGCGTGAAGTGCGGTTACCAGTCGTCAGATCACGGCTCCCAAAGATATTAGTGAAGGGAGAGCCACAGGGGTAGATTTAAATTGGTGAAAATTGTTTAAAAGTAAAATAATAATAACAGAAAAAATAAGTTAACATTAAAATAGTGGCTGGTAAATCAATGTTTTTAGTAAGTAATTTCTTAGTTTTGTAAGTTTCGTACTTTGTTATCAGTTAAGAATATTTTGATGTAAATTTTTTTTATATGTAATCTCTTTTATCTACATTTCTGTGACTTAATGTATATCTCTGAAGATTTTAAAATGATGAAAAAAATATTATTATTACTTAATAGAAAATAGCACAATGTTAAGTATGTAATACGTATGTTGCTTTCATGAAAATTTAATTGACATCAATATGTTTTTTGTATCACAAATAAAATAATCACGGCATGGTTCAATCATTCGACATGGCGTATATGTATGTATTTTAAAATGTTCCATTTTCAGTTTCTACCATCCATCTCTCCGAGGTCCGTGTGCATCATCGCCATGAGCTATGCATCCCATTCACGTGGGCAAAATGGTGCGATATGCGGGGTAATGCTAGGTCAGGCCGACCTATGCGCAGCGCCACTGTGTTATTACCGGGAACATGAGATCGCAATTATCTTTGAGTCCGCACGTCAGCTATTATCTAGCAGTGCTTTACTGGGCCTGTGTCTCAGCCTCCTCGCTTACGCCTTTGTTGAAACTCAGCCATATTTATGGTAGAAGTGCAGATATACATGCAGGTGGAATTACCAGATTAGCGCTATGAAAAATACCCTAATAGAGATTATATATTAAGGTGTAAATCATATTACATCGGATTTTTTCTTTTTATAATTTTAAAATAAATAAATATATCATCACGCCTTTTACCCACTACTGGGTGTGGCATTCTCCCCGGAGCAGATCTCGGTAAGTGATATATTTTTTCGCGTGAAATAAGGTTACCAGCCGTCAAATTACGGCCTCCAAAGATGTTAACGGAGGGGAAGCCATAGGGGTAGATTTAATTTGGTGAAAATTGTTTGTCGGCTGTGGGAATCGAACCAGGGTTCTCACAAGATCCACAGGCCGACTCGATACTACTGAGCCAACTACCCCATAATAATAATAATTTTATATAGATAATATCAAATTTTCTCTCATCAATGAGAGCTTTTACTGAAATCATTATTGCACTTATTTATTTATAACAGGAACTAAAAACAAAATATTCGTAATATGGGTGTCATCTAAAAAAAAACACTCTTAAACATTCACTAACCATTGATTCATTATGTATATTCATCCCATTTATCCCTTTTTGACACAATACTATTATTTCATCCACATTCATAAATACTTTCACATAATATTGTTTATTCTTTTCATTTAGTGACTTTAGTTTACATAACAATTATTTATCTTAATCAAACATTTATTTGTGGATTAACAATGCAATTTCTCATCCGAAATTTTATAAAATTATACATGTTTCATCAATCTTTAATTCGACATACGTTTCAAATTATCGGAACTATATTCCTATTTTCACATTTTTACTTTTTTCGACCTATATAATAGAACAGTCTTGAGATGGTGCTTAATAAATATTTCAAATGAACCATAATTTGATTTAGAATAACTAATAATTTAGAATAATAATAAATCGGTATTGTAAAAAAGATCAAAAATTATTAAAATCATAACATAAAATTAGAGTCCTCATGATTCGTTGAGTGATGACATTTAAGCATTCGTCAATTGTATTTTCGTCACACAAAAGAGTAAAAGAGATATAAATTATTATATACCTATGTATCCCAATGGTACTTTCGAAAGTTATTCAACATATACCGAATTTAGTATCAAAGTAAAGCTCTCAAACAGGAAGTTCTACAAAACGTGTGATAAATTATAATAAAGCGATTATCAATTGCTTTTCTAAAATGTATTGGAATAAGGTCGATTTTAGTATTAAATTAAAGCTCTAGGGAGAGAATGCGAATAAAAATATAAAACATAATATTTCAAGGATAATTAGTTTTTTTCAAAAGTTATACCAATTATCCTAAGTTTATCTAAACTTATGGTCGGAGAAATACTTTGGTGACACACCAGATTTCTAATTATTAACAAAGACATTATTTAACTCATGAGAAATGTTTATTAATAATAAATATTTGACTATAAAGAATAATATTCGACTATAAACCAAGTCAAATGATTATACTCACTTTGTGTGTGTCCGGAACCGTATATTTTAGACTTCACACCACCTGGTACCCTCAATTTTTAGTTCTATTAAATTGCATTATGGTGAGAAAATAATTTACATTTTTTGTCAAATAGCCATAATAATTAATTAGGGCTCTAAAAATGCAAAATGAATTTGTAAATACACAAGTTCTAATCTATCGCCCACGAATTAATAATTGACTTTAACGTTGCCATGCGGTCTCGCCTACAACAATATTATTTTAAAAATGCCATTTGAATTCAGTTAGACATCTATATTTTTGTTGTATGTTATATGATACTGTGCATGCATGAATATCGCTAAATTATTAATAAATCAATGAAGTATAAAATAACGTAGGCAAGACTAGTTTTATTATAATATTGCTACTGGTATTCTACAGACCACCCTGTACATCAACGAACATACAAATATATGCATAATATTAGCGAGTATCTCCAGTGAACATGAGACTACTGGTAATGTCTATGTCACCCTATCTTATCTTCGAGACAGCGGCAAAAATCGGAGTAATTAAATACGACCGAGGAACGTAGGATGACATTTTTAATTCTACCGCATCTCTGGAATGCAGGAAGAGCTCGATTCAATTTATCTGGAGCCGTGCTCTGCAGCTTTGGATTATACAAATATTTCCGTAAGTTATGTTTCGAAATTGACAGTTCTTTTGCCTCCGTAATATGCTTCTACAAGATGTTTTTTGTTTGTGCTCCGGAATGAAATTTTGTGATTTTACTGAATTTATTCTAAAAGCATTGACATGTACTGGATTATGTAAATGATTGAGGAGGGATTTCATTTAGTTCTTCTAGAGTCTAGACGCCTCTAGGTGTTTATCTAATTTTCTGACACAGCTCTTCCAATACAAACACATCAGTTTCTCTCGCATTTAAGTAATACGATCGAATGCAATTTTTCAAACCACTCACGTTACAAATGAAACTGAACAGTTTGTGAATGAATTGCATTATTTTGTACTCAAACCCAAATCGAATTGTATATAAGTAGTCTAACGAATTCTCCCCGAATATATACGACAACATTACATTTAAAAATACTATTATAAACTCACCGCCATCGTCCACATTATTTTGTTCTCAGTTCACTTACCTGAAAAATACAAAAAATATAATTAATTTAACACAAATTAAATAAATTTTTATAGACTAATCAAAAAAACGTATACTTTATGAAAACCATAACAATACAACAAATAAAATAAATATATCATCACTCTGCCTAAGCAGATCTCGGTAAGTGATATATTTTGTCGCGTGAAATGCGGTTACCAGCCGTCAAATCACGGCCCTCAAAGATATTAGTGGTGAAGGAGCCACGTTATTTTAAAATAAAATAAATAAATATATCATCACGACATTTACTCATTACTAGATGTGGCACTCTGCAGTAGCAGATCTCGATAAGTGATATATTTAGGTGTGCCAATTACTATTACCAAGCGTCAAATCATGGTTAATGGAGTGGGAGCTACAGGGATAATTTTAATATGATGAAAATTATTTGTTGGCTGTGGGGATCGAGTTTAGATTCACAAATCCACAGTCTGACTCGCTACCATTGTGCCACCTACCCCAAGTTGTTTCATGATAACGTAAAAAAATTTCTTTCATTACGTTATTATCAAGTCAGGCACCCACAGCCCAGTGAATAAAACTCAAGTATGAAATCGTACGTTTAAATCTCGCTGACTTATCTTATATCAAAAATATCGATTGTATCTGAAAGATTCAGATTTCACTATAATTTGTAGAGGCCCTGTACAGTAATTGGGATTCAGTTTCTCTTGTTCGAAATTTCAAATAAAGTAACTCTAAAAGCTGTAGTGTTGTTTCCTTCAACTTCGTGACTGCTAATAAATCAGTATATGAATAAGTAAATCATTAGTAAAAATGAGTAAATTACTAGTGAGATGTGGGTAATCAGTTATTTAGGAAAAGTCCAGTTATAGACCATTTATTTAAGCTCCTATATTAATTGAATAATTCGCTAATAAATTTCCTGCTAATCTCAGTCGGTAAGTTCATAGTCCCGTATATAACAGTTATAGTGTCACAGAATAAATCTACGAATAATCCTAATTGATTGCTGAGCGTCACTGCCCAACACTTTTCTCAAGATATGTATTTCCGACTCTCGTTTTACAACTTCACTGTCGTGTACCTGCATACATATATTTTATAATCAGTTAGTTATATTCTTAAAATCATTTAATCAATGACAGTTTTGATTTAGTTGTATTTGTCAGGATTCTAGAAATAAATGCCTATGCCTTTTATAGTTCTTTTAATAATTTCAAATATATACTTATGTATCTAGTACATAATCATTCAATTTGACACTTGGTTCATTTATAATTATCAATTTAGATCATGAGATGAATGAAATGAACCGAATGACCTAGACTTAAATCCGAGTCATTATAAATTAATCTAGAGGCGATATAATAAGCGAAATAAGTCTACAAATATAACGCGGTAGGTAGCTTAGTGGTATCGAGTCGGCCTATGGATTTGAGAACGCAGATTCGATTCCCACAGCAGACAAACAATTTTCACCACATTAAAACTATCCCTGTGATTCCCCCTCTACTAACATCTTTGGAGTGCGTGATTTGACAGCCAGTAACCGCACTTAACGCGCTTAAATATATACTTACTGAGATCTGTTTTTAATATTATAATTATGAATGTAAAATATGTTTTCAAACAATAAATACACAATAATAATTGTTTTACTCTCATAAACCATATTGCTTATATTTATCTAAATTCGAAAAGCAAGTATTTTATCGTTACATAACTCACACATTAACTCCTCTGTACCCCCTCGTAACGATAATTTAGACCCACACCCCTCTTAAAGCGTTACGTAATTTAAGAACAACCCCTAATTGGTAAAAGGCATAATGATGTATTTGTATCAAATATTTAATCTACAATTTATTACATACGATCTCATTTGAAATGTTCGCATCTTTTGTGCTACCAAATATTTACAAATTATTATAGAGTAATTTAATTTTGTACAATTTCTATTTGAAGTACATTTCTGTAATTTGTTTGAGAGGTGTTAAGATATACTATTTTCATTTTAAACTCAAGGGATCGGCATAAAACGATTAAACGTCCCTGTCCCATATAACTACAATGAAATCCATTAGTGCGGCTACCCCATATCGCTTATCGATGGTCAAAATAGGTATATTTTCAAGGGTCGTATTCAGCCTAAAATTATTCTTGTTTTTTTCTATGATTCACCGTACCGGCGAATGGGGCTGTACAACCCTGTGTGAACCTTGTGAAACCAGTTATGACGGATCATATTTTGAGTTCCGTTGTAAACGTAATTACGGTGCATTTAATCGTTTTATGCCGATCCCTTGAGTTTAAAATGAAAATAGTATACTTACATATTGTTATTGACTATTTACTTAACTTCAATTACTGTCAAAACTGCATGATTTAAAATTTAACATATGCACATGACAAAATTAAATTAAAAAGTGATTCATCATTCAAAGTTACAAAAATAGTGGCTCTACACCTACTACTAAGACTGTTAAAAATAAATTTGCATCAGATCTTTTATATTCTTCAAGCATATAAAAGCAAAACTAAATCTTGCTGAAATATCCGCATATAGTGCATATTTCCAGCTACAACGAGCGTGCATTTATCCGAACACGTCACGGCAAATTAATGTCAAAGTTGCGCTCATTGCGATAGGAAGCAACGACGACGACGATGTCAGGACGGTTACCATTAATCACCCTGCAAGGAAGAATTCGCGCCGTGGAATGTCGGATATTTCTCATATTAAATATTCAAATTTCGCAAAATGAAATCTTAGGTAACGGCAGATTCCAGCTGATAAACATTCTTCCATTTGTACAAAGTAATGAAGAGAAACAAATAAGTATTTGAGAAATTTTTGGAATGTACGATTATTACAAAAGTAGAATTATCAGCGGCAGAGTTGGTGGTGAGTTATCCCACTTGAAAGGCGCTTTGAAGCGCGGATTTAGGAGTAATTATTTCCTGCAGAAAATGCTAAGAATGGACGACGTTTCGCAAACCTGAGAAACTTCTTCACTAAGTTTTTTAAATATCATGGTATTTCATTTAACCTCAAAGAGGTTTTTCCGTGCTTTAAGATAGCATTCCTTTTCATTTGTTCTGGAGTAGTAAATATTTTTATAGAATTTAATTTTAATTATACTTACATCTGACACACTTGTAAAATTATTTTGCAGTTAAATTTGTCACACATTTAATTTTTATAAATTAATCGTGATGCGTTCTGTCAAGTGTGAATGCAGAAAGATATTATTATTCAGTTTATTATTCTTTGAAATAAATATTTTGCAGTATACAGGGTGTTCCACAACTTAGAGCAAAAAATTAAAGGGTAAATTCTGTACGACGTGCTGATCATGAAACAAAAATATTTTTTTTTAATTCGAAAAATTAAGGGTTGTTAAAACATTTTTTGTAGTACTGCACTGGATTCGCTTTCCTATTAAACACAAACAATGAAGTAGATATCAACTACGAAAGAATAATTACACAATTCAATTATTAGCAGTTATTTATAATAGAATTTTATTTAATTAATAACTTTAACATAATCATCCACCCAGTGGCAGTGGCAACGAAAAATTTTGGACTGAGAAACATGGAAAATAGTTTTGCGATTTAAAAAAAATTCTTTTTGTTTCATGATCAGCACGTAGTACAGAATATAGTCTTTAATTTTTTACTCTAAGTTGTGAAGCACCCTGTATATCTAAACTAACTACATACAACCAATTACGAAAAGCTTATCTGTCAGACAACTGATAAAATATTAATTATTTGATATTTTCTTTTAAAATCTTGCGCAAATCGATGCTCCCTTGCTTTCATTTCGTTTTAGATTTAATGCGTGAGTTATTTGAGATATTTTGAGCATGTGAAACATACTTCGAATAAAAGATTAATTAAAAAGGTGTATACGAGTGAATTCTTGGATGCGATTGAAGGTTTATTGCGTGATAAATGATTGCGACTGTGATGAATAAATGGGCTTGTATGAAGGGAACTATGAATGTGGGTGAAGAGAGGGTGATGTGTTGGGCATGAATATATTGAATGAAGAGTGAATGTTTCGTGAGTGCCTCTCCACTCCATTTGATAGAATATAATATATGTATGTATGCATAAATAAGACTAATGTCCGGTTCTATAAAGGCAGTTTAAATTTTGAATGTGGTTTAAGCTATTAATTTCCATAGTTACATTCACAATCGTGTTAAGTTATTGGTGACAAAACTATTTGAACTACATTTAAATTTAATCCCGCTTTATACTATTATTTTACTAACAAAGTTCGAAGTAAATTTATCTGTTGAACAAATTAAAAATTTCGCATCGAAATAAAAAAAAATATATATATCATCACGCCTTTTTCCCAATACTGGGTGTGACACTCTACCGTAGTAGATTTCAGTAAGTGATATATTTATGCCTGTCAAGTGCGGTTACCAACCGTCAAATCAGGGTTGCAAAGATATTAATTGAGGGGAAGCCACATGGGTAACTTTAATGTTGTAAACATTGTTTGGGGGCAGTGAGAATCGAACCCAGGCTCTCAAATTTATTGGCCGACTCGATATCACTGAGCCACATAAATCAAAATAGTAGTTCAATTATGCAAATTATATTGGGGTAGGTGACTCAGTGGTATCGAGACGGCCTGTGGATCTTGAGAACCCTGGTTCGATCCCCACAGCCGACAAATAATTTTCACCAATTTACATCTACCCCTGTGGCTCCCCCTCCAATAATATCTTTGGGGAGCCGTGATATAACGGCTGGTAACCGCACTTCACGCGAAAAAATATATCACTTAGCGAGATTTGCTTGGGCAGAGTGCCACACCCAGTAATGGGTAAAAGGCGTGATGATATATTTATTTTATTTATTTATATTGTGCTATTTTACTTTATTTGTTGAATGAATAAATTTATTATGAACTTTGTATCAACTCTAATTATAATAATTTGATTCGATAAATCTTTTTTCACTTGTGTGAAAGACATAATTATCTGCTACTTTATTTCAGCCTTAATGAACATATCCTAAGGATGAATAGTTAGTGTTTACTACGAAGTACAATAATGTGGTATAATAATTTTATAGGTATCCGAAAAAATATTCAGTTTTTCGTGAAGTCAAGACCGTTGATCAGCATGCACCACAGCATAACAACTTGCAACACAAGTTAAAACTTTTGTTGCTATTGAAAGAAAAAAGAAACTCGTAAAAAGGCGAACAAAAGAAGAAAGGAAAAAGTCCGTGCAAAATATTCCAAGCATCCAGAACGAAACGTTAACGGTTTCCGTTTACCGGTAAGTGGGTAAACTTTTTACTAATTGGCGGTGGCGAGCCGTACAGGCACAAATTGCATTTTGTTCTTGCTTCTTGCATGAGCGTGGTACCGCTGTGCGTCCACCTGAATAAACCGAAAAAAGTGTGCAGCCAAAGTAGCAAGCACAATTTGGTAGTTTGGAGCTGTGACTTCCACGAAGGTGAAGTGAGTGACGTGCAATGAGTCCATGACCAATTGTGGGTTGTGAAAAACCTAACCAAAATGATTCGATTACGGTGTTATATGATTTGTTCAATTTCTCGGTAGCGACATATCGGAATTTAGAAATGAGAACCATAGTTCGATTCCCGCAATCAACAACTAATTTTTATCTTAATAATATTACTCCTGCAACTCATTTCGATTAACAGCTTTAGAGGCTACGATTAGATAATCGTACTTCACACATAAATACCTATATCATACGTATTGTAAAATAAACTTTACATTATTTGAAACTAACCTAGTGTTGATTTTTAATTTAATTTTATTATAAAATGTTTCAACGAGAACCGACAGTTAAATCTATCGAATTTATAAACATATCACTTACCGAGATAGCAAAGTGTCCCTCATGCTTAGATATAAACAAAATGGCATGGTGATATATTTATTTATATTAACGCCATTTTGGAAGGAGAGAACAACTCTAAATCAATCAGAATTCAAATCAGAAAAAAATCTGGTCTGCCCGCCATATCAAATAGATTTACAATTACATAAGGAACTCATTTTCTTTAAATCACTTATAATTTTTCATGCCAAGTACAGCGGCATGTCCCTCGGCCAAAAGCAGAATGACTTATCCATTTTACATCAAGTTTAAAACAAATATGTTTGCACCGAATTGATTAAATATATTATATTTCTTCAAATATTGATCATTAAGGTCGTTTTTCTTTTAAAGCAAAATCGTTTAGAAAGTGACACATATTTCAACTATTTAAGAAATTATCAAAAAGTAAAAATAGTGAAAGAAAAGTAAATAGTACATTTTCATTAGTTGATTTTAACTTTTTATTTAAATAGACATAATAGTGCGCTATATCCCATCGAATAGAATAGCAGGAACCATTGAAACAGAACATCCCCTCATCTGATTAATCATATAATTAGGCTTCGTCCAACATTCTCAACCTAACACACCATCCTTGCTTTAACCACTTTCATAGTTCCTTCCTTACAATTTATTTATATTTCACACTCGGAATGAATTAATTAAAATTAAGCAATAAACCTTCAGTCACATCCATCCATTGCTACTGTACACCTGGTTCTTTACTCTGTCAATCGACATATGTTCTACATGTTCAAATTAGCTCAGATCTACTCCTCTAACAACGAATCAAAAAAGGATATGTATGGAAGGGTGCCTTGGGTCCTGTGCATGTTTTTGAAAGAAAATTTCACATAATTTGCAGTTAAACACATTGTAAGAACTGAAAGCGAAATATAAGAAAGAAATAAAGTGTCAGCCTGCATTTGTTTACTTACATTATTCTGCACTATTTTTATTTATTATACCCTTTGAGATAATTCAAAAGTAAATAATTCTGGAATCTGTCAAAATTATTTTTTTCTCCGTAAAATCAGTCAATATCAATATGCAAAAATTACATTTCCGAGTACAACACGTACGAGTAAAGAAAGTTGTTTTTTTTTCACTGAATTGATTGGTACACTCCGTATTCAATGAATCAATCTTCAGACTCATGAAAAAACGTATTATTTTCATTATTAGTTGTACAAATAAATATTTAAAGACAGATCGTGTACTTACATCGCGGTAGTTATATAGAATAGAAAATAAAAAAAAAGTATTGTTTTTTATATACTACATTTATTATTTTATGCTATATTAGGTAGAATCATATTTTTTTCTTGACAGACGCTGGCGATTCTTGAGTAGCAAATAGAATTATATATGGTACGATCTACTAATCGAATAATTTTACAGTGCAAAAAAAAAACTGACAATAGTGCAAAAGGAACATGTTACTTGGTTCTGGTTTATTTATTTATTAATGGATAAAAATTTCAATTTGTAATTGAGAATCTCCCTTCCAAATGACATGATATATTATAAGGTTCAGATATAGTTCGATTTATCAAGTACATAAGCAACATTTCCGAATCACTTTCCGGGTATCTCTGCGTGTCGTGTTTGCACGCGCAGGTTGTAGAATCAGGAATTCATAAGGCCGTATGTCACGCGGCACGCGGGGCGCCCGGTAGCTACAGCAGCAGCGTGCCCGGGCTGCCGTGCAGGAAGTGAACGCAATGAGCTATGGCCCCGGCAGATCACGACCGATCGACATGTGGTCGCTGCTTCCAGGAATTGACGGGAGTTGCTTTCATTTCACATAGAAAAAAAATATTTTCAGAAGAAGTTGTGATTGTAATATTAGTGTTGATGTTAATATTAAATTCGATTGACTCATTTTAGATAACCTACAAAATTAAATGAGTGGGAATTTTTATTGTGCTATTACTTTTTGGCGTAGGGTATATTGCAAAAGTTGATGTAACGATCCTTGAAACATTATTATGTTTAATTTTAGTTTTCTTTTCTTTAGATTATATTGTTAATTTTGAAATTATACGCCAGTTGGCCTCATGTAGGTTATTAAAAAATATAAAGTAAACACTTGGCTATGTATTACAAAATTCAGCCTCCAAGTCACCTTATGAGGGCATCGTCAGAGGCTGGCCAGCACAGTTAGTAACCGTAGACGCGTTTCGCTCTTATTAGAGCTCATCAGTATGGTATAACTCACTCCTTCACCTAGAACAAAGTTCATGTGAAGAAGCTGGTGACGAAGAACTGTGCCAGCAGAGAATAAGATCTCTAACAAACTGGTAAGATGACATGACATCTCTTTTTTTCGGTAGATGGCATGACCAGTTCCACAGAACTTCTCATGTCATCTTACCAGTTTGTTAGAGATCTTATTCTCTGCTGGCACAGTTCTTCGTCACCAGCGTGTTCACATGAACTTTGTTCTAGGTGAAGAAGTGAGTTATACCATACTGATGAGCTCTAATAAGAGCGAAACGCGTCTACGGTTACTAACTGTGCTGGCCAGCCTCTGACGATGCCCTCATAAGGTGACTTGGAGGCTGAATTTTGTGAAACATAGCCAAGTGTTTACTTTATATTTTTTATTAAACCTTGTTTCACCAAGTGTTGGATGACAATTAATTTTGTCTTTGTTGTCATGTAGGTTATATTTTTTTTTAATTTAGTCTTTCTTTGATTTAGATGGAGTTACCATATTGGTTTTAACATGTTGTTAAGTTAAGTAACAAATTTAAGAATGTTATTTTTACAATTGTATTAACGCACCTATATTAGTTGGTAAGCGAATTATTTTGTTATGTAGTTAATTTGTAATTATTGTTTACAGCTTTGAGAATGGAATCAAAGTAAGGTTTCGAAACGTCGTCTATATTTTTGTAATGAATGAATAAATAATTTATATTATTTAACAAGCCAAGTAATTCAATCAACTAATAGTATTATTTTAACATTAATTACCGCACCTAACAATTCTTACGGCTTAACAAAATTTAGATCTGCGGATTGTTCACAATTTACTGAGAAAAAAAAGAAACAAATTCATCATTTAAATCAATTCACACATTTCATTTTACTTATTTCATTATTGCAAAAATTTAATTTAATTGTGGTTAAAGATAATTACATAATTAATTAATTATGAAACTAGGAGAAATGCATAACGTTTGTTGACAATTTACACATAGATCATTCACTTAAAATTTTTCGGGTAAAAAGCTTAGGGAAATAATAGTAGAAAAAACTTACATGAAACTGACTGGAAAATAAACATTTGCCTGACCTTTAAGACTCCGAAAAGTCAGGAAAATAGCATATTGCTTGGCTAGGCAGGTAATGAAAGAAACGTTGGTGTCTAGTTACTTAGCAAAATAAAATACTGACTGAATATGTACGAGGTCAAATATTTCTTTTAATTTAAATTAATTTAAAATATTTATTATTTGTTTATAACGTAACATGTCAGTAAAGCGTCGTACAGAATTAGTAGATTGTTTCAAGCCTCGTTATCGCTCGGCATGAAACTATCCACTCATCCTGTAATTGAACGCCCTCCTGACTTCTAACGTAAAGAACTATTCTATAATAATAATAATGTTGATGTTGATTTATTTACTTAAAAAGCAGGTATAAGTAGTATTATTCGTCTATACCGCAGTTTTCATGGAGGACCTGCATATTTTGTCCTTTACAGTTTTATAGATACGTTTGCAATTGCAGATCTTGGTGAATTTATAATACAAAAAATATATGGATCTGCGCTTAAATGGCTAAAATTCTACTATTACATCTGGATGCTCTATATTGTAATTGGGATTAATTTCCAGCATATAAATAAACTAATTTGTGTGAAGTACGGTTACCAGCCATAAAATTCTGTTAGAGGAGAGTAAACTACTATGTGCAAAAAATGCAAAAAGTCATCTAGTGCAGTGGTTCTCAACCATTTCGATACCATGCCTGATTTCCATAAGCATAAAAATTCGATGCCTCTCTAGCCAAATATTATCAAGAAACATTTTTTTTACAATTACTTACATTATTATGGAAGTTTAAAGCAAATTAAAATATTAGTATGATTTAAAAAATATATATTTATGAAATATGTATATTGAAAAACAAACAAAAAATACAAAATTTATCATTAATGTTATTGTTTAGCCTGCATTGAGCTTACAAGCTTCTCAATGTCCGGTGTTGTGGACGATAATGCACAACGGAGATCATTTTCAACGTCCAATCTATGGTTTTGTTTTTTACTGAGTACAGCATAAAAGCCAGTTTCACAGGGATACGTTATAGGAAAAGGGATAAAACACACAAAGTCTGTTGCAATAATTTTGAGTATACTGGAATGTATTTAATTCAAAAGTTTCCCAATAATCTCTTTGGAACTCGTCTTTGGTAACTGATTTAAATTTCAATTTCAAACATTCCTCCTGGATATTTTGTGGCAAAAATTGCAACTCTTTTACATAAATTAAAAGTTACTAATATTTATGTTTTATTTTATATACAAGATTAAATAATGAAAAGAAAATGAAACAGCAATTGGGAAAGCAACGCGACTACTAGTAAGCCAGCCCTAAACTTGAACTGCATTTTGGAAAGAAGCAACAAAGTGTTACGTTAAAAAGTCACCTAACACTGATTTTACTTTGATTTTGGGGAGTCCTCTAGACGTTACACTTTTTTTGTGTATCGTGGCGTCGGCTGATTTGCATTGCACTATGTCTTTCATTTAAGGTATAAGCAGGTCAGTCCAGCTCTTGCCAGAAACTGAGCGGAGTGTAGTGTATTGTCTTTATGTCTAGGGTGCATGGTCCGGCCTGGCGATTCTGTTCGGATATTGAATTATTATTATTCAATACTTAACAGAATGTAAATAAACCAGGATTGGCTCTAGGGCCCGCCATGTATCTCTAACAGAACAGAACAGAAGATTAAATAATGAAAAGACATGAATTAATTTTAAAATTAAGAGCGTCCATGTCCCATACCAGCCCTGAGAAGTACTTATGCCCACCACCACAAAGGAGGCATGCCTCACCGGTTAAGAACCCCTGATTTAGGGAGATCTGTACTTATAAAGTTGCTATCGTTTGTAATTGTTATGATACAAAACAACAAAAATTTAAAATAGTACACATCAGGAAATACATATTTGCTTAACTATGTGAAAAAAAAATCTTTTAATTGTAGGTTATTTGCATGGAATGCAAATGATACTGTATCATTTTCTAATAAACCAACATCAATTTAAACATAAATTAATGTCAAGTTAACTAGACATAACTATATTATCAGCAGCAGATTGCACTAGCTCGGATTATTCAAATTTTATAATTATAATTCAAGTAATAATTTAATTGGATACCTATCTGCATACAAAGAGACGCGAGCACAGCGATTATAATATAGATAATATATCATATTTTAACAAAGAGATACATAGATCATTATTTGATATAATTTGGCTGCATAATAGCAGTAATGTGATAAGATTATGTTCATGAGAAAATTTTATACAGTAATACAGACATTGTATACGAAGATTTACAACTTCAAATATAAAATGCTTTAGTTACCAGACAATCCTGTTTTATTTTCATTTTGTTCGAACTACATTTCATTTTAAAATATAAAAATAATATTAAATATATCACGCTTTTTACCCATTACTGGACGTGTAACTCTTCCGAAGCACATCTCGGTAAGTGATATATTTATGCGCGTGAAATGCGGTTACCAGCCGTTAAATCACGGCACCCAAAGATGTTAGTAGAGAAGAAACCACAGAAATTATTTTAATGTGATGAAAACTGTTTGTCGGCTGTGGAAATAGAATCAATCAGTTTTGCTGGCTAATTAATATCTTTAGAGAAAAAATAAATAAAATCAAGAAGGGTAACATAAATATAGGGTTGGTGAAATTAAATTATTAGGTGGATGTGGCGAGGGGGAATTAAAGTTATTATTATTTATTTACTTAAATAGAAAGGGGTGCATTTTTATTAAAATACATAACACAAAATATTCCGTTTTCAACGATGGCCATAAAGTTAAAAAATATTAACATCTTTAATATGAAAAATCAAGTGTATCAATGAAACAAACAAAAACTTTTTTTTGTTTCACAGCTACTCTGAAGTTTTATTTCCTATTTTAACAGTAACAGTAATTAAATAAGTAAAATAGAATGATTTAGATGCAGAATTTGATCATCTTCAACTTGTGTTTAAACATTTAATCCTATTTTGTTATCGGGAAAGCAACGGTAGTGGAGAAATTTTATAATTATTTTAATTGCTTATGGAGTTTACGTGGGTTAGTCCGTATTTCTACAAAAATCTTGTAAAAAAACCGACTAATATGAAAATTAAAAAAAAATGTTGTATGTTGTTTTGGGAAACAGGAAATAATTTAAAAAACAACAAAACTAACGTGTATTTTTCATTACAACGTAATAATAGTAATCTGAGTGTGTTTACACTATAATTTAAGTAAAGAACAAAAATAACAATAATTATAATTTGAGAGCGCAGCTTAAATCCCGAAAATAATAATAATAAAATGTTGTATTTAATAATAATAACAGTATTCGTATCACGTTAAATTCTCTGTTCAAATACCGTAAAATTTGCAAGATATCTCACTAGTGGCAAACCCGTATAATTCTATTGTTTTACGCTGAAGTCGGCGTTTGTTTTAAGCCACAATTAACAGTTGAAATTCTTGGAATCGCACGTTAAGTGAATCAACAATTGTTCACTTGTCACACGCTACGATTTGTAATTATTTTCCTAACCACAACATTCTTAATCTAACGGTACTCAAGTTCTAAAATAGCCATCACTGTCCATCTTACCTGCAATTAGAGCTGAGGATCTAATTAGCAATCAGTCTAGTTCCGGAGACGGAAATGTGCGATCACTGCCGAGCACGCCCGAGTACTTCTAAATGAGATTCTTTTCTAATTACTGTGGAAATATAACCAGCTGTTTCTATTATTTTCTGATTTGCATCTTGTTTATTTTAATTCACATGTACTTTTTACGAAGCGAATTAACGGTATTCAAATTATAAATAAAATGTGTATGTCTGTCAAATATGCATAATAAATTAGAAAGTTAAACAATGCATGAAACTGTATTAATTTTTTGTTAGTAATTTTTTACGCGCGGTTCCTGCTTGAGCAAAAAGCCTAAAATAATTTAAATTAATTTGATTCTTTTCAACTTGCCGACTCTTAATATTTAAATATAATTATACCAAATTATAGACAATTTTTAAAATAACTTCATCTTGAACACCAAATAATATAGGTACTTTTTTTAATGTATAATAATGATGCAATGATTGGAAGATTTTTCATTATAAAAATTTACTTCCTATTACCATACACAGGGTGTTTCTATACCTCTGCACGAAACTTTAATGACATATATAATTTGATATACCGATTATAGAACAAACATAATTTTTTTGATATTCGCAAAAATTAGGGTATTTCATTCCTAGCGAACATATTTAGTGTCACTGGTTTAATAGTAAAATTAATTTAAAAAAATTAAAATAAGGCATTACACCAGGTACCTACATAATAACTAATTAATAAGTGATTATTTGTACGCAGTGTTTATACTTTTATTTCAATAGTAACATAATTATAAATAATTGTTACTCTGTAATAATAACAGAAATTTATTTGGATAAGAAATAAATTTATACAAAATAGAATTGCAATAATAATAATACACTGTATTTTATAAATGACAATATATGCAAGATATTATTCATTTCAAATGAAGGCTCGTAATATCAGGGCTGAAAGGCAATAGTAGGCTAGATTCGATATTACTCTATTAATTTATATATTAATAATAAGTTTATGCCCATTTTACTACTCTTTTGACAAATCTAAATTAATATCCTAACAACGCATCAACACGTAAGATAGAACATTCATATCTCACGTTGCCTAAGATACTCATGAGTAAAGCCCGGATTTTTAGGCAATTGCCTAGATTCAAATTTTAATATACTTCAGGCAATTTCGTTTTTCTTTATATAGGTAATATGTTTACGTGTAATGGAAGGTTTTTTTTTTCGTGCCTTAGCGCCTATTTTTTCTATATTTTGGTTATTGTGCCTATTTTACCTTATACAGCCTATTTTGCCTATTCTACCTTTTATTGACCAGACAAGGTTTATCATCTATTTCGTTGACTAATTCAGCACTCGACAAAGTGTTTCAACCTAACCTATAATATTTAAAGTATTTACTTTAATCAAGTTTTTGTGTGTGAATTTAAAATGCCGAAAGAAAAAACGGTATTTAGTCAAAATTTTACGTGGCAATTCAATTGTGTCTTTGCCATTAATCAATGGAGCTGAGGTAACTTTAGACGATATGGCTAAATATAAGAACGCCCCTATCACATTTTGTGATGTAGAACGAAGTTTTCAACTTACAAGCAAGTTCTGACAGACCGAACACAGTCCCTTTCCGAAAATTTCATATAACAATTGCTTGTAATATTTTGTGAATTAAAGTATACTACATAATTTGAATTTGCATAATAGTTAATAAAATGAGAACCCTACATTATTATTTTTCAGATTGCGTTAATTTTTGTTTAAAATTATTAATTTTTTCAAACGAAGAGTAGATACGAGTACCAATATTAGAAAAAGGATTCGTTTATTTTTTGTAAAACAAATTATTTACATTTAGGCTGCCTTAAATCCCGCCTATTTTAGAGTAATTACCGGCCTATATGCTTGCTTATTTGGGTGTTTTTAAGAGCCTAAATATCCGGGCTTTAGTTATGAGAGTCCTAAATACAAAATTTTAACTTTACCTTTTTGAGTTATGCGAGATACATACGTACGTACATACGTCACGACGAAATTAGTCAAAATGGATTCAGGGATGCTCAAAATAAATATTTACGCTGAAATCTGAGAAACGAATTTTTTCGCGATTACAATACTTCCTTTACTTTGCACAAGGAAGTAAAAACAATTGTTTTATAATAAAATTGTAAAATGTCCCATTTTGACACAGAATCGTCAGAAAATATAGATAAAGCAGCAAGTAAAGGTCCCGCAATATAAAAAAGAAGTAAATGTAGTGAATGGGGACAGTTTTTAACATTTTGTTCAACTTCGGATCCATTCACTTCAAGACAGAAATAGATGGATATATTCAAGGACTGAGAGTTTATATGAAACGCAGTAATAACAAAGATTATTATTATTTCTAAAACATGTATTTTCATATAATGACAATTCAATCATGTCAAACTGACATTTTTGACATGAATAAAATGAAAAATTTCCAAGATATTTTCAACACTTAGCAAACATATCCAGGTCTTACATAAGAATATAAGTAACAATGTCCGTCATAATAATAATCACTTTTATTACCCAACAAGAACGAGTCCCAATTACAGAATAATTAACAAAAATTATAAATGTGAGAGTTTACAAAGTAAATAAAATATTGAGCGTATTATAAAATTCTATAAAACTAACAGCAAGGTTCAAATTTATTATAATTCAGCTACAGAAATTACTAGTTACTTACAATACAAGTGTATTTTTTTGCAAAACTTTTGATATTGAATATTTTAAACCGTTGATGTAGAAACATTTAAATAGATTTGTTCTTCTATTCGTTCAATCTCATCTTCATAAATGCACTTGTACAAACCGCCATCTTGTTTTTGTACATGCGTAATAAGCAAATTGTAAATGAAACTTCCATTTTGTAAGTCTGTTAAATGTTTGGAATAATGTTTCAAATTCAATCTATTAGCTTCTTGCGTCCATTGAATATGTGACAAGTTTGAATATTGGTCCCCTGTGACTGTACAGTTCAACATCACACTGTCGCCTTCTTCAGCGTGGTAAGTGGCACCAGGTGTAATTGTTAGCACGACTGAAGGAAGATCTGTTTCCTTGAGATTGGTCCATCTCTTACTGACTAATTCTTCTGATGCTTCACAATAAGTCCTGTAGTCATGAATGTTGACGGAATTAAATTTGTCCATTATTGGAATTAACTTTTTGAATTTTCGGTCACATTTCCATGGATTGTTATACAATGTTAGTTCTAACCCATTAAAGTTAAGAATTATTTGAGGGTCAATGTATTGTAACATGTTGGAATGTAAGTGTAAATCTGCCAGGTATGTATTACTTTGGAATGTATTTGGATCCAAGACACTTATTTCATTTTTAGAAAGCTCAACAAATTTCAGCAACTTCAATTTGAGAATATATTAGTTGGTAAATGTTCTAATCTGTTACTATACAGAAATAAGTCTATTAATTTCTCATTATTTTGGAATAGACTTTCATCTAAGATACTTATGTTGTTAGAATTAAGATAAAGTACTTCCAAACTCTTTAAATTAGAGAATATATTCCTCGGTATATATTCTAGTTTATTGTTGTGCAGATACAATCTCTGAAGATTTTCGTTATTTTGGAATATGCTGGGATCCAAAACACTTATGTTGAGAAACGATAGATTTAATATCTCCAAATTTGTTAAATTAGCGAAAATATTTTCTGGTAAATGTTCTAATTTTTTATTACTAGACAGAATTAATTTTTGAAGTTTATTATTATTTTGAAATATATTATGAGCCAATTCACTTAAGTTGTTAAAAGACAAGTCAAGTACTTGTAGTAACTTTAAATTGAAAAATATACCATTTGGAAGTTTTTCTATTTTATTATGCATTAGATAAAGTTCTTCTAAATTGATTATATCCATAAATAACTCATCATGAAATTCATGCAAAAGATTGTTATACAGATATAGAATCGTTATTTCTCGTTTGAATAAAAGTAGTACTTAATTTATATCTTCTATGTCTTTGACTAAAGTTAATTTATATTATGACAGAAAAATTCTGATGACGCCTGGATTCGAACCAGGGACCTTCCGCATACCGGGCAGAGATGCTAACCGCTACACCACGTCACCTGTGTTCGAAATATGGCATCAACTGAATTTTTCTGTCACAGTGTCTAAGCGTAGCTTCGTTCCGAGAGACTCCTATATAGGCATTGACAACCGGGTTCGTCTACAGTGACACAGTTTTTGATTATGAGGGAATCATACCCAAGCTTAGAGCTAATATTATTAAGTTGTGTGATTATTAAAGGTAATCATACCTGTAGTTTTTGACTAAAGTTAATTTATATTATGACAGAAAAATTCTGATGACGCCTGGATTCGAACCAGGGACCTTCCGCATACCGGGCAGAGATGCTAACCGCTACACCACGTCACCTGTGTTCGAAATATGGCATCAACTGAATTTTTCTGTCACAGTGTCTAAGCGTAGCTTCGTTCCGAGAGACTCCTATATAGGCATTGACAACCGGGTTCGTCTACAGTGACACAGTTTTTGATTATGAGGGAATCATACCCAAGCTTAGAGCTAATATTATTAAGTTGTGTGATTATTAAAGGTAATCATACCTGTAGTTTTTGACTAAAGTTAATTTATATTATGACAGAAAAATTCTGATGACGCCTGGATTCGAACCAGGGACCTTCCGCATACCGGGCAGAGATGCTAACCGCTACACCACGTCACCTGTGTTCGAAATATGGCATCAACTGAATTTTTCTGTCACAGTGTCTAAGCGTAGCTTCGTTCCGAGAGACTCCTATATAGGCATTGACAACCGGGTTCGTCTACAGTGACACAGTTTTTGATTATGAGGGAATCATACCCAAGCTTAGAGCTAATATTATTAAGTTGTGTGATTATTAAAGGTAATCATACCTGTAGTTTTTGACTAAAGTTAATTTATATTATGACAGAAAAATTCTGATGACGCCTGGATTCGAACCAGGGACCTTCCGCATACCGGGCAGAGATGCTAACCGCTACACCACGTCACCTGTGTTCGAAATATGGCATCAACTGAATTTTTCTGTCACAGTGTCTAAGCGTAGCTTCGTTCCGAGAGACTCCTATATAGGCATTGACAACCGGGTTCGTCTACAGTGACACAGTTTTTGATTATGAGGGAATCATACCCAAGCTTAGAGCTAATATTATTAAGTTGTGTGATTATTAAAGGTAATCATACCTGTAGTTTTTGACTAAAGTTAATTTATATTATGACAGAAAAATTCTGATGACGCCTGGATTCGAACCAGGGACCTTCCGCATACCGGGCAGAGATGCTAACCGCTGCCATATTTCGAACACAGGTGACGTGGTGTAGCGGTTAGCATCTCTGCCCGGTATGCGGAAGGTCCCTGGTTCGAATCCAGGCGTCATCAGAATTTTTCTGTCATAATATAAATTAACTTTAGTCAAAAACTACAGGTATGATTACCTTTAATAATCACACAACTTAATAATATTAGCTCTTCTATGTCTTTTAAATCTGTTTTGGCTATTTGTGAAATGTAGTAATCTTTGAATGTCTCGTTTGTTATGTTATTTAAAGATTTACCTTCCAAATTCACAGTTAAACAATTTATTTTATAATTCACACATATTATGAATAAGATTAATATTTTGCCGATATTATTTCCGCGCATTGTATCTGTTCACGATATATTTCAATCAATCTAGCGAAGCTGTAGCTAACTGACTATATTTCTTTCAGTCGCTGTTTATATTGTACAAGTTTTGAATATGTTACATCAGCGAAACTAATTAATTTCAATAAAAATAAATATGAATAGATAAAGTTATTTGTAACTTACGCAGTTCATAATGTCATGACTTTGGTTTAATTTAGTTTTTAGATAAGAATAGTTGTACCGGGTGTTTCACAACTTATGCCACTTATTTTAACTTCATATAGTACTCAACGCACTGACTATAGAACTGAAATATTGTTTTCACTTATAATCTCTCTCCTTTTCAGATTTTTTTATTTTTTTGAGTAGAACACGAGTTTAGATTACGTTGTTGGAATGTACGATAAAAGAATTTCCCAGCTATGAATTAATGCTCGAGGGCAGATTCAGTAAGAAAATCGTAACGACACCAACACAAAAAGTAAACATAATTTAGATTTTATATTTTGATTAAAATAATCAAATTATATCATGTAAATGACAATAAAAAATCTGATGTGGACACCACATGACTTCCTTGTACGCGTATTATATAGCTACATTTTTTTATTGCACATATTTGACGTAATTTGACATTGACATTAAATTTCTTATTTTTTGTTCTAATCCATAGCAAACTTAATTACAAAAAACCGAGAAATATATAATTTTTAAATTTAGATATCTCACTTATACAAAAGGCTACTTTAAGAATTCTTAATGTGCTAGACGCAGAATTTAATTCTTTAAAACTTTTCTTTGCAGCATTTATTTCAAAATAAAAGCATATTTAAAAAAAAAACTGTTACCAGTTTCATGTAATGTATCACTTCCGGTTAGTCTATTTTAACCAAAACCTATTATGTTATTTCCATTGATATAGTAGTCATATATACCACATTTAAAAAGTTTTGAATTATATTTTAATATAGTTCTTCATTAAAATCTATTATAGGCTTCAAGTAAAGTAGCACTTCCGGAAGTTATATAATGACCAAAAGGGAGGTGCACAACTAGGTGTTATGACTAAAGCCCGGATTTGAAGGCAATTGCCTAGATTCAAATTTTAATATACTTCCGGCAATTTCGTTTTTCTTTACATAGGTAATATGTTTACGTGTAATGGAAGGTTTTTTTTCGTGCCTTAGAGCCTATTTTTTCTATATTTTGGTTATTGGGGCTATTTTACCTTATACAGCCTATTTTGCTTATTTTTGTTGCCTATTCTACCTTTTATTGAGCAGACAAGGTTGTTTCGTTGACTAATTCAGCACTCGAGTAAGTGTTTCAACCTAACCTATAATATTTAAAGTAAATATTTAATCAAGTTTTTGTGTGTGAATTTAAAATTGCCGAAAGAAAAAACGGTGTTTAGTCAAAATTTTACGTGGCAATTCAATTGTGTCTTTGCCATTAATCAATGGAGCTGAGATTTTGTGATGTCGAACGAAGTTTTCTACTTACAAGCAAGTTCTGACAGACCGAACACAGTCCCTTTCCGAAAATTTCATAAAGCAATTGCTCGTAATATTTTGTGAATTAAAGTATACTACATAATTTGAATTTGCATAATACTCGTAGTTAATAAAATGAGAACCCTACATTATTATTTTTCAGATTGCGTTAATTTTTGTTTAAAATTATTAATTTTTTCTAACGAAGAGTAGATACGAGTACCAATATTAGAAAAAGGATTCGTTTATTTTTTTTAAAACAAATTATTTACATTTAGGCTGCCTAAAATCCCGCCTATTTTAGAGTAATTACCGGCCTATATTCTTGCTTATTTGGGTGTTTTTAAGAGCCTAAATATCCGGGCTTTACATGAGATATGAAAATGTGTACACAAGTACTATATTTCCGTAGCAATAACAAGCATACAATGAGCAAATATCTTGTTGATCGTGGAAAAATGTTATTTCTTATTCGTAATCTTATGGCCAGTTGCATTTGGAGTTTTCCTTAAATAAACAATATCATATCAAGATGAATTGTCAAATGAGTAACTAAGCTTTTCGTAACAGATCTCAATAAGCAAAATATTTCTTCGCGAGAAGTGCAGTTATCAGCCGCCAAATCAAGGCCCTCAAAATTGTTTGTCGGCTGTGGAAATCGAACCAGAGTTCTCAAATCCACAGGCCGACTCGATATCACTGAGCCACCTATCCTACACAAAATATTCGTATAAAAAACTAATTTATAGGTATAACACATTATTATTGTCAAATGTAGCATAGAATTAGTTTTTTAAATATTTACAAAAAACTATTTACATTGGTGAAAACGAAGTTTTAAAATAGCTTTCACGTGATGTTTGAACGCAGTCATTGATAGAGGTTTCAACGCATATTTAATTTTATTATAATATGGAGAGGCAAGATATGAAACACATTCGACTCGATATCACAGAGCCACATACTTCATAATTTCTATGATATTTTCAAGTACAAACTACAGTAAGCTCTCAACTAATCCTTTTTAATTAACACATATTTACTACTTTACTTTGCTAACTATGCTATCATATTTATACAAAAAGATAATCATGTTTAGTATCGGTCCAAATTAAGTGTGACTGAACTCGTCTCGTACAGTTCCAAAAACAAAATGAAAAAGTAAAAGATGTCAGATTAAAAACGCATATCAAATTAAATTCTTACAAGACAGTTATTAATACGTAGATCTTCATAACGGAACCATGTGTATACAAAATAAAACACTGTCCCAAAGACAGTTGCTTATTCCACGTAGTTAATCCAACATACTTATCTGTCAAAAAACAAAAGCGTAACGAAACATTCCAAAAACAACATGGAGATACACTCCATTACAAAATTCATCTAACAGAATCCCAAATTTCGATTGGCACACAGCATTGATCATATCATAATGGCCAGTGTGCTATTTGAATGGTTCAGTTTAGTGGTGACCACACATATAGGTATGTATCTTATCATGTAATTCAATTATGTTTTGCTGTTTCGGATGCAACGTGATGCTCTGTCAGTGTAATTCGGTGATTGGTGAATACCGCACACGAAGATAGAGTAGTGACCAGTGGACGTGCTGCTGGCATTCCTCTAACCAGGACGATTGCGGTTAACTACCGGTTATTATTTTAGAAAGATATTTTAATTTGGTTTTGTTATCTGTTGTATGATATGTGTTAATGTTTGACATTTATTGTACGAGATTTTATTTTACTAATTAAAACTTAAAATTCTAAACAGTTATATTTACATCACACGTCACAATATATTTTTATTTATTTTTGCTACTCTGTATAATAGAAATTTAACTCTAATTACAGTACAGGATCCGCGCTCATCGTAGTGTAGTAGTTAATATATTTTTTATCTTGAGTGCGATTCAAACTCGATATATACGAGTATAGATATCGTATTTTGATGGCATACAATTTTTTTTAGTTCAAGCAAAGAAAATAAATTACATTTCTTTCACATTCTAAAAAATCTGATGTGGACACCACATAACTTCCTTGTACGCGTATTAAACTATAGATATTTTTTTAATTGCACATATTTGACATTAAATCTTTTAGTTTTTGTTCTAATCCATAGCAAACTTAATATTTTAAAAAATCTAAAAATATATAATATTCAAATTTAGATATTTCGTTTATGCAAAAAGCTAATTTTAAAATTCTTAATATGCTAGACGCAGAATTTAATACTCTAAAACTTTTATTTGCAGCATTTATTTCTAAAATTAAAATAATACCATTTTTTTTCAAAGAAAACTGTTAACAGCTTCATGTAATGTGCCACTTCCGGTTAGTCTATTTTAACCAAAATCTATTATGTTATTTCAATTGATATAGTAGTCTTACATACCAAATTTGGAAAGTTTTAAATTATATTTGAATATAGTTTTTCATGAAAATCTATTATAGGCTTCAAGTAAAGTACCACTTCCGGTAGTTGTACAATGACCAAAAAGGGAGGTGCATAACTAGATGTTATAACAGTCCTAAATACCAAATTTTAACATTCTACGGCTTACCGTTTTTGAGTTTATGCGAGATACGTACATACGTACAGACGGCACGACGAAATTAGTCAAAATGGATTCAGGGAGGGCCAAAATACCTATTTCCGTTGAAAACTGAGAACCGAAAATTTTCGCGATTACAATACTTTCTTTACTTCGTACAAGGAAGTAAAAACACGTTGCTTACTTTCCGACAGTTGATTGTTCTTATGGCAACCAACAACAATCCATTTGTTTATAAATAATGCTCAATACTGACGACAGTTTGTGTAAAAGTTGTACAAAATAAGTGAAGTTCAAGATTTAATTACTAAGAAAGTGAAAAATATTGCATTAAATTTACAGACAAAGAAATTTCAACTACACTATATAAGAAAGAGTATGATCTGTTTAAAGAGTGGAATGGAAAAAGCTATGATCGAAGATGTGGTGCTAACCAATCTACATGAAAAGTCAAAAAACTTGAAAGTATCGTTACTTTGATCCAAATATTCTATGATCAAGGCAACTCTTTCTGTGGAATACAATGTGAATATATAATTTTAATATTTATTTACCAAAGTAGGGGTAACAATATTTTGTGATATTTAAATATCTTATTTAAGTTTTACAAATTGTTTAAAACATGAATTATTTTAATTACCGAAATAAATAACGATAAACATTTTCTTTAGTACTTAATAAATAAAAATACGCCGCTAAAGTTTTGTTATAACAATTTTAGCAGCCTAGGTCGGTAAAACAGTATTTTGTAGAGTGTGAACAATTTGAAAAGTATCCATTTTAAAGAATGTGTACTTACATAAATATAAATATATCATCACGCGTTTACTGTCGTAAAATCAAAGCCTCTAAGGATGTTAAGATTTTAATGACTTGAAAATCAGTTTATCGTCTTTAGAAATCGAACTCGAGTTCGCAAATTTACAGTTCGGATGCGTTTCCACTGAGCTATCTACTCCATATAAAAATTAGAGCTTGTATATTATTAAATAAAAATTTGTTTCTGCCAAAAATGCCAATATAGCAATAAAAGCAAACAATTATGTTGATTTGTTACAATGTACATTGTGTTGACAGATCAAGCAGCTAAATATGTAAAATTATGTAACACAAATTGGTCTGTCACCGTCATAAAAAAATAATTAACAATGTACAGAACATCCCTAATTAATTTTCAGGCTACAGAATCGATAATGAGGTCAAAATACCATGAAAAACATCCGTAAAATCCGTTACACTGCGATGAAAATTGTAGAAGTTTTAGGGGTCACCGGCCGCAGCATCAGGGCACAAATTTGATTACATGGCAACAGATTATGCGTGCACTTATATCCGACGCATAAACCGGTAACGAGCGTCGAGTGCGAGCAGCGACCAACGAACGAACGGTGCTGATATAACCGGTAAATGCGTATTCACCGAAATATCAAAACATGTGATTCCATTTGAAAACTTGGCGCTGCTGTCGTTGTTGGAATGGTGTTATTAAGCGCTTAATTCGTGCGGTTTAAAGTTGGGAAAAGTTGGATTTAATTAGTCTAGAGTTCCATGCAGTGTGCTGGTGCTGCCATCAACCGCCATCATGCTATACTCTGTTCTGATTTCATAACACTGTATATTTACTAAATAATAATAAAATATTACAGATTAAACATCTCGCTGGATGCCGAAATGTGCATTATAAAACAGTACATACAAATATAAATATGAAATATACTTAGTATATCTATACTTTTGAAACAGTGTAATAGTATTTCTGCTCAATTACAGAATTTATTATTTCAACAAAATAATTTAATATTTTAATATAAATTTGTCTTAGGACTTTAAAGAATGACACAATATTTTATATATAAATTTGAAACCCTTAAAAGTTATTTAATTTTAATATATTAATAAAAATTCAAACTATCATGCCCTATACTTAATTGTTAGAAATTCAAATATGCTCACATTTACCTAATAAAATACACCAAATTTGAAAATAATAAGAAATACGATTATTTCATAATGTTGCTATTTAAGTGTTAAAGGCGTTGTAAACGACAGTTTACCGCGCTCGCTGCCCCTGACGGTCATACTAAGATCCACTTATTAGTATATTGTCATATGACATGACTGAAAGTACAGTGACGATGATAAATTTAAAATTAAATTTATGACAGGAAGATTCGGGTGACGCCTGGATTCGAACCTGAGAGGTATGATTTCCTTTAAATCAGACACGTGTCGTTGTAGACGAAACCCGTTGTCAATGCCTATCATAGATATAGGAGTCTTGGGATCGATGCTGCGTTAGACACTATGACAGAAGAATTCGAGTGACGCCATACTTCCTATCTAGGTGACGTAGTGTAGCTGTTAGCATCTCTGCCCGGCAAGCGGAAGGTCCCTGGTTCCAATCCAGGCGTCACCCGAATTTTTCTGTCATAAATTTAACTTTTAATGGTAACTTTTGTGCGGCGGATAATTTTGGAGTTTGTTCGATTAATGGACATATTTCAAATTAGCTAGATATATATTGTTAAAATAGAAAAAGAGGTATAAAATATTCACATATGGCATTTAAAAATTATATTGACTATTTTCTGGTATATAGCCAATTATATAATTACAGTCAAATTAAACAATAAGGTGCTGATTACAACGAGAAGCATGCTTGTAGCATAATTTTCATCTAGTTGCTATGGTTAAACAAATCAATTCGTTAATCAAAATCATCAACTACTACTCGAAGTGATAATTTTGTTAGACTTATTTGTCTTTTCACGGCCATTTATTTTGCAATTTCACTCCACAAAACATCAAATAAACTTTCCTTTAACTTCGTTTCTTTAAATTTTAAAAAGATATTTTGTGTCGTGAAATTGTTAAAAAAAAGACATGATACAAATGTAACTTGCAAATGACAAAGAAGGAGACATATTTATTTATTATTTCTTGATTTGGAAAGTAACCACATCACCATAATAAAAATATAGTACTGTACATTAGAGATGAAAAACTATCTGTAATTTCAACAATCGATTGTTAGATAGTGCTATCAGTAAAATATCGATATATCGATAGTACTATCGATAGTCAATTTAATTACTAAACGATAGATTTAGTTACTAAACGATAGTTTTAGTTACTAAACGATAGTTTTAGCTACTAAACGATAGATTTAGTTACTAAACGATAGTTACTGAACAATAGTTACTAAACGATAGTTACTAAACGATAGTTACTAAACAATAATGATTCAACCTAAATAGTTTAGACTTGAAATTGACCTAAATACAGATCGAAACATCGTTTGTTTTTTTTAATTAAATAAAACTAAACCATGTTTATCTTACCTTCAGTATTAGAATAATATTCACTACAGCACAAACTTCAATGAACATGAGAGAACAACTGAATGTAAATTATCTCGTACCTGTCACCCTGTAATAAATTTCTTAGAAATCTCACTTTGTCTTTCATCCCTATAAAGTCTTTCGACAGCCAATCGATTTACAGCTAACATTTGTGTACAGTTACTGTAAAATAACGATATTGGACATAATTTGAATTATATCATTTAAATGTAGATGAAATCTTTATAAGTCATACTTAACACGTTAGCTACTACATGGTCCGCAAATAACCCACGTATTTGAATTGCTTCGGGACCATAAGGTAATTTATATTTATTTTTAAATTATTCTAACGATAGTAACTAAACGATAATTTCTAAACGATAGTTACTAAACGATACTTACTAATTGATAATTACTAAACGATAGTTACTAAACGATAATTACTAAACGATACTATCGATAGTTTTTTTCTTGTAATCACTTATCGATAGTACTTTTTTCTTAACAACTATCGATGTATCGATAGTACTATCGATAGTTTTTCATCTCTACTGTACATCATAATACAATAACCTGTTAGTTAGCATATTAACCAAATGTCTAGTTTATAGAATAATCAAGTATTAGTAACCAGATCTAAATTGATTGAATGATTGAATATCTAAAAATGAAAATGAAATAAAGTATAGCACAGAATCATTAATATTTAAACAGCTACGCTTTCGCTGGCTGGATTAAGATCCAAATAGTGGATTAATAATATTTTTACGAGCTGCGGAATTAAATTACATAATTTCAGAGCGTTGATATTTGCCATTTGCCGCTTGAGGCTTGAGATAATTATTACCTACCTCATTTTATGTGGGAGAACTTATTTCGAGGATATAAAATATTTAGATGACATCTAATGGTTTCATGAGACTAATTAAAGTAAATTAAATTAATGTTTGTTTATGTGAGAAAATTATGTAATTTGTCTAAAAGTAAAAAAATATATATATATTTTCCTTTACGTTACAGCGACATTAATTAAACTAATGAAAATTGTAATATAAATAATTATAGTTTTATTTTCAAAAACTTTACAAACTTACTTGTTTAGTGGGTATAGCATATATTAAATATTATTCATTATAAATTAAAATTATGCTTATTAATTTTATTGTAACTTTACATAAGAATTATAATATTTAGATACCTGGCAGTATGTTAATTAATGAAAAGAAATGTAAACTGGTAAGTTAGCAATTAAAATTTTATTTATCATAAAAGTTTTAGTAATATGATGTATATAATGTATAAAAAAGAAAACATTTTTTTAAATGAAAGTATGGTTCCAAATTATCATTATATTAACTAATCTCAATGTCTGTTGTTGGTACTTAACGAAATTTGCAAATAATTTATTCTTTTTGCGTCACAAATAATTATTTTTGTTGCAGGAATTTATTTAGTTATTTCTATTTTCGTAAATGTAGTATAATTTTTTGATAAAGCTCACCATCATTGGCACTAAAATATTCTAAAAAGAAAATATTCATAAAAGAATTTGTTAATAACTTCCCGCTATTTTATTTAATTCGAATTGCAGCCCTTTGCTATCTGCAATAACAAATCTCCGGTCGAGAAATATATATTTTTTATATGAAGTGAGCTTACTTACAATTTTTAAATCTTTGTCGCTAAAGATATTAACAAAAGAGAAGCGACTACATGCATAATTATAATGTAAACTTCTAACTAAATATACAAGTAATAGATAGTTTTGTTATACAACCCAATATAGTAAATATAAATAAAAAAACTATCTGTCATCTGGATTATTTCTTCGTATTAGTTTATTGCATATACTATTACTGTAACATTATTTCTCATTTTTAATATTCCTTTTCTCGAAAAAAATATTATACAACCATAGAAAATAATTATATCGTTGATATTAAAAAAAAAATTCATTATATAATTATAATTATATAGGTTACCAATTAAAAAATATAATTTTGTTCTACCGTTTGAGAACTACTGGTTGAATATAGGATATGTTATTACTGATAACATTTTTCTTTAAAGTTATTAGATACTTATTTTAAGTTAAGTCAAATTAAAATTAACTTTAAACTTATGATTTTTAAAACAACAAAAATATTGGTGAACAATTTAATCTTGCCTACAACTTCGTATAATGAAAGTTTTTATATGTTTTGTGCACAATTTTTTCTTTTTCTCGTTTCAAGTTTATTTAAATTGTATTAGCTTTTGCAAAGAATAGTGATCTATTTTCTTGCAAAAAATTATAAACTACAAGTAATTACCATAATATTTATTGCAATTTAATAGGAAAACAAAACTCATGTTTTACACAAATAGTGCATATCGTGGAACTCGGCTGCAATGGTTCTACTCGCTGTACACTCAGGTACAGAAATTTGGAGCAATATATTGCATATTTATATTATGTTGTATAATACTAAACTAATTCGGAATGCATTTGAAGAAGTTCGGCTCAATTTTAGTCTAGGCTTCTCGGTACCCCGCCCTTTACGCAAAACCTTAAATTGTATACGTTGACTGTACAACTCTCTAAAAATTTTATTAAAATCATTTAAGGTGCATTAGGTATACCTCACCAGGCTGGCAAATACTAGAACAACAAAAATCTAAACTAAAATCGATATATTTGTTGATAAATTTTACGACATAAATAAAAAAAAAACAATGTTCACAAAAATATTAGAAACAAACTGAAATTAGATACCTATACACGATTTATTTTGTAAATGAAATTAGCTATTACGGCGAACGTACTAACAATTTAGTATTAACAAGATAATATTTAGTATTTCATTGTTGTGTGCTGTTCTGTTATAATTATAAGTCTCTGAAACAAGCATTTGCGGATATTTGCTCTAATGAACTTTTTAAAATTATATTTAGGAGCTCAATTCATGGTTTAAGTTTGGCGCAATTAAACCTGTATTACTGAGTAATTTTGCACTAGGGGTACATTCCATAACCTCGAATTTAAGTCCACAGCGAACTCGCAGTAAATTTGCATCATTCCAAAACATCAGAGTTTTCGATTTCAATTCACTCGAGTATTAACTATTTCTAAACATTCTCGACCTGCACAGTAGCCACCGATATGTCAAAATATTCTTGTTTACATCAGTTTGGGATTATTTTTGTATAAGTTGACATTGAAATTTATGAACATTTAAAGTAATTATATTTATAATGAGCATATTTACGTTAAAATCGGCACTTCGGGTTTACTCAGTAAACAAGTGACCGCTCTCTACTCGGAGTTATTTTTTTAATAATTTATTTATCAGACCAACAAATACAAATGTTATACATGGTATTGTTATGTGTGGTGATTAGTTATTAACAGAGTATGACTTTAATGGAGTCAGTGGGTTACACCCTCCGGTGACAATAATTTTATGAGTAATACCTATTTATATACATTTTATTAAATTGGAAATAATTGTATCAAAAGTTCGCGGTGGTTAAGACTTATTCGTTCTCACTATGAGTTGATTCATCTTCTGTTGATAGTAGGAGTTATTTTTATGGTGGAGTTGGTTTTGAAACGTACCCCAGGAAAGCAATACACCTTAGCGCGCCTCTGGCCACACGAGAACATAAAACTAAAACATCCATTTCACAATTTAAAAATCAGCGTTCACATTCACGCTGGTCAGTATGCTTCATATTCGCATTCAAAGTGGCAGCTGATCGTTTTAATAACTAATGTCCACACCGAGCGCAGTTTCGCAGTGCAACACCAGGCGCCCGAGCTGCTGAACGTTATTTATTACAGATTTTATGTACCTGTACATGAGAAATCAATTTGCCGCGTACAGGAAGTGTGCTGCGATGGACCCAGCGATATTAACTAAACTTGCGTTTATGATACATTGGCCTACAACCAGTGACGTGCTGGAATCATTCTATTTGCTTACATATTAGTTACTAAATAATAAAATTATAGCAGATTTAACTCCTTTTTATGGTCTCCTATTCCTATTTTTTTTAATAAAACTGCATCATAAACTAAGATGATTAGTGAACACGTGGGTGTAAACTTGTATAAATTGATACGTCACAAGTATGTTTCTATGGTACTTAAATTGTTTTATTCAAATAATATACAATGTAATTCTTAAAAAAATAATTTGAATATGTTGAAAATCATTTTACAGTAAATGAAACCCCGAACAAATTTATATTATTGTAACAAGTATAGAACATACAGGGTAAAGAATTGAAATATATAACATAGGAAATACAATGGTATTGTTTTTATATCATGTTTGTTGCTTTCCCTATAAAATTAAACCAAAAGTGTTTCTCAATTATTTTTTATGCAAGAATAACATTCAAACCAAAAACGGCTTTTAAAAGAAATTTATAGCTTTAATTTGATAAGTTTATTAAATAAATAAATTAAATTGTTTAACCGAAATTAATAATAAATTATACAAAATATAATAACAATAAATTTAATCAACACGCCTTTTACCCATTACTGGGTAAGGCACTCTGCCGTAGCAGATCTTGGTAAGTAATATATTTCTTCGATAGATTAGACCATTGTTTAGCTGTGAACGCAACCATTTTTGAATATTTATTATAAATAATATTTATGATTCATCAAGTTTTTATTATTATCATTTTCATAATTAATATTGTTACTAATTTATTGTTACATGAGTTCCACCCTCACAGTCGATAAACAACTTTCACCTTGTTAAAAGTATCACTGTGGCCCTTTACTAACAGCTTGGGGGGAGGGCGTGATTTGCCGGCTGGTGACCGCACTTCACGCAAAGAAATGCTTACCGAGATCTGCTACGGTAGAGTTTCACATCTAGTAATGGGTAAAGCCGTGATGATATATTTATTTTAAGCCTGTGCTTAACATGTTAGTTGTTAACTTCATGCCGTGACAAAAATGTTCTCGAAGCCACAGCTTGTCAACATGTGAGCAACACGTTATTTAGCACCATGGAAACCAGAACATGAATAGTATGTTATGCATCAAGGAAGGAAAACAAGCGATTATTCCCGCGCCTTCGGCCCTCGCTTACGTCTCAGTTTGCCAACTTCACACAAGGGATAATCGCGTCCTCCCGTGAAGCATATTATACTTTTCGTAACAAGTGCACAAAAATTACTGTCTTATCGAGACAAATGTCAAATATGGGTTACGTAACTAGTTACCTAGGAAACGCCGCAAACTGCTAATATTCGTAGTCTCTAGGGAGAGAAACATCTCTCTAGGGAGAGAAACATCTCTCTAGGGAGAGAAACATCCTACCTAGGTAGAGAAACATAATGTTTCTCTCCCTAGGGGAGAAAAGCAGTGTTTCTCTCTCTAAAATTAGGGAATAAGAACGTGTTTCTTGTGCATGTGTTACGAAAATGACATTTTAATAAGAAGAGTAGAAAAAAATATTTAGGCGTGTAATCAGTACATGATTAATTATTTAAGCAACAAAAATATAGGTGTGAAATTAAATTATCATATTTTTTCACTACCGTCTGTTGTCATTAGTTAAAATTTAAACAAGCCAGTTAAGTTTAGCAGTTATGTTACAGAATACGTCTGTTATACTATAATTTCTATTTTGCTCTAAAGTTCATAATAAAAAATACCGGAGTATATTTTTCAATAAAATATGCAGTTGTTATTAACATAAACATATCATTCGATTACAGATATGATTCAGATATGAAATAGAGATGAATTTAAACAATTTACAACTTAACAGATATTTATTGATACGACACAATTATCTAAAACCTTATCCGAGGATCGATAAACCTTATTCATTTTAACGAGTATATTCAGTTACAGCAAAATCTTATCTTTATATAGATAACTTAGATTGTCACAAAATACCTAAAAAAAGAAAAAAAGATAAAAAAAAACAATATTAAGCACCATATAAAATATTTTTGTAGGTCTACGCCTATGAGAGTAAGTGGAGCTTACGTGATAAGTTACGTCATTAATCTAGTTATCTAGTGACTACATGTGTTCCCAGATAAGGTACTTCTATTTTTCAACATTTTGTTGCTCTTTTGGCGTGTACAGGAGGAATTAAAAATGGAGTGCAATGTTCGGTACAGTTAGATTTCTCATGCGTTAACAAGAATTTAATTGCTAAGTTGTAACCACTTATAGAAAAAGATAAATGTGGTTGTAAAATGACAAGACTTTGGATTGGTTGGAAATGACAACCAGTACAAATTGTCGTACATTTTTTGTTTTATTTAATAGTATCTTGAGTAGATAACAAACATGTATATTTTATTTATTAATATATAGGCTATCATACTCTATAATCTGATTGGATATTGTTCACTTAATTGTTTAATTTTTTTAGTTAGAAGTTATAAACAACAACATGAGATATAACTATGTTTAGTACATTGAATCAGACAATGAAATACAATTTTAAATTGAATTCTAGAACTATTATTTTCCCCGACTAACATTTTTTTATTATTACAGGGTGTTTCTATACCTCTACACGAAACTTTAATGACATATATAATTTGATACACTGAGTAAAGAACAAAAATAATTTAGTTGATATTCGCACAAATTAGGATATTTCATTCCAGCGAACATTTTAGTATCACTGGTTTAATTGTACATTTAATTTTAATTCAAAAAAAATTATTATTTGTACCCAAAAATAGAATTGCATCCGCGTGGTTCCGTTTCACTAAAAGCTGTATTGTCACTCAAATCGGTAAACTTCGTATCAACTAGATTGAAAATTTCGTCATTTTTAAATACTGACTGGCTACAGAATAATAGGTTGTTATATGTTTAACGAATATAACAAAATTATGAATGAGTGTGTCTCGAACAACAAATTTAATTACCTAAATATTACATTCCAAAAACGATCAACGATGCGGTCACGATTTTATCACGGTTGCAGTTTAATCATTATTATGGTAAAGTATTATAGAAGTACTATAAATACACCGAAATTTTACCGGTCAACTGAAATTTTTACCATGGTAACCATGATCTGTTTTCCGAATACACCATCAACTCAATTCCCAAAAATATTTTAGTTATTTATTTATTTATTTATTTTATTATCACATTTCAAGGATCTGTAAGCAGTCACTGGTATTCAGAACCTATAATACAGCAGTAGTTATATATAACAAAAGTAATATTTTATAAATGAATTAAGAAAAAAAATAATAAAAATAATACATGTGTATACAGGATGTTATATTTTAATAGACCCAGCAAATATCTCGCTTATTTATCAACTTAGCAATTTCTTTCATATAACATGATTTATACAGCAACATGTAAGCTAGTTGATGACGGATGTACATTCATGATATCATTTCCGGTTTATTAGTAATTCATATCAACATTGAAATTTCAAATGGAACATACTATATTTTTTTACAAATTTGAAAAGTGCATCAAATTTGCTTTACAATCATGTAAAATAATCCATATGTTACATTATTAAAAAGTAAAATGGCGGGCACTTTATTATACATCAAATCGAAAAGAGAATAGTGAGCCATGACTGTGAATTGAAATAAAGCAATTAACTAAAACAATTGTGATTATTAGTATTAAACGAAATAATATTTTTTTCTCATAATAATAAATAGAATAAGAATAAGGAACACTTAATGACAACAAAATGATTTATAACAAATATTCAAAATGACTCTCGGCCTCTTCAATGCATTTTCTCCCGATATGACCACTTGATTTTTGTATGGAGCTACGTGAAATATTTTGTTTGTAATGAACAAGTAAACACATTAAACGGACTGAAGAATAAAAATGAAGCAGCAATTGAATCTTTATCTGCTAACCAAATATAAAGGGCTACTTATTCTGTTTCAAAACGTTGTGCAAAATGTATTGAATATTAGTTATAAAATCAGTTTGTTGTTATTAAGTGTTTCTTATTCTTATTTTCTGTATTATTATGACATAAAAATATTATTTCGTTTAATAATAATAATTACAATTGTTTTAGTTAATTGCTTTATTTCAATCCACAGTCATGGCTCACTATTCTCTTTCCGATTTGGTGTATAATAAAGTGCCCGCCATTTTACTTTTTAATAATGTCACATATGGATTATTTTACATGATTGTAAAGCAAATTTGATGCACTTTTCAAATTTGTAAAAAAAATATAGGTTGTTCCATTTGAAATTTCAATGTTGATATGAATTACTAATAAACCGGAAATGATATCATGAATGTACATCCGTCATCAACTAGCTTTCATGTTGCTGTATAAATCATGTTATATGAAAGAAATTGCTAAGTTGATAAATAAGCGAGATATTTGCTGGGTCTATTAAAATATAACACCCTGTATAGTAAATATGTAATATAATATAACAAATTTTCAACATAACAAATTAATTAATTTTCTGCTGCTTAAAAAATATTCTTTAAATTTCTTCTTAAATATGTTATAGTAGGGCTGTGTCTTTAAAATATTTGGTAGTGTATTGTTAATCCTGAATTTTGGATTAGTTAAACTTGTGATGGGGTAAGTGGCTCAGTGGTGTCGAGCTGATCTGTAAATTCGATTCCCACAGCCGACAAGCAATTTTCACCACATTAAAACTACCCCTGTGGCTTCACCTCCACTAACATCTTTGTGGGCGAAGAAATATATCACTTACGGAGATCTGCTTCAGCAGAGTGCCACACACAGTAAAAGATGTGATGATATCTTTTATTTTATTTATTTATTTATTTAAACTTATTCTAGTTCTATTTTAAAAAGTTAATCCAAATCACTTTATTTATACTATTTTGAGAATATTATTTAACTTAATTTGACTAATCCAAAATTTAAGATTAGCAACAGCAATTGGACTGCAAAAGTATAAATTAAATTATATTTATGTTCCTTGTCAGTCCACAATAATGTAGCAGATTTACTTCAATCTTCCTAGATAACAAACCATCATGCAACATTTTGCATAACCATGCATGACTGCAGTACTAATTCTTTATTTGACAGACGTAGGCAGGAACAAGACCAAGGGCAAGCTTGTATCTCTCAACCAGTAAACAACAACATCAGCAACAACAACAAGAACCGTACATTCAGTAGCGAACACAAACAATATTTAGCAATTGCATCGTGCAGTAACCAACCTTCGGTTCTACCGACTCCTGCGCCTGTGCTATGTAATATGGCATTACGCTGTATTTTACTGAAAGCGTGCGAACGAAACGATCACGAAATAATAACAGCTTCTGTCACCCACGCACACATTGAGCATGGAACAACTGAAGCTGGGTACGTAATCTGCGGACCAGCGAAGCGCCGGAGTTCACCTCCAGGTTACTCTGTGATTTTGTTTGTGCAGAGACGGATTTGGTATTGATCAGTAACATTCTGATAAAAGCACCAGTTTATTTACACTGTCAAATTTGTTTATGAAACAGAATATACGTTTCTATTTACCTTTCAAAAAAATATTGTTGCTATGACAAGAATAAATGTATAAACTGAGTGGTGATAATGGTGACCACAATTTCTATTGATCCGCCATGCTTGTTCCAACTATTCCATACCTACATATAATATACATAGTAAAAAAGAAGAAAATATACTATTGTCTTTAAGCAGGTCATATTTCTGTCATTAGACTTTAAGGGTTTCAAAATTAACAGAAAAGAGCTTTTTTAATATAAAATTGAAGTTACTAGTTGACGTGTGCAGCTTGGATATTAGTTGGACTAAATATAGCGGACGAATTTGTATGTAACCATTCTCTAAATACGCACTAAAAGGAAGTGAAACTTGGAAAATTTGAGTACTAAAGTGTAATTTCGTCTGCATCTCTACAAAATATGTCAACTTTGACCAACGATAATGAAACAAAATAACCTTAATAGTTTTTATAAACTGTCATTAGAATTATGGAAACATGTCTTCTAATTCTTTTAAATTAGTTATAAACAGAAGAGTAAATAGTAAATTATACAGGTTTAATTGAAATTTAACCCATTAAATGTCAAAAATTATCTTCAATAATACAGATGAAATCAGTAGGAGTATGTGAAACACTAGTTCATTTTCTGTATTCAGCACATTAAAATGTATATATCCTCTAAGTTCTATAATATTTTTTTAACATCATATATATTTAAATTGAATTCTAACTAAAATAGAATATAACGGTTTCATTTTGTGGAGCGTATTTTCTAAAAATATAAATTCTGAAAGAACAAGGAACCAGCTACCGACCACGTCCCATGTCATCCACTATTAAATCAGGACATCCTGGGATCCTACAAGCTCCGTCAAGTCTATTCCACTCATGCATTAATGCTTTTATATATCACACACTAATACATACAATGAACTATATTTTCAGTGAATTTATGCATTAAAATATTTCTAAATATACACTATAACATTAAAAAAAACACTTCGATCCGTACAGAACCAGCACTCTACTGACTCAACACGAACAAACTTTGTACTACGTTATAAATTAATTGGTAAGATATGCTATAACATGTTCGATTTTTTAATTATCATTAAAAATTAATAATCATATATTCTGTATATAATTTACAGATCCTGGAACTACAGCTCTCGGATGTTTCCGATAATGAACGAACAAACGTCATTTACGATTTTTTAAAATCTTGACATCCCAGTATATATTTTCAGTTATTAAGTACGTGTGTGAAAAAAATTATCATACAATATTTTTAATCAGTGATTGAAATGCATATGATAATTTTTCAAATTCAATCAATTTTGCCAACTCCCAAATATTTCGGTAGGGTATATTACAATTTTCTCATTATATGTTCCTTAACATTAGATATCTTTTTTTGATTTTAAAAAATGAATTATTAATTTTTCAAGAGAAATATGAACAAAAGCGCCCCAGGGTTTTCTTCAATTGGTACGTTTATCTGTACCAAACAATGTAGATCAACAAATGAAAGTCCAAGATTCTTGGCAATATTAACAAGCTAGTAGGAAACGTGCCGTCAGCATCAAAATTATTCAAAACTTACTTCGCTCTTTCGAAATAGGATGTCCAAAAAATCTGGAAACGCTTAAATATCTCAAGAACGAAGCATTCGATGACAAAGTTACAAAACTCGTGATTCTTATTTTTCTAAAAGTATTCAGGCATGATATGCAAACATACTCCCACTCCTCCTGGTAGGTGGGGTGGAAGTGAGATTCGAAAACTTAAATGGAAACCCCCATTTTTATTGCACTATTGCATTCTCCATAAAAAACTGTAATCGATTTGCAAATTTCAACCTCATCCCCCCCATAAGGTTCGTATATTCTCTAATTAGAATTAATTTCCTGTTGGGCAGCAAGTAAATAAATAAATATTGAAACATTAAATACACTGATATCACAATGACCGAGTAATTAGATCGGCGTTGCCGAGTTTCACGCAGAACTAGGCAGGCGATTCATATTCGTACGATAAGTAGCAATCTATTAAAATCTTTTTTCAATTTATCAAGTAAATCCATTACAAGAGATTGATGTAACTATATGTTAAGTATTTTCAATTAACTAAGTAGTTTTGAATATTGCAAAATTGGAGTTTTTCACCTATTTAATATTGTAAAACAAATAGGGTTCAAATCAGTTGAAAACAGCAGGACTGCAAAAAAAAATTCGCCGAAAGTTGGCAATACTTAAAAACAATTGTAATGTCGCGAACATCTACAAATTGAACTTGACTTCTAAAGTTTTTTTGTTCCAATTGGTTAAAAACTGCAAGAGGATTTTATTAGCAACAAAAGCAAGAAATATTTACATTTATTAAAAAGTTAATTTAAATCTACGATATACACTAGCATCTAGAAAGAATGAAAAAACATGAATTAATTAGCAAGAAATTATTTCACCACTCCGGTCCTGTTGGCGGGCCGCAAAGGCGAAGACTGAAGCACGCTCTGTTGCTGGAGCACCCAGCGTTAGCTCCAGGGGACAAACGCGGAGGAAAACAACGGAAGATTTATATTTAAAACGCTCCGGTTCCACGGTTTCTGAAACTAACCGCAACTGTGAATTGAATTCCGAGACGCGACGGAAACAGTCGTGTTATTAAATTTCGTAGTTCGCGGCGCCCGTAATTTTTACAAAAAGGAAAACTTTGAGATTCCAGTACGGAGTCGAGCAGCGGTCTGCATGTAGCGAATGTAGCGCTTACGCTGTTACAGTGCAATGTCGTTGCAGACGACGATTTTGTTTCAGTTTTGTTTTTAAATGAAGTGTGGTTGGAAATGCTTGCTGCCCTAAAAGACTGTTTTTACAAATCTGTCACATTTTTCTTGCACGGTACTGTTTATCTGTTTTGATTTCTCAAATACCTACAGATTTTGTGGTACTTAGCCTCTTCTGTTTTTATATATGTTATAAATTTATTTGTTTTCTTCACAATAATAACAAAGAGTCGTATATTATTTTCAAATTATCTGAAATATTTTATATTGTATAGTCCCAGTTTTTTTGATTATTTTAAAGAAGATTGTTTTAATTAATAATTAGGTTATTTCTACATTTTCCATTGCAGCATTTTTCTCTAAGTATCATTTTAAAACAGCAGAAAATATACTATGTCAAATGACTAAGATTTAGAGTAACTTGTGTAATTTATGCTATGATTTCTATTGGATATTTTTCTCAATTGGGGGCAAAAGAAATCTGACAGTCTTGAAGAGAAAAAAATCTAGCTATTTATGTCTAAGACATATAGGCGTTCAACACGGAAAATGAGTTTTATGTCAATCAAATTCAAAAGTATACAACAAACAATCATGGCAGTAAGATGTAGTTAGCGGTACGACATTCGAATTCCATTTAGTAAAAAAATATATGAAGTATTTTACTGCGATTCGGTGTGTCCGAACCCAGTACTTACAGTTATTGGGATTAATTTCCTGTTGTACAACATAGCATACATAAATTAATAAATTACCTATGGTAATACTAGACCTGTATACAATACAAATTACTTTATTTTAATGCCACAAATTAGATAATTTTATTAAAACATTTTCTGAAAACCATCTATCCATAATGCCTACCGGTAATAAAATATAAAATTCCATAGGATTTAAGGATTTCAAGGTAGATTTTATGAAAAATCCCAGATAATTTCATAGCAAAATTTGTCTTACAAAAATATCGCAAAAAAGTTGTAAAGCATAAAATCCAGTACGATAATATTTTTATTTGTTTAGTTAATTAACGAACTTGATTTAAAACAGCTAAAAATATCTATTTTTGTTTGTTTAAAGCTTAAAATAAAAGTTGTAGAGAATAAAATTATGTAGGTAAATATTTTTATTTGATTAGTTACTTAAGAAACTGGATTAAAAGTTGCCAGAAATATCCAATATTTTTCAATTAATTGGCAGGCAATTATTGCCTAAGACTGTATATTTAAGAAATAAACTAAATTAGATAATTATTTTTTTAATGTAAATATTATTTTCCAGGTATATATAAATTCAATTATTTTTAATGCTACTTTTTCAATAACAGATTTTTTTCGGTAGATGTCATGTCACTGTGATTGTCGATATTTGTGATAAATATGAAATCCAAGACATAGTGACGTAGTTGTCACAAAATTCATAGTTAGTAGGCAATTTACTCGAATAATTTTCATTAATTTGTGGCATTCATATAAGTTTGCATAAGCCATTTTATAGTATAATAATTTAATGTACACTTTCGATTTGTAAAAAAAAATTACATGTTAAACTCATACATCTCTCTTTAATTGGGATCTACGGTATATAAATAGTTACTGTACATAACATCATAACAACACCATATGAAATACTGCGTCCCATTTTTAAATTTCAAATATAAAAGAAAAAAAAACACTAAATTTACTATACGAATATACTTATTTAAATGAAATTGAAATAACAACTATTGTTATTAGTTATAAATTGGACATAACCAAATACCGCTACTAATTTTAGAGGTAGAAAAAGAAACAGGAAGAATTCCTGAATAAAATTGAGTAAAAAAATCCAACAAGTCACTCATCATCGCAACAGCTGCGCTGACGAGGATGAAAGTAGCAAGTAGCAATACCCGCTTTGATTTACCAACTTAACGGTATCCAAATCACTAGTCTTACCAGCCGAGAAAATCACACGTCGCCGTCATCTTTTGTTTGCTTTCATTTTCTATTACATCGGCGGTGGCTGTGGGAGAGAAGACACGCACAGCACTATACGATTACTATAGAGTAAAACAGTAAAAGTCATAAGTAAAAGTTATAGCTGATTTGCATGCACTGGACCTCGGGCACAGATAAGCATCTGTTGATTGGAGGCAGCAATGTTCTGTTGTAGGGTGTTCTGTCTTTATATTTCAGCCATTCCTAGCTCAACAACTAAATAGATTTGTCTCCATTTCGAACAGGGTGGGTCAAAATTGGTCAAGGTTTCATAGAGGATTAATTACATTTATTTATTTGTTACCTTGCATCAAAGAAAAATAATTTTAATTGTAGTAGGATTATAGATAATGCTGGAAAGATAAGTAGAAACTGGATTGAGCCAAATGTAAGGAAGGAGTGATGAAATAATCTAAAAGGGATGCCGAAGACCAACAAAGTAAGATGCAGAAGAAGATACTAAATTAAAGATGAAGCAAGGTTCGTGGACATGATGAGTTTGGTGGAAGACTGAAAGGAATAGAAACAGATAATCGTACAGTAAAATGAATCAACAGCTTATAGAAGAATTTGATCTCCTAAGATGTAGTTACATTTTTGATTATAAAATCTACGAAATTTAAATTCATGACTGACAATATGGGCGAAGCCAATATTCTAACATCAAAATGTGGCTTAACAGTGATAGAGTAAACTACTGTGAACCGTTTATAATTACAAAGTCTATTTTTCGTAATGTGACGTATAACGCACATTGAAGCTATACACAACGTCCAATCAAAATTTTAGATATACTCCAGCATCGAAAATAAGTTACTTTTATCTAAGTTTGCTTTCGAGTCGTTACATAAACGTCGTATTACACGAGTATATCAATTTCTTTTTATATATAAAATTGTCAATAATTTCATTGATTATACATCTTTAGTTTCAAATCTTAATTTTCATGTACGTCCTTCTACTGCATATATTATAACGTTTCTGTGCTCTATTTCCAGAAATAATCAATATTCCATGTGTAGTGCTTTAAATAACTATTGTAACGAATTAGTTTATTTGATATGTTAAGGATTTTTAAGAATAGTTTACTTTCTGTAATAAATTTATAATTAATTAGTGATTTATATATATACATAATATAAAAATAAAAATTTATCTCTAATTATAAAGAAACTTTTATCTTTTTAATTTTATTTATTTACTTGCGACTTTGCACATTTGTTATTAATTACAATTATAATAAAGTGAATTCTTAGGTTATAGTGGAATCGGAACCACTAAACAACAGGTTTATTTTTAATTTGTTATAAATAGAAGTTACAAGTGAGCATCGTTTGAATTCACAATTGTTGTGTTATAGTATTAAAAAATTATTTTGAAAATTTCCCATTGGAAGGCGCGGAAAAATATTAAATGCGCGCTTATTTCAATACTTACCAGGGATACAAACAAAACAGAAACTTGTTATATTGACAGTTGACAGAACGAATACATTTTTAGTACATATTCTTTTTTAATAATTTAAGATGCAATCATAGAAAAAATTATGTGTGCATTACTAGCGTAAAGTGTCTTTGTTCTTCTTACACTAATTAGGTCTCGTCTTCGGTTCGCGCTGCAATTACCGTGCTCGAGTGATAAAGAATCACTTTATCCTCTTAATACACAAATAACTATTTATCTTGGATATGTTGCGATCTATTAAATACTCGTAAATACTTTAGTAGATAACAAATTGCCACTGTAAAGTGTTAATCTGCAAGTGCAAGACAGGTAAGTATAGAGGAGAAAGAGAGAGAAATAGAAAACCGTATTATTGTTTTAATAGCAATATTATAAACCTATTGTCTGTTCATTTCGATATAAATACAAAATTATATTGCTAAAATTAAGTTAAATATCGTTTTGTATTAAAAATATACATCTACTTTATTACTAAACGTTATTCTTTGCTTTAAACAGTACTTAAAACCAAACTAAAATAAAAATTAATTAATGGCATGGGCCATAGTAGGATTTCAATGCTTGTATATAAAATAATTATTTGTGCATTAAGAGCGTAAAGTGATTCTTTGTTACTCGAGCACGGTAATAGCAGCGCGAGCCAAAGACGAGAGCTGCAATAGTGCAAGGGGAACAAAGACACTTTACGCTCGTGATACACACATAGTTTTGTCTACGATTGCATCTTAAAATTATTCAAAACCGTATACGTACTGAAAATAAATTCGTTCTGTCAACTGTCAATATGACAAGTTTCTGTTTTGTTTGTATCCCTGGTTACTATTGAAATAAGCGCACATTTAATATCTTTTTCGCGCGTTGCCATTGGAAACGCGCGCATTTAACGTCTTTTTCGCGCGTTGCCATTGGAGACGCGCAAAAAAGATATTTTTCGATTGTTCCACAGAAAAAGTCAACTTTACGATGACAAATGAGAGCGTAATTGTCAACTTTTCATAGCAATCGTAGAAAAATCATATTTTAAATATCTTGAGATGCGCCGCTAACATTTATTGTTTTTCTTTAAAAGTATTTTATCTGTAGACTAAGTAGGTTAACACTTAAAGGTAACGACGTATATTGAATTGGGGTTATTACTAGTCGGTATGGGAGTGGAAGAAGTGGCAAGTCGCCGTTGTAGCTCGTAGGCGTCTGGACCGTTAGGACGTTTTTCGCGCGGGCCATAATGAACTGCATTATAGGCATAATCCTTATCGGAGGATCATTGCTTTTGCATACATATGCTCTTAACGAAAATCAAGTCGAGATTTTCACCCTTATTTCCTGGTTATGTAAGAACAATGTTGCGTACGTCTTTTTATCATTTGTTCTATTTTCGCGGCCACGTGCCCTGGAGTGTCGTTACGTGCGTTATCGATTGTGCGACGCGGAAATGTTCTTTATTAGTCCTGACACATATATAATGGTAAGCTTTTATGGGCATCGTTTCGTCACATCGACGATAATTGATTATTTATTGTAGTGGTGATTTTATCGTACTAGGACAGATAATGCTGAACAAAAGTTTTATTTTATTGGTTATATTTTATATTGTAAGATTGATATACGAGTATACAGTTATTATTTTTAAAAATCAAATTGATCTTACATTGGTATATAGATTATATAGAAATTTTCGTGATACTCATAATTATTATATTCTTATCTATACTTGGAGAACAACGTACATTTTAATTATTTATTTATTTATGTTATGCTGTACAACAGAAATTTAATTTAATCTTTAGCTTGAGTGCGGTTCGAACTCGGGATCTCCGGATTCGAATTCCGTATCGCTATCCACACCACCGTACTGACGGACATAAGTCAATAATGAAACTAACTAAGTTTTGCGTATTGGTAGGAGAGTTTTAATTAGCATGTATTATTGAAACTTTCCTACTAGATCTACTGACTAACACTAATTATAATAATAATATATTTTTTTAGCAAAATGCTAATACAAAGTGATTGGTTATAAGATATTTAATTAAATGGTTCATATTTATATTCACATTTGAAATTATATTTATGCTATACAGGGTGTTTCAGGACTAGTGTAACAAACTTTAACAGCTTATTCCTGAGGTCATTTTGAGCCAAAAATGTCATGTGAACGTAAGTCCTATTCCTTCTAGTTACCAAAATACAAGAGGTTGAAGTTCTATAAATAACACGAAATTTTCAAATTTTTGTAATCAAGGTACTTTCGGAAAACAAGAGTTTTATTGAAAAGTCATACCTTATTTGTCTTCATTAATTTTATTTATTAATATTAACATGCATACGAGTTCAAGGAGCTCATTTTGAACACTTGCTGTAATTTTTAAAAAATTTGTTATCTTATTTCATATTGTGTTAACCTATTCCATGTTTGGTTATGTTGTTCTGTGTCTATTTAATTGTGTCATTTTATGTTTTGTTCTCTAAATCGTATTCGTTAATATTAATAAATAAAATTAATTAAGACAAATAAGGTATAACTTTTCAATAAAACTCTTGTTTTCCGAAATTATCTTGATTACAAATATTTGAAAATTTCGTGTTATTTATAGAACTTCAACCTCTTGTATTTTGGTAACCAGAAGGAATAGGACCTATGTTCATATGACATTTTTGGCTCAAAATGACCTCAGGAATAAGCTGTTAAAGTTTGTTACACTAGTCCTGAAACACCCTGTATATAAAAGGTTACCAATTTTTTTGTAGGGGTATATTGAATTGATGTACTACGTATAATTTATTCATTGATTATAAATGCGCGTATTTTCAGAGCCGTATCCAAATATTTGTAAATATTATACATTTTGTGTTTAAAAATGTCTGCCAGGAGGGTTCTGTTGAGGTCTTCTTGCGGAGTACCCGAAATATAAATGAAGATCGTCTTGCTCAAACGTATTGCATAGCATGCAAATATCTTCTTTGTCAAAACTGATTAACATTAAACTTAAAGTAATCCACCTTTATAGAATCAACAATTTGTTCATTTCATTTAATCACATGATTTTATATGAACTGATTTAAGTTAACCCAGTGACAAATGGAATATACGAGTATAACTATATCGAAAATATAAATGACAGTATCAAAATTAATAACATACATACCTATATACTGAACTATGAACAAATTGTCGAACCATTTCATATGGAGTATAGCTCTATTTATAAGTAAACTAGCAAAAATAAGTAATAAATGGTTAACAGCAGAAGCAGTTACTGACAAGTATTACAATTATTAACCACATTGTGAACCCAGAGACACAAGCTGAGCCCAAGAAGAAGAAGAACCTTGAACGCACATTCCGACATGATACCCGTGAGAACAGCCGCGTGCTCCTCGACGTGGACTTCCGATTCGGAAACAAACACCTATTTCCGCTCTCCCGGTTTCTTCACTCACGACACTACCACCTCTATTTCGCTCCCACTCGCACGTATACGTCCTCGTATCTCGCTGTCTCTGTTCTGGTCTGTTCCTCGCAAAGTTGGCGTAAGTTCAACAGGCGTATATATAAATATTTTGTCGTTCTATTATTGATCATTCCTGGATTTATATTTTTCATCATTTTTCTAGTATTATCTGCGATACTGTGCGTAAATCTAGCATCCTGGCGCCATCTTGTCTACCATTAGAGATTTACTTTTCACACGTGAACGCAGCTGGTTCGATCAAGAAAAAAATATAATTTGTAGCATAGTAGTTTTGTGCAATGAATCGTAAATTTTCGTGTGATATTTTATGTATCTTGTTGCATTTTTGTATAACGATGCGCAGTTTTACCGGGCTATATACTTTTATAGTTTTATATTATAGATATGCACCATAATGTTATGTCATTCGTCTACATGTGAAGTTGTAAAATTTTTATAAATTAGCATTTTGGCGGTAGCATGTATAAATACAGCTTATCTTCCAACTTTTATTTAGCGTTACTTTCATAAACTGAAATATTGAGTTAGTTTTTTAAACTAATGCAATATTAGACATAATATGTAGGTATATATAAAGATGTTAGTGGAGGGGAGCCACAGTTGCAATTTAAGTGTGGTAAAAATTGTTTGTCGGCTGTAGGGGGTTTCAAAATGAAGTACATTTTCATAAAAATATAAATATTTTTTGCCAATTGACATTAAAAGTAAGCTTTTGTTGACAATTCACAGCCTATGTAGTGTAACTTTTTTAGCCTAGGCTGTAAAAGTATTGCTATGTAAAAAGAACAAATTTGACAATTATAATTTAATTTAATAAATATTATTACTGCACGCCACTTCTTTATTCTTGGATCGAATTCACATTTCTATGTCACTTTCCATTATATTTTGTACATTTAATTAAAATAATGCCGATAACATTTAAAATATTGAAAATCACAAAATAATATTTATTTTACACAATTAGTGAACCTCAACTATGAACCCTAGTCACGGCAGAAAATCTATAAATTTTATGCTTGATTAGAGAAATTATTATTTAGATAAAAATATGATAAATGAAGAATTTATTATTACTCGTTTTATTATGATCGACTCTTGATGTAATTTTGATTAAGTATAAAATATTACTTAGAACCTTCTATGTTCTTAGATCTAAACGATAGTGTAATCTGAATAATAAAGTCATTTTTAGTTTCTTTCAATTTGTATCAACATAACATTAAAATTAGGAAAAAATATTGCAACAAGTTTCTTATTTAAAATTTCGATGTGATATTTTACTACCTAGAGCAATTTCAGCTTCCTGTACAAATCTTGTAGAATTCTCTGTAGATATTTTATTTTCTGTACCTACATGAGAAATCAATTCATGACGGCAGGAAGTTAGTGCTGATAGAATTAAGTGATACTTGGCGGTGATATAGCGGCCTGTAGCTCCTGGTGAATTAATCGCAAATTGATGTGTCTCCCATGATTACCGTGTGTTTTGCCAATACTTTGCGCAATATGACTAGCTTTCGCGCAGAAGAAAATTATTTAGTTTTGTTTTTCGTACAGGTACGTGCGAAGATTGAAGTTTTATCTTTTACATCTGAATAATTTAAGAGTATAATAGCTATTAACATACCTAGGAATGTAATGAGTATCATTACAGCCTCAGATGTCAGTTTGAATCCGAGCTCGTAAAGCGAGGATTTTAAGACATCTAAAGTCTGTTATGACTCATAACATCCGTAGTTTATTCAATAGTTTATCGGTTTCAGAATATAAACACGTTAACGTCATTCATAAATATTATTTTTTGAAATTCTTTTACGAATAACGTGATTGCCATCATTTTAGAAGATGATCAAGTAAGTCTGTGGTCTGTATTTTTTTATTTAACGCCATGAATTATAATTATACTAATACGTATGAGTTTAAATCAATTATGACGGCGCATGAACAGAGCGAGCATTATTATCGGGCGTTATGAATAATAATATCGTTATTGAGTTGTATATATGCTTTATATCGTAATAATAAATAACAAGTAATCTTAAAGTGAAATATAAATTACATCCTGCTTTTAAATTAATAATAAAACTCTGCACGCGAATTTTCTAATAATAAGAGGAGATTTAATTACGCTAAATTTAAAACGCTCTTTCTTTCAATTAAAATTTCGAAAAGGATACATGTTAATATCAACTTTTTCCCTTAGTATCACCACCCAGAATGGCACCCTTTCTCTGTGAAACATCCTGTATATTGAGAGTGCAAAGTCAGAAACAATATTAGTACATCTAATCTTTTAACTACTATTATTTTGCATCTTTACATAGAGTAATAAAGAAATGTTATAACTCTTAAAAACCAAGTACGTTAACGTTATGGCTACTTAGAACAATCGAGAATATGGTGATAATAAAGTTATGTGGTAAACAAAAGGTGAGCGCACATTCAAGTAAATAATTCACTGATAACTTCAATCTCCACAGCAACATTTCACGGCTACATCAAATATAAAATTCTCTTCTCAATTTAGTTAGTTCGAGTTCTCACCAACAAAATATCGCAACGGTAAATCATAAACGGTACTTAGTAATATGTCAAGATATGCGACGAATAAGACATTAACCTGTAATGCATACCAAATCCTTTCGTTCTCCATCATTAGAACAAGACAAGAAAATATTTTATTCTCACAACTTAAAACTCCCGCGACTAACAAAGCTAATAACGGCATCACTTGAAGTTTGTTGATAAAAGAAAGCTTAGATTGATTGCACCGGCAAATGAATGACTCGTAATAAGAGAATAATTAGCACATACTCTATAATTACCATAATTATGAATTTATTTCAATGGTATGCGCTGTACTACACCTCAGGCGGTCTGGTATGATATTTAACATGCAGGCTGGTATTCAATTAAATAGCCTGAATTGTTGTTTGCTACAGAATTGCAGTGTTATCTTTAAAACAATCTTAAATTATCTAAGATCATTTCTTATACTTAGTTAATAGCTTTTTTAAAAATAGATAATTAAAAATAGAGATATTTTAATTTTAAATGTCCGGTTAGACATTTTTTAAAGACAGACACAAAATTTGCAACGGAATTAACTAATTTTACGTACATTTGAATAGTAATGAACTGTTTACTTAACTCTGTCTCTAGGGGTTACGAGACTTATAACGTGCTAGCCCGTGTAAAATTTATAACAGGCTGTTGACATTGGTTATCATGACAACATATCTAATTTTAAACGTTTGACAGTTAAATATTTTTTGATTAAACAAAATCTGTCAGATTTTCAAAGTCTACCTTGATTGAACATTTTAGTTATTGCGTTATACTATTGCAATTAATTTTATTAAATATACATATATTGCGATTCAAATGCACATAAAACATTGTACAATGCTCGACCGTTAACTGAAATTTACAGGCTCACACAGATAACAGGCTCGTTAGCGCTTGCCCGTTACTTTTCTATGCTCGCCTGTAAATTTCTGTATAACGGTCTTGCAATGTAAATAACTATTAATACTATATAAACAAAATAAATATATCATCACACCTTTTACATATTACTGGGTGTGGCACTCTGTCTAAGCAGATCTCGGTAAGTGATATATTTTTTCGCGTGAAGTGCGGCTACCAGCCGTCAAATCACGGCCCCCAAAGATAATAGTGGAGGGGAAGGCACAGGGGTACATTTAAATTGGTGAAAATTGTTTGTCGGCTGTGGGGATCGAACCAGGGTTCTCAAGATCCACAGGCCGACTCGATACCACTGAGCCACCTACCCCATAAAAATTTAATTTTAATACTGAATATTTAAAATGCCTCGCCATATTTAAAAATGAAATAATAATGAAAGTATGATATATCTACGGGTGACCAATTACAATTAAATGTCCATTTTAAATTCAATATACGAGTGTTTTTGAATTTGGTATTTATTTTAGTGACATTAAACGTTAAATATTTCGCATTTACTTCATGTTGAATTCTCCGTGTCGTGTCATGTCACTGACAACTGCATGTTGACATATGACCAGCGAAATTTTCATATTTCATACATGACACGTTATAATATTCATTTTAGCACGTAATTTTTCAGAATTATTTCAACTGTTATTCTATTATGAAATGTCAAATAACTGCGTGTGTACTTCATTTTTTCACGCTTCAATTATACTAGCCACGCCTGATATTATCAACCAGTCATGATGCTTGACATATCACAATAAAAAATTATCTGAAACTCAGTTTGAATTAATGCTAAATTAAATATTTATTCAACGATGAAAACTGCATTTTTAAACTGATATATAAATAGTAAAAATATGGATATAATAATAGCATATTTACAGCTAAATTTAAATAATACTAATATGTGTAATATTTATTCATAAAAGGTACCTCCATTTTAATTATTGGAGATGTTCTTTAAATAAATAACGCATAAAAATAATATAGTTTATCATAAGATATGCACTATCTTCAAAAAGTACTTTATTATGTTAAATCGTATCTGTTCAGTATTTATTTAGTCACTTAACATGAGTAGCAAATATATGAATTGAATTATAAGTTTATTTATTTCTTTATGTTGTACGCTGTACAACACGAACTTAATCCCAATTACAGTACAGGCACTTACCGAGTCGCAGTGTGGGAGTTTATATAATTTTTAACTTGAGTGAGATTCGAACTCGGGATATCCGGATTCGAATTCCGTATCGCTAACCACACCACCGTACAGACAGATTTGATAATTAGGTACAAAATTTAATTACTTTATGATTACTTATGCAAGCTACAGAGACGTAAAAATCAGGTGAGCTATATATAAAATTTTAATGAATTTATTTAACAACACCAAAATTTCTCTTTCCATTTTTACATTTTTGGATACTGGTTTTATTGTATTATTTGCTTAAATTTATTTGATAAACATATTTTGTAATGTTGGATGGATGGATGGATGTTTGTTGCGTGATGATAAATTTTGGTTGTGAGAAAAGAAAGAGTTCGTATGGAGGAAGTGTTAATGTGGTCGAAACGAGTATCGTGTGTCAGGATGAGAATGTTGACGGGTTCGTGCTACCCCATTTAATGGGATATAGCGTGATGTTATGTATGTATGTATTTTGTAACTACTGGGAATGTCGATATTTTAACAAGTTTTATACGTCATATAATTTCTAAAATCGAACTGGTTTCTTTCTATATTATTAATAATACAATATCTATATTCTGAAAAATTATTTATTGTTTTCAATAATACTTTATTTAGTTATTAATAAAATAAATTCGCAATTTTAAAAGAAATTTAATATTGTTATTATTCCTAATGTATCACTATAAGTACGATTTTGGAAACAAGGCAGTGCGAGATAGGTTTCTTAAAACGTACTTTTTACATTGTCTTACTATAAGTGATTTGAAACACATGTGGCTTTTAAAAGATGAACTCATCGTCAACCTATACTTACGATACATAAATTAAACTTAATGTAAATTCAGGCAGATTAATAAATAAAATAACAAAAATATCTCTTAAGTAGTACAATTTTAGCAATTCTCTTTTATATTTTAACTTTGTGAATATAACATTGAATAAATCATGGTACGTAAGTAGTAATTTCCCATCGAATCTCATAAATAGAATGAAACCAGCAAACAAACAAATAGCCATTAGTTGAACAAGGTAGAACATTTCATTCCCACAATTGGCATAACGCATCAACTTGCAATAAGCAGCAAAACAGCAGCATACACCCGCACTTATCACAACTCGTCGCCTGGGGGCGCCAATAAACAATGCGAGTAATACAAGAATCTCTGTTTCTTCAGTCAGTCTTCACTGGCTTCGTGGATTCTCCTCGGCAGCAAGAAGCATAATTTAATGCATAAACAACACCATTGAATACATTCACAGATATTTGGTTTTCATATCACTATCACTCATATAGTTTTAAAAATAATTTCAGTTCAATTATGTGAATGTAATTTTCAAAACTGGTGTGCATATAGATTTTAAAAACAGTTTTGGCACGTTCGTATTTGACTGATTTAAATAAGAAATCTCAAATTACTTGTTTGAAAAACATTTCGTGTTTCGTATATTAAAATATCAGCTTTATAAGGAGCGTATTACGCGTACGATATCTCAAAATTGATTTTTACTTGTATACATACAAAAATATATATTTCATAATGTCTTTTACCCATTAGGGAGCGTGGCATCTAAAACTCTATTTCAGTTGAATATCGTAATTTCATTTCCATTCCCTTTTTAACCCCTTAAAAAAGTGCATATGATCAAAATGACCCCGAAAATAGATTTTGGTGATTTCAAAAACCCCTGAGTAATCAATGTTGAACGCGTAATATTTTGGTATGATCTAATTTCATTTATGGCGATTTTTGCTTTTACCACCTTTCAGGGGTGGTTTATACCCCTAAAGAGCAACTACCAGAAGAAAAAAAAATAAGGGTTCAATATGTTTTATAGTTCTATTAGTGTGCCAAGTTTCATTTAAATTGGTGAGTGACAGTTGGGTAGTGTTACTTGTAAGTAACATATACATTAGTTAATAAATCATATATTATAAATGTACTTATCAAATCTGTATGTAACAACGTAAGCAAAACAATAATCTTGAAACTAGCTCTCGGTAGACAAAGACAGAAGATATAAATAAGAGAAAGAATTATAAATTGACTAGATGTGTAAAAGTGAAGGTTAAAGGTAGATCGCAATGTTCCAATATCAAAATTAATGGTATTAAAACTCAAATATCTTAAAAACCAATAATAATTTTGAAACTTTGATAGTCTGTGGCACTAAATTCTTGGATCTAGCGTAAATATAAATAAACCATTTATTACTCCATTACAGTACAGGCGGTTTAAAACTAATAGTATAATTTGACCCGAAATACACTACTCAAAATTGTACAAGGATATTTTAAAAATTGAATGTAAAATTGATACTTTATATTAAATAAATAAAAAACTTATAAAATAGGTATTTATAAAATTAAAACTATAAATTATATTCAAGTATTTCTAAGAAAAATAATACCATAGGTATTCTTGCAAATATTTGAATAGAATTTATAGTTTTAAGTTTACACTTAATTTTTCAAATATCTCTGTACAATTTTGAGCAGTGTATTTTGTTTATATGGAAGAGCAATTTCCAATTAAACATTGTTCTTGTTCAATTAAAGAATAAAAATAAAGTGAAAGACTATATGACCATAATATACCTTCTGTTTTACATAATAATCCCGCTGCAATTATATGTTGTTAAGCCACAATTTAAGTAGCCATCAAATATCCTTGAAGGTACTCCACCATCTCATCTCCTCTTTCCCTTGAGCAGCAGCACCTGCAGATTACCTCAGGAGCTACTCCGCCGGTAACGCTTCCGCGGTGTCGTCATTACCGACCGAGTCTCCTTGGAGCACAGAAATAACACAGCACACCGCGATTCTAGTACAGGGAGGTTCAACGGTCGAAGCCATTGTTAACACAATAAAGCAATGACATGGGTAATCGGGAGAATAAGTACGGGTCTTGGTAGCAGAAGGTGTGGATTAACTTGTGTGCAGCTCCTTCCTTCGGGGGATAAGAATTCCTAGCTTGTTTCACCCACAACTACGACGAGTTGAAGATATTTGTAGTGTGGCTTCAAGGGAATTGATTTTTATAATTAATTTTATGGGCTTATATGTCGGGGTGTTTTTGATGGATTTGGATGCCGCATTGTTATAACTACGAATCGTGGGTAGTTATAGAGTAATATCTCTATTGGAAGGATGCAAGGATTATGAATAGTATACCCGTATATTTTCAGTCGTAACTCTGAATGTCTTCAGTAGTAGGAAATCACATTTTTAATTTACTCGATTCAATAGAAATGATCAATAGGCGGCAATATTCTTATTTAAAATACAGAAAAGAAATACGAGTTTATGTGATGTATTAATTATTAACTTAATAATAGTAAATTTTAATTGGACTGAAACATTTGTATCAATTTTAGAACTGATACACAAAATTTAAATGTCATTTACTGTCAAATTTGAAGATTCAATACCATACTATCTTCTAAGCACAACCAATCCGAGTTAAGGATTTGAATTCTCTCTTTATTGGTTTGTCACTGAACTGTTCCATTTGCAGTTTAACTTTGCTACCAACAACTAATTTGTCTTTTGTTTGACCACGTGTGTACGATGTACAACGCCATTAATATCGTTTAAAATAATTTGACACGATTTCCGTTACTGTAAATTTAATTTACGTTGTAACATGATTTGTTAATCTTTTGGTATTTTGTTAATTTTAATATTGAATTCTTGATTTTTATTTTAAAAATTTGAAATTGGGATGAATATGTCGGCGCTTTAATAGTTTAAATTTTAATATTAATGATGTAAACAGCGACTTGATTTCAACCACGTTAACCCGATTTATAGACTTAACTAAAAATATGCTATTAAATGATTTCTCCTGAGAAATGACCTGTATCCTATGTTACATGTGAAATGAAATATGTAAAGTCGTACTACTTATACGCATAAATTGTATTATTGGGAGATTGCCTATTCGAATGAATAAATATCAATATTCTTCAGAACTGAGATACCTACCTACCATTACATTCAAAAGTATAGCCAGTCGGGTTTAAAATTTAATACGTCCTTTAAAAAATTTACAATAATTAGAAATAAATAATGATATCAATACTTTAAGCATTGTTATTTAACTCTCTCTACGAGCTCGGATTTCAAACTGACATCTGTGGCTGCAGTGATACTCATAACATTCCTATTTATGTTAATAGCTATAATTTTAAATATTTTAATCTTTCTAAATATGAACATTGAACAGTGCTTTCGTTGTGGCCAACTAAGTTCAGACTCAGGCAACATAACCCCAGAATGGGATCTTGGGACGAATTAGTACCCATGCACAGATAGATAGGGTACACGTATAATTTGCAGCTTGGGAGGTAGACGCACGTCGCCATATTTGGCGTCGTATACTACATAAGTATACCTATACTATTATGAACTTAAAGTTTAACAATAATTTGTATTACCGTTCAACGCGATATAACGTTGAATTTCGAAATTAGTAGGTACGAGTATTAATGTTTTAATTTTCATTTAAAACTAATTGTAAGTTTAAGTGACAATTCAAACTAAAGTCGCACACGGCACAGAGTTCGCCACCTTCCAACACTTCAACATCGGTAACATATCTTAACTTCTTGGTCAAAGACATAACCTCCCTTTGAGCCACTAACAGGATTAGTTATGTGACGCGGTCTTTTCCAATCGATGAACTTTGATTGTCTCACATCAGAAGGGCCGAACACCTCCCATTACACGACCGAATTTGCACTTAACGTGCCGTGAATGAACTTAATAAGGGAATTTGGTTCAAGTAACAGCTACGGTTAGTCGCTGAAGTCACACGAGTCTGTAGACTGGAGACACATTCGGTTAACTACAGGAAGGGAACAGGATTGTAAATATCTCGATTTTATTAAATGTGCGGAATATGGAAATTATTTCTCCCGCCCCCTCGTTCGACGGAGTTTATTTCCTGGGAACTTGTTTTTACTGTTTTACATTAGATGTACTCGTATCTTGAATGAGATAGAAAATCTAGATGGGACTGAATTTTTATCGACTGCTGAATGAAGTTGAAAGTAATTGAGAAAACGATAACTTTTATAATGAAATGTTTATGTGCAAATTTGATTTAATTTTCAATTTCTGTTATATTTATTTTTAATTAGAAAATGTTTTTACTAACGAACACATCTCATTAAATTTGCAATTTTAATATAGGTACTATAATTTTACGTCTCACTTTATGAATATGATCCAATTAATCTAATTTCGAATTTAATACCTGACTTTTAAATATTATGCGACGTAAAAATATTTAAATAAAATTAAATTTATGTTACAGTCACATAAAAAGGCTAGATTTATTTTAAAGAAATTTTGTGGGTATTCTATTATTGTTTAACTAAGCTTTCATTTATGCTAAAATAAAGACTCCTGAAAAAATATCGCAACAAAATCATAACATTGTTACACAAATTTTATACCGGGTGTATAATTGAAATATATAACATAAGAAATAAAATATAATATTTTTAATATGTTGACTTTTGCTTCCCTAATTATATTAGACCAAAAGTGTAAATACCAAAAAATTGAAGAAACTTTGATAATTGGAATTTCAGTCTAATATATTTTAAAATTGTTACAATTCCAACGTTTCGGTGATAACCATCGCCTTCTTCAGGGAAATGTAACGTCTAATAATTAACATAAACAAAATGTTTAAAAAAACTGAACATAATTAGTCACAATTTAAAATAATAAATAGTCAAAAATGTTTAAAATTACAACAACTCTGAACACTAACAATAAAACACATTGAAAAGAACATTACAAAAAATCATGATCACAGTTTTAAAACTAGTACAAGAATTATTTAAACAGTCGATCATCGTATTTACTCTACAAAAAAATTGTTTAGTATTATAAACTGCATCTAATGAGTACCTAAATATTCCTCAATTGCTTTTTAAGCAAGAGAAATAAGCAAACGATAAAATGGCTTGATTAAACAAATTTTTTGCGTAATACCATTTTATAAATAAAATTTTATAATTCTTAGAAAATATTTCCGTATTTAAAACAGTTCACAACAATTAATACGTTAACTACAACTTTAAGTGGTATTTTTCAACCATTTCACATTATTATTTCATTAATTGTCAAAGTTTGTATAAACTAAAATAAAACAATGAAATAAAATATTTTGTAGTATTACAAATTATTTTATTTCATTGTTTTCCACAACTTTGTCAATCCCAAATTTTCTTTATAAAAGCTATTTTTGATTTGTTTGTTACTCTTGCATTAAAAATCAATTGCACAACAAGAAGATACTCATATGCAGTTTTTAATATTTAACATTTTTTATATTTACACTTTTGGTCTAATGTAATTAAGGAAACAACAGTGACCATTGTCCGTCAGTACGGTGGTGTGGATAGCGATACGGAATTCGAATCCGGAGATCAAGAGTTCGAATCTCACTAAAGTTAAAAATTATATAAACTTCTACACTGCGGCTCGGTCAGTGCGGACCCTGTACTGTAATTGGGATTAAGTTCCTGTTGTACAGCGTAACATAAATAAATAAATAAATAAATATTAACAAATATCATTGTATTTCCCATTTCAATTCTACACCCGGTATATTTATTCCCCATAATTGATAAAAGGGTTCTTAAAATAAACTATAAAATTGTTGCTAACCACCATTTCATTTCAAGATGGCAAAGATCTGTTTCATTACCAAATAAATCAATTTTCATTAAGACAAAGAGCTACCTATTCTAAACTTGTTCAACTTAAATTGCAGATAATTTTCAATATAGATAGTATAGTAATATATTTCGTACTTCAACCAAATAATTGTTTCACCGAACATATGTCGGCATCTTACCTTTAAAACTTTAGTAGAAATCAAAAGAGATGTCGTTCTTACCTAAAACAAAAATGATTAAATAAATAAATATATCATATCTATTACTGGGTGTGGCACTCTATTCCTGGCAGATTTATACGCGTGAAGTGCAGTTATCTGCAGTCAAACCACGGCGCCCCAAGTTGTCAGAAGAGAGGGCGCCACAGGGATAATTTTATTGTGGTAAAAGTTGTTTATTGGCTGTGGGAATCGAAACCAGATTCTCAAATCCACAGTCCGACTCGACACTATTGAGCCACCTACCTCATAAGAATCAATTTGAAATTAATAATAATAAAAAAATCCTTTCTCTTCTTCTAAATCATACTTGCTCCTCAGTAACCTGTTGTAAGATTGTTTTTTTACTGTTTTCTGCTGCCACGTTTGATGAGGCTGTCGGACGTTCTATTATTTTTATTTTGATCGACTACATCTTGTTAAATGATTTTTTAATTTATTACAACTTTTTAAGTATTTACACTTTTTTTTTGTCTTTGCCCTGAAGATGTTGCATTACGCAACGAAACGTTGGCTTAGTTAAATATACTGATATTATTGACAAAATTCCTGCGCATTATTTCCATTCCAAGCTCACAGTCGATTATTAATAATACTTTCTAATAATAATAATATTTCTTTTTTCTACGATTGCTATGAAAAGTTGACAATTATGCTCTCATTTGTCATCGTAAAGTTGACGTTTTCTGTGGAACAATCGAAAAATATCGTTTTTGCGCAACTCCAATGGCAACGCGCGAAAAAGATATTAAATGCGCGCTTATTTCAATAGTTACCAGGGATACAAACAAAACAGAAACTTGTCATATTGACAATTAACATAACAAATTTATTTTCAGTACGCATACGTTTTAATAATTTTAAGATGCAATCGTAGAAAAAATTATGTGTGTATCACGAGCGTCAAGTGTCTTTGTTCCTCCTATACTATTGCAGCTCTCGCCCTCGGCTCGCGCTGCAATTACCGTATTCGAGTAACAAAGAATCACTTTACGCTCTTAATACACAAATAACTATTTTACTTACATAATTGTAAGTTATATTTAGGGTCGAAATGTCAAAACAAAATTACTAATACATTTATTTGTCAAATGAACAAAAAATATCGAATCGAAATTTTTTAAGCAATATTTTATTGTTTTCTGGAATTGATTTATTAGAAATTGTGTTAGGAAATTATAATACTAACCATTATAAATAGCAGTAAATAGATATCATATACTGATTTTTATATCAAATGTACTTACTAAAAGTTTATCAGATATCGCGACGAAAAACATAGATTAAATATAATGAAAATTAGTAGCAAAATAATTAAATAATACTGAGCCAAACAGCAATAAATTATATACCCGTATTATTAAGCCCATTAAAAAAAATGAAAACCAGCATCAAAAAAAGTGTTGTAAGTAATTTATATTTTCTTATTAATATTCTAGGTAACACATAAAAGTGTTGAAAGTAATTTAAACAATATTTTTAATGACTGCTCTTGTAGAAGGTGTAAACAAGTGATAGGTGGAACAAGAGGACAGAAAAGCGCGCATCTACTTATTAACACTTCTCGCGGATAAAAACTCCGCACTCGACCACCATAAAACTTGTAACTTAATTAAATAAATCACTGTCCAGTCCGCATCCAATTAACGCAACTTTCGGATTTTTACTTGCTGGAAACATGTTTGAATATTCACACGCTCTTCTTGCATACATATTACCACAATCTAATCTTAGACAGCACTCTTTAACTTTAATTATAAATGTAGCGCGTATCTCAAATGTACCGAGAGCTCTTATCAAAACATATTTCACTCGGGAATTGTGAGCACTAAAGCGCAATGTTTGCATCATTCAAAGAGCTAATATGCATATCTAGATATTTATTAGAAAATAGTTTAGTTACGCTGCACATTTCTATACTAATAATTTCAATACATATAGTGTTATTTAAATAAATAAATAAATATTTAATCTCGCCTTTTACCCATTACTGGATGTGGCACTCTACCGAAGCAGATCTCGGTAAGTGTCATATTTCTTTGCGTGAAGTGCGGTTACCACCGTCAATCACGGCTACCGAAGACACAGGGGTAGTTTTAACGTGGTGAAAATTGTTTGATGGCTGTGGAAATCGAACCCAGGGTTTCAAATCCCCATCAAAAATATGATTGGTCTTTAAGATATTTGATTTTTTATGCCATTAATGACCAGTTACACCAACAAAACTTAAATATTAAACTTGGTTGAAACTGACAAAAGCAAATCGAAGTTACGTGTCATATGGATTAATTGATATTGCTGTCAAATATTGGATCTGCTTTTATTTATTTGAACTAAGTTTAATATTTATATTTTATTGGTGCAACTCCTCCTTCAGAGCATTGCGATCTTTCTTTAATATTCTCTCTTGCATTCTATTCAAAGTTATGTCTCACGCAGGGATGTGCGTGTAGTCTACTGCAAGTAATCTACGCCATTCTCTACGTGTAAACAATCATGTAGTCTACGTCTTCATTTTTCATGTAAACAATGTAGACTATGTAGACAATGAAAACACCTGTGTTCACTTAAGTCATATTAAAATTTTATCCCTAGAACTAAGGAATTTTAAATGTTGGTCGATATTTTTATTTTTATTCTAGGTATTACATTAAAAAAAATTAGTTTTGCAGGGCAAAACGTTCAAAATTTGTCAACTGGTTACTGTTAAAAATAGCGCCAAGGAAAACTCCGTCTTTTGAGATGGCGCGTTGATCGAATTTAATAATATGACAGTTCGCCCAAGACCCAAGACAGACATTCGTCTAGTAATGTACGAGCACTTGCTTTTTCAGTTTTATTATATAAAGACCGATAATGACCCGAGCTTACGACTACGAATACTTGCAAAGGAATAAATTTAGGTTATGTTGAATTTTACAACTGTCAGATGCATTATCTACATTGTTTACATTGTCTACGTCGCTAGAATTGTCGACGTATTGTCTACATGTAGATGTAGACAATTAAAGATTACACGTAGATGCACATCTCTGGTCTCACGTTTTCTGTCTTTGTTTAACTAGCAACTAGGTTGCAAGTTATATACAGAATTGACAAGTATATTTTAAATACATATTCAATATATTATTTATTTATTAAGTAATTAATATGTTACTTAGAAAAAATAATTGTCTAATATTGCTTAATTCGAAATTTACGTTAGGTTTATTTTCGTTCTGAAATAACTGATATTCTTAATCATTTTTAATTATTTGCAACAAAAGTCATTTAAACTCCATGTATATATTTTATATATATATAATGGGGTAGGTGGCTCAGTGGTATCACCAATTTAAAAAATCTACCCCTGTGGCTCCTCCTCCACTAATATCTTTGGAGGCCGTGATTTGACGGCTGGTAACCGCACTTCACGCGAAAAAATATATCATTTACCGAGATCTGCTTAGGCAGAGTGCCACACCCAGTAATGGGTAAAAGGCGTGATGATATATTTATTTATTTATTTGTATATATTTTTCTAAATAACAAAATAAACCATTTATGTGACTACAATTATAAGCGAACCCCACTGTTTGAGGTCCACATGTCCTTAATTCCTTAATTCTGACAACATAAAATTAAAAAAAAAACATTATGACTGCATGAATATGAATTAAGACTTTCTATAACTATACACTGTTTCCAAATTAGAGAAAGTTTCATAAATTTCATTATTTAATTTATTATTCATTAATACAATAAAAAAATTTAACGGCACCTAATCGACTAAATTGTATTATAGAGTGGGCGTACCCGACCAAAAATTCTCTAGTTACGCCACTAGTTGAGACTTCATTAACTAAAAAGCAAAAATATTTCTTTCTATATCTTAATCAAACCAAATTAAATTTACGGTTATATATTTAAAAGGAAATACATTTTTACTGAATAAAAATGTACGTAAGCTGCGAGTATAAATCACAAATTGAAAATTTAATTAAAATGTTCCATGTTAATATCCACTTTGTATTTCGCGTGTTTAACACAAAAATCTATTAATAATAAAATATGACATTTATATAATGTTCGCAAAAAATGAAATCTGAAGCCTCAATTAAAAAATAAATAAGCATTTGAATTTCAGTCACGCACAGTCAATTTTAATATAACACAACACGGCGTACACCGCACAACCGCACTGCCTCAAATCACTAAATCACGCGACTTTTTCCTGGGTTCAAATCCCGGGTTTGTCTGTCACGGTGATAGATTTATCTTCCTTGTATCCGAAGCAGTGTCTTGCATATCATATACTTCTTTCAAATGACATAATTCCCGTTAGCTAGAATATCTCCGCGTATTTATGATAAATCATTGACTGATCCTCCATCGTGGAGGTGGATTTTATACTGTCTACTTTGTATCATGCCGTTAAGGATCAACAGTTAGAAATACATTAATGAAGAATATTTCAGTTGCTGGCATGATGTCTCGGATTTAAACGGCCTCACTTAAACCATGGATTAAACACCGAAAAATAAGGAAACAAATTTATTTCAACAAATTATTGCAGAGATATTCCTATTTTTCTAATTGGAGCAGCTCTACTTACAAATATCAACTTCATAACGAGACACCAAATATTATATTAACTTGTAACATTATAATTAAATTAATAATGAATGGTTAATAGCTAATTCCAATGCAATTGCAGATTGTAGTCTTGCCTATTTACATGACGCAGATGAAAATATTAAACAGATATAAAATATACTTTATAGAGTTCTCTTATATTTTATTACTTTACAAAGTAAGTGGTAACCGCACTTCACGAGAAGAAATATATGACTAACGGAAATCTACTATAGTAAAGTACCACACCCAGTAATGAGTAGAAGGCATGATGATATATTTATTTATTATTATATAATTTGACATTTACGCGCACAATTTAGTCCGCGAAATTCAACTTATTGTAAATAGCCCAACAAAAATTCATTCAGCTACTTTGACGGGCTGTTCTAAATCAATTAAAAATACGAATTCAAAATGCTACCGACAAATAAACCAAATTGTGATTTTATTCTGAAAACATCTTCTTGGTTACACATTCATATTTATAATAACCATCATTTTGAAATTAAACTTGTAATAAATTTTGAACTTTTTACTTCCTAGTACGAAGTAAAGGAAGTATTGTAATCGCAAAAATTTTCTGTTCTCAGATTTCAGTGGAAATACGAATTTTGGCCCTCCTTGAATCCATTTTGACTAATTTCGTCGTGACGTCTGTACGTACGTATGTATCTCGCATAACTCAAAAACGGTAAGCTGTAGAAAATTGAAATTTTATATTTAGGACTGTTATAACATCTAGTTGTGCACCTCCCTTTTTGGTCATTATATAAATTCCGGAAGTGGTACTTTACTTGAAGCCTATAATAGATTTTCATGAAAAACTATATTCAAATATAATTTAAAACTTTCCAAATTTGGTATATAAGACTACTATATCATTGGAAATAACATACTAGATTTTGGTTAAAATACACTAACCGGAAGTGACACATTACATGAAACTGCTAACAGTTTTCCTTGAAAAAAATAGTATTATTTTAATTTTAAAAAAAATGCTGCAAATAAAATTTTTAGAGAATTAAATTCTGCGTCTAGCACATTAAGAATTTTTAAATTACCCTTTTGCAAAAGTGAGATATCTAAATTTTAATATTATATATATATATATATATATATATATATATATATATATACATTTTTTTTTTCAATTAAGTTTGCTATGGATTAGAACAAAAAATAAAAAATAAAAGATTTTATGTCAAAAATGTGCAATTAAAAAAATATCTATAGTTTAATACGCGTACAAGGAAGTCATGTGGCGTCCACATCAGATTTTTTATTGAATATAATGCAGTTCTGTGTGCATCTCGGTTGCGAAATGATTTGGATGCACATAAATAATTATTTCGCGACCTACATACACAAACTACTATAGAATTCATGGATATATTTCATTTTTACAAATCATCAGTGAATTACAAAACCATTAATATCTCTGAAATAAAGCATTTACCGTGATTTGCTCAAATGAACTTGTTATCTTATCTTTCAGTGTTTAATCCACGGCATTTAAATCTGAGGCATTTTCTTTCGAGTTTTTCAAGTATATTAAACATTTGGCATCGTACATTTGCACTTGTGAAAGATTTCAGAATTATTTGTTTGCATTGCTTATTATAATTATTTATATGAATTAAAATATAAAAAAAAAATATATATATATCATCACGCCTTTTACCCATTACTGGGTGTGGCACTCTGCCTAAGCAGATATCGGTAAGTGATATATTTTTTCGCGTGAAATGCAGTTACCAGCCGTCAAATCACGGCCCCCGAAGTTGTTAGTGGAGGGGGAGCCACAGGAGTTGATATTAAATATTGAATTAATAATACAGTCTTTAATTTGCTACCAGTCTTATATGAAGCATTTTTCACTACAATAATTATTTACATTTTCTTCTAATGTCAAGAAAATTTAATTGACCAGTTCAATTCCCTATAAATGTCTTAAATTAGAACCAAAATAAAATTTTCTTCAAATATTTTTTCTGTTCGCAATTTATTTGATTAAGAATAGAGACAGTGTTCATATATTAAGAGTGATTAATGAACTGCAAACTAGAGAAACTAGAATAAAAATTTAGATGACAATTCCACTTATAACTTTTCATCCAATCGAATTACAGTATTTTGCTGAATTAAACCAATCACAGTAATATTACAGCGACAATTTCACTTGTGACAATTGTCGCAAATCGTTGCTTAGATATAACATTTGTTAACTATTTTAGATTAAAATTGTTGAATTTTATTTGACTTTGTTAACTTTGCTTAGTTATGTCCAAAAATTAAACAATGCAAATTGATCACCAAGGTAGTAAGTAGGTAGTTCAGACATTGTTTTAAAAATACTGCAGGTAACACTTTTTTGGAGTATATAAAATATTTCGTGGAATTGTCAAGCCGAATACCATACGTGACTATGATTTTCCTTTGGTAATTTTTGCCTAGATCACTCCTGCTTGTTGCTTTAAGAAAATCTACACTCGTGCTATTAACAAGCAGTCGTGATCATGATGACAAAAATTTCTGAAAAAATCATAGTCACAAATTAATAATATTATATATGACAATAATATTTAAAATATTTCAAAACAGCACGGTACAAAACCATCGTCCCCCTACTGACGCCGCTCCACGAAGAAGGGCTGATGATGCTTTATGGATATGGAGACAGATGTCCAGCAGGGAGGACTTGTTCGCTTGTGCCCGGCTACCCTGACTCTGTGACTCACCGTGTCGGAGGCAGCGGTCACGACCGCGAGAGGGAGCTCGTGCACTTTTACCTGTCGGTGTGGACAACCCTCGCGGAGATCAGGGGTCGCCAAACCAGAGGACGTCGTGATAAACAAGACTTTATTTCTGTTCATGAAATAGTAAAACTGGTCGTTTGTTGTCTAATTTTGTATGTCTAGAAGGCAATTTTGTCGAGTATTATATCTCAATAAAATGGTATCCACGAAAAGTAGTTTGGGAATGTTTTCTAGCACTACAGAAATGTACTTGTACACACCTTAGCATATAAATAACTATTATGCCTTTCTGTCTTCGTACAGATACAAAAAAGAAGTTATTTATTTCGCCACGACAAGAAATTATGTTCTAAAGGCCATATCAGATGAAAGGCAATTACGTTATTGAATTTGTTTGTGGTTCAAGAGATACATTACTTCCTTTTTTTGTTATTACAAAAAAGATATATTCCATTTGCCACTTGCTCACTTGTATCAGTTCAGATAAAACCACGTGACTACCTGAAATCTATACACCAACTGATCCACGAACATGGTCACTACTATATTCAATCATTTTATTTCTTTATAAGGCTGCCATCTGTCTTTTCCTTAGATTCTTAAGCCTGTTTTACATTATACTTTTTTTGACTAGAAACTTTAACAAGTCTCATACTGTGTAGGTGTACATACATAATGTAATTCAAGTAAAAGTCATTGCAAGTTTCGTACTAGAAACTCCTTTTAAAAATTAGTTCCGGATCCAATTTTGATTCAAGTTTCAAGTTAAACCTGCGCACTGAGCACCGTTTTCGTGTTTACCAACCTAACCGCCATGTTATCTGCTATCCGATTTTGTTTGACATTTAGTGATTTGTATCATCGATCAAGAAATTAAATTGTATAAATATTAATTAAAATGTCACCAAAGAAATGGACTCCAGAATTAATTACTATTAAACCAGTGACACTAAAAATGGTCGCTAGGAATGAAATATCCAAATTTTTGCGAATTTCAAAGAAATCCTTTTTGTTCTATAATCAGTATATCAAATTTTATATATCATTAAAGTTTCGTGCAGATGTACAGAAACACCCTGTACATCAATCAAAAGAAAGCACCAACGTATTTCGTTTATTATTAGGTTGTTGGAATATCAGTTATATTGTAATTTGATATAGTCTATTACATTGTAATACAAATTAAGTCAATTCATTGCATTAGTTCATGTCACCGGCGTGCTCAGCGTAAAATTAGTAGAGGGGCAACTACATCCCCCCCCCCCCAACCAAATTATATACATTTTTTATAAACATTTATATACAATTAGATATTATAATAACATTCGCCGCTCGGATGTGACAAGAATTTTAAATTCGTCGATGATTCGTGAGTCGTCATTGATTTTTTTTTGTCACAATAGCGTTTTGGGGGGCCCTTCCAAAAATTCTGGGAGGGAGGCATCTTTAATAGAAAAAAATAATAGTGCTAACCTTTTTAACTGGTAGACTTGTATTTCTAAGAACAAATTGTTAAACAACAAAGAAGAAATAATTTGGTACCTATGTTGAAAGTAAAATATGAATCTTAACTTATTTTCTCGAATGCTACGTAGACAAATATATCTACTAACTTAAAATCTTGAAAGTTAAACAAACTTCCTACTTATAACACTTCCTAGTTACTTGTTACAACAAGTTTAGTTAAACTATTAAAATTTAGTTTTCAAATTATCGGTGATAAAAATGTTATTGTTATATAAAAAGACAAAAGTAAGTACAACCTTTTGTAATAAGATGATTTGTGTAGTTCTAAGTAGTCGTTAGTACTTGAATAACAAACTATAAAATATGTATTCATTTAGAAAAGCTAATGAGCAACTTTGTTTTCTTAGAGCATAGTGTGCAAAGACAACATAATCGTAAATGTAAAAGGTTGTGAATATTTTTGATTTTGAGTGGAGAGACTTGACTAGCGACCATATGTTGCAAGCGCAACGAATTCCCCGTGTTTCATGGCAATTTCACGTGGATACTCTAGCGATGGGTCGCCGGGTCGCCTGCAGCGCCACTTGTAGGTGGCACGTTATTACACAACGATCACAAGGCAGAGCGACCCTCTTTTATCTAATACTAATATTCTTCATAAATTGTTTTCTTCCCTTATAACTATGCAGACATTGTTTATATCACAAAAGATATTATTTTCTTTGACAATTTTAAATAGATTTTGATGCATCTTGTTACTGCGTTAAAAATATTGTCATCAAAACCTGACATAACCTACAAATATGAAATATGGGCGAATTAGTATCGCGATTCCCAATATTTAAAACAATTATATGCTTATACAGAGTGTTTCATAATTATGGTACTTATTTTAACCCCATATATGATAGTATGAAACAGAAGGAATTTTTTCAAGAAACATAATCCCAATTAAAGGGACAATTCAGCTTATAGTGAAATTTAAACAACTCAGATATACAATCGCATCTTTTAATATAAGTTGAAGTCAGCGAGATTTTAATGCACGACCTTTTACTTGAGACGCAAGTTTTATCTTAGTTTTATCCGCTGAGCCTGTAATGATGAGATATTAAAAATAGCAGACGAAGAAAGAATAGATATCACAATAAGGAGATTAAATTGGAGAGGGATAGAAAACATCGTAATAATTCAATCCTAAGATTCCAATACAGCAGTTTAAAAGAAATACGAAGAACCGTCAACAAACAATTGCAACCGTTGAACATAACCTAGAAACATATAAAACAAATAGCAAATATTAATTCAGGATCAGTTAAATACTCTTTTATGCTTTTACTAGAATTCTCAGCCCGCGAGCTGTAATTTGATACTAAATTCTGCCCAATTTAAACATATTTTGAATAAAAACAATTGACAATCTAGTAATTTTTGAGGCATTTATTGGAATTCTCTACTAGAGAGCTTTAGTTTGATACTAAACACGGCCTAATTTAAATAAATTTTTGGAAAACAATTGACTTTAATATCAATATTGAAACATATACTAGAATAATGATGAATCTTAATATTCAAAACTCAAATATAAAGACGACAATACGAGTAAAGGTTTAATGGTTTATATTTCGGCTTTGTTTAAAGCCATCTTCAGCTACAAATAAATTAAAAAATTAGGCTAAATAGTAAATAAAGACAGTAAACTTACATAATCTATGGTGCGATGGGAGGTGAAGGATTAATTGTACAAATCACAGTTACATATCTATAGTTTACGTAACCTTCAAGCTAATACCCTGTTAAAAATACATGAAAATTGTATGCTTTACCTGTCATACTATAACAGATTTTTGACTAACCAGTTGTTAGTTACTAACAGTACTATAACTATGGTTCGTACAACTGGCCCTTAGAGTTAATTTCATGTCAAACTCTGCATATTTTGAATAACTTATAAATAAAAAACAATTGACGAATAATTAAAGTCCTTATTCACAATGAATTATTTATTTATTTATGAGTCATAAAAGTCAAATTTTATACTATGATTTTGATTATTTTTGTTCTTCACATGTTTTACCATAATCCAACCATTTGCAAAAATATTAAAATACTACTACTGGAAACAACTTAACCGATAATAATTCTGTAAATATTTTAAACCAAATAAGAGTCATTTTTAATTACTAGGTATATTGTGAAAAATCGTTTACGACATAAACATAAACCACTGGTATATAACCCATTAACGAACTTAAGCATAGTTTTATACACTCGGCTCTCTTCTCCTTTTTCTATAGAGAGATTGTAAAGTAAATGAAGATTTATTTTACTAGAAATATATGGGTTTGATTTCAGCTGGATACATTGTTTAAGCGGCATTGGGCTGTGCTGTGCTTAAAAGCTTAAATCCAACATTTCACCGCGGTTTTAAGTTATTCTGCTTTCAAACAGTTCGACAGACACATAAACCGACTATTAATGAGATGATTTATCGAAATCTCAAGATCAAGAAATATTACCATCACAATATTATCCCTATTATATAGATCAAGAAAGGAAAAATAGAGAAGAAAATAACGAAAGAAATAATAAATACTAAATAAACAACTGCTGGTCATGGAATTCAGTTCTTCGAAACAAGTTTTAAGTTGCCCTTTGCTGCACCAGTAGCGAAAGGAGGAAGAGAAAAATAATTTGCTCTATTTTAAGTACTATTAACACAATTAATCGAAAATACTTTTTGTAAAATTAGCTTAAATAATGTAATGGTATAACTCTCAGTTTCAGCACAATTCTTTTAAGTAATTTCTCCACTATTTAGAACCACTGTTCTTTGCAACAATACATCCAGCCTCACGTGCTCATCTGCGGTGCAATTTACAAACAATAGATCAAGTGCGCTGGCCCCTAACCCGGTGCAAACGCGCGCGGTATGCGGCTGCAGTAGCTGCTGCATCGCCGCCGCCAGACTATGCTCTTATTATAGCACACCTGCCGGAACCGTGGAGGCGGCGAGGTGCTGAGGACGGCAGAGACAGAGCGTGGCCACAGGTATGTAAATGGTTTAATGAAGGAGAAGTATCCAGATCGAGATGGGAGACAGTGGAGGTGGCAGTAAGTGGCCGAAATGTTGGAATGTGGTGAAGAGAGATAATTGGGAGGAATTTATATTTGGTTGAGGAGAGTTCTGATGTATACTATGGACATTGATCAAAGTATGACAGCAGAAAGAAAAGTTTGAAGAAACCAGATGACATGATTTTATAATTAAACAATCTAATATTTTAGAGCAAAAAAAATTGATCTATATTGAAGAAATTCATACAAAACTGGAGAAAACACACGATTCTTGGTATTATCTGCATTTATTTGCTACTCCACACAACAAAAACTTAATCCTAATTACAGTATAGTGTTATGGAACGAAATTATAACCTTTAATTTTAATTATTCTATTTTATTTAATCATAATTTCTTTTAAAATTATCAAATATAATACCCCGAGAGCTTGAAAATTATCGGGTATTTCCCGATTGTTTAGTTGCGTAGCAACGATTGAGATAAGTTTTGCTTAAAAAGATTTTTGAGCAAAACTTATCTCAATCGATGCTACGCAGGGAAACAAGAGGGACATACCCGATTAATTTTCAAGCTCTCGGGGTATTCGGCTGATTATTTTTGATGATTCTGAATAGCGCATAGGTTACAACTGTCAGAAAAATGATTGTTTATCGCCTAGCAACCTAGCCGGGAAATTTTCGAAAAATTATCACTTATAATATCATAAGAGCGTTAATTCTTTCCGGAAATTTTTAGGAGTGCATTTCAACAACGTATTAATCGGCCCGAGTGGAACACGAGTGCCACACCCAATAATGAGTAATAGGCGTGATGATATATTTATTTATAGTTATTTTAAATTATTGTTCATATTTCGTGTTTATTCGATGTAGCAACTACTGTTGTTTCTCTTATGTTCTGTCTTTAGATATGGTTAGATTTATTGTACGTATTCTTTAATTTAACCGTATCCCTAAATCGTGACATTTTTATCTTTTGCAAAGATACTGCAATTCGTTCCAAGTAATTCGAACTCTAATTGTTCACTTTTAGAAACTATCGTATTTTCTCTTGCTTCTTCGAATTGTTTTTTTTTTTAATTTTCTTTGTCTACTATTTCTAGAAGACTACACGTTATGCAACCTTCCCTAAATTTTTATAACTATTTGAATCATTGTTACCGGCAAGTTTTAACTTAAAATTATTACTCGTGTGACCTTGATTAGTTCAACCTCCTAAATGGGTGGTGCTATATTCTATGATCATCTTTTGAAACCTCTCCTTTTTAGGAGTTGGTTTGCAAATTTCTTATAAGATTCGAAAAGACTAAACAGTTATTTATCTCCAGAATCTGAGCAAAATCAGTTGACTACAGAAGTTAAACTAAATTAGTTGACTTCAAAATCTAAACAAAATCAGTTGACTCCAGAATCTATACGAAATCAGTTTACTTCATTCTTCTAACTTAAAATCTCAACATCGAAATTGTAAAAGTAAATTCAAAGATACGAAGATCAATTGATTAAATTTAGTATCATTATATTATTTGTATTTATTTTGTATCATTTATTGTATAAATTTATTTAGTTCAAATGATTTAAAAGCAACATTACTCTAAGCAATAAGCAGCGGAAACAAAAGAGTTGATTTCCCATAACATTAAGGAGCCTACTTGTAGCTTACAGTGAAATGCGAATAATTAAATCACTATTTTTAACTATTATTCAAGAATGTGTTACCGGCAAAGTATAAAATGCAGAAATATATCATGCAAATTTTACCAAAACCAAATTTAAATATATGCATGTGTGGTATATGCATTCATCGGGCTAATAATTTGTTTATTTAAAATGCAAGCAAAGCAAGTCTTACCATAAACACGTTCAATATTTACATAATTGTATGAAATTCAGAATAATTTGAGGCAAAATCGTACATAACGGCTATCGTATCTGGAGGATTTGTTCTACTGACTTAGAATGTATTTGTTAGAAGTGCAAGCGAAAAAATACAATTTACTGCCTTCGCAAAATATCGACATCCGGAGCATCATGCAGCTTGTAGAACAAAATTTTAAACAAAACAATAAAGAAATAAGTAAACGAATATACATACATCAAAATGTCTTTCTCTAAAATATGCTGGGATGTCATGAAACCAGAGTAGTTGGAGAGAAATCTGATGTTAATGAAAAGGTGAATTACCCTCATAAATTCATCCAGCGAGTTGAGAGGTGAACATCCAGCAGACGAGGGCGCTGATAAAGATATTTATTAAACTGCCAGAAAACAATAAACCAACCGTGCAAAATTAGTTAATGACGCACAACATTGTATCTGTGGCTACAAAAGATCACGTATCGCGTTGCCGAGCGTTACAGTTGTCAGGCGTCGTTGGAGAACGTTCCACGCGAGCTGTATCGTTCCATGTTAAGATACGATAGTACGGTACTCTTACAGATAGTTAGGAATTATATTGCCAAAGGATTAAATTGAGTCAGCAATATGTTTACATGTAGATTGTAATCTTGATTGTAGTCAGTAAAAATCTCTAAAATATGGATAAAGCTCTTAAAATCAAGTAAATAGTCTTGAAACTTCACAAATCTATATACGAATACATATAATCCCTGACTCATTATTAAAATATCCTTAGATATTTTCTCTTTTGACGTACTGGATATTGAGTACTTTTGTTATATATTATTTATATTTAAAGTATCGTTACAAACTACAAACGAAAGCCAACTATTCTATGACTAAATTATTTATGCCAGACGATAAAACAATTTCAAAATTCGTAATTTTCAAAGAATGTAGACTGTTTTAACAAACATCTGAATGTTCTATATGAGTTTGGTATTACTTAGTGATATGAGGGGTGATTCTATGTAAATGATATGTGATTAACACAAAATGGAACCAGTTACATTTTATAAATGGCTCGTTTAGAGCAAGATGTATGATCTAAGCACAGTTTGGCACCTGGAAAAATATATAGGATGTAAATTAAGTAAGGAATATTGATATTATATCCTGAAATAATCATTTAATCTAATTTTTTTTTTAAGTTTCGAGGATTTATGATTGTGGATATTTTGACAAAATTATATTTTGTTATCGATAGCAATTTTTTCACAGTGAAAAAGATGACATTGTTTTAGATGATAAAGACAAAATTTTTCAGCACGAATTAATACAAAATTGAGTGGTCTGAGACACGAATTTCTTTTTTATGCCGCTAGCTGGAATTATTAGGTCTCGCAACGCTATCTACAAAATGATGTAAAAATAACATGTTATCAAAAAATCACACTTACGAGGTTTTTGACCTTCATGAACAATATACAAGATGTTTCACAACTTATTTTAACTTCATATAATACTCAACGTTCTGATTATGATACAGAAAGAATGTTTTATTTTTAATTCGCAAAATAAACTGGTTGAAAGTTTTTTGTAATACTCGTATATTTATAATTAAATTATAATTATAACACTACTAATAGATATTAATCTGATGTTGTATAATAAATAAATGGACTATTGTTTATGATTATAATTTAGTAATTAATATATTAGAAATAACTCTTAAACCAGTGGCACTAAAAATGTATATTTTATATACAGGGTGAGTCTGGGAAGACGCCCCCCACCCCCCTTTAACTTTTTTATTATGAGTAATAGAAAAAAATGGTTCATATGAAAGTTTTATTATTTTAAATATACTATTTGATGGCAGATGTAGATATTTTTTATAAAGTCAGGTTTACAAGATACGACTATCAACTTTTATTTTTTAAATAGCAACCTATAATTATTTTACTAAAATAAAAACCGCCATTTTTTTCTCTTTTCAACGGTGTATTAGTTTTTATTAATGTATCTGAAAAAATTCGAGAAAAATAAGAAAATTGAGAAATACTAGAAATAATTATTATACAAATATTATAGGTGGCTATGTGAAAATAAACAAAATGTAACAGTGTTATACAACTTAACAAACTAAAGCAACAAATTCAGTAACAAAAACAACTTAAAACAAATTATTTTCACATAGCCATCTATAATATTTGTATAAAAATTATTTCTAGTATTTCTCAATTTTCTTATTTTTCTCGATTTTTTTCAGATACATTAATAAAAACTAATACACCGTTGAAAAGAGAAAAAAATGGCGGTTTTTATTTTAGTAAAATAATTATAGGTTGCTATTTAAAAAATAAAAGTGGATAGTCGTATCTTGTAAACCTGACTTTATAAAAAATATCTACATCTGCCATCAAATAGTATATTTAAAATAATAAAACTTTCATATGAACCATTTTTTTCTATTACTCATAATAAAAAAGTCTTACCAGACTCACCCTGTATAGTAGAGTAATTTTGCAAAAATTCTTTCTGTTAAAATAAATGCCACAAGTTGTGGAACATCCAATATAGAAATAATGGAAATAACATCTATGATGTACAAAAATCGTATCTTTTCGGAAAGTTCACGTTGTCGTCTTATACCTGTGAGTTTCGCACAACCACGGTTGAATACAACTCCCACAAGTGAAACCGAGCTAGAAAGGAATTAAAAGGTCGTTCCGAGCTCCGATCTGCGCTAGCGCTGCACGCTATAATGGCGAGTGCAGCAAAGGCATCATTAAATAATGCGTTCATTGTGGATTCGCAACATCGCGTTATGTAATCCAACGTGTTATTAAATGTCTTTGTGTGCGGAGATTACCTGCGACTGCGTCTGCGTCTGCGTGTGTTGTTCAACACCACAACAACGCGTAACAACGCCGCTTGTTGCAGTCTGCACAACCGTTGAAAGTGAAATTATAATGGCTACATGAAACAATTGAATATTTTATTGTGGTTACATCTATTCGGATGTTTCTGCTCGTGTTGATTCATTGAAAGTAAATGAATGTACTCGGTTATCATACAATGGAGCTGCAATTTTAACATAGTTTGCTTCACTGTTTGTTTCTTCAGAGTTATGAATAGACAACAAGCCATGATCTTATGAATTGGTTTCCTCATAACTAGTTTCACTATTGTCCGTATATTTCCAAACATTGACTTTAAACTACAAATACAAATTAAGGGTACCTACAAAATATTTTACATATACAGAATAGAACTAACTTTGTTGACAGTTATATAAATAGTTATTTTTGATTCTAGATTGCGAAATGTTACTTTTGCATTCGAGAATGCAAAAGCATTTCGCAATCGAGTATCAAACAACGTTTTTTCGAAAACTATGTCCCAAAATTAGTAATAATGTAATGAGAAAATTTTGACGTTTAGGATTAATTAATGTGACATCTAATGTCTCCATGACAACAATGTATGTAATATAATTGCTATCAAATCTGGTATTTTCTGACCAGCAATTGACAGCTGGTTGGCAATAGAAACCAAACAAATGTTCTAATTTTTTTCTGCGATTTATTGGGATTCGCATTGCATTTCTCAAGAAAGTATTCCAGTACACCAGTTAGCTTCCTCAAGCGGGATAAATATGAATAATTGCTCAATTGGAACATTAAATATAAATTTTGTTAAAGAATAGAAGTATTGTTTCTAAGCAAAAAAATAAAGTGACAAATTTTATTAAATTGTGAGCCTTTCTTCTATCAAAAAATTGCAGGATGCAAAAAACTTTTGCATCCTGCATGCAAAAATCTTTTGCGTTCTGTCGACAAAAAACACTCATTTCGCGTGTTGATAGTTGTTATGTAAATTTTAACTTTATATGACAGTTTTCGAAAAAAATATTTTAATAGTTATTTGTATCACTAGTCCAGAAACTGCTATTTTGCGAGTGCGAGTATATTTTGAAAGGACGAGCCGTAGGCGAGGCCTTTAAATACTCGCACTCGCAAAATAGTTTCTGGACGTGTAATACACAAGATTTTTCGCGCCGACGTTTTTGTAAATTTAATAAAAAAAGTTTAATTTATTGCTCATATTATAAATGTCAGGGAATTTTTTTATGTTGGTAACATCACAATATTTGAATTTAATTTTGAATTTTAATTAATTATTTATTGTTCATCAATTTACATCTTCAATAATTTTAATTACACTGTACACTTTATTTAATAAACATAAAACATAATTCATTTCTTTGTCTATTTCACGACTTATCATTCCAGTATTATAACCTAAAAAATCTACATATTTTATTTGGATTGCTAATTCAATTACTCGTATAATTACTTACAATTTTGTTTAAAATATATGTATAAATATTCTGTTTTCTTGTATGGAAAATACTCAACTATGAATATTTTATCATAATATGTTTACGCCAATGCAATATTTTGACATTTCGTACGTTCAGGAGTTCGCTATACTAGTGATGCCAACATATAACCATAAAAAGTCACTAATTTTTTCCGGCCTCATCCGGCAAACACATGGTTTCCGGACGATTTTTAGTTATGTAATACTACTAATGCCGGACGGTGGCGCGAAAAACCATTTATGACTGCTTGGATTGATCTAAACGAGTACCTTGTAATGCAAATTAAAACCTACAAAACACTTGCAATATTCAATCAGTGATCAGGAAATTAACATGTGTCGTCATCACACTTCAGCAATTCCTTTCATTTGCATAATTCCTGCTTGGCTAACATCTTCCTCGCGCTCAGGACAAATATTCTCAATTTACAAACAGTCACGTTCAATCAAACACATTACCGAGCCAGCACGTTGCAAAAAGATCACCATGTAGTGGACACTTCGTTCGCGTATGTTCACTCCCAGCCCGTTATGAATCATGTTTCTTAGAACGCGTGGCTTTGTTTGTCATCTGATCGTGAAACTGGCAATTTGTCGGGAATTGTCGATGACATGCACAAGATAAATATTAATTATTCACAGCTGACGTCCCTGCCTCAAGTGCATGTTTGTATGTTCGGTGTTTGCAGATGCCAATGTCCTTTCACTCTTTAGCGAGTTACTACAATGCCTTCGCGTTGCTGAATCAAAATACCGAGGAGTTAAGATAAGAAAAGATTTATTTGTGGTGGATGATAACAGTGGAACGGACTTAATCATTAATATTGCCTTCCTGTCAGAAATTCAGGCGTGAAGGAACGGAGCAGAAAAAAGAAAGTTAATAATTGTCTTTTAAATATCTTTCCTGGTTTTCTCGGACTTTTTTAATCATGCCGTATGGCCAAGTAAACAGAGAAATTTGTGTTAACACGGAAAATATATTTTTTGCGAAGCAAAAATTTATGATACCAAATTCATAGAACAAAATTACTACAACTTTGTAAATAGCAAATGTTGTGATGCTATTAGTCAATTTGATTGCGTTATAATGAAAATCTAAATCAATAAAAATCGGTCTCGTAAAGGAAATCTGTATCACAATGAAAATTTGTATCATAATGAAAATCTATGTCCTTGTGAATGTTATTAATGTACAGATAATAGATATTTAATAAGTAAATTAAAGCACAGAAATACAAAAATTTGTATTCACTTTAATTAATTATTTATTTAACTATAGTACTCGTGGAAACGGCTAATTTAAATATTTGCAGCTCGATTCTCAAAAATCTTTTAGCAAATCTTGACTTTTTACTTCAACTCGATATTTTATATATATATATATATATATATATATATATATATATATATATATATATATATATATATACATATTTCAATTCAATTCAATTATATAATATATTAAAGAATGAAAAGGCTTCAGAATCCAATGTTTTTATAAAATATTTATTTGTGGACGTTTCGAGCAAAAATATTAGCTCATCATCAGCATCTTTAAAAAACGTAAAAATTTAAAACAAATGTTTTATTTTTACTCGAAACGGCCATTAATAAATATTTTTAAAAAACGTTGGATTCTGAACCCTTTTCTTTATTTACTATATTAACTCGATATTAAAAATATAATGCAAATCACATTCTGAAAGCCAAATGGTAACGAAGATTTTATATAAACGCTTTTGGGGTAGATGGCTCAGTGATATCGAGTTGGCCTGTGGAATTGAGAACCCGGGTTCGATTCTATAGGCGACAAACAATATTCACCACGTTAAAAAACTACACCTGTGACTCTCCATCTACTAACATCTTTGAAGGGCGTGATTTGACGGTTGGTAACCGTACTTCACGCGAAGAAATATATCATCTACCGAGATCTGCTACGGTTGAGTACCACACCCAGTAATGGGTAAAAGGCGTGATGATATATTTATTTATTTTTTGAGAATATGGACTGAATCAAAATTCGGAATTAGCAAAACTTTTTTGAGAACCAGGCTGCTTTAAAGTCTTTTTCGCTCGTCAACTATTACCAAGCAATAACATTATGGGGTAGGTGGCTCAGTGGTATCGAGACGGCCTGTGGATCTTGAGAACCCTGGTTTAATTTAATTTAATTTAAATCTACCCCTATGGCTCCCCCTCCACTAATATCTTTGGGGCCTGTGATTTGACGGCTGGTAACCGCATTTCACGCGAAAAAATATATCACTTACCGAGTAATGTAATGGGTAAAAGGCGTGATGATATATTTATTTATTTTTATTTATAACATTCTCATAAACTGTTCGATAAAAGCGAAACTTCTAGTGCTATTACCCTTGATTACCTGATTTTATATCCAGAAATTAATTTTAAAATTTCGTTAAAAATGCCTACTTATTTCTATGTTGTTTATAACAATAGTAAGTCACAGTGACGGCTGTTGTTTCCATAGTGTACTTATTTAAATGGATACGTCGTTTCGGAATTAATTTAATATAACTAGTTTGATAAATTTTAAAATCATGTGGCTACAGAATCATCTCGTGTCCAAGCCTTCTTTATTGATTATCGTTGGAAAGAAACGTGGGTTGTTTAATTACTGTTATTTATTAGAATACGATCAGTTTATCAACATTGGTGTTAAGTTATTATTTACGATCGATTTAATTTATGTATATTTATGAGTATTTACTGGTGTATAGCTAATTATCTGATACTTGGCTATTCATTACATAGACTTAAAGTATATAATTATGTTGATGCAAAGTTATAAATTATTAATTCTATGTAATGGGTAAGTGTGATAAATGTAAATGAAATTGAAAGTAACGAAAGAGTTCGTGAGCACAAATTTAAGTGTAGAATTTTCAACAGAACTCTTAACACTTCCTTCCTATCTTATCTTTTTGAATCGTTTTCAGTTTTTGGTACAGAGTGTCTAACTGCAAAACTGGAATTTACTTTTAAAATAAGCGCAGGCGACACTCTTTTTCTTTCTTATCTTTTTAGATTCGTTGTTAAAGGAGTGCGCATAAGTAACTTGAGATGATTTGAGTATGTGCTAGCATACGAGCGTTGAATGAAAGATTAATGAAACAGGTGTAGAGGAGTGAATGGATGGATGTGATTGAAGATTTGTTACGCAATGAAAGATTCCGAATGTGCTGAATAAATAAACAGGTATGGAAGGAACGTAAATGTGACTGAAGCGTGAATGGTATGTCCGGATGAGAATATTTAACGAAGACTGATTCTTTTATAAATCTGATGAGTAGATGTTCTGTGAATGTTTCAGCAGTTCACACTGTCACATTTGTTGGGACATAGTGTAATATTATATATGTGTGTAAAACATTTCTAAATTATATTGAAGCAAAAATAGATACTAAATTTTGTACGACTTTTATTTAAACAATTTTACTTTAACAGTGCTTGGCCATTAACCTCGTACGAATATTTTCGCTGTCACAAGTCACAAGTTTTCGAACAAATTTGTTTTTTACGAGAATATGATTGCTTAGTAGCAGAGACGTAGACTACATGGGTGCATGGATGCAAGGTTACCTGCAGACAAGAAAGTGTGGGTGCATTGCACATCAAACATACTATTTATAAACATTCGCTATAAATACTATTATATGCTACAAGTATACTCTCCTTATTATGAATAAAAGCCCAAATGCTTGTTATATGACAGTAAAATATAAACTATAATAGTTATTTACATTGCAAGACCGTTATACGGAAATTTACAGGCGTGCATAGAAGGGTAACGGGCGAGCGCTAGCGAGCCTGTTATCTGTGTGAGCCTGTAAATTTCAGTTAACGGTCGAGCATTGTACAATGTTTTATGTGCATTTGAATCGCAATATATGTATATTTAATAAAATTAATTTGCAATAGTATAACGCAATAACTAAAATGTTCAATCAAGGTAGACTTTGAAAATCTGACAGATTTTGTTTAATAAAAAAATATTTAAGTGTCCAACGTTTAAAATTAGATATGTTGTCATGATAATAAATGTCAATAGCCCGTTATAATTTTTACACGGGCTAGCCCGTTATAAGTCTCGTAACCCCTAGAGACAGAGATAAGTAAACAGTTCATTACGATTCAAATGTACGTAATAGTAGTTTATGTAACAAGTACATAATTTAGGTGTTTATTGGACGAGCCGAATTTGATGGCAGAGCGAGCGCAGCGAGCGAGGCTAATAAATAAGGCGAGTCTATAAAGTCCGATTATGTACGAGTTGCATACAACGTTTTATGTTCGACTGCATGGAAAATATTTTCTCTTAAAATATGATTGTCAATACCTATATTTAAAATATTTAATTGCATCTCAAAATGCGCTTCGTTGTTATGCATTTATTGCTTTATTTATCAAATTGTCAAAGTGAAAAAAGTGTTGAGATGGATGAAGACGTTCCAAAAGAAATAAAATATCTTGCATGTAATGCAAGAGAACATCTAACAATTGTATGAAGACACATATAATACATAACAGAAAATTGTGTTTAAATATTTTGCATTTTTATCGTACTAGTCCAATAAAGTACCCGATTATGGACAGTAAACAGTGTCGTAAAACAAGGTAATATGATGCAGTCGAACATAAAATTATTTTTGATATGGAAATAAATAAAATAAAAACAAATATATTACGTTTTTTTAATTCAAATGACATCAGAATGATATCTAACGTCAGCACAGTCTAGTTTTAAAGATATTTTGTTAGAGCACTGGATTCAAATTGTAATTTCGGTTGAAATTTTATATCTAAAGTAATGTTTAAATAAAATAAATAAATATATCATCACGGCTTTTATCCATTATTGGGTGTGGCCCTCTATCATATCAGATCTCGGTAAGTCATAAATTGATGCGTGGGAAGTGCAGTTTATTAGCAGTCAAATTACGTCTTCCAAAAATGTTAGTGGAGGGGGAGCTACAGGGACATATTTAAATATGGTGAAAATTGTTTGTCGGCTGTAGGAAATGAAACCAGGTTTCAAAATGAAGTACATTTTCATAAAAAAATATATATTTTTTGCCAATTGACATTCAAAGTAAGCTTTTGTTGACAATTCACAGTCTGTGTAGTGTGACTTTTTAGCCTAGGCTGTAAAAGTATTGCTATGTAAAAATAACAAATTTATCATTTATAATTTAATTTAATAAATAGAATTACAGCTGTGGAAATCGAACCCAAGTTCTAAAATCTATAGACCACTAAAATACCACTGACCTATCTAACCCATAAAATAATAAGAAATAATGAAAATAATAAGCATTTATATTCTCATAACTTCATAATACAACATGAAATTCATTTTCGAATGATTAAAGGCTAAACTAACTATGCTGGTAACAGTTGAAGTATATCATATAGCATTTTGAGGCCATTATATAATTTCTTGTGTATTTTGTCCATTCTATGCAAGGTCGTACGTAAATATTTGCCAACGCAGCATTCAAATCCTCTATTTGCCGGGCAGCGTGATGTTTGCTTTAAAAAAACGCTGCAGGTTAAACAGACTACAGCTTTATTAGCGAGAGTGCATGAGAATGAAAGGACACTCTTATATAGTAGTTGAAACCATTTTGGAAACGATAGAAGTTTTAGCAATTTTACTTTTAGATTGATGTAAAAAAATTATATATAAATCCTTTGATGATGGTAAAAAACAATATCTATATGAAGATTATAAAAGGTAGAATAATATTTGGATGAAAATGTGTTTTTATACAGACATTTAATTTATGATTAAATAGCAATGATTAATTTTAAAATATAAACAGTAAATAAATGTAATTATTATTACTAAATTATTTTAAAGGAAACTGGTTCAAATAAATAATACATATATTTTGATTATCTACCATTTGAATTTAAAGCATTTTTTACTTCCTTGTGCGAAGTAAAGGATGTATTGTAATCGCAAAAATATTCGGTATTCAGAATTCAGCGGACATACCCATTTTGATTAATTTCGTTGTGACGTCTTTACGTACGTATGTATCTCGCATAACTCAAAAACGGTAAGCCGCAAAAAGTTGAAATTTTGTATTTAGGACTGTTATAACATCTAGTTGTGCACCTCCCTTTTTGGTCATTGAATAACTTCCGGAAGTGGTACTTTACTTCAAGCCTATAATAGATTTTAATGAAAAACTATATTAAAAATATAATCCAAAACTTTGGAAATTTGGTATACAAGACTACCATATCAATGGAAATAACATAATATATTTTGATTAACATGGACTAACCGGAAGTGATAAATTACATGAAGCTGATAACAGTTTTTCTTGCAAAAAATTGTATTATTTTGATTTTAGAAATAAATGCTGCAAATAGAAGTTTTAGAGAATTAAATTCTGCGTCTAGCACTTTAAGAATTATTAAATTAGACTTTTATATCTACGAGATATGTAAATTAAAAAATCTGATGTGCACACCACATGACTTCCTTGTACGCGTATTAAACTATAGATATTTTTTTTACACATTTTTACACATATTTGACATTGAATCTTTTATTTTTTGTTCTAATCCATAGCAAACTGATTTTTTTTTAAATCAAAAAATAAATAATATTTAAATTTAGATATCTCGTTTATGCAAATAGCTAATTTAAAAATTCTTAATGTACTAGACGCAGAATTTAATTCTCTAAAACTGTTAATTGCAGCATTTATTTCTAAAATTAAAATAATACCATTTTTTTCATGGAAAACTGTTAGCAGCTTCATGTAATGTGTCACTTCCGGTTAGTCTATTTTAACCAAAATCTATTATGTTATTTCCATTGATATAGTAGCCTTATATACCAAATTTGGAAAGTTTTAAATTATATTTGAATATAGTTTTTCATGAAAATCTATTATAGGCTTCAAGTAAAGTACCACTTCCGGTAGTTGTATAATGACCAAAAAGGAAGGTGCACAACTAGATGTTATAACAGTCCTAAATATAAAATTTCAATTTTCTACGGCTTACGGTTTTTGAGTTATGCGAGATACATACGTACGTACAGACGTCACGACGAAATTAGTCAAAATGGATTCAGGGAGGGAAAAAATACCTATTTCCGTTGAAATCTGAGAACCGAAAATTTTCGCGATTACAATACTTCTTTTACTTACAAGGAAGTAAAAATTACATATTTTTATTTTTTAAAATTAAGTTTGCTATGGATTAGAACACAAAAGTTGAACTAAAACAATACAATTTCATTGTTATCAATATTTTGTTTCAGACAAATATAAAACAAACATGAAAATAAAATAAAAATTTATCATTTCTTTCTTGCGTGAAGCGGAATAAACCTACACCTGTTTATTAAAATTTTTTATCTTCAAACAGAATTATAAATTTGCTTGCCTCATATAAAATATTCTTAGAGTACAGTTAGGTACTTCAATAATATTGCTAAATTTATGAGATATACTGTTAAACTTATACGGGTACAAATATAATAGGTAAATTAAAACTGCGATTGTTTGAAAGACAATGGAAAGATAACAATAAGGAAAAAGATAATTTTAGCAATTGTCAGCATTGAGTACAATTTGAAATAATAGGATAAAGATTTATGTACTTTAAAGAAATGAAACTAACAATAAAAATACTATTAAATAGCAAATATAAACAAGAAAACTAGAAATTCATAGAGTAAATTTGAAACGGTTTGCTGTAGGTAATGCTTACCCATGCTCAACTGACTGTTAAAAACTAATCATGAATTTTTATTGTGTGAACGTGGATCATTGTCTTGTATCACAAGAAACATACCATAAATTCTTCGTTACTATATTCAGGATGTCTTGAAATAATTTTTGTTTATATTGCATTTTTGTAAGTCAATAATAATGGTCAGTTGCACTGCCGTCCCACAAATATTAAATATAACTTAAGTAAAACAATATAAAATGGATAAATAATGTTGAAGTTATTAATAGGCATTGGTATCTATAATATAGTACTATAGTATTGTCTTATCTAAGTGCCACTTAGGAACTAAGGGATAGTGGTATAACTGGTTTTAATTTACGTGCCTTTCCCGCTGATAAATGGTCATAAATTAATTTTTCATACAGCTGTCAAAGTTGACAATCAACTTTTCAACAGCCCGATAATAGTTCTTTACGTAGCCAACGTAGTAAATTAAATTTTACGGGCGAGCTTAAAAGTATGTGGGGCGAGCGACGAAGGAGCGAATCTTCATAATCTAGGGAGCCCAGTAAGGATTAATAGCAAGCATCCAGTGTAAAAAGTTTTATTTCACGATGCTTTTTTATTAATTTTTATTAGTTTTATAAAGATACATTACATTTTGTAATCAAAGGTTGTTGACGGTAGGGCACTTTAAAGCTAGACGTTATCATGGTACAGTGATCGTTGTGATGTAAAAAAACAACTACTGTCAGTGTCAATAGTTTCGTGAATTCTAGAAATAAATAGTTTTAAATAATGGATTTAATGCCCGACGAAGACTTCGAAGGCAATTTTCTTGCAGTTCAAGAAAATATACAAATTATTGCGAATTTTGGAAGTAATAACTATTAATTTGTTTTTTTATAAGGATTATAAAATTTTACAGGTCTCTTCTGTGAACCTGTAAAATTTTACAGACCTATGCACTATAATTATTTAATTAATTACTTATCATAAATACCTATAAAGTGGCATTTACATAGAAGGTGGAAATAAAAATTCATTACAACTTTCAAAGTTCTTAATATCTCTTTTACTTTGTTTTTTTATTTATGGGGTAGGTGGCTCAGTGGTATCGAGTCGGCCTGTGGATCCTGAGAACCCTGGTTCGATCCCCACAGCCGACAAACAATTTTCACCAATTTAAAAAAATCTACCCCTGTGGCTCCTCCTCCACTAATATCTTTGGAGGCCGTGATTTGACGGCTGGTAACCGCACTTCACGCGAAAAAAATATATCACTTACCGAGATCTGCTTAGGCAGAGTGCCACACCCAGTAATGGGTAAAAGGCGTGATGATATATTTATTTATTTATTTATTTTATCTCTCTTTTTCTAATAACATAACAGGTACACGTTATTCAGACTTCATATGTTTGACTTTTTAATTCAATAATAATAGTTGATTAAAGACGATATCTTATCTCCAATATTCCTCTCATATATCATATCTTTCTCCCATAAAACCTTTATTTTTCTTGTTCTTTTTGAATATTCGGAATAATATATTCAAACTATTATACATACATACACTATTTTCAAGCCGTTAATATTTTAATTTGTTAATGCCAATACTGATATAAAAATAATTGCATTTGTAATAATAAATTTGACTGAATTCAACCCGTAATGTAAAATTATTATTTTTTGCATCCTGTCCCGCTAATTAACTTTTAAAATCTGACACCCCTGAAATAAAAGATCTTATAGGTACAATCAGATTTCCACTAATCACATATTACTATCAAATACATTTACAAGCTTATCGTAGTTCCTTTGAAATTAATGAAAATGTTAAAGTGAGATAGGTATCCCTACTAATTAATAATGTTGTAGTACAAAGCATATAATTTAAAATTATTTCATGTTTTGAGGTTATGTTTCAAATAACTGTCATAAATATATTCGGTAATCTGAGAAGTAATCTGTGTCCAGCAACAGATTATACGAGTCTAGAACTAAAATTTACATATAACAAATTTTCCCGCTTTATATTTAATTCCAATTTGAATTATAGTTTTACATGGTTACATTTCCACAATTTATGTAATCCTTACTCACAATTTACCGCCCAACATCAGTATCGCCTAACATAAATAGTTTGTCACGTAGTGAGTAAACAAAGCAACCTAATAATAAAGGTGTTAGAAACATGATCGCCAGAAGTCTGATCATAGCAGCACGTAGCCTGCTTTGTACTTGTGCAAACACGATTATTTATTGCATAACAGTAAAACATTTACTTGTTATCTTTTTGAAGCGAACGGAGAGTTGCTTACCCCGTGCTTAGCGGTTGACCTGCACCCACATTGAATTTCCATATAAGTAGTGCAGTGTCAGCACTTGATTCTAACTGGACTGGACTCTGTAATGTCCGTTGCTACGGAAACACACAGTTTCAAACTCTATTGATGGAATTATATGCACATATTTAAATAGTTTAAATGTAACAAAATAATTGATCAGAACCATTGCAAAATAAAATTTATACCAAATACTGAAAAACGAAATTAAATAATTGAATTTGTAATAAACTCTGAAAGTACTCTCGAGTATTTCACGAACCTCTCGCTTTAATACAGAAATAAATAACAAAAGCAAGAAAATGGTTTATAAGGAAGGGAAGATTTTTTGCATTTTTTATTGAAATTTATAGATATTTCACAAGAGTGCAAAGGACTTGCAAGAAAAACAAGAAAAAGAGATCAACTTGAATTATAAAGAGAAAAATTGGTAAATATTTACTGAAAATGTTAATTAAATTTTAATTAATAAATAACTGTGTGCCTTTAGGCGATTCTCATGTCAAGTGTTTCAGTATATGAGTGAGTCATGGGATCTAGGCTGCCTATGAAATGTAGCACAATAGCGAGAAAAACTTAAACAAAATCAGATTTGAATCACTTGGTCACCGTAGCTTAATTGGTTTAAGGGCGGGTTCTCATATAATTTTTTTTTAATAAATTGAATGCTATAAGTGTCTAGCAGTAGGTAATAGAACTTTTTCATGTTCAGCGAATCCAAAAATTTATATATTCATTTCTTCTTGGGAAAATTGATCGAGTAATGCAAATTGTACGAATAAAAAACTTTAAACGCATTTTTCTCGACGCAATGTTTTTCAAATCTGCAGGTATTGTAACTCTTCAATCGTTCAACAAATTAACTTCTCGTTTGAAAAAGACGAACGGTAACAAAATTCACCATGGAATAGACCTATAAAATCGTAATATTTTAATGATTATAGATTTTTTACAGCAGGCCAAAGTTGAAAATCATGCGAAAAAAAGCTATTTTATTTTCAAGTACCAGCCATTTTGTTTTTCTAACGACTTTTTTAACGTTTGATAGGTCTATTCCATTCTATATGCTCTACGCTTAATTGTCGATTTGGTCTTATATTTCTAGGTGACGATTTCCGACCTCTGGGATGTCCGCAGTTTGCGTATTTTTTATAGTTTCAGTTTTGTACCCGTATTGGAAGCCATTTTGTCAGCCTCAGAAATAAAAAAAATATTTTCGATAGACAAAAAGTCAATAAAGATTTCTACAAAAAAAAAACAGATCTCTAAGTCATACAAGTTTCTCAAAAAAAAAATTCAAAGTTTAGGTCATTTCCGTAAAATTATATGAGAACCTCCCCTTAAAGAATATGACCGGTATTCATAGGCCTCAGTTTCAAATCCTGGCGGCATCCACATTGTCTCTTTATAATTCAAGTAGATTTCATCAATTGTTAGTATTACACTTAAAGAAAATATGTTAAATAAGTTTTTTGTATTGGTAAAGTGAAGCAAAATATAAGTTTTTAGTATTTTTGTCTTATCATGGAACAGTTACCGACCAAGACAATAAATTTTATAATTACGAGTAGTAAAGGAAACACGCGCATTTAATATGTGTTTCTACGATTGCTATGAAAAGACAATTACGCTCTCATTTGTCATCGTAAAGTTGACTTTTTCTGTGGAACAATCGAAAAATCTCTTTTTTGCGCGTCTCCAATGGCAACGCGCGAAATTATAGAAAACATTATGTGTGTATCACAAGCGTAAAGTATTTTTGTTACTCGAGCACGGTAACAAAGAATCACTTTACGCTCTTAATACACAAATAACTATTTCGCGCGATAACATTGGAAATGCGTAACAAAGTTATTTTTTTATTGTTTCACAAAAAAACGTCAACTTTAAGTATTTGTCAACTTTTCATAGCAATCGTAGAAAAAATAACTATTTTTTTCAACTGAGAAAAAAAATAATACAATAATTATTGATTTATTCAAGTAAATTGAAAAACATTAAAAAAATATGAATTTGGTGCTATTGATTTGTTGTAACTAATGTAACGTAAAAAGAATTTAGCGCACTAGGACGCGGAACAGTGCGCGTAGTACGTGCTGTCATAGTACAAGTAATGTAAACAATAAAAAATGACTTAATTCGCGTATTGATATTATTGAAAAAAGGTGAACATTTTTTGACAGATTTTCATACCTATCTGCAATCACATCAAATACATCACACAGTAAAAATCAACATCTATCTAAAATTCAGTGACCGTAAATTCAACAGAAACCATAAAAGTAGTAACTTATATTTTCTGCAAATAATTTAACACTCCATGATGACACTTCTCACAGTAGCCACTCGCTACTCGCTCGCTCTAGATTCATTCATTTCTGCAGAAATAATCGCAGCAGAAAAGAGAACTCATGTAATCGCTTTTTATAAATTACACGTGAACATTGCCGTCTTTTTTCCGCCTTCCGTCATATTTCATTCTGACACGTTGCATTGTGGTTAAATCCCTATTCACGGCGCACTAGAATAAATCAACTTAAGCATAACAGTTAAATTTTTGTTGATGTGTTTTGTGTAATATATATTACGTGCCTATTAAGTCTGCAGTTTTCTCACTGAATTTATTTCTTCTAACGAATTAAAGTCAGAGCACTTTATAAGTTTGGTTTATGCATTTTTCTTGGGATCTTGCTGGAATAAACTAGCTATTAGAAGAATAATTTTTATATGTTGATAATTAATTAGAACATATTTTGCACGAAATTTTGCATACTTTCAAATTGATTATATGTCAATGGATAAATTCCCTGAAAATTAATTAAGTACCTAACTTGATGTTTCATACAAATTTGAATTATTATATTTGATGTATTACTAATTAATTGTTATTGTTATACAATGTTATCGTTGTGAAATATATGCAATTTTCTTTACAAATCAATTTTTTATTTGCTTCTTAGTACTGGATGCAATTTTAATTCTAAACTTTTTTGTGTTTACACTGTTGGTCTAATTTAAATAAGGAAGCAATACTCGCTAAATTAGAAATATAATATTATATTCCAATTATATCATAACATTTCTTCAATTTTGAGCTCTTGAAAATTGTTTGAGTTTATATAATTTTGCAGAAAAATATATGACAACAGTGTTTACATTCGGTCAAATACTGAACTAACTTGAAATATAACGAAAAATTTAAATTTTCATTTTATTTCGTTGTAAAATAAGTGGGCCAATACAGACACTATGGCGGACTATTCTAAACCAATTAAAAACATGATAACAAACTGTCGCCGATAAATAAACAACTTGTTATTTTTCCTAAAATCGTCTCCTTGGTTATACATTCATATTTATAATAACCAGCATTTCGTAATTAAATTTGTTATAAATTTGGTGCGCTTAAACAATAGTTTGGCTGTTAGTCTCGACTGCTTAACGTTTTCTTCGGCGCACACAAATGATCATTTCGCAATCTAGATACACAAATAACTATAGGGAAATGTTACCTATTTCACTCATTTTTCATTATTCAATTCACTACTGAGCTGTCAGATACATGATTATAAAACGCTGCCGATAAATATACTTGTTATTTTTTCTGAAAGAGTCTTCGTGGTTACACATTCATATTTATAGTATCGATCATTTCGGAATTAAATTCTTCTACGACCACTTAGAAATCTGCTCATTGTATGTTTGTTGTTGCTAGGGAAATGAGATACATTGCAAGCATCGTGCGAAATGAATTTGTTTTGTATTTCAGTACAGGTCATTTCATTTCAGTACAGGTGCGATTTCCTTATAAATTACACATGAATAATATAAGAACGCATGCGTAAAAAATAAAATAGACGTAGATGATTATTATTTATTTATTGTTAGTTATTTAAATGTAATATTTTGACAATTATTTTGATCATTTCATCAGTTCATAAATAATTTATATGTTACCTCATATTTTTTCTCCATTTTTCGGGTAATAAATTTAAAGATGTTATTTTTGCAGCTTCTAATATATTTGGTGCTGTTAATTCAAGATTCTCATCGCTATCACACTCCATTTTTACCTCATAAAACACAAAATATTGACTGACGTTTATAAAAACCGAAATGTTATTTAATTTTTGTTACGATTGTCAGACATTGGATTGGTGAAATCGGCCATTACTAGGATACTTATTTAGAACTGTCAAATATTGGAATTGTAAAAGTAGGACAAATATTATTGTTAATACATATTAATCAGGGAACAATACTGTAGTCGTAGAAAAAGTATAGTGTTCAACTCGCATGGAATGTCCATTTCATGGTTGTTGTACAATACACTATTGTAATAAATGTTGAAGGTTTTTAATGAACATAATGCAATTGCGTAAAACAAATTGTGTGCACGTCGGCCGGGGAATGATTTGGTGTACTGAGAAAATAGTCTGCCTCGACCTAAAGCCTCGGCCGCCTTATTTTTTCTTTAACGCACGCAAACAATAATTTTACGGCCTAAATACACAAATAACTATAGGCATATTTTAAGAAACTTCAAGTATATGAAAAACAGAGAATTTTGTTTATGAAAGTGGCTATCTGAACAGTGAATAATATAAGATGAATGTTCAAGATAAGCTTCTGAATTTTTTTGAATGTATTCTAATTTAGTAAGTTTTACTGAATATCTAATTCTCATTAATACAACATTTCCAGGAAATTGCAGTTTACCAATAAGACTCTCACTATTCCTTCTTCGTACAATACCAAAATGCAAATTGAACGTGAACGCTTGCTCCACGTTCACATCTCCCACACGCATATTCCAAGAAACACTTAAGCGAAACAGCGTCACTTAATTAATTTGTAACACGGCTCGCGCTCTTCGGCGCCCATTACACGTTGGCGTGGGCGTTCGACGCTAAAGCTGGAGCTGGAGCGTTACTGCAAATGATCCGTGTATTTATTATAACACGGTAGTGCTGTCGACACCAGGCCACAAGGGTCACCGCGAACAATCGAGCTGCGATGTTTGGTGTTATTCAGATTTCGCATTATAATGCAACTGAAGGTTGTTCTGATGCAGAACATGTAGTCATGCAGAATGGGAATCGAAACGAAGAATTGTTGTTGATGGTTATTGCATGGCGGGGGTTGTATGTAATTGTTTTTACTATTGGTACTTCACTCTGATTTGCTGCAATGATTATATGGCAGCTCATTTGATTATTGGATGGGTCAAGTTTTCAGTTGCCACATTTATTATTCCCTGCCTAACTACTGTTTTCAAATATAACTTTGTCTAAGTTTACTTGATAACGAAAAAAAAAACACATATTAATTTTTATTTTTATTACAGAAAATATTCAGTGCATTTTTAGACGAACTAATGACGTTAGAGAAAATATATATATATATAATTTGATGTACTGATTATAGAACAAAAAGAATTTGTTTGATTTCGCAAAAATTAGGGTATTTCATTCCTATCGGACATTTTTAGAGTCACTGGTTTAATAGTAGATTTAATTATTTATAATTATGTTACTAATGAAATAAAAGTATAAACACTGCCTACAAATAATCATTTATTAACTAGTTATTATGTAGGTACATACCTGGGTAATGCCTTATTTTAATTTTATTTGAGTACCTAGTCTGATTTCGTATACGGTATTGACAGGGTAAGTTGTTGTGAGAGAAATTTGAGAAAAATGTATAGCAACAGTGAATTAATGGATATGCTGTTAGTGTATTGAGAAGCGGCACAAAATTCCGAATTAGCAGCACGAATCAAATCAGTGGCACTACAAATGTTCGCTAGGAATGAAATACTCTAATTTTATTTTGTTCTATAATCAGAGTATCAAATTATATGTCATTCAAGTTTCGGGCAGAGGTATAGAAACATCTGTATATAATAATGGATTTGCTTCATTTACTATAAATACCGGAGAGAATTGCAATATGTTTTTCGCGCGTTGCCATTGGAGATGCGCAAAAAAGATATTTTTCGATTGTTCCACAGAAAACGTCAACTTTACGATGACAAATGCGAGCGTAATTGTCAACTTTTCATAGCAATCGTAGAAAAAATATATTTTCTTCCTTTTGGATGAAAAAAGTAGAGTCATATCTATAGCAATTAGAACACAATAGTTTAGTTTGACATTAATGATATCTCGATGATATCTGTCAAAATTTCTAATTTATTTTTGAAAATCTTACATTCTGATTGATAATAATAATAATCAGCAATATGTGGCTAAATTATCAGTAATAACAAACTCTATATTCATCCAGTGTTCTCAAATGGTAGAGCAAAAGAGTACTTTTTTATAGGTAATCTACATAAATTTTAGTCCATTAAATAGAGAATTTTCTTATTATTTCAAAGATATAAATATTATATAGGGTTTTATGAAATTTGTTCGAGAAAAATAACACTGAAATTTAAAATAATGTTAAAATGTACAAGAAGATTACGCATTAAACAAATTCAGACAAATAATACATTCGTCAGATAATTTTCTTACTCATATTATAAATTGTTTGCGATTATTAAATATAGGGTTTGTTATTATTGATATATTAGCCCCTTATTTCTGATCAGACTATATATATATATAACATTTTTCTCTAAAGTCATTAGTTCACTCAAAAAAAAGCATTGGTTGTTTTAAAGGAAACATTCTGTATATATTCGTACGAGTATAAGTTGAAGTCAGCCAGATTTAAATGTACATACATACATACATAACATCACGCTATATCCCATTAAATGGGGTAGCACGAACCCGTCAACATTCTCATCCTGACACACGATATTCGATTCGACCACATTAACACTTCCTCCATACAAACTCTTTCTTTTCTCACAACCAAAAACCATCAACACACAACAAACATTCATCCATTCGCTAGTGTACACTGCGCTTGTTTCTGAAGATCGTCTCCGCACAATTGCAGGTAAACACTCAAAACATCTAACCAATTAATCTAAAATCAAGAATCATACGCTTGTCTTCATTCATCATATTTATCCCGCAATTAATTTTCTCCAAACATTCCTATCCTGACACACCACTTTTGCTTCAACCACATTCATAATTCTTTTCATACAAGCTCGTTTATTCTTCACGCTCAGAAACTTTCGCTCACGCAACAACCCTTCAATCATATTCATCCATTTGTTCCTAGGCCGTCCACGCAAACTTTCACCTTCAATTTCACCAACATACACCTGATTCACCAATCTGTCATTCGACATACGTTCTACATGACCAAACCATCTCAACTGACTTATTCCCACTCTTCTTACAACATTCTTCCCAATCTCACATTCATCATACACCAATGTATTCCGGACACGATCTCTTCTAGTATATCCACACACACTCCGCAAATATCTCATTTCCACAGCAGTTATACGCCGTTCATGTTTCTTCATCCATACCCAACATTCACTACCATACATCAACGTAGGCACTAACACACCATTATAAACACTCAATCGAGCATCTCTGGATACATTCACGTTCCGAGTAAAGGTTCCCAGAGCACCCAATATCTTACATCCAGCAGATACTCTTCTTTCAATCTCTCGATCAAAACGTCCATCCCTCGAAAACACACTCCCCAAGTATACAAACTCATTTACTTGACCCAATCTCACACCATTCACCGAAACATTGCAATCAGTCACCAAATCACTCTTCTCAAACACTAACACTTTACATTTATCAACATTCAGTAATAGATTTAAACCTTTTCCTACTTCATTTATACTTAGAATCATTCTTCTCAATTGTTCTTCAGATTCACCCATTACAACTACATCATCCGCATAAGCTAACGCAGGCACTACACTGCCACCAATACGGACACCATCCGCCCCATTCAGCGACTTTCGTAACAACACATCCATATATAAATTAAACAACCACGGGGACATCCCACAACCTTGTTTCACGCCAACATCTATAGAAAACCAATCACTCAATCTACCATCAACTCTCACCGCAGCCTCGCTATCTTCGTATAATGCACGAATCGCTCCCAACAAATTACCATTTATACCGTACTCTAGAAGTACATCCCACAGAATAACTCGATGAACACTATCATATGCTTTTTTAAGATCGAGAAAGCCACAGAACACCTTCTTGTTCTTAGCAAGTGATTTCTCAACAATCATACGAAGAGAAAACAATTGATCTACACACCCTCTCTCAGGCAAAAATCCACCTTGCATATTACTCAACTTGGAGATTGTTAAGGTTCGTACCTTGTGAATAAGAATCTTCCCGTACAACTTCCCTACCACACTCAACAAACTTATCGCACGGAAATTAGTACAATCACTCGAACTACCTTTGCCCTTAAATAAAGGACAAATGATAGCACGTTTCCAATCATCAGGAGCTACACACAGTTTCAAACAAAATCTAAATAAATAAACTAACCAATCAAATAATCTCTCACCACCATACTTCAACATCTCATTCGTTATACCATCCAAACCAGGAGCTTTACCATTCTTCAAACGTAACAATGCAAAACTAACATCACTTTCATCTATATCCCATTCATCACTTCTAACATTTTCTCTTGAATTTTCACTACAACAATTCGATCCATTTACGCTACCATATAAGCCTCTAAAATACTCACACCATCTATTTCTAACGTCTAATTCATTCCACAATAACTCACCATTTGCACTCTTAATCGCTTTTACCGCCCTTACATTACCACCTCTCAATCTCTTCACACTCAACCAAAACATTCTTTTATTCATAGTAAAATCATTCGTCATTCTTTCACTCATCAAATCATCAAAACGCACCTTACTTTCTCTCACTACTCTCTTAACATGTTTATTTAACCTTTTATATTCTAGCAAACATTCATCACGTAAACTTCCAGGCACATCTTTTACATGTAGAAATCGCAAATACGCTCTCTTTTTCTCTTCAATTGCTTCTTTCACTTCATCATTCCACCATGCATTCCTTGGACAAGAGCCTAATCTGGATTCACCACAAACTTCTTTTGCACATTTAAGAACTGTATCCTTAAATTTCATCCAAACATCATTTATGCTGCATTCAAAATTAGGCTCACATACAGGCAAAGATTCATTTATTTTCTCAACAAAGATATCTCTAATATCCTCATTCTGTAGTACACTAGATTTCACACGAAACATTTTTTCGGTGACTTTTACCCTCATTCGCCAACATTTATCCAGACGTATACGCGACACCACCAAATAATGATCATTCGTACCCAATTCAGCCCCACGCTTCACACGCGTATCCACAACTAAACTTCTTAGTCGTTCATCATACAAAATAAAATCAATCACACTCCGCCTATTCTCCCTCACATTCTCCCATGTATACAAGTGAGCTAATTTATGTTTAAAGACAGAGTTGGAAACGAAAAGATCACGCTCTAAGCAGAAGGATACTATTTTCCTACCGTTTTCATTCACTCTCACATCACCATATTTACCCAATACATTCCCAGACATGCTTCTCTTTACTCCCACCCAACCATTCAAATCACCACATACGATAACTTTTTCACCTGGATCACACGAATCAATCACACTATCTAACAAATTCCAAAATTGATCTTTCTCAAGATCACTTTCGGATTCAGTTGGGCCATAAACTGACACAACGAAGATTCTATGAAAACCTACCTTAAGTCTCAGCCAAAGAATTCGCGATGAAATACAACTATAATCTCTTACAAACGGTTTCATCCTTTCACTAACAAGCACTCCTACACCATGTTTTGCCCGTTCATTCTCAGCAACACCCGACCACAAACAAAACAATCCATCTACCTCTTCTTCATTACAGCCTTTCCGCTTTGTCTCGCTCACACACAAAACATCTACATTATACACACGCATTATGTTCACCAATTCATTTTCTTTTCCATTTATACCTCTAACATTCCACGTACCAAACTTACATTCATCAAATTTCGCCCATTTATTCCTCATTAGAACAAAAGATAAAAGAAATAGGTTTCTCTCGGTAAAAGAAGAAGAAGTTAAGGTAGCTTACCAGGCTTAATGTACGACATATTGTTTGATAATTATTAAACGCAAGTTTTATCCACAGGGCTATGCTTACCTGTGATATGGTTATAGTTACTCAAGTTCTAGTAAACTTATTAAAATTTTTATACTGAGTAGAGCGTGACCGTGACCGTGTTCACTTAAGATAATTCGAAAACTATAAGTTACAAATATTATTAAATTAGAATAAAAGTTGCATATTACTGAATCATATTAGTGATGCATTTGTTTCTCTACAAAAATTTATAGGTCACTAGAAAAATAAAGGACTTTTGTAAAATATTTTTAGTTATTAGATACTGATGGATAATGAGTGGAGAGAAATTTTTAAAATAAATATTATACACAATTTTTCACACTGTATAACAGAAATAATTAAAACATATTTAGGTTAGGACGTCATTGAACAGTATTTGTTTTCTTTTCAACGAAGCTTTTATGACTTCAAATAATTTGTCAGTAATTTCGCCTATTTGTCTATCTTTCATTTATTCGTATACTAAAACTGAAAAATTAACATGTAAATTGATTTGAAAATAAATAAATAAATATATCATCACGCCTTTTACCCATCACTGGTTGTGGCATTCTGCTTAAGCAGATCTCGGTAAGTGATATATTTTTTCGCGTGAAGTGCGGTTACCAGTCGTCAAATCACGGCCCCAAAGATGTTAGTGGAGTGGGAGCCGCAGGAGTAGATTTTAAATTGGTGAAAATTGTTAGTCGGCTGTGGGGATCGAACCAGGGTTCTCGAGATCCACAGGCCGACTCGATACCCCTGAGCCACCTACCCCATATAAATTGATTTGAATGCAGAAAATTAATGTATAACATGTTATAAACTACAACGTATAATTTTTTTTATAAAAATGAGTAAATAAATTTATCAATAACAATACAGTTAGGTACAAATCTAAAATTCAACAACAATAATATCAAGATCAGCCGGGTTCATTTCGGTCAAACAACACAGCACTCAGGAGTAAATTTTAATCAACAAGAACAAGTATCCATTCTGTACCCCACAGAATGATATCAAGAGGCAAATATGTAATTCAATTACTAAGTACACAGGGGAAGTTTGGACAACAAAGAACATTACAAACATCCTGCGCCTGACCGGAAATCGAATCAGAGGCGGCGGCGGAACAGCTGTCTGCACTATTTCCCTGCACTGGAATGGCAGGAACAAGGGGTGGAAAGCATTGCCACCCCCCGATCTACTGAGTGGTGTGGTTGTGGTGCACACATTTAACGTGTGTAGATGCATTGTGAGTCGAGATTGCTGATTTATTTATTACCACTGGTTGCAACACGTGAATTGCATCTTACAAGAAAAAAATAGTAGGGTGCAAACGTTTATATTGTATCCAATAATATATTGTTATACAGGTTTTATAAAACTATGTATTGACGGCTGATAACCACACTTCACGCGAAAAAATATATCACTTACCAAGAACTTCTACGGGAGCGTGCCACGCTCAGTAATGGGTAAAAGGTGTGATGATATATTGATTTATATTTTACTTAAATCTAATTACTAATTGGTAATAATAAAGTTTAGTAATTTTTTAATTTGTTGTTAATACATACAGGGTGATTCTGCGAAGACGAACCCCCCCCCCCCCCATAACTTTTTTATTAAAAGAAATAGAAAAATTTTCTTCATATGGGAGTTTTAGTATATTAAATATACTATTTTATGACACATATAGAAATTTTTTATAAAGTCAGGTTTACATGATACGACTATCAACTTTTATTTTTCAAATGGGAACCTAGAATTATTTTATTAAAATAAAAAGCACCCTTTTTTCCTCTTTTCAACGATGTATTACTTGTCATAAATGTATATGAAAAAATTCGAGATAAATAAGGTAATTGAGAAATCAGAAATTATTTATTTATTTTTTCATATACATTTATAACAAGTAATACATCGTTGAAAAGAGAAAAAAATGGCGGTTTTTATTTTAATAAAATAATTCCAGGTTCCCATTTGAAAAATAAAAATTGATAGTCGTATCATGTAAACCTGACTTTATAAAAAATTTCTATATGTGTCATAAAATAGTATATTTAATATACTAAAACTTCCACATAAAGAAAATTTTTCTATTTCTTATAATAAAAAAGTTAAGGGTGGGGGGGTTCGTCTTCGCAGAATCACCCTGTATATCTGTTAAAGAAGGGTAATAAATAACACCCACAGTTGATTAGATTACTGGCTTTAACGAATTTATTAATTTTACATTTTAGAGATTACAAACGACGACGTTTCGGATATAAGATTTGTCTCTATTATCAATTCAAATAACACTAGAACAATTTAAAAAATATACAATATGTAACAGTTACAAAATATAAAATTAATAACTTCGTAAAAAGCTAGTAATCAACTGTGGGTATTATTTACTACTCTTCTGCAACTAAATTTACTGTTTAAACAACCACAAAATCTTAGATTTTGTCAATATTGCAAATGCATTTCGTATATAATTTGAAATTTGTGTTACTATTTGTGTCAATTATTCTTTCAAAAATATTATTCTTATCCTTTTTATAAACTTTAAAATTTTAAATGCGATAAACTTTTATTTCAGTTTCATTACAGTAGCACGGACGTACTAAATTAAATTATTATTTACGATAGCGAATAAAATATTTGTTTTACAGGCATATAAATTTTATACCCATGTTTTAGTGACGAAACTAGCGCAGTTCAAGCACCTAACTCTCCCGTCATCTCGTGGAGCAACGAGAATATTTATATGCGAATAAATAAAACCATTTACTTGACATTAAAAAATAATTATCATTCCAAATTGCTATATTTACGACACTTCGATTTCCATAACTGGTTTCGTCAAACGAGAACAAGGATTATTTTGACAGGCGAGATGATTTTTGCAAGAATTTATCAAGTTTATATGTTTGTGATTAAACTTTTAAGTTTATAACAGGACTTTGTCTTTGATATGTTAAATAGTTGTCATTCTGATAAAACTAATCGCATTTTATTGCCAATTATAAGCAGATGTGCAAAGGAAAAATCGATAAGTATTTTTATGAGAATCATTTCGGTTTCTGTTGGAATGATAATATGAAAATAAAACTTGATTTATGAGACATACTTCAAATTCTTATCAAACTTATACAGACAGTAAAAACTACTCCGTTGTTTATTCAGCTTTGGTGAATCATAAATTAATCTAAATTATAAAATAATAATAATTAAGTATAGTCCATTAACAACTATTTATGTAACAAGTACATAAGGACCTTATCGGACCGATTATGTACGAGTTGCATAAAAAGATTTATATTCGAAGACCTTTGAGGCGATTTGTTTTCTTAAAATATGTTAATGTAAAACATAATGTAAGGGCTTTATTATATGTAATTATTAACTGTCAAATTTGTCAAAAAAAAAGAAGAATTTTTTTTTCATAATATGTCATATATAAGAGGCCTAAAAGAGGTAATAGTTATTTACGTAAAAAATCAGGAAAGCGTTCAATTACAGGATGAGTAAATACTTTAATGCCGAGCGAAAGCGAGGCTTGAAACAGCTTACGAATCCTGAACGACGCTTTACTGACGTGTTACGTATACCATTTTACCTGAAACTTATAAACAAATAATAAATATTTTAAATTAATTTAAATTAAAAGACATATTTAACTTACATATTTGGTCAGTATTTTATGTTGCTAAGTAACTAGACACTCACGTTTGTTTCATTACCTGCCTAGGCAGGCAATATGTTATTTTCCTGCCTAGGCAGGCAATATGTTATTTTCCTGTCTAGGCATGCAAAGAAAAGCTTGCCTGAGTCTTAAATGTTAGGCAAATGTTTATTTTTCTGTCAGTTTCAGATAAAAGAAATTGATTAATCAATTAGGTATAGTATTTAACTTTATTCTTTGACACAATGAACACTAACAGTGTCATCAATTAAGTAGTTTTGGTACAGTCGAACATAAAATAATATATGTGGTATCAAATAGGATTGCAGAATGAGAACATTATGACAAACTAATTCCTAATAGTTCTGAGATCTGGTAGTAACATTTGATACTAATCATAGATATTTTTCTATTATCAAATGTACAGAATTTATTTTGTTTTACGTATATATAAAAGCAGAAATCATATCCAGAATACATAGATATATTATGAGTATGAAATTGAGAAGAATGTTGATGTTAGTTAATTGAGATTGGGAAGAATGTTGTTAGAAACGTGAGTGTTAATTAAAACGAAGATCGAATAAAAGATTGGTGAAACAGGTGTATCTTAATGAAATTGAGGTTGAGATATTATGTGAACGACTTATGATAAAAGGACGAATATATAAAGGTTTGTTACATGAACGGGAGATTTCGCGTGAGAGGAATTAACGAGCTTGAATGAAAGAAATTATGAATATAGTCGGAGCTAAAATGGTGAATCATGCAGTGCTGGGTTCTACTACAGTACAATGCTTGAAAGTACCGCTAAAAGTACAAAATATCAATACTTTTATTGGTACTCGAAATATCTCTCCTTGGTACTTGTACGTACTCTAATTGTACCGAAAAAAATACGATTTTGTTTCGGTTCAGAGTTCAATGTTAGTTTTTGGTTCGGTTAGATAGATTACTTTTGATTCGATTCGCGAACTAGATTCATTTCAACTTAGGTACCGATTTAAAACAAAAATATTAGAAAAGCGTATGTATGTTAGATACAGTAATGTAAATAAATATATCATCACGCCTTTTACCCATTACTGGGTGTGGCACTCTGCCTAAGCAGATCTCGGTAAGTGATATATTTTTTCGCGTGAAGTGCGGTTACCAGCCGTCGAATCACGGCCCTCAAAGATGTTAGTGGAGAGGGAGCCACAGGGGTAGATTTAAATTGGTGAAAATTGTTTGTCGGCTGTGGGGCCGAACCAGGGTTCTCAAGATTCACAGGCCGACTCAATACCACTGAGCCACCTACCCCATAAATGTTATATAAATTTATTGTAGATTTTAAAATGCAATAGTTATTTGTGTATTAAGAGCGCAAAATGATTCTTTGTTACTCGAGCAATGTAATTGCAACGCGAGCCTAAGGCGATAGCTGCAATAGTACAAGAGGAACAAAGACACTTTACGTTCGTGATACACATATAATTTTTTCTACAATCGCATCTTAAAATTATTAAAAAACGTATATGTAGGTACTAAAAATAAATTCGTTCTGTCAATTGTCAATACAGTTCCTGTTTTGTTTGTATCCCTGCTAATAGTCTGCTTTGATTCGCTTGTTATATATGCACACTAAATTTATACATTGTAACTTTTCCAGGCAAGACTATCCAGGTTGAACTGAACCAATTTTAAAACCGATTCATCGAACCGATTTCATATTTACGGTTCTATAAAGGTTCTCGGTCTTGAATATTACAGAAAAAGTTTTATGTCGCGGTTTAGGATTAATAAATATATGGTGGTTAAATCCGACATCATTCCTATCTTTGAGTACATTAAAAGTATTGGGAATATTTAGAAATGCTCGACAGTATTGTAAAATATTATGTTTTAGATATATGTGTTTGTTCCTGTTTTGATAAACAAGGTAATAAATGTTAAATATGAAACTAATTTCAGGTTTTCTTTTTATGTTTGTAAATAAAAATAATCTCATTTTCAGCCTATATCCATTTATGTTTCAGGAGAATAATTTTATTTATAACATGATCTAAAATATATAGAGATAATTGTGAATCGCAAAAATTTAAAATCCGGACATATACTTTAAACAAAGTAAGTTATGGTCGTCTGTGATTCAAATCTGATTTTATTCAAATCTTTCTCTCTATTTTTATTATGTGTCATATTATTTAATTTTGTGTTCTTAAATTTCATCATAATGATATCATGAGTATTTCATACTCATAAAGTTCAAGTATTTCTATATTCTGTACTGGTAATCTAATAGTTTTACTAATACTCGGGAAAAATATTATAGAACACCTAACGCAACTCTGTTATTAGTGCTAGTATGCTTCATTTAATAGAATATAATGTGTGAGATATGTAGGTATGTATGTATGTATAAGTAGATTAATTTTCTATTTTCCGTTCATATAGAAGTCATTACGAAATCGAATTGGTAGTAACGGATGACATACTGAAATTGTCATGCTGAGAACATCAAAATTTCAATATGACCTCAAAATTTGTACAATTGCATAAATGTCAATAACAGTTACCAAATACAATATTTCAAATACAAATTGCCCTAAATTGACTCGGTTTTAAATATCGAAGATTTTTTAATTAAATTTTAATTTATAAAACCGCGAAATAGAACAAATAGTATAAATAACTCATTTTATAATACTTTTATTGCACTTGTCCTATGACGCGTACGAAAAAAAACATGATATAAAACTCGTTCTTTGATATACTATCGTATTTTACATTTGTTTTTTTGTTATTACACTTTCCATTGTAGCTTAGACTATCAACATTGCACCATTTTTTTCACGTAACCTAAAAAATGTACACCACTCATGCGTAATTTTAATTGAGGTCATAAAATTTGACCCCAGAAGAAGAGGACACCAGGGACATTTTTGGTATCATATGATGACGACTTATATCTACAATTAACTACATAAGTTTATATCATATACTGGCGATGACGGTAAACCAAACAAATAATTTTTATGTGAAAATGTGGAATCGAACTCAGGTTTTTATTTCTAAGATATGATGCATTAGTCCGTAGCTATTTACCCCGTATAACTGTACAGTAATGAACTTGAAGTAATTCCGTATACATAAAGTAATACTACAAAGTCTTGTAGCTACTAATAAATGTATTAATTCATTATAGAACGGTAACGATGTACCTATCTGCCATCATGAATTTTAATAAAATGAAATAAATCCATTCAATCTTTATTTATAAACCTTTTAAAACTGTTGTGCTCTCTACACACATTCTCGTTTAGAGCAACTTGGACTTTAAACCGACACCGCAGTCGATGAAGAGATTCCAACGAACGTGAAGTTATGAGCTCAGTTCATAATGGAATGACTCCAGTTTGCAAAGAAACTTTGTGCACCGACACTGAAAACAAAACATTACACCAACAAACACTACACCTCAACTACCCTGATCGATACACTGCATCTTTATATTACTTTACAAAACTTGCTGCATTTATTAATTCCGAAAACTAAATTTATAGTTACTGAATTACTGAAAATCACAGAATTTGATTGAATTAGGCAAATTTACTATCAGATTTTACAATCAAACAGTCCTATCTCATGTTTTAAGCACAAAAATATAAAATAAATAAATAAATTATCACGCCTTTTACCCATTACTGGATGTGGCAATCCGCCATAGCAGATTTCGGTAAGTGATACATTTATTCACGTGAAGAGCGGTTACCAGTCGTAAAACCACGTCCCCCAAAGATATTTGTAGAGGGGGAGCCACAAGGGTAGTTTTAACGTATTGAAAATTGTTTGTCGAATCTGGGAATCGAATCCGGGTTCTCAAATCCACAGGCTAACTCGATACCACTCAATCACTGAAACTAATATTAATAATAATATTTCTTCATTTCCAATAGCAAATTAGGTTAAACATTATGTGTACCTAGATAATTATTTGTTACCGATCGATAAACAAATGACAATCTTAATTTTTCTTATTTTTTATGTAGATAACCATCACTTCAATTAATAGTTATTTACGACAAAAGTCAGGAAAGTGTTCAATTACAGGATGAGTAAATAGTTTCATGCCAAGTGATAGCGACGCTTGAAACAGCTTACGAATCCTGTACGACGCTTTATTGACGAGTTACGTTATAAACAAATAATAAATATTTTAAATTAATATAAATTTAAAAAATATTTATCCTCGTACATATTCAGTTCGTATTTTATGTTTGTAAGTAACTAGAAACTGGCATTTGTTTCATTATCTATGTTATTTTCCTGACTAGTCATGCAAAGCAAAGCTTTCCTGAGTCTTAAAGGTCAGCCAAATGTTTATTTTCCTGTCAGTTTCAAGTAAAATTTGTATATTGCAATAAATATAATGTACTCCAACTTCCGCTAGGTACAAACCGGAAACAAAATATCATACCTCAATTTTCCAACAACGCTTTTGAAAACCCTATCTCCGATAAACACAAAAAGAGTGGCAACAACAGTAGAAAATAACTCTAACGACACTAGCGCCATTGACCGGTACAACGGACGGTCGAAATCGGCAACTGCCACATCTAGAGCTGTATCCCAGTCACGAAGGCGCACTGCCGGCTCTAATATGTAATCTTATTTGCTGTATTGACTCTTAAATAATCTCGAAATCGAATCATACCTGCCAGCCGCGGGACTGGAATACCGATACACGATGTGAAGTCCAAATCCTCGATAGAAACTGTTCGCTTTTCAGAATTCCGTAATGGAAAATAAAACCTTTTGTGCGATGACATTTATATAAAAGTGGTGGACTTTGTGTGGTAAGGCGGAATAGCTCAAGTCTCTCCGTATACGTACTAAAAGAATAATTAGGATCAGCTCAATTTTTTACACTCAAAATTTATAATCATTAACTTAACTGAAACTTTTTACTAACTTACTCGATATTATATAAGTAAGGTGTATAGTGGATATTCACAACTTAACATTCATATAACGTGGTTTTATCATCGTACTTCCATTGTTTCCTAAATTATTTACACAAAAGTGCTTCAAATAAATTATTACATTAGTTGTTTATCTACTCGTATGGCCAAACTTTTCCATACTTTGATTGGAAACTTGCTTGCGAGCTTTCACAGCGTATTACGTAATATAGGAAATACAATGTTTAAATTTTTATGTCGATATTTTTAACTTTGGACGAAATATTAAAATAAAATATTTTCAGAGTTAGAAACTACACCTAATGAACTTATTATAATTATTATTAACAATGGAAACTAAAATGTTTATTCTGCATCATAATACAATAATTTACAAAATTTACATTCAAATAAATTTAATGAAACGAATGAAGGTCTTTGGTTTCCTAATAATTTCTCAAGCTCGGGTTTCAGATTTGTGGTAGCCATTTTAAAACCACTTCTAAATATTCATTTCTTAATCTTGTTTAGCTTTTATTGCAGTTCTTGAGTGAGAGAGACGATGTGTTCATAAATATATGTTGAACCAAATATAACAAACATTTTCATATTACATATTTATCATTATTCAAATTCCTATAAAAATTTAAAATATTGTTTTCTTCACGAAAAACTCCAATAAAATCACTCGGCACAATTGAATTTGAATTGAATGAAAACAATCAAATCTACGATAAAAATAATTTAATAATGCTCTTAAATTACTAATGTAGCAGTTATTTTTTTCTTGAGAAACATTCGATGGTAATATTTTTCATTTAAGTTTTTGGTACTCGTAAATAGGTCAAGTTTTCTTTCAAATGAATTTAAGATTTGTACTAAGTGATAACCGAGGTTCGTTTATGGTATGCATTAACAATATTAATCAAATAGTAATATATACGTCTTCTTTAAAATATTTAACAATAAAAATTATAAATGTCTTTGACAACGCATAACAGGATATACATACATACATACATAATATCACGCTATATCCCATTAAATGGGGTAGCACAAACCCGTCAACATTCTCATTCTGACACACGATACTCGTTTCGACCACATTAACACTTCCTCCATACGAACTCTGTCCTTCTTCACAACTAAAATCCATCAACACGCAACAAACATTCATCCATTCGCTCCTGTACATCTGTTTCGTAAATCCTCACTTACGCCCACTTCTCTAACAACGCATCTATAAGAAATGAAGGAAGCATCTCCTGTGCTTGTTTAAAAATACATTTAACACAATTGCAGTTACACACTGTATAGTAAAAACTGAAAATGAAGTAAAAAAGATGAGGAAGGAAGGACATCATATTTAAAATACAGATTTTTCTGATTATATTTCTAATAATTGTAATATACTTTAGAGTGGAAAATATACCCAATGTATAAATTGTAGTATCATTACGCCTTTTATCGAATTAATAGATGTGACACTCCGTCGTAGCAGATCTCGGTAAGTGATATATTAATACCCCCATCAAAGATGTCAATAGAGGGCAAGCCCCAGGAGTAGTTATAACGTCGTGAAAATTGTTTGTCGCCTGTGGGAATCGAACCCGGGTTCTCAAATCCACTGCACCACGTACTCTATAGATTGTACTAGAACAATATATGTTTCTTACCTTAGGTTGATTAGTTGATGACAAAGAATATCATTCTTACCTGTAACAAAAATAAATAAATGTTAAAAATAAGATCCCGAACAATACAGTTCATTTTTTAAATAGTAATAAAACATATAATCATTTTCTTTTATATTTCTGAGAGATGTTTGCTAACAATGCTATGCACTGATATTTAGTTCCGTATCTAACAGAAATAAATAATTACAAAATTAAGTAGTAGATAAATTAGTAACAACAATTATAAAAAAAAACATAATGTAAAGAATTTTAAATAACTGAAATATTTTGCATTGAATAATTGTCGGTGTGAAATCTTTTTAAATAATTTACAATAAAACAGATTAAACAAGAGATACGGGGAACTTGTTCAAATTATTTTTAAAATACCATACATATGTACGTTATAGTAAGATACATCAACAGCAAAACTAAAGGTTGCAAGCGTTGTAAATTTTACATAAATCAAGAAGGAAGGCGGGTCAAGATAACTACTCTGTTTAGATACACACTTAAATTAATAAATCCAATTAAAACCGCAGTCATTAAGATACTAATGTATCCCCTGGTTAAATCCATGCTATAATTGCATACGCTTATATTACCTAGATACTCCCAGATGGCCAGTGGGAAGAAATCATAAATCTATTTTACAAATTAACTATTTTTATTGTTGTTCATTATTTATTTGTAATAAATCAATGAAGTACATACGCAGAAATTAAATTGTAAAATATCTATCAAGCAATTTCATAAAAAGAATCAAATAAAAAAATATATAGCATTACGCCTTTTACCCATTACTGGATGTGGCGCTCTGTCAAAGCAGATTTCGGTAAGTGATATATTTCTTGGCGTAAAGTGCGGTTACCAGCCGTTAAATCACAGCCCCTAATTATGTTAGTGGAGCCACAGCAGTAGTTTTAAAGTGGTTAAAATAGTTTGTCGGTTCTGGGACTCGAATCCGGGTTCTCAAACCTACAGGCTAACTTGATTAATTTTTGTTATAATTCTAAAATATTCTTAAACTTATAGTCTTTTCTAACATCGCTTTGAACTTAAATAATATCTAAATTCAATCTGTTCTATAATTATTTTTAAACATAACTCTATTTAGTGATATCTGTAAAAAATATACATTTTGATACATTTGTCTCATGGTCTATGTATTAATCGATTGTTAAAAAAATGTTAACTAACAGCAATATAAATTATATATATTCTTATATATTTAATAAACAGATAATTGTGTATTTTTGTTATGAGGAATGAAAGAGCTCGTATGTGGTTGAGGCGAATATTGTGTGTCAGAATAAGAATGTTGACGTGGACTGATATCTTTTTTTATGAATCTTTTAGTGGCTGTTCCATAAACGTTTCAGGGGTTCGAGCTACCCCATATAATAGGATATAGCGTGATGTTAAGTATGTATGTATATATGTATAATTATAACAGAAATATAACAGTTGAATGAAAAACTGAATAGTAGAAATAGCGTCCCAATAATGATTCAGGCAACTAGAACAAAAATTTAAAGTTACGGCACTGCATTATTTCTTTAGTCAGGTACTCATCTTTTATCGTGATCAATTACAGGCCTACTATTGAACTACGCACAATGTTAAAGAAGACTGATTTAAAAAAAAAAGTTAACAAAATACTTATCCCGTATTATTACGTCATTCTATAGGATGAGTTGATTTAGAAAAACGAAAGAGATACAAAGTTGATTAAATAATCAAACTAATGCTACTTTTAGAAGCGATTGTACTCGTAATAATGCATTCGTATATCCTAAATAATTCATAGGTGTCGAATTAATCTGAAAATGCAAAAGCGACAATTTTATTTAAATAATTTCAATTCAAAGATAGTGGAAGATAACATAAGTTTCAAATAAAAAAGGTGAATAGATTATAGTCGTATCCAGTGACTTATGTACATATTTTTTTTATGTTACACATTATTGAGGTAGGTACAGCACAAACTTATATTTAATTGAAAACAATACTTAAAAATTTCTTTATTAAAATGTATATTTTTTCTTATTTCGACAATCCCAAGCTTTCTCTGTAATAATTAAGTATTTACTAAAAATAATATACAAAAAAATTATCAGTATCATGGTAAAAGAATCATTTTTAAATCACTGGATATAAAAACAGTTTTTAGGCTCATCAATGTTTAAAACTAAAGTTAAATTGTATTATAAAAAGAAAACACTTGTATATCGCCAGGATTTAAACCTAGGAACTGTAAATTACGGCCATATGATTTATTCAACTAAGCTACGGTCGACATGTAATTCAAAACTTTATTATTTAGTATAATATCATCAATTGTTAAGTATTTACTTAAAAATAGTATTTAAAAACTAAAATTATTAGTGAATATTATAACGTTCACAAATCATAGCAAACTTATTATCATTGAAATCAACAAAAAATATGTATATTAATAATAGCTATTTGTTTAATTAGACAAAAAAGTAGCAGATTTTCTGCCACGGCTCGAGATTCATAACCGAGGTGCAGCAGAGGCTATGAATCTAGTCAAGGCTGTAAGCCTCTTTTTTACCGTGTTGATCTAATATCATTCTGCTTTTTAAGAATGTTATCAATCATTATATATTGATGAAATTTACAATATTTAATACAAAGTTATGAAAGAAGAAGAAATAATAAATGTTATTGTTTTTCCATAGCAACTATTTTACAGTCCATCAATTGTCAACAAAGGCCCTACATTTAATATCAATTGAAAAATAGATATTCTATTTAAAATATCATATATTTGTATTATATCCCGAAAATATACCGCAGAAAAAAAATTATTTTCAAATTGAAATAATTTTAAAAAATGTCGATTCTACATTTTCACTTTGATCTAGTCATCTACACGTGTTATTTTGGAAAATAAATACATCACTAAAATCGTTTGTTAAAATGGCACTATTTTGGTAATTTACCAACTTACAGTTTTCTAGTTTCCCTGTATATTTGCCATTCCTCATCTAAAGAATGTTACCACAAATTCTGAGTATTTAGTTACTATTAATGTTAACTCGGTCCAATAACTAATCAAATAAACCATGTTTTTCTCATTAAATATTTTTATCCCAACCTCACTTGAACATATATACATTAACTAATAACATTTCAAGCAAATATTGCGAATAGAATACAGAACACAGGTTGTCAATTAGTGCTTGTATTTATTTTCATCTTCATCAATTGCCGCCAGAAGTCAACGCACTCTAAAGAGACAAAAAATATTTCTTAAAATTCTAAACGCAAATACCAAACATTTTCTAATATAGCAACACCAAATTCGGATCAAAGCAAACATAAGAAGTAAATAATACAAATTAGATAAACTATGTAGTAACGGACTCCAAGTATTTTATTTACACGTAACGGCGAAGAAATTAAATATAATTAAAATTATGTTTGTGTCCGCTTGAATTAACTAACAATTTTGACAGAATCAAATGTTGAGCGGAACTCATGAAGAGATTTTAACGGTACGTTAGGAAACAAGACTGCGTAACAGAATTAAACCTGAAACCATTTTCTGGATGAAAGCGACAGAAAAGCCGACAGGTGATATGTAGTTTTTAATTTGTGGTGTCAGTTATAGTAAGTTATTTGCTTATTAAAAGTTAATACAGTTTAAATATGTTATTTATATTATATTAACTAGATACCTACACCATTCATTTATACCGGTTGTAGAATTGAAATATGTAACAGAGGAAATACAATGGTATTTTTTTAATATGATGGTTGTTGCTTCTCTAATTAAATTAGACCAAAAGTGTAAATACAAAAAAATGTTAACTGCATCTAATGAGTATCTACTTGTTGCTTAATTGTTTTTAATGCAACAGTAACAAATAAACGAATAATGGATTTTCTAAATTTATGGGGTAGGTGGCTCAGTGGTATCGAGTCGGCCTGTGGATCTTGAGAACCCTGGTTCGATCCCCACAACCGACAAACAATTTTCATCAATTTAAAAAATCTACCCCTGTGGCTCTCCCTCCACTAATATCTTTGGGGGTCGTGATTTGACGGCTCACTTACCGAGATCTGCTTAGGCAGAGTGCCACACCCAGTGATGGGTAAAAGGCGTGATGATATATTTATTTTATATTTATTTATAATGAAAATTTGGGATAGAGAGTATTATACGAAACAAAATAATGTTTATTATTATTGGAATTAATTTATTGTTATTATTATTTTGATTAAAATATGACAATACACATTCAAGATAATTTATTATTAATTTCAGTTATGCAATTTTAATTATTTATAAACTTGTCATATTAAAGCTATAATTATCTTTATAAAAGCAATTTTTCGTTTGCTTGGTATTCTTGTATAAAAAACAATTGAGCAACAAGTAAATACTCATTAGATGCAATTATTAATACTTCACATTTTTTGTATTTACACTTTTGGTCTAATTGAATTAGGGAAGCAATAATCGTCATATTTAAAAAATGACATTTTTACTATATTACATATTTTAATTCTACACCCGGTATATTTAAAAATAAGTTGGTGTATAATGAATATGAGAATGAGAAGAATGTTGTTAGAGAAGTGAGTGTGTGTATCAGATAAGATGATTTGACCATCTGAACGTATGTCAAACGACAAACTAATAAAACAGTAAAGCGAGCAAGCTGATGAAATTGAAGATGAGAGTTTAGTGAATGGTCTATACTCTGATCCAGTTAAGACTGCAGTTGATGGCACTACGATTGAAATAGTTCTGTCACATTTATTAATTTACTTAAATAGCAAGGGCGGATATAGGATTTTTATTATGTGGTAGCTCAAATATAAACAAGTACAAAATAATGAATACAGTTTATATTAAATTAAATAAATAGAAACAATAGAAATATGAGATTAATAAAAAAAGAAGATGTACATTAAACAATATAAGCTAAAAGCATCACGCATTTACATCTAAATATTTCGTAATTGCTTTATTTAACAATACAAAATTATTCCAGCAGGTCCAAAGTTATATCACGTAGAATACACAATAAAGACCCTTTTCCGTCTGAATCACACTTTTTCTATGATATACCTGTTTATTGATTCGTATCCAAGGATTTAAAAATAGCTTCTGCAAATAAATATGAGTGCTCTATATGACAAATAGAAAGAAATTGTCAGTTAATTAAAGAACTTGTGCATACCACATATTCAAATACAATAAAACATTTTTTTATGTTAAATAATTGTACGAGTATTAACAATTAAAGCAACCATGTCGATTAGAAATTGAGCAGTCAATTTCAAGTCTAAATGTGACATAGTGAATTATATTAGAATTTATCAGAAAGCCTTTTTAATTCGTCCCACATCTGCAAAATTATAAATTTCGGCTTATTACATTTTCTTATTCTATCATGATTTAGATTCTTAGAAAATCACAGTCCAAAGAAATACACCTAAAGTCTTAAAGGAAAAATAAGAATTTAAAAATTTCATTTTATTTATTTGATTACTTTTATAATATACAGGATGTAACAGCGAAACCAACCACCGCCTATATTTTCTTTATTATTATAGTTACAAAAAAATATTATAAACCAAAGTTGTACAAGATCAAGGGGGCCATCTGGTTAAAGAATAAAATATTTTTTAAACCAGTGGTTCTGAAGCTACAACACAAAGTTATATTTTTTCAAATGGGATTATACATATTTTTTAGGCCTATTCGATAGAGTATTTTTTTCTGAATTCAAGCATGTAATCATTTTATAACCTTACAGAACAAAAATATTGAGAAAATTAAATTTAAAGTTTCGATAAATATTATTTAACATGACACAAAACAGTAGGCTATGATCAATAACAAAACAAAATAAGTTCATTGTTATTTATAATAACTAGTTGCGATTGTTGTTTTTATTGAGAAGATAAATTATGAGTATTGTATTAGATAATTAAATGTTTTTGGTTTATAATCATTATGTTTATTGATTTGTTATTGATCAAGACCTACTGTTTTGTGTCATGTTAAATAAAATTTATCGAAACTTTAAATTGAATTTGCTCAATATTTTTGTTATGTAAGGTTATAAAATGAAGTGGTAGTTAACCCTACACATTTAATTGTTTCAGTTACTAGGTATTTATTTTTGCGAACTTAAAATTAATAGTTATGAAAATCAATCAAATGAAATTAGTAGTCTGTTTTAAAAGAGCAATTTAAATAAAAAACAACAAAGACAAAATTAATTGTCTTTAAATGTTCACTTGGTGAAACTAGGTTTAATAATAAAATATCAAAATAAACACTTGTCTAAGTCTCACAAAATTCAGCCTCCAAGTCACCTTCACGTGAACTTTGTTCTAGGTGAAGAAGTAGGTTATACCATACTGATGAGCTCTAATAAGAGCGAAACGCGTCTATGGTTACCAACTGTGCTGGCCAGCCTCTGACGATGCCCTCATAAGGTGACTTGGAGGCTGAATTTTGTGAGACTTAGACAAGTGTTTATTTTGATATTTTATTATTAAACCTAGTTTCACCAAGTGAACATTTAAAGACAATTAATTTTGTCTTTGTTGTTTTTTATTTAAATTGCTATTTCGTAGCTTTTGCTTTTTTCGGTAGATGGCATTACTGGTTCGATAGAACTTCTCATGTCATCTTACCGTTCTTTAAAGATCTTATTCTCTGCTGGCACAGTCCTTCGTCACCAGCTTCTTCACGTGAACTTTGTTCTAGGTGAAGAAGTAGGTTATACCATACTGATGAGCTCTAATAAGAGCGAAACGCGTCTATGGTTACCAACTGTGCTGGCCAGCCTCTGACGATGCCCTCATAAGGTGACTTGGAGGCTGAATTTTGTGAGACTTAGACAAGTGTTTATTTTGATATTTTATTAGCAATTTAAATCATCAAAGATATAACTAGTTGCGAAAATAAACTTCAATATTCTAAAAATAAATATGTTTAGAAACATGAATTTACTATAGGTAATTAAAAGAACAGATACTGGGAAATTTGTTTAAATTTAACAAAATATTATTTGACTATTTTTAGGTAAAGCAAAAACAAATAAAGGTGTTATTAACCTTAAAATCTATTTTTAGTAACAGCTTTATTAAATATGCCCATCAGGATTGCTGGGTCAGGATTTGCTAACCAGTCCAAGTTCAGAGTCCTTAGAAAAGCAGACAGCATTGTCGGCGGCAACAGCAGTTGACGCGACAGGACTACTTGTGCTCTATATCAAACTGACCTTTAACCCCTGGAGTAGACGTGCTTGCTTCATGGTATTATTTATACATATATTCTTTAAGTGTAGGAAATGTGATATATAATTGTAATTTTAAATTATAATGATGTAAATTTAATATTTGAAGTACATTTAAAAATTGTTAACCAAAGATGTATGTCACATATACCCTTGGTCTCAATCCTGATATTTTAATGTAATGTTTAGTAATTTGATATTTAGTTGATTCCTTTTTTCAACTCAAACAAAATTATGGCGAGAAGTAAATCAGATGTTTAGATAGACCTAATATTATCTTAAATAATTTGACTAAAGAAACCGGCAGTACGGCAGTGTAAAAGCTGCGGCTCGGTGTGCCCGGCCCCTATGTTCCGAAACGGAATGATGGGGCATCATTATTAATATTATCATATCAAAATTTAGTAGCATCATTATTTACTGAATAGTTTTAATTTGCAAAACATAAACTTTTGTTTTATATTACAGGCCTATAATTCTATTTACTTCAAATACACAGTACCTACCTATATTTATGAATTGTAGATTGTATGTACCAGAGGGAAATTATAGTGTAATGTGACAAACAAAAGAAATACTAGGAATTTAAAGGCGTTGACTCTATTTCACATAAACAATTCACTAGAAAAGCAGTACAATTATAAAATTCTTAGAAATAATAAAAATAACTCGTTTAGAATAATATTCTAACATGACGCATATTCTATAGGTACATATGTACCTAAATATTTCAATTAAATTAGAAATCTAGCAAATTTTTAGATTTTAGAATAGAAAAAAAGTACAATTAAAAGTAGAGAAAAGCATAAACATTGTACTTATTAAAACATATAACAGTAATATAATTAAATCTTACCTCCACTTAACAAATGTATTCTAATTAATACCCATCAACTAATTAAGTCATAGTAAGAGCCTACATTCACTGAGAAATGCAAGTTGCACTATTTTTAACTTCAACAAATTCCTGTGATGAAAAATACTTGCGATCGTTCAAAGCATGTGTGATTTATATGCCGCAAATTACCTCGCATACAAAGTGACACGTATGCAAAATTATTTCCTTTATCGATACTCTTCAAATGAATTCACGCAATAAATACTTCCTTGTTGCTACGAGCGACCGTAGAACTGAGAACCGACTTGCAAAGCTTGGAATAGTGCTGGCTTCTTGTTTGTGACACGACATCGTGCTAGGTTACTTAGATGTAGTGTCGAGAAGAGTGAAATAGTCAGACAGTAATTTGTGTAATTAATTTTATCTAATATGTGAGAAATATCAGATTTCTCTGGAATTATTGCCATGTGAATTCACTAAAGGAATAAAAGTTGGCAAAAAGAGTTGATAAAACTTATTTTCATCTTAAATATTCATTAGTTTAATAAAAGACAAAATTAGAATGCTTCAAATAAAACAGGTAGCAAATTTATTTTTCGGTTTATTTTTCTAATTTTTTTAATTTTATACGCAGATTTCTAAACAGATAAACTACAGACCCCATTTTTAGTCTCAATTTTATTTTATAACTAGTAATTATAGCATCAAGTGTTCAGGGGAAAAAATGTATTAATAACTTCAAATTTATGAACAACTTTATTGTTTTCCTTATACTAATAATTTCAGTTCAGAGTTAAAATGAAGTTAGTGAAATCTAAATTTAATCCAATTTCAGAATCTGCCTGATAAAGATCTTCATCTTATCATTTTGAATCATTTTCAACTCTTACAATACAGGGTGATTCTGCGAAGACGAACCCCCCCTTAACTTTTTAATTATAAGAAATAGCAAACTTTTCTTCATATGGCAGTTTTAGTATATTAAATATACTATTTTATGACACATAGAATTTTTTTATAAAGTCAGGTTTACATGATACGACTATCAACTTTTATTTTTCAAACGAGAACAGAATTATTTTATTAAAATAAAAACCGCCATTTTTTTCTCTTTTCAACAATGTATTACTTGTCATAAATGTATATGAAAAAAATCGAGATAAATAAGATAATTGAGACATCAGAAATTATTTTTATTCGACTATTCTAGGAGGCTATGCGAAATAAAACACAATGTAACAAGGTAAAATGAATGACAAAACACGTGAAACAAGTAACAAATAAATATCTGCATTGTTGTCATTAATTTTACCTTGTTACATTTTGTTTAATTTCGCATAGCCACCTGAATAGATGAATAAAATTAATTGTAACATATCTCAATTATCTTATTTATCTCGATTTTTTTCATATACATTTATGACAAGTAATACGTCGTTGAAAAGAGAAAACAATAGCGGTTTTATTTTAATAAAATAATTCTAGGTTCTCATTTGAAAAATAAAAGTTGATAATCGTATCATGTAAACCTGACTTTATAAAAAATATCTATATGTGTCATAAAATAGTATATTTAATATACTAAAACTTTCATATGAAGAAAAATTTTCTATTTCTTACAATACAAAAGTTAAGGGGGGAGGGGGTTGGTTCGTCTTCGCAGAATCACCCTGTATAGTGTCTAAATACAATTGTACGGATTTTACTTTCAAAAACAAGAACAGAACGAAGCGCCTTTCCAATCTTATTTTTAATTTAGATTCGTTGTTCGAGGAGCAGACGAGAGTTAGTTGTGATAATTTGAACATGTGGAACATAGGTCGAATAAAAGATAATTAAAACAGTTGTATAGAAGTGAACGGATGAATGTGATTGAAGGTTTGTTGTATAATGAAAGATTCTGAGTGTGAGGAATAAATGAGCTTATATAGGGAGAACTATAAATGTTGTTGAAGTAAGAATGGTGTGTTAGGATAACAATGTTTGACGAAAACTGATTATTATTTGATGAATCTGATGAGTGAATGATACAAAGATTCGTGCTGCTCCATTTGATACAATACACTATGATGTTATGAAGTAGGTAGCTCAGTGGTATCAAATCGGACTGCTGATTTGAGAACCCGAGTTCTATTCCCACAGCCGATAAACTAATATCTTTTGAGAGCGTGACTTTACACCGCATAAATGTATCACTTACTGAGATCTGCTACAGCAGAGTATAGTAATTTAATAATTCATTTATTCATATTTCTGTAAAAAAATCTAATATCTTAAATCAACAGAAGAAAAGCACAAAAAGCACAGTGAGCTTTTCATTTCCACTTGCAAATAAACACTCCCTTCATATTGCACCCAAACATTCAATCCACCAATTACCACCCTGGCTACAAATCATCCAAAAACTTAATATTCCTGCCAATAAACTTTTCCACCAAATAACATAAAACGTAAAACCGAACGTTCGTGCGTCTTATGAAGAACCAGCTTGCCCCGCACCCCCGCGCACCCTGCAGAGTCTGTTCTCTACCACAGTCGAGGAATGGACCGAGCTAGAAATTAGGGTGTCGTCGGACAATTTAGCACGTAGCAGGACGAAGGGACACATTCCGTGCAAACGACGCTGTTCGAATCTTTCCACTTTGAGAGCAATATCTCACCGGTCGGAATAAAGAACGGTTTCAATTCACTTCAATGACGGGAATAAATTTAATTCGAACCCGTGTGGACATTCCGAAACTTTACTTTTTCCAGTTTTGTGGAGTTTTACATGGTGTTCAGTAATTGTGAAATCATGGGATTGATAAAATATAACAAAATCTACACTCACAATTTTTATTGTAAATGCAAAATATTGTAAGTGAATACCTACTCTTTGCATATTCTACAAAATGAAAATATGAGGTAGATACCTCAATGGCAACGTATCGGACTGTGAATGTGAAAATTCGAGTTTACTCGACCCAGTAATGAGTAAAGGCATGATGAGTATTTATTTCTTACTTTTTCAACTTATAATATAATATATAATATGGAAAGTATTTTGTTGGTGATAAAATAAATAAATATATTATCACACCTTTTACCCATTAGTGGGTGTGGCACTCGGCTGTAGCAGATTTCGGTAAGTGATATATTTCTTCGCGTGAAGTGCGGTTACCAGCCATCAAATCACGGCCCAAAGATGTTAGTGAAGGGGGAGCCACAGGGGTAGATTTAAATTGGTGAAAATTGTTTATTGGTGATAATTTTTGATTTTGAGATTTTAATGAATCTCTCCGTTTAGTCTCCACTGAATCCAAAAATAAGTCTCAGAAAGTCGATCTATCGACCTGTCGGTTCGTAGGTCTATCGATCTGTTTTAGATTGAACTTTAAACGAAAAACTAAAATTAATTTAATTAATAGGCTATATAAAATTAGTTGTACCACGAGTAATTGATTAAAATGGATCTTAATTCGATTTTAAGCAATGTTTTTCTACGACTTTAACCGAAAGTAAACTTTTTTTCCTTCATATGCGGATTGAAAGTAAGCAATTCCTCTCCGACTAGAGGAAATTATTACTTATTTATTCATAATAACGAAAGAGTTTTTAAATACTTACTTAAATAATATTAAAGAATTGTCGTAGAAAAAACGTGTTATACAAATAATTATTATTTGAGACATTTATAAAAATAATTATTTTATATTCGGTACATGCGAAGAACAGGAATTATTAAAATCATAATATAAAATTAGAACCCTCATGACTAAAGCCCGGATATTTAGGCTCTTAAAAACACCCAAATAAGCAGGCATATAGTAATTACTCAAAAATAGGCGGGATTTTAGGCAGCCTAAATGTAAATACTTTGTTTTAAAAAAAATAAACGAATCCTTTTTCTAATATTGGTACTCGTATCTACTCTTCGTTAGAAAAAAATAAACATTTTAAACAAAAATTAACACAATCTGAAAAATAATAATGTAGGGTTCTCATTTTATTAACTATTATGCAAATTCAAATTATGTAGTATACTTTAGTTCACAAAATATTACGAGAAATTGCTCTATGAAATTTTCGGAAAGGGACTGTCTACGGTCTGTCAGAACTTGCTTGTAAGTTGAAAACTTCGTTCGACATCACAAAATGGAGCATTCTTATATTTAGCCATATCGTCAGACAGTTACCTCAGCTCCATTGATTAATGGCAAAGACACAATTGAATTGCCACGTCAAATTTTGACTGAAAAACGTTTTTTTTTCGGCATTTTAAATTCACACACAAAAACTTGATTAAAGTAAGCACTTTAAATATTATAGGTTAGGTTGAAACACTTTGTCGAGTGCTGAATTAGTCAACGAAGTAGATGATAAACCTTGTCTGCTCAATAAAAGTTAGAATAGGCAACAAAAATAGGCAAAATAGGCTGTATAAGGTAAAATAGGCACTATAACCAAAATATATGAAAAATAGGCTCTAAGGCACGAAAAAAAAAACCTTCCATTACACGTAAACATGTTACCTATGTATAGAAAAACGAAATTGCCTGAAGTATATTAAAATTTGAATCTAGGCAATTGCCTAAAAATCCGGGCTTTTCTCATGACTGCCAAAAATGTCTTTTACGCGTCCTTTAATCGTTTTTTTTTAGTTATTCAATAAATGCCGGGTTTGATCAAAGTAAAGCTCCCGAACAGAAAATTATAGCAAGACTGTTAAAAATGAAATTAAAGCATTTAACCAATTATTTTATTCAAAACTTTTACAAATTATGTCAAGTTTATTTCAACTTATTGTTGAGAAAGTTCTGTGGTGGGGGCAAAACATTTTTTTTTTAAATTCATAAAATGATAATTATATAAAAAAAAAAAATAAATATATCATCACGCCTTTTACCCATCACTTAGTGTGGCACTCTGCCTAAGCAGATCTCGGAAAGTGATATATTTTTTCGCGTGAAGTGCGGTTACCAGCCGTCAAATCACGGCCTCCAAAGATATTAGTGGAGGAGGAGTCACAGGGGTACATTTTTTAAATTGGTGAAAATTGTTTGTCGGTTGTGGGAATCGAACCAGGGTTCTACAAGATCCACAGGCCGTCTCGATACCACTGAGCCACCTACCCCATAATATAATATAATATAATATATATATATATATATATATATATATATATATATATATATATATATATATATATATAATATTATATATAATATATATAATATAATATTAGCAATACAATTGAGACACATTATATTAAAACATATCACAAAATCAAATTATTATAAAGGGAGTTTCCGGGTTAAACAGCCAAATTTAATTTTTCTAGTCTATGTTCAGTTCTGTTACTGCATTTGATTTTTATTAAAATTCAACAAAATTAAGAACAATTTTGCTAAAATAGCAAATGTAATAAATACACATTTAAACAAAAAATTAAAAGTAATATATTCATTTTAAACAAAGGATTTATGAGCAGAAACTTTTTATGTTGTTTTTAGGTCTAAAATCTATACTTGAAGGTAGGCGTTTGTAAATTATGTGAACAAATAGAAATAGTTAATTAGACAACTAATAATAACGCGACAATAGATTTAAGGTTAATGTACGAATATTCCTTATAAGTGTGACTATTTACACAATGTTGCAACATTTTGTATTCTTGTTTACACATTCAAGATCAAATAGAAAACAACTCAAAACTTATCATGTACCTTTTACAATCTCCATCTGTCAATTCGGAATCCGATTACAACCAAATTCTTCTCCAAATGATACTTAACAAACAGTTAAACAGATTACACAGTGATTTTAATCTTCCACAGATCAAAACATTCTCACGAAACACTGAGAGTTCATTGAAAATGCACTAATTTCAAGAAAAACAATGAAGTACGTGATAACGCGATCGTTTGCTGTTCAATGACCTTATTGGAATATTTACAGCGTTTGTTAAAAAACCTAAACACGCACGACCTTGATCGTCGCTGCGGTTGTCAGGCGCAAGTTTATTGAAAAGTCGGTAAGCCGGCAGCTACACGAATTTAAACAGAACTTCAAGTCATAAAAACGTGCAGAATTCTTTATAACTACGAAGAACGGTTAATATTATGTGCTGGATTGCAAATTATTCGGAGACTGGCAAATTTATAGCAAAATCAATTTTATATGAATAAAATATTAATATATCATATATTCTTTTACTCATTGCTGGGTGTAAAATAGGAATGTTGTAGATGATGTAACTAAAAAATATATGTACAGGCAAAAATTGTAAAAACTTTCGATTTGTTTGAAATATATCGTTTTAAATTGTTGTTTTTTAATAGCACTAAACAATTAAATATCTTTCTTAGTATCAAATTCTTCGTCCATCATCTCCATAAGTATTTGACCGTTTGTATGATACAAAAAGCGGGACAATTCAGCTGTCAAATATATGTCAATTACAATAGAGTACAATGAAACAAATAAAAACCTAACAATAGCTGCAGAAGCTGCATTAACAATCTCTTGGGATTCTACCGAAGATTCTACGCTGTATTGTTGGTATGCCAATTTAGAAATATAATGTACTCTGACATAAACAAACTTGTTTACGTAAATTTTCGCTGTTATTAAGGAATATTTTTAACTAATAATTTAAAAATTATTAAATGTTAATATAAATATTAATAAATTATATTTAAAAATTATTTTTATCGTAGTCGATGTTACTTAGGTCGTGAAAAATATGATACATACACAAATAAATATATCATCACGCCTCTTACACATTACTGGATGTGGCACTCCGCCGTAGCAGATCATGATAAGTGATATATTTCTTCGCGTAAAGTGCGGTTACCAGCCGTCAAGTACCGTTAGTGGAGGGGGAGCCACAGGGATAGGTTTAATTTAACTTTGATACATACACCTCGGGAGTAAATGCTATTTTTCCCTCGGTGTTTTGAATATAAATCATTAGTAGCATTTAAATTTCCTTAATATTAAGCTTGAATCAATATATAAAACCGTCACCAGCAATTTAAATTATTCTTTTAGAATTTAAAGGGTTACATTTTTACAAAATTACTTTAAAATGTATTCCAAATGAAAATTAAAATAAATAGCAAGAATTTGGTCATGCAATACAATTTAAAAATAAATAAATATACAATCACGCCTTTTACCCATTACTGGGTGTGGCACTCTGCCTAAGCAGATCTCGGTAAGTGATATATTTCTTCGCGTGAAGTGCGGTTAACAGCCTTCATATAACGGCCCTCAAAGATTTTTGTAGAGGGAGAGCCACAGGGATAGTTTTAGCGTTTTGAAAATTGTATGCATTTACAATAAATTAAAAACTTTGGAAATTTTCAATAATCGCAAATTGTATGTAACGATAAAAATTGTCAGTTTTAACGGTATTAGATTTTATCTTATTTAAATATGTGCACAAGGTATTATATAGTACGTATATTAATACGAGTAGGTATCTCAATAAAATTTCATTCAATCGATATATTTGTTCGCGTGAAGTGCGGTTACCAGCCGTCAAATCACGACCCCCAAAGATATTAGTGGAGAAGGAGCCACAGGAGTAGAATACTATTTCATCGTATCAATTCTTTTGATATCAAGTGTCCACCTCACAAAGTAGTCTTACAGTGTTCGTGTCCACGATTACGCGACTAATTATTGGCATCATCATTTACGAAAGTGTTACATGGCTTATTTGCGCTAACAGCGACCAACGAACACCTCTACGCGTCAACTTGACAACATAATACATGGCACGTCTTTTTACACAATCATTGCGTACCTGCAAATTATTATTAACTTCTCTTCTTCAAGAGTGGAATTTGATGTAGCATCCCCAAGGTATAACATTTAAATATGAGATGCAATCTGATGTTCTCTCATGCAATGATGTCATCATTCTGTTATATTGATGGTAGTGAGCAGTTAGGAATAAAATGAAATAGAATGTTTTTAAGATTATCAAATGTTGTTGTGTTTCATTAACGGTGTGTGACAAGGACAAGTGTTGCAGAATTATTTAAATTGATTGCATAGTAGTAAATTGCACATTTCCTTTAGTACTAAACTGAATTCTACGACGTTTCAGTTTTTTAGTTAATAATTTTCAAATATTAATTTTATGAAGAATGTTAATGGATACATAGGTGTGGGGCACCCACAATAAAATATTATGCGATGCAAACATTTATAATTGTATGAAATGATATTTTAAAAATCTGATGTGGACACCACATGACTTCTTTGTATGCGTATTATACTATAGATATTTTTTTAATTGCACATATCTGACATTAAATTTTTAATTTTTTTCTTATTTTTTGTTCTAATTCATAGCAAACTTAATTTAAAAAAAAATATATAATTTTTAAATTTACATATCTCGCTTATAAAAAAGGCTAATTAAATAATTCTTAATGTGCTAGACGCAAAATTTAATTCTCTAAAACTTTTATATGCAGCATTTATTTCTAAAATCAGAATAATTCAATTTTTTTCAAAAAAAACTGTTAGCAGCATCATGTAATGTATCACTTCCGGTTAGTTCCTTTTAACCAAAATCTATTATGTTATTTCTATTGGTATAGTAGTCTTATATACCAAATTTGAAAAGTTTTGGTTTATATTTTGATATAGTTTTTCATTAAAATATATTATAGGCTTCAAGTAAAATACCACTTCCGGTAGTTGTATAATGACCAAAAAGGGAAGTGCACAACTAGATGTTATAACAGTCCTAAATACCAAATTTTAACTTTCTACGGCTTACGGTTTTTAAGTTATGCGAGATACATACGTACGTACAGACGGCACAACGAAATTAATCAAAATGGATTCAGGGATGGCCAAAATGCGTATTTCCACAGAAATCTGAGAATCGAAAATTTTCGCGATTACAATACTTCCTTCACTTCGTACAAGGAAGTAAAAAGAATTGTATAAACTTTATTCTTATATGAATATATATATATATATATATATATATATATATATATATATATATATATATATATATATATATATATATATATATATATATACATGATGATTTGGTTTCCAGTGTTATTCTTTTTTATTGCCTTGTAATCGCGAAAATTTTCGGTTTTTAGATTTAAGCGGAAATATCCATTTTGGCCGTCCCTGTATCCATTTTCACTAATTTCGTCGTAACGTCTGTACGTATGTATGTATCTCGCATAACTCAAAAACAGTATGCCGTAGAAAGTTTACATTTTATATTTAGAACTGTTATAACATCTAGTTGAGCACCTCCCTTTTTGGTCATTATATAATTTCCGGAAGTGGTACTTTACTTCAAGTCTATAATAGACTTTAATGAAAAAATACATTAAAATATAATCCAAAACTTTTTAAATTTGGTATATAAGACTACTATATCAATAGAAATAACATAATAGATTTTGGTTAAAAACCGGTACATTACATGAAGCTGCTAATAGTTTTTCTTTAAAAAATGTTATTATTTTGATTTTAGAAATAAATACTGCAAATAAAAGTTTTAGAGAATTAAATTCTGCGTTTAGCACATTAAAATTTTTTAAATTATCCTTTTGTATAAAAATAAAAAAACTTAATGTGAATGTCAAATTACGTCAAATATGTGCAATAAAAAAATATAGGTATAGTATAATACGCGTAATGTTGTGTCCACGTCAGATTTTTATTATCTACACAAATGACTTTAAATAATTAATATTAAATTCCTTCCTTTTAACTCAACATTTCATCTTTCCATAAATAAATAAAACTCGCTTAGTTGCGCACGAAATCAATTAACGAATACAAAATAATTAATTACTAGACACGTGTACAATCGTTAATTAGACAAGTTAAAGTGGAAACAAAGCCGTAGATGTTTGGTAACCATAACAACAGCCAGACAACAGTGCGCATTTCGGACCTCAAGCTATTATAATTTATGAACGACAACTGGAGTTGACTCCCTACAAACGTAACGGAGTTGTTTGCTAGCCTGATTTAATTATCTATATTAGAGTTAGATTACATTATTGTTAGGATGTGATGCGGACTCCGCCAGGATTCTGTTTGCGAAGACGAAATGAAGTCAGTAATTAAAAACGGAATAACTAATTCAAGTGTTTGCATAAGACCGCGAGCAGAGAAGTTAACTGCATGCCAGAGACGGATTCAGAGAGATTCCACTACATAGAGATGTTTGGGAAGGATTTTATGGTGAAATCAAATATATATAGATGAGTATTTGTTCTGGAGACTGGATAAAGAACAAGGTTTGTTGAAATGATCAACGTTTTTAATTTGCCTTAAATAATATTTCTTTTTCACAATTCCAGATGTTTTATAAAATTTTTATAAAAGTCTCTACCTTAATATCACATATTACATTCAACAGCATGAATAAATATATCACTTACCAAGATCTGTTACGGCAGAGTGCAAAACCCAGTAATGGGTAAAAGGCGTGTTGATATATTTTGTACATTCTACAGCAGGTGTAGATAAACCACGACCGTTGAAATGTGATCCTTCGTGATTAAACTCGTATTGTATTAATTTGACGGCTGGTAACCGCACTTCACACGAAAAAATATATCACTTACGGAGATCTGCTTAGGCAGAGTGCCACACCCAGTAATGGGTAAAAGGCATGATGATATATTTATTATTTTATTTGTATTAATAAATATTATTATTAAAATTAATAATATGTAAATCCATAATAAAATAATTAGGTTAATAAGGAATTCCTAACAAAACAGCGATTATTTTATGTGCGTTCTATGACTATCTTTTTCTGCTCGAATGTCTTCTCACTTTTGTGTTATTACATGCAATCAGTGGTGAGCTATGAAAATTTTAACAATGGATTAGCATTTTTTTTCGGTAAAAAAAGGGGTATGTTTATAAAAGCTACAGAGAAATTACAAACATATTTATAGATAAACGATATAATATTAATAAAAAAATATATGATAAAGATAAACATAATACATCACAAAGGTAACTTTAATATTTATTTAAGTGGTCAGCGTAGTAAATTAATTTTTACGGGCGAACGACAAAGGAACCTAGTAAAGATTAATTGCAAGCGTGTCGCGTACATAGTTTTATTTCCAACTTCACAGCGTTGTTTTTTTTTTGTTAATTTCCTTTATTAGTTTTATACGATAAAAATATACATTATATTTTGTAAACAAAGTTTGTTGGTGGTAGGACAATTTATAGCTAGACGTTGTCACAGTATTGTGATCGTTGTGATGAAAGCACAATTACTGTTAGGATCAACACTTTAGTGAATACTAGGAATAAATTATTTGAAATAATGGATTTTATACCCGACGAAGACTTCGAAATCGATTTTCTTGCAGTTCAAGAAAATATAAAAAATATTGTAAATGCTGCAAACAATAACTTTAATTCATTTAAATTAGTTTTTTTTATGAGCATTGTAAAATTTTACGAGTCTCTTCTATAAGTCTGTAAAATATTACAGAACTAATAATAATAATAAGTTTATTTAGCTAAAAAAAAAGCTATATAAATACAAACCAATAAGCAAATACAATAAATACAAAAACGACTTATAATACTTACGTCTCACTCAACATTAGTCTAAGTTTAATTTTAAATTTAGATACATTCATATTTTTCATTTCTTCCGACAACAAATTATACTCCCTAAAGCCGTTGTAAAATAAGGTATTTTGCGATTTAGTTAACTTTTTACTTCCTTGTACGAAGTAAAGGAAGTATTGTAAATAAATAAATATAAATATATCATCACGCCTTTTACCCATTACTGGGTGTGGCACTCTGCCTAAGCAGATCTCGGTAAGTGATATATTTTGTCGCGTGAAATGCGGTTACCAGCCGTCAAATCACGGCCCTCAAAGATATTAGTGGAGAGGGAGCCACAGGGGTAGATTTTTTTTTTAAATTGGTGAAAATTGTTTGTCGGCTGTGGGGATCGAACCAGGGTTCTCAAGATCCACAGGCCGACTCGATACCACTGAGCCATCTACCCCATAAATTAATTTTTTAATATATTTAATTTTAGTATCATACATATAAGTATTGTAATCGCGAAAATTTTCGGTTCTCAGATTTCAACGGAAATAGGTATTTTGGCCCTCCCTGAATCCATTTTGACTAATTTCGTCATGCCGTCTGTACGTACGTACGTACGTACGTACGTATGTATCTCGCATAACTCAAAAACGGTAAGCCGTAGAAAATTGAAACTTTATATTTAGGACTGTTATAACATCTAGTTGTGCACCTCCCTTTTTGGTCATTATACAACTACCGGAAGTGGTACTTTACTTGAAGCCTATAATAGATTTGCATGAAAAACTATATTCAAATATAATTTAAAACTTTCCAAATTTGGTATATAAGACTACTATATCAATGGAAATAACATAATAGATTTTGGTTAAAATAGACTAACCGGAAGTGGCACATTACATGAAGCTGCTAACAGTTTTCCTTGAAAAAAATGGTATTATTTTAATTTTAGAAATGAATGCTGCAAATAAAAGTTTTAGAGAATTAAATTCTGCGTCTATCACATTAAGAATTTTTAAATTAGCTTTTTGCATAAACGAGATATCTAAGTTTAAATATTATATATTTTTAGATTTTTACAAAAAAATAAGTTTGCTATGGATTAGAACAAAAAATAAAAGATTTAATGTCAAATATGTGCAATGTAAAAAATATCTATAGTTTAATACGCGTACAAGGAAGTCATGTGGTGTCCACATCAGATTTTTTCTTTTTATAAGGAAGTCACCCTGACTTCTAGTATTATAGATTGTATTCATATATTTCACACTATCAGCAATGTATTGCGGCATTAATCCCAGTTTAATTTTATGAACAAAAACTAAGCAGTTGTACTTAAACGTTTTAACATTGACCCAGCCTAATATTTGCAACATACTTTGAATGCTAGTGTATTTGTTACATTTTAATATAATTCGCATTCCTCGGTTTTGAAGTAACTGTAGTCTATTAATGTCAGTTTAAAATGTTGCGGGTCTCTTCTAGAAGTCTGTAAAATATTACAGAACTGCGCGCAGTCATTACTCATTTACTTATTTAGTTACCATAAATGTCTATAAAGTGTCATTTACATAGAAGGTCGAAATAAAAAATAATATAATAGTTGCAGTAACGAAACATAAATTTTAAACTTGATTTAAATAAATAAAATGGAATCCAGTATTAACTATTTTATATGGCATGTACTTTTGAATAGCTTTTAATTATTTAAATCATACTTAAAATTTAAGTTTTGTTGAAGCATCTGACCATTATGTACAAAAAAAACTATGCCAAAAACTTCTACACATCATATATAAATATTGAGTTTTGTGAAAGTTAAATGGTGTATTTGGGATAAAATAAATATTTAAATCGAATTTTAACAATGGGTTCGCAAATTCTAAGAAAATTTAACAATGAGCTCGCGCGAGCGTATACGAGCCCAGTACTGCTTACTACTGCATGCAGCCCTATCATACGCGACTTCGTTAACTGCGGTAACTCGACAAAATACAACAAAATTACAATCTTGAATGATTTTTTTTAGTACGATTGTGGTTATTTTGCATTTTTAATTGGATGCGATTTATTGTTGAAAAGATATTTTAAATTGACGATAATTTTTTATTATTGTTTATTATAGTCATAAAAATATTAAAATTGAAGCAGGAAGATATAAATAAATCATTTATGTTTGATTAGGGATTAAAATTTAAGTATGTTTCTTTGTTATTATTTGTATTATTTTTTTATAATTCAATATGTATTAAATAAATAATTTATTTTTTAAATAAATAAATAAATATATCATCACGCCTTTTCCCCATTACTGGCTGTGGCACTCGGCCGTAGCAGATCTCGGTAAGTGATATATTTCTTCGCAAGAAGTGCGATTACCAGCCGTCACATCTCAGCCCCCAAAGATGGTAGTGGAGGGTGAGCTATAAAGGTAAATTTAATTTGGTGAAAATGTTTGTCGGCTGTGGGTATCGAACCAGGATTCTCAAGATCCACATGCCGACTCGATACCTCTGAGCCACCTACCCCAAAAATTAATTTTTTAATACATTTAATTTTAGTATCATACATATATGAAAATAAATTCCGCAAACGACTAAATGTAAAACATTTCTCTGAATTAACAGAATTGATTTTTCACTTTCTCCGTTCACATACATGTATCTTGTCTTGTCAAGGGCTACGTTTCGGCATGTGTGAGAAGCAGAAGCAAACGCAGAAGAGATCCACGCATTTCGCAAACGCACATTACATTAATATGAATGGCGAGGAGCTAGACAGGCTAATATTGCATGGACGATGTGTGCTTAAAACTACGGTATCGGACAATACGCGTTGCAAAAATTACATCTTTCAGAGGCGCTCACTTTATTTTTTAAGGGAGAGCTAAAATATTTAAATAAATTGTATAGCTAGATTAATGTTAATAACTTCGGGTTCGAGTCAAGCCCGTGGCCAAAGGTCATATCGGCATATGACCTGAGTAAGTTGGTCCGATATATAAATTTAAAAAAATAATAATAATAGCAACAAACTTGTATAGACATTTTTATATTACTGATTAAAATAATACTAATAAACTCTGGATTCAGTAAATAAAAATGTTAATATTATCATCATTTTTTACATAGAAATTGTAGTCTACTATATACTTATTCAATTAGTTTTTAAAACTGCTTAAAAATTTATATTCCCTTTTAAGAACGTGGATAAAGTGAAACTAGGATAATAATGTTTATTAGGGTTTTATAAAATAAAATAATTAAATATATCATCACGCCTTTTATCCATTCTTGGCATAATACTTACGGAATTTTCTTTATTTTATTGGAATTTTTACGAAATTGAAAATAAACCGTAGGAACAAATTGAAGATTTTAATTCATGACAATTTTTTCACGATATAAATAAACAATCCCCTTTTTTTTGCAAACTTGATTCTTTGAACGCATATCAATGAACCATAAATAAATTAAATTATTTAAATTTCAAAGTCGGAACATCGGGAAAAAAGTTTTGTATGCATTTCTGGAATAAACTTCGTTAATCCCTCAACTGAAAATGCCCTTGGCTTCATAAGTTACAGTCTCGGGAATAAAACCTTAGTTCATTCCCTTATTACATAAATAACTATTATTTTATAACTGTACAACTTACATGGAATGTACAGTTTACATTTGTTGTACTCGAGTTTTCAAATCCACAGACCGACGCATTGCTACTGAACTATCAACCCCATCGCAGTTTAATTATAGTATAAATGTAATAAATAAATATTTATTGAATATTTCAAGTGTACGTGCTATCCCAATCAATGAAACAAGGCGTAATATCGCCCACACTTCCACACACCCACTACGCCACTGTCATCAACCCTATAACCTAATATCAATTCACATTCAAGCGACACACCGCGACCATTAGACCGGGAGCGAGCGCCTTGATACCCACGCTCTACGACGCAACGCACGCATACACATGGACGCGCACCACGGACATGGGAACAACGGTGGCGCTGATTTGTATGTACATCGCGGCGGACGACGATGTGGACACCGGCCACACGGTGCTGCAGGAGATTGTTGTCTATGAAAAAGTTGTAGATGAAGTAGAAGGTCGGAGAGAAGTTAGTCTAGAAAAACTTTACAACTACAAGGTATTCATATCTAAAGATTGATTTTGAGGTAGTTGATATGCTTATTAATCTTGTCTCTACTTTGCTTTACTTTTTCGTTAGTTTTATGCTGATAATCCACTTCAAGTATAAAAACTCAATTCTATATACAGGGTGTTAAAAAAGTTCCGGGACGGTGAAATATCTCGAGAAATACACGTCGAATCAAGAAACAAAAAAAACACGTGTTTCATATTTTGCAAAAACCTATTTAAGCACACCAAACAGAAACCCAAACTCCCACCCCTAGGGGGTGGAGCGGGGGTAACTTTGAAACCTTAAATGGGAACCCCCATTTTTTTATTGCAGATTCGTATTCTGCGAAAAAAATAAGTTAATTTTATCTGAAACTTTTTTCCAATTCGGAATAGATGGCGCTCTATTCGCAGAATACGAATCTGCAATAAAAAATGGGGATTCCCATTTACGGTATCAAAGTTTGACACAATATTATTTTATTTGCCTCAGGAAATTATTTTAGCAAATAGCACGCGATCTCTCTAATTTTCTCTAAATAAATTTTCAAGCACTCAATTTTCTTTTTTTTTACTTTCGCAAAATCACTCGAGTAAACTGACGTCAGATCAAGCCTGTCATCCTATGGAATTGGGATTTATCAGTTTGTTTTAGTGCTTGTTGCTAAAAAAATTAACAGAATAAAAAAATTATCGACAAAATCACTAGGTCTTGTGCTACTACTTATGATAATTGTAGTTGTCTACAAGTAGTGGTAGGATAACAAGAAATTGAGTATTATCAAATTATTAATTTTCCTCCCTAAATAGTTATTTGTGTATTAAGAGCGTAAAGTGATTCTTTGTTACTCGAGCACGGTAATTCCAGCGCGAGCCGAAGGCGAGAGCTGCAATAGTGCAAGAGGAACAAAGACACTTGACGCTCGTGATGCACACATAATTTTTTCTATGATTGCATCTTAAAATTATTTAAAAACGTATACGTACTTAAAATAAATTCGTTCTGTCAACTGTCAATATGGTAAGTTTCTGTTTTGTTTGTATCCCTGGTAACTATTGAAATAAATAAATAAATATATCATCACGCCATTTACCCATTACTGGGTGTGGCACTCTGCCTAAGCAGATCTCGGTAAGTGATATATTTTTTCGCGTGAAGTGCGGTTACCAGCCGTCAAATCACGGCCCTCAAAGATATTAGTGGAGAGGGAGCCACAGGGGTAGATTTAAATTGGTGAAAATTGTTGGTCGGCTGTGGGGATCGAACCAGGGTTCTCAAGATCCACAGGCCGACTCGATACCACTGAGCCACCTACCCCATAAATAAATAAATACGCATTTATAATATTTTTCGCGCGTTGTCATTGGAAACGCGCGCATTTAACGTCTTTTTCGCGCGTTGCCATTGGAGACGCGCAAAAAAGATATTTTTCGATTGTTCCACAGACGTCAACTTTACGATGACAAATGAGAGCGTAATTGGCAATTTTTCATAGTAATCGTAGAAAAAATAAATTTATGTACTTTGAATTGCGATGTGTTAATTTTGAAACAATCATGGGTAATAATACAAAAAGTTTGTAAATAGATTCATTAATTATGCATTGCGTTTCAGTACAAATGAAGCTTAGGTTATACTGATATTTCGAAGACCTCCTGGCAGCAATCACCCGCTGACACATTTCAATACCCAGTCAGTCACGAACCCTTACTCGTCACAGTCCCTGACACTGGCCTCGTCCAGAACTGCACCAGCTCCGTCGTTCGTCGTACCCCGAGCCTAATGAATATTATCAATCTTGTGCCGTTGCTGGTGCCCTGGCTGCATTGCATGGCTGCTCGGTTATTAATAGCACAGCTAAATGACTTATGCGTTAACGTTTGTCCCGTCTTGTTGGTAATGTTGTTGTTCTAGTTGTTGTGTTGTTATGTGTGTGGTTGGGGATGTTGCACGGGTGACGGCTGATGGAAGGGTTTTGCATTTTCAACGGAATCTTTTTTAGATGCTGTTAAAAGCAGGTTAAACTTAAGAAGCAACTGTCTCTTCTTTGTTTGAGGAAATATTGTTATGTTTACCTGACGTATTCATTTTACGGTTTACTGAATCGCAAGAAATTTCAAATTTTGTGAAATAAATTAATATGTCAAGTCAATATAAACATATTTCTTCACACAAATAAGGCATACAAAGAAGTATTTAGCCATCTATTTTAGGCAAGTAAAAAAAGAAATTTGATCGTTGATTGACTCATTTTAAATACAGTGTGTTTCTATACTTGATATCCAAAATTTAAGGACTTATATTACACTATTTTCATTTTAAACTCGAGGGATCGGCATAAAACGATTAAACGTCCCTGTCCCATATAACTACAATGAAATCCATTAGTGCGGCTACCCCATATCGCTTATCGATAGCCAAAATAGGTAAATTTTCAAGGGTCGTATTCAGCCTAAAATTATTCTTGTTTTTTCCTATGATTGACCGTACCGGCGAATGGGGCTGTACAACCCTGTGTGAACCTTGTGAAACCAGTTATGACGGATCATATTTTGAGTTCATTTGTAAACGTAATTGCGGTGCATTTAATTGTTTTATGCCGATCCCTCGAGTTTAAAATGAAAATAGTATACATGGTGTACTAATAAAAGAACAAAGTTTTTTTTTCAAAATTTGCAAAATTAAGTGCAATTTAATTGATATAAATATTAACAGTGGCACTAGTTTGGTAATTATTTCTGATAAATTAATAAATAAATTGCTATTGTAAATTCTATAATAGTCACTTTAGAAATTATACAAAATTGCATAAATGACTATTTGTAGTATTTACAATTACAATTTAATTATAAATATATGGTCTAGCAGTACGGTAGTATAAGCTGTAGTAGATTAAGTTTCTATTGTGTAGAGTAACAAATAAATAAATGATCTTCAAATTTAACTGCATTCTTATTTAGTTTTGTAAATAGTTTCAACATAATCATTTATACCAGTATGAAAATATAGTTTAAATAACATCAAATTGAATTCTCCTTATGTACGTTGCAGATAAAATTGAAAAAGTGTGTAATTTCCTAGTGGTGGTCAGCACTCATTGGCGCCCATTGTGCGGGATCTTGTGCAGGTAAGTATTGCACGTTCCAAGGTAATTTATCATATTGCTCCGTTCGTGAGCGCGAAATAACTCAGCGAAACGCTGTATTTATTACGTCAACGTCTCCATCAGAGACGTGCAGAAACAAAAGTCACCGATGTGCTGGCGGGCCGACCACGGTAATAAATGGACGCGCAGGACAGGAAGACGGGTTCACAGGTTACTACAGTGTTTCTAAACCACCCCACCATATCACTATATATAAATAGTATCTTAAAACCAATTACATCAAGACAAGTAAAACCCCGATAAGAAATGTGTAACGAGAAAATTTATCCTTAAACGTGGGAATACTTAATTATATTTGTGTTTATTAATACTTAAATAACAAGAAATAACCTCAAATATTTTTATGAAGACAAATTATTTCCGGTGGAACAATGTGAGATGTCACTACAGAGCTTGTAAAGAACTAGAGATCTACAGGTTATGATGGAATCCGAATCGTTCGGAGGTAGTTGTACAGTATCTCAAATCAGCAAGGTTTTACAAAAGTAAATTGAATATTTTGTTCCTTACTTTTATATCTGATTGTACATGGATATAATCAAGTACGACTGAATTGCGTGACATGCACTATTTATGTAAAACATGAGTTTTGATTTGGTTATTAAAATTGTAATAAATAAAACAGTTTCTAATTTTCTTGCATTTTTTTTGCCTAATGCTAATTTGAATTACTTTTGAATTACATACTGTTTGAGTAAACTTTAATAAAAAAAATTTAGTCAAAAATGAGAAAGTGACATTTGCCAACATTGGGGACATGCTAAAGCTATTTGGATAATATTTATTTTGCAACGAAAATTTTAACTAAAAGTCAATTTTAAATGCAAAACCAAATCAATGGTTTTGGTATCTGGATGCCTAAAAGTGAACCGCTTCTTGAAACGCAGATGGACATGTGATTCGAGTTTGTTTCGTAAGCCAGCGTTCGCAGGTTCAAATCTCATATAACTAAAAATACAGCTGTCTCAGTGGTTCGTTTTTTATTGTAAGCTCTAAAATTTATATAATACATTTAGGAAGAATTATCTGTTATGCAAAGTAACAAATAAATACATTCGCTTATATCTCTTACAAAACGGAAATTCAAAAATAAATTCCCATAAAATTACATTTTAATACTATTTGGTGATGTATGCCGATTTTACATATCCTAAAGCGATTCAATTTTTAGGACCCCTGTTCTTTCGTTCTTAAAAGAAAACAACATTTTATCAATATTTAATGTTTATAGATAAAGTTAAGCATTAATACACAAAAGTATATTTTCCATAAATCTAAATACTTCTAGGGATTTAAATTTTATAATATTATATTTTAAACTGATTTAAATTTGCTAAATTTGGAAGCTTTTATTTTGGCAAAATATAAAGCTAAAGTGAAGCAAGTTCTGCCAAAAATGCATTTCATGTATAATTTATGTTTTTCCACTTACCCCTAACAACCGACAAATAGACTTTTTTGTTCGAATCTTTAAACGTATTTTAAATTTAAAGCGTCTATATGATGCCCAGTTCCTTACGTTTTTATGATAAAATTTCCCCTGTTGTTGATCACTATTTATTATATTTATGGGTGGTCATAGTTTCGTGGATAGAATACTCAGGTTGCAAACCAGGTCAATCTTGTTGATATTTAATTACAGATATCGTATTGTTCAACTTTTACTTCAACGGACCAATTCTCAATATAGTTTTAGCTAATTCTGAATTTTGGATTAGCTAAACTTAGTCAGATTTCCTGAAATCCAAATGGCAACGACAATATATTGGAGTTTATTTCAACTGTTTTGTAAATATTTTCCTATTACATCTTCCTTATGGTCGATTTTATAAACGAAAAATTAATTTACATTCAAAGTGAGTGAAATTTACTCATTCAAATGACAATCGAAATTTTGGCACAAACTAAATAAATTTAATTCGAATTTGTTAATTTAAATACATTTACTATGGAAGTAAATTTATTCTGCCTTTTATAAAACCAAGAATTAATGAAGTAATTACCTTCAGTTAAGGAGGAAACACTGTTTAGAAACCACTGGTTCATAGAACAAAGTATGCAAGTTCGATTAAAACATTAACGTCATGGTTACACGTACGCGGCGGTGTAAAATTTTCGTAGAGGATATTACCAGGGAATCACGAAAACTCTGACGATGCCGTGCTGGTGCTGGTGTTGCACGCTGTAATTATTGCGAGTGGTGTGAACGGCTAACGGGATCGTCGCTTGACTCAGCGAGCGTCTTGCATAAGTAAACAGGGGTGGAAACTTAAAATTAATTTCATATTAATTATGCTTTACGAAATTATTTTTAACTGCAAACTTTCAGGGAAATTTTAAAAATACATTTTGCTAACATTTTTCTAAGGCAATTCGTCACACGAATAAATGCATCAAACTGTTCTTGTTTTCTTATAAATAAAGTTCGCAATGAACCGGAGTAAACCAGAGTAGAGTTCCAGTTCGTGAAATTGTAATAAATATTGTGTCTGTTCGTGAAGAATAAAGTGCAATAAATAGAACTAGCATTTTTTTTAATAATTTACACACACATACATGCAGGACCCTATTTATACATTTAGGGACAAATAAGTATTGCAGTTATTCGATTGTATTTGTGTCAATGCTCGAAATGTACCGAAGAACACCGGAATGGCTTTCCGGTTTGTGTAATTGTTGTAAATATTGTTCCGGCGTGACAAGACACGAAATGTACTGCAGCACACCGGAATGTTGTTCCGGTTTGTGAAATGTCGTAAATATTGTTCTGCGTCATGATATTATGTTAAATGTTATCCGGTTCGTGTTGAATAAAGTGTTATAAAAATATTTAATTTTTATTATTTTCTTTAATAATTCACACACACAATAGTACATGCACGGTCGTATTTACACTTTTGGGGATACTCACTTTGGCTGCAGTTAATATCTGTAACAAGCAGGGGCGGATCCAGCGGGGGAGGGGGTCATGGGGGTCATAACCCCCACCCCCAAGCATGGACTTTTTTTTCATGTTGGCCCTAATACATAATAATGATGTCATTATTTATGATAACTTAATTTGTTAAACAAATTAAATAGAAAATATTATCTAAGAACTTAAAATTCTAAGATAATTAAGAACTATTGTTTGATTTATTATTCTAATAAATAGCCAAAAACCAATATTTTGTGGGGATATTATTTCGACCCGCAGATGGGAGAGGTATTCTATTTAAGACCTAGTCAAGTATGTGACTACCGACATTTGCACTTAGAAAATCAACTTCTAATTCAATAATTTTTGTATTGTATCGAAGAACCGTTTAGATATTGATACTTTATGATTTAAAAAGTGTTGGCGCTCTTAGGAGAAATTTTTAAGGTGAAAAAAAATGTTGTTATCTAAGTATACTCTAAAGATGATTTAATGTTATTCAATGCGAATGAATGTGATTCCAAAGATGATTTAATGTGATTTAATATGATTCCAAAGACGATTTAATGTGATTGTAAATATTATTTAAAGCAGGAATATAATATGAGCAAATACAAATGTTTTTTATATTTATAAGATGGACAATAACCCCCCACCCCCCAGAGAGAAAATTCACTCCATGACCCCCCCCGTAATTCGAAGTCTGGATCCGCCCCTGGTAACAAGGCTCGATATGTGCCGGAGCACATCGGAATTGTGTTCCGCTTTATTAAAATTGTAATAAATAAAATAGTTTATAATTTTCTTGCGTTTTTTTGCCTAATGCATATTTGAATTATTTCTAAATTAAATATTGTTTAAGTGAACTTTAATAAAAAAAAATTAGTCAACAATTTGAAAGTGACATTAGGCAATATTAGGAAGAAGCTAAAACTATTTAGATAATATTTATTTTGTTACGAAAATTTTAACTTGAAGTCAATTTTAAATGCAAATCCAAATCAATGGTTTTGGTACCTGGATTGTGTTCCGTGTTATGAAATTGTGTAAATGTTGTTTCGGTTTGTAAAATTATTAAAGTTTCTAATAAAGATTAAGATTTCTTCATTTCGGTTCATCAAAAAAAAAAAACAATACGATATTTAAACAATTTTGTGAAACTGCTGTTTCCTTTATTAATTCGCACCATAATTTTGTATCAGCGTGCCGGTTCGTGATATTTTCCATTTCGATTCTTGCTTGTAAATAGGCAAGTTACATAAGGTGATGAATTGTGGAAGTCTAATTTTGATCCTAATCTATAATCAAGTTAAATAGTGCAAATCTCACTGACTTATAACTAAAAATACAAATGCATCTGTGAAGTTTGGAATCCACTATTAGCTGTAGATCATTTATTGTAATGAGGATTAATTTCATATTATGTATCGTTGTAAATAAATAAATTTCATTGCAAATCAAAACTAGGGTTTTTTTTCACTACAATTATGCTGTAATTTTACGGTTGGCAACATTACTTCATTCTAAAACATCGTAATCACTTCTAGATTACAAGAGAAAAGTTTATTCAAAATGGGGTAGGTCCTGAAAGAGGGATTCAAACTCGAGATCTATGGATTCGAATGCCGTAACGCTATCCACACCACCGTACTGTTTGTAGTGTCTTCCTGAATGACACATTAACAAATTAAAATAAATAAGAATTAAATGAAAATTTATAATTAAATTCAATGTATATGTAAATGACTTCATGAATCCGTCGTAAGTATGATTTGAATTAATAATATGGCATAGCTGACATTAATGCAAACTGGTTATGTAATTCGATTTACTTTTATTTACTTAAATAATAACTAATTTCTATGGAGCGGAGTCGAGAAGGGAGTGATGTTTATCCACTGGTAACGACATTTTACGCGTACAAATATTTTACTAGCCGAACAAAATGTCACATTCGGAAATGGGTAAAGTGGTGTAATGTTATATTTATTCAAGTTCAGTTTATGCAAACATTTTATAAGTAATTTAGGAATTGATACTTAGAAAAATAAATGTTACTAGCTTTACGAACAATTTTAAAATTTAATGGCTGGTAGTAAGAGTTCGATTCTAACTTGGTTTTACCTCAAACTGAGCAATGAAACAGTTTATGTTCATAATGATACAAATACAAATATGTTGACATTTATCACATTACAATTTCAACAAAAATTAGTTTTATTTTTACTATTTTTACGTCATTAGAAATAATTAATTATATTTCTTCTAGAACTGTCAAAAAATTTGCATTTTTTTCACTTATATCAATACGTGAAGTACTTGATTTTGTCATCATTTATATTACCATGACAACGCATATTTTGCGAATTATTTTGCACCCTAGTGCGCAAAATGAGTATCTCATACACGCTCCCAAATTATTTGTTGTCAGGTTTCATTGGTTACAACACATCAATAGTATCAAATTAATATTATTCTTTATTGTTTCACTTCAATTTACTTAAATAAATCAATAATTATTGTATTATTCCTTATTTACAGTTGTCGAAAAAAAAATTGTTTGTATTTCGTGGGCAAAATTCTTGTTTTTTGGCGTATTCGAATGACTTTTTTCGTCTCGACCTACGGTCTCGACTAAAATTAACATTCTCGCGCGCATCAAAAGAAAACACTCATTTTGCGCATTTAACACAAAAATAACTATTTTTATAATTTCATTTTTATGTAAGCAACGTAAAGTTTATATATTAAATAATGTTTAAAAGTTTCTACATATTTTAAATAACACTAGTTGGTTTTAGAATCTAATAACGCAGAAATACTATTCTTCTAATAATTCGAGATTCAAGTTGTACAAACAACTTGTTTCCATATATCACCTAAATTAAAAGCTAGAATCAAAGTTAACAGCTAATGTCAAATGATATATAATTCGTTTCTTAACCAATGAGAATTATGTACAACGTTATCACATCTAAATTTCTATTTTAGCTAAAACCAAGTTAGAACCGAGCCGTTACTAGCACACAATATATTTAAAAGTATATCAAGTTTAGTGGTATCTAGTGGATTTGAGAATTCGGGTTCCACAGTCAATAAACAATTTTCATTGCACCAAAATTACTCCTGTGTACCCCTCTCCATTAATTTCTTTAGTAGTTTTGACGACTGGTAATCGCACTACACGAGCATAAATTTATCACTTACCGAAATCTGCTACGGCAGAGTGCCACACTCAATAGGGTAAAAGGCATGATGATATATTTATTTATTTTTCTTTTAAATACTACCTTAAAGGTAAACCCCATTCATTTTTTATCTTTTCCTTACTTCCAGTGTTGTCTTATTGCAGGAGTAATACATGTTACATAATTTGAATTGCTTAACTGTCATTTTAAAATCTTTAAATATTTTAGATTAAGCCAGAAAATTTAGATGTTATAACTTAGTTTTTAATATAAATTAAACCTAACTTTTTCTGGAACAGCTTCAACGTCAGCACCACATAGTAGTTTTTTTTCTTTTTGAGATAATGTAAAATATTTTGTCCCGTAATGTTGTTATGTAGACAATTAACAAATTAATTAAAATTATACCCGGATTCAAAATTATAATGCTCATGCTAATTACATTAATTCTAATACCGTTATAAATATATGAAACTAATTAAAATGCGCACCTAATCAAAAAATGTAATAACTAATTTAACACATTTTCCGTTCCATTAACAAATCGTTTAACATTTTCTCCACGCGCTAATACATTCCGGACATTGGGTCTCGAAGAAACATAACGATGCGAATCTTCTCAAACGAGGAACAACCAACAAGAGAAGAGCTCAGAGCTCAGTTTGGCGTGGTTCACTAAGCAAATAAATAACCCGGTTGGCTTCTCCGCCACTTATGCATATTCAGAACTAGGCGAAAACTGCAGGGGTTTGCTAAACTCGCTCACTTACAACCTACCTATTTATTACTGGAAACGAGTTTGTAATGCTCCAAATTAAAGTTAATTATTTCACTTGGTGCCTTCCTTTGTCGGCATGCAGACCACTTAGTGCAGAAGAGTATTGATGAGCGAGTGAAAAATTAGGTGCGTTTAGAAAAGGTTTACTTTAAAAACAAGAACTAGTTTCAACGTAAACTGTAGCTCACTCAGCGAATAATTATAAACTATACAAGCAAAGTGATAATTGAGTAAATGTAGCTTTACGATATTCGTTTTATTTAGCATTTCTTGTCTACTAAACAGAACAGAATTGGCTCTAGTAATCGTAAGCATTTGTTATTAATGTTATAAAGATTAGAATTTATTATTTAGTTTTTATGTACAAGTATTTTTACATTTGTTCAAATAAAATAAATAAATTACTGGGTGTGGCACTCTATCGTAGTAAATCTTAAAACATGATACATTTATGCGCGTGAAGTCCGGTTACAATCCGTCGAATCACGGCCCCGAAGATGTTAATGAAGACGACAATGGCAATTTTAATGTGGTGAAAACTATTTTTTGCCTGTGGGAATTGAACCCTGATTCTCAAACTTACAGTCTGAGACGATACCACTTAACAATTGCTTTTAACTTTTTTATTTTTATCAAAGTGTTTTATCTTTATCTATTTCGGTTTGCACATAGAAATGCTTCAAATTTTTATCTAGACTAGTGCTTCTCAAAGTAGGCGATATCGCTCCATAAGGGATGTTTTAAATATCCAAGGGGCAAAGGGACGTCGCATTAAACAGTAAAATATTAAACTTTTACTTTTTAAGTAATTGATAACTTACTTAGAAACTATTTTTATGCCTTAATTTATGCAAATAATAGCTATCCCTAGAACTTTATTTTTATGCAGTTTTACTTTTTGCAAAGAATTCAATAAAGTGCAATAAATAGATTTAACGATGTTTTTTAATAATTCACACACATGCATACTGGGTCGTATCTACACTTCGGCTAACAAACATGTATATCAGTTATTTGGCTTCACTTTATATTCGCCACAAGGTTTCAAATGAGCCAGAACAATTACTCGTAATATTATTTTTTCTAACTTCAAGAGATCAATTTGTTCAATTAACTTAAGACAGTCAAGTGGTAAATAGAATACATCTATTGTTAGTATCTAAACTAATATCATTTAACCGGTAACATATCTACAGCTATTTTTGAAAGAACAAGATTTATGTACAGGCATAATTCACCATTTTAATGAAACTTTACAGTAATATACTGGCAATAATGAAAGGTGTCATAAAATTGTATTTATTTGCTACTTAATATCTACTTCCTACCATTGTTATATACATTATAAATCAAAATTATAGTACAAAATACCTATGTGACATTACATTACTAAATTCTATATATTTACAACCGACAAACATTTTTTACCAAATTAAATATACCCCTGTAGCCCTTTAAAGGGTCGTGATTTGACGGCTGGTAACCGCACTTCACGCGAGAAATATACCACTCACCGAGATCTGCTTTAGTAGAGTGCCACACCCAGTAATAGGTAAAAGGCGTGATGATATATATATATATATATATATATATATATATATATATATATATATATAATGAATCGAACCCGGATAGAACTGGCATGTTTATAAGTAACCTGAATCGGAAAATAAACCTTTTCCTATAATATTCCAGAGTGAGAATCATAGCCGAACCAAAATATTAAACCGTTTCGGTGAATCGGTTTTAAAATTGGTTCAGTTCAACTTGATTTATTTATGCAATTACAATAATTATGAGGAAATCTTAAAATGTATTATAATAATAATTTAGAACAAAATCTATATTTTATAGAAGGTATTATAGATTTTTTTATTTTAAGGCAAAGTGCAAAATCAAGAACTCAACACTAGGAGGGAGTAGGTACCATTGAATTAAGTTTATAATTACTTAAAGCATAGTTACATATATGTATTGAAAGCTTTAAAAGAAATAGTTGAAATTTTGAAATGAATCGAATTTACACCTCTATTTATCTTACAAAAATTACGTCATCTTAGTGCCCGCTTATAGAAAATTTCATTGTAATTTCAACTAATACTATTATTACAACTACTTACGTCTGAAGACGTGTAATTTAGAGCAAACATAACCAGACAATTCGTCACACCATCTGTTCAAATCGTTGACGGATTCTCAAACGTTCAAACCCAAGAGATTTCAACGACGTCTAATCTAATTTAAACGTCAACTCAAAATACTCGAAAACTACTTATGTATAATAATTAAAATTCTATCACGTCACAGAGGAATGTCTCGAGTATTCGTTTCCGGAAGATAGGGCCGCGGAGCCAACGAATAAAAAAGCAAATAGGAGTTTATAGATATGAAAGAACTCATGACGAGGAGAAGGGAGAGGAAGGAATGAAGTAGAAGAAGGATTTATGCACGAGTCTATCCGCAAGCATCGTCGGCGGCGATGCATCGCAATGTGGAAATGTCATACTCACGGATCTGTCAAATTACTTCTGTCCGAGTGGAACGACTGGCCGATCTAGTAGGCATGTTTTACACTGCCGGCTATGTTGCCATGTCTACATTGTTGTTAAGTCTCTTATACACCGACCTTGTTATTTATTAATATGGAAGTACTCGTATCTTTAGCAACTACAAAAATTGGAAACTGTTTCTCAATTTTATAAAAGGATAAATAACATCAGATCATAATTCAAATTCGATTTACTGAAATCTAAGGATCTAAGCTGGACAACCGAGCGATTATTTGTGATTTTTAATAACTCGAGTTTAATTTCTTCCAGCCTCTATGTTAAACTGCCTTGAGTTCAATTAAAATAAGAGTTCCGTGGTATGTCAATTAGTAACCATATTTAATTATTACAAAATTGTAAATTTGTAAAAATATTGAAAATTATGTAACAAGACAACTATTAACCAGTTGTACCCACTGAAATGTGTAGTACCTACCTGGAACAAGCATATGTACTACTAACATATTATAGTGGCTAAATGAAGTTTGAATCTAAAATTGAAGTAAACAAATAAATTAAAATATATTTAATGAGTAATTGTACATGAAAAAAATATGTGGATAAAAATAATGAATTATTAAGCACGTAAAAAATAAAGACCAACTGAATGACTGAGACTGGGGCCAATCGGTATATTTTGTCAGTGTTCGGGTGCTATTCGACACGATTCAGGCATTACTTCATTCATTGCGCAAGTTTTAAATAAATATTTTATAAGTTTCATACGTTTAAAGTATTATAATAGCAATTACTTTGTAAGTCAGTAGAAAAATTCAAAACAAAAATAGATCAAGGTACAAAATAAATCTACAAATTAATAAAATAAAGCGTCCTTAGTATAAAACTCATTGGATTAAGTTCGTTCCGACGAAGATACCCGACAGACATAAGCCATATTATATAGGACTTTAGTTTAGTGTATGTATCAGATAGACAGATAGGGAATGGCAGTTCCAAGTAGTATATATTTTAGTGATTGCACCTCTGTTATTTACATTTTGAGTTTTCTTTAAATGAACAATAACATATTGAGATGAATTGCTAAATAGGCAACTACTGTAAGTAAATTTCGATGCGATATTTTTTAGTTAAGGCTGGCGTTTGAAACTATGTAATAGTATTTCTGCTCCAATTTAGAATATATTACTTGAGAAATGTAATTTTATTTTTACAGAAATTGGAATGAGATATCTAGGGAATGATACTATAATATTTTTATAAATTTAAAAATTTATACATAAAAATTATTCAATTATAATATAGTAATAAAAATTAAAATTGTCTTTCTCTACATTTCATTGTCAGAAATACAAATATGTACATATTTCTCTACTAAAATGCACCAAATTTCAAATTAAGAAGAAATGCGATTAATCCATATGCTAAAGTTAAATGTAGGAGAAAAGTTTATCTTGTTTGGATAATTTGACTTGTTTTGAATGAAAATCTATTTTATACTATATAAAGGAAGACGTTTCGGAAATAGGGTCCGTCTCATTATCAAGGCATAATACTCAATTTAAACAATTGTTGAAAAAACAATAAAATAAAATAATTATTAAAAATTGATAAAGAATAAAATAAATAAATATATCATCACGCCTTTTACCCATTACTGGGCGTGGCACTCTGCCGTAGCAGATCTCGGTAAAAGATATTTCTTCGCGTGAAGTGTGGTTACCAGCCGTCATATCACGGCCCTGAAATATGTTAGTGGAGGGGGGGCCACAGGGGTATATTTAAATGAGTAAAAATTGTTTGTCGACTTTGGGGATCGAACCAGGGTTCTCAAAATCCACAGATCGACTCGATACCACTGAGCCACCTGCCCCATATAAAAATTGATGGCTACAATAATTTTAAAAATCAATTAACAATGTTTAACAAATTTATTTTTAAAAAAGGAACACATTACCTCTACATTTAATAATCTCACGGCTTAATAGAAAATTTAGAAACTTCGGATTTTTTCAACTATGTTAAATTTAGTTCAATGTTGAGGCGATATGGTCGGCAGTGAACCGCGCTTGTAGCTACCCTCCGACGGATATACTAAAGGACCATTGTTGTTATCGTTGAGAACTTTTCCGAGATTCGCAGAAATAATTGCACATTACTTGAAGCAAGCATTTTTCGTGCCACTGGACTGATAGATTATAATAATAAATAAAACTTAATCATCATTAAAATGTATTTATATAATTGGAATTGTGTAATAATTCTTTTACTGTTTAATATTATTTTTGCTCATTCTGAAGTAATATATACCCTTCGATTTTTAAGCAACAATTTTAAAATACCCTGTATTTTATGATGCATTTAAATTACTCTTTGGTATTTCGTAGGAACAGGCAATATAGAGTAATAAAATATTACTATCTTTGCACTTCTTTATTCTTTACAATAAATTTATAGAATTATAAGATAACTGTAATATATATGTTAGTAAATATTCTGCTTAAATATTACGAAAACAAACTTTCAAGAAACGAGCAATTTAAGTAAAGAAATGTAGATAAAAACCAAAGATGCAAGACTTGATGTTACAATTGTCGACAAAAATAGCTAACACCTTTGAAACACATGACAAAAATACACCTGAGAATGTGCTTATGATACGCAGGTCAATAAAATTTATGTTAAAATCATCGCTAGAAATAAACAGCAAATTTAACAAGTCATTTGGCAACATCGTGCAAGTGGAAACAACCACGAATGAATTGTGTAATAAATAGAGTTTTTCTCAGTAGCGACGCTTGAATCCTGTACAGAAAAACCTTCTTCCGTAATGGGCATGCATTTCTCTGATCCGCGGCACTCGTACACATACCAAAACTGGTAATTTCTGCGAAGCGTTACATATTTTATAAAATAAACGTAAACGCCAGGCAGCTCAGCTTGGTCGCCATGTCGCAACGTATAAATTTCAATGTACGCCAAATAAAGTTGTCGGACACGATAATGCAAAGTGAACCACACGACGGTCGATGCTAAAGTCATTTCTCGATATCCCAGACGCCGCAACATGCTCGACTTAGAGGATGACGTGCGTTTTCAGCCCTTCTCATATCGTCCATTTCCTAACAGCACCCTCTACCAATATTCCTCTTTAAATTTTACCTTCCACTACTACAACCTACTACAGTAATCCTTTTTGAGTAGTTTTATATATTTAAAATTAAGACGCACTAAAGACGAGTATAACTACCTAAGTTTATGGAGCATGAATTTAGTAGGTTTAGAATTTGTTTATTAAAAGTGCAAGTGAAATAAAACCAACTAAATATAAATGCCATTAAAAATATAGTTGAATTCTAAAACAGAAAGTTAAGGCCCATTGTCTTAATTTCACTAGAAAAAGAAATATAATCCTTTTTAATCGCAAAAATTATCAATTTTGGAGCTAACGCCTCAGCTAGCTGATTTTTAATATTTTAAAAATTTTATTAAATTTATTTTGGTGGAGTATCCAAAAGTGAATTTTCTATAACCTGAGTTCTAAAAGATTTATTACAATAGAAATAAAATAAATATATCATCACACCTTATACCCAATACTGGATGTGACACTCTGCCGTAGAAGATCACGGTAAGTAATATAATTATATGCTTGAAATGCGGTTATCAGCCGTCAAAGCACTATCCTCAAGAATGTTATTGGAGGGAGAGACACAGAGGTAATATTAATTTGGTGAAAATTCACAGCCCGACTCGACACCAAGTACCTCGTATAATGTTGCATACCTTGAGCAGGAATCATCTAAAGGCTACATTCCACCTTGTCCCTTATCAAATCAGTAAACCTTAAGATATTATGAGGTCCATTCCACAGCTAACTGTAATCCTCTTGTAAATTAACGATTCTTTTATTAATCAAACACTACTATACACAATAGCACACAATTTAGTACAATTTACGCAATTATAATATAATTAAATATTCACTGAAACATCCATAAAACAACAAAACTATTCCAACCACTACAGGAGCCCGCACTCAACTAACAAACTATTACAATAATCGTTGCATAGTGTTATAAACTAATTGGTAAGATATGTTGTAACATGTTTGGTAAGGGTCAAATATTTGTATTTAATATTATACTGTAGTAAATATAATATATAAATCCAATAATACATGAATAAACGAATGTACCCAATTTACGATTTTTAAAGATCTTGATACGGTGGCAATACATGGTATATTTTCGGCCGTCAAATAGCTGTGTACAGATAATTTAATCACAACGAAATAGTTATTTGTGTATTAAGAGCGTAAAGTGATTCTTTGTTACTCGAACACGGTAATTGCAGCGCGAGCCGAAGGCGAGAGCTTCAATAGCGTAAGAGGAACAAAGACACTTTACGCTCGTGATACACACATCATTTTTTCTACGATTGCATCTTAAAATTATTAAAAACGTATACGTACTGAAAATAAATTCATTCTGTCAACTATCAATATGGCAAGTTTCTGTTAACGTCTTTTTCGTGCGTTGCCATTGGAGACGCACAAAAAAGATATTTTTCGATTGTTCCACAGAAAACGTCAACTTTACGATGACAAATGAGAGCGTAATTATCAACTTTTCATAGCAATCGTAGAAAAAAGTTATTTTCGTAGATATGTAATTGTAGAGCAGTTAATGTAGAGATGAATTAATAAAATAATTTATAATTTGCTTGAATGGATGCATAGTATATTTTCAGTTGTCAAACTTTTCCATTATTTTCGAGATAATTTCTTTTAACTTGTTTTCAACCAATCATAATGCAAAACACGTGATAATTCAACTAATAAGTAAAATTTTATGATAGAATTCAATATAAATTCATGAGTTTCATAAATTCATTAATCGATAAATGATGAACAAAATCGCAACGAAATTTATGATTTTATGAAATATCTTCCACTTATCACCAAATATTGATGTGATATTGTTTATTATTTACAGATTTACGGATCTATAAATTTATCACAGAATTCAATCAATATATAAATAAAATTCACCCTACAAATAAATTTCATTAAAAATAGAATTTTTTAAAAACATAACAAATTCAAGGTCTCAGGACGACCTCATAATAAGTAATAATATCCCGTGGGAAATTATCAGCTAATCTAAGAACGTTGATATAACGAAATAATTTTATCGTACTCCCAAAGCACGTTGCTTGGTAACCGTCTGACAACTTGCACAGGGGGCTGTTGCCTAAAAGAAGAAGAAGTTAACATTAGATTCTTGAGATATATGCAACTAAGGCCAAAACGTCTTCATTAATAAATGTGAAAATGTATTACACTTTATTCTTATACCTAAAGCATCAAATTCAATCAAATATAGATTTGTCTAATCTCTAAACTAGAAGAATATCTGTCAGTACGATGGTGTGGATAGCGATACAGAATTCGAATCCGGAGATCCCGAGTTCGAATCTCACTCAAGCTAAAAATTATATAGTGCGGACCCTGTACTGTAATTGAAATTAAGTTCCTGTTGTACAGCGTAACATAAATAAATAAATAAATAAACGTCAATTTTGTCATCTGTCATTGGATAAACAAAATACTATTTGTAAGTGTATAAACTTATATTTACTTAGAACTGGTGAGTATAAAAGTTATCATTTCAAAATTTTATTAACTCCAGTCACAATGAATACAACTCTCCATTCAGTATTTCGCAGAATTTTTATTTTCTTCACAAAAATATATTTGCCTTAACGAAAAACGTTTCAAGCAATTTGAAATTAGACAACATCTATCCATTTCCGATATCGTACTTTTTCATGTTTTCACAGTAATGAGTAGAATTATCGGGATAGCAACGAAAAAATTTAGAAAAGATAAATTTAATAAATTTCTTCTGAATATTTTCAATGTAATTCTCATGAATAGGATAAATAGGATTTCAGATAACAAAAACAATATTAGAGTTTAGGTCAGACGATAGGAAAATACAAGGAGAAAATTGAAAATATATCATTGTTTGAGCGAGTATTACGTATCATGAAACTAAGCATGCGAATAGAAGAATGCAATTAATATTATTTAAAAATGTAAGTCTGAAATCAAAAGTAACGCCAAGATTATCAATAGTTCAGCAATGGTGTATTATTAATAGAATAATTAAATAACAGGAGAGAAGATAATTTTTTCCCATTATTGGGTGTAACATTTTGTCGTACCGGATCTCGGTAAATTATATATTTCATTGCGTAAAGTGCAATTACCAGTCGTCAAATCATGGCTCTCAAAAATATTATTGGAAGGAAAGCCACAGGGGTAGTTTTACTGTGATGAAAATAATTTGTCGGCTGTGGGAAACGAACCCGGATTCTCAAATCCACAGGCTGACGCAATAGTACCTACCCCATAATAAAAAAATATTGAAACTTATTAGGAATAAGAAAAGAGTTCAAATTATCATGTGTTATTATTATTTTGCAATGTTTCAAAATCAGCAAGAAGCTGGGTTGAAAACGCACTGGACGAATGTACAAGACACTGGGTAGTAGATGGCGACCAAACTCGTTTAGATGGCTGACCTGTTTCGGGAAACGGGAACATTTTATGTGACAAAAATAAACTGCAACTGCCAGAGTAAGAGTGCAGTGTACAGCTCCGTTGCCTTGTTCTACACATAATTCCTTCTGAAATATATACAAGCACCTAGTTCTAGAGTCTCTTACTGTGATATATGATTATTATTGTATTATTTAGATATTTTATTTAGTTTATTTTTGCATGTTTCAAAGAATATAACTGTTCAATGTTATCTAAGAATTTTAACTGAAATTTGTCTTTAATAAATCACGATTAACAGACGGTCAGAGCAAAAATATAAAAATAAATAAATAAATATATCATCACGCCTTTTACCCATTACTGGGTGTGGCACTCTGGCTAAGAGGATCTCGGTAAGTGATATATTTCTTCGCGTGAAGTGCGGTTACCAGCCGTCGAATCACGGCCCCCAAAGATGTTAGTAGAGGGAGAGTCACAGGGGTAGATTTAATTTGGTGAAAATTGTTTGTCGGCTGTGGGGATCGAACCAGGGTTCTCAAGATCCACAGGCCGACTCGATACCACTGAGCCACCTACCCCATAGCAAAAATATGATGTTACAATATAATGAAACTTTGGAAAGCAATGTATTTTATGTGAAGTATAGCAACAATAAATGCAAAATTTATTTTAACTTGACACAAAAAAAACATAACATCACGCTATATCTCATTAAATAGAGTAGTACGAACTCCTGAAATATTAACAGAACATTAATTATCAGATTCATCAAAATATCAATTCTTGTTCAACATTCTCATCCACAACAAACGATGCTCGTGTCAACCACACTAATGCTCTCACCATACAAGCTTATCCAATCTTCACACGTAAATTCCTTCATCACAAAGTAAACCCTGAATCACATTTATCTATTCGCTCATATACATCTGTTTCATTATTTAAGGCCACTCCTCAAACAAAGAATCTATGAAGATAAGAAACGAAGAGAGCTTTGTCCTGCGCTTATTTTTGAAAGTAAATTCTACACAATTATAGTTAGTCACTCTGTAGTAAAAATTCAATCTCACATTCATCATACACCAATGTATTTCGGAAACGATCTCTTCAAGTATATCCGCACACAACTCGCAAATACCTCATTTCCACAGTAGTTATACGCCGTTCATTTTTCCTCATCCACATCCAACATTCACTACCACACCTCAACGTAGTCATTAACACACCATTATAACCAACAGCCGACAAACAATTTTCACCACATTACCTAAAACTTCCCTTCCACTAACATATTTGTAGGACCTGATTTGACGGCTCGTAACAGCACTTCACGCACATAAATATATCACTTACCGAAATCTACTACAGCAGTTTTCCACACCCAGTAATGGGTAAAAGTAGTAATCATATAATGTTTTAACCAAATTTATATATATTTTTTTATATAACTGGTCTAATTTTCTAAGTAAATAAAATTTCTTATCTCTGCCAAAATTATATAGCCGTACCTATTCATCTATGAACTCAAATAAAAAAAAGATATATTTTGATAACCTCCTATACAAATGAATTTTTTAATTTCTTTGAATCATGATCTTCAATTATTTTTGAGTTGTCCTTAATTTTATATTCATTGTATCAAATACATTTAAAGATTGATTGACTATCAAAGTTTTATTCTAAAATTTAGTTTTAAGAAGCCAACAATCATTAGGAGAAAATATAACATCCAAACTATAATAAGATACACTGTTGAGAAATTGCAACTAAACCAGTGCCGATCCCATTTCTAGGAGTATTTTTAATTGCACGTGATAAAATATTTAAGTATTTCAATTAAAATATAAAATATATCATCACGCATGTTAGCCATTACTGGGTGTGGCACTACACCGCAGCAGATCTCGATAAATGATATATTTATGAGCGTGAAGTGCAGTTACCCTCCTTCAAATCATGCCTCCCAAAGATGTTAGTAGACGAGAAGCCATAGGGGTATTTTTTAATTTAATTGTTTGTCTGTTTTAGATATCAAATCCAGTTTCTCAACTCCACTATCCGAAACTGATCCACCTACCCTATATTTAAGAATAGACTAGTTTAAGAAATTTGTTTCTAAGTGTCTGCAGTCCAACCGGGCATACTCGTATGACAGATATAAATAATTAAATAGCTTATAGGGTAGGTGGCTCAGTAGTATCGAGTCGGCCTGTAGATTTGAAAACCCGGGTTCGATTATCATAGCCGACTACTCCTGTGGCTTCCCCTTCATTAACATCATTGAAGGCTGTGATTTGACGGCTGGTGACCGCACTTCACGCAAAGAAATATATCATTTACTGAGATCTGTTACGACTGAATACTACACCCAGTAATGGATAAAAGACGTCCTAATATATTTATTTATTTAAATAGCTTATAATATAGATATATTAAACAACAAAACCTAATATAATATAAAAACCAGCAGCAACCTTGTTAAACGCTCCAAGGTTTCAATTATCTCGCCACTGTAAAGTAAATAACATATTAAAAGCACGTGCTAATTAATAAACATCAATCTCGTTAACAAGAAACAAAATTAATAAACCTTTTCAATTTATCCTCGTATCACCATCGATAGTTTAATCTCGACACGATGATTTCGCCACCGCCCTCTACGCGAGTTTTCTGTTTTTGCGTTGGTCCGACTGGCCGACAGACCAGCGCATAGATGATTAATATATTAGGTGTAATTAATTTACATGCGGTAAAAACCTGGCTGCATGGCGCCAGAACGTTCACATGCACATGTACACGCATGAACATGTGTGTTCTACTGAAGCGCATGTGGTTTGTAAAACCTTTTATTTACTTGTATCGGTGTATTGGATGGTTCTCATATACAAACGCTTCACGCGAAGAGATATAATTCATTATTTACTTCATTGTGCTTTTTTCAATTTGTACAATTTTGAATGTTTTTATGTATCTACTCACTATTGGAATTAGCGAATAAATTAAACATGTTTTTTACATGTAAATATCTTTGGTAGTTAAATAGAGTTATAGATCAACGATTAGCACGCTTGGATATGGAACGGTGTTCACAAGTAAAAACATTCTACATTTCAACTATAACATAGGTACCTATTATAATATAACTGAACTTAAGAAGACTAGATTGTGTAAACGTATAAGCGTTCAAAAAAAATGTTGCATGAATATGATTGAAGGAATGCTATATTCCAAGTGAGCAGAATAAACAAGCTTATATCAAGAAAGGTATGAATGTGGATCCAACAATAAACAAATGTTCATTGAACTTTTCAAGGGCGTATACTTCTTCATTTAATAGAATATTGCGTAATGTTATATACAGGGTGATTCTGCGAAGACGAACCCCCCCTTAACTTTTTTATTATAAGAAATAGAAAAATTTTCTTCATATTAAAGTTTTAGTATATTAAATATACTATTTTATGACATACATAGAATTTTTTTTATAAAATCAGGTTTACATGATGCGACTATCAACTTTTATTTTTCAAATGGGAACCTAGAATTATTTTATTAAAATAAAGCCCGCCATTTTTTCTCTTTTCAACAATGTATTACTTGTCATAAATGTATATGAAAAAATCGAGATAAATAAGATAATTGAGATATGTTAGAATTAATTTTTATTCATCTATTCAGGTGGCAATGCGAAATAAAACAAAATGTAACAAGGTAAAATTAATGACAACAATGCAGATATTTATTTGTTACTTGTTTCATGTGTTTTGTCATTCATTTTATCTTGTTACATTGTGTTTAATTTCGCATAGCCTCCTAGAATAGTCGAATAAAAAAATTTCTGATATGTCTCAATTATCTTATTTATCTCGATATTTTTCATATACATTTATGACAAGTAATACATCGTTGAAAGAGAAAAAATGGCGGTTTTTATTTTTATAAAATAATTCTAGGTTCCCATTTGAAAAATAAAAGTTGATAGTCGTATCATGTAAACCTGACTTTATAAAAAATTTCTATATGTGTCATAAAATAGTATATTTAATATACTAAAACTTTCATATGAAGAAAATTTGTCTATTTTTTATAATAAGAAAGTTAAGGGGGGGTTCGTCTTCGCAGAATCACCCTGTATATAAATAGGTATGTTTCTATACTATATATCTACGGCGAAAAACAAAATTATCATTTTAAATAACAGCATTTCTTGTTAGCCAATTTTGATGTACACAAACTTGATGAATTAATTTTTATGGCGAAATATACTTATGTAATCTTTCGTTGTGCCTCTATAATTTGATTTATTAAATAGTACACATCTAGATTTTAGTTCGGTTTGCAATCTATGTAACAAGTATAATTAATCAAGGACCATTGCATTATCAAAAATAATGAAGATTGAAATAAAAATTAAAACATATTTTTATTTGTAAAGTTGTTCCTAATAACGTAAATTCATCTTTAATATTGCCATTTTTTATTTAATCTTGTTTATTGTTGTTTATTTCCTCTTTGGGATCGCACTATACAGTGCTTTCTAGTTTTAAAATAGAAGACCTGCTTTCAAGTAATTGCTTATAATTCTACTATAAGCTTCTAGTTCCTTATACGGAATAAGCAAATAAATGACCAATGCAATTTTATTACTTCTATTGAAATTAATTACGATTCTCACCATGTGCAAATTACCCCTCCACTTACGTATTTGGAAATCGCAATTTGATAACCGAAATCTGCTATCTAGTAATAGATAAAATGCCGTGATGAATATTATCATTAATTTATGTAATTTTAGTGTTAATAATTTATATTCCTTACAAGTTACAATTGTAAAGAGATTAAATTAGGTCTTAGTCTTGGAAGAGCACGTCAGGAAATGCATGTAAGATTCGCAACACAACAAGCGCGCATGTTAAGCCTCGTTCATGTCCAGCGCGGAGCATCGAGCGGCCAGCGCTCAGACAAACGGAACAGTATAAACACCCTTATTAAGAGATTGTGAGGAGCATGTTACACGTTACGAGGCATGGACGGGGACGCACCAGACACGAATCAACTCGGTGCAGTCGCAGTCGGGACCGTGAGCTCTGTGTTCAACTGCACGAGAGAAGAGAGAATGAAAGTGGAAGGATTCCTTTCGGTTTCACTTAGCAGCGTAACCCACATGCACAGAGACGGATCGAGAGTAAGGACTTGTGACCCTGATATTCATCACAGAGAACATTCTTACGAGTATGTCTCAAATTCTATACAAAATATTACAAATAATCACAGACAGGACACCGAACCGAACCAGATCTGAAAACCGGTTCAAACCTATGTTTTTTTATGAACCTGAACCCGAATCGATCTGAACCCACTATTTTCGGGTTCACAAAACCGGATTCACTGAACTAACTTTTTTCAATACGGTGTGACATAATAGTAGGCAATTAAAATAAGATTATAGTTTAGAATTGAAATAATTTCCTTCAACAAAAACTTTTTTAAATTTTATTATTTTTATTACATTATTGCATTTCCTATGTTTGAGAAAGTGGCAAATCTGCTGTTATTCATTAGCAATATTCGATACATTATTACAGTAGACTGTTACTAGTTGCGCAGTTAATGAGTAGATCGATATTTATTTACAATACGAATACAGCAGAATTTGAAATATCTGATGAAATATATATATTTTTAACCCGAACCAGAACTGAATTGGTACCGAAGCACAAAAAAAAATCTGAACCCAAACCGAACCTGAACTAATATATCTTTTCATTACTGAACCTGAACTCAAACCGAATCCATTTTCCTGTGGTGTCTGATCCTTGTAAATAATTCATGAAAACGATAATGCAACTTTTAAAGAAATCATTTGTTCTGGATTTGAAAAACTATACAGTGTTGCAAAATTTTAATCTGTCTATTAGGTACCTAGATCAGAATGTACGAATATATTGAAATGGTTATATACTCATCTCAAACCATCTAAGATTTTGAGAGTGTACAGGATCAGGAATTATTTTGCTTCTTACTTCTGTAGCTGAGTGTACATGGGCAGAACAAAATTCGAGGCGACATAAGCTTTGTTTCCCTAATAAAATTGATCATTATTCTGTTGTTAACATAATATTTAATTTTTCTTCTATATTTGAAATATACTCATATAATTTAAGTAAACTTTAAACGAATAATAGAAAAAACTTGGAAAACAATAAAAAATGGCATTAAACAAAGTTAGAAGTAAGTCTAAACTATTGTAAAGTCACACCCAGCAATGGGTAAAAGATGCGATGATATAAGTTTAAAAAATTATAATTGGCAAATTATTTCAAAAGAAATTAATTCACAACAAAAAATTAATAACTACACAAACCCTAATTCAACGTCCATAAACTAAATCAAAATTAGCAACACTAGTGTCATTTGAATAAATTTCATTTAATGTGTAATTATTATTTCTTATTTTAAGTAAATACTTAACAATCGAGACTATGTTTGATACATAATAAAATAAAGAGAACATTTTAAATAACATTAGATTTTAATTACATGGAGAATATAAGCTCAATTGTTAATGACCATTTGACCAGAATTAAAAGATCCCGGATACAAATCCTGGAGATATCCAAATTGTACCAAAAATAAAATTAGATGTCTATTTCATTACTGACACTCTGCCGAGGCAGATTTCGGTAAGCGATATATTTATACACATGAAATTGCCAACAATCAAATCACGAGCCCCAAAAGATAATAATGGAAGGAGAGACACAGGGGTAATTTTAATGTGATGAAAAATATTTATCAGTTGTGGAAATCGAATTTGGGTTCTCAAATTCACAGTCCGACTCGATACCACTGAGCCACCTACCCCATAGATGTCAATGTATATTTTATAAGAATTACACGAATAAACCATGTAGAATCTAGATCCAATACTGCACTGATCTTCCCACCAGCTCTCCTCCATTGTCCACACCCTGTAATAACATCCGCCAGCAAACATCCTCTACGTCTACATCAATGGTTGCAGTATGCATCAGAGTGCAGGTTGCACCAGCACTCCACTTATCGGCAGCGAGGTGCGGGTGTGTGTGTGGTCGTGACGCGGGGTCGCAGGCCACGGGGTCGACGTACCGCGGCAGCAAGCCGTGACCGGGATAACGCGCTTAGTCGGACACTGGGATGCGCAGAGCTGGTGCGTGATGTTGAGGCTGTGGAGGACGTGGGAATCTCTAGGTGGTTACGAAAGGAGGAATATTATGAGGGTTTTAATGCATTGGAGGTGAACATGTACTCATCATAGAAAAACTTCATATTCATCTACCTAAGTTGAAAATAAAATGGTACAACTCTATATGATATAATATTTTCAAAGTATTTAAAATATTTAGTATCGATAACTCAATAACGTATAATAAAACAACATAGAAACGTCACTTTTGTTAGTTTTATGACGGATAAACAGGGGATGGAACTATATCAAATCGATATTGACATCAACTTCATTTTCATAAAACAATAGATTATTAGAAAACTAGGCAACAGGTGTTTATCATGTCAAAATTAATTCAGTCTTTGATAATTCACTTAATGTATAAAATAGTTATTAATGTAATAAGTGTCAAAAGTGTCACTTTATTAGACAGCTTCTGCACGGGCGGTAGATGACTGTTGCGAACCCATGACTGCAATACAGCACATGCTACAATTTTTTCTACAATCGAACTAAACAGCTAAAATATACTAATTAAATTTCAAACTCTAAACACATTTATTTTGATTTGACAATAGGAATGGAAGATCAATTAAATAATTTTTGTTTGGATAACTTGGATTTATTAGATCATTTATATTTGAAACAAAAGTCGACAAAACATGACCGATATATTCAAAATTTTTGTTTAAATTATATTATAAATTATAAATAATTTATATCTTTAAATTCACAAAATAAATAATATATTTTAGACATGTAGTTCAAATTTTGTTTAATTTAAATTTACATTGACTTGAAACTGGAAGCAATTTTTAGTTCAGAAAATCTTTCAAATTTAAATGTTGTATATACATAAATAAATAAATATATAATCACACCTTTTACCCAATATTGGGTGTGACCTTCGAATATTTTCCGCTGTCTGAAAAATTATTTCGAAACAAATTTAGTAGTTCAATATAAGTTGGATATAATATGTTATCTGTTAATATATTTTTTAGACTAAAAAATTGTAGCAGTTATCAAATTAGTTAATAGACAAAAAAAAGGTGTAAAATATTGTAATTGTCTCGAAAATTCTTTCATCTTGGTGTTTATGAAGCTTTTAACTTGTAACTTAATTAAATGTATAAATTTCCGCTATTGCAAGCAATATAACCAATTTGTTATTTTTGAAGAATTTCAGTAATGTATAACGGTCACAATATGTAATACTCGTAAAATCAAGTTGATTTAACAGTATTACTTCAACGTGTACAATTAAAATTTTATTTTGCATTTTACATTCCTTCCTCTTTTAAAGTTTGTTTTAATTTTGCACCATAATAATTTCATCTTATTTATTAGCATGTATCTTTGAAGTCAACGCATAACATAAGAAGACATAACAGTCTTGTAGTATGGTTGTATTCATGTATGACAGCTAGGAAACATCTAATTTTCATGTCACGACATTTAAGGCGATTTTTATCTATGGACAGTTAGATTCTTTTCGAAGAAAAGTTTGACCTCACCTTTACTGTACCCCGACAACTGTTTAGTTAACCACAACTAGACTCAATTAGTTGCGCAAAATCACATTTAATACATACATACATAAATTAGAAATGTACAAGACCAGAATCAAAGTTTGCAGCTGTCAAATGAAGAATTCATTTCATATTTAGTTACTTTGCAAAATGACTTGTGTAATACGTTTGTGAAATTTAGTTACAAATAATTATTATTAAGGACCGATTTTCCCAATTCCCAATAACTATCAGCAAAATAAATGAAAAATATCGCATCAGAACAATATAATTAATACCATTTATATCATGCGATGCGATATTTTTTATATAACCTGCTACTCTAGTTATTTGGAACTTTATCCAGAGATGAAAAAAACCTGGTCTTAATAGTTAAAGTAAACAAAAACAATCTACATGTTTGGCAGAAATGTCATAATGTCAATTATTTCATATAACGAATAGATTAGATTTGTTTTTATAAAGTTAAACCAAGTATGAAATTTAAGTTTTGATTGTGCAAATGCCCAATAGACTTCTACCAACTAACTTATTAAAAATATTTTCATGTAAAACTGTATTTGATATATTTTAGGACTCCCTTCATTTATATTTATAATGCTATTTTCTGACGGAATTTAAATATTAAATTCTAAAATAATTGTTTCTTGTCTTACTTGCTTCATAGTTTTACACAAATACTCGTAAGAGTCTAATGCTTTTTTATTTTCGCGGCCAATCTTTATTTATTTATGTTACTCTGTATAACAGGAACTTAATCCAAATTAGAGTATGGGGTCCGCCCTGATCGATCCACAGTGTTCATATATTTTTAGCTAGAGTAGGATTTGAACTCGGGGTCAGGATCTGTGGATTCGAATGCCGTAACACTATCCACACCACAGTACTATTCGTATAATAGGGAAAGTATTGTGATGGTGATTCTTTTCGATCTTGAGATTTAGATGATTCTTTTCATATTATACTTTACTAAATCCAAAAAACATAGTCCCAAAAAGGCGGCCTGGTGTTCTATCTAAAGCTCTCAAACAGATAATTCTAGTAAATGTTCCACAAATAATGTAATAAGTGATTGTAAAGATTTGTTCAAATTTGTTCAAATTACTTAAAATTAAATAAAAGAAATAAATAAATATATCATCACGCCTTTTACCAATTATTGAATATGGCCCTCTGCCGAAACAGATCTTAGTAAGTATATATTTACTCGCGTGAAGTGTGGTTACCGGCCGTTAAATTACAACCCCCAAAGATGCTAGTGAAGGAAGAGCAACAGGAGTAATTTTAAGGTGGTGAAAACTGTTCGTAAATAAATAAATAAATACATCAACACGCCTTTTACCCATTACTGGGTGTGACACTCTACCTAAGCAGATCTCGGTAAGTAATATATAAGTGCGGTTACCAGGCGTCAAATCACGGCCCGAAAGATATTAGTGGAGGGGGAGCCACAGGAGTAGATTTAAATTGGTGAAAATTGTTTGTCGGCTGTGGGGACCGACCCAGAGTTCTCAAGATCCACAAGCCGACTCGATACCAATGAGTCACCAACCCCATTAAAACTGTCGTCTGATGTGGAAATCGAATGAACAGGCCGACTCGATATCACTTAGTCACCTATACCAAATTTTTGGTAGAGAAAATACTTATCTATTCTTACATACGTAACATTAAACTACGTTTCATCAAATGAGGTAGTACGAACATCTAAAACATTCTTCCATGCCAAACATTCTTATTCTATCACATTACTTTGACTTTATCCACATTCACAATTTTCTTTCATACAACTTCAAATTCGGAATCTGTCATTCACATATCAAATCATTTCATACGCGTATAAAACGAGCAGTTTCGTCTTGTAGGTATATTTGGTTAAACTAAAGGGTACTTCCCATCTAGAGAATATCCCATTGCAATTAATTTCAGTATCGCGTAATCTCGCTGCCAAACTTGCTCCAGGAAGTTTGCTATCGAGAGTCAGAGTCAGTCCCAGCAGCAGCAACAACCGACAACCGGTCGGCTTGACGTCGATGGTTCTCGCTGATCGCACGCGGGTCAGTCTGGGTCTGGTCTGCTTCTGCTCTCTGTTCGTCTGTTGATTAATCGAGCGCGTCACCTCGATCAACAAGCCATACACGGATATTAATAACGTCGACAATTAAAGCGTCAGTAGCCATGTTCCCATGTTTCACGCGACCTGCGCGTGGGAGAGAGAACAAAATCAGAACCGCAGCGGATCCCAAACAACTCAATGTGTTGTTGATAGTGATAATGTGCAGGATGAGTTTTTAAGCACAATATTAAAACTTTATCTATTGTAAAACTTAGAAGTTGATAGTCATTAATATTGTAATACGTTAGTGAAACGTCTTTGTGATCTGTTATTAATTCTAAAATAATAATAAATAGATGATAGACAGTAAACAAACAGAAATTATAATAATATGCAGCTTTTCAAAACTTTTTGATAAAGATATTAGAATAGAAAATACTTTTGCTCTATTTCTGGAGGACGTACTTCTTCGAATAGTTATGAAATATATAGCACGGTAAACCGCGAAGTGTATTTATCAATATGCAAACTGCGTTATTTATTATTTATTTATTTATTCACTCATTTTGGGATCCTGTAAACAGTGCAAGCACTGGTACCCAGGTCTTTAATAATTACATTAAAAAAATTAACAGTTTCATAAAGATTATGATAAATATTTTTGTGTATTAAAAAAGTTTACATTTACATACGTGATTTTGACCACGAAATTAATCTCTTTTTTACAATATTACTTTATTTTATGCTGCTATTAGTAACGGCTGTTAAAACAATTTTGCCGGCCGCTGCTATTTATAATATCTAGTAATGGCCTGTTTCACCGCCAAAACTTAATTTAAATCAAATAAATATATCATCACGCCTTTTATCCATTACTGGGTATGGCACCCTGCCGAAGCAGATCTCGGTAAGTGGTATATTTCTTCGCGTGAAGTGCGGTTATCAGTCGGCATGGTCCCCAAATATGTTAGTGAAGGGGGATCCACAGGGGTAGATTTAATTTGGTAAAAATTGTGTTTCAGTTGTTTTGATCGAACCAAGGTTCTTAAGATTCGCAGGCCGATTCGATACCACTGAGCCACCTACCTATCTTAATTTAAATTTGATTTAAATAAATAAAACCAAAGCAAAATTATAGGTATTATGAAATAAATGATATTGCCGTTAAATATTTGATTTGATTTAGTTATTTAAAATCAATATAAAATTAAACTTTTTGGTGGTGCAACTGGTCATTAAACTGCTAAAATATGACATATTTGTTGAAAATCAATTTAAAAAAAGGCACTGTTTCCTTGTAAACATAGTTACAAAATTATATTTATACGTATAAACATTGAATATATAAACACTAAGAGTTTATATATTCAATGGTATAAAACAGCATTTGAATTAAAATTCCTAGTAAATATTTCTGTTTTTCTAGATACATAATACAATAAAAAATATTTCTGTCTTGGCCGACAACAAAATTTCCATAGGCCAAATGAAATAGCCAATTTAGGCAACCTTAAAACAAGTTTTTACAGTAATTAACCTCGTAAAATAAAATATAACTGAATTAGAGGCAAAATTTTATACTGTGGTTCGCTTTTCGTTTACACATACAATGAAAAATAAAAGTAACTAGACCGAATGAAGTTCTTCCCCAGAAACATGTCGGGTTCGGTTCAAATTCTGGAACTCTGTAATAACTAAAGCCCGGATTTTTAGGCAATTGCCTAGATTCAAATTTTAATATACTTCAGGCAATTTCGTTTTTCTATACATAGGTAATATGTTTACGTGTAATGGAAGGTTTTTTTTTCGTGCCTTAGAACCTATTTTTCTATATTTTGGTTATTGTGCCTATTTTAGCTTATACCGCCTATTTTGCCTATTTTTGTTGCCTATTTAAATTTTTATTGACTAATTCAGTACTCGACATAGTGTTTCAACCTAACCTATAATATTTAAAATACTTACTTTAATCAAGTTTTTGTGTGAGAATTTAAAATGTCGAAAGAAAAAACGTTTTTAGTCAAAATTTTACGTGGCAATACAATTGTGTCTTTGCCATTATCAATGGAGCTGAGGTAACTTAGACGATATGGCTAAATATAAGAACGCTCCTGTCACATTTTGTTATGTCCAACGAAGTTTTCAAATTACAAGCAAGTTCTGACAGACCGAAGACAATCAGTCCCTTTCCGAAAATTGCATTGAGCAATTGCTCGTAATTACCCTACATTATTATTGTTCAGATTGCGTTAATTTTTGTTTAAAATGATTATTTTTTTCTAATGAATACTAGATACGAGTACCAATATTAGAAAAATAATTAGTTTATAATTTTTTTAAAAGATACTATTTACATTTAGGCTGCCTAAAATGCCGCCTATTTTAAAGTAATTACCGGCCTATATGCCTGCTTACTTGGGTGTTTTTAAGAGCCTAAATATCCGGGCTTTAGTAATAACTATCCATCGAATTAAAGTGGTCAGCTGTCTCGTAAATATACTACTTTTCACGTAAAAAGAACTTTTTTGCCTTCAAAAGATAATTATAGTAAAATTAAATTAATGATTGTAGGATCATAAATAAATAAATACTTCCAATATGATGATCAGAGTATGACAAAAATACGAATTTGTTGTTCTAAAATTATAAGTTGGATAAGGAAAAGATCTAATTATCACGCATTAGATAAGCTTTATATCAAATTGAGCAGTGAAAGTTTGGCCAACCCTGCAGCAATAAATTAATGATCACACAAGTTTGCAAAAAGCTCTCATTGCGAACAATATATCTCGTTACTCCTACTCCCACATACCAGGTCAATGTATACCAGAAGCAGCGCTTTGCAATTATTATTAGTTATTTATCTGAGAGACCGTAGCCGGAGCCTGATAAGCTAATTAATGTCTTTCTGCACTGTTCTGTACCCGCTTGGTAGACGACAAAAATACGCGTATTATGCGTTGCACAGCTTTGCTTTCTTTAATTGGTGAGTACAATGTCTGCTGTGCGAGTCGAAAGCTTAACTTCTGTGTTGCCAGTTGTTGCTTTGTTTTATATTAGTATTTTCTAATTATCTTTAATATTTGGTGGCATTTATATTTCTCAGTTTAATGTTTTTTAAATTTTTTAATTAGTATAGAAACCTAATTTTTAGCAGTTTGACATCAGATAAATAAGAAAGAGCTCTGTTTGATAACACGACTCGAGTAATTTGACATTAGACTAAATCGACTTCGGTATCCCGGACTGCTCTTATCAGTTGTTGCCACACAACCACGTTCTTATAAATACAAATTTTTGTTAAAAAACTAACACTTGTATTCAAAGGAAATCGTTAAAGTTAAACAAACAAATATAAATCGCTCTATACCAGAGTTTTCTAAACTTATAACTATCTCATATTCCTTTCGAGAGTTTAGTCGTATCTGCGTACCCATCTCGGTCAAGAATACGATTAATTTTCAGTAATTTTAATTGTTATGTATCAAAAGTGTTTTTATGTATGTGTATCGTACAATATTTTGTAACTATCTTATTGAACTAACGTAAATTAGTATTTCGTAGGCGATATACTTGTTTTTTTTTAGTGCGTTCAACCTTTTCATCTCGACCTAACGTTCTCGACTAAATATAAAAACTCCTTTCGTGCATTTACAAAAATACCTAGTTTAACATCATATTCGTGTTCAGTGACCACAAAATCCTATATATTAATGAAAAATTTCATTAAATTTGTGATTTTAATAATGTTGGTAATTTAAATGACAGCTGATAACTGTCAAGACAATTTTGTCATCACTATCGTGGTTAGCGACCCCAAAAACCCCTAGATATGAAGTATCAAGTCGAAACGTTGAAAATTTTAAAAGTTATGATTAAAGTTCTCTGAAACCTCAAAAATACCATTTAAAATGCATATAAAATCGTAACCCTCTTACAGGCACATATTAATATTATCCAGTAGTTCGTCAGTTTTTCATTATTTTAATTGATATTTCGGGTGGGAACCTAACAAATAACAACCACCCTAATATTTTAAATTATTTAAAATTATGTAATTGAGATTAATATCCTGTTGTATAGAGTAATATAAATAAATAAATAAACTAATTTTAAAATTTGAGATTTGGTGGTGTAACTAGCTATAAATATATCATGTTAAATTGTCTATATACAAGTTGTACTCGTACAAATTAATTTTCATTGCCGTCATTATGAACACTAATATATCAATGCACATTAAATATTAGTATCTTGGAAGTAATAGAATGTACATTACGTTAAAGAAGTGTATGATATCCTTTAAAAAATAACACATACACACTGCTAATCTTTGTAATATAAAATATAATTTTATTGACTCAGATAATTTTATGTATAAATAATGACTTAGAACGTAATAATATAATATTAATGACAATTCAACGCCTCGTCTAACTCTTTAGTATCCTACTAAAGACCAAGTAAAGCATCAACAAAAACGTGAATCTAGCAATAACTTTTATATGACTGCAGTCCAAGTAATTATTTCTTCTTTTCATTCTAACACAGCAGTTTTCACCCTTAATAGTGTGTTGATGCAGTAACTCGGTAGTTAGTTTATTGCTTCACCGTTGTATGCACAACAGTAGCATCAGCAGCAGCAGCAGCAGCAATTCGCGGCGCGCTCAAACACAAGATGAGTGCAAAAGTTAATATCGGCGCTGAGATCCTATAAAGAGCGGCAGCGGCAGGAAGGTGCCGTGATGAGCTACTTAAAAACAAGATTGCTGCATTAACACCGTCCCGGAGATGCCATCGCCCTGTATTGTTTTATTTTCATCGTTGCAGCGGCTCTTTGCATGTTCATTTACTTCTCGATCGGGTGAGGTCGCACTGGAAGAAGCTGTTACTGTTTCAATAGTTTATTTGTATTTAAACGAGAATTATTTTTAGCAAATTTTATTTTGAAACACAGTTAAGACTAAAGAGATCCACTAATGCCACGATTCTTAACCGAGGACGGCGCATCACCATGGATACACTGAAAGATTTCGAGGGATACGTTAATCTATAATAGTTATTTATGTGGCCAGCGTTGTAAATTAATTTTTACGAGAGAGCTGGAAAGTTACGACTATCTAGTGAACCCAGTAAAGATTAATTGTAAGCGTGCTGCGTACAAAGTTTTATTTCCACCTGCACAGTATTTTTTAAATGAATTTTATTAGTTTTATAAAAAGATACATTACATTTTGTAATCAAAGGTTGTTGGTGGTAGGAGAATTTATAGCTAGACGTTGTCATGATATTGTAATTATTGTGATGAGAAAACTACTGTCAGTGTCAACAGTTTCGTGAATTCTAGAAATAAATAATTTTGTATAATGGATTTAATTCCCGACGAAGATTTTGAAGGCGATTTTCTTGCAGTTCAAAATATGATACAAAATATTAATTAATATAAATTAATAACTTTTAATAAGTTTATATTAGTTTTTTTAAGAGCATTGTAAAATTTGACAGGTCACTTCTATGAGCCTGTAAAATTTTACAGGTCTATGCGTTTTAATTATTCATTTACTTACGAGTAGTTACCCTAAATACCTATATAGTGTCATTTACATAGAAAGTGGAAATAAATAGTTATTTTCGAGCTATCGTCTAGTAACATTAGTTTTGTACAACTCAAAATTGCCCAGAAACAACCTGTTTCCGACCTAGGGACTTTGGTAAGATTAACATTGGCATCAACTGACTGTCAGTGTCAATTTTACGTTTGCTTAGATGTTAGAGTTTGAAATTAAATTATTTATTGTAAACTAATTGAATTTGTAGTTGCTGTGTACAACCAATAAAAAATATGTATCCAGGTAGGGAATTTTTCTGGCATTAAATTATTAATAACATTCTTAATAACCTATTGAATATGTACTGGAGTAGACATTAAAAAATTTCAACCTACTAATGTCGCAATTTTTTGTAAGAAAACAATTGAATTATTTATTTTTATTTAATTCTTGTATCCTTGTTTAAGAATGTCCTGATTTTGTCAACATAAACAATCTCTAGTATTTAATATTCGACAAATAAATCAGTAATTTCATATAAATCGGCTCGAAAAATCTTGCCGAACTCACACTTTGCAAGCCTCGCCTTCGTCTCGGTGTGTCAAAACATACTCACACTTGCAAAAATACTGTTTCTGGACTAGTGATACAAATAACTATTGTGCTAAAGGATAGTTAATGTGCGTCAAAGAAAAAGTTCAGCGGCACAGGCTGAAAGCCGAGGCAGACTATTTTCTGAGCGCACCAAATCACTATCATATCACATGGCGATCGTTGCTTAGTTGTTTTAAAACCGGAGTTCATAAGTTACAGGTTTAAATTCTGGCGGTATTCCATTTTTTTCTTTATGATTCAATTTGATTTCCTCAATTTGTTAAGTATTTACTTAAGATAATTTAATTTAAATTAGAAAATATTCCCTTTAAGTAAAAGTGTCACTGCAAATGTCTCTCGTGTTAAGTTTTGGAATCAAGGATTCATAACAAAATATAGAGAAAAATTGGAATAAAATCAAATTTGAATTAAATGACGACTGTAGCTTAGATGGTTTAAATCATATGACCGGAGTTAATAGGCCCCAGATTCAAGTCTTGGCGGTATTTTTTCTCTACATAATTCAATTTGATTTCATCAAGTGTTAAGTATGAATTTAAAATGCTAATTAAATATTAATAGATAAATATTTCCTTTAAGTAACAGTGTCACTGCAACCGACTCTCGTGTCAAGTATTGGAATCAAGGCTGCTTATGGTACATAACAAAATAGAGAGAAAAATTGGAGTAAAATCAAATTTGAATCAAATGGCGATCGAAGCTAAGTTGGTTTAAAGTATATGAGTTCAAGGTCTCAGGTTCAAATCCTGTCGGTATCCCAATTATTCTCTTTATAATTCAATTTTGATTTACCTCCTTTTGTAAACCAAAATGGTTGGTATAGCCGAGTTTCCATTTAAACCGAGCTTGTTGTATTATAAAGAAGGTCCTGTGTATTTACGAGTATTTCTTTTTTTCTATATTTTAAAATCTTTTATTTACTATAAAACTTGTTTCTGTTTTAATAAATATTAATATATGTTATTGCAGCCAAAGTATGAATTACGCTACCTTGCGCGTAACTGTATTTTTGTTTATTTTCTTATTATAACAGCTCCGCGTTTAACATTTTGCTGCGAAACGAGTTAATAATAACAGTAATAGTGCATTCATGAGAAAATTAAGACTGTTTCACTAAAAGCAAAATGAAATTTAGAAGACAACTAGTAATGAAATTTTCATAAATGCACATTTTCCTTGCAGTAACATAACAGTTTTCCACGTCTACACGATCTTAGCAAATGCAACATGTGCTTCATATTTATTATGCAACAACGCTTTGCACATTAGAGCTAGAGCAAAAAATATACTTTATTACAGACCTTTATTAAATTTTTAACGAGGTTTCTTTTGTTAAATATTGACTTATAACTTTAAAGTTTGATTACAAAGTAATCGTACACAGAGATTTATTCCAACTCTACTCGTCATTTTCTATGCATGGAAACAAACTTAAGATGGCAGATAAAAATAATAGTATTTCGCGCACGCTCTCAAATTATTATTTTTTCACATTGCCTTGCTTACAACACATCAATAATATCATATATTTTTTCTTCAACTTACTTAATAGTATGTTATACATCAAGGGAGGGAAACAAGCGATTATTCCCGCAAGGGATAATCGCGCCCTCCCGTGAAGCATATTATACTTTTCGTAACAAGTGCACAAAAATTACTGTCTTACCGGGACAAATGTCAAATATGGGTTGCGTAACTAGTTATCTAGGAAACACCGCAAACAGCTAATAATCGTAGTCTCTAGGGAGAGAAACATCTCCCTAGGGAGAGAAACATCTCCCTAGGGTGAGAAACATGCTACCTAGGGGAGAAAAGCAGCGTTTCTCTCTCTAAAATTAGGGAATAAGAACGTGTTTCTTGTGCATGTGTTACGAAAATTATTATATGATTCTTTTTTGACAGTTCTAGATTCTTTTTTGGCAGTTGTAGAAAAAATAGGGAAAATTTCACATTTTCTAAGTTGTCATCTTTTTTTATCTTTTTTTTCACCATAAATAATATTTTCTGATTTCGAAATTGTACCCCAACCCATTCCACCCTCTCAAATCCTTAGGGGTGTAAAAAAGGAAAAGTGCACATTTTCGAAGATTCGACAAATTTGTTTTTTTCGCAATAAAAAATATCTATAATTTCTCAATTTTTTTTCAATTTTCCCTCTTTCCACCACCAAGGAGGTTGAAATTAACAAATCAATTACAGCTTTTTATGAAGATTGCAATAGTGTAATAAAAAAATGGGGGTCTCCATTTAAGTTTTTGAAATTTACTCCCATCCCGTCTTCCAGGGGAGTGGGGAGTATGTTTGCATATCATGCCTGAATAGTTTTAGACAAATAAAAAAATACGTGTTTTGTAACTTTGTCATCGAATGCTTTGTTCTCGAAATATTTAAGCGTTTCCAGAGTTATTGGACAGCCTGTATAAGGATGTGTTGAAAACAGCGTTATATTTTATATATACGAGAATATGTTATATGCATGGAGAAATGGAGTAGGTACTTGTACGTAGTTCAAGTTAATCCTGTTTTCTTTACATAGTATTTGAAATGTTGTTTTCTATGCATATTTGTACTAAATTATATATAATATTAGAGCGATTATAACTATTATCACCTACTCTACTTTACGCTAATTCTACGAATCACTATTATTAACACATTACATAATTTCTGGAATGCAAAAACAAAATTTCAACCTCAACGCTAACTATTTCATTATTTCACGGTTTGGTGCACGATTTAAACGATAGAGGTTTATGTGTCGCTAGTGTTTCTCGATATTAACTTTTTGTAGTAAATAACGGCACAATCAGCTGTTTGTCTCTGCTGCAGGTTACGTGGGAACTCGCATATGTCGCAGTTGGCCATGGCTTTAAATTTGTTTTGCATATCGAAATTGCTAGCGGCCGTCTGCAACGAATGCAGCAGGCGTTGAGAATTGCATTGTTAATAAAATTCATCATTTGTTTTTGAATTTATGTGCATATGAGAAAGTCTTAATCAAATGTATATAAGGCTAGAATTGGATTGGTGAGTTTGTATAAGCTTGAGCCATTTATTTTTTAAATTACCACTAATCATTTATTTACTTTAATAGACAGTTGTAACTAGAGTAATTGTCTCCACTAGCCAGAATTCATAAACTCAAACATTAACTGGCTGACTTCAATTTCAAAATGTAACGTGATTCAGAAAACCATTATAGGTTGTAAGCTCCCTGTTCTACAAATGGAATTAATTTCATGTTGTACAGAGTAACTAATTACAAAACACTAATTGAGGTGCAAAACCTAAAAATATTTCCCTATTACACTGAACGACCATTACTCATGGCTGGCCAAAAAGGTGAGGGGAAGGGCAAGGGGTGAAAGATAGCTGGGTCAGAGGCTGCAAAGACCCTCAAAAAATAAGAAATAGTTTTATTTCACAAAGCTGCCACATATTTCAAAATGTTAAATAATAATTAGTTATGTTCTTTGTTTAAATTTTAACAAATATGACATAATTATTAATACATTGAACAGGATAACATCTCAATTACAGAAGAATTTTTATAATTGTAGGAATAACAAGAGAGCAGGGAGAGATAACAAAAAATATGTAAATATAAGCCAACTTATCTATACACAATTATTATGAAGTTACTATTAAAAAAATATCTCAACAGTTATAAATTTATTGCAAAAAATAGTTTAATTATATTTCCTAAATTTAAAATGTATTTCACACTTTGTCTGAATTTCATATTTTACCGGTAACATACAAATTAATGGGTACGTACAAATTTATAAATAAATCCAGGAAATATTATACCACAAAAGAATTTATAAATTAAAAAGTTTTGTTCATATAATTTCTTATTTCTTATCCTGGACACGTTTGCGAAAATTCTACGGCACACCAAATATATATAGTTTTTTTCAACCACTTGACAAAAAAGTATACTTTTTGAATGTTTTAAAAATCGTGTATGCAACTAATAATTAAAGTGTCACTTTATTACACAAGCGGCACTCCTACGAATACAATGAAGACACTTTTAACACGAGTTTAAACCACTATTTTTGCTACGAACAAGTTTTATCTAATTATATTGATCTTACTTATTATATTTCAAATGTAATTTTTTTTTGTAGGTTACTGGTTAAGTATGTTTCGTAAGTAAATTAAGTAATAAACATGATTAAAGTAGCTAAAGGGATAGTTTAGGATAATTTGAACTCTATTTGACGGTTCATTCAATCCACAATCTTCAATTTAAGCACAAAATAACACCCAATATTCCTCTCAATTCAAACCGATTCCCTGTCTCCGCTGGGACTGGAAGGATTCTCGGACACGTCAGCAGTTAGACGCACGAGATGAGACACGGGATGTCGGGTCAGGCAACAGGAGTAGGAGCAGGATCGCCTCGCCTCGCCTGACGCCGGATGCTCGATTACCGGAAGTGAATGGAAACAATTTATCAATAACGAAATTCCAGAGACGGCACTGGACCGTGAAGTGGCTCGTGTAATTTAAATCAGGTTGATAGCGTCGCCACGCGCGGCGGACAGGCACGTGAGGCTGCAAGCTTGTATGCACGATAGCGTGAGAGTACAATATTGAAATGAAGGTATTGGCATTTTTAAATAGGAATGCACATCTAGCGGACAGAATTGTAATTGTATTATTATAGGCACATCTGAATGCAATTATAGATGCGGCCATGTTCGTTTTATAGATAAATATTGAGTAATTGACGACGAATTAGCACAAGATTGTAATCATCGACAGATATTTCAACAAAAAAGAAAATCTTATGATAAATAACAAATCTATGATATTGGTAATGCTGCGAATCGAGAATAGCCGAAATTAAACTAAATTTCATCGCGTTTCGTAATTTCTAAATCGTATTGAAGAAGACTTGTTCCGTCTTCTAAATTGTCGATTAGTCTACGAGGTTTTTTAAATTTTTTTAAATGTTACTATTAAAAAATAAACAAATAATGATTTAGGAAAATGTTTTAAGCAATAATATATTGTAATATTAGTGAGGAAAGGGTTAATTGCAAAATAAGTATGAAAGTTGGTGCACGTGCGATAGCGAGTTTCGTAATGGGCTATTTCCATGTATGTTACATACTATTTTTTTTTAATATAAAACGTGAAAATTACATTTTTACGTTTGGGATACGAGAAATTTAATAATTATTTTATATAAATCAAAGGAATTGTATTTGCAAATGCTCATCACATTTCCTTGGTCACTATATCAAATGGTATTTCCCTCACTCAATTTTGTTGTAATAGTAAACGTTTACCTCACTAGTGAGGAAATTTATTTCCTTTCATCATTAATGAGGGAAACGGTTATACTATCACAACTAAATTGAGTGAAGGAAATGTTATTTTCACAAGTAATGTTGCAAAAAGTTGTTTCGTCATTACATATTACCGTTTACGAAATAAACAAAAACTGAAAAAGATCAAAAAGTAAAGATGTAACAGATACAAAGGTACACAGACCGACTTTTTTGCGACTATATATTCGTCAAAATTACGCGATTACAATACTTTTCCTTATAAGGCAGAAAATTAAAAATGTATGTAATAGTTCTAATATATGATCAATTAAAAATAATTTCAAAAAACAAATTAACCAACATCAACTTTTCTCCATTATCTAGTTACTACAGAGTTCGTAGGAAAATAAAACCATTCCTGAGATGGAGCACAAAAACTACCATTTAATCGAACTCGTAGCTCTTATAGTTTCTAATGGTGGCATGGGAAATTTGAACACACTGCATTTCATATGTTATAAATGCGTAGATAATATTTCACTATTTACAATAACCCTATCATTAATTTTGAGACTCTAATGCTCGAATTTCAAGATGAGGTAAAATATGTTTATATCAGATGATTAAAACAAAATGGCATCAATTTGAATGAAAAACAAAGATAGATACAATGAGCATGTTTGAACTTACCACAATCAGTGATATTTTTCGTTATAAATTATGACAGATAATTTGTCAATTGTGGCAGATAATTAATTTTAAATTTATAATTTTGAATCTTATCAATTATTGTAATATTTAAACGGTATAGCTTAAAACGTACCTCAAAATAATTATATTTGAACCAATTACATTTCATTAAAATAATGCTTCTAAATTGAACAATCGATAACAATTTTCTTTAGCGAATTGTGACAAATAATTGTCTAATTAATTACAGATTTAGTTTTTTTCATGGCACGATTTGACTCTATATAATTTATTATTTTTGAATAATATAACTGTTCGCTGCAATTGCACAATATGAAACTAAACAGTATTTGCGCATAAATATCATAAAAATATTTGTTCTCAGACATAATTCTTGTAGGTCAATAATGATAATATCCCCCCAATAAAAATCTCAAAACCGTTAAAAACACAATATTAACATTTCTCTATCAGTAACAGTACTTGTTACTTTCGATTGGCGATTAAAAGCAAAACCACGCTGAAGTCTCACAAAAAACTACAAACAGTTATTCATTCATATCGCGAAACTTTCCAACAAAACCGAAGTGCACGTTGACTAGAATCCCAGACTGCGCTCCAGTCCGAAGAAGGATTAGCGCGGAGGAGATTTGAATAAGTCGTGCTGGTTGTTGCGCATTGACGGTAAATTAGCGGAGATCGCTGAGACTCTGTGGAAGTAGAGGAGTTGTGAGCGCGATGGACAGACAGACATGAACGCGGATGTCTTCAGATGAAGACTAATCCAGATTTCGTTCTCATGTCGCGGTTTTATTCGTGCGATGTCAGCTACAGAAATAAGGACTTATCTGAATACAATGTGGGAAGGAAATGAAATGTATATCTGTAAGTTTAGATTAGTATTTGCTGAAAGCAGTCAACAATATTATTACGTTTGTTTATATTATTATTTTAGACAAATAAAGATACTTCATCATTTCGTTTTCACGAACAATGTGAAATAAGTAACCTGTTAATGTTGCTTTACTTTTATAGAGAAAATAATTGATGATTTAAACAACAATATGTAAACTAATTGATGACGAATGAATAGGGATGTGCCGTGGTCAATTGACCAAAAATATTTGACAGCCAAATAATACGGTCAAATAATCTAAATGGAACCGCACGACATCTGTTGTTCAATAGAAATAGCTACATACTATTATTACATGAATATATCTAGTTTGGTATTCTGGGTTCTGGAAAATTTGCTTACTTTACTTTACAAATAAAATAAATACATATTATTTCATTTCATTACGTCTTTTACTTTATTTTCCCCTTTATTTTGAATTTGATGTGGTTTTGTTTATTATTTGTTGTTGGTTTTTCATTTTCAGTAATATTGAATGTAGTAAACAGTACTATATAAATTAATTACAATTTTAATTGTGATTTTTATTAAATGTTTCTTGGTCAATTGACCGGTCAAATAGTCGGTCAATTGACCGAAAAATATTTGACTGGTCAAATGCACAACCCTACGAATGAACACTCATAATATCATTTTTAGTTCACTAGTAATTAATATCTATTTTAAAATTTTAAATGGAACATACTATATTTTTTTACAAATTAGAAAATTATATGAAATTTGCTTTACAATTATATAAAATAATCTATACGTTATATTAATACAAATTGTAAAATGAATAGTGAGCCATTACTGTGTTTTGAAATAAAATAATTAACTAAAACAACGATAACTTTTATTATTTAACGAAATAATGAGTTTTTATTAACAATATCGATAACAAAAATAGAAATGTTTAAAACAATTTATTTCAACTGAAATGATTTTATAAATATTTAAAATAGGGTCATCAATACATTTTTGTATCTCCGTCTAAACACCAAACTTTTTGCAGGATTAAACAATTTCTGGACGATTTTGAGGTACACAAAGAAAATAGTGTATTTTGAAGAAAGCACAAAAATGCATTTGTAACTATTTCTAATAAATTAGCCAGGGAAGCAATATATTAGTCTCCGTGCACCACCAAATTTAACAATATTCCTAGATTCTTATTTGTATTATACTTACTAAGATTTTGGATCGAGAATATTATAAAAGAATTTCATATTTTAAACTACGTTTAATCATGTTTTTATAAATCTATAACAAAAATTTGAGTAAAGTTTTTCTTCCGAATTTCTTTTATAATTTTGTTTGACCGTCAATATCCGTTTGAAAATTTTTGGTTTTGACAAAAATTTAATTCTAGGATTTACATTCATGGTTAAATCAAGATTTCGCCAGTATCTAATGACATTGAAGTTCATACCTACATACATACATAACATCACGCTATATCCCATAAAATGGGACAGTACAAATCCTTAACACATTCGTCAAATATTCTCATCCTAACACACAATCCTCGCTTCCCCACATTCATAGTTTCTTCCATTCAAGCTCATTTCATCATCACAGTCGGATTCTTTTATTATACATCAAATCTTCAACCACATTCACTCATTACCTCATATATTCCTGTTTTATTATTCTTTCATCCGACGTACGATCAACGAATCTAAAAATATAACCAAGGAAGGAAACGTCGCTTATGCATAAATTTATATATCTGGTAATTTGCGTTTGAATAAGACACAAAAATTATTATAAATAATTATATATATATATATATATATACATAAAATTCTTAATAGAATTGCTGGCTTATGGTACAGTTTTCATGGAATATCTTATAGTATAACAACGTCTTTTGTACAATTAGCACTACAAAGAGAGCTTCAAAGAAAGTCGAGATTAGTGATGCCATGAAATTGAGAAAACAGCATTACTGACGTTTTTCGACCATTTCTCGTCTCAAGACCTCAATTTTCATGTCGTCTGGATTTAGAAACGCAATATACAAAGAGATCCCCAGTAGTCAATTATAAATCTTTGCACAATATGGATGTCTACGATTTATTATTTTTTATATGTTAATCTAGGTAATTTTTATTTGGCGGAAAAGTACTCAGTATTGGAGAAAATAAATATTACTAAAAAAAACCTTATGACGTATGTAGACGAACGGTGACAAAATAAAACATTTGTTGGAGTGAGGTGACCAAGACCGCTATCATTTGTATGGACTCTTCCATGTGAAATTACAGAGATATTCTACTTAAGGGGGTATCACACGTAGGCATTAGTCTGCAACCTATTTCAGAATAGTTTTGGCAACTTTCAACTTTTACTATCAGACATATACGAAGTTGCAATGGTTTTAGGGAATTGCTAAACTTTATATTGGTATGCTGTTTGACTGCTGTCAAATTGAAATACCGCAAAAAAAAATTAGGGTCTTTTATTATTACTACACATCATTGCGTTTGCGTACATTTTTAATCACATAATTTCACAACTTATTCCCCCAATTTTCAAACATATTTGAAAACCAGACTTGAAAAGTTATAAAAATCTACAACTAATTTCAGATATATGCGTACGTAAGATACCCTCTTTACTTACGTACGTCAAATATTTGCGATTATTTTGGAGAGGTGTACTTTGAATTTTTCATTTGAAAATATGTTATATTTCATTATTATTATTATAACTTTATGTTTAAAATTGATATGTGATACAAATTTATTGGCAATCCCAATTAGGAGGCAATAATCTAGAAGAATCAGGCAAACAATAAGACTACAGGGATGTAAGTTTGAGGCGATTATCCGTAGCCCCCCGTTCCCATAAACACGCGGTGATCTGTCCGCAGTCGCCAGTAATAACCAGCCGTAATACAGGAACCTGAACAGCAGCTAGAAATAATTATATATAATCTGGTTTGTTATTTCAAATTTTTGACGAAGCGTGTGAATCAAGATGGCGCATAAAAGACACGATGATTTGATTCATTATAACAAGACATTAAAATTCATGATTACATTCAAGAAGATTACGCGAAATCGACAAAAATCATACCAATAAATTTGCATAATTAACTAAATATAATAGTCTGTTATTCAATAGATGCGCTACATACCTACCAGAGACCTACGTGTAATAATGCAAAATGCAGTAAATTACTGGATATTAAACTTCATATACGCGTACATTGATTTACTAAAGAATGGGTGTTATTAAACTACACTTTACACACTCTTCTTTCCCGCTTTTTGTGTGAGTAATTATTTGTTTTATGGCTGTAAGTATTATTGATTAATAATGCATGGTTTATGTTTATGGCAGTGTTTATTTGTCATAAATTAATAATAATTATAGTATGTACTACTCGTATAATGCAGAGACGAAGAGCGATGAATTAGCAGATATTTTTATGGTTAAATTATACTGCAAGTAAAATAATTTCTCATTATATTGCAAACGGAACACTTTAGTTTTATGAATAAAAAACGTAGTTAAATTAATTCAAATGCACAATTTTATAGGAATTCTCAATCGCTAACAATAAGAGCATATTTCTCGTCCCGCTAGGTTCACTATTGAACTACCTACTTATGATAGTAAGAGTACGGACAAGTGACTGGTTATTGTCTATTGGTAATCCAAAGTGTGCTTGCATTTATTTTTAAATGATACTATCTGTAGAATTATGAAATATATTTGACAGTGATTGACAGTGACAAGTAATTTGACAAAAAGAAAAACTACATACAAAACGGTGAGCTTGCAGTGCTACAGATTGCATTAATAGTACGGAGAATAATAATAATAATAATAATATTTAATTAAAAGTGTAAAAAAGTAATAACAAAATTTAAGAAGAATTTGTCCAATACATCGAAAATACCTATATTCAAATTTTATACAAAGTTATGTGTTCTAAAACATTTTAAAAGAAATTTATAATTTTTTTAACGAAGATTACATTCAATTCTTTATTGACAAATAATATATTTTTAGAACTTATAATTAACATATTCTATCGATTAACTTTCTTGTATGCCAACTGGTCTAATAAAAAATTGCCACAATTTAAAAGAAATTATTGTAAAAATGTTTGTTGTATTCCGAATTGAAATTGCAAATAATTAGAATAATTGAGAACAGTAACAAATTAATGTATATTCCTATATAAATTATTCATAAGGACATATATGGTGGCACTAAATGAATGAATGCTTAAGAATATTATGAGAAAATAATAATACACGAGGTGTGTTAGAAAATTAATTAACCTGACTTTGTATTTACCAAAGTTTTTTATATTTTCAAACAACAATATTATTCCCTTCAAAGTAGTTCCTATCGGCATCTATACATCGGCGTCGTTGTTCCCAGTCTTGGTAGGAGCGCTGGAAGGCTTCAACCGGTATGGCCTTTAGCATATCTGTCATATTCTTTTGGATATTGTTCACAGTCCCAAAATGACGTTCTTTTAAGACATTTTTCAATTTTGGAAAAAGAAAAAAGTTACAAGGACAGAGATCAGGTGAATAGGGGGGTTGAAGAACCACAGGGATGTCTTTTGAGGTCAAAATTCCGTGATGGAGATGGCCGTGTGACAGACCTTTCGCATGTGCAAATCTTCTGTCAAAATTTAATGTACGGTGAAACTGTTTAAGTTTAACTGGTCTCTCATCATCCTTATTGTTAAACAACGGTCTGATCTGACAAAAACCCTCACATGTTCGACGTTTTCTTCGGTTTTTGAAGTTGAAGGCCTCCCTGAGCGAGGTTCATCTTCAACGTATTCTCGGCCTTTCAAAAATGATTTGTACCAACGTAAAGCTTGGGCTCTTGATACGAAATATTCCTCATAGGCCTGTTTCAACTTATCAAAGGTCACACTAGCGCTCTCAAAATTCACGTGGAAACACGGACAAAGGAACTGGAGGGGATTAACACACATACCTAGTGAAGGAGAACAACATAGAGTTGCCAGAACGCTCGCTGTGTTGCCAGTCTCATTACTTTTCTAACACACCTCGTATGAACATATTTTAATATAATAATAGTATTTATAATTTCATTGTTCACAAATTATCCGTACGTTTTATAGTATAGAATTCATATTGACAGTATTATTTTGTCATAACAGTTACTCTTAATAACAAAATGTTATAACATTTTAAACTTCTTGTTCGTACTCTTAGCTTATTTAGTTACTTTAGTTTTAACTATAAATGATAATTATTCAATGGGATTTAAAATAATAAATTTATCTACTGTGTGTGGCATTCTGCCCTAGCAGATCTTGATAAGTGATATATTTATATGTGGCCACTAAAGATCTTAGTGGAGGGGAAGCCATAGGGATAAATTTAAAATGATGAAAATTATTTGTCTGCTGTGTTAATCGAGCCCGTGTTCTCAAATCCACAGTTCGACGCAATACCACTGAGGTATCTATCCTATAAATAAGATTTTGTACGTCGCTGAATAATACAGAAACATATGTTGAAGAAAACAATCTCATTTAATTTTATTCATCAATTTTACTGTACCTTAATTAATATTTTAAAGCAGAACTGTCTTAGTTAACATTGCGTAATATTATGTTTCATTTATAAAGCGATATTTATTATTAACATTTATATTAAGACCTAAGCTAAGCATTTAAGCTTTATTAGACAGTGTTTATGCTGGAAAATAATATATGATGATTTTAATTAAGCACTTCAAAACATAATAATATTTTTAATAGTTATATCAAGGGTTGAAACTGGCTGTTTACAGATTGATGTTCTTTTGTGGGGCTGTTTTAAACCAATCAAAAACACGATTATAAAATGCCGCCGATAAACAAACAAATTGTAATTTTTCCTGAAAACCCCTCCATGATTACACATTCATATTTATATTAATCATCATTTCGAAATTAAATTTGTAAATAAATTTCCCAACATAATTTGCGTGAAAAATGTGTATGCACTTCGGCCGCGAAATAATTTAGTGCGCTCAGATAATAGTCTGCCGCGGCCGCCTAACTTTTTCTTCGATACACACAAACAATCATTTCGCGTCCTAGTTACACTAATTACTTTTTCAAATTTTTACTGTTAGCAACGATCTACAAAGATGCAGTTATGCACTTTTATTAAATGTTGGATTCTATATTTGTAATGTTCATATTTCCTTTTGTGTTTTTGAAATGAATTTCATCTTCACACGAGCAATGTTTTGCATGAACATTAATAAAAAAAGGTGTTGAGTATTATTAAAAAGTAAATTACATATTCGTGTAAAACTGGTGCATTATTTGACTTCTGAGATTTAATAAACTCTATGCTGAATGTTAAATAATTTCATCATGCATAATGGATACTTTGCACCAGAAAAAGAACAGAAAATTTATCGCGGACTGCTTATTTTAGAGATATTTCAAACATACGCGGTTCTTCTTGACACGGAATAATATTTCTAGAAACTTTTTTTTCTTTTCTTTTCAGTAAAAAGTACAAAGTTTAACCGTCTAGTAAAGTTCATGTATTCTTATTAAGTCGTGCGCTTCTAAAAAAAAGCAAATGACATTTAAAGTTATTCCTCGTGCCACGTGCCTGCAAAATAACGTTTCTCATCGGCTTCTTATATTGTATAAAATATGACATTAAATGTAACATAAAAATTCTATTTTAAGTTCATGCTTCGATAGCCGTTGTAAAATATAAATTTAAAGTTAATGTCATGTCTGTAAAATTAACGACAAATTATACAAGTAGTCATAACTACATCTGCACAACAGGACATTAATCCTAATTACAATATAGGGAATCAACTGTTTACTTTGGCATCAGAATCTGTTTCATTAGGGTGTTTTAGAACTAGTGTAATAAAATATCATTTGAGTAAAAAATGTCATATGAACATATGTACCATTCCCATACAAAAACAGAAAATTTTTAAATTTCGTAGACACTAAAAAAAAAACAAAATGTACAATAACAAAATTAAATCTTGATTTAAATTATCATTGTTGCACCTTATTTATTTCACAAGGGATGAATTTAGTGCTGCGCAATATGCAGATATTATATATTTATGGATAACACAATTTGAGCATTTATTGTAAAAAATTTATAAATTTTTTCTTATCTCATATTATGATAACCTATCTTGTTCCATATTTTGTTACATTACTTTATGTTTAGTATACGAGTTAATTTGTTTGTATTATTGTCTTATTTTATGTTTTGTTGCCAAACCATGTTTTGACAACTCGATATTTATTCTAAAAATTCGCTGTTACTTATAAAATTATGACTTCTTGTGTTTTGGTGACCAAAAGAAATAAGATCTATTTTCATGAACATTTTATCCTTTATTAAATTTGGTTCCACTAGTTCTGAAATAGAATGCATATATTTTTAAGGTTTGAACACGTCAACTTTCGCTTATGAGGCGCAAGTTTTATCTATTGAGCCAGGATTGCTTGAATATGGAATTTTCTTCGATGGCAATAATAATGGTATTAGTTTTTTATGTGACTTGTTTTATGGCGAAATGTAAACATCTCATATGCAGCAAATAGATTTTGACCCTTTTTAATATTATCTACTTTCACCTTTATTGTTTAAGGCTTTACTTTCAAACTATTTAATCTATTTACTATTTAATTGAATGAGGATGCAGATCTAGGTATTAATTAGACTCGGCGCAATTGAAAAATTAAATTATTATTTAACTAAAATAACTAAATAACAATATAAAAAGAAAAACAGATTGATGAAATAACTAATAGATTATAGAGGCTGTTTCATTATTATTCAATATATTATTTGATGTACATTTCATTAGAATGCAAAAAGATTTTTTATACAATTGTCATAAAATGTTCACTAATATCAATTCGCGAAGTACGAGATTTTTTTCATCATTTATATTACCATGACAACGCGTATTTTTCGCATTATTTTGTAACCTAAAGAGCAAAATAAGTATCTTGTGCTCTGTTTTGCATCCTAGTGCGTAAAATGAGTATGTCGCGCACGCCCCCAAATTATTTTTTGTTAGGTTGCATTAGCTACAACACATCAATAGTATCAAATTCATATTATTTGTTCATTGTTTTCCTTCAATTTACTTAAATCAATAAATACTGTATTATTCTTTTTTACAGTTGTAGAAAAAATGTTGTTTGTATTTCGTGGGCAAAATTCTTGTTTTTCAGCTGAATTGTCAAAATAATATAAACTCGCTCCAGAAATAATGTGCACATTATTTCCTGAAGGATATTTTAAATGGTCAAATTCTTTCGATTGTGATAAAACAATATTTTTGTGATTAAAAACATAAACTGATATTTCTCATATTTACATCATCGGGGAAATTTTTCTAAATATAAAACAGATATCTAGTACTTGCACAGACCTTAAATAAAAAAGCTTAACACCATAGCTTACCTGACATTTTAAACTACAAACTATATTTAAGACATAACCACGAATCATTTAAATTTATTGTACATAGGACATTACTAAAGTAACATAGTATAGTAGATATTATTTTAAGTTAACTTTGAATCAATTTTTGCCTTTTGAGAACAAAATTATAGTACTTTTAATTAATCAATTAGGTAAGATTTATCTAGTAGCCAATAATTACAAGATGACGCATAATTGGCGTTGTAATTCTGGACTAATTCCAAGCTCTTTGGAAATGAACAATAATTTAAATCTACAAGTAGTAATGATGCTCGGAAAGGAAAAAGTATTTCACAAATGCAAATTAGTCTATAAAAGTCTATGCGCTGTAATTGCAGAAAACTTCTTCGTTGAATCGAACAACTGTTTAAGAAAAAAATAGTCAACAATCTAAGAAATGATATTGACATGAGAGGAACAGTTGATTCCCAGTAAACGGATAATGAAATAATTTCTTAATCCATTATAGGCAAGAGTCTATATTTGGGCAGATATTCTCAACGCTCAAAAACAAGCACATCATGTAGAATAAGCAGTAAATGAGAAGATAATGGTACACTCATAAATTCACAACAAGAATTCAAAGAAAAATTTAATTGAGCAAACAACTGATTCAATAGATCATTCTCTTCTTTTTCCGTACACAAATTACAATACAGCTTGAGCTACTTACAAATGCAGAAAAATGAGAAGGAGCATAAAAACAATATTATGAGTATAATTAAATCTTAAAAACAAGATTTCACAAATATACCTTACCATTAATAGCATTGACGTTCAGTAAAACTATAATTACTGAAACCAAATCCATCATAAAGAACCAAGTCTGTTAATTACAAATGAGTAATTAATAAATAAATAAGAGTCATTCACCAAGTAACAAAGCGAGTGGAGTTTCCGACGTTGCCAGGTCTGGCAATTGCCGCGGTGTAGTTTATTGATGATAGACAGGTAATTAATTATGCATCATTAATATAGAGCGAGCTGTCGCGATGTTACGTAACAGTTTCGGTACCGCAGGCGAAAACGTGCAACACATCGAGGATCGAGCAGCCTATGTCTGTGCAGGGAACAAGTGAGCAGCGTTGTTGCGAACTTTGCTGATTTGCCTGAGGAGATTTGTGATCTGTCGCAAAGAGATATTCAGCTCAAGTACGAGCTTGATAAGTGTTGTAAGACGTTCTCAGTACATCATGATATTGAAATTTGAACGTTTAAATATCCATTTGAAATAATGTCAAACGATTTTTAATTTTACTACACCGTAAATATTATACGAGTATTTAAAAATAGGAATAGAATATCACAAAACGAACCTATTGCATGGATTACTTGGCTTTTTTATAACAATTAATTTTATTTAGGAAAATAAGAAGACATTTCAAAAATAAAGTTGAACATGTGTTACAGCTAATAATCATTTATAATTAAATAAAGTAAACAACAAGGTAAAAGACAAAAAACTAAATATAATCAACTTTTATCTTCGTGCGTTGCATTATCTACTCTACCACTGGCCAATCAGAAGTCAGAATTTTTGCATAACCTGGGAGATGATCATTTGATGTTCTAGTAATCGGTGATCAATATTATCAATCGTTATCTGTCAGAACTGAACGTGTACTTGTTTAAGCTTGCTGTTACATTAAAATAGATTGCAAAGTAGTACAATTCATAGAAATTTATAAATCTATATATAATAAATCGTCGAAAGATTATAAATATCCAATGCTATTCAATTCACAGATTGGAAGTTCAACAAAAATGTCAAAGTCCTATAATATCATCTGATTGGATGATGATAACAACTTGTGCTTTTCGCTTGCGTTACTTTTTACTTCATTTCAACTGCGTTACCTCTTACGTTTCTTCATTATAAATCCAGTTTTAGGTTGGTTTCATTTTCAAGTCAAAAAAATCTTATATAAATCAAAACAAAATTGACCTACAAATTATTTACGGATGAATTTCTATCTTACAATAATTATTGTCATGTTAACACTTTTAGCAGTACTTTTCCACTAGACCAAGAGATGTAATAAAAACCCCTGTAACTAAGATAAGATGTTCATTGCTCTTGTATTCTTCTGTCTCAATACATGTAACCACGTTAATAATAAATATATATATATTTTTAAATAAATTAAAACAAAATATTTAGTTTACATGAACAACAGTCTAAAATTATTAATTTACATTATAAATTTTGTAAAATTAAACAAATATAAATTAAAACGTTTTTTATCCTAACGGATTTGTTTTACATTGTTTTTATGACAACCATCAGTTCGATAATTTAATCTGAATAAGTCAATAACAGCAAAATTATTAAGTAGAAAAAATGAGTCGATAGCCTAAAACAATAATATCTACTCATCACTTCTAAACTTTTCAGTTTAGCTTAACCACGGAACAGGCACAAACATAAACAATTATCACTAATTTTGATCTATTATCATTAATGTCAGTTACTATGTACTAGTTCAAATTTTGATCGATCAAATAGAAACGTAAGTTAACAATTCTATGTACGTAATTATACATTGTATTACCGTGCCTTGTAAATTGATTAGCACAACATTTTAATGGTTTACATCAATTTTGACTCATGCATCATTATTCATTCCATTCGCATAGGTTTTTTCCTTTCCATATAGAATTATTTCTCTGAAATTTTCAACTATTTTGGAGTAGATGACTCATAAGTAACACTACCCAACTGTCACTCATCGATTTAAATGAAACTTGGCACACTAACTGAACTAGAAAAATATTGAAGCCCTATTTTATTTTTTTTATGGGTACAAACCTCCCCTGATAGGTGGTAAAAGAAAGAATCGCCATAAATGAAATTAAATAATACCAAAATATTACGCGTTCAACATTGGTTACCCAGGGGTTTTTGAGATCGCCAAAATCTATTATCGGGGTAATTTTGATTATATACACTTTTTTAAGGTGTTAAAACGAGGATGGGAGAATGAAATTACGATATTCAACTGAAATAGAGTTTTAAGTTGAAAACTAGTTACTCGGGGATTTTTGGGGTCGCTGAATCTATTTTCGAGGTTACCCTTGGGTAACCAATGTTGACCGCGTAATATTTTGGTATTATTTAATTTCAGTTATGGCGATTCTTGCTTTTACCACCTTTCAGGGGTGGTTTATACTCCTAAGACGCAACTTCGGTATCGTGTCGGCCCGTGGATTTCCACAGCAGACAATTTTCACCACGTTAAAACTTTGGGGCGGTGATTTGACTGTTGGTAATTGCACTTTACTTGAAGTAATATATCACTTACCAAGATCTGCAACGGCAGAGTGCCACATCTAGTAATGGGTAAAAGGCGTGATGATACGAGTATATATTTATGTTTTATTATTTTACTCTTAAATGATCTATGATTTTTTTAAAAATAATCATGCCTTTTACCCATTACTGGGTAAGTGATATATTTATGCGCGTGAAGTACGGTTTCCAGTTCCCAAAGATGTTAGTGGCATGGGAGAGGCACAAGGGTAATTTTAATGTGGTAAAAATTGATCGTTCATATATTTTCATCAATCTTTCTATCCACAGACGCTCATGACTCTAAATCTAAACCTTTACATTAATTGCAGTTTTGAGCTCGGTTTTAAGGTAATTAGTAGATAATATTACTGCATAAATTAAAATTATGCGGCTATATTTTATAGATATAAGCTAAGTACGAAAGATAACCAAGTAAAAAATTTATAATTAGGTAGACAGATTGCGCTGAAATATGTTTTTATGTGCATGGTCTACAAAACAAACAAAACACGAATCGTAAACCTTCAAATACACAGTGTAGTTCTATATATAAGTAAATTACGAATATGACTTATTTAATGACCTTGTAAACAGTATGTAAATATAAACAAATATGCGAGTACATATCAATTGTAATAACAATAAACTAGCAATGTAAATTACCTCGAGGTAAAATAATTCCATCAAAAATAAAATATTTTATTATTAATAATTATGCAGTGTTTAACGATAATGAAGACTGAGAGTGTGTGGTCGCTTTGAGGAATAAAACGAACTATTTCCAAGGTTTGTAGGTAACTTGCAGCCCCCGGTAATTTACTTTGTGTTCATCAGAAGTGCAGCCAGAGCATTGAGCGAAGGATTGTCGTAACTATGTTCATATATCGTCATTAGTTTATAGTCATTAACTACCTGTCGTCCCCATAGAACCTACTGCTCGCTAATGAATATTTGGCTTCAGAACTTGCCTCCAAATTGGTATTGAGTATTAATTTATACTTAAGTTATTACTGTTTATGTAAATGTTATTACTACACAAAGACAATGCATGACTGACTGGGTACTTATTTAAATGCAATGTTGATATTTGTTTGATACAACAAATACAAATAAATAAATATATAACCATTACTGGGTCTGGCACTCTGCCGTAAGCAAATCTCGGTAAGTGATATATTTCTTCGCGTGAAGTGAGGTTATCAGTCGTCAAATCACGGCCTCCAAAGATGTTAGTGGAGCCACAGGGGTAGATTTTAAATTGGTGAAAATTGTTTGTCGACTGTAGGGATCGAACCAGGGTTCTCAAGATCCACAGGCCGACTCTATACCACTGAGCCACCTACCCCATAATACAACGAATACAATTATACGAAATGTGATATCCGAAACCAAGTCCGAATCTAAATGTATGATCATTTTATTTACTTATTTATTTGTTATTTACATATTATCATTTAATTTTGATTATTCAGTCCTGAAAGAGATCTTAGTCAAATCGAAACGTTGGTGTGAGTAAATTTTATGTGACAAAATATGTGGCTAATTATTTTCATAATTTATAAAACGAACTCAAATACTATAAAAAATATAAAGTTCTATGTATTATTTGAAAAATAAAGTTAAGTTATAGTGACAGATGCAAGAAGTTAACTTCACCCCGTATTTATGTCAGTTATTTATCTTCACATCGTGACTAACACGTTTGAAGTCATATGTTGTCAACATGTTATTTAGCGTCATAGAAAGCATTACGCTAAATGATATTTTAATAACGGGAATAGAAAAATATACTAATTTATTTATTCATTAATCATTGAAGCACCCAGTAAAAGTTAATTTTCCATCAATTCCCAATAACCAATAACAGCCATCCAGTATCTGACATCACCCTAACAACTTATCCTAAATCCAAAACAGAATCAATTACTAGTCAACAGAGCAGAGCTCCAACAATCAAGCTACACGAGGCCAGGCCTAGCCGGGCGATATTACAGATGTAAACTAAATTGAACAAGGGCTGCGCGGAGCCGTGGGACGCGTGGGAGGAGGTGCAGTGAATCTCGGCGTTGTCGGCGACGTGGCACGATGAATCAATTAGGAAGTCATATCAGTGGCCGCATCAGCCACTGAGCCAAGTCCAGGCTCCAACGAATTCCAAATTGAACGCAAAAGATAATTGCGCAGATTTCCATACTAATACGTTACAGAAACTTCATTATAAATCCTAATTGAACAAGATACACTATTAAACGTGGATGTATTGGGGCTTGGTGCGGCGTCGAAGTGCTGGATGTCCCTGTGGTCGTGCGCGCGAACTCGAAGCAAAACACAGAGATAAACTCTAAGGGAAATCGAATATAAAAAAAAGTATTCTTCTTGGTAAGTTGCATAAATAAAACACACATTATTGAGTGTGCGTTAAATGCGGCTACCAACCGTCAAATCACGGCCTGCAAAAATGTTACGAGCCATAGGGTACTTTGAATGTGGAATAGGATTTATCGACTGCGGGAATCGAACTCGGTTTCTCAAATCCACAACTCGAACAAACTGACATTAGGTAAAATTCCTTGGCCTAAGAACTCCGGATTTTACCATGATTGTGCTTATTGGTAAGTAAAAATATTAAGTGCTTGACAATAAAGATTTATCTACAGAAAATCTGAGAGATTGCGAAGTATTTGATAAGGTACAATACAATAAAATAATATTGTGTCAAATTGACATCATAATAAATTAACAGCACATTTAGTGAAATTTTATTTTAATAACGGAATTTTATTAGTGTAAAACTGCTAATCAGTTGAATTTTCAAATGGTTTGCATTATGTTTCATTGAAAGCTGAGAAGTTAGAGACTTTTATTTACAACGCAAACTTGGTTGCTTGGCAACCGTAGGTAGAGCGGTTTTGTCTATGTCGTTTGCTCCATTCTGTTAGTAATAAACTGTAAGTTAAGAAAATCAAAGTTTAGTCTAATGAAAAGAAGAAACTCGAATGGTAATTGTTAAAATAATTTAATGAATTTATACATTAAAATTATATCAGTAATTATTTGATTATATAATATAAACATTTAACTATTTTAAACACATTTATATGTATAATTATTATACATAATTGACTTGCAAATTTTTTTCATGTATATTCTATAAAATCGCCAACATTTATTATTTTTTTCATATTAAAGGCCCAATCTGTGAATATATTAGCAATTTTTCTACTGATAGCCAATAAGATTTTTCAATATAAAATACTTCAAATTGTTTCCGAATTGACTGTTTTCAACTATTAGATTTAATTGTTTCTACCGAAACTTCTCCGAAACTATTTTTATTATCCCTTATTACGAATAATGCAACAATTGTTTTGACATTTATATGTTTTTTTTTTGTAAACAATTCCATGGTTTTTATTTATAAAAATTATCTTATTGTGGAGGTGAAGATAAACATACTATTATATCGCTGGAAAACTTTTGCCTTCCTTGTTTTATCGCTGAGGAAGTAGTAAATTTGAGATTTCATATGGAATTTTTATATACGAGTGAAAATTATTATTAAACTGAGCTTAGTTTTTAAATGTTTTACATTGGTCGAAAACAGATCAAGGGATATTATCATGTGAAGCATAAAATTTTTGTAATAAAAATGAGGATATAAAACCAGCGCGAATTCTTGTATTAAGGAAGCGTTGATAATAATAAATTGAATCGACGATTAAAGAATAAATGAATGATTTCAATTGAAAGCAGTAAACGAGGAAAAGACTATTGAATGTATTAAACGGCAGGATAGAAATGTATGCAGGATGAATATGATGTGTAAATGGTTATAAGTGTTTCAATGTTTACACAACCAGGGTTTCATGAAAACGACATAAAATGTTGAAAATATTTCTTACTTGTTCATTATTTTCAATACAAAATTTTATAGATTAATTCTACAACAACTAAAACATTGAGCATACCTCATCTATGACCTATCAATATCACATATCTATATCCTAATATCGCATTCAAAAAGTATTACTGCTAGCTTATTACCCTTCAATCACCTAATCCTCTCAAACCTTTCGTTCGCTCATCAGATGAAGGAAGATTTATCGACAGGCACCATCAGTTCATTAGACAAACACTCGTCCTCCGGAACAAGTGAGTCCTGCCCTGGGCGACAACGACAGCGTCGTGGCGTGATGGACGGGGCGCAAGCAGACACCGTGCCGAGCGTCGGCGTGCTTTCGACAGATAAGGTGCTGCCGTCACCACCGTCGACATGTTGCGGTCGCCGGCTACATGTTGTTGCCCTGGTGATGTTGATGCCGATCTGACGTGCATGATGGTGTGATGTGTCAAGTTGCTTTGATTTTGTGTTGTTTTATAGCAAAAAATATTGATAGAAAATCTGGCATTCTCGATGAAATTAGATATAGTCATGGCTTGTTGTTGTACTTCAATTTTTAGAATCGCTAGAGCTCTTCAAAATATCGAATCGAATGTTTGGGGTAGGTGGCTCACTGGTATCGAGAACCAGGGTTCGATTCCCACAGCCAACAAACAATTTCACCAATTTAAATCTACCCCTGTGGCTTCCACTCCACTAACATCTTTGAGGGCCGTGATTTGACACATTTTACGCGAAGAAATATATCACTTACCGATACCTGCTACGGCTGGGTGCCACATCCAGTAATAGGTAAAAGACGTGATAAATATTAATTTTTATTTAATATTTGGTAGTACTTGTTTACTTATGAAACTTTTTACAACAATCTCAAAAATGTGATATCATTTCAAACAAATTAATTAAATAATCTAATTACAAACGCTTCTAAGACCCAAGATGCATAATACGTTGCTAGCTAATCACGCGAAAAAGTTGAACTGGAATAAAAAAAATGCATTTAAGAAATATCAAAACCAATGGCAACGCGCGAAAAAGATGTTAAGTGTGCGCGTTTTCAATGGCATCGCGCGAAACAGATATTAAATGCACGCTTATTTTAATAGTTACCCGGGATACAAACAAAACAGAAATTTATCATACTGACAGTTGACAGAACGAATTTATTTTCAATACGCATATGTTTTTTAATAATTTTAAGATGCAATCGTAGAAAAATTCTGTGTGTACCACGAGCGTAAAGTATCTTTGTTCCTGCAATTACCGTGCTCGATTATCAAAGACTCACTTTACGCTCTTAATACATAAATAACTATGTCTTACATATTTGTCAAATACGAAGTTGATGGATTTATTACTATTATTTAATATTTGTCATTAAACTGTATTGTTATAACAATAATCACAATTTTTCTCTATCGGTAAATGACTTACTATATCCCTGTTACCAAATGCTAGTGGTAGAAAAAAATATTTATTTACGTTCATGATGAAACAATTTTAAATATATATATATATATATATATATATATATATATATATATATATATATATATATATATATATATATATATAAATTTAATTCAGTCAAGCTGATGCTTATTTTATCAATTTAATTTTATTACTAATGGTTATGGAAACACGTTTTATTAATTTGTGAGAACCAGCTACCTAACCGTAATATTACATTATATATGTACAGTATGTAATTTAAAATCATGTTTTATTGAATCAATCCAGTTTATGGCAATAATTGCCTCCTTCGTTGGTGGCAAGAGATAAAGGTGCGAAGCCATCAGAATGCGAAAAAACAATCATAAAATTAACCAACAGAAAAAAGAATATAATGCAGCAGAATTATTACATCTGTTATTTAAGCAGATTGTAGCTCCTGGCTCTTATAATAGATAAATCTAAGAACAAATGAAGCGCTGGCCATAAAACATCATTATGCATCAGATGCACCCGACCGCAAATTGAAAAGTTTCTCTTTGTAGGTAACTATGCATCGTCTCCATATAAAACTATCTAGAAAGAAGCGTAAATATGCATCAGCAATGATGGCTTGCACGCATAGTTACATTATAAAACCCACAATAAATTTCCCAGTCGCGTTGCGATTCATTGCAGAACTTTAGTATTTAATTTTCATAATGACTTACAAAACACGAAATAAACTCGAGTTTTATGATTAATAACTGGCTGCTGGGCGCATAAAAAGCTCGATTAATTACCTGTTTACACAAGAAGTTCCGACTTCATTGCGCGGCAAATGTGCTTCTTGTGCTGTTGATGCTTGCTACTATCACAGACTTCGGAATAAATGGACACAAGAGTTTTAACACCTACCGTTATAGACTTTCATATGAGCACGGCTTTTTTTTTTATTTGAGGATATTATAATGAGTGTTTCGGTAACTATGATCATTGACACCCAGGTACATTGGTTTTGTTACATTTTGTTACTATATATGGTTACATTTTATTTGATTGATCCTAGATATTTTTGTATACATTAATTGTTCGAAGGAATATTAGGGTCTTGTCTAGCGTGTCGGGATCGTTACCTAGGGCTTCTTTGAGGGAGTTTGGAATGTTCATCTGGCGGCGTTCGTTGGTGTATACATTTAAACTTTATTATATAACAAAAATTATGTATACTTAGTCAAATTTTACAAAACATAAAAGTACATAAATAACATTACACAATATCCTATCAGCTGGAGTAGCACAGAATATACAAATTCATAACAGAACAACGTAACACACAATATACGAGCTTCGCAACTTTTAAACAATAAAATGACAAGTGATAATTGTGAGCTGCACTTATCTCTTTCAATTCTCTGATCAGGTATCACTAGCACGTCATGTATACCTTTCACAATTTCACAATAAGTTTTCTCGTAAACTTTAAATAATCGATTTAAATAAATTGGATTATTTCAATTTCTTGTCTAGACTAACCCCATTATACCTCATCGCCAAACATTTCTATCCTGGCATACTATTTTGCATATGTTAGCACATTATAATTGCTAGTGAGCAGATTCTAAGTTTTTTGCTAAATTTTGTACGAATTATTTAAAAAGAAGTCATTTGATATATATTACTATCTATTTTTTTGGAATCTTTATGCTTATTTTTAACCTAGAGCTGTTCTAAAATTATAATTAGGGCATTTATTATTTATATCTACAAAATGGATAAATATCAGTTCTATAAAAAAAAAGTTCAATTTTACGACAGCAGCGTCGATATTCATCGAAAATATAAAATATATACCGGATATCTACTTTATCTTTTTATTATTATACGAGTATAAGAAACACAATGGTAAAATATTCATTTTAGAACAAATACATATCAAAGATGATCAGAATTAAAAACTGCCTTCAATGAGTCGAAATTTATAAATTTAATACTTGGTACATTACTTAATTATCGACACAATTCAATCAAGAATAAGTTTAATTTTATTATATTATTTTGGTATTAATAAAAATTATTGAATTTTTCAAAAGTTTGACTATTTATTATACTCTTTGTTCAAGTTAATGCTCTTTTTGACCAAGTTTTGAGCTTTTCAAAAAAGTTGTGCGTATTTATCTTCCCTCTAAAAATCACATTGTATTACATGAAAATAGTGTAACAGGAACAAAGACACTTTACGCTCGTGATATACACATAATTTTTTCTACGATTGCATCTTAGATTATTAAAAAAAGTACACGTACTGAAAATAAATTCGTTCTGTCAACTGTCAATATGACAAGTTTCTGTTTTGTTTATATACCTGGTAACTATTGCAATAAGCGCGCATTTAACATTTTTTTCGCACGTGGCCAAGATATTTTTCCATTTTTGTATAGAAAACATCAACTTTACGATGACAAATGACAGCGTAATTGTCATCTTTTCATATCAATCGTAGATAAAATACATTTTAAAAACATAGAAGTAAACGGCAGTAATGTTTTTACATAATTTGCTAATATTTTTAGTTTAATGTATAATTGAAGATATAAAACCAAAATTTTAGGTTAGGCAAGGTTAAAACGACAAAACAAAAACACAAATTTGAAGATTGCAAACTTTCTGTTTCTTCTGCAAACTTAAAACTATAGCTGAATATTGCCTGACGTTATAACGACTAATAGTGAATAAGTGAAGAGCTGTAAATAAGGCTTTGAATTCACAAAAAAAATGTTTTGTCTGTGGAATGAAAGACTCTAAATACAAATAAATGAGCTTATATTCTTGCATACCAGCCCATTTATTGAGAATGTGGATGAAGTGAGAGTGGTCTGCCAAACAGGAATGCTTGGTGAAGATTAATTTCAGAACATATCTAATAAACAAATGTTTAGTGGTTCATGCTACTCCATTTTACTTATATCTCTAACTTTATACATAATATATTACTTTATTTTTCGTTACTTTACTGGTGTTAATTTTTATTTTGTGAAATAGAATGAAATATTTAAATGTAACAGCAGCCATAAGCTGCACTTTAGTTAAAGGAAAATAAAACAGTATTACTATTATTATTTTATGCGCCATTGCATGAAGTTATGTATGTTAGCTCTGTACGAGTAAACTTATATCTGAAAGTCTCGAAAGTCTTTGACTTCTTACATCTATTCCTCATAACGTTCAAGTTTTTTGATTGTCCGTTAATTTGGACCTCCATGCTAGCAACAAAGCCTCTACTACTCATGCGCAGTAAAAGCGAGCATATATGGGCAGCGCAACCGCGCAAAGCTTGTAATCGATGGGTAATCGTGGGATAATCGCGCAGTAATCGCCGATGTACGCTCGCTGCCGCTGCAAGAACTAATCTGCGTCATGTGTTCAAACACGGCACTGGAGCTTCAAGCTGCCGGTTGTTGTGTAACTCTCTGTACTTGCAAAGGTTTTTGTAGGACTAACTGGCTTATTGTTTATTTTAATGGATAATTGTGACAATTCTGGTTTAGCATATTTAGGTAAATGCAAACTAATTTGGTACATTGCATTGTATTTGTATTCATAGTTGCCTCATATATCCAGTCCTCAAAATTTACTGCTATTTGGTATAAGAGTGCTTCATTTAAATACGGATCTAAAAGAATAAATGTAAGGGATTGTTGTTTTGTTGATATCGGAGTATCCCAATTGATAAAACTAATGTAAAACTTAAAATACAAATAAATATATTATCAAGTCATTTACATAGTAAGTGTAGCACTCTGCCGTAGTAGATCTCAGTAAGTGATATATTTATACGCATAAAGAAAAGTTACCAGTCGTAAAATTATAGCTCCAAAAGATTTTAGTAGATGGGAAGCCAGAGAGATACATTTAATTTTGGTAAAACTTTTTGTCGGCTGTAGGAATCCAATTTGGGTGCTCAAATCAACAAGCCGAATCGATGACAAAAACTTGTATAAATAAAGAGAAAGATTGTGTTTGAGTGGTTCGGATTCCACTATTAGCTATAGATCCTCTGTTCTACAGTTGGGATTCAGTTCCTCTTGTGTAGAGTCAGGGCCGTATAAACCACGGAGTCATGGAGGCATAGCTCCAGGGCCCCCGACGTTTAGGGGCCCTGTCCAGCGGATATCTATTTATCAAATGTACATCACTATTTGAAAAATTTATTATACTAATTATAAAAAATACGTCTTTCATTTCAACTTGTGCGAGTAAATTATACACAATATTTATCAATTGCAAACCAAGCTGCTCTAGGAACTTTGATTTCTAATTGTCAAAATTTTACTATAAATTTTTATAATAATACTTGTAACAATTGTGGCTCTTCCCTATCTAAAAATATTGTTTTTTAGTTCAAATATCAAATCTAACCTAAAATAGATTAATTAATTTAAGCATTTTATGTTGTTATAATCTTACTTTTTCATTGAACTAAGCTATATTCCACAATAAGTGGACTTTTAAAAAAAATAAAGTTCAGTTTAAAAAGTAGGGAGGAGGAAGCTCAATAATTAATTTGGCACCAGGTTTCCGATTGCCTTAATTCGATCCTGTGTAGAGTAACAAAATAAATCAATATAAATAGCTATTACGGATATTTATTTCATCACTACGCCGTACAAAAAAGGAATCAGTTTTTGCAAATGAGTACATAATAATTCATTTTTCACACGGTCGTAAAGAAATCCTATTAAAATCATACTTAAAAGTAGCATTAACGTGCACCTTGATGACACAGATTTTATCATTAATTCAATCAATAATCATCAACACGATAATCATAACATTTAGAAATCATTCGGACTGTTATAATAAACCAACATTACCATAAACACATTCCACATAACCGCCTACTACAAATCAGAGCACCAGTTTGATAAACCATGTGCAAATAACAGCACAGTCGATACAAACAAACAACTAGCATCGGAAGATGTGTATAATTAACACAGATATCGCGGGTAACTACGACCGAGGTCGAACTCAGTCCCGAGGGGGCGGCGTGATTCATTTTCGCTGCTGCACAAAAACCAACATGGATATAATACATGAGGGTATAATAATCGGAGACTCGCGACGAAGCGACTAAAGTATCGACAGTAATGCGTTGCGTGCTGGTTTATGTCGCTGATGTTGCTACTGCAGCAGTAAACTCTTAACTGGCAAAGTTTTTTTAGTTGGGCGTTGGGCGTAAATTAATTTCACTTACTGATTTGGTATGACAGGAGATGAACTAAGATGTGGAATGGAATGCGTCTTACCTGAAACAATAAAAATTAATTAATATATGAATAAGTAAATAAATTTGATGCGTATCTATTAATATTTTACAAAACCAGTACGACGATATTGTCAACTCAAAGTACCAATGACAAACAATTTCATGTATGACGGCATATTGGGTCTGTAACTACAGTCGAATTTTAAGAAACAAGTTATAAAATAAGTAAATTAGACATTATGTTAGGTCATAATAAAATTAATTAATTAATGAGGTGGCTCAGTGGTATCGAATCGTCCTGTGGATCTTGAGATTTCTGGTTCGATCCCCACACCAAATTAAATCTACCCCTGTGACCTCTCCCTACACTAACTAACTTTGGGTTGACGGCTGGTAACCGCACTTCACTGGAAGAAATATATCACTTACCGAGATCTGTTTAGGCAGAGTACCACACTCGGCAATGGGTAAAAGGCGTGATGATATATTTATTTATTTATATAATAAAAATAAAAACGGCAAATAAACTTTTAGTTTTATTGTTTATTAAATTTAAAATTTAAATTGCATTTTACGTGAGGTCAGGTCACAGTATAAAACCTCTCTTTCTATTATCTCTGCTTGTCTCTCGGCGTTGAAACTATGGAATGACAGATATCACGTGATATACGTTTATTCTGTTGCATTAAATAATTGGTTATTGGTGTAACACATATCCACCTCCAATGACTTTTTACCATAAAAATGCGTTCTGTACTAAGCTCAGGCATGGTTAGGGATTCAATCAGTTCCAAAATTGATGAAACCCCTGAAAAAAAATCTACAGTCATGCAGATTTTCGTCGCAACAAGCAGTTGTGATCATGACGACAAAAAAATCCGGTAAAATCATAGTCACTAATCGTAATTTTTATCATATCATGAAATTAGGAAAAACATTGTACGATATACGTACTGAAGTGTATTGTACAACACAATACTTATAACTCAAATAACTACTATTTATTTTTTCAATCACTAAATTGTTTATTTTTCTGTATACAAATAAATCCAATCGTATGCGTGTGAAACATCGCACCATCACACCGCTCCCAGACATAGAAACAAATCTCTTCTACACATTTGTCCATCCAAGCCACCTTTGCACGAAATTCATCTTCCTATCAAGTCACAGCGTTAAATCCATGGCGTCTACCGCAGTACAGCGAATGCTATTCATTGCAACCAGCCTCCCATAGGTAGCTGTGCTCGTTCGCAGTTTTATGGTAATGAAAATTAAATCTGCCGCCACTGATTGTGCAAATGTGTCTAGATCTGCTAGTGTTCGCCATTGTGAAGCTAATATGGAAGTTTGTTGTTGATAACGCTGGATAGGGACGGTGAATGCAATGGCGGAGATAGGAAGTATTCCTAAGAGGGGACTGATTTTTTTTTATAGTCTTGTTCTTATGAGGAATGTTCTTTTTTTGAATGAATAACGAAATTTGAATGCCTCTTAATCGGTAGAAACAAGTTTTACAATTCAAAATGTAATTGATTTAATTAACAGCTAATTTAAATTTTGACAGACTAGAGAGACTCTGGCAATGATAGTTTGATTGAAGTGCTTCATAATTTTGTAAATAAGAATGAAGAATAATCAGCAATAACTGTTATTTATAAATAAATATATCATCACACTTTTTACTTGGAGTGACATTTTGACATAGCAGACATCAATAGGTGATATAATTATGCACATGAAGTGCGATTATTAGTCGTCAAATCACAGCCCCAAAACATGGTATCAAGGGTAATTAGGTGGTGAAAACTATCGGCTGTGGCCATCGAATCCAGATTCTCAAATTTACAGTCCGACTCAATAGAACTGACAAGTAACACTACCCAACTGTCACTCACCGATTTAAATTAAATTTGGCACACTAATAGAACTCGAAAAAATATTGAACCCCTATTTTTTTCTTCCGGAAGTTGCTTTTTAGGGGTACAAACCACCCCTGAAAGGTGGTAAAAGCAAGAATCGCCATAAATGAAATTAAATAATACCAAAATATTACGCGTTCAACTTTGGTTACTCAGGAGTTTTTGAGATCGCTAAATCTATTTTCGGAGTCATTTTGATCATATGCACTTTTTTAAGGGGTTATAAAAAAGGATGGGGGGGGGACGATATTACGATATTCAACTGAAATAGTGTTTTAGGTTCAAACTTAGTTACTCGAGGGCTTTTGGGGTCGCTGTATCTATTTTCGAGGTTACCCTTGGATAACCAATGTTGAACACGTAATATTTTGGTATTATGTAATTTCATTTATAGCGATTCTTGCTTTTACCACCTTTCGGGGGTGGTTTGTAACCCTAAAAAGCAACTTCCGGAAGATAAAAAATAGGGGTTCAATATTTTTTAGAGTTCTGTTAGTGTGCCAAGTTTCATTAAAATCGTTGAGTGACAGTTGGGTAGTGTTACTTGTGAAACTCCGTAACTATTATTTATAAATGTTGATAATCATATATCATCTTGCTTTTTCATAGTTTGAACGGAAGCTTTTTTGCTATTATAGGTCTTATTATTTTTTAATTATTATTACTAATCCTCCAATTTATACGAGTATATCCTCTAATATTTGATAAGGAGCGAAACCCGGAAACATTTTATATACAGGTGTTTTAATACTTTGAGCAAAATATACAAGGGTATATTTCATTTGATATTTTAATTGCCATAAAAATATTTTTGCCGAAATTCGTAAAAATAATTGCATATAACTTGAAGCAAACATTTTCCGTGCCACTGGGCTGGTAGGTTATACTAAAATTCATTACCGGGCTGTCAGCTACTTTGGTGGGCTCTTCTAAACCAATCAAAAAACATGATTACAAAATACCGCCGGTAAATATATAACATGTTACTGTTTCTGAAAATATCTCCTTGGTTACACATTTATATGTATAATAACCATAAGTTCGAAATTAAATTTGTAATAAATTTTGAAGTTTATACATGAACATTATGTAATTGTGTGAAAAATTTTGTGTCACCTCGGCCGCGAAATGATTTGGTGCACATAGAAAATATTATGCCTCGGCCGCACCACTTTTTCTTCGATGCACACATACGATCATTTCGCGACCGAGATACACAAATAACTATTTCGGTTTTGTTAAATTTTTCATAAATTAAGCAAATAAAGACGCCTATTGGTTTAGAGGACATTACTTTTGAGTGGACAGTAAAACCTTTAACACTGGAGAGAGAAACCTTTAACTCCGGAACTAATTTTGAGACAGTGTGCAATAATTTGAGAACTGCTGGTCGTGAACTGGCTTACCAGTGGCTGCTAAAACCACGTTATCTTAAAAGTTTCCTTACTTGCACTTTTGACTACAGAATCATAATGTGAGTGCAGCTATTGCATACAAAAACTTTCCAAGACCTGGTCTGTATTTGTATTCCAGTCGCATTCGCCATATGCATAGTAATTTGTAAATGTGTTTCTGTAACGAGTAATCTGGTCCGTATTAAAATGCACACGGAGTGATTCAATGATTTATAACAGCACTTTGCCGCTTTGATAAAGTTCCTTGGAGGCTGTCAGCTCGACTGCTGCATAAGAAACAGTCAAAATTAACGTCTTAATAACATGTGTATAATGTGTAGTGCCGGGCGTAGGGTTATAGTGGCGGTGCCGCGCGAGAACTAAGAGGAAAAATAAATAATTATATAGATAAACAGCGTGGTGATTACTGGCGCTGGAGATGCTATGGGATGAAATAGGAAAGTGAATGTAATGTGGTCGGGTCTGCATCGCCGGACGAGTGTTTACGTTGTAATATGTGCGGGAGATTTACTTATCAAATTTATTTTATGAGGAGTGGAGCTTCTAGTTTTCTTATCGCTTTATTCTATTTTGTTTTGCACCTTTTAAAATACCTATTGAAATTCTTGCACTTGGCAAATTAAAAATTGAAAGTGGAACGATGATTATGTAGGATTTATCACATACATACATACATATACAGGGTGTTTCTATACCTCTGCACGAAACTTTAAGGACATATATAATTTGATATACAGATTATAGAACAATTTTTTTTTTCAATTCACAAAAATATTTCTTGCCTAGCGAACATTTTTAGTGTCACTGGTTTAATTAGGAATTTTGCGCGGCTTCTCCATACACTAACAGCATATCCACTACTTCACTGTTGCTATATATTTTTCTCAAATTTCTCCCACAACTTACCCTTTCAATACCGTATACGAAATCAGACTAGGTACTCATATAAAAATAAGGCATGACACCAGGTACCTACATCATAACCAATTAATAAATGATTATTTGTAGGTTGTGTTTATACTATTATTTCATTAGTACCATAATTATAAATAATTAAATATACTATTAAACCAGTGACACTAAAAATGTTCGCTAGGAATGAAATACCCTACTGCTACAGCAGAGTGCCATATCCAGTAATGGGAAAAATTATCTATATTTTTTAATTATTATGTATTTAATCAGCTGTCATCAGAATCAAATTAGATAGATACATTTGTATATGAAATAAGAGTTTAAATATTTCATCAGGATGGTTAATCAAAACAAGAAACATATTTTTTTAAATCTCCGTAATATTTTTTTGTCTATTAATAAGAACAAAAGACAAGAAACAATTAAAATAGTTTATATTGGTTTTTAACATTTGATTTCATTATTCATATAATAAAAAATTTTATAAATCACACAAGTTTATTCATTCACCAAACAGCGAATTCCGATAAGTAAGTAATACATTTTTCTACGATCTTACGAAAGTAAGACAATTCTCGCCCAGCGGGAGGAATGTAACAATTTTCCACCCTTATTTATGGTTCGTTTTATAGCAACCGTCAGATATTTATTTATTCGTACTTCGTCAGAATTTTTAAATTTTTATTTAAATGACACGAAAAAATGGTCGTAGAAAATTTATGTATATACCTCTGGAGTAAAGTGTCATTTATTTTCTGACTAATAAAGACTAAGACTAATTAAGAAGTCACAGTAGTAGTTTTCGGTTGTGAAATAAAAATTTAAATTCTTAGTTCCACAGTTCCATACATTAATAAACTAAATGAAATAACTAATTATTACAATATCAAAAAAAGATTGCATATTTAACATACAAGTATAAACCAATTGAACATTAATTTCCTGGCGTTACTAATTTTCTTCTTGCTAATTTGCGAAATATACGCTAAAAGAGTACTGTATGTTTTTACGACTTATGAGAAAAGTAAATAATTGAAAATGTTTGCAATTCTCACGTACTTGCGTAAATTGATTAAGAAATTATGTTTTAATGGTCGTGATATACTTCAAGTTCTTTGCTTCCTCGATTAGTGAGTTATCGGTGAGAATAAACGGATTAGAGCTGTTATTAAAGGTGGATGAAAGGTTTTGCTCGTATTAAAATGGATGATTGAGAATATCCCGGAATATACGAAGATTGGGGATTTTCTCATGGCACAATTCTCAACTTTGTTCATAGATTTTTGTAAGTTATTCAATCTTGAAAAATGTTAATGTAATTACAGCATAATTATATGTATTATACTTGATTTTATATAAGATAAATCATTGGAATATTTTCACAATATTACAGATTTATGCAAATTTATTTACGCCGCAATACATACATAATTAATTAGTACAAAATAACAAAATGTGAAAACCAAAAAGATAAAGTTATACCGGGTGTAGAATTGAAATATGTAACATAGGAAATACAATGTTACTTTTTACTTCCTTGTACGAAGTAAAGGAAGTATTGTAATCGCGAAAATTTTCGGTTCTCAGATTTCAACGGAAATAGGTGTTTTGGCCCTCCCTGAATCCATTTTGACTAATTTCGTCATGCCGTCTGTACGTACGTATGTACGTACGTACGTACGTACGTACGTATCTCGCATAACTCAAAAACGGTAAACCGTAGAAAATTGAAACTTTATATTTAGGACTGTTATAACATCTAGTTGTGCACCTCCCTTTTTGGTCATTATACAACTACCGGAAGTGGTACTTTACTTGAAGCCTATAATAGATTTTCATGAAAAACTATATTCAAATATAATTTAAAACTTTCCAAATTTGGTATATAAGACTACTATATCAATGGAAATAACATAATAGATTTTGGTTAAAATAGACTAACCGGAAGTGGCACATTACATGAAGCTGCTAACAGTTTTCCTTGAAAAAAATGATATTATTTAAATTTTATAAATAAATGATGCAAATAAAAGTTTTAGAGAATTAAATTCTGCGTCTAGCACATTAAGAATTATTAAATTAGCCTTTTGTATACGCGAGATATCTAAATTTAAAAATTATATATTTATTTTAAAAAAAAATTAAGTTTGCTATGGATTAGAACAAAAAATAAGAAAAAAATAAAAAATTAAATGTCAATGTCATTGCATTAGCAACATTTAGTTGTGCACCTTTCGTTGTATTCATTGAATAATTAAAGGATGGGAAAGAAACAATCAAACAGGCAAAAGAAGGGTAGAATGAAGAAATACATTTCTGAAAAACGACAAGCAGATGAATAAAAAGCTAGAAAATTTTAACAACAAAAAGAGAATAAAATAAAAAAAATGAATGCTGCAAATAAAAGTTTTAGAGAATTAAATTCTGCGTCTAGCACATTAAGAATTTTTAAATTAGCTTTTTGCATAAACGAGATATCTAAAGTTAAATATTATATATTTTTTGATTTTTTTAAAAATTAAGTTTGCTATGGATTAGAACAAAAAATAAAAGATTTAATGTCAAATATGTGCAATTAAAAAAATATCTATAGTTTAATACGTGTACAAGGAAGTCATGTGGTGTCCACATCAGATATTTTAATATGTGATCTTGCATCTCGAATTAAATTAGACCAATAGTGTAAATACAAAAAATGTTTCAAAATAGTTACGAATTCGCTCCATCATATCTTCTCGTGTAGTTGGGGCTGTCTGATAAACCGACTCCTTTACATAGCCCCACAAGAAAAAATCTAATTTTGTAAGATCCGGAGATTGCTTCATCAGTAAATAATTCAAAATTTAAAAAGTCGTGTTCTTCCCTGTATTTTTCAAGGGCCCATTCACAAAAGTTTTGACGATTTCTAAAATCACGTTCATCTAATTGTTGCAACATGTTGACATGATATGCATGAAATTTATTTTTACGAAGAATTTTTAAATGAAAAAATAAATTTAGTGAAACATGGTGAAAAACTCCGAAATTATTGGTATTAGGCATAGGGTACCCGTAATAAATATGAAAGGTAATACAAAAAGACACACAACAAAATAAAATATGTGATGTTCCATTAGAAAATGACGAGTTATAGTCATTTGAAGTAGAGTCAATCTGATTCGCTTTATATTGAATACCCTGCATAATTACATTTAAAAACAATTATGTCAAAACATAGAGTATAGTTACAGTTGTGCAGAAAAACAAATTCTTAATTTTTACTATTAAAATAACTTCAGTACGCCTTCATAAAGCAATACGTGTATTCGGATTTTTTTAGAGAAAAATCGGACAAACTTAGCAACGCCGCGGAAAACTAAAACAAAATTCATATGTCCGTATAGGTGAATAAAATACAATTCAAAATATATAAAAATATATAGGGTATTCTATTTAAAAAAAGACAAACAATACCCTGAATAGGCGAATAAATTTTGTTAATAAATTTATACTGTATTTCTAACGACATGGGAGATATCGAAGACGGGCATGTCGATGACTCACCCCGTATATATACCATCACTTGAAATATCATTATAACCACTTAAAGTAGATAAAATAATCAGGTAGGTCTTTACAGATGTACCTGCATACCAATATACCTTCTCAAAATTGAAACAATAGCAAGAAACACCCTATTATTAATGAAACTAAGTAAACAACATCACCTTCAGTCTCTATGAAATTTATCTCCGATAACAACATCGAATTTATGCGCGTTCATCCATCCACCAGAAGCCAATAACCAGCAACTTCTACCAGCAAACACGGCTACCGTAACGTCCAGTATCTACCGCTCGCAAAGAATGAATTCGTGCATTGTACAAGGCAAGGCTCGCGCACCACGTATCTCGGTTCATCTCGCGCGCACATCCCGTTACGGGCTGCGGGACAAACACCAGGACTCCTCATCCAACACCAAGAGTTAGTAATAGCGTTCGATGCTGGCAGATATGAACAAAGCTAGCATGATGTAGCAGATAATAGTGAGTAGTCCAAGATGAACTGTATTGTGGTGTATGTGGTATGTTGTTACTGGTTTATCTGGGTAATCTATGGACGCTGGAATATGTTTATTAAATTTTGTATGGATATTTTTGTTTGAATATTAATATTAGGGAAGTGGAGGTCATGTATAAAGTATACTCATCGTGCTTTACTTCTGGGTTTTGGGATTCTATTATATCAACTTTTTTACGGCTAATATGAGACTGATTACAGTGGTAAGCTTAGAATTATATCAAACACATGTTGTGGTATTAAGAAATATTCAGTAATTCCTATCTTTAACATGAACTCTATTGCAATTTTAGTTATTATCATTTTCAAAGACACAGATTGCATCGATTAGCGACTAGCTATCATTGTTTCTAATTCAATGGTTAATTCGATTATATTTATCAAATAATGAATAATAAAACAATAAAAATATCATCACGCCTTTTTATCCATACTGTGTGTAGCACTCAGTTGTAGCAGATCTAGGTAAGAAACATATTTGTGCACGTGGCGTGACTACCAGTCGTCAAATCTGCCCCCCTTCCGGCAAAGATGTTAGTGGAGTGGTGGCGTGATGAAAATCGAACTTAAGTTCTTAAACCACAGTCCGGTTCGATATCACTGACAAGTAACACTACCCAACTGTCACTCACCGATTTAAATGAAACTTGGCACACTAATAGAACTCTAAAAATATTGAACCCCTATTTTTTTTCTTCCGGAAGTTGTTTTTTAGGGGTACAAACCACCCCTGAAAGGAGGTAAAAGCAAGAATCGCTATAAATGAAATTAAATAATACCAAAATATAACGCGTTCAACATTGGTTACCCAGGGTAACCTCGAAAATAGATTTAGCGACTCCAAAAACCCCGAGTAACTATTTTTAAAACTTACTTCAGTTGAATATCGTAAATTCATCCCCATCCCCTTTTTACCCCTTAAAAAGTGCATATGATTAACTTGACCCCGAAAATAGATTTTGGTAATCTCAAAAACCCCTGAGGAACCAATGTTCAACGCGTAATATTTTGGTATTATTTAATTTCATTTATGACGATTCTTGCTTTTAACACTTTTTAAGGGTGGTTTGTAACTTCCGGAAGAAAAATAAATAGGGATTCAATATTTTGTAGAGTTCTATTAGTGTGCCAAGTTTCATTTAAATCGGTGAGTGACAGTTGGGTAGTGTTACTTGTGAGTCACCTACTCCATATTATAATGATGACGTCATATAATTCAAATTGATGTGTAATGAAAGTTATATGAAAACTTGGCGATTATTGTAGCATAACTTATGTTACATTTATGTGCATTTTAAATTATTAATTCATACCTTAATCATTATAATTCTATTGAAAACTTGAACCATGATGATCAGAATTTAATTTCATTTAAAAAAATATGTTTCCATATAGAGTATTTCGATGGCTTGGTGCACACATGTGTTATGCAACATTTATCTGATTTTGCAGAAATTAAGTATAAATGTTTATAGATTTGCAAATTTGTATTATATCACCTTTATCTCACATAATATTTGTTAATATATTTTGTGAGATGAAAGAGATATAATAATACAAATTTGCAAACCTATAAATATTTAATAGTATATTATTCAATGAGTAAGTAATATAAGCTATTACTCAAGAGAATGAAGTTTTCAACACGAGCCGAAGGTGAGTAATAGCTATTACTTGCGAATAGAATACTATACTTTATCTACGACTATATGTTATTATGTAATAAGATGTCACAATTATTTTTTTTATGTTAAGTCAGATTGCTTAAATTTTTTGTTTTTATTTTTATTTAATAAATATTAACCCTACTTAACATGGAATATGTAGCCCATAATGACGATGATTTATATTTATCAGAAAGTTCGCCAAAATATACTATAAGAACATTTTCCGAAAAGGAAGTTACATGTTTGCGTATTCGCCAATCCATAAAAGCTTTATAAACTTGTTCATACTTTTTTTTTATTTTTCGGGCAGTAAATTTAAAAAACGTACGTGTGCGGCTTCTACAATATCTGGTGGAGTACAAATTTCACTTTGTTCGCTTTCAGAATCCATAACTCACATGTATAATCACACAAATTACAGTATTATTGTAAACAAAAATGTTTTAAACTAATTTTGACAGATAATTAACAATAGCGCGCTTCACTGTTTCATAGCATACTTAACGCGCGGCAATTATCGTTATTTTTTGATTGGCTATTAAAGTGTTAAGTAATGAAAATTCAGACGTGTGATTGGTCGTGAAGTGTTGAGTAATGAACTATTACTTAACACTGTCAATAATGATTAGTATTACTTATCATAAATTTCATAAGTAATGAACACATTATTTAATAAGAGTAGATAAACTTAATTTCTGTAAAATCAGATAAATGTTAGTTAACACATGTGTGCACTAAGCCATCGATTTGTTTAAATTTTACGAAGTAACGTTATATTTTTGTGATTGTCATACAAAAGTTTTATCAAATGATGAAAACATTAACCGTGTGACACCGATTTAGTTAAAACAATCTCAAAATGTAACTTGAAGGTTAGGCCAGCCATCAATCAAATTTTATTATGACAGTTCTGATGGATGGTTACAGAATTGTACGAAAAGATTTCAACAAAAAATCTTCATTTACCCAGTAAACAGGTATAATTTTTATGTAGATAATAAAACAATTACACACCACCGAAATAATGCGGCAAATATCAAATCGAAAATTTTACAGGAAATCTATATGATTATAATGTAACTTCGACGGCATGGATAGCTCAGTGGTAAATCATCGGACTATGGATTTGAGATCTCGACTACATCCACAACTGACAAACTGGTTTTTACCACAATTAAAATTACACCTGTAGCTCTCACTTCACTGACATCTTTGAGGAGCGTGATTTAACGACTGATAACCGCAAATCACGCGCATAAATATATCACCTACCGAGATCTGCTACGGTGGAGTGCAACACTCAGTAATGAGTTAAAGGCGTAATGATATAAAATTTTACTTTTCTTTTATTTAATTAAGCCAGATTTAAAGTTTAAACTGTTTTCCTGGTAAGTGCATTAACAATAGGCTCTTTTTTATTTTTAGGCGCAATCGGGTTTGGTAAAACTAAACTTGTTAAGATTTTTTATCAATTTTTTTCAGGACACAAGCGGAGGATCTTACTTTTTAGCTCTAGAAATAATATATAAATTATACACAAGTTTTAGATTGATAAATGATTTAAAATATAGTAGTAATTTCAAATATGCAAAGTCTGTAAAAGTAGTTGTTTATCGGTAGTTAGTTAAAGATTAAATTCTTTTTGCTTCCGGCCATGTGCACGCTAGAAGTTAAAATTTAAAGTTCGTATAAATAAATAAAAACAAATCAAATCAATACGACGATTAACTTCACTTTGGTTTAAACCAAATTTCAATTTTATTATCTAAATGGTTTCATTTATTTTTATTGGTATCTATACATATTTAATACTAGTACAGAAATATAATATAAGTTTGAAATTAATAGTTCTCCGTCAAACAGATTTCATTTAATATTTAATTTTTTAAAAACCCATTCACAACTATAACAAAATCAAACAGAAGCCAGACAAAAATCGAGAACTCCCTTCCGATCAAACATCACCGCGGACATAATTTGTCAAGAGTGAATAGAAGTTGAACTATGCGGCCACTCCATCTATAATTCACGGCTGGAGCCACATGCTGCACATGTCCCCTGTTTCCCCTATCAACAAGCACAGCACTCTTCGCTGATCAGCTCAACGGAATGCGAGCTGCGGTGTCGCAGGCCACCCTACAACTTTCCACTGAAAGGAGTCAAACTTAAATTACAGTCCATTCTAGGTAATGGCACAAATTCAATAATCGGAATTGAGTTAGTTTTCTTCAAAAAGCTCTAGATGGAATTTTAGACATAAATGTATAATTTCGTCAGTTTACGATGATGAACATAGAATGGAATTAACTCTGTACTTTCCCAGATGAAGTTTAGACATTACTCTATAATTATTTCTATTTAATTAATGTTTATCTATTCTACAATTCTTAAAATTACTCCAGCATCTTATAGTTCAAATGTTTGATAGTCCTGTATGTTATTATATCAGACTGAATAATTCACCATGTCAAACAAGGCATTTATGAGTTCTAATATTAGCCGTTAGGAGTGCGTTTTTAGAACAAAACTGTTCAAAACTGAAGAATTAATATGTTTTCGTCTAAAGTTAGCAATATTTAAAAACAATTATAATGTATCGATCATCTACTGTACCTATAAAAAATCAGTTGAAAACTGTAGAATTGCAGTAAATAAATATTTTTTCTCGCTAAACAATATGTCAAGCTTGACATAACAAATTAACTGAAATTAGTTTAAAACTGCTGGACACATTTGATGGACAATAAAAGTGAGCGATCGACGACCGAGCGACTTATATACAGCCAACTGAACCGAAGTCAGAGTCGTTATCTATTCAAATGGATTTCTATACTAATTTTTAATTCTTATCGAATATACAGATACCGTACCGATCATTTAATCTTGTCCCTTTGAAATTTGACGAACTAAAATAGTTATTTATGTACCTAGGTTATAAAGTAAGATTTTCTATTACGAATATGAAGCATTTTTTCCGAGGGATTAGCCGATGAAAATAATTACGTGAATAATAAAAAATATGTTACAGCCAAGGTGTATATTATATTTTTTGTTAAATCGCATAATTATATTAAATATAATATGTTGTTATAGGTACGGTGGCAAAGCGTGTTAAGTGACATATTTTAACATACTGTGACGTCACCCGAACCAAGGTCCGTCAGTTCGAATCCGCTTGTCGACAATGTGTGATTTACCGAAAAACATTAAAATATGTATCACTCTCCGGCACTATAAACTAGTCACTTATACGCTTTAAATAATGTAGCATTCGACTACGAAAACCGGCATTACGGCAGTGTAAAAACTGCGGTTCGGTGTGTCCGGTAGGCCCAGGCCCGATTTTCATACATGTCTGACATTCGGGTCAATTCGGCAATATACATAAGCAATTGGTGGAGCAGGAGCGCTTTGATTGGTCGAGGAAAAGTACTTTTCACTACGATTTTGCGGTGCTAAACCCTCATTATTACACGATTTCATAAAAATATAAAGCTCGTCGTAGATGGCAGTAGTAAACTGAAGCACTTTAAATATGTGTGATTTGGAAACGTATACTCTTTTAAATTTTCCTAATACAAAAACGTATTTTACATATTTAATATTTTGTTAGTTATCATACATATATCAAATAAACACGATACACAAACATTGATAAGTATACTAGTAAACATGGATTTCTTAAATACTTTAGTAGTTTGCGCTAGTTCAAGCTGTCAAAGCTAAGTTAAGTAGCCATGGATTGTTACATAATGTTAGAAAAATGTCTTAGTCGATTAGCGCCAAAGTTGCTTTAGGTCTCGCATTATATCTAAGTGGTTTGCTTTTCACTATAAACTGTAAGTCCTCTTTGCTGTTATTATGATTAAGTTCTTGTTATACTGAACAACAAATAAATAAACAAAAATTCAAGACTAGCTAAACCGTTTTCGAGAATTATTCAGCTACTATCTCTAAATATTATTAGTACACTGATGAATAAAGCCCGGATATTTAGGCTCTTAAAAACACCCAAATAAGCAGGCATATAGGCCGGTAATTACTCTAAAATAGGCGGGATTTTAGGCAGCCTAAATGTAAATAATTTGTTTTTAAAAAAAATAAACGAATCCTTTTTCTATATTGGTACTCGTATCTACTCTTCGTTAGAAAAAAATAATCATTTTAAACAAAAATTAACGCAATCTGAAAAATAATAATGTAGGGTTCTCATTTTATTAACTATTATGCAAATTAAAATTATGTACTATACTTTAATTCACAAAATATTACGAGCGATTGCTCAATGGAATTTTCGGAAAGGGACTGTCTTCGGTCAGTCAGAACTTGCTTGTAAGTTGAAAATTTCGATCGACATTACAAAATATGACAGGAGCGTTCTTATATTTAGCAATATCGTCTAAAGTTACCTCAGCTCCATTGATTAATGGCAAAGACACAATTGAATTGCCACGTAAAATTATGACTAAAACACGTTTTTTCTTTCATTTTAAATTCACACACAAAAACTTGATTAAAGTAAGTACCTTAAATATTATAGGTTAGGTTGAAACACTTTGTCGAGTGCTGAATTAGTCAACTAAACCTTGTCTGCTCAATAAAAGTTAGAATAGGCAACAAAAATAGGCAAAATAGGCTATATAAGGTAAAATAGGCACAATAACCAAAATATAGAAAAAATAGGCTCTAAGACACGAAAAAAAAAACCTTTCATTACACGTAAACATATTACCTATGTATAGAAAAACGAAATTGCCTGAAGTATATTAAAATTTGAATCTAGGCAATTGCCTACAAATCCGGGCTTTACTGATGAAAGATTAATGGCTACGACTTCAATGTATTAAAATAGTTTAATTAAAACATCTCGTAGAAAACAATCATTCCGATAATGAATTATTTATAATAATAACTCAAGTTGTCTCCATTATTGGCAAATCCAGTTGTCAGTATCCATGGCCCACCCAGGTAAATCAAACCAGCTACCTCACATTTTTTCGTGCGCCAACTAACCTCCAATAAACTTACATAAATACTATATAAAGAATAACATAAATATCCGGCAGTGACGAACAATGCGAGAGAACTCACGACGAAGACAAAGTAATAAAGCACCCGTGGCTGGTATGTTGTGCGCTTGATGTGCAATAAGAATCGTTTCAGGATCACCGGCGGACTGCACAATCGCCGCGCGGTGACTTATCTCCGTCGGCGGATCACGCTCGCGGGATCTCGGCCTTATTGATGGAACTAATACAAAGATGTGCCTAGCAGTCGGCGAGCCGGGATTGTCGGATTGTGAACGTCGTGTTTCTGCTCAGTGTTCTGGTTTGGTTGTTGGGCTGTGCTGTGACTGTGTGGCCGTTTGTTGTTTTGTCGGCACAGAATGCGTAAATGGGTACTATGTTTTAGGTGTTATTGGATAAGGATGAGTTTGGTTGAGATAGATGTTTCTCTATTTGGATTACAATGTGTTAAGTACTAAATAAGAATAATTGGCATACGCGTGCTTCTTAAGTCTCTTTTAATACGATTTATACATTTATAGTATTCTCGCTACAGTCTTATTTGCTCTTCTTGCTCTTTCTATTCTTCGCTTCGAAAGTTTAAATCAATAATGCATAAAAAATGTTACTAATAACATATTTCTTATTTTTTTACAAACTTAGATTTTAAATATATAATTTACTTTCTTGATTTATAGTGAATTAAAAATTATGAAATTCATCCAAGCAACTTCATATATTTGTCACATGGTTTGACATAAATGAGATTACAGATAACATAACCACTATGATATTAATAATATATCATGTTTGCCTTGTAACACGAGCAAGAGCTGGGAGAATAAATTAATCACTATTCAAAATTTAATGTTTATTAAGATATATACATAACATAAAAATAAATAGAAAAGTTACTAAATTACAAAAGTGATACATATTAAACGAAAAATATTAAATCTCTATTTAAACAACTTGTATCAAAGATGGCAAACAACAACAACATATGAACTAAAGTTACTACATGGCAAGACTACATCTTGTCAATCCAAAAGCTAAACCACCACTGACTATTTGCTGTTGTTTTCCATGGGACGTGCTGTGCTGACAAGGGGTAAGAGGGTGGAATCGTTGACTTGGTTAGAGATAACTGTTCCCATGTATGAGTTTACATGAAAAACACCAGACGCTTCTAAGGGATGAAATACAAGGATCAAAAGCTATCTCAGACCAACGCACAGCTAATAATTTACCCAGATATGTCATCACATAATAGCTAACAAGCGCGACAATTCAGAGAAGCCATAAACTCGATAAATAATGATCGAAGAATACTGAAATTATTACAAACATATGCATTAATAAATTTGATAACCAAAACTCTGTCAAGTCAACTTTACAAAAAAAAATACTTAAGATAACATTTAGTTTGTCTGTATCTTTCGAAGCTGAGTTCATAGTGAAAAATCCTAATTATAACAAAAACTAATTCAGAATTGTTTCACTTTGTTAAATAATATATGGAAGGTTAGATTCACAAACAAACAAACAACTGTCACATCAGTATTTAAAATACTGTGATATGATTAGATGAATTCACAAATTTATATTTAAAATAATAGCATCTATCCCTACTAGGAATGTTATACTCAAAATATGAAGTTGATACATTATAAAATAGTTGGCTACTTCTAGATATAATTCATTGTAGTATCTCTATAGATCACTGAATGAAGAATTCTAAGACGATAAAAATTTTCTGATTTATATAAAAGTCATGTTAATTAGAAAAATAATTACGTCATTTGGAACATTAAAAAAAACAGCAACCAAAATACGTCGTTGTCTTCTAGATACAAACAAAAATAATATGAATATAAGACGCAATGCAAGTAACATATTGACATGACCTTTATTTTGGTTGTATGGTGTTGAAATTGATAACTTTGTAAACCACAACATCCAAATGCAGTAGCATGTGTTATTATTTGTGTTTGAAAAAATAACTGACTGATAATCAATAACAACACTTGTACTTCCTTATTTGGAACGTAGTAAATAATAGAGCAATTGTGCAACCGAATATTTTCGATTTGGTCTGTGGTTACAATTCAAAACACTGTAACATTTTCACCAATCCAACTTAGTATTTAAATCAAATCGTGAAGATTCAGCCTTCCGATCTATCATCACAGAATTACGAAACATGGAAATAAAATTAATTCTAGTGTTACGTCATAAACCAAATCCTAAATAACTCGATCTTGCAGTCGGAATTTTACGGCTTAATAAACACACGCATCTCGAACAGAATCATTGAAAAACAATAATTATGAAGTGATATTGTGAGCGAGGAGTTTTGTGAGATAGTTGGCCGTGCGACCGTTCATTAACTACCGGTTTAAGTGGCGCTGCCATCGACAACAAGTGCGTATACTGCATAGCAATGTGCTGCACTGGAAACTACCTTTGTTTTTATTGCAATGAAACTAGATTAATTTTAAAACAGGAACTTACAACACCGGTGCAATGGCTAAAAGAGATTGTTGATCTAGATATGAGCAACCTTTGTGTACTTATTAAATTAGAAGTAAGCGATGGATTATATTTAACCGTAAATGTGCTCTATTCCCAACTATCATGTAAAAGAAAACAAATTGCTGTGTGATCACCGTGGTAACGAAGCAAAATGTGAAAATGTGTACCCGCCAGAAATAGGTAGTAGGTACATGCGTATATTGAGACAGATGCATGTCTGGACAAAATAAAAACGGCAAGAGACGCAATTCACAAAATTGTTGACTACTAGTCACTAAAGTATGTGAAAACGCTGTTTAGTAGTTCTATTCAAATCGACTTGAATGTTAATTTTTATGTTTAAGTATTTTCATATTATATATAAGCAAGGAAGGGTAAATTATACAATAATTAAATAAATATAGCATTACACCTTTTAGCCATTACTATTTGTGCTATTCTGCGGTAGTAGAGAAGTGACATATTTTGCGCGTGAAGTGCCAATTACCATGTCCATTATTTTTACCTATTGTCAATTATTAAATAAAAATCAAATGAAACAATTATGTGACATCTTACTATGTAGTCTACATATACAATACACTACAATACACTTACAGTAAATGACATTGATATGACCTACATGAAGAAGATATTAGTGGTTAAGAGATTTTCAATAATTTTAAGATACAATCGTAGAAAAAATTATGTGTGCATCACGAGCGTAAAGTATCTTTGTTCCTCTTACACTATTGCAGCTCTCGCCTTCGGCTCTTAATACACAAATAAATATTAAACATAAATATTGTCTATTTTTGGATATTGCTAGACTAGAAAATAGGAGAATTACTAAAATATATCTAACTACATATATTTTAAAACAAAGAGTAATTCTTGAAATGAAACAGAAAAAGCGAAACAGCAATAGCTATAATAGAACAATAATAAACTCGTAAGCTTATAAAATAAAAATAAATTATTATTAAACAAAATAAACTAATTAATACTATGAGTTATGGACTTGAGCCATAACACTTTTATCATTTCAAATAAACCCACGAGACAATTTGAAATGAACAAAAGTCGATAATTTAGGTAGGTGGATTACTTCAAACAAAGTCGTAAATCTAAAAGTGGGAATAAAGTAAGCGAAGCAAAAGAGTCCAATAAAATGACAAATTACTTTAAGTAAGTGCAAATTAGATCGGATTCAAATGGCAAATTGAATACATCTGCTATTACTATAACAAAATAAAAATGCGTGCATGTTTATTAAATAAATATATCTATAAAATGTGTTTATTTTTCGAGGGTTCACTGAAATATACAATAATTTAGGAAATGTTGTCAGCTACAAATATATACACCATTTTGATGATAAGTACTTTTAAAAATTCTATACAATTAAATTAAACTCAAAGTATTTATTACTTTTTTACATCTTTAAATTACAATTACGAACACTTGAGCAAATTTGGTATATTATCGTTCAATTATACACCATTCATCTCCAAAATTTATCTAGAATAATTTCTAATGATACATCATTGTCTACATTAAGCACAATACCAAGAATCCTAATCCATTGTTCGCAGTTAAATGATTTTTGACCTTTGCTCAACATTTAACTCACAAAAACTATAGTATAAGTTCAATATAATGTTCCGGAACTAATTCTAACATACAGAATTCACGAAAATCTCATCCATATTACGAATTACGAATCGCTAATGAAATACCAACGATTCTGTAAATTATCCGTGAAAAATGCCAAGGTCAATGACATGGATTGCTTCGCTCTCGCTAACTGCTGACGCCGAGTCGCTGAGCGCGAGAGTGAATGGAGTGAATGAAAGTATGCGCGGGTATTTTCTTTGATAATATTTGGAAGCGGGTGACCGGCTGTGTTCGCTATTTAGATTCCGACGGGTTTTAAACGGCTCTTGAATAGCGACTTGAGAATCTGTTGCCATTGTCAACAGCTTGAAGAAGGTTTAGATTTCGAGGGATTCGCAAACAAAACCTGGTCAAGCGGAGAAATCTCTTCAGTGTTGAACAGGGATGAATTTTCTAGTAAACTGACTGCAGTGATTCTTAATACGAATTATTATAATGTTGCGAATTTGGAAACATTTCTTCGGCAATGTTAAGTTAACGTTTATCAAATTTGTTTCATTATATCTATTAACATTTTGATTATTTTATTGCAATTCTTTCTTTATGATACATCTACAGTGAATTTTATCATAACGCACACCTTTTAAAGCGGACGTTTTTATAAACTTAACATATATTTTTTGGTAACTTCCGATAGTAAAATCTCAGTTCGTCTAAACTCACTTCAGATAATATCTATAAATTGTTGATTTTCTCGCTACAACTGAGCTGAAATGAACATAAAGAATTAACATCCTCTCTACCCGCGAAATAAATTCAAAATGATCTGAGTGGAAGGGGTAATGTTATTAGAAGAACTGTCAAATATTCAGATTATATATATATATATATATATATATATATATATATATATATATATATATATATATATATATATATATATGTGGTGACAAGGCTAAATATTTAAAATTATTGATATTAATTTGTCACTCATCTTTTGTATGCATCACAACTCAGGTCATCTCAACTCATTTATTAAATGAGCTGAGCAAAGCTTTTGCAAAAAGAATAAAGCTTATCTATTTTTTAATATAATATTTTTTAAATACGTGAATTCTCTGATTTTGAGAAATTTTCTTTTTATAAGTGTCAACATGTTATTAATATCGCACAGAATTAAAATAATTATTTCTTGAAATTGTGTACAGCTTCCTAATCCTAATCCTCAAAGTTGTGTCTTAGAATTTTAGCGTGGAAGAAGGTCAATATAAATATATTTTGAATTACTTATAATTACATTTGTATAAATAAAAACTAGGAGTATTCATAATATTACATAATCATTGTTTGTCAGAGAGGTATAAAAATAAAACAAATAAGTAAATATGAACTGCAGAGGTATATGAGATTTTTGGATTGTCAAAAATTGTTTTTCCGAGTTAATCTTATGGCACAATTTTTATGGGATGCGCTAGATATAATATAGCGTTACGGAATTCGAATCCGGGGATAATAAGTTCAAATCTCACTCAAGCTAAGAAACATATTTCGTTTGTTAATAACCTCCATTTGTTTAGTCAAAATTATTAGCTAAGTTAGGCATTTTATTTAAGCAGTATTAGTCACCTACCATTTTCTGTTCTATTTTAATTTTTTCAGGAAGTAATTATGATGTTAAATAAAGATAAATATTAAAGGCATCCGAATCCCGAGTTTGAATCCCACTCAAGCTAAAAATATATGAACTACCACACTGCGGCTCGATAAGTCAGGACTCTGTACTGTAATTGGGATTCAGATCATGTTGCACCAAATAGCATAAATGAATATTTCAAGAAAATAAATAAATGGCCGATATACTGATCTCAGATAAAAAATATTTTTTTTAAATTCACAAAATTATTTGCAATTCACATGAAGTACACATTTTTACTGCCACTAGTTTTATTCTAACATATGACTACAACATTAAAAATTACATTCATGACAGAAAATTTCGGATGACGCCTGGATTTGAACCAGGGACCCTCCACTTGCCGAGTTCGAATCCAGGCGTCACCCGAATTTTTCTGTCATAAATTTAACTTGAAATTTATCATCATCACTGTACGTTCAGTCATGTCATATGACAAAAAAACCATTAAAAATTACTTTATATAACGTTGTTTATTGATTTCTTTGCATACATATATTTGAACCAAAATTAAAGATTTTCATGGTAATATATGCCACTTAATTTTTTGAATTAACACAGCCTGTATTTAGAAAGACAATGCCCAAATTGTCTCTAGAAAACCGAAAGACTTATAATTGGAAAAATCTGCGTAATAATAGGTACTTATCTATGATTCTGGAGAAATAATCACATACGTGAATCAATAAGTACCTACAGCAAAATTTGTTAGTGTTTTACTTATTTTAGATATCGTCATTTTTCTTGCTGTCAATTATATTGTTGTCAATGTGAAAAGTATATTTTCTTGAATTTAGTAATTTGAGATTATATTTAAAATAGCTGTCAAAACGAAACAAGCAACAAGTAAAGCTGATAATTAATCTGCATCCTATAAAGTGAAGACTAGGCGTAATAACAATTTGACGAAGCATACTTTATAATATAGTAACTTCATTATATAAAAAGTAAAACAAATAAGGTTGATGTTTTAGTTCTCAGGATATTTGCGCGGTATAAAAAGCTTGTTTGCCTTCCACGCCTCCAAGCACGTCTTCAGGAGCGATGTTTTATTCCTAAAACGTCTGCTCGCCAACTAAACAAATTAATATGCAAGGGAAGAACACAGTGCACGGCCACGGGAACGAGTAAAAATGGCGCCGAGTGTAGATTCGTTCCACACAAGATTACCTGGCGAAGGCGCCACTCAACCTACCACACATCAGTGGTGGCGGGTAATTATCTCCTATGGGGGGCAACTATCATCAGATGAAACTTTGTAGTGAAATGTTAGTGTTATTACTATTACACTATTAAACCAACGCAGCAATAAGTAGATGCTATGCTCAGTTTCTCACATAAACTCAGAATAGAGAAATGTTCCATGTCCAATTGGTTGCCAATTACATCAATTTACTATTTTATACATATATTTTATATGTTTATCTAGCAAACAAAAACGTATTTTGTTTGTTGCTGCACTATCACGTCGCAAATAGTCTATAAAAATCTATTTAAATCAACTGTAATAAACTCAAAATTATTAGCTAAATTAGGCATTTTATTAAAGCAGTAATCATAAATCACTCCACATTTTCTGTTTTATTTTAATTTTTTATCTGGAAGGTTGAGTCAAGTTATTACTATGTATATGTTTCACCTTCAAAAAGTGTTATATATACCGGGTGTCTACTTTTTTTTCCGAACATAGGAAATTCAATGTTAAAATTTTGATTTAGTGATATCTCATTACCTATTAATTTTAGAACAAAAGTTTACTGAAGAAAAATGTTCAGAATGAGAAATAAAACAAATTAGATAACTTAATAATAGGTATTTATTTGTCTAGATTATGTAGAAAAAAGAAAATAATTGCTATAATTAATTTTATTATTAAATTAAATGCTCGAATAAATAAATAAATTAGAGTAAGCTTCCGATTCTGGTCCAATATGTCAAATAATGTCAGACACAACAAACAAATTATTGTTTTATTTCTCATGCACTCTGATAATTGCTTTAAAGCGTGTATTTTCTTTTGGTTTTAACTCGGACATAAGAAACAATTGAACAACAAACTTATACTCTATGGATGCAGTTTTTCATTCTGAACATTTTTCTTCTGTACAATTTTGTTCTAAAAGTAATAGGTAAAGATATATCGCTGAATCAAAAATTTAACATTGAATTTCCTACGTTTGGAAAAAAAAGAAGACACCCGGTATATATATTTACACTTAATTTTAAATGTTCCTCCTATAACATCAGCGAAAAACGTCATTTAATAATACAATAAACACATGTTTGGCACTCTAGCGACCAAACTATATTTGCATTAAGTATGTAATCATTCACCCATTTTTGTTCGAAATAAGTAGCATAACGTACATATTAGCATAATTTTTATAAATATTGAATTTATCAGTTACTTATTCAATAGTTTCAGAAAAAAGACATGAACAAAAATATTTTAAAATTAGATGTCCAATTAAATGACATTTAAAGTATATAATTTACAATGTGACAAAGTATAGTAGTTCTAAAAATTTAAACTTTTAAATAAATGAAAAATTTACAAAACAACAATAATAAATAATAGTAAGAAGAATAAATACAGGAATGTCAAATGAAAAAAAGATTTGATTTACATGGCTTGGTCGTGCTGTGTTTATTAAAAAGTGACGTCGCGAAATTAAAACCGCGAAGATTTATTATTAAAATTATAAATAAAAAGTTTTAAATTGTTCAAAGATATTACTTTTTTATCATGCAATTAGCTAAAGTTTTATATGTAAAAATATAACTATTTTTTCAAATGGGATGACCTCATTACTGAGTCAGCTATATTATTGCGATTCTGCATTTATGTAAATATAAATATTCGTTGCAAAAAACCGAAATTGTAAATAAGATAGTTCATTTTATCGAAACGAAGGCAAGATGTATATGTATTCATCTTGACTTTTATTATTATAAACTCTATTCATATATATTGGTTTCGTATGTTATCTAAATTTGTATATTTATTATTTGTTCTACGTGTTTAATAAATTTATTTTATTTAAATAATTTCGTTTATTTATTCAATAATTTAAGAACGTTAAACAATTTTTATATTATTAGACAAACAAAATAGATTTTAGCATGTGGAACGTATTCGTATGCCGAATGAAATATTACCGTTAAATTGATGGTGAGAGATTGATTGAACGACCTAAATATAAAAGAATAAATGATTTTGAGTATGACGACTAAATGAGCTTGTATAAAAGGAATTATAATATGTGAATAAAGGTAAATGTCCAAGAGTAAGTGATGTGATTAAATATTAAGGCATCCGAATTCGAATATCCCGAATTTGAATCCCATTAAAGCTAAAAATATAATGTACTACCACACTATGGCTCGATAAGTCAGGACTCCGTACTGTAATTGGGATTACGGAGTAGCATAAATAAATAAATTGGTGTGTCAGAATAGGAATGTTTGCCGAAGATTAATTACGGTATGAATCTGATGAAACAAATGTTCAATGAACGTTTTAAAGAATCCTGGTAAATACCCGATTTGTATGTAAATCAATAAAAAAAAATTACGAGGTACAATAATAGAATATACTTAAACCATCACCTTTCAGCAGTTACGTATAATAAGTGATATCAAATTTCTTAATGTTAATCATGAATAGAAGAAAAAAAGTTGTTTTAACACTTCGACTAAGAACAGTGATATTTAATCAAATAACACCGGTTATTATGTCCAAAGTTATTTACATCACCTGGGTTTTAACTTTAATGGCGAACTAATTGCCATACTTAAAAGAGATCTTATAAAAAAATTGTCTTCAAATTACACAGCAAAATTTGTACACAGTTGTTTTTAGAAAAAAATCATGTTTTTCTTTACAAGAGATTATTCACCACTGTATACCACAGAAACTTAATCCGAATGGAGTATAAGACAATTTTAACCATTCAAAGAAAATAGAATTTCTAAAATATAAATATAAATTTGTGAAATACATTTTAAAAATTACATATAAAATTAAAACTGTAATTATATTATAAATATGTTTTTAAGAAGGATCCAATATAAAAATTAATATAAAGTATATCGAAATATTACTAAGAAAAATAATACCTTAGGTATTCTTACAAATATTTGAATATAATTTATAGTTTTCATTTTACATTCAATTTTCAAAATATCCCTGTACAATTTTGAGTAGTGTATGCATGTGCGAACCGTTGCTTAATAGACCCAAGTTATACTAGAGGATTAGGTCTGTATGAAGAGTTTAATAATGGCAACTTGTGTTAAATTTATAAGCCTCATAGATCTGTATATCTGTAAATAATGAACAAAATCACAACAATTTTTGTAGACAAGTAGAAAATATTTCATAAAGTTGTAAGATTTGTTTACGCTTCTATAAAACTTATGGATTTCGACAGAATTCCACCATAAGTTATACAAATATAAATTTGATTAAAATCTATTAACTGGGTAGATAGAATTTCAGAACATGAGTTGGATTCACACAGCCGAAAAATTAATTTTCTCCAAATGAAAATTACCTCTGAGGTTCCTTCACTACTATTATCATCTTTGCAATGCCGAAAAGGAGCGCCCAATTGAGCATGTCTCTTTTCAAAAATTCTTAAAATTAAAGCTGGTTTACCGTAAATACCTATCGTATTACTTGTTTAATAGTTATTTTTAATATATGAATAATAAAATTACAATTATAAACACTACAATAGTTAATATATTTTGTACATAAGATAAATGATTATTTGCAGCGTTCATTATTTTATTTAATTATTGTTTTATTGGATATAGCTAACAATCCAGTGGCACAAAAAATGTTCTTTTAAGATACATTAAAATTATTATTGCAAATCTTTGATTCCGTGATTTTACAAATGGTAACTGTAGTTTATAAACAAAATATATTAGTTACCGAGATCTGCTACAGCAGTGCATTACACTCAATAATTGAGATAATTATCAAATAATAATTAATGAATTTCTCAATTAATTTGAAGTCCATATTCTACAAAACTAAAATTATTTATTTATGGGGTAGGTGGCTCAGTGGTATCGAATCTGACTATGGATTTGGGAACGACTGATATAGTTTATTAAAAAACATATCTTATAAAACTCGTTTGTGTGTGATAAAAGACTTATAAAATTATTTTATTTTGAGGTTTTTATAAATTAAAATTAAAAAAAAAACAGGGATATTTTAAGTCGAGTCAATTTAGGACGATTTGTATGTGAAATGTTGTGGTTGGTAACTGTTATTGACAGTTATGTAATTTTTCAGATTTTGAGGTTATATTGATATTTAGATGTTCTCAGCTTAATATGTTCATTATGTCATCCGCTACTACCAATCGTCTAAAACAAAATGTTTTGTATCGCAATGAACGCTCCTTCGATATGCAATTGGGTTTCGTAATGACTTCCTTATGAACGCAAAAAGAAAACGTATTTTTACCACATTATCTCTATAGCTCTCCGCACTTCACATGCATAAATATATCACTCACCGAAATCTGCTTCGGCAGAGTGACATATCCAGGAATGTGTACAAGGCAATATGATATGTTTATTTATTTTATTTTTATTTCCAGTACTAATTATAAATAAAATAAATGAGTAATATCATCTTGTTTATCTATTGCATGTGGTACACTGCTGTTGCAGATCTCGGTAAGTACTTAAAATCAAAGAAATAATTTTCATTTGACGAAAATTAATTATCTATTCATGTTAATCAAATAATGACAATAATATTCTGTAATGAATAGAATAGAATAGAAAAGAATAGAACAACGTGTCATATATCATTTACTCACTTAAAAATTAAATATATTAGTTGCAACACATTACCATTTCAAATTAATTGCAAATTGTATTACGAATACTGGGTAAAAGGAAGAAAAGAATAATAAAACACATATGTTGTGTTACACGTAACGCAAGTACAAATTGAAAAAAAATTGACAATCACAAAGCATGTACAATTTATTATACGCGTATGAAGCCAACTGTAGCGTAAAATTGCATGAAAATGTTACACGTCAACTTGACGACAATAAATATCGTCAGACCTCAAATGAAACGACGTACCCACAAACACAACAGAACACACACACAATCGTGCATCACATCTCGTATTTGTGTTGGTAAATACACATACAGGGTGTTTCACAAAAAGGTAAATAAATGACTATTTAACAGCTTATTAAAATTATTAGTTTTTAAAAGCACTTATTCAGTTAGTTAATTCGTTTTTAGATATCGACAAAAAGATTAATAACAAAGATAATAAACACACAAATGAACGTTACTATATAATATTATTTTATTTAAATACTTTGAAATACTCCTAACTTTCTCTTTAATTATTGTACTAACAAATATATCTAAATTGATAAATTGATAAAGTTAATATGAAACATATCCCATTTAGGATAGTTTGTTTTAACTTCATAATTGCATTTTGGATTTGCAAGGTCAATTTTCGCTGATTTCAAATATTTATAATCAAACAATAAATGCATTCAAATGATTCGTAACAGGGAACAACCATATTTCTCATATTAATAATCGTTCTAAATACTTACTTGGCATGATGTAGCATATATCTAGTAGATTTTTTTGTAATATCGAGTATAGAGCAAATTATGAATTGATCAAACATTAACTTAAATTTAAAATAAATCATGCGCTTACCTAGGTTTACACGTATTATTGATATTACAAATGAAACATATTTGTAGTTAATTGAAAAACAATATAATAAGAAAAGTACACATTAATGATATTTACATTTATTTAAAATCTAAACATAATTAAATATAATGGCTGGTAGCACAAGCTCTGTTTTTGCCTGTTTTAAGAGCAGTGTATTTGGGTGTTTTAGCTATCTCTAACATGTTAAAACCGTGCTCTTAGAATAGCCAAAAACAGAGCTTGTGCTACCAGCCAATGTTTTTAAAGACACTTTAATTTATTAATGTTTTCTTGACATTTTTTAATTTTAAAATTATTGATAGACAAAAAATAAAATTCTTTGAGAACAGCAAATATGTATGTAAACAAGTTTGTTTACGTCAAATTACATTACATTTCTAAATTAGAGTACCAAGAAAATAGCAAAGAACCGTCGCAAGAATCTCAAGAAATTGTTGATGTACCTTTCGCAACTGTTCTTAGGTTTTTATTTGTTTCATTGTACTCTGTTGTATTTTACACATATTTGAAAGCTAAACTGTCAAAATAATGTAGACTCCTTAGGATAATAATGTGCACATTATTTCTCGAAGGATAAAATGTTTTACTTCTGTTCCGATTTTGGTGTCATAGTAACGGTCAAATGCTCCCGGTCGTAAAAAAGTTATATTTCTATAAATCAGTTCAATCCATCGACACCTCAGTAAAATTTTATTCCAATTAAACTTTACAATTCGCATCTTTGAAACACCCTGTATATTGACACGTACGCACACACGTAAAGCTTGGAACATCCAACGTGTACAAATGACTTTTTGAAAGGGATATTGAGGTTGAAGCAGTATAATTGTGTCGGGCACGTTACACTGACTCGCTTACTGCAAAAACAAAATCCTTGAATAAATTTGTTTTTGTTTCGAGGTATTATCTCGTAATCTTGCATGTTTTTAGTGCCGTTGACATGACTATTTTTCTACAAGTAATTCAATATTAGTGCAGTAGTTTTTTATCATTTCATTGCCATTTTCACTGAAGGAAGAAAAACAATCAAGTGCTTTTTCATTGATGTCAGTTTAAACTTTAAACGTTTCATGTGACATGCATCATTAAAGTAAAAAGTAAAGTAAAAATGATGTTACCAAGATATTTGTAACTGAACTCGTATTTCATGAAAATTAAGTGAAATTTAAATTGATCATAGGTATTTTACTGGTTATATATTTTATCAATGCAAATTGTTTAATTAAATCTGAACATAAAAGGTTATTCCAAACTATGATTCTGCAAATCTGTATACAATTAAAATAAGAATTATAAAACATTATATGTTAGTACGTTAAAAAAAACACACACAGATGCTGGGTAAGAAAGTGGATTGAACGACAAAATTTACTAGGCGCTAGTGAAGCATTGTTAAAAGAATTGGTTGTTAAACTATGTAAATACCACCATTCTACCGACAGTCAGGGCCGTTCCGACTCGGCGATGCAAGACGTACAGGGCACATGGGCGGCAAACCAAAGGGGCGGCAATAGCCGCCCGCCCTGCCAGTAATCGAATCTTTTTTTTTACAGAAGACATATGAATTATGGTCCAAGTGTTCATTTTGTTTTTATTTCATTAAAAATGATTATTAAAAAAATCCAAGTAGACTTGTTTTTAATTTATAATGAATATATGATAATTTTTCATGAAACAGTGTTCTCACATACATTTGTAATTCAGATTTAATGAATCACTGAAAATGATTGATAGAAAATAATAATGAGAATGCACCTTTATGCCTATGGCACACTGGTCGATGAGCATCGATGAAACAACAGAAAGCACTCTTCATTGACAAACAATAAAAGCTTCTAAAGTTGAGAAAGAAAAACTAAATTTCAAAAATAAGCTAACGTGAAGTGAGACACAAAAGATACGAGTGAAATGAGATACGTTCGTTTCATCGATGAGCTCTTCGATGGAAATAGAGGAGCCTCTAATTTTCGTCGATGATGGGTGCGTTCTGTTGTTTCATCGAAGAGCTCATCGATGCTCATCGACGCTCATCGACCAGTGTGCCATAGGCATTAGATATCATATTCTGTTTTCATAGAAATATCTTGTATCTTTTTCTTAATAACTTCGTATTACATATGTTTTTCTTAATTTTGTAATTTTTAGAAAAAATTTTAAGTTAAGAGAAGAGCACTGAATTCGACTCCGGTTTGCTGCAATAATATTTAAATTGTAAAACTAAATAAAATCATACACGTTTAACATAGGAAATTAGTATGTTTCTACATATAAAAAGTGTCCGGAAGTATGGTACCAAATTTCGTATGAACTATCTATATGCTTTATTTAATTTTTTAGCTCATTTTCATCGACAAATTTGAAAAATTATTTAAAATAATTTGAAATCACCGAAAAGTTGTTTAGTATATCAACAATAATTATAACCAACATTTTTATAAATATGAATTTGTAGTAATAAAGTAAGGTAATCTGTATTAACTAAGGTATGTGAATATTATTTAGTATTGTTATATGCAATATGCTATGCTGAATATTTTTAATTTACCAAAATCTAATTTCCCATAATGAGGAAAATGTATCGAATAAACTAAAGGAAATAGGATTTCAAAATTATTTTAATTAGCATTTACTGATCATAGTTATTATTTTATGGTTATTAATGCTATTAACTAAGATATTTTAATTAATTATTTCACTTGACAAATTAATCTTGTAATAAAAGAAGCATTCTATACAAGTTCAATTAATATATTTCTTTGAAACGGTATAAAAATTGTAAAGTAATAGTACACAGATAAAAAAAAAACCCCACCTTATAATAACCAATATTTTTATGATAAACAAAATAAAATTTAAAGATACGTTCTCAATAACAAAACAAGACGCATCTAAGTCAGAGAAACATACTATAGATGTGTTTTGCAATAGGTCGTTTTTGTTTGAAATGATTTCAATAGAACACTTTTACCGCGTCATGTGGATCGTAACGTTGGCAGTGTTGCGCACTGCATGCCGCATCAGCAGGAAATATTGTACAATCTCCAGTGGCGCACATGCTTCACAATTCTTTACTTTATTCATACAATTCTGTACGACATATTTATACCGTATTCTTTATACAAATATAATAACATTTTACAAAAACAGTTATTATTCTTTGATCTATAAGGAATCTAGTTAATCATTTATAGTCCGATTCTCAAACAAATTTTAGCTTATAAATTATTGTGGTAAAAAATATTAAATAAACACTTGGTTAAGTCTCACAAAATCCAGCCTCTAAGTCACCTTATGAGGGCATCGTCAGAGGCTGAATTTTGTGAGACTTAGCCAAGTGTTTAGTTTATATTTTTTATTAAACCTAGTTTCACCAAGTGTATGGATAACAATTAATTTTGTCTTTGTTCTTATTTAAATTATAGTGGTTTAGTCGATTTTAGCTAAACCATATTCTTAAAATATTTATGCCCTAATATAATCCTGTTTCCATTTGGTTTTGCAAATGTAATCTGGAGTAACGTTTTATTATCGGTTTAAATCAGTAAGTTAACCAATAATTCAGGATTAGCTAAAACTCTTTAGAAAATTGTGCAGTTGAAGAAAAATTCGGATGACGACAGAATTTATACCTGAGATCTGTGATATCTGATCAATTGTTACACCTATAGATCATTGAAATCTTTGGATCCAATTTAGATGCATTTTTCAAACTTATTCAATCAACTGTTAATTATTTATTCAAAAAAACTATTGTTTTTAAAAAAAGAGTACCGCAATTATGATTTACAAAAATCTCACACCAAACAATTTCCAGCCGTTATATTATAACAAAAAATAACACAATTGTTTTGGAAAACTGCTCAAGGTATTCGAAATATCCTACAAATATAAACACGGTGTTTCACAATTTATTTATTCATTGTATGTATGTTGTTGCTATGGAAATGAGGTACATTGCAAGACATCGTGCGAAATGAATTTGTTTTGTAGTCATTTCAGTACAGGTGCAATTTTCTTTTAAATTACACATGAAAAATATAAAAACGCATGCGTAAAAAATAAAATAGACGTAAATTAGAGAATTATTATTATTTATTGTTGGTTATATTAAATGTAATGTTTTGACAGTTGTTAAATATTATGTTATTAAGATCGGTTTTATTCACATTTAAATTATTTAGATTTTCCATATTATTATTATTTTTAAATGTTATATATTAGTTCTGTCAAAAATGATAAATTGTTTCAAATTTAAAACTGGCGCGTTTCGGCAAATCATTCCAGTCTGAATTTCGGCAGTATGTCGTATTCCAGCTGTCAATAATAAACTGAGAATGGTTGAAGAATTTATTTTATTTTAGTATAATATTATAAACAGAAATATTTATTGAATCACATATTTAGTTATTTATTATTAGTGATATTGAATGTAATATTGTTACAATTATTAAAAATCATTTTCGGTGAACATGAACTTTTAAGGTTATGATTTAAGTTGTTTTGATTGTCAACGCTAATAGTTGTTGATGTCGAAGATCTATTTCAGGTATTATTTTTATTGAAGAAACTGAGATAATTGGAATATCAGTCTAATATTTTTATTATTTTATTTAATATTTGTTTTGTTGTTACTGCTGGTTGCTACTAACTTTGAAATGTCAATTTGGAATAGTGAAATTGGGACATCTTTATTATTGAAAAATACATTAATAGGGCTATAATATCGTGGTCGTAGAAAAAGTATAGTGTACAACTCGCATGGAATGTCCATTTCATGCTGGTTGTACAATATACTATTAACCACATATAATATATAATATACTCATTACGAAACAGAAAGAATTTGTTTAGAAATTCGCAAAAATAGTTACACATTAAATGAGTAAACTTTAACAATTGAAAGAACCGTTACACAACTTCAATTAAATAAAATAAATTTAACGTTTATTAATTTATATTTCATTTATATTATATGATTGGTATTAGAACAATATACTAAAAAAAATCAACTTACGTAGTTTTAGGCTTTAAATAAAACGAAAACTTTCAAAAACTTGATTTATCAGCCATTATCAAGCTACAATTATACAAAAAGATTGAAAATATAAAAATTTAATTTTTTAAACATTCCAAAAAAGGTACATTCAGTTTATTTAAAATTTTAAATCTCTTTGGGTTTTTTTTTCTAAAACATTAACGTAAATAGATATTAACGAAATGTGTCTATTATTAAGTATAAAATAAATTCAGAAAGTACATTTCAATCATAAAATAAAAATCCCTGTCTACCGCCACTGCATGTATTCTAATATTGATAGCTCAACGTTGTTCTTGACCTTACTCAACATATGTATCAAGGTAATGTTCATGCATTGCAACAGTCGTCGTACGCCACTTGCCTACTTCCTACACTCGGTGCAGAATAGTGATATCTGTTATTAATGCAATACCAGCCACACTTAACACTAGACATTGTGTGTGATATCTATAGGACCGTGGTCTGCAGCTTCTTTCAAAACAAGAATGCCAGTGTTCCCGTAAGGCACGCGGATACGACATACAACCATACGGTTGTGTATATTCTGTGGGTACAATAATACATTGTGGAAGTAGAATTATTTTTATGTATATGTTTGAATGTGTGTAGTATATTACGTATAGTTACTGTCGAAGTTTCTGTTTAGTAAATAATAGTAGGAGATTCTAAGCAGCATTATAGCTATTCGATATTTAATTAAGTTCTTGTTACTACTAATATCATTTATATGCAAATCAATCATCATAATTGTTATACTCATATTGTGTTAAAAGATCTATAAAACGATAATAAAATAATTAAAATAGACAATATACATAATACAGTTTACATTTAAATAAAAAAAATACACATATGAGATGTAAGTAATTTCAAAATTTACAGAACAATAGAATATTATTTGTAAAATAAATAAATATATAATCACGCCTTTTACCCATTACTGGGTGCGGCACTCTGCAGAAGCAGATTTCGGTAAGTGATATATTTCTTCGCATGAAGTGCGGTTACCAGCCGTCAAATCACGGCCCCCAAAGATGTTGAGGATCGAACCAGGGTTCTCAAGATTCACAGGTCTGAACCACCTACCCCATTATTTGTATAAATTTAATTTATTTTTTCTACAACTGATAAAACATGTTCACATTTTTTCACTAATCTGATTTTTCCTTTCGCCAGACATTAAACATCACACTAAATATAGACTCAATAATAGAATTAGAATGTGGTTACACGAAAACCAAGTTGATAATTATTTCTAAATTAGGAGGTTTATATGAATTACAAAACTTTATCCAAGTATCTTAATTTTTAACAATGAATTTCACACACCACACAAATACATAGTTGCGAGCACACTCTGTATTAATAAATGATTAAAAATTATTTACGAAAACATAATATTTAGGATTTTGGGATACCCCATGTGAAATTTCATATTTACTGTGTTTTAAACACTATTTTATTTTATATTGAAAATAAAACTTCTGTTCAGTTTTCTAATGCCTATGGCACACTGGTAGAAGAGTGTCGAAGAGCATCGGAGAGCATCGATGAGCTCTTCGATGAAACAACAGAACGCACCCGTCATTAACGAAAAATAAAAGCTTCTAAAGTTGAGAAAGAAAAATTAAATTTCAAAAATATGATAACGTGAAATGAGACACTATTTTTCGTCGATGACGGGTGCGTTTTGTTGTTTCATCGACCAGTGTGCCATAGGCATAATAGAATAAATTTGATATATCGTATGATACATAAAACATATCTAGTAAAAAATTTAACTGCCAATAGACAAATTTATTTACATTGAATTTATTCTGGCCATTAAATAATTTAAATTAAACAGTTTTAAACAACAAATTTAATATTTGCTTTTTCAATTAAACAAATTACGTTTTATTTACCTACTACGTATGCTGTACAAAGTGCTTTTAATCCTAATTACACTAATGGAACAACAATAAACAGAACTTAAATTTTAAACTTGCTTTAAATAAATAAAAGCTAATCGAAGTTACATGTTGAATGGAATAATTGACATCCTGTCCAACATCAGATTCACTTTTATATATTTTAAATCTAGTTTGAAGTTTAGATTTTTTAATGCAACTGGTGATTACAGGTTTAGTTTAGATATATAATAGTAGACGAAACTCTGTATTGTACTGTGTTTATTTTATTTTGCATATTAGGGAAGCCAATAGAATTATTTAATTATGTCTGTTTGCCCCAACGAAACTTTTAAGTTTGAAATAAACTAACAATATCGCCTCAAATATCTGACAGCAATGTGAATATTATCATATGATATTTTACTTCGATTTGCATTTATTTATTTATGTCAAACATAAAAAAAAACTAGCATTAAAGGCTTCAAACATATCAAAAGAATAATACCAAGCAAAGAAAAGAAAAGTATGTGAATGTATTTCTCTACGTTAATCTAATTATTCTATTATAATGTCATGTAATTTAATTAACAAATGTAAATACCTTATTCAGCAACAATTTTATGCCAAATTCCATGGAACACCTTAGGCACTAGCACAACCACAAAAATGTCTACAAAATTACAAAACAAATTCACTTAAAACACTTCATTGTTCAATGCTAACTGCAAGACTACTAATAATGACAAATATGATCAAACTTGTCTGCACGAGCAAGTCTGAACATCGTTCGTATAATTAATTTGAATACCTCATCGTCATCTGTGACGCTACAGCCTAAGATCGGGCCTGGGCCTACCGGGCACACCGAGTCGTAGTTTTTGCATTGCAGTACTGCCGGTTTTCGTAGTCAAATGCTACATTATTTAAATTATAAATACATGTAACCGTATTTTTATATTTTACGACAAATCACACATTGTCGACAGGCGAATTTGAACTGACGAACCTTGGTTCGGGCGACGTCACAGTATGTTAAGAGCTGTGACGTAACACTCTCGGCTACCGTGTCTTTAATTTGAATACCTACTTGGAAGTATATAAGTGTATAGTTAAAATAAAATGTTGGCACAATATTATAAATGAAAATATTTAAATATTAGAATTTTATTTACATTATATGCAAAGATATATCAGGTACTTAACAAAATATTATCCTAAATATTGGATATCGTATCTTTTCCTTGATAAATATTTCTAAATTATTTTCTCTAAAAAAAAATAAATAAAAGATGCGAAAAACGACTCCTACCAATTTTATTTGAAGTAATTTTCTCAAAAAAAGTTAAAATCTTGTAATTGCAAAATATATTAAAAATAATTTTTAAATACTATAGGTAGTATTACAGTATTATCTTGTTTTGACTACTTGAATAATTTATTACTTTAACAATTTAAAATTTAAACTTAAGAAATTTTGATTTGTAAAATCAATAAAAAAAAGTAGTATTCGCAATATAATAATTCGTATATTAAGAAGTAAATATTTATATAATTATTTAATATATCAATAGAATTTTGTTAGAATAAAAGGATGAGGAAGAGCATTTAAATGCAAAAAAAACAAACTATATTAAAGAAATATTGAAATAGTTATTTAAGACACAAGGATGAAAAATGATGTTTCGTACCAATAAAGGACTTCGTCTCGCCCGACAACCACAAGCGTTTTTGTCGGCGTGCTGCGCACTATTTTTATACGATTGTAAGGAATTTTTATTTTAAAGCAATTTTTTAATTAAAATATTATTTTAGAGACCGAAAAATATGTTTTGTCCTAGACCAAAATAGCTAAGTTCGATTATGTACGACTTGCGTACAAAGCTAAGTGTTCAACTGGCTCGGAGATGATTTATTTTCTTAAAATAATAAAATAAAAAAATAAATATATCATGACGCCTTTTACCCATTACTAGGTGTGGCACTTCGCCGTAGCAGATCTCGGTAAGTGATATATTTCTTCGCGTGAAGTGCAATTACCAGTCGTAAAATCACGACCCCCAAAGATGTTAAGGGAGGGGGCGCCACAGGGGTAGATATAAATTGGTGTAAATTGTTTGTCGGCTGTGGGAATCGAACCAGGGCTCTCAAGATCCACAGGCCGACTCAATATCACTGAGTCACCTACTCCATTCTTAAAATATGTTAAGTGAATCTCAAAGTGAGCTTTGTTGTTGCTTTTGTTTAAAAATATTATTTATAATTATGAAACTGTCAAATTTGTCGAATATAGTGTAAAAATGTGTTCATATTCTTACAAGACTTAGAAGAATCTCGAAAGAAGTAAAAGAAATTGAGTTAAATGCAAATAAATTAATTAATTATGTATAATTATTTTGACTGGAGCCTAAATTTACAATTTTATCGTATTAATCTAATAAAATGTTTTTTATGGATGATAAACAATATCATAAATGAAGTACTAACCAGAATATAAAGTATTTTACGGACGATAAAATAACCATCACCTAGCAACCACAGCAAACATTCAAAATGTCAACTTTTTGTACAAATATTCTAAACAAAAAAGTCACCTTTTAACACAATCAAATTTCAAGTTTGGAGTCTGTAAACTTCAAATATTTTGGATTGGATTTTTTCAAATAATAATTGTGAATTAAAAGCCTATACTGATACTTAAAATGATTGAAAATTGAACTGTATGTGAATGATACTTAAATCTCGAACAATCCAATTATATCCCTTGTAGAGTAAATGGCAGTACTTTCATATTGTCCAATTCGAAGCAGTAAAGTTTTTAGTATGTTTTTAGTTGCAGACTGAGAAATAAGTACAACAAACAACCGATACATTTGTCATTAAATTCCAACTACAGCAAAAAGCGAAATTCCATTAGATTACAAGCGCTTCAAATGACTCAAATATCCGATGCATCAACTTTTTTCATAAACACAAACACATAAAAACCAACCATTAGCAATTTTCCAGCGACTTGACGATGACTGATGGCCGAAGAGAATCGAGTTTTCATATTTCACTTTAATTACAACTAATGAACAGTTATTAATTACTCTGGGGCAGGTATTGATTCATCAGTGGTTCGCGGGCATCCGGCCTGCGAGCGTGTTTTGTTTTTGCGAATGCGATTAACAAAAGAACAGAGTTATTGCAGAGCACACGGTGATGTGAGTGATATAGTGTACGATGTGTTATGTGAAACTTGGTATTAAAAACCGATAAAGTCAAATGAGGCTCTTGTTTTTGAGAAATGGTAACACTGCTTGACGGCGGTATGTAGGTGGGGCTTTGTTCATCTATCGTGTTTCCAGCCCGGTTGCGTTGATTCAAACCTAATGCACCCATAAAATATTTATAAGTACATTTATCTTTCTGAACTGATTAAATTCACTACATTATACATGAGAATAGGCCTGATTACGACAGGATGTTCATAACTCTAAGAACTAAAACTTGATTATTTATTTTTGCAATAATTTTACAATACCGAATAAGAGAAAAATAATTTTAAAACATTTGCTGTTACTTTTTCTTAGGATTCATTTGATTTTGCTAATATACAGCAACGCCCAAGTTTAAAAAAATATTTCTTTGAAATGCATATTGCTGCGTGTCTGCAACAATCTATGTATTTTGATGCATGTAATGTTACAGATACGCAACTAACAAGATCAGTGAGATTCTAACAGATATATGCAACAAAATGAAAAATATGATTCTAAAATACAAATATTTGAATACAAAAAGCAGAATTCATCTTTAAAAAATATATAATCACAAAGACAAAAGAATGAACATTTACAAGGGTCAATCAAAACAGTCATTTAGATATTTGTATATGTGTATTCCACATAATTGTAGTTAGACATTTTACTGTAAAAACTAAACCAACCAGAAGATAAAGACGGAAAGCAGTGTCCTTCTGCGCTTATTTTTGGTAGTAAATTTTTCACAATTGCAGTTAAACTCGAAATAACAACGAATCTAGAATCAAGAATCCTGCGTTTGACTTTATTCATCAAATTCATCTAGTTATTAACGTTCGCCAAATATGAAATCATAATTTCACCTCTAAATTATAGTTTAAACTAAGAAAATTACATTAATTATTATTTTTTATATGCTATTTATTGCCTGTTCATCTCTGAATGAAGTTCATAATAAATAAATTGAATATAATTTTTTAAGTGTTATTTATTTTATTATCGTGCTGATAGTTCGATAAACAATTTTCACAATAATTTGGCACAGTGCTACATTCAGTAATGGGTAAAAGGCGTGATGATATATATTTATTTTTTTATTGGGACATTAAATTATCAAACCATATTATTTTTATTTTGAATAAATATAAATAAATAAAAAACTGATAATATAAATTTTAAAATATGATGTCTTTTTCGACTGTAGATGATCCTGATTTAATCATTAATATATTTACAATTTGTGAAACAAATTTTATTTGCAAAAAAAATATAAATTTATCACTTCTTACTAGATGGTCGTCACCTTCTCCTTTATTGTTTCATAATTTTCAGTAAAATCTTTCATAATACTATTACAATAGATTTAAAAGTACATGAAATAATAAGCACTGAATGCTCCGTTCCTCCATTCTCCATGATGCTATAACTACAAATCTACCTACATAATAGAAACACGCTTGTAGCTAACAAGAACTCTGGCGGAAATCTAATAAGCTGTCATCACGAACCTTACCTGGTTGACGAGTAACCAGACCGCGGCAGGCCTCACGTCTACCGTAATTAATTACTAATTACAGCCCTGCATCGCCGGATATCACTCACTCACCATTCGATGAGATGCTGATAAATTCATAATATACTTGGTAATCGTTAAATTATTTAAACAGCTGTTCTTCAACACTCTGTGCGACGCTGACAGCTGCAGAATGCCGCGTTTTTCTTACTTTTTGTTGCGAATAAGCGTGAATTATATTACTGCTGGAATGAGGAAATACTTTCGAAGATATCATGTTTTATATTAGATTTCGATTTCATTTAAACGGAGTATTAATACAATTTTATTTAATGATGGCGAATCTAAAACAATTTTATTGGTAAGTAAGTATTAAAGTAATTTTACGGTAGTTGTGAATATAGAATAATTGTCTTGTTTTTTATGTACGTATATAAATAATTAGATTAATAGCTTGGATGCTAAAGCGTGGATAATTCATGTTATATGTTCCGGGTTCAAACCGCTATTCAACAAACATATAAAAATCATTTACTCAGCTAAAATATCTCATCCGTTGAAGCGAGATTACACTTGACCTCCCATGTGTGCCAGGGCTACATTCTTACTAAACCTTTGCAAACATGAAATTCACGGAATCGTGCCTAAAATTAAGGGTGCGAATTAAGCAGTAAGTTTCAAATTAAATATTTAACCAGTATAAATTTAAATTTGAGTAAGAGTTAAATAAATTTCATTCGATAAATAAAAGGTACGAATATAGGTAGACATGTTGTTGTTCTTTTCAGATAATTGGAGATAAAAAAGATACCAAATTTGTTAGAAGCATTGTTATTAACGAGAGTAATATTTACGAGAACGTTGGTTGATGATGATAACAAATAACGAGAGCTCTACAAGCATGTGTGCATTACTTTTCAGTCCAGCGTCGAATATATATATATATATATATAAAGCCCGGATATTTAGGCACTTAAAAACACCTAAATAAGTAGGCATATAGGCCGGTAATTACTGTAAAATAGGCGGGATTTTAGGCAGCCTAAATATAAATAGTTTCTTTAATAAAAATTATAAACTAATTCTTTTTCTAATATTGGTACTCGTACTTTTCATTAGAAAAAAATATTAATTTTAAACAAAAATTAACGCAACCTAAAAAAAATATTTAGGGTTCTCATTTTATTAACTATTATATAAATTCAAATTATGTAGTATACATTGATTCACAAAATATTACGAGCAACTGCTGAATGGAATTTTCGGAAAGGGACTGTCTTCGGTCAGTCAGAACTTGCTTGTAAGCTGAAAACTTCGTTCGACATCATGAAATGTGACAGGGGCGTTCTTATATTTAGCCATATCGTCTAAAGTTACCTCAGCTCCATTGATTAATGGCAAAGGAGCAATTGAATTTTAAAATTTTGACTAAAACTTGATTAAAGACAAAGTAAGTACTTTAAATATTATAGGTTAGGATGAAACACTTTGCCGAGTGTTGAATTAATCAACGAAATGTTAGAGTTTTTGTATTTCTAATAAGACTGCTCTACCAACAAAGTCGTCCGTAATTAATAGTGAATTAAATAGCGACAGTTGATATATTCGAATATATTGTGTTTATTAAGATATATTCACAACATAAAAATAAATAGAAAAGTTACAAAATTTACCTAAGTGATAGATATTAAACGAAACATATTAAATCTCTATTTAATCAACTTGACCGAAGATGCCAAACAACAACATATGAACTAAAGTTACTACATGGCAAGACTACATCTTGTCAATCCAAAAGCTAAACCACCACTGACTATTTGTTGTTGTTTTCCATGGGACGTGCTGACAAGGGGTAAGAGGGTGGAATCGTTGACTTGGTTAGAGATAACTGTTCCCATGCATGAGTTTACATAAAAACACCAGACGCTTCTAAGGGATGAAATACAAGGATCAAAAGCTATCTCAGACCAACGCACAGCTAATAATTTACCCAGATATGTCATCACATAATGGCTAACAAGCGCGACAATTCAGAGAAGCCATAAACTCGATAAATAATGATCGAAGAATACTGAAAAAATTACAAACATATGCATTAATTAATTTGATAATCAAAACTCTGTCAAGTCAACTTTAAAAAAAGATACTTAAGATAATATTTAATTTGTCTATATATATCGAAGCTGAGTTGATAGTGAAAAATCCTAATTATAACAAAAACTAATTATGAATTGTTTCACTTTGTTACATATTTTAATCAATAGTTATAGATTCAGAATGGAAGATATTCATTATTAGGCAAGATATCGATCAAGATTGACAATATTTAAAATAAAATTAATAGAGTACGGTACGAATATTTCAGAAAGTCAAATTTTGTCAAATTTAAGGTAATATAAACTTATATCTCTTATATAAATCAAAACAATTTCGGATATTCTAAAATGAATTTTTTCGGTTCCATTAAAGCAAAACACGTTACAAAACGTATATTTAAATGTCCTGAATGATGTCATTATACGTGCACTTGTTTCGTGAATTCTTTAATGTACCTGGCCAAATTATTTCATAAACCTACATTTTAAAGTTTAGTAGGTGTAAATACCGTTAAATTTGGCGAACAACAAACAACAATATGAAGGTCCTATTATATAACTGGTATTACTGCATTTTCAATGTGGGTTGTGAGTATACTTATAGTTTCGTTTTCACATCATAAAATGCGTTGACATTAAAAGATTGAAACACTTATGTTATTAACATATTGCTGACGTGATTTTAAGTTGATTTTAAATGACATTTATACTGCCATAAATTTTATTTTAATATCAATTTTAAGATTAGTAATATAGGAAGTCACCTGTACGACTCCTCGTACCATTAAGATTTCGGAAACTACAAATACTACACTTAAGCTAAATAGACAAAAGTTAGTAAGCCAATTTAACGATGTTTTTGTTTTTATTAAAAATTATATAATAATGCATGCGTCACTAGATATGAGTGAAAATTTGTAAATAGTGATTGGTTTTTTCAAATAGTTGTAAAGTTTTAAATAAAAATTATAGGTACTAAAGCCCTGTTTACAATGGAAGATTAAAATAATAATAATAATGCTTATATTTGGCAAATATTCATCACAATCTGTTCTTTTGAATACACAAATTTAAATTATAAAATTTAAGATATAGCTAATTTAAATGCAATACAACATAGCACAATTTTATATATAAAATATATAAGTGAGTAAATAATAAATACATATATTTCAAAGTGATGCTTAATTACTACCCAGTAATAGTTTTTTATAATCATTAGTTAAAACGCCAGACTTGAGTTTTATAGATGATTAAGTAGAGTTGGAAAGATGTAACTGAAAATACGTGCAAATATTTTTGAATGGAATGAATAATAGAATATTAAATTTTTTAAAGGTTAATATTTAAATATAAATTGATCAAGTAGCCTATGCAATTGATTTTCCTTTGTTCTAGTAAAGTATATCATAGAAATAATAAGGCCAATAAGTTATTGTATTAATTTGTATCAAAATTTGTTGCACCATTATTAAATATATATATTTATTAATTAATTTAAAAAATCAGAACAAGAAAGCAAGCTAGGCAGCTTTGAAAAGGGAAAAATATTTTATATAAATATGTAATATTCAAACTATTTCTTTAAAAAAACTTTGTCATATTCCAAAAGTAAGCAGCTAAAAAAAATAGTTTAATGCTACAGTGAAAAAAGGGCTTTTATAATTAAAATTTGTATTTGAAACGTTTATGAGATATCTGCTATTGTTTAAGAATTAAAATTATTTTTAAAAATTTATAATTTACTCATTTTTGCTCATATTCTAAATAAATTATTTTACTAAAGTGACAAATTCTGTCTAATTTAACCTAAGTCTTAACTCTTATAGTTCTCGAGATCCTAATGGTAGCTCTTCTACAGCCAGACTTTACATACAATTTCTTATATATATATATATATATATATATATATATATATATATATATATATATATATATATATATATATATATATATATATAGTAAAGGAATATGAAGGAGACAAATCGGTCTTTTCACTTGAAAAGACTTCACAAGTTCTTACATTTTGCTGATTTTAACTTATAACTAAAAATACAACTGCATCTTAGTGGTTTCAATTTAATTATGTTATTAAGGGTAATTTTAGGTGAATAAAATGTAGGACGTTATTTATAATTAATTTAACTGACCTTACATACATAAAATGGAGCTCATTAAACTAAAAGAATTACTTGTTCAAAAAAAGTTCTGAGTTACCTAATCACGAATTAACATCTAGAAAGAATATACTAATTAATCACTAAAGTTCACTGAGAACATACCTTCAATCATTCATCTCAAATACTCCACAGATCAAATTGACCAAGTCACATAATATTCTATATCCATTCGTACTTCTTTGGTAACCTGGTTATAGTTACTACAGCCTACCGCTGCTCACTATATCGTTGGCGGTCTGGTTAGGGTATCACTACAGCCTAAAGCTGCTCGTTGTATCGCTGGCGACCAACCACGTCCAAAGCTGCTCGCTCTGCCATCGACAGTGTAATAAACGCTCACACTTAGGCCATCTCCACAAACCATCATTCAATTCAACCCACAAAAGAAATAAGGATTCATCTCTAAAACTATTTCCAGTGTTTCTCGAAACACTAACAAAAAATCCGATGACTCGGTAAAGCAATAATAAATCATTAGATGATTTAAATTTATTATATCAGAAATAAATAAAATAAAAATGACAATAACAACTAAACTGTAGGTTCTGTGTACCGGTATTGGAAGTCTTGATGTGCAACAAAGTAACTAGATGGGAAACTAGCAACATTATATTTATAAGTTCTCATTTTTGTATTATTTGCATTCCTCGTGTTTATTGAAACAAGTAATAAATATAAATATTAAAAGAAGCTTTAGTTATGAATTTGCAGGTTATAAATATCCCGTTGTGTAAGAAAAAATCAAAGCAAATAAAATCGCAGCATGTTATAAGTTGAACAGCAAATGAAATATGCGAAAAGTCGATGTGAGCAACCTAAAACATCAGTTGTTTTTTATTTGCAATGAGGCCGCGTGAATTTGACTTCGCAGCATGCAATTAATGTAGCATAAACACTACATGACAGTAACACGCATTGCTCGCAATTTTATCATGTAATAATTGAATATTGGCCGCAGTTAACGTTGGCATTTATAGCCAATAAACACTATCTGTACTGAGCAATTGATGATGTGTGCCTACGGACGTAAATTTAGAACTTTCATATTCTCTGCCTCTGTTGTTTTACACTTGTTTGACCGCCCCATCGCAGTGTCATGCTGGTACAGTTGTTACATACCATACACTTTTGTGCATTGAGTATTACTATTGCCACGTCAGATGGATGAAGAATTTAGACAGGAGAAAGCTATACATAACTGTAAGAAACTAAACGATTAAGCTTCATTTATCAAGAAAATTAACAATGAATCAATTTATAATTAGAATTACAGTAAATAAAAATAAATCGTTTATCGTATTTCAAACAAAAGATAGAGAATATAATATTACACTTGTATACCAAGAGAGAAAAGTGTGCTCTCATGAATCCAATTTTTTTTAAATGTTTATTCTTATAAATAATATAACAAATTTGCAAAATAACTAGACACTCAAGTTTCTTTCATTATCTGTCTAGGCAGGCAATATGTTATTTTCCTGCCTAGGCATGCAAAGCTAAGCTTTCTTGAGTCTAAAAGTAAGGCAAATGTATATTTTTCTGTCAGTTTCAGGTGTAAATGTATTTTGAATGTAACTGTCTACATTGTCATTTATATAGCCAATTGTGTTCACGAAATTAATCTTTGTTGTATACAAAAAAAAACTGCCGTAGCTGAACTCGGTATGTGTTATATTTATGCGCGTAAAGTGGGGTTACCATGCAGTCAAATCACGGACAGGGGTAATTTTAGTTTAGTGGTAATTGTTTGTTGTTTTTGAGATTCAAATCCAGGTTATCAATTCCACAGTCCAATTCGATATCACTGAGCCACCTACCTCAATTTTTTATAATACTACTGTATTTTACATTACTATGAGCTACAATTATTAAAATGATTAATCGGCCGCTTTTGATAGCAACGTTCGCTAAAACTGCTAAAATAGTCAATATTTGGTGGAATTAAATTTTAAACAAGATTATCGTTTTTTGGCCATATTTATGAGTGTAAAATAATTTTTAAATTAATATTTGTAATCAATTATGAAATTTTTCTGTACATAAAAATATTGTGAATATATCTCTATATTACTGTACGTAAATTATATTTGGCGTACTCAAAATATCATCTACCTCGCCTATAACTTCGATTGACAATTTCATCTTTTGATATCCATATTGTGGGGTAGGTGGCTCAGTGATATCAAGTCGACCTGTGGATTTGACAATCCGAGTTCGATTCCCACAGCCGACAAATACTTTTCACCACGTTAAAACTATCCCTATGGCTCCCTCTCCACTAACATCTTAGGGGTCCGTGATATGACAGCTGAGAACCGCAATTCACGCGAAGAAATATATCACTTACTAAGATCCTCTAGGGCAGAGTGCCACACCTAATAATGGGTAAAAGACGTGATGATATATTTATTTATTTATTTTTAATATCCCTATTGTTATAATAGGTTAAGTACAAGTATAAACTAAATAGCTAACTGAAAACGTTAAATAGTAATAAGAAAATATTTAGCCGGTAAGTATTGTTGAATAATTAAATCGAGGAATTTAGCAAAATATTTCAAATAAAAATTACAAATAAGAGATCTTTCTTTACCGTCCTTCCAGTTTTCATGGAATCGTAATTGTAAAATATGACCCACTTAGGTTTCTTCATAAACTAGCAGAATCATTCAGCGTTAACTAAATACATTTTTATCAATCCATATTCTATAAAAACCATAAAAACTTAATTACAAATCAATCGCCATTGCTGAGCCCTCATAAATTTCCTGAAGTTTTTCTCATGCGGCGCAACAAGCAGCGCAACGCGCGGCAACCAATCTTCAGGGCAACATCAACATCTGCATAACACGGTCGTTTTTCCGCGCTTGCCGCTTTGTCGGTGCATCCGTACTTCCGCCATGCGCGGTGACAGTGTTGTTAATTGCATCGCGTTTGTAAAACCGCAGCCGAGACCAATCCGTCATCACGTTTGGTTTGTTTGATGGTGATGGTGGTGTAGTGGTAGCACTGCGGTAGTGTAGTGTGAGAGTAGGGTTGTTAGTGTCACCGGGTTTTTGTACTGCTCTTGTGTTCTATGCCGTGCTTTGTCATGATGTGCACTTTTAGGTTGGGTTTACGTTAACGTTAACAGGTGATTTTGTAGCGTGAATCATACTACTAGAAGAGTATTAGTTTTTCTGGAAACTTGTAGGATGACTGGTCATCTTTGTAATTAGTATGTAAATTTTCATCATATTTCAGCCAATGTTCTTACTATTGTAATCTTTACTATAGAACCTGAAGATGACTCCATAAAGCAGGCATGTCAAACTGGCGGCCCGCGGGCCGCATGCGGCCCAAATGAAGTTTTCTGACGGCCCACGCCTTTTTTAAAATTTATATATTAAATGCGGTTCAATTGAACAAAATTCATATTTACATGGGACAGTTTTCCAAAAATTAGACAATATTAGCATTTCAGATATGTACAATGTTTGGTGGTATGTGAGCAATTCTTTTCCATAATGACCAGAAACTAAAATCCCGAAAGGTCAAGATTGACAGACATACATTTATCTTCCATAATGAAAGTGGCGTGCACCCAACAAATAAAACGTAATATAGATGGTCTTTGCTGCAATAAATTTCAGGAAAGAAAAATTAAATATTAAAATTATTTGTATTTTATATATCTATTAAAAATATCCTTTCTTTAATTTGAATTTTTCGTGGCGGCCCAAACTCATACCTTTGCAATTCAATACGGCCCGTGCGTATCAGTGAGTTTGACATGCCTGCCATAAAGGGTCGAAACGTCGTTACATTAAATGAAAATACAAGTACTTCATCCATTGTTATTAGTGCTACTTTAGTACCATTTTTAAATCATGCATTAGGAACACGGTATTCATAATCAAACTTGATTTTAGGATCCATGTATTCTGGCTGATTACACAAAAATAAATTAAATAAATAAATATATCATCACGCCTTTTACCCATTACTGGGTGTGGCACTCTGCCGTAGCAGATCTCGGTAAGTGATATATTTCTTTGCGTGAAGTACGGTTCCTAGCTGTCATATCACGGATCTCTAATATGTTAGTGGAGGGAGAGCCACAGGGATAATTTTAACGTGGTGGAAAGTTCTCAAGATCCACAGGCCGACTCGATACCTACCTCATACAAAAATACAAAAATGTATAGCGTTAAAATAATCTTCATGAAGACGATGTTAAGATTCGGTTTGCAGTTATCAATACCGCCCTTAATTGTTTATTTCTGAATACCCAGCAGCAATTTGTTATTAATAGAGTGGTTTCTTACATATGCAATAGATTTAAACTCTCCGGAAATTAAACTGAAATCTCCGCTCTCTCTCTTCTCAATTTAAGACAAAAGTGTTCATAATGACTTATTGAGGTTAGAGCTTAGTTGAAGGAGATCTATATTAGAGCCTGGGAACTTAGCACATTTAATTGCTTACAGTAATCGCACGAATAATAACCAATCTAAAGTATATAGAGAAAGGTGTTGAGTGTGGCACAGATCAACGATTCCGCTGGAGGCTGGAAGTAAAGAAATATTTTTGAATTCATCACGAATCCAGAAAAGTCAGGACTGGCTTCATTGTTATTCAAAATAAATATTATATATCACATTTAATACAAAATTTATTATTTCTCTCCCAGCACATAATTTACTTCATAAAATATTTATTTACGAAAAAAAGTCAGGAAAGTGTTCAATTACAGGATGAGCAGATAGTTTCATACCGCTTGAAACAGCTTACAAATCCATTACGTCGCTTTACTGACGTGTTACGTATAACATTTTACCTGAATATTATAAACAAATAATAAATATTTTAAATTAATTTAAATTCCAGCTTCTACACATTCTTTCACAAAATCACTATCCGAAAATGTTTTCTTTTTTTTTCAATCTAAAATTAAATAGAATAGCTTGACTTAACAATATTGGAATAGGCATTACCTGTCATATAGTCGCAAGAATATTGTTTTAAAATCAAAGTTCTTTTTTTCTCATAATTTCTACAGTTAATTTTTGAATATATGGGTGTACAAATAATGTATTTTTTAATAAATTGCATTTCACTACTTTCGCCATTATAAAATAAATATATTTTGTAAACGTGTAAGGAATCTCTTCAGCCGGAAAAATATTCAAGGTGGGCTGCGGGTTGGTCACCCCTTTTCTAGACCTAGTTTATAATGCAGGCGATATCAGTTTCACTCTGAACTGACACCTTCATTGAGACGGGTAACATAAACAAATAGATAACTAAGATACAACAAATTACAATTTCTTAAATAAAAACAGCTACATAATGTGCAAATTGACTGAAATTAGTGTTTTGGAATTTTAATCGCTTCTCGTATTTACGATTATATTCTTTTATGAGGTAGGTGGCTCAGTGGTATAGAGTCGGCCTATGGATTTGCGAACTCGAGTTCGATTCCCACAGACGACAAACAATTTTCACCACAGTGGTTCTCCCTCCAGTAACACCTTTGGGGGCCGTGTGCCGATGTGCCACACCCAGTAATAGGTAAAAGACGTGATGATATATTTATTTTAAAAACAATGACGAAACTTATTTGATTGTTGAGTAATAACATAATTCTTAGTTTAATTTAGAAGAATATATTCCGCTCATCGAAACACCAATATTATAATGAAATAAATTAGAACTATAAACCATAAGAGTATTTTTCTATAAAGTAGAAGATATCTTCAACGTAATTGTATAATTCTTAAGACGGTCCTAGAAGATAACCAATTCAAATAACGCTAACACCGCATTGTTGCGAGTTTGTTTGCACGTGTGGTATCATCGTGTTCCAAACAACACTCAAACAGGAACCGAGTTGTACCGATACCGACCGCATTCACAGAAAAACACAATAACGGCACCGGTGCACTTCGACCCGCTCCTGCCCTTGAAGGAACGACCGAGCGACGAGTGAGGATTCGCCACGGCTAGATTGCAGTCTGTAAAAACTTAAATGCCGTTTATCCGGCAAGTTGATTAAACTGATGTTTCGGTTGTAGCACTAGCGGACAATACATTCCAAGCTCGGCCGTGGCGAATCGTCTCAACAGCAGCGCTGTGACATTTGAGAGATTCAGTTGGGGACTTGGAGGCCGACACGTGCGCTTGTAATAGCCGTGAAACGTAAAGGGAGAACGGGGAAGGATTTCTGTTCAAAGGATTGTTTTCAATGTATTAGGTTTTTCTAATTGATTACGATTTGGGTTTTTGTTTTAATTCGGCGTAAAATTAAAAACAATTCAAAAAAATATGACTAAATTTTTTATACAGAACATTTATTATTTGCGTTCAACCAATGAGATCTAGAAGAGCAGGATTAACTATGGTGATATAAAAAAGAATTTTATAAACATTTTAAGATGTTTGTTTCTTTAAAAAAATTATGACCATAATTGATTAATGGAAATTAACTAGATGTTGGCTAAATTTATTTATTCTTTTTTGAAGACTATATCAAAAACTATAATTTTCTTCCCTCAATTGAGAGAAGAATGTAATACTTTTCATCGCTAGAGAAGGAAATAATGTTTTCTTTACTACTAAAGGATATAAAGCTACATCCATGTCAACTGGAAAACTAAGCTATAATTTGATATTTTTCTATCAAATATTGTGATTAATTTCTTTTTGTTTCGTTGATATTGTATTTTTTTATTGAAACAATTGGTCTTATCGTTACTTAACTTATTTTTCGTAACACATGCACAAGAAACACGTTCTTATTCCCTAATTTGAGAGAAAGAACACTATGTTTCTCTCCCTAGGTAGGATGTTTCTCTCCCTAAGTAGCATGTTTCTCTCCCTAGGGAGATGTTTCTCTCCCTAGAGACTACGATTATAAGCTGTTTGCGGCATTTCCTAGGTAACTAGTTACGCAATCCATATTTGACATTTGTCCCGATAAGACAATAATTTTTGTGCACTTGTTACGAAAAGTATAATATGCTGCACGGGAGGGCGCGATTATCCCTTGTGTGAAGTTGGCACGCGGGAATAATCACTTGTTTCCCTTTCTTAATACATAACATACTATATTGTTGTTTATCGTTAATATAAGTATAAAAATGTTAATATTTGACAGAAAAAGTTACATATTTGTTTGTCATTTTATTATATTACATGGCAAACACTATTAAATTGTAATATTGTAAATTTTTAGATTAAATTTCTGCATTTACACACAATTGTAAGTGCATTTTATTTACCTATTTATACCTAGAATTTTAAGTTCTACAACTATTATTTGAAGCATTTTTGTCTAATATAATTTGGAAAGCAATGCATTCGAAAAAACTAAACGCCTATGACCCGCATTTTGTGTTACAACCTGTATGTATACCTCTTGAAGAAAAGGTAATACTTCTCTTGATCTACTAATAACCACTATTATTCTATTTTTATTTAATTAGAAAGACGCGTCTTTGCGAGTAAAATAAAATACGTTATTAAATAATAACATTATTTATTATTACGACAAATTTAAACTAACAATAAACAATTTTATCTACGACCATATATGTAAGTAGGCCATTAAAAAAATTTGCAAGAACAGCAAATGCTTGTTCACGGTTGCTAAGGGTTTACTGTTCTAGTTACGTATATAAATAAAATAAATATATCATCTCACTCAAGCTAAAAATTATTTAAAACTAGTGCACTGCGGCTCGGTGAGTGCGGACCCTGTACTGTAATTGGGATTTAGTTCCTGTTGTACAGCGTAACATAAATAAATAAATAAATCACGCCTTTTAACCATTACTGGGCGTGGCATTCTGCCTAAGCAGATCTCGGTAAGTGATATATTTCTGCGCATGAAGTGCTGTTACCAGCCGCCAAATCACTGCCCCAAAGATATTAGTGGAGAGGGAGCCACAGAGGTAGATTTAAATTGGTGAAAATTGTTTGTCGGCTGTGGGGATCGAAGCAGGATTCTCAAGACCTACAGGCCGACTCGATACCACTGAGCCACCTACCCTATAAGAAAGTTTTCATTTGTTAGATGGTAACACTGCTATTTGACTTGTTATAAATAAAATGTAATATTATGTAATTCTTCTTATTATTATTTATGGTCGTAGATAAAGTAATAACTCGAATTGTAACGCAATTACATTGCTCGTGAAATTACTGCACTCGCCAAGGCTCGTGTGCAACTTTTTCACTCGCACATAATGTGCTAGTTACAATTCTCGTTATGTAATATACTATAATTAATCTTAAAATTTGTATTTTATTGCCATGTGTATTTATGATTTTACTTATATTAAGCCGGTATACAAATACCTTCAAAGTGCGGACTAGACTAGTAGGTACTTATCGAGTGCCTTTTTAAAAACACAAATCATATAAAAAGTCAACAGCATTATGCTTCCTGCTTGTACGTACCTTTTTTTTTAATTTATATATCAGACCAACTACTCAGGTCATATGCCGATATGTCCTTTGTATGACCGCCACGACCTTATGGTTGTGACTCAAGCCCTCAACCCGCGCGGCCAACACACGGGACCTGCTTGTACGTACCTATGTACTCTATGACATTGGCATATCCAGCCCGTATAGGGTTTGTATTAAATCAATATAAGCTTATGCTGTACAAATGCTATTTTAATTCACATAACATTAGCACCCAACCAACAAAATTTCATAACACCAGTATAAATTAAATTCACAGCAAACATATAATCACACAAAATCTCCGATAATTATCAAATTCAAACAACGCGTACATTCACCTCAGTAATTAAATATTAATAACAGCACATATTCACCACGACACAGCGTCTAGGCCGGATATTAGAGTGATTTCACTTCCGGCGCCGCAGGAGAGCCGCAGGACGACGCGCCGCGCCGAGCAGGAACCGTGTCCTGCAGCCCTGGGTCTCGGAATTAGCATGTAGATGAGAAACCGGTGAATATTATGTGATATCGTTCACGCCTACAAAGTTATGGAACGTATAAACACTCGCTGAGGATATGAATAACATAAAGAGAATTAATTTTAATACGAAATTTGGGATAATATATTTAGGTTTTTGATCTACTATACACAACTTTTATACTGGTTGTTTCCGCATACTAAATATGAAAGTTTACGTTTGAATAATAATAATAATAATAATAATGTAGGTATATTTCCTGTTTATATTTATATGACGTATCTATCATTGATTAATAAATAAGAAATTTAATAATAACAACAATTTATTTTTATGTAACTGTTAAAGAACGTGATATTGACGACAACTTTACATTTGCTTTGAATGTACTTTTCAGAGCCGAATCTAGGGCGAAATAATTGATTCGATTATTGTTCCGGGCGCCGAACTATCAGGAGCGCAAACAAATCAATTTAATATCAAGATTATTTTTTCAATAATATATACAGGATGTTTCACAACTTAGAGCAAAAAATTAAAGGGTATATTCTGTACGACGTGCTGATCATGACACAAAAAGAATTTTTTTTAATTCTACAAATTAAGGGTTGTTAACTTAAAACATTTTTTGTAGAATTTTACTGGATTCGCTTTCCTATTAAACACAAACAATGAAGTAGGTATCAACTACGAAAGAATAATTACACAATTCAATTATTACAAGTTATTTATAATAGAATTTTATTTAATTAATAAGTTTAACATAATCATCCACCCAGTGGCAGTGGCAACGAAAAATTTTGGACTGGGAAACATGGAAAATAGTTTTGCGATTTAAAAAAAAAATCTCTGTGTTTCATGATCCGCACGTCGTACAGAATATACCCTTTAATTTTTTGCTCTAAGTTGTGAAACACCCTGTATATATATATATATATAAATATATATCGGAACATGGGTATTACAGAAAATATAAAAATGTTTTACATTTTGAATCTGAATGATTTGCTTAGCAAATTTAATTATATTCATTTAATAACTGCTTGAAATACATTTCAAATATATCAAAATGCATGTAAATGTTGGACATTATCAACCTAATTCACAAAAAAGTTTAAGCTAATTCTGAATTTTGTATTAGCCAATTTCATTCTTATCCGATTTTCAAAAGTTAATCTAAATCACATTCTAAAAACCAGAAGTTATACTAAATTTTATTTTGAGTGAAGTTTAATTTGACTAATCCAAAACTTAGGATTAGATACAAGTCTTTTGTGAATTAAAAATTTAAAAGAAATTTGAATGAAATATTTTATGAGGAGTGCTATTCTTAAAAATTAAAAAGTGATTGAGAAAAAAAGAGAATACGCCTCTGGCACTTTTAACACATATAAAAAGCAACAATTGCCAATACCGCATAAAGTGCATTTGATACAGTAATAGACATCACATTAAATAATAATGGTAAAAAGTATTCACAATAATTTTGGTTGTGGTGTAGTGATACTAGGGCTGCTAGGTTTTGGTTGCTTTCTAGCGCAAGCACATGTTATAACAGAAGAACCATGTGTGCAACCAAGCACTTCGTGTATGCTACCTGATAAGTCAACTTATGCTTGTCTGATGAACTACGTATTTTCCTTTGTACAGGACCTATTGAACAAATGCAAATGTGACACCACTGTAACTGTAAGTAATAATTAGTATAAACAAAAGTTACTTGTTCATTAAAAATTAATAGTATATTATATATCTAGGGATAGAAATAATATTCTCTCCCGAGGTGTATATATTATTATTTTTTAAATATATGTAAGATTAAAAAAAAATAAATTTTAAAATATAATTTATTTATATTTCTTCGCGTGAAGTGCGATTACCAGCTACAGGGATAGTTTTAATATGATGAAATTTAGTTTGTTGCTTTTCTTCTTGCGAATAGTTAACGATTTTTAATAATATGATGTCAATAACTTTTGTTGTCACTTAAATAAATCTCAATTCCATTCAAAATTAAACTTTCGTGACAGAATGTTATACATTTGTTAGTTATTTTCTTTCAATTCCACAACTATCACTATAAAGAAGAAATTCTTATAAAATTTACATTCGATTACTTCGGTTACAAAACGTGCAAAATAAAATGTGATTAATGACTTAGATGTCTAATTTAATTCTCTACAACTAATACTTGAAGCACTTTTGTCAAAAATTATCTCACCACTTTTGTGCAAAAAAAATCTGATTTCCCATGTTAAACGCCTATATCCAGTTTTTTGTTCCACCCGGAATGTGTATTGGTGCAACGACTAAAAATTAAATTATTGATATTTTTCAGTCTACTACAACTATGTCAACACCAGTAACAACAGGAAATGCAACTACTATTTCAACAACTACAGGGTCAACAAGTCAATCTAGTACTACAACTCAAGCTGAAACAACTACACCTACAACAAATAAATAATACATTTTAAGATTGTATTATAGGTTTGCAATTGAAAATTGTGTTTTCGGTAGACATTAGAAAGATAGTATGTTCCTAAATAAATATAATAATTATACATATTTTATTATAATATAACACAAATAAAAGTGAATAGTTTTCTTAAAAATCAGTGTTAATTTTGTTAAGTTTAATTTTAATTAATTAAGATATTTAAATTATACATAATGTCTCTTGTATGACTATTGGGATCTTGGATACTATATACAGGAACTACAACTTTCATTAATAAAAGTTGTCACATAGCCTTGTTTTCCAAAAAAGCATCTATTTAATTAATTTTAAATCAAAAACCAGTTGAGAAAAAAATTCAAATTAAATTTGTAAATACTACATGTAGCATTACATTCTTTTTTCACCACGTTGAAACTACCCCTGTGTTTCCCCCTCCACGAACATCTTTAAGGGCCGTTATTTGACAGCGGGTAGTCGCACTTTACGCGACAAAATATATCACTTACCGAGATCTATTACGCCAAGGTGCCACGCGCAGAAATGAGTAAAAGGTGTGGTGATATAATTACTTATTTATTTTATTTTATATTATATAAACTTACATTTTTTTAATGAAATGATTAGTTAAAAATTACATATTTATAAAGACGTTTTTCATTTTGACTCCAAGCTTGATTGATTTAATTAACATGATAGATAAATTATTAAATGTTTGTCAAGTAGCCTATGCATTTGATTTATCTTTATTACAAACAAAAACAATAAGGCTGATAATTATTTTATTAATTCTTATCAAAATATGTTGAATTACTATTAAACGTATTTATTAATGAATTAAAAAAAATAAAAAACAAGCTAGCTCAGCATTATTAAAAAGGAAAAATATGCTATTTAAATATGCAATTTTTAGCTATTCGTTTCATTTAAACAATATAACTTAGTACATTTTTTTTAAAAAAGGAAGCTATAAAATATATCTATGTTGTAGTGTAAAGAGGGCTTAGTATCCACAATTTTTATTTCAAACTTTTTCTCAGTGTACTACAATACAGGGTGATTCTGGGAAGACGAACCCTCCCCCCACACCCCCTTAACTGTTTTATTATAAGAAATAGAAAAATTTTCTTCATATGGAAGTTTTAGTATATTAAATATACTATTTTATGACACATATAGAAATTTTTATAAAGTTTGGTTTACATGATACAACTATCAACTTTTATTTTTCAAATGGGAACCTAGAATTATTTTATTAAAATAAAAACCGCAATTTTTTTCTCTTTTCAACAATGTATTACTTGTCATAAATGTATATGAAAAAAATCGAGATAAATAAGATAATTGAGAAATGCCAGAAATTATTTTATTCAACTATTTTAAGTGGCAATGCGAAATTAAACAAAATGTAACAATGTAAAATGAATGACAAAACACGTGAAACTAGTAACAAATAAATATCTGCATTGTTGTCATTAATTTTATCTTGTTACATTTTGTTTAATTTCGCTTAGCCACCTAGAATAGTTGAATAAAAATAAATTCTGACATTTCTCAATTATTTTATTTATCTCGATTTTTTCATTTACATTTATGACAAGTGATACATCGTTGAAAAGAAAAAAAATGGCGGTTTTTATTTTAATAAAATAATTCTAGGTTCCCATTTGAAAAATAAAAGTTGATAGTCGTATCATGTAAACCTGACTTTATAAAAAATTTCTATGTGTGTCATAAAATAGTATATTTAATATACTAAAACTTCCATATGAAGAAATTTTTTCTATTTCTTATAATAAAAAAGTTAAGGGGGAGTTCGTCTTCCCAGAATCACTCTGTATAAGAATTTAAATTATTTGAAATATTTCGCTTATTTTCTTATATTTGATTAAATATAGTGACCTATGCCTTTATATCGAAAAACATAATATCATTAAATTGACCTACTAAACTGATAACTTTTGTCTAACAGCCGAAGTCAAAGCTCTTCTAATTCGCGAGATCCTAATTTTTGTATAGAAGATACTCTGAATGTCCTATAACTTCCTGAAATCTTTCAGAGTTTATCAAAAATATATTATTCATATTTATAATCATTAAAATTAATTACTAAATATTTAATTATTTGTAAGAAAATTAATGTTTTAACAATATCAATAACATAAACAATTGGGTAATTCAATTTTCATTTCCTATTTATATTTATATTATTGCAATTGGTAAATAATTATTTCATAACAATAATACATTTTATTACCCAGTATTAAAGATTATGACATTGACTTTAAATTTATATTAACTTTCAAACACCTTTCAACACATATAAAACGCAATAAAAATAGACCTGAAGATTAATATAGGAAATATCAACTGTGACAATAATCGTAAAAAAATAATTATTTAATGATAATTGATAACTAAGCCAAAATTTTAATTTGACGGCTGAGTAACACATTCAGTAATGGGTAAAAGGCGGGTTAGACTCTAAAGAATGGGCCCCGCCGAGACTACAAACTTAAATTCGAAACTTTTTTGGACTGGATGCGCAGTCCTTCAGATTTTTCGTTGTCTCAAGATAAAAGACTCACCCTGTATATAAAACCTTTCTTCTCTTTCTGTTAACAACTAGCTACAAACTAATGTCATTAGAATTATTTTATTTTATTGTCGTTTAATTATCTCGCCAAATACAATCGAGCACTTTATTTTCTTCAGATAAATTTCAGTTTGACAATTCAACCTCGTTATCTGACAACAATTTGACCGAAAAATGGTTTTAAAATCAAATTATGACATGCAGAAAAATAAAAAGTTCTTGTGTAAATTATTCTTTAACTGTTTTCAACTGATCTGATAAATTTAACTAATAAGCAAAGTTCTATATTAATAAAATCCCGTTACTAGGGTAAAATTACGTAACAAAATAATTATTTGTATATGCTGTCAATTTGACACGAAACTGATTTAATTTAGTTTTTTTGCTGTCAATTTGACAAAATATTATTTTATTTCTTTTGGAAAATTATCTTACCAAATAGCAAGAACAGTAGGTAAAACCCGCTGTCCTACTGACATGGGATTCACCGTGCAGTTTGGTTTCATGCTTATTGCTAAACAAACAAAAAATATGCGAAATAAAAATTTATCAAAAAAATCAGGTGCTCTTATGAATAAATTTCCGGGTATTCTTGAATAAAAATAAACTATAAATTATGTAGTCTGATTCGCAAAGAAGAATTAGCCAATCTTAAAGTTTAGATGAAACCGATATAAATGGTTTATTTTTTCCTCAATTATTACATAAAATAGATAACTCATGTTTATCAGTTTCCAAATAGAAACGTCAACTTTTGTCAATAAACAAGATAGAGAACTGTTTGCATGAAGTCTTAATAAATACTACTTGTAATTTAGATATTCTCAAACAGAATCACCTCTCCTTTGGTATGGCGATTTTTATCATTTGCAACCACGTTCCCGAAACTAAAAGTTTGTTCAGTGAAACTTTTCAAAGCAATAAAAATGGTATTAGAATTTTGACCCTTGTAAAAGTAAAGTTACCGGTTTGTACAACAATAGTTTTTTGCCGCTTGTCAAAAAGTAGTAATTACTCGGCGCAGAATACAATTCGTCAGTCAAAATCATTCAAATTCACCCATGAAAAAATCAATGATCACCCGGGGTCAAAACACGTCAATCACATTTGACATGAGCACAATCGGTGCAAATAATTGCGTTTGCGAGGTCCGTTTTTTATGTGTTATATAATTAACATTCTGATATCATACAAACTATAAAAAAGTTCAAACCAAAACAAAAAAAAAGTAACGGTACATCGTTGAAAACTGACACAAAGTACGGTAGCTACTTTTAAAAATGATTGATTAATAATAATCCGCATAAAACTCATAACCCAATCAAAACAAGGCGGCGTAGGAATTCAAATTACACACCTGTTGGCCCATAAAGCTTGCTAATTAATGGTAGACAGGTATGTAACGACGTACCCGACGCATATACACTGATCGTCGTGAATGTACAAATAAAAGGACATTACGTATTTTATAAAAATCTAACATGAATATTCATAATACAAATTAACCTCTAATACCATTATTACTGGCAAATATCTTTTTCTAGGAATAAATAGACGGTTTACTGTGTGAACGGAAGATTGCGAGTGGGAGCTTGTATAAAAGGAATTATGAATATGGATGAAGGAAAAGTGTTGTGTCAAGAAAAGAATGTTTGGTGGAGATTAACAGCAGGATGAGTTGATTGAATAAATGTTCAGTGAATATTCCAAGGGTTTTGTTACCCATTTTAATGGGACATAGGGTGATGTTGTATGTTTTTGATACTATGATGGCAAGTAAACAAATGGTCGAGACAACGACTCTTGGATTATAGATTGCGGGTTCGAATCCCACTAAGGTATGAATATTTAAAACAGTGAAACTGAATATAGGTTCGTCATTAATTGTTCTGCTTTTAGTATGTACATGAATTAAAAGAACAATAATGAATAACTATTAAAAAAACATTGTTGATTTGATTATGATTTCAATTTTTTAAATCCTTAGGTATATTTAAGAATAAAGGTCGAAAAATATAACTATTTGCTACGGCAGTGTGCTACACCCAGTAGTAGGTAAAAGGCGTGATGATATATTTTTAAATAAGACTCAATTTTTAAGTTAATTTTCTTTTATCCTTTATATAAACATATAAATTTTATGTTATCAAGTTTGTCATAATACTTTTTTACTTGGAACTGACAGGAAAATAAACATTTTCCTGACCATTAAGAATCAGGAAAGCTTTGCGTTGCATGCCTAGGCAGGAAAATAACATATTGTCTGCCTAGGCAGGTAATGAAAGAAACGTGAGTTTCTAGTTACTTAGCAACATAAAATACTGACTGAATAGGTAAGTCAAATATTTATTTTAATTTAAATTAATTTAAAATATTTATTATTTGTTTATAAATTTCAGGTAAAATGTTATACGTAACACGTCAGTAAAGCTTCGTACAGGATTCGTAAGCTGTTTCAAGACTCACTCTCGCTCGGCATGAAACTATTTACTTATCCTGTAATTGAACGCTTTCCTAACTTTGTACGTAAATAACTATTAGTATATTAGTGACTCAAAAATAGCATCAAAACGTGCTATAAAAAAAGTATGTCTGAAATTAATTAAGTAATTTTCTGTCAATTGACAACGAAAAATATCACCGATTGTTTAATTTAGTAGGAGTTTTTTAATGAATTAAATCTCGTAATTGATTCTAATATAATTATTTTGGTGGTAGGTGAAAACCATAGCGTTTAAATGTTACAATAATCAATAAGATTCAAAATATTAATTTAAAATTAATTACGTATGTCACAATTGACAAATTATCTGTCATAAATGACAACGAAAAAGGTCACCGATTGTTGTAAGCTCAGACATGCCAATCATCTTTGTTTTTCATGGCATGATTTGTTGCCATTTTTTTAAATCACCCTATATCATGTACAATACATAATACGTTTCATTTATAAATAAAAATAAAATAAATATGTCATCATGACTGACCCATTACTGAGTGTGGCACATTCCGTAGCAGATCTCGGTAAGTGATATATTTCAAATCACGGCCTCTAAAAATGTTAGTGGTGGGGGGGGGCATAGGGGTAGTTTTAACGTAGTGAAAATTGTTTGTTGGCTGTGAGAATCGAACCCGGGTTTTCAAATAATAATAATAAATATGAAATAAATATAACATCGCATCTTTTACTCAGTACTTTGCTAGATTTCGGTGATATATTTTGCGTTTAGCAGCCGTCGAATCAAGATTTTCAACAGGAGTAATATTAATTTGGTAAACATAAGTTTGTCGACTGTGAGAATCGAACTCACCTTCAGCTATCTATCTTATGATTAATAATGATTATAATAATAATATTTGTTTAAAGAAGATCAATTCAAATCCTCTTTCTGAAGCTAACATCAGCCCGGATGATTTGACCTTACCTAAATAAAAATAAAATGGGGTAGGTGGCTCAGTAGTATCGAGTCGGCCTGTAGATCTTGCGAACTCTGGTTCGTTCTTCACAGGCGACAAACAATTTACATCAAATTAAATCTGTCCCTGTGGTTCCCCCTCCATTTACATCTTTGGAGGCCGTGATTTGACGACTGGTAACTGCACTTCACGCGAAGAAATATATCAGCTAACACTAGGTAAAACGCGCGATGATATATTTATTTATTTTATGTGCTAAATAAAAAATAAAATCTGTCAATGTACTTGCCGTAGGGCAAGGTCACTCCTTCCTCCATCCACCATCTGCAACTGCGCTACCAACTAGCAAGATGAGTAATCCTTTTAAAACGCTGTTGGCACGCAACTGCGTTGAATATTCATAAGCTACGGCTTGTGCGAAAACGGCTAATTGAAATTGTTACGGGATGTCGTTGGATGAAGATTTTTAGCGGTCATGGCCTGTGTGATGGCGACCCAGGCTATTTTGAAATTATATTACGTTGCCATCAATTTTGTTTTATGGTTACTATATCCAAAGTGCGGAAGAGAACGTTATGAGACTGTAGGATTAATTTTATGCGTGCTGGTTGTCGCCATGAAGATTTATTACAGACCAATGTTTATTCTTCATTTACATTTATACATGATATGCATATATAGTACTAAGTCGCAAACCTTTAATTAGAAATCATGGAACGGCACAATTTTAATAGTTTTCATGCATTCTTCCACCTTAATTAATCTTATTTTATTATTAACCCTTTGCACTCCGTTGTCGCCGTAATTGCGACATTTTTACATAACATGCATAGTGCATAACTACTATAGTGTTGTCGATAAGTTTTTAGCCCGGAGTTCAAAGAGTTAAATTGAAGTATAGTACAGGCCCGGGGAATCAACTCTGAAAAGAACAATTCGAACTTATCAAACACAATTGTAGTTCATATTTCAACATAAGAAGGTAAGTAATGTGATCTCGATAAAAACTTTTGGTTAGAAGTTTTAATAAAATAAATATTTGCTAAATTAATTAACCATTATTACGATATTCTAGTTATTTTCGAAAACTTGCTTCAGTAAATTATGAAAATATTCAATTTGTCGATTTTCTTTTTCTATTTTGTCGGCAATAAATAAAAATTTGTCTACCCGTGTAGTAAAAATTAAGCAGATGAATTAAAAAAAAAACAACTGAGATACCTATCGTTTAATTTTTTTTCTCCTACCTTATCGAAAAGAAGCTTTTCTTTTTTCATCTTTCAAGGAGGCAAATAAAATAAAATTTTCCTTCCCAGGAAGAAATAATAATTGTTTCTCTCCCTTATTTATTGCTGTTTTATAGCAACTGTCAGCACAGTTTTAAATATTTATTTATTCATATATCATAAGAATTTTTAATTTTTATTTAAATGACATTAAGGAATAGTCGTAGAAAAACACATATGCATACCTGTGGAGTAATGTGTAATTTCTTCTCTTAAGTGATTACTGAACGAAGTATAGCTGATATTATATATTATTATATTAAAATCATATATGTTATGAAAAGAAATGAATTATTTTCTTGTCACATAGTTACATATTATTTATTGTATTGAATTATAGCAGTTGATTTAAAATATAGACTAAATACGATTCAAACTATTTAATGTGTTATTAATTAAATACACAATAATTTGGCGACGAGGATTAAAGCATTTCTATTTTTCTATTTGTATGAATAAAATGACAGAAGAATTCCATAATTTAGTGCAGGCTTTAAGCACCTTAGTGAGTTCCCTACAACAACAACAACAACAACCAGCAAACAGATCAACTGATGTCAAAGATGTTCTAAAAAGACAGGCAATCAGCTTCGACCATTACGATGAAAACATAGAAGATTTTAATACATATTGTGAACGACTAGAAAACTATTTCAAGCTCAAAGGATTGGATCAAAATGATGAACAAACCAAGGAAGCAAAAGTATTGGTATTAATTAATTGCTTGGGAAGCAAATATTACAAACTCCTAGCTGATTTATCAGCACCAGAAAAACCTGCCAACAAGTCATACGAAGATTTAATTATAATACTAAAGAATCAACTGCTATAATTCAATACAATAAATAATATGTAACTATGTGACAAGAAAATAATTCATTTCTTTTCATAACATATATGATTTTAATATAATAATATATAATAATTCCAGACTCACAATTTCACCAATTTATATCTACATGTCAATCACAAACGACACAACCACTTTCAATTAATACACAACCATTAGCGACATCTTCTGAAGAACCAGTAGAAGAAAAGAATTCTGAATCAAATAAGAAGGAAGACACACCATCTGCAACTAAGTCTACAACGGAAACAAAGAATTCTATACACATCCCTCCAGAACCAGCAGTTTTACGTCGACCACCCACATCCGCAACGCATTCTCCGAGTCCTGTACACAGCAATCCAGAGTCAGCAGGGTTACGTCGATCTACCCGAATCAGAAAACCCATTCAACGTTTACAGTTGTAAAGTTAGGCGGCGGAGAATTATTATATATTATTATATTAAAATCATATATGTTATGAAAAGAAATGAATTATTTTCTTGTCACATAATTACATATTATTTATTGTATTGAATTATAGCAGTTGATTTAAAATATAGAATAAATACGATTCAAACTATTTAATGTGTTATTAATTAAATACACAATAACTGAGGACATTAAATATCACCCGCGGGAGGAAATAATACACTTTTCCCTCACGTTATACAAATAGCTAATTTTGCACTCAAAATAGAAATTCATCGTTTGCGGACAATACTGTTGCAAATTAAATTTCAAAAAATTAAGGTTCTTGGTTATATTTTTATGAAAAGTTAACTTTTTCAGTGAAACAATAATGTTTGTTACGGTTGCTAAGTGATCGTTATATTACCATCTGTAAAATACTTTACCGGTTTCAGGATATTAACCCTATGTTTACATGTACAAAAGTACGCTGGTAAGTAAGTAATAACTGTATTCTGTACGGTAATTTTACCATACTGACTTGTCAAAACAGTCAAGAAAATGATAATATAACACTATTAATACAAACGGAACTCAAATAGTATATTAAACATTTTATATGAATTTTTTTTCGCATGCCTCTAAATTTGGAAATAAGCCGGAGGACAAGTGCGATAAAAGTTTTATAAAATGAATTATTTATACTATTTTTTCTATTTTGCGTCTATTATAAAATTGAAATTTAAAATAAAATACGATATTTTAAACCGAGTCAATTTAGGACAATTTGTATATAAAATGTTGTGGTTGGTAACTGTTATTGACGTTTATACAATTGTACAGATCTTGAGGTTATATTGAAATTATGATGTTCTCAGCTTGATAGGTTGAGTATGTCATCAGTCTAAAACAAAATGCTGCGTAATGCAATGTCTTTCGATATGTAACTGGGTTTCGTAATGACTTTCATGTGAACATAACCAGAAAAATATAATTTAGGTTACCGAAAATTGATACTAAAAAATTAATATATTTTTTATAACTATTATTTTTGCAAAATTGTATATATTTTACCATGCAAATTTAAGTTTTATTTATATAATAACCAAATCAAATACAATATTTTTTATATCACATATTTCAATAAGTTGAATTGTATATTTAATCTTTGTTGGTCTTTTAATAATAAATTGATAATGTTTATAAATATTTACACGTATATCAATTCAGTGAATGGACCACTGTTTTAAGGTGGCAAAAAATTATATTTACTAACATGAGAATGAATTTGCAAATTTAAAAATATTTTGTTGAGTCATATTTAATAGTAAGAAGTTGTTTATTTTAGTTTTGGTTTTATTGGTGTTGTGTCAGTGTCCTTTCATGAATTTTTCAAATTTCCGGCCCGGGCACGTAACGAAATGGGTATTTTTCCATCTAATTTGAATTCACACAATAGCACATCAAGCGGTTAGCTTCAAATGACACGCATGCTACAAGTGTGATTTTTTAAGTTTCCTTAGCTGAACAAAAGATTTTTAAATATTCTACTCGCTTTTAGAGAAAAATACAACTATTGTTTATAGCACTTGTTAATTAAATTCAAGAATCACACATATTTCTTTATAACAAAGTGACAAGTTTTAGCATCTTAATAGACATTATTCTACCTAAAATTGCTTCCTCGTACGGGAGAACATTATGGTAGAAATCATAAATTTAGATTTTACTTACAACATTAAAGTAAATATATTCATCTCTTCTGCGATATGCACATACATACGTGACGCATTTTAAAAAGAATATCATTTATAATTGATTTGCCGACTTGTATATGTTATACATACTGCTCAAAATTGTACAGGGATATTATAAAAACTGAAGATAAAATAAAAACTATCAATTATATTTAAATATATGTAAGAATACATAAAGTATAATTTTTCTTAGAAATATTTTAATATAATTTATAGTTTTAATTTTATAAATATGTATGTAAGTAGTCTTTTATTTATTTAATATAAGTTTTAATTTTATATTTCTAGTATCTGTTTAATGTACTAAACATATTAAATTTATTTATGTACGACCGTGTGTAAAATGGACTTTTTCTACAACTGTCAAAAAATGTTCACTTTTATCACTCATATCAGTACGCGAAGTACGTGTTGTTATATTACTATGATAACGCGTATTTCGCGTGCTGTTTTACACGCTAGTGTGCAAAAAGAGTAATTCCCGCACGTTCTCAAATTATTTTTGACTCGATCGTAACTAAATAATAGGTTTACGTACTAATATAGCAAATAAATATTACATAACTGCTATGTGCACTTTGCATATCAGGAAATTTGAATTATAGTTCATAGAAGATATAGCTTATAGTGGGATTCGAAATAGTTTAACTTTAATTATTTATAATTAGCGAGATTTTAACCTATAACCTCTCACTTGTGAAACAAAAGAGCAATCATAGTGCTATGACTACCTATCTGTATAGTTAAAATCATCAACTAAGATCTGTAATTTACCGTAACAATATGTAATTCATGTACACGAGGTGGTGTTATAATTTCCAATAAGTAAGAAATTAATTAATAATAAGTTCTATTTGAAAACCAAAAAAAAATGTGAGCCGTCATGGGACGCCTGGCAGATGTGAAACATCGTGTGTGTACAAGTAATATGCATAAAAGATAATATTATTACAGGAATTAAATATAGCCTAATGAAAAAATGAAGTATTACGAATTTCTTACAGAAAATTCTACTTACTGATGACTTGGTAGTATGCCATAGTGTAGTTTCACTTTCTTTGCACAATGTTGATCACTTTGATCTTCTGAGTTATCACTATCACACATATTTTATTGTCAAAAATTAAAATAAAAAATTAAATAAAACGCAGGTTATGTGTACCGTAGTAAACAACAACGTCGAACTGAGTGAGAAGCCACACCGTACACTCTACTACATATAATATATATATATATATATGTATACCTCAGTATAGCGTGGCGACCCGTCGCCAGACCGTACACTCTACTACACATAAAATATATATATGTATACCTTAGTATAGCGTGGCGACCCGTCGCCACGGCAAGCGTCGCCACGCCAACAATTCGGTTTACAAGTGAGCCTATAGATGTTTCACATCAAAACTTCAACTTTACGATGACAAATGAGAGCGTAATTGTCATCTTTTCATAGCAATCGTAGAAAAAGATTTTTTTGGGAAGATTATAGTTTTATAAATGATTGGGAAGATTTTTGGAAAGATAAGTCTTATTTATAAATGATTTGTGGAACTTTTCGGGAAGAAAATAATTTTAAAGGCCTCTTTACGAAACTAGCATTCTTCGAAATGATTGATTGCGTGAACATCTTAAAAATAAATAAATTAAATATTTGGTAGTAAATCTTCGCCAAACATTCATACTAATTTCTTTTAATAAAAACTATATTCTAATACAAACAAATAATGCATCTACCTTTTGGCTGGCGTGTACTAAGTCCTATCCATTCCTCTCTGAAAAGTTCCAGGCTCGTACCACTATAAATTCACTTCACATCCAGTATACACTAACACTTACACTATATTGCCCTTATATTTCACTAAAAAATCACTGATTTTACAATATTTTTACTTGAGACACAAATAAAACACGACATTTTAAACAAAATTCGTTCGTAGACTGACGATTAAAGTCGCTAGGCATGTACGTAACAAGTTAGAACATAATTTCAATTAATAGCTAAAGACCGATTTCATGCCATTCTAGGCTTTAACAACTAGGCTCTAAAGAATATATTTGATTGTTATAGCGTGGCGACCACGGCAAGCGTCGCCACGCCAACAATTCGGTTTACAAGTGAGCCTATAGATGTTTCACATCAACAATCAAATATAACCAGAGCTATTTAGAGACAGACAATAGTAAAATAAAATTTTACATGTTTAAAATAACAGTTTCGCCGACTTCCGTGGTAATACAGTAAGTAGTAAATATATTGTTTAGATACATAGGACCTCACAACACGCAAATATAAAATGTCCCTACCCGCATATTTAGCTTAAATCCCCTTGGCTACAACTAGAAATATCCCTGCTTACTGGTTCTATCCCACACGTACATATAGAACGATCAGGGGCGGCGGTATGGTTTTTAAATAACGATGTGGCAACAAACACACTTAGAACGAAAACAAGAAACACATAGATTAATTGCTAATAGAATAACTTAAATAGCAAATTCTATTTCAATTTAATTAAAAAGAAATAACGAATACGTCATTAAAACTACTAAAATGACCACAGTACTATACGCAACTAGCATCACATATTATTTAGAGTAAAAAACTCTTTAGTTTCGGCACTTGACACTTGACTTTACCAACTATAAGACATAAATAATTGATTTTAGAAACAAAGTGTCCTACAATAATATTTGATTTCTAATAAAGAACAACTAACAAAATGTCACGAGTTCTGAGCAGCGTGTGGAATCATACAGAAAATAGTTAACACTCAACAGACAGCATTTTTTCACATTACTTGATTGTATGATTGTATTCGTCCCGAGGAAAATTAATACATAATATTAAAATACATTTAAATGTTTTTCGGTATTGATACTTCGATCGCAATTTTGATAATTAAAACCTAATTCTGGTATCCGAAATGGTATTACAAATCAAGAATTTCTGTCATTGGCCAGTACAATTAATATAAATAAATAAATAAATAAATATATCATCACACCTTTTACCCATTACTGAGTGTGGCACTGTGCCATAAGCTGATCTCGGTAAGTGATATATTTCTTCGCGTGAAGTGCGGTTACCAGCCGTAAAATCACGGCCCCCAAAGATGTTAGTGGTGAGAATAGTTGAGAATTGATGTTTCACGTCACAATGTTGACATATTTTATTGAATTTAAGATACATTTTAAAATTTTATGAGGAGACGCAGTATAGCACGTATAAGTATAAGAAACTAGAATAAAGCAGTAGACTACTATAATGTAATACTAGCACGTGTGTACATCCAAAATTGTTTAATATAACTTTTTATTAAATTTTGCCTGTCGTTGCCTTGATCTACACTTTGTAATGTCTTCCTTATACTACTACTACTAAACCAAAATTAATTCATTTCTAGAGTTCCATAAATCTATAATAATTAAATTATAACAATAAATATATCGGTAAATATAAATGGGGTAGGTGACTCAGTGGTATCGAATCGGCCTGTGGATCTGGCAAACCCTGGTTCGATCTCCACAACCGACAAACAATTATCACCAAATTAAATCTAGTCTTGTGGCTTCCCTTCCATTAACATATTTGGGGGGCGTGGTTTGACGGCTGGTAACCGCACTTCATGCGAAGAAATATATCACTTACCGAGGTTACGGCCGAGTGCCACACCCAGTAATGGGTAAAAGGCGTGATGATATATTTATTTTATTTATTTAAATATATCGGATGCGTTCTTTGGTTACCTGCAAATTATTTTGTTTTAGTACAAAGTTAAATTTCAGCTAGCTGTTTTCAAAAAAAAATTCTAGCTAATCCTAAGTTTTGTTTTAGTCAAATTAAAAGCTAAAAAATGAGGTACTACCCCTGCGACGGCTGGTAACTGCACGCGAAAATATTTTACTTACCAAGATCTGCTATGGCAGAATGCCAGATCCAGTAATGAGTAAAAAGCGTGATGATATATTTAGTTTTTTTTTTTAAACTAAACCATTTTTTAGAAGTTTAAATAAATCCTATTATCATTTCATTTTTATATTGTGATTTGAATAATTTTTTAAATATGAAGCTAGAAAAATCAAATAGAATATTTGACAATAATTTACATTATTATATCAAATAAATAGTTACTTACGTATATAGGCTGCGCGGTAATCGTTTGTGTTTGTCGAAGAAAAATTTGGACAGCCGAGGCAGACTATTTTCTGAGCACAGCCAGTCATTTCACGACCGAGATGCACACTAAATTTCAAAATAACAGTTATTATAAATATAACAAGTTTATTTATCTGTGGCATTTTGTAATCATGTTTTTAATTAGTTTAGAGCTACCAGCCAAAGTAGCTGACAGCTCGATAATAAAATTTTATCGCACTATTTACAATCATTTTAATTTCACGGGCTGAATTGTTTGACAGTTGGGTGAAAAATATATCACTTATGGTTAATAAGTCTGCACCTACAACAACTGTCATTAGTTGTACACAAACATTAAATTGAAAACAGTAAAGAAAAGAAGATAAAATCTACAAAAAAAGGCGAGACCCTTCTATAAAATTACTTAGCGACGGCCCTGAGAAGAACTATTGCCTAGAAGAAACTCTTACTGGCGGAGTTATTGGATTAGAATTGACTTTCAAGCACTTATAGCTACCTGCACAGTAACTTTAACCAAGTATTTAAAATTTATTACGCAGTTTGCTACAGCCTTAAGCTATTTTAATAACAGCTGCTAAAATTGACGACATGGGTGGGTGGCAGTTAAATTAACCTTTGTTTGTCTAGGTTTAACTATTGACAAGTTTTTCTTAACAGTTTTATGGTTATGATCTAGTGTGAGTTGGATACTTTCAATTATCGTTTATTACTGTACGAGTGTGCTAATAAAAACATCATACTAGGAATAAGTTCTTGTTAGATTTTAGTTTCCTGGAAAGAAATAATTATAAGTTACTTTAAATCTTCTTATTTTATATTTTATTTGGACATGTTATTACGTTTTTCTTTAAACTATTAAGTTTATATAGGTTTAAGCTGTTTTAGTATCTGTCTAAATTATATGTTTACTAAGCAAAATAAATAAACATGTAAACTGATTTTATTTTTGTCTTTCTCGTTGTCTAAATGCTATAGGCATAGGCCGCCATTACGCTCTGATCCTGCGTTTAGTTCCAATGAGGTCTGTGATTATAATCGAACTTAAAGAAGCAAATTAAGTATTTCATAATAATAACAAAAACTACAAATAATCTAATAGTTTTATTGAATTGTGAATTTGAAGTATTATATTTCATGTGACGTAGGTATGGTACATAAAGGTAGATCAGGTCACAGTATAAAACTTCTATTTCTATTATCCCTGCTTAAAACTAACGGATGACAGATATCATGTGATATAACCTACAAGTTTATTCTGTCGCATTGAAGGAGAGTACCTACTGTCGTTTCTTATTTGGCTTGTATTTATTTGTACAATACACAAAATTACAGCAGAACAATATAACCTCCCCATACATATGTTTCGCAAATTGTAAACAATGACAAATGACAGTTGTGAGTTGCATGTATCTCGTTCATAGCTCGTATGTCCATCTTTCTCTGACCAGGCACCACTATCACGTCACAGTGACGTCATATATCCGTTTCTCAATTTTTGTCTCATACTATAAATATTTAATCGATTTAAAATATAATTTTAATTTTTTTGTGTAGAATCTTATATAACAAAATTTGGTTCAGACCCCATTATCAACTGCAACGCGAGTATCATCATGCCTGTGACCTCTTACTGGGTATAGCCATTCATTTTTATACAACCAAATTCGTGATTTGACGGCTGGTAACCGCATTTCACGCGAAAAATATATCACTTACCGAGATCTGTTTAGGAAGAGTGCCACTTCCAGTGATGGGTTAAAAGGCGTGATGATATATTATTATTATTATTATAAACTCATTTATTGAAATCTTTCGCTCACACGACAAACTGTAAATCATATACATTCATCACATTAAAATGAGAATGTTGACGGGTTCGTGCTACCCTATTTAATGGGATATAGCGTGATGTTATGTATGTATGTATGTACATTAAAACTGCAGTTGTGGCTCCTTCTTCAGTAATATCTTTGGAGGTCCTGATTAGACGGCTAGTAACCGCACATCAAGCGCTTAAATATATCATTTACCGAGATCTGCTATGGCAGAGTGCCACACATAGTAATGGGTAAATGGCGTGATAATATATTTTTTTTAATTTGTAGGTTGGTTATATTATTATTCTGTCAAATAATGATCGAGGTATAATATAAAGTTTATTTGTAGAAAAAAATATTATACAGTGAGCAAGAGAAATGCTGCAGAAACAAATAGTGAACTAAGTTGATGTTTCACATAAGTTTGATTTTCCAAAATTATATACAATCATATGTCTTCACATTTTCTTTCTTATTTTTTTCAAGAAATATGTTGTATATTGAATTTTTTTACATTGATATTTAACATTTTACGTATTTCTTATGTTTTTAAAAACTGATGCATATGGCGTATATCAGGTGATTTTGTAGGGTTTTGGTGTATTTTCCGAAAGTTGGCGATATTGCACCCTTCTAACAATATTCTTCTTAATCTCAGATTTATCATACGCCACTGTATTCCAGACTAGTACTGCTAATGAAATCCGAATTTTCCAAATTCAAATACCGAATTTTTAAGTTCGAATTTTAAATTTATAAATACGAATCTGAATTTCGAATTTGTAGACATGATAAATTTGGGAGCACAGGTAAATATTAATGAATTAAATTTACAATTAGGTAGATAAAGAAATTTAGCTGATCTAAAAGAAGTACCTAATATTAAATATATATATATATAATTAAAACATTAAAAAAATTCAAAGCATAAATTTTAACAATAACTCGAATATCATTTGGAATTCCATTTTTTCGAAAATCATCAGCACTATTCCAGACCACCATGATTATCATGTTTATGCGGCAATTATCCAGAATATATCCCCCAGCTGAATGTTGATCAATGAAAAATGCAGATGCAGTTTTTTCAATTTGAAAAGAATTCAATTGTGAAAATGTCACGGCAGTGCATGAACCGCGCTACAAAAAGTGAAAATAAAAATCACTCTAGACAGACGCATCGTTAATCTTGCGGGGTATGGCGTCACTATTATGTATTGTGTTTATGTTATCGACAATTTTGCACGGAGTAAAATATGGTTGTGTCTTTTGTACCGGAGCAAAAGTTTTAAAAATATCCCTTAATAAGATAAATTATTATTATGTCCTCGACGGGGTAGGGGCCCTGTTCACGTCATAAGTCACGACTGGGGTGGAGCTCTCCTTATAATGGCGCGCGATATATTTTCTTAAAGAAGAAGAACCGAGGTTAAAACGGCGCGCTAACCCTTACCCATTGTTTTGCGGAATTGATGTTTTGGTCCGTGTCCGGCCAGCTTTTCGTAAGTCGCTGCCGGCTTCATTCTTTCCTTTTTTCATTCTACTTTTTTAACTTAATGCACTGCTTTATTTGTGTGACGTTCATTATGATGAAATATCTCTCGACGTTCTCCTTGCGAGGAAATAATACTAGGGAATTTATCTTGCATTTTAAAGTAGTTTTTCCTTTCATACTGCCGGAGTGTTCTTTACCTTGCCTGCTTATGCGGTCTTTTCAAAAAAGGTACTTAATTATTCTACTTCATTAATTAAATTTTTACTCGACTTGAGGGCATTTCTCACATTTTATTATTACAAACAAACTGACAGCAATGTACAGTTCCACAATTACAAAAAATAAATATATCTACATGCCTTATACCCATTACTGGGTGTGGCACTCTGCCGTAACAGATCTCGATAAATGAAATATTGTGAAGTACGGTTACCAGCCGTTAGATATTAGTGGAGGTGGAGCCACAGGGTTAGTTTAATTATGGTGAAAATCGTTTGTCGACTGAGGCAATTGAACCTGGGTTATCAAATCCACAGGCCGACTCGATACCACTGAGCCACCTACCCCATAAAAGTAAAAAAATATGAATTTCTGATGAAAATGCAAGTATTGGACATCATTGTTTTAAAATACTTTCAGAAAAAATAAAATCCCATTCAAAAAATCTGCGATGATCTCGTTTCCGGCGGAACCGGGAATAGAATTTGTACACTAAAAAGTAGTATTTAAGTTCGCCCCTATTTGGGGTGTTTTGTGTACAATGTCCAGTGAGCCACTGCCTCAATCACTGGTGTATTTTATCGAGTAATTAAACGAAACATATGTGAATATTACCTATATCTATAACTATCGTATAATCACCGTAAATCCACTGTACTAGGTAGGTACCAATAAGTTGTTGAAATGGGTAGTAGATAAGTTATCATTAAAGAAATTAAGAAATACATATCTCATGATTACCTATTGTTAATGTATTATCTAAATTATTAATTGATTAACTTCTTCCTGTTTGTTATTTTCATGTTGGACAGCTTTGAAATAAACAAAATTGATTTGGCAATTATAATAGTTGAATATTAATCAAAACAGATTAATGAATATAATATAACTATTTGTCAGAAATGTCAATCACTTTCCAAACTAGTGTATCATGTGTCCAGTTCGGCTCCATTGTCCATTTACAGTTTCGCTTATCTTATCTAAACAGAACTAATCTGAATCTGAATCTGAGACTTGACGGTGAGTTGTGACATAAAAACTGTTGTGTACTTTAAACAATATTTCCATCCTCGATGTCAGTATGTCAAGTAACAAACAACTCCGACTAAACGCGAGCGTTTCTCACCGACATTTGCAGCCCGAGAGTGCAACTAATAACAAAAGTTCAGTCAGAACAAGTCAGTAAAGTTGTACAATTTTTCACCGGTTCCGTTAGCCGTCAGAGACTGCGATAGTGTTAAACAACTGTTTTGAATTCGTGTGTACAAGGGTACCGGTAAACTGGTTCGCATACGATTGTAATCGGTCGTTATCAATATTGTGCCCGCGCTATTAGTACAGGAATGCCGGCCGGCTCTCGAGCCAGTTCGTATTTCACGGCTGCGCATTACTACTACGCAAGCGCATAGTGTGAGCGATGCTATCGCGGATATCTATTGCTTTCGGAAACCTAAGAGGTATTTAGTGAACGAATGGTACCGACAGCTTGCTTAACTCGTGTACGCAAACTAACACGATAAACTAACACACAAGAGCCCAGGAATTTCCTCAGGAAAACGTTATTTAGTTTAAGGTCAACAGGAGAATTCTAACCTATCCTAAGTGCTGCCCCATATATGTATGATTACATGGGGTAACACGAAAATTCACTGAACATGATTACATTAGACTAAAGTATTAATTGCTGTTGTCGAAAATATCGCTAGAGGGCTGGGCGTAAGGGAAGATTAATGACACAGTTGTATAGGAGCGAATGAATGGATGTGAAAAGATTCTGAGTGTGAGGAATAAATGAGCTTATATATGAAGGAAAAATGAATGTGGTGGAAGCAAGGATTGTGTGTCAGGATTCTTTGATAAATTTGATGAATGTTTCAGGGGTACGTGCTACTCCATTTGATTGGATATAGCGTGATGTTGTATGTATGAATGTAATTATTATTAGAAGCCACAGCTGGGCGCGTGAATAAAAGCTAATCATGATCACGCAAACTACTGCTAATTCACTAATTATAAAGTTCAAATATTTATATTTGTATAAATTAAAATAATAGGTATTAATCCAATTTATTATTTATTTGATGCTATTAATTTAAATATTTATTATTCATAAACATGTTTCTGCTAATTACTTTTAATATAAAACAAAAGGAATTTTTTGTGAAAGTCCTATTTACCTAAAGAAACATTAGATTCCTATACCTCTTTAATAATAACGAAATAAATTACATTATTTAAATGAAAGTATAATGTAATTTTGATTAAGTTAATTGAAAGGATATATGGTATGTGGCTCAGCGGTATCGAGCCGGCCTGTGGATTTGAGAACCTGGGTTCTATTCCCACAGTTTTCCCCACGTTAAAACTACCCCTGTGGCTTCCCCTCACTAACATCTTTGGGGACCGTGATTTGACAGCTGGAAACTGCACTTCATGCGAAGAAATATATCACTTACCGTGATTTGCTACAGCAGAGTGCCACACCCAATAATGAGTAAAAGACTTGATGATATATTTATTTTAATTGAGAGTATACAGGGTGTTATATTTTAATAGACCCAGCAAATATCTCGCTTATTTATCAACTTAGCAATTTCTTTCATATAACATGATTTATACAGCAACATGGAAGCTACTTGATGACGGATGTACATTCATGATATCATTTCCGGTTTATTAGTAATTAATATCAACTTTGAAATTTCAAACGGAACATACTATATTTTTTTATAAATTTGAAAAGTGCATCAAATTTACTTTACAATCATGTAAAATAATCCATATGTTACATGATTAAAAAGTAAAATGGCGGGCACTTTATTATGCACCAAATCAGAAAGAGAATAGTGAGCCATGACTGTGGCTTGAAATAAAACAATTAACTAAAACAATTGTAACTATTATTATTAAATGAAATAATATTTGAAGGAACACTTAATAACAACAAAATGATTTTATAATAAATATTCAAAATGACTCTCAGCCTCTTCAATACATTTTCTCCCGATATAACCACTTGATTTTTGTATGAAAGTACGTGAAAGATTTTGTTTGTAATGAACAAGTAAACACATTAAACGGAGTGAAGAATAAAAATGAAGCAGCAATTGAATCTTTATCTTCTAACCAAATATAAAGGGCTACTTATTCTGTTTCAAAACATTGTGCAAAATGTATTGAAGAGGCTGGGAGCCATTTTGAATATTTGTTATAAAATCATTTTGTTGTTATTAAGTGTTCCTTATTCTTATTCTCTGTATTATTATTTCGTTTAATAATAATAATTACAATTGTTTTAGTTAATTGTTTTATTTCAAGCCGCAGTCATGGCTCACTATTCTCTTTCCGATTTGGTGCATATTAAAGTGCCCGCCATTTTACTTTTTCATAATGTAACATATGGACTATTTTACATGATTATAAAGCAAATTTGATGCACTTTTCAAATTTGTAAAAAAATATAGTATGTTCCATTTGAAATTTCAAAGTTGATATTAATTACTAATAAACCGGAAATGATATCATAAATGTACATCCGTGATCAACTAGCTTTCATGATGCTGTATAAATCATGTTATATGAAAGAAATTGCTAAGTTGATAAATAAGCGAGATATTTGCTGGGTCTATTAAAATATAACATCCTGTATATTGATTTTTTTATAACTTACGATAAAATATTACTCACGACATTACAGAAATGATTCAGACTCACGATACAAAATTTCACACATCAAATTCCCTTATCCTCATCCTTATTTATATTTAATTTCATTCAAACTCATTTATTCTTTCTACTTATTCTCTAACTTTACCTGTATATTTGTTTCATCAAATTATCATACAATATTTTTGTTTTACGTATATTTCAAAGAACAAATTTACAAACTTATAATGTAGGTATCTATTTAATGTGTAGGAGTAAATATAAAGTAATATCAAAGACAAAAAATTACATCTATAATCGTACTTGAAGTTTATCTGAGATCACGTCTACGCAAAGAAGAATCAATACTACACAGACAATTTCTTATAAATAAGAAGAAAAAGTTCGTTAAAGCTATAATATTCTACAGTTTAATAAGTACTCGTAGCTTTACAGCCGTAATAGATTGTGAATTGTTTCTTTGACATTAAAATAATGATATAGAAATAAAGAAGCAAATTATGAATACGTACAAAACAATCACAACGAATTACAAACATTGCAATTGCATTTTTAGCTATCTATTGATAATGGTGGTTATTTTATAATTTAAACTGTTTGTTTCTTTTAATTCAATTAATGTTTGTAGCAGTGGTAACTACAAACGACAAAATTCTCCTAAAAACAAATAAAAGATGATTACTTTTGTTTATATAGTTTGACTGATTTTCCGTAGCATGTACTTGTATATGTGAAGTAGTTAACGAAGTAATTAAAGAAAAAGAAAATTCATATAGCACAAAAGACAAATAAAATCATCACGCATTTTACCCATTAGTGGGTGTGACATCATCCAAAGACGTTAGTAGAGGAAGAGCAATAAGGGTAATTTTAATTGGTAGTGAAAATTGTTACCATCGAGTCACGTATCCCATGAAATTTTACAATTCGAAAAATTTACCCAATTATAATGGCTGGTAGCACAAGCTCTGTTTTTGCCTGTTTTAAGAGCAGTGTATTTGGGTGTTTTAGCTATCTCTAACATGTTAAAACCGTGCTCTTAGAACACCCAAAAACAGAGCTTGTGCTACCAGCCATTGTTTTTTATTTATTACTTTGTACAATATACATTTATTCCCAATCACTGCAGGGGGCCTATAGCTTAAAGTAGAATTCAAACTTCTAAGACACAATCGAATTTTTTTGATATGTCACAGGCAAAGTATGAAATGCAGATAAAAATCATGCTTTTGTTTTGCCAAAAACATACCATTTAAATTTAAATATGTAACATAGGATTTTTTAATATGATGATTGTTGCTTCCCTAATTAAATTAGACCAAAAATATAAATACAAAAAATTATTAAATATTACAAACTGCATCTCATGATGTTCAATTGATTTTATATTTAATCGAAAAATGGCTTTTATAAAGAAAATTTGGAATTGGAAGTGCTGTGGAAAACAAAAAAAAATATTTTGTGGCTTCTTGGCGGACCAACTACTTTTTACGCCCTGATCCGCGTTTCAATTTTTATTATTATTGCTATTAATTTATTGTTATTATTTTTAATAAAATATAGACACATTCAAATATAATTTATTATTAATTTCGGTTAAGCAAATTAATTAATTAATTTAATGAACATGTCAAATTAAAGCTATAATTTTCTGTGAACATTTTTCATTTGCTTGTATAAAAAACAATTGAGCAACAAGTAAATACTCATTAGATGCAACTTTTAATACTTAACATTTTTTGTATTTATACTTTTGATCTAATTTAATTGGGAATATTAAAAAATATATCATTCTATTTCCTATGTTACATATTTCAATTCTACACCCTGTATATATGGAATGTTTCTTCTATGAGCTTAGGGTTTGTTTGTTAAACACGCGAGCGAAGCGGAACGAAGTATTTATTCTATGGAGCCTAGAATTTGTTAATTGAAGTGCGAGTGAAGCAATCTCGCTAAGAATATATAAAAAATAAATTGTGAATAATACAATATTGTCAATTTGGGATTTTGATTTTGCATATTGCAAATTGTGTTTCGGTCAATAATATTCGATCTTTCATACTAAACCTTTCTTTTATTTATTTATTTATTTATGTTACGCTGTACAACAGCAACTTAATCCCAATTACAGGGTCCGCACTCACCGAGCCGCAGTGTAGTAGATTATACAGGATGTTTCACAACTTAGAGCAAAAAATTAAAGGGTATATTCTGTACGACGTGCTCATGAAACAAAAAGAATTTTTTTTTAAATCGCAAAACTATTTTCCATTTGTCCCAGTCCAAAATTTTTCGTTGCCACTGCTACTGGATGGATGATTATGCTAAAGTTATTAATTAAATAAAATTCTATTATAAATAACTGCTAATAATTGAATTGTGTAATTATTCTTTCGTAGTTGATACCTACTTCATTGTTTGTGTTTAATAGGAAAGCGAATCCAGTGCAGTACTACAAAAAATGTTTTAGGTTAACAACCCTTAATTTTTCGAATTTAAAAAAAATCTTTTTGTTTCATGATCAGCACGTCGTACAGAATATACCCTTTAATATTTGGTACTCTAAGTTGTGAAACATCCTGTATAATTTTTTTTTTAGCATGAGTGAGTTTCGATTTCCGTGTCGCTATCCACGCCACCGTACTGACGGTTTTGAATTCTTTAATAATTTACTTCCTAAATGAAAATTCTTGTTTATTACATTCTTGCATTCTTATAAAATCTCACGTACACATTTTTTATAGACGAGTTTTCAAATAGATGGATGTCATGTTTAGTCTCAAGTAGGAACCTAACCTATCTTAGTCTTGAGTTGCCTCATTTGAGCATCCGACACCCAACTGCGCCAACACGTAGCCGGTCGCACTCTTCAATAACTTCTTCATCAGGGAATATGAGTTGCGTGTCCGAGGAGCTGGTGTTGGCTGCTGCTGCCGTCGCTTCCGTGTTGCCCAGCGTTATTTCACGTTAACATTGTGTTGTGTTACGTTACGTGTTGCTCCGGTGTCGATGCTGGCATCTTGATGAACAGCTTTGTTTAGTGATAGTTGTGTAGTCTTTCAACATGGAGCTAGTGGGAGACGAGAGAATCATCGGACAACGTGATATCTAAATTAGCTTGGAAGTGCTTTTAAATGTGCTTTAATTCAGGAGGCTGGAGTGTAATCGTAAATGTTTTTGACCAGCGAAATAAATATATACTTAAAGATATTTAAATAATCTTCAAACTGAAGATTACTTACAATTTAATTACTGATTTAAATACTAATCTACCTGATGATAACAAATATAAATTAGTGTTTTGCTTGATCGCAGTATCCAGAGATAGTTATTTTTCTTCGATTGTTATGAAAAGTTAACAATTACATTCTCATTTGTCATCATGAAGTTTATGTTTTCTGTAGAACAATCGAAAAATCTTTGTCGCGGGTCACCAATGGCAACGTGCAAAATCGATGTTAAATGTGTGTATTTCTAATGGGGAAGCGCGAAATAGTTATTTGTGTATTAAGAGCGTAAAGTCATTCTTTGTTACTAGAACACGGTAATTGCAGCGCGAGCCGAAGGCGAGAGCTGCAATAGTGTAAGAGGAACAAATACACTTTACGCTCGTGATACACACATATTTTTTTTCTACGATTGCATCTTAAAATTATTAAAAAACGTATGCGTACTGAAAATAAATTCGTTGTGTTAATTGTCAGTATGACAAGTTTCTGTTTTGTTTGTATCCCTGGTAACTATTGAAACGAGCGAGTATTAATATCTTTTTCGAGCGTTGCCGTTCGAAACGCGCGCATTTAACATCTTTTTCGCGCGTTGCCATTGGAGGCACGCAAAAAAGATATTTTTCGATTGTTCCACAGAAAACGTCAACTTTACGATGACAAATGAGAGCGTAATTGTCAACTTTTCATAGCAATCGTAGAAAAAAGATACTAAATGCGCGCTTAATTCAATAGTTACCAGCGATACAAACAAAACAGAAACTTTTTTTTTAATAATTTTAAGATGCAATCGTAAAAATAGTTACTTGTGTATTAAGAGAGTCATGTGATTCTTTGTTATATATATAAACTTTTTCTTTCTAAAATAAAAATAATACGAAGCTTCATAAAAATCTGAATAGGATGCTACGTATTTCAAAAATGCGATAATTGTTGCTAGTTACAAAATGAGTATCTCATACATAAAAGCAAAACCGTGTATAATGTGCATGAGAAAATATTAAAATCAGTGCATTGGTAACTGATCTTCATCTTTACTTTGCTAAGAGTACAATACTTGAAGACTATTTCTTAGACTTCAGATTAAACAAATAATCATAATGTAAACAACTATGCTCACATTCCATTCATTAGTCTTGTAAACTTTTATAATTAGCCTTTTCCTTTTCAACGTTAACTCGCATTAAAAATGTAAAAATTAATCACTTCATTTAGACAGAAGTAAAGCTTATAATTAATATTCACTTAGTTTGTTTTCTCATTAATCCATTTTAGTTTGATTAAACAAAGAAAACGAGATATGAATCGTTGATTAAAGTATATGATGAAATAAAAGAATATTTAAATGAACAAACTTCAATGAGTTATAAAAAGGTTTGTTAAATCGTTAATTAAGAAAGAAATTATACAATCTACAAAGAACATTTGATTGATTAAACAAAAATCATATTCTAATAATTTATATTAAGTAGACAGTAAATTACAAAAATAAGGAAAACTAAATAACTGGGTTCATCAAACATCACAGCTTTATATATCTATAAACTCAGGATTCGAAAATTATTTGCAAAATCTCTGGCAGGGAAACATTTTAATGTTTTATGAAATAAAAAGTTTTACGAGAATAAAGTTTAACAAAAAATAAGTGCTCAACTATTCAAATTAATAGCTAGTAAGAAGAACTGGTTAAGGGTGATTCATCAGGAATTGATTTAACTTTATTTTTAGTTGTCACACTTTTAATTAAATATTAAATATGGGCTTTTGTTGACAATAATAATTAATTTTGAGTTAAATAGATAAGACCAGTGGAAAAGGATTAATCAGCATTCATACTAGAATTGTCTTGTTTATCTTCTTATCATCAAAATTCTATAAAAGTTTTATGGAAAAAATATTGTTTGAAAATTGGAAAGTATCTGTATGGCACTTCAATATCAATAGTACTTTATTCTTAATTCCTAATAGTGCATTAAACAAAAAGAATATTTATTTTTAATATTAAACAAATTCAGCCTTAATGACCTAACTAAACATTTTTTACTTACGTCGAAATACTTAATATCAAGTAGAGTACTTGATAACAATAGAAAATATCACATATGACATTTAACTATAATATATCTAGTAGGTTGGTTGACTTGGAGGCTGAAATTCTGTGGAACTTAGATAAGTTATCATTTGATTTTTATTATTGAATTGGTTTCATTATGTATTAGCAACATTTGTCTTTTTTATTTTCCTTTTAACTTTGATTTCCTTATTTGAAATAGTCGTAGAAACAAATCGCGTTGATAACCTTTTTGTATATTACCTCCAGCAAAGTAGAATATGTATATTTACATCAAGAAAATGGTGTGAAAATCCACTTATTTACGAGTATGTTATCCGAGACTTTATCTATAAAATCGCTATTAAACAACGCACGCAAACATAAAGTAAACAACTTAAAAAAGAATTCATAAAATTAACAGTAAATTTAAGTGAGAAGTCTTTCAAGTAATACTTAAACACGCAGCAGTAAAAGTGAATCCTGGCATTATTCTAAGGTCACACTTGCATTTCCGCACGCATGTACGAGCAATACATATGCCTGCGCAGGAGCCGCACATTCAATTACAACATGTGATATGTAAATTTTGTAATCGATCATCAATTACTGGCGACTGACAGAGTCGCACACAAAGAGGAACGGTGCATGAATGTCTGAAGGCGAAGGCAAAGCAATGATAATTAAAGCGCAAGTCATTATCGTATTTTGGGAGTAACCGACGGAGAAAATTTATCGAAGTGACTTGCAAACGGTTCGTGGATATTGTAGTTATAATAGTTATAGACTGTAACTAATAGAATGATAGCTACGTAGGTACGTAATAGATTTAAATTTGTTGTTTTTGCAGTTATAAACCTAGTGTACGAGTATAGCTCATTTTCAACCGACAAAAGAACAATCAATTATTTACGTTATTAATTAAAGCAACTATGCTTGTCTTATTACAATAAATAAAAACAAATGGAAGTAAAATGTTAAATTAGTCAAAGAGGCCGCATTTAATCTATTTTCTTAGTTTTAGAATAATTATTTGTGTATCTAGGTTTCGAAATTATACTTTATATGCTTAGAAGGAAAAGTTAGATGGCCGAGGCAGACTATTTTTTAAGCACAGCAAGTCATTTCGAGACCGTGGTGTACACATAATTTTTCATGCAACTGCATTATGTTCATTAAAAACCTTCAAAATTTATAATAAATTTAATATCGGTAAATATGAATGTGTACCCAAGGAAATCTTATCAGAAAAAAAAATTAAAAAATTGTTGTTGGCAGTTTGTTATCACCAAAGTACCTGACAGCCCGATAATGAATTTTTATTTTCACCTTTTCGGTAAATGAAACATATGATACATATATGATAACTAAATAAATGAGTAATAACAGCGCGTAGAAGAGACCTGTAAAATTTTACAAGGCTCATAAAAAACTAATATAAACTAATTACAAGTTAATGGGGTAGGTGGCTCTGTGGTATCGAGTCGACCTGTGGATTTGAGAACCCGAGTTAGATTCTTACAATCTACAAACAATATTCATCACGTTAAAACTACTCCTGTTGCTCTCCTTCCTGTAACATATTTGAGGGCCGTGATTTAACGACCGGTAACCGCACTTCACGCGAAGAAATGTATCAATTACCAGTAAATGGGTAACAGGGGTGGTGATATATTTATTTAAAACTTATTACTTACAGCATCTGTATACATTTTTTTTCACCTGCCTTCGAAGTCTTCGTCGGGAATTAAATTAATTTTTTTCAATTCCTTCATTATTAGAATTCACGAAACGGTTGACCCTGACAGTATTTATTTTTTCATCACAACGATCATAACACCATGACAACGTCTAGCTATAAATTGTCTTATCGCCAGCAACCTTTGATTACAAAATGTATCTTTTTATAAAACTAATAAAAATTCATTAATAGACAACGCTGTGAAGATGGAAATAAAACTTTGTACGCCGCATGCTTGCAAATAATCTTTATTGGACTCCTTCGTTGCTCGCCCTACAAATTTTCAGCTAGCCCGTAAAAATTAATTTACTACACTGGCCACGTAAATAACGATTGTCAGACTGGCTATAGGAAAGTTGAGTTTCCTGGGCGCGTAAATATCAATTTTGTTTAGCAGTTGCATGATAAATATTGTTCAATAGTTTAAGCTTGCATACAACTTTGTCTAATACTACTTTTTAAATTTCTGTCTAATTTTTTTTTCTTCGTTTAAAGTTCGAGTTACAGGAGAGATGAGATGTTTAATAAAATGTATAGTATATCAGCGGAATTATTTTTTAAAAGACATTGAATATTACTTTCAGTAAAACTTCGTTGCAGGTAATTATTTCCTCTATGTGATAAAGAATTTATTAAATATAAATAGACGACTGGGAAAATTCTGCCATAATATAAATAACAAGCAGTGAAATATTCCTTTCGTAAACTGTTAGAATGTTGAAATATCCAGGACTGTTGCTGCAGCTATTCTGATTACAAATTCCTGTACTAACAGTTTTACATTTCCTGTGCTTTGAATATCTCTCATCTTAATTCTATTTAACAAATTGCTGCAATATAAATAAAGCGTGAATTTTTTACAGTAAGAGTATGTGTTGAAACTAAAATATTTTAATTGCCACTGGAACTTAGGATTCACGCTACTTGTAAACTCGTTTATGAATCTAAATCCGTCGCAGATGCAGCGACATCAAACTTGACTTGATTGGGCAACGGCTTAAGTGTAATTTCAAATTAGGAAAACATACTCGAGAGGTGACATGATTATTTATGGGCGGCAGACACAAGTTGCTCTATTGGATACATAAATATCAGTTGATTTCTTACTGCCTGAATTTACGGAGTGTAAACAAATTTTTAACTACATATCTGCATTCCAGGGGCCCTATTCTTAAACTCATACTAACAAATACGTATACATATGAGTAAAGCCCGGATATTTAGGCACTTAAAACACCTAAATAAGCAGGCATATAGGCTGGTAATTACTCTAAAATAGGCGGTATTTTAGGCAGCCTATATATAAATAGTTTCTTTAAAATAAATTATAAACTAATTCTTTTTCTAATATTGGTACTCGTATCTACTCTTCATTAGAAAAAAATAATCATTTTGAACAAAAATTAACGCAACCTGAAAATTAATAATAAAATAATAATTTAGGGTTCAGATTTAATTAACTATTATACAAATTCAAACTATGGTAGTATACTTTGATTCACAAAATATTATGAGCAATTGCTCAATGCAATTTTCGGAAAGGGACTGTCTTCGGTCAGTCAGAAACTTGCTTGTAAGCTGAAAACTTCGTTCGACATCACAAAATGTAACAGGGCCGTTCTTATAATGGCAAAGGCACAATTGAATTGCCACATAAAATTTTGACTAAAACGCGTTTTGGCTTTCGGCATTTTAAATTCACACACAAAAACTTGATTAAAGACAAAGTAAGTACTTTAAATATTATAGATTAGGTTGAAAAACTTTGCCGAGTGAATTAGTCAACGAAATAGATGATAGATGGTGCTGATAAACCTTGTCTGCTCAATAAAAGTTGAAATAGGCAACAAAAATAGGCAAAATAGGCTGTATAAGGTAAAATAGGCACAAAAACCAAAATATAGGAAAAATGGGCTCTGAGGCACGAAAAAAAAATCTTCCATTACACGTACACATGTTACATATGTATAGAAAAATTAAATTGCCTGAAGTATATTAAAATTTGAATCTAGGCAATTGCCTAAAAATCCGGGCTTTACATATTAGCAACAATATTAAAACCTTTGATTATATGTCAAAATTGAACGTAATTACTATGATTACAATTATAATTCGTATAAAATAAATAAATATATCATCACATCTTTTACCCATTACTGGGTGTGGCACTCTGCCGCAGCAGAAATTTCTTCGCGTGAAGTGCGGTTACCAGCCGTCAAATCACGGCCCCAAATATATAAGTAGAGGGGGAGCCACAGGGGTTGATTTAATTTGGTGAAAATTGTTTGTCGGCTGTGGGGATCGAACCAGGGTTCTCAAGATCCACATTCCGACTCGGTACCACTGAGCCACCTAGTATTTTACTGAATTGAACTAATCACAATAGTATTACGGCGACAATTTCACTAGTGAAAATTATCGCAAATCGTTGCTAAGATATAACGTTTGTTAACTATTTTGAGTAGATTAATATTGTTCAATTTCATTTGACTTTTTTACTTTGCTTAGTTATGTCAAAAAATGAAACAATGTAAATTGATCAACAAGGTAATAGTCGTTCAGACATTGTTTTAAAAATACTGCAGGTAACATTTTTTTGGAGTAAATAAAATATTTCGAGGAATTGTCAAGCCGAATACCATGCGTGACTATGATTTTCCTATGGTAATTTTTGCCTAGATCACTCCTGCTTGTTGCTTTAAGAAAATCTACACTCGTGCTTCGTCACAACAAGCAGTCGTGAAATTTCCGGCAAAATCATAGTCACTAACGGCATATATCATATTTAATTATATCTTAATATGGTTACATTTCTTTTTTTCTTGGTACCTATTTCAGTTTGAATTGTATCATATTATTGAGTATGTTATTCTTCAGATAGTTTATTTTAGTTTCCAGCAATAAATTCATGTTTGGCAATACCCCGGCGTATCTAAATCTTGCTAGAATATAAATAACATTTATTTTCCTACTATATCTATTGCAATCGATACACCGCAACTACACTCCGATCTGCAGTGGCACGGAGTTATTCACTTATAATCCTTTATTACAAATATAAAACAAGATAATATCAGCGACGGAGTAAAATGGTGCACAGCGCGAATCATACGCGGAGCGAAGTGTGTAAATTCGCGCTGGAGGCGAGTGGAACATATAAGGAGGGAACTCGTCTGTCAACAGAGCTGGACTCTGATAAACCGTGTGTAATAAATATATAGGACAGCGACTCTAGCAGTGCACTTCCTGGTGCACAGGGCGAAACATAAAACAGGTGCAACTGGAACTGCATACTAGAAGTCATAATGTGGACTAGTTTCATACATAAACCGTTGGAAGGAGATTTGTTATGACAGACTGCTAGGACAAATAGCTCAAAGTTCACTCATTTTCTACAGTGTCTGTAATAAAAATAAATAAGTTTATTATCAAGACATTTCATTTTATCCATTTCTTAGTACGGTAGCTAAAAGAAAGTGCGAAAAATGATATACTGTATATCTTTCTTTGACTCTCAACATATCGAAATTCTATGAAAAATTTTCCGTTATATATATTATCTCTACAATGTGTTTTAAATAAAAATTGTCTTAACAAAAAAACTCAGTATTTTATTATCATGTTTTATCTAATTTTAGATAAAATATAGTGGTTATGCATCAAGGGAGGCAAACAAGCGATTATTCCCGCGTGTGAAGTTGGCAAACCGAGACGTAAGCGAGGGCCGAAGGTTCGAGGTTTGCCAACTTCACATAAGGGATAATGACGCCCTCCCGTGAAGCATATTATACTTTTCGTAACAAGTGCATAAAAATTACTGTCTTATCGGGACAAATGTCAAATATGGATTGCGTAAATAGTTACCTAGGAAACGCCGCAAACAGCTAATAATCGTAGTCTCTAGGAAGAGAAACAAGCTACCTAGGGAGAGAAATATGTTTCTCTCCCTAGGGAAGAAAAGCAGTGTTTCTCTCTCTAAAATTAGGGAATAAGAACAAATTTTATAAAAGTCTCGTTAGTTCCGAATGTATAAAAGACGAATACATATTTTTATAAAACGGGTCATATACTTTATTTTTTCTACGGCAGCAAATTAAGATAACAAAAAATGTATTAATTGAAAAGTAAGATTAAATTATAATGTCAGATGCAAGAAGTTAACTTCGAAACATATTTAATGTCAAATGTTACATTCTCATCGTGACTAAAATTTTAGAAGCCATAGCTTGTCAACATGTAATTAAGATGTTATTCAGCGCCATGGAAGCCAGTACGTTAAATAACATTTTAAAAATGTAAATAGAAAATAAATATATCATCAAGCCTTTTACCCATTACTGCATAGCAGATCTCGGTAAGTGATATATTTATGCGCGTAAAGTGCGGTTATCAACCGTCAGATATGAGCTTACTACAATGGGTGACTTTTTCGTTGTCAATTATGACAGATAATTAATTTCAAATTTATAATTTTGAATCTTATTGATTATTGTATCATTTAAACGGTATGGATTTCACAGACCATGAAAATAATTATATTTAAATCAATAACATTTATTTCATTTTAAAAAGTCGTTCTAAACTGAACAATCGGTGACATTTTTCATTGTTAATTTCATGAAATGGTTTGATGCAATTTTTTTAAATCACCATATATTTTCTAAAATTAAGATACATAAATAAAAATATGTAATCACGTCATTTAACCTATTTGTAAGTATGATGGCATTCTGTTAAAGTACATATTTTTGCACATGAAGTACAGTCCCTCCAGTTAAATTGTAACCCTTAAAAATTGTCTTGGCGAAGGAGCGAGAATAGTTATTTAAGTAAACATTCAGGAAAGCGTTGAATTACAGGATGAGTAGATAGTTTTATGCCGAGCGATAGCGAGGCTTGAAACAGCTTACGAATCCTGTACGACGCTTTATTGACGTGTTACGTATAACATTTTACCTCAAACTTATAAACAAATAATAAATATTTTAAATTAAAATAAATATGTGACTTACATATTCAGTCAGTATTTTATGTTGCTAAGTAACTAGACTCCCACGTTTCTTTCATTACTTGCCTAGGCAGACAATATGTTATTTTTCGGACTAGGGCATGCAAAGCAAAGCTTTCCTGAGTCTTACAAGTCAGGCAAATGTTTATTTTCCTGTCAGTTTCATATAAAAGTAAATTTCTTAATTAACAATATCACTAAGTTCCATTAAATTTTCCAGATACGAGCTAACTCTATGACTTCCATCCAAACATTATGAATGAACTAAATTATCGTCTTATTTATTTAAACAAAAGTTGTAACTCTATGGTTTCGTGCTCGCTTTACAGAAAAGTACAACTTTGACTAAGTAGTTCAGATTTCATTGCGAGGAGAAGCTATTGATTCCCTGTATTGTTATTGGAATTAAGTTTCTTTTGTTCATCGTAGTAAAACAACTAATTTCTCCTATGCTAGTTCCACATTTTGAAGTATCAATTTATTTATTTATTTATTTATATTACTCTATGCAACAGGAATTTAATCCCAATTACAGTACAGGATCCGCACTCACCGACCCGCAGAGTAGTAGTTTATATAATTTTTAGCTTGAGTGAGATTCGAACTCGGGATCTCCGGATTCGAATTCCGTATCGCTACACACATCGCCGTACTGACAGATTTGGTAATTAGATACAACATTTATCATGTATCAACTCATAGTTAACCTCCAATTTTATTTAATACCATGTCTTTAAAATAACAATTTTTATTAATTTTAGTACAAACTGTTACGTTCTTTTGCAATTTATTTTAATGAAGAATAATATTAACCGATCGTATAATTGGATATAAAGTAAAAAGATGGCGAAAATACTCAGTAATATGACGTTTGAAAAACCAGGGATAATTCCAAACTTAACTCCAACTCAATTTTCTTTTGTGAATAACTTTAATTTATTTATTTATTTATGTTACGCGGTACAACAGGAACTTAATCCCAATTACAGTACAGGGTCCGCACTCACCGAGCCGCAGTGTGGTAGTTCATATGATTATTAGTTTGAGTGAGATTCGAACTCGGGATCTCCGGATTCGAATTCCATATTGCTATCCACACCACCGTACTTAATATTATGAATATATAATTCTGAAGAACATCAAGACAGCAGTGACTGTGGCTTGAGAGCATCTTCCCTAAGTATGCAGATCTTGCGATGCATAAACTATAAATTCAAAGTTATATTGCCTAGAGTGCGCAGCAAAATAAAAAGGCATCGTTGCGGTCCTGTTTACCCAGTTTATTTGCAACTCGCTGTCAGTTGTAAAATTTAGTAGATCCGCCGCCTGCGCGTGTGAAAACATCGAAGAGAATTTGAAATCCCGGGACTTCGGAACTTCCTAAACTTGAGGATTCACGGCTTATGATGTCACTGTATCTGCAGAGAGGCCCGACGCAGCCCGGCACAGCCTCCTCCTGTTGCTAATAAAATTGGATGTTTTGCATTGAATTCGCTTCGGTTCCTTTTTACGAGTATTTCATATGTAATCGCGTTGGATCGATGCCATGTCTTTTAGGTTTTCAAACATTTCCGGGTTCGCAGACAGAGTTATAGATGAGTAAGATTGCCGATCGACAAAGATTCTCAATCTAAATTTACCTCGAGAAAAAATAAATAATAGAACACTATAGACATGGAATAACATCATTTTTGAAATCCTGACAATGCAACAACATACGAAATTACATGCTATATTAAGACTTATTGAAAAGATAAATAACAAAAATAAAATGAGTAATGTAGGTCTTCACACTAAAATATATAAATATGTTAAATAATTTGACAATTATGTAATTTTTAGATGATTTATATTTTATATAATAATACGTTCACACCGTAAACTTACATTACACCTGACTTATATTAGAATTAAGCAGGGTAGGTGGCTCAGTGGTATCGAGTCAGTTTGTGTATCTTGAGAACCCTGGTTCGATTCCCACAGCCGGCAAACAATTTTCACCAATTTAAATCTACCCTTATGGCTCCCCCTCTACTAATATCTTTGGGGCCCTGATTTGACGGCTGGTAACCGCACGTCACACCAAAAAATTATATCACTGATCGACATCTGCTTAGGCAGAGTGCCACATCCAGTAATGGGTAAAAGGCGTGATGATATATTTATTTATTTATTTAAAGAACGCACTTGTTCACACTGAGCAAGTGCATTCTAACCAAATACATATATCTATACCTATAGGATGTAGTCTAAGTTAGGGTAAATAAAATTGCAACCGTTCGAATTTGTTTGACCCTCAGAGTTTATGTAAAATAAATTTGTAAACATGGGCAATATGAGTATTCAATAATAAAAATAAAACATTGTTTTACATTTTGGTAATTACTAAAAATGTATTTTATTTTGCACAAACAATCTAAACAATATAATATTGTTTTGAATTTGAAATGGAAATACATAATTTTTGAAAATTCATGACTATTCGGCGAGATTTGAACCCAAACTTTTTTTACAAGCTAGGTGACTGCTCTACTACATGATCTACAAATACTCGGCGAAGTAGTCATGATTTTTTGTGCAATGTTTAGTTGTTACAGATTTGTAAAGTGACATGGATTGCGTCAATTCGTTATAACCAATAACTTCTAGTATGCAATGGGGGCGAGGAAGTTATTCCCTGGGTGAATTTAGTATAACTTCTTAATAACCTACAATTATTTCAGTCAAGCTACTTTACATCACATTTAAATAAACTTAAAACACGTACTCATATAGATTGGGGCAAATGACCTAAGTCAGGTTACTACATATTGTTATCAATTTTTCAAAATGTTGAATTTTTAATGTGTTATTAGTTTACTGTTCTATTGGCACCTTCTTTGTTTGGGCAAATATTTTGATGTTTACCTGATAAATCAAGTGTTTTTGTTTGCATTTTTTAACTGTAAAAAATTAAGAAACAATTATTTTACTCTGAATTGACTCTTAAATAGTTAAAATTGTTGATAATAATAAAACAAATGATCTTATCAGGTAAAATATTTCTTTAATCAAAGAAGATTCAAGTATCATGATAAATTGATAATGCATTAAAGTTTCATAATTAAAAAAGGAAGTTATAATTTGGTGAATATGTAAGTATTTGGCATTGCTATAAAACTAATTTAAAATACTTTTTAAAAATATAAAAATATATGTATCATTCAATATTTAAAATCAGTGATGATATCGCTTGCAATGAAATCGGATGTATAATTCAGGACCCTTTTACATTACAAAGAGGTATTTAAGTTTGGTCCAACTATTGGTCTAAAACTGATAGTAAAGAAAAAACCCTGTGTGATGAAGATTGAAGAAAACAATATCTGATTAAACAAAATTTCTAATCGACAGTAGATCTCAAGACAATGATATTAACATAGTTATAGAGTTTCTAAAAAACACTATTAAAATTTTACATGCTCGATTTATCGATTTATTTGTAATTTATAATATGTTCGGCATGCGGTAATGAGATTCCCTTTCAAAACAATTTTTACAAATATAGGTATCTATACATATATTTACATAAATATCTGGTTCATTTGACGCCTAGCTATGTTTTAGAAATAAATCTTAGGATCAAGTAAACAAATCACAAATAAGTTTATAAGTTCTCGCGTTGCCTCAAAGATGCGAAGAATTCTTCGCGATAACTCGATTATTCGGGTGCTAGTTCCACGCGATCAGTTCTTATTAAAATACCGCGACACATAACTAGATCCAATTATAAATTTATAATTAGCGGGCGCCGACGACGACGCAAATAATGAATCAGGCTAGGCAGCTTTGGTTTTCCAGCGTTTATAGTTTTTTTTTCGGGAAACAAATTACTTCGGTTCGAATGTGCCTGATCTGCCTTGTAATAGCTCGTATACATGCAAGTTTATGTTCGGTTTTATGGACGGCTGGCTACTTTTCTTCAGGGTTAAAGGGGAGTAGCGTTTTATTGTGCAAGTTGCCGGTGATGAAAAGAGGTTGTGCTAGTTTAGATTTTAATGTACCAAATTTCAACTTATTTGTATTCCTAAACGTTACGTCTTTTTGTCTTTTATGACCTGTTTCAAACCTTAAGAAAAGTATTCGATCGAAAACTTAATTTAACATTTATGGTTGGTCTGTTATTGTCATATTTATTATAAAATAAATAAATATATCATCACGTGTTTCACCTTTTACTAGGTGTGGCACTCTCCCGTAACAGATCTCGGTAAGTGATATTTCTTCGCCTGAAGTGCGGTTACCAACCGGCCAAAGACGTTAATGGAAACAGATTTAATTTGGTGAAAATTGTTTGTCGGCTGTGAGAATCGAACTCGATTCTCAAATTCACAGGTCGACTCGATACCACGTATATAGGGAGAAAAATGTAAATACTGGAAGAAAAATTGCATTCTTTCCAGAGTTGTATAATTTTTTTTTCACGACCTAAGTATGATTAAAAACGAAAACACTCATTTTAAATTATATTTTATTCATGTTTTTTGACAATTGTTAATAGTCTTTGACATAAAATAGTAATTTTGTATTAAATGCGCGAAATAGATAATTTTAGTGCGGTGAATATCACTTTTTTAACGAGGCGCAAGCTGTGTTAAAAATGATTCGAACGCACTAAAACATTTCGCACTGAAAATACAAACAATATTTTTTTACGATTGAATTTTAATAATCACCTGGAGTTAATATTAACAACTGCTAGAACGGTACATTTCATTTTCAATGCACAAAAATCCATTTTAAAATTTATGTTCTCCCAAGTAATTGATTTAATAAATTTGTATAGCTTTTTTGTGGTTTTATATCTGAAATATAATGCGTGGAAATAATTTTCCCAAACCTGTGCGAAAGTATTTTCCCAAAACGTGAAAAAAAAACCGTTTTTTTCTCAATTGTCATGGTCACTGGTAACATAACAAAGATGTGTTACTGATAAAAAAATACACTTCGGGCATTGAAATTATTTTAAAAAGCTGCCTATTTTTAACGATCGTAGAAAAATAAAATTCCTTGAAAACAGGAAAGTTCATGTAAACACATTTGTTTTTTGTTAAATTACATTATATTTTTAAATTGCAATAGCAACAATACAGCGAAGAACCTTCGAAAATCGAAAGAATCCCAAGATATTGTTGATGCAGCTTCTGCTGTAATTTTTAAATTTTTATTTGTTTTATTGTACTCCTGAAGATGAAATGTTTTACTTTCGTCCCGGTTATTGTATCATAGAAACAATCAAACACGCCCTGCCGTGAAAAAAACGTACTTATATGGATGGACAAATGCAAAAATACTATCTAGTGTTTTTTTTTCTCTTACTGCCTTTATTTATTTATTTTACGCTGTACAACAGGAACTTAATCCCAATTACAGTGCAGGGTCCGCACTCACCGATCCGCAGTGTAGTAGTTCATATAATTTTTAGCTTGTACGAGATTCTAACTCCGGATCTCCGGATTCGAATTCCATATCGCTATCCACACCACCGTACTGACTGAAGGAAGAGTAATAGGTGTTTCTTTGGACTGTGATTGAGATTTTTTAAATCGTGGTTACATGAAATCATGATCAAATATAATGTTAAAGTAAACAACAAACATGAATAATGATTAAAATTCAACCCGATCAATGAGATCCTAAAGTATGAACATAAAAAAGTTAAAACTATACAAACTAACCTCTTATAATTTCATAAATATGTGTTCGTGTATGTTGTATAAAAATGGATCGTAATTAAATTTTCGCGCCACCGTCCGGCATTAGCAGTATTACATAACTAAAAATCGTCCGGAAACCATGTGTTGCCGGCCGAGGCCGGCAAAAATTAGTGACTTTTTATGGTTATATGTTGGCATCACTAGTATAGCGAACTCCTGAACGTACGAAATGTCAAAATATTGCATTTGCGTAAACATATTATGATAAAATATTCATAGTTGAGTATTTTCAATACAAGAAAACAGAATATTTATACATATATTTTAAACAAAATTGTAAGTAATTATAATTGAATAAGCAATGTAAAATCCAAATAAAATATATTGACTTTTTAGGTTATAATACTGGAATGACAAGATGATACCAACATAAAAAAAATCCCTGACATTTAGAATGTGAGTAATAAATTCGGCGCGAAAAATCTTGTGTATTACAGGTCCAGAAACTATTTTGCGAGTGCTCGTATAAAGGCCTCGCCTGCGGCTCGTCCTTTCAAAATATACTCGCACTCGCAAAATAGCAGTTTCTGGACTAGTGATACAAATAACTATTGTTTTTATTAAATTTACAAAAACGTTGGCGCGAAAAATCTTGTGTATTACACGTCCAGAAACTATTTTGCGAGTGCTCGTATTTAAAGACCTCGCCTGCGGCTCATCCTTTCAAAATATACAAATAACTATTGTATCACTAGTCCAGAAACTGCTATTTTGCGAGTGCGAGTATATTTTGAAAGGACGAGCCGCAGGCGAGGCCTTTAAATACGAGCACTCACAAAATAGTTTCTGGACCTGTAATACACAAGATTTTTCGCGCCGAATTTATTACTCACATTCTAAATGTCAGGGAATTTTTTTATGTTGGTATCATCTAATTGTCAGAACTGTACTTTTAATTTTAATTAATTATTTATTGTTCATCAATTTACATCTTCAATAAGTTTAATTACACTGTACACTTTATTTAATAAACATAAAACATAATTAATTTCTTTGTCTATTTCACGACTTGTCATTCCAGTATTATAACCTAAAAAGTCAATAGATTTTATTTGGATTTTACATTGCTAATTCAATTATAATTACTTACAATTTTGTTTAAAATATGTATAAATATTCTGTTTTCTTGTATTGAAAATACTCAACTATGAATATTTTATCATAATATGTTTACCCAAATGCAATATTTTGATATTTCGTACGTTCAGGAGTTCGCTATACTAGTGATGCCAACATATAACCATAAAAAGTCACTAATTTTTGCCGGCCTAGGCAGGCAAAAACTTGGTTTCCGGACGATTTTTAGATATGTAATACTGCTAATGCCGGACGGTGGCGCGAAAATAACTATTGTTGTATGATTGCATATGTTCTTTAAAAAACGGCCAATTTGCTTTTATTCATCATATGGAACACTCATATTTGTTTATAGACGCCATTTTTAAAACCTTTGACACGAATCCGTAAACAAGAATCATAAAAAAGGTAAGATTCAGAAGGGAAAAGGAATTGTCGTTTCATGATCACAAATTGAAAGAGTGGAGATAACGAATAACGAACGAGGAAACACGATTCTTCTTGATCATGTTAACTTTGATCATTTTGATTACGAAGGAAACACACCTATAGATAGTATGAATCTTCTTGTCGACATCCAGAAACTTTTTCTCTCAACAGTCTATCGGAATTGTACTTGAAAGCATGATTTAACAACTTTTCAAACGCATCAGGAGTAAAACATAAAAAATAACTGGGTTTTATGCAACTTTGAAATAAAACATATGAAATGATTTAATTTTAGTTATTATATTTTATCTCAAAAGATTTCGACAGCGCATGTAGATTTTGAGGTGTATTTATACTTGAAGTAGGAATTACCTATAGATTTCCTTTTTAGTTAATTTAGAATTTAAAAATCAACAATCTGAACTCCATAGAAAATCAAATACAGAAAAGTAGACATAAGGAAATGTCAAATAGATTTGAGTGCAAATGTTTCTAAAAATTGGTATTTTTAATTATATTAGTATCTATTTTGTACGCTATGCTTATAATTATGTTTTATGAAAGATACATGCATTGATCAGTAAAGCCTGGATATTTAGGCACTTAAAAACACCTAAATAAGCAGGCATATAGGCTGCTAATTACTCTAAAATAGGCGGAATTTTAGGCAGCCTATAAATATAAATAGTTTCTTTAAAAAAATTATAAACTATTTTTTTTCTAATATTGGTACTCGTATCTACTCTTCATTAGAAAAAAATAATCATATTAAACAAAAATTAACGCAATCTGAAAAATAATAATAAAATAATAATTTAGGGTTCTGATTTAATTAACTATTATACAAATTCAAACTATATAGTATACTTTGATTCACAAAATATTATGAGCAATTGCTCAATGCAATTTTCGGAAAGGGACTGTCTTCGGTCAGTCAGAACTTGCTTGTAAGCTGAAAACTTCGTTCGACATCACAAAATGTGACAGGGGCGTTCTTATAATGGCAAAGGCACAATTGAATTGCCACATAAAATTTTGACAAAAACGCGTTTTGCCTTTCGGCATTATAAATTCACACATAAAAATTTGAATAAAGACAAAGTAAGTACTTTAAATATTATAGGTTAGGTTGAAACACTTTGCCGAGTGTTGAATTAGTTAACAAAATAGATGATAGATAACGCTGATAAACCTTGTCTGCTCAATAAAAGTTGAAATAGGCAACAAAAATTGGCAAAATAGGCTATATAAGGTAAAATAGGCACAAAAACCAAACTATAGGAAAAATAGGCTCTTAGGCACGAAAAAAACTTTCCATTACACGTAAACATGTTACCTATGTATAGAGAAACTAAATTGCCTGAAGTATATTAAAATTTGAATTTAGGCAATTGCCTAAAAATCCGGGCTTTGTTGATCAGCATGCTTTATTCCTGTGTTGTGAAAAGTTGCATAAAACAGGCTTAAACGTTGAAACAAAATCTTAAATCTGGCTTGTCTATAATATACAATTTTATTTAATGTAAACAAAAAAAAAATCTACCCCTGTGGCTCCTCCACCACTAATATCTTTGGAGGCCGTGATTTGACGGCTGGTAACCGCACTTCACGCCAAAAAATATATCACTTACCGAGATCTGCTTAGGCAGAGTGCCACACCCAGTGATGGATAAAAGGCGTGATGATATATTTATTTTTTTTTTTGTAAACAGGTAATGTTGTTACCAGGTTGAGGAGAAAACTTTAATCATTGCCCCAATATAAAATAGATAGTAGTACAAAGTGAACATTATAATAGCAAGAAATATTATTTTAGGAATATCAAATTTTAAAAGTACTTTTGTTTGATCTTGAACTCTATTGATATTACATTTAGTAGTATAAAGACAACGCAAATATTTTTTTATTACGCGGGATTCAAACTCGTAAATTACAGTCTGCTATAGTCAGTCACTTCAATATATAAAGGTCATTTATAACACTCGTAGTTAACGAGTAGCTAATTTGCCCTTTAGGATACTAAGATCTGACAAATTTTAATCTATAGTTATCTATTAAAAAAAATGCTGAATATAAATTTTCAAATATAAATTAATCCATCTTAAACATCCTGTAATTTTATATAACTAAAAAAGAATACGTTAACAAGTACTACCTTACCTACCACATTCAAAGTACTTAGATACAATTATTGTTTTGTTTTCAATACGTAATTCTGAAAAGTGTTTGACGCCAACTTTTTTATAAAACTACGGTAAAATACTTTTTTATTTCTATATTTACATGAAACTAAGTCTGTTCGGTCTTAATGATTAATAACCAAGAGACTACTGAATAATTCTAACATCCGTGCAGTCTAGTGGCACATAAAAGTGAAATTAGTTACAAATTAAGGATACGATTTTTCAAATAAAAGAACAAACTCACAGATTATCGCTGACTAAAGTGTCATTTGTCTTCGGCGACTGTTATAAATTAACCTTTTAATTATACATTATCGCCACACAAAAACGAAACAGGATGGTGAGTTTTTTCATATGAAAATGATCCCAGTGAATCGCAGGAAGAGATAATATCTCAGTCGGCAATCGGCAACAAATAGTTCGCCAGTTCTCGCTTTGTAATTTGAGGAGTTCAATTTGATACGCGTGTTCTTGGCACGCTTCTTTTTTATATTAATTAGAAAACGGATAATTATAGCACAGGAAGTAACAAACTGTGGTTCACCTTGAGAGATCAATCGGTTTGAACCTCTTCGATCGAGCAGAAAAATAATCCCGTGATTTCGCTCCGACTGCTGATAATTGCGCGTTTTTTCTTGCAGAATGGAAGTGGAGTAATTAATTCCATCTTGTTGCGTGAACTTATTATAAGTTTGTATTCGCTTTCCCTACGGGGGAGACTTGGAAATTTGTCAGAGCTCTTGAATCTCAACGCTTCGGATTGGAAAAATCGCTGCGCTAATTATGTTTTCATTGCAAATTATTCATTTCAATAACTAATTAAAACATTTGCTAACTATGGCATTACATGCATAATTATAAATTGTACATTGTTAATGAATATTTACTTATTTATTTCTGCTGTGCAACAGGAAATGCGGGTTGTTTTTTATTTAGAGTCTCACGAAATTTAGTATGCTGATAACTGTCTATAAAATAATTGCTTCATGTAGTTTTTGGAATCTTCTTCCGTTACGAGGCCCTGGAACTGCAGTTCTTCTTCTTTCCTTCGGTTTATTCAACTATGAATATCAAGACTGATAATACATTTTTTTTTTCATTATCAAAAGAATTAAACTTCCAGGGTCATATTTTGGCTCCATTACTGGTTGTCGATGGTATGACAAAGATACGTTGAGTTCAACGGTACGTATGGGTTGTCGTAAGGCAGTTACCCATCCATCTACTATCCGTGCGCATTGTTGTTGTTTAACTAGTGAGAACTTAATCTCAAGCCCACAGCTTATAATAGAACCTGGATAAGTAGAAGTTAGCGAGATTAGAACATACAATCCTTTTCTTGGCAGACGCAACCTTTAGCCACTGAACTATGATTACATGTTATAATTAATGATTGATAAAAATAAAAGTGTCAATTCCCTATTGAAATTAATTTATTTTTAAATCTACTTTGGTACCTAGTACTTTTTCTACTACAAGTTTAGAAAAAATTTATGTAATTTACGAGTATATAAAATAAATAAATATATCGCCACGCCTTGAAGTAGCACTCAGTTGTAGCAGATCTCGGTACAAATAATAAAATCACGGCCTCTAAAGATGGTAATGAAAAGGGAGTCACATGGATCATTTCAAAAGGAGTGATAATACGCAACTAGGGTATATTAAAGTCATTTTATGATTTAAGGCTTAATTTATATTTTTTTTAAATGCTTGCGCCCTCCTAACTGTTAACTAAAATAACTGACTATTAGTCAGTTTATCTTGTATTTTTAATCAATTATAAATAAAAACAATTAGAAATTGCAAAATAAAACGAAAGTGTTATCAATTATTATTCTATATTTTTTGTCTGTGACTTTTTGTTGTGCAATTTTTTATTTTTCCCCGGGAAGAAAAATTGGTTATAAATTTATATTTTTATGGGCATTTGAATAGTAAAGAACTGTTTATTTAGCTCTGTCTCTAGGGCTAGCCCGTGTAAAAATGATAACGGGCTGTTGACATTGGTTATCATGACAACATAACTAATTTTAAACGTTTGACACTTAAATATTTTTTGATTAAAAAAATCTGTCAGATTTTCAAAGTCTAACTTGATTAAACATATTAGTTATTGTGTTATACTATTGCAATTAATTTAATTAAATATACATATATTGAGATTCAAATGCCCATAAAACATTGTACAATGCTCGACCGTTACAGGCTCACACAGCTAACAGGCTCGCTGACGCTCACCTGTTAGCTTACTATACTCGTCTGTAAATTTCTGTATAACGGTCTTGCAATGTAAATAACTATTATTTTATGTATTATTACTAACGAATTATATGTATATATTGTTTCGTTTAATACCTCTATAAACAAATGTACGATTGTATTAAGAAAATTAGCATAAGTTCACAAAAACAAACTAAGAAATATTTCGTTTCCAATTATTAGCTTATTTCATCCAGCTAAATCTTCTAAAATATTTCTAATATGAACCAGCGCTCCGTTTGTAAAATGTTCGAAATTGTTCAGTAAGAGATATACTATTAAATTAATTGCGAAATGTCTACATTCTTCACTCGAACCGCGAGAAACTAGCGACATCCCAACATTCAAGCAAAGCCAACTTGCTCCGCGTTCACGATCGTAAACAAAAGCATAAATAGTAAAAACAGTGGCAGTTGAAATATGAGAATTCGTATATCCCCTGCTTCTTGATAGCTTAGTGTGCTTAGAACGAACGCCTACTACTGATGTCTAGTGAGCGACTAGTTTTGTTCTACGTTCATTTCTTCCTGGAATAATATGACAGATAATTTAGATTTTATTATACAATAAAACTATCAGTGTGATTTTATTGCGGTAAATGATTATTTAATAAAAACAATTATTGCTGCCAATTGAAATATAATAGCATTATAAAATGATATAATAAAGCTATATATCACTGTATTTATAGAGCAAATAAAATTCGGAAGTTTATAATAATTGCGAACATTGACAACACGTCATAGTAACCATTAAATTAATTATGTTAATAAATATAGAAATGAAATATATTCATATATTCAGATTTATATAATTAATTCAAATCTGATATTACTCCAATTTTTCTCTTTATTTTGTCATGTGTCAAAGTGAGCTTCGATCCTATGACTCCATCATATGAAAGACTTGACCAGGAGCCTGATTCTGTATCTTGCGTGACTACTTGCGGCACCCATACTAACACAGATATGTCACATGCATATAGTAAACCATCTATCGGACATTTCAAGAACTAATGGGTATGACGTCACTTCTTGCGAGACACGCAAATATAGATGCGTGACCTCCGTAGGTCCTGTTTCTTACTTGCGACACTACCTGTCTTATTAACATTATGTTTGTCTTTTACTTTCCTGTCATTTTGCGTTATCAAAGCCATATGTGCCATAAAGTTTATTAAAATTTGTTTTGCTCCTCTGTAGCGTTCATATCACGTTTTCTATCTTCTGCCATAATAAAATCGTATAAAAAAACTACAAACCGATGTTGACAAACAATGACATGTGATTGCAACTGACAGTTATAGTTTCAAAACCATTACCAACACTAAATTTGGCGCGAAAACGTAAAACACGGAATTCCCTATGCTCGACACCAGAAAAGAATCGGTGACGTCATACATTGTACTAACGCAAATTTAATCACGCAACTGCTCACGCAAGATACAGAATCAACCTCCAGAGTTAAAAATTTCCAGGTTCAAATCCTGATGTTAACCCAATTTTTCTCTTTGTTATTCAATATCAAAAAAGACAAGTTATTCATTTGGTTCATTTACATTTATCATAGTGTTTAAAAAAAAGTATTTCGAATGTTCTTGTCAGGTTTTCAATTATGACGTACTTGGCCTTTCATCTACAATGGCACCTATACATTTATAAAGTATTCAGCTATTTTAAAACAAAAATACATTTAAAATTTCTTTAAAATTGTTAGCGAAAATAAACCTTATTACAGATAAACACTCTAAATATAAATAGTAAGAACATAAATATAATAAATTATCGCGTTGCACTCTGCTATTTTATAAATTATCTGTACGCATTTGGGATTTTATTCTTCTACAAAAAAGGAAAACATGAAGTTTACAATGATTTCAGATAAATTATAATAGTAATATAGTAACTAATACGTATTTTGTAATACTTCAGAGGATACAATGCAAGATTTTATAAATCCAATAAATTATATATAGCAACTCTAACCATTAATTTATCCTACTTTCTCATATAGTTAAAATATTTCATTTCTAGCACGAGGAGCGATAAATCTCAGCTCACATAAGAAGAACGCGGAAACAAACAATAACATTCAGCTCACTTTCAATACGAGAAAATAAAACTTTACTTCTCGCTGACCGATTACTACAGTTCCACTGGCGCCATCTTGAACGATCGTAGCGCCGCTCAGTGTACCAGAACCGAACCACAGTCGGAAGAACGAAGAAGACGCACTAGAAGAGGACTAATGGAGAATACATTACAGGATCGAACTAGGACATAACCAAATGACAATAAGATAGAGGATATATAGATACCTATTACTTATTATCTATTTATAGCTGTAGGCACAAAATAATAAATAGTTATTTATACACTACGGGCATTATTAGCTTTTTATTTATTATTTTTTACTTGAATATATAGAATTATTTTGTATATAGTAATGCGTATTAAAGTATTAATTAACCGTAAACGGAGCGGGAATTATGAGCGGGTGTTATGAATGAAGCGGATATTATGAATGATAATATCACCATATACCTGCTGTGGTCGTTATGGAGTTGTTTTTATAATTTAAATCATAGCATTAAATAACAAATAATGTTCAAGTACAAAATACAATAATTATTACAAGGATTTATTTATAAATTATGATATTTGAAAGCCTTTTGCATATTTTCAAATATGTAATATTTCAAGTATTTTTATAATTGTTTATATATTTTTTTTATCAATAAACCATTAAAAATTAAAAACAAGTCCGGAATAAATTTGAAGTATTATTATGTACATAACAATAAATTACAATGAGTCATATTTAAATTCGTTGAGTGGTTTTAAACTCCAATCATCATGTTATTCCAAATGCTCGAACATTAGTTGTACATTAAATTGTTATTATAAATTGACTTTTAAAATGTTATTTAAAAAAACTATGTAATATGTAACTTATTTAACAATGCTTAGAAAATGGCCGAATCCCTACGACCAAAACATTAGCAATAGAAAGTTATTGAAATAAAATAGACTTTAGAATCCATCCAACAAGTTTTTATTAATATTTTCGGCTTATCCAATTTTTCTATTTGTTAATAATAAATTCTCGTCAAAAATTATATCCACTGATAAGTAAAGAATGATTTTGCTTGAACTGGAATAAACCCAAAGAGCGCTAGGGCTACAAGTCAACGTCCTGACGTACTATCCACCCCATGAAACAACAAAATAACAATTAATAATTAAAGGTATTGACTAAACTGAATTTGTCTTTAAATTTCAATAAAGAGAAGACAAACGTATAAATAAATATTTTATCACGTCTTTTACCCATTACTGGGTGTGCCACTCTGTCGTAGCAGATCTCAGTACGTGATATTTTTCTTCGCTTGAAATGCGATTACCAGCTGTTAAATCACGACCCCTAAAGATGTTAGTTGATAGGGAGCCACAGTGGTACATTTAATTTGGTGAAAATTGCTTGTCGGCTGTGGAAATCGAACTTGGTTCTCAAGATCCACAGGCCGATTCGAGACCTCTGAGCAATCTACCCCATATGGAATGTATTAAACAATAAATAATATAATAAGTGAAGAAGCTAGGAAACACAGCTTAATGGTCGCCATTTTGTAGAATATTTTTTTATAAGCAAGTAAAGTCATATTTTCAACCCTCTTAGTATGCGATTTTTAACAGCGAGAATGTAAGGATTTCTTTAAAATTCCATAAGTGATCGAAGGAATATATATATATATATATACATAATTACGATAGTAAAATCAGTAGATTAGAGACAAGTATCTGTTATAAATGTATTCCTATGTCAATCTACTTTGAGTTTATTTATTTAGTTCTCTGCATAACAACTTAACCTTAATTAGAGACCGGAAATCCTACAGCTTATAGAGGGGTCAAAATTTAAATGCTTGTTAATTAATATAAATTTTAAAATAATATTATTACATCAAGACGTCTTTTACCCATTACTTAGTATAGTGGTTAGAAAAAGGAAAGCTAGGGGATAATTTTAATGCGGTAAAATTTGTTTTTAGATTGTTGGAATCGAATCCAGTTTTCAAATCCACAGTCCGACACGATACCACTGAGCCACCTATCCAATTTTTAATGTAGTTTCTGTTTCAAATTCACAATGTTAATTTAATTCGATTAACAATTTTCTAAATTCAAGTTGAAATAAACTTGTTTCAGGAATTGAAGAGCGAATTAAAATTACAAATGGTGTTCTGCATCATGATATTGCATATAAATGAATTATAACAGAATATCTGGAAAGTTCAATATAATAATTTGAGTGTAAATCGTGGTAAATCCGTCCCTGTAAGAATCACAGGTAGGTTGGCTAGGCGGGCGTGAGAACTGCACTGCACGTATTTACGATATGACAGATTCCCATATTAACCGTCTGACATAATTATTATTTAGTTTATTAGTAATTCTCGGCGACCGAGCACCATTATCTGGCGGATTAGTCATTTGCATCGCGGCTCGGCTGAGTTATTCCCCGGCCACTAGGAAGTGATTCCGGCGCCGAGACGGGCCAGTGAGCCGTTATCGTGATGATATTAGTATTGTAAATTTTCAAGGCGCTCTTTATTGCTGTATAGTGTCGGAGATGCGGTGGGTATAACGTGCGAAATTTAAATGAGAAGCATAGCGTCTATCATTTCATCTTGTGTGCACAGAGCTGCTCTGTCTGTTCTGTTTGCTCAGACGAACAACTATTTATTCTTCTGCAAGATGGAAGTACAATTACAACGAGCACTAATTACTGGGAATATTTTAACTCAGAGTAATTGAATATGTAAGAACGCGGACGTACGAGCGTAGTGAGAGTACGTACTTAATTGCTGAGATCTTTATTCTAAATTGCAATTATTTCTGTTAACTTACTATTCTTCTTTAAAATTTAAAAATCTATTTGCAATATTTATTTATATATTTGCTACCTACATTTCAGGAAATTAATATTAATCACAACTGGTAATGCAAGATACCAGGTATTTATTTTTCAAAAAAAATACCCAGGGTAAATACACGGGAATTTACCCACATGTGGGTATAAATTTAGTAATTACAAATAGTAAGAATATGGGTTTACAGTATCATTCTAAAATATTTAAAGTCACATAAAAGTATGTTATTTAAATATATTTTCTTTACTAAATAAAATAAATACAAAAGAGTTTAACAGAAATAAATGAAAAGATTTCAATAAAATAGTTAACTACTGCAATGATAATTATACGTTTTGTTTATTTGTTATATAGTGTGTGCATCCAAAACGTGAACATATGGGTATAAAATACAAATATATATACATATTTCGACATGTATTATGTTCTATTTATAGTATTTATTTTAAAAGGATTGTAGACTTCTAGTTGTAGATTATTTCTGTTCAGATTTAGTAAATTACACTGTTCGACACTTACAATTTTTACAAATTTTATTTACCTACCCATTAGGTATTTACCCAACTCATATCACTAATCACAGTATAAGGGACCTACAACATATAGTGGAATCCGGACTATCCAGATAGAGTTGCATTTTTTATTATAAAAATTCAAGTCAATAACATTTGAACTTGCAAACTCTTACTTATAAAGTCAAAATCACAACTGCGTTATAATGACCTAAATACGGCGAGTATCAGAAGGGGTTAGAAGGGGACAGGTGCCCGGGTTTCAAGATTTTAGGGACAGTATAATGAATATATCATTTTTATTACATACACGAACATAGTCTTATAATGAGTGATATCAATTTTTTGGAGCGCATTGTTTTCCAATTAATATTACAGACAAATACTTCAAATAAAAGTTGTAAATAATAAATTTACGGAGTACAAAAATTAATTGAATATTTGTAAAGTTGCTATAAAAAATTAAAACAATTGTCTGCAAAGATATTGTTTGGTGGAAAAACTTTTGTATACTTGTACATATTATAATTTGTATTACATTTATAAAATAAATTGTTGTAAACTAAATGGTTTTAATTGAATTTTTGAATATAAAAATAAAATAATAATAACAATAGTAATAAAATAATAAATAGTTTGTTTATTTTTGCCAAAGATGTAAATCTAGTGTGAGAAAACATTCATTTTTAATGTTTGTTTTCCTTCTTTGTTCGAGATTCAATATTAATGTCGATGTTTTTGACAGTAGACAATTAATTGTATAAATGTTTTCGTGGTATAATTTCCGAATATTATAAATATTTAATTGATTTTTGCGCTCTGTCTAAATACACAAATGAATAGATATTTACATAAAAAGTCAGGACAGCGTTCAATTACACCAATTACAGGATGAGTAGATGGTTTCATGCCGAGCAATAGCGAGGCTTGAAACAGCTTACGAATCCTGTACGACACTTTACTGACGTGTACGTACAACATTTTACATGTACGTTTTACCTAAAACTTATAAACAAGTAATAAATATTTTAAATTAATTTAAATTAAAAGAAATATTTGACTTACATATTCAATCAATATTTTATATTGCTAAGTAACTAGAAACTCACGTTTGTTTCATAACCTGCCTAGGCAGGCAAAATGTTATTTTCCTGACTAGGCATGCAAAGCAAAGCTTTCCTGAGTCTTAAAGGTCAGGCAAATGTTTATTTTCCTGTCAGTTTCATGTACTGTAATTGGGATTAAGTTCCTGTTGTACAGCGTAACATAAATAAATAAATAAATGTATTTTATATCAAAAATATCCGTATGTTTATTTTCTACAAGTATTTTTTGAAGTAATTTCCTGTAAAATGAATTGAGAAGCAATGCGCACCGAAAACACTGATGTCACATTTTATACACCTATGTTCGCGTTTTGGATGCAGACTCTGTATAACAAATAAACAAAACGTACAATTATAATTGCAGTAGTTAACTATTTTATTCAAATCTTTTATCCGGATATATTTGTTTGTTAACGAGAAATTGTGGATGAAAAATTCTACTGAAGCGAATCTACAAATTAAATTTTAAATTAAGTGCGAAACCTGCAGATTTATTTTAAGAAATAATAGATCTGAGATTTCTAAATATTTACAAACTGTTTTCTTTTTGGGCAAATAATAAATAATATAAGTAACAAAACTAGCTGTCACCTGTATCACTTGCTCGTGTTTGGTCTTGTTGTACTTTCAATATTGTAATTCCTAATTTTTAACACCATTTTTCTTAAAATAATTGTTATGCAACCCTATAAAATATGTATATCTTTGAAATCAAAAAGAAATTATCTATCTAATAAACTAAACAAACTTTACGGGTTACTATTTCTAAAAAAAAAATTTGATCTACCTTTTGAGAACCACTGATTGAATATAGAGTTTGTTTTTACTTATAAATTAGCCTCTTATTCCTTATCATTTTATGTATATAACAGTTTTTTTCAAAATCATTAGTTCGCCAAAAAAGCACCTGAAAAGAAAGCTTCAAGTTATTAACTTAAAAACTCAAATTAATACACTTTATATGGAAAGTCTAATCTGAAGAAATCTATGTATAAGATTATTGAATCCTTACTGTGAAAATGATCTTCTAATGACTCAGTGCTTTCGAGCCTGGCTGTGAATTTGAGGACCTCGGTTCGATTCAAACAGTCGATAAACAACAATTGTATCTGCATTAAAATTACCACTGTGGCTGCCCCGCTACTAACAACTAGTTTGACGGCTGGTAACCGCACTACACGCGCATCAATATATCACTTATACACACGAAAGTAAAAGGCGTGATGATATATTTATTTATTTTATTATTTACATCAAGCAGTTCAAAATAAATCCAAACATAACTATTCGTAAACTATTGAAGCTTCTTTCATATTGAATTTAAAAGAATGAAAAAGTTCGTCGTCTTTTAGTCTAGAAGTCTAGACTAAAACAAGTAAGTGTTCTACTTCCACGCTGTCTAATCTCTTTGCTCTTCTGAATTTGTGCTGCAGAGCCACAGGACTCACAATGTCGCGACGTCTCGCTTGTCGTCGTCCTCTCTGTAGGACAAGAGTATGTAATTTAGAAGTCAAATGAAAGTGCCTGTGAATAAATCATTAACAAAGAGAACAGCTGGCTGTGCGACAGTAGCGTAGCAGCACTCGAGTATCGCGTAATGTTCTAGAGATACGTCATACTTTTGTAAGTGTGACTGTGTAGGTCCTGTGATTTGGATTCAACTTCTATTAATTTGTACTTCAAAGTTCTATCTAGGATTATATACTCTTGTAATAATTACAATTTATATAGGTTCAATAATACATTGTATTGCTGTTGATATTCGCCATTGACACATGAGCGGAGCTAACGCTTTGATGTAAGAAGATGGCGGAATAAAATGAATAGGCAGAAGACGCACATCATCAAATAATATTACTAGAGTAATGACGTCACTGTACTAGTACGTTTACTAGGTATATTAATTTATTCTAGAAATAAAAATTCAATGCGTGTTGCATAACTTACATTACTTACTTAGATGAATGTAATTTAACAAACAAAAAACTAAACTATTTGTATTACGTATTTGTATTCGTATTAATAAGTAAGGATAATAAGTATAATTTAGAAATAATAATTCTCTTTTAAAAAGTTATATTATGGTTCATAAAAACAAAATAAATAACATTTTCGTAACACATGCACAAGAAACATGTTCTTATTCCCTAATTTTAGAGAGAGAAACACTGCTTTTCTCCCCTAGGTAGTATGTTTCTCTCCCTAGGGACTATGATTATTAGCTGTTTGCGGCGCTTCCTAGGTAACTAGTTACGCAACCCATATTTGACATTTCTCCCGATAAGACAGTAATTTTTGTGCACTTGTTACAAAAAGTATAATATGCTTCACGGGAGGGCGCGATTATCCCTTGTGTGAAGTTGGCAAACCGAGACGTAAGCGAGGGCCGAAGGCCAGGGAATAATCGCTTGTTTCCCTCCCTTGATGTATAACATACTATATATCAACTGATTTAAAACATTAACATAAAACAGTTTAGTTTTTGCTCTGTCCGGCAAGTTTTTCTTCCTCGCTGATTATAAATATATTATAGTATAATACTTATTAAAACAAACAAATAGTACTGTAGCACAAGATACTAATTAAGGCAGAGAAAACTGATACACAAGTGACAGATCGATATGAAATTCAATGTGAACATGATCATTGTCAGTAGTGCCAACATATGGTACGAAAATCAACTCTAATTATTCAAATAATTTTATATTCGATAAGGAATAAGGATTGGCTTAGAAATAATTGTAATTTTCATTAATATATACGTTTCTAATTACTAGTTTTTTTTTCTTCCTTTTTTAAAAATAAATAACACCCGATAATTTCTACAAGTTGTATTTCATTTTGTAAGTCTTTTTCAGGTTGATGACCGTGAGTCTTCTGCCTATTCATTTTACTATAACACTTTCTTCTCCATAATATGCTCTTTGCATTACTAATTGTTATTATAATGTACATTGGCGGCAATATCTGTAAGCTCCGCCAGCAATCTTCTAGTATGTCGCCCCCACTTCTCAAGGATGTCATCAAAAAGTAAAAACTATATTCTACTGAAATTGCTAATAATTTAAAATTTATAGTTTCTTCCATATAAGCTCATTTATTCCTTATACTCGGAATTTTTCATTACGCAACAAACCTTCAATTGCATCCATCTATTCGCTCAAATGCACCTGTTTCATATATCTATTATTCAACTTGTGTTCCACATTCACAATTCATCCCATTTTACTCCTGTCCACTCTTGTAATACCGAAACTAAAAATTAATATCAACTTATCAAACACTATATTTTTACATGTTAAGACTCACGATAGGATGTTATCATAATTAATTAATATAATTTTTAAATCAATACCTACACCATTACGGATGACAAACTTCATAAAATTATTTTTTTCTATACTTCACTAATATAAATACACGAAGTACGTGATTTTTTCATCATTTACATTACCATCACAACGCGTATTTTGCGCATTATTTTGCACCCTAGTGCGCAAAATGAGTATTTTGCGCAATGTTTCATATTCTAGTGTGCAATAGTATGTTATGCATCAAGGGAGGGAAACAAGCGATTATTCCCGCGTGTGAAGTTGGCAAACCTCACACAAGGGATAACCGCGCCCTCCCGTGAAACATATTATACTTTTCGTAACAAGTGCACAAAAATTAGTGTCTTATCGGGACAAATGTCAAATATGGGTTGCGTAACTAATTACCTAGGAAACGCCGCAAACAGCTAATAATCGTAGTCTCTAGGGAGAGAAACATGCTACCTAGGGAGAAAAGCAGTGTTTCTGTCTCTAAAATTAGGGAATAAGAACGTCTTTCTTGTGAATGTGTTCCGAAAAATAAGTATCTCGCGCACGTTCCCAAATTATTTGTTTTCAGGTTTCATTAGTTACAACACATAAATAGTATCAAATTAATATTATTGTTGATTGTTTTCCTTCAATTTACTTAAATAAATGAATAATTATTGTATTATAATTTATTTACAGTTGTAGAAAATATGTTGTTTGTATTTCGTTGGCAAAATTCTTGTTTATTGATGCGTTCCAATGACTTTTATTGTCTCGACCTGCGGTTTCAACTAAAAGTAACATTCTCACGCGCAACAAAAAAAAATCACTCATTTTGCGCACTTTATACAAAAATAACTGATTATACAAACAAAAGCCGGATTAAAATAAAACAATCATTCTGCATTCTTCCATACAAACACAAAAAAACTTCGAAAATAAAGATAAAAACACGAATTCACCATAATAATATCGTGCGCACAAGCTGCCATCGTAAACACATCAAAAGTGGGCGAACGAATAATAATTAAATTATTAAGCATACATCGAATTGTTGCGGGGATAATGCGAATTACGAGGCGAAATGACAAGATGATTAAACAAGACCGCGATACGATCGCAGCGCCATCCATCAACGGGTAGCCGCCCCGGCGTCTCCTGCATCCTACCCACCGCACGCCACTGCCGCAACGACCACAAGTCGGCGACTTATGCGAGAAGAACGCGAATGTTCTAATTATAGAACTACTTATGTTCGCATCACGCATAAATTAAATTTCATTGCACAGCATAGAAAGGATATACAACCCTACCCGCCACGATGGTCAGTGGCGTATCTATTACACTCCATATAGGGGTTGTGTTACCAATTTCAATTGAAATTTTGGCCAAAATTTAAACGAAAATATTGGCACAGCAGATTTTGATATGGTACAGTTTTTGCGTTTGTTAAATAATTTTCTTCACATATATCAATAGAATAAATCGGCAAAAATGGGTTCAGTTTAGGTTCGTGTTCATGAATAAAATATATTGGGGTTCGGTTCGGGTTAAACCCAAATTTATAAACTTTACCGTTACAAGTTTATTATAAATAATTATTCTCTTTCGCTCGGTTTCTATTATATTGTGGATTATTTGAGATAGACTCTTTAACTTTTGTTTAATCGACAAATGTCTTATTTTTATATATTTTTAATATCGACACTAGTTTCCATTTAAGAAAGCATAACTTTAAATCTTCCTCGCCACATCCCCCTAATAGGTTTGTTTTAACAACCATAGAATCAGAGGCGGATCGTGAATTTGTGGGTCCCTGGGCTAATTCTACTTAGGGGCCTATCTAATTACACAACTAATTGTCATTTTGTCAAAAAACTATTTCCTATAGTGTTGCAGGTATACGGTATCGGAAAAAAATAGGACAATATTACCATGACAACGCGTACTTTGTGCACAGTTTTGCAAATATTTTTTTAATTGATTATAACATATCAATAATACCAAATTCATATTATTATTGATTTTATTCCTTCAATTTACTTGAAAAAAATCAATAATTATATTATTCTTTTCTGACAGTTGTAGAAAAATATTTTTTGTATTTCATGGGCGAAATTCTTGTTTTTTTTGTCTCGATTAAAAGTGACATTCTCATGCGCAGCAAAAAACACTCATTTCGCGCACTTAATATAAAAATAACTATTGTAGTTTTCTCTTAATTAATGTAGGATTTTTATCTCCCCAGACCCAACAAAAGCTAACCTTTTCTATGAGAGTTCGAAGTTATACAAGTATATCAGTTGGTTAATATTAGTTAATCTCCAAGATGATGTCGAGCCTAATGTAATAAGCATATTATCCGTCAGTACGGTGGTATGGATTGCGATACGGAATTCGAATCCGAAGATACCAAATCGCACTCAAGCTAAAAATTATATAAACTATCACACTGCGGCTCGGTGAGTGCGGACCCTGTACTGTAATTGGGATTAAATTCCTGTTGTACAGCGTTACATAAATAAATAAATAATTAAAGGAAAATATAAACTAAGATTATTTGTGTATCATTTTATTTTAAAAATTGTTTCATAAATATGAGATCAGTAATGTTGTCTTCTGTGTCTAATTAATATTTTATCTTTTAAATACCTGATTATATTAGGCTGACTTCACTGTTAGTAATTTTAATCTAATATGTTACCATGTGACACGAATAATTTTTGTAATCAAAATAAGATGATAATTTGATTTGTAATAATAAGATAATAATTTCAAATCAGGTACTACGTCACCCCGAGTTCGAATCTCACTTTAGTTAAAAATGTATGATGGGATAAGTCTGGAATCCGTACTATTATTGAGATTAAATTCCTTTTATACACAGTAGTATAAATAAATAATAGTTGCATGTGTGAAAAAATTAATTGTTTAAAAAGAACAATACCTACTTATTATTCCTTTACTTATTATCGAATCCTTTCATGGTAAAATTAAATAATAATAATCAAATTACACTCGTATTATATAAAGCAATTAAAATACCTACTTATTGTTGAGTATAATGAAATTAAATTACACAAATTAATTAAATGAATTAATTAATTATTGAATGTTGTAATCATTGCTGCTTCCGCATTTTATTTTAAAGATATCGCGAAGTTTAAGCCTCTTGTTTGTGAAGCGAAAGTGAAGCATTATGACAGAACTGTCAGTATTGTTTCAAATCAAATAACTGTTAATAAATAAAGCTTCAGAAGATTTAAGTTATTTTTTGCATAGAATACTGATGATGATATTCAGGATATTCCATTATGACATTATCATTTTAATTTATAATTCTGGAGATGATATGAAACTGGATATTTTATACCACAACACAAAATCTGATGTCTGCAAAATGTTTCAAAATTATTGCAAAAAAATTAACTGAATACAATGCAAAAATGTTTTTTTTTTCCGAAATTCAATTGAAGCACACATTTAAGGCCTGTTATGACTCATAACATCCGTGGTTTGTTCAATAGTTTACTGGTTTTAGAATATAAACACGTTAACGTCATTAATAAATATTACTTTTTGAAATTCTTTTATGAATAACGTCGTTATCATCATTTTAGAAGGTGATCATGTAAGTCTGTGGTCTGTATGTTTTTATTTAACACCATGGCTTGTAACGTGGTCATCTCTAATTTGAAAAATTGTACAATAAATATATATTATGATAAGCAGGAGAAGTAATCTTTATATTATTGTTGTTTTGAGTTCCGTTTGCATTAATAGTGTTCTAATATCATTGTGTTTTATTTAAATTTTCTTGACTGTTTTGACAAGTCAATATGGTAATATTACCATACAGAATACGGTTATTACTTACTTACCCGCCTATTTTTGTGCATGTAAACATAGGTTTAATATCCTGAAACCGGTAAAAAGTTATTATTTCTGTAATATGTACTCGTATTTAAAATAATAATAATTTGTTACAAATATTATTTTACCATTGTTATCTAACCTGATATTAATTAATTATAACATAAAAATCAGAAAATATGTAAATGGTGGTGTCAACCATCTTGGCTATTGTTAACTTTTCACATACTACTGGGTAATAATAAATTTAACATCGCTTTATGCAACCGGGCCTAGGAATCTTTCATTTAATAAAAAAATAATTAATCATATTTATCTATTTAATCTCTCATCTTCAATTTAACCAACATATACCTGTTTCACACGTCTTTCATTCGACATACGTTCCATATCTTTATCCTAATATACCGTGAAATGTCAAATCTGTAGATTGCAGCCAATCTGATTGCAAGGCATGCAAATATATCTAGATTAGTGTGCTACATCAATCACAACACTCTAAAACACTATTCTTAAATCGCGAAAATAACTTGCTCCATATAAGGTCGAACACTTTATAAGCCCAAGATGACAGATTGCAAGTGGATGTAATTATTCTATATTTATCTTCAAAACAAGATATAAATTACCGGTTAAAAATGAAGCAAGAGATAACAGCTGTGAAATAAAAATCTAGTTGGCACCGCCTTCGAGCACGATCCATTTTCCCGTCGAAGAGTTTGACCCGCGGCTCTGAAATGTCACAAATTAAAAATAAATCCGGTTCTTTCGCAGAACTGGTGCGACTCTTAATAATTTAATTATGGGTATTATGACAGCATGCGGGCGTATAAAGTGCCATAAATATAAATTCACTACATAAACTTTACGACTCTTGTTTCTGGCAGAATTTATCCGTGTAATTCGATTGTTTTAAACGATGCATAAACTCTAATTTTAAATTATTATCAACAACATATAATAAATATATCGTTATCAGCTTCATACCTATATGGTTAGCGATGTACTATTTTATTTTACTTATTCGCGTGGCGCATAACAAGCTTTTCAATGTCTGCAACTTACATTTTTTCAAACGAAGTTACCTATCTTATTTTGTAATAAAATCAAAGTATTTGGTAATTACTTTTGTTTTATGATTTTTCACTACAGATTGATTAAAGTTCGGTATTTCTCTAGTTAAAGTTATTTAAATTGTAGAATTAAAATGTATTCGAACTAAATTTTCTGTAGTTTCAACTTCAGTTAAAATTTAATCCATGATTAAAGAATAAATTAATGCGGTCGGTTTGACAGCAGATAAAAATTAAGTTTTGGATTAGAGCTGGACACTTAAACAAAAAAAGGTAATATTTGATTACTACAATAAAAGATCGCAACAATGACATATAACAAAAATAAAATATTACAATAGTGACGATCACAACAATGAAAGATTACAACAAGGAAAGATTGTGGTTTCAACAATGTATTTTAATTGTTGAGCGAACTGAATATCAGTTGCACTATTATAAAAGCTACAAAAATTGTAAATTTTAAATTTTAGTATATTCGAATTTATTTATTTTTTATATTGTAAACGTTTGCACCATACAATTTAAGATACAACAATAAAAAATACAACAATGAAAAATTCCAACAAGAAAAATTATAACACTGATGATTACAACAATGACATATTACAACAATGAAAAATTGTGATTGCAACAATTAAATAATCAGAAATTTTAACATATCAATTGTCACTCAATTCAGCAACACATGTATAATTTAAACAGCAAAATTGTTCTACAATAAATACAACAAAAATTACAAATTTAAAATTTTAGATTGCAGTATATTCAGCAACCAATAATTTTTCAATTGGGATTAATTTCCTCTTGTACAGCGCTCTAAAAGAAATAATTAAAAGAAGTTAAAAGAAGTAATTCTAATGTTTGTAATAAAATTAGTAAACATACTCTTGGGAAAATATTGTGAGAACATTACAAACCAATAATTGCCAACTCTGCACCGACAAAACACATCACATGAGAATATACCATCTATAATTCTTTCGTACGTTACCAGCATGCAGGATTCTAGTTGCGCGCTGCGACTTTCATATAAAACCCAAAACAAGCTAATCAATCACGAGAACTTATTATTATAAGACGCTCGACGCTGGAAATGAAAGACGAAGAAGCAAGAGTTGAGTGGAGAACAAAAACGACGATGAGGGAAGAGCATATCGTCAGTCATTTTTCAAATCGTCACTGGATTACAATTTTAAATGCACTTTAATAACAGGCCACATCGCGCTATAAACGGTCTTAAGAATTGCTGGTGCATGCCACGAAAATGGCAGACGGACGTACACTAGAACATTTTTATTTCATTCAGTACAACTTTTAATCTTACTAATTATATAGTTTCCTACATTTTTGGAACAGATTTTTAACAAAAAACAAAGACTGTTGTTGAGCATGTGATAAACTAAAACCATAATACTAACGAAGATGACAAAATATTATCTAACTTTAATTTATTCTTAGGTCAAGAAAAATTTGTGATCAATTTTCAAAAATATTTGACCTTGATTTTCTCGATTATGAAAGGTTGAAATTGAAATTTGTTAACTATGTTAGAAGCACAAAATAATATGGGGAGTTTTGCGCAAAGAAAAACTTATTTTACATACTAAACGCTTATGGCCCGCTTTTTAAATAACACTCTGTATAATAATACAGAACGCAACAATAGTTATTTGTGTTGTAAGAGCGTAAAGTGATTCTTTGTTACTCAAACACGCTAATTGCAGCGCGAATCGAAGGAGAGAACTGCAATAGTGTAAGACGAACAAAGACACTTTACGCTCGTAATACACACATAATTTTTTGTACGATTGCATATTAAAATTATTAAAAAACGTACGCGTACTGAAAATACATTCATTTTGTCAACTGTCTACATAACAAGTTTCTGTTTTGTTTGTATCCCTGGTAACTATTGAAATAAGCACGCATTTATAATCTTTTTCGCGCGTTGCCATTGGAGATGCACAAAATAGTTATTTGTGTATTAAGAGCGTAAAGTGATTCTTTGTTACTCGAGCACGGTAATTGCAGCGCGAGCCGAAGGCGAGAGCTGCAATAGTGTAAGAGGAACAAAGACACTTTACGCTCGTGATACACACATAATTTTTTCTACGATTGCATCTTAAAGTTATTAAAAAACGTAGGTATACGTCTAAAACTAAATTCGTTTTGTTAACTGTCAATATGACAAGTTTCTGTTTTGTTTGTATCCCTGGTAACTATTGAAATAATCTTTTTCGCGCGTTGCCATTGGAAACGCGCGAATTTAACGTCTTTTTCGCGCGTTGCTATTGGAGACGCGCAAAAAAGATATTTTTCGATTGTTCCACAGAAAACGTCAACTTTACGATGACAAATGAGAGCGTAATTGTCATCTTTTCATAGCAATCGTAGAAAAAAGATATTTTTCGATTGTTCCACAGAAAACGTCAACTTTACGCTGACAAATGAGAGCGTAATTATCAACTTTTCATAGCAATCGTAGAAAAAAAAAATTATATATGACATAAGGACGAAATTTACGTGTCTTACTCTATTTTTTTATTGATTGTAAAGAAAGAAAAAAAAATATTTTTGCGCCCTACTATTTGTTCTAGGTCGAAAAGTATTTTACGAGCAGGAAAATAATGATCACCTAGCCAACTCAATTTTTTATTAAGCATTAAATCAATAACCAAATGAAGTCAATTAAGTTTATACTTATAACTACTATAATTAATAACGATATCAATAATGAAAAACAAATAATAGGACATTTAGGAAAATATTAATGATAAAATAACCTATATTTATGCAAAATATGCTATTGGAAGATTAGAAAATCTTTATTGCTCCGCCTATGAAAAGCAAGTGTTCTTAGTAATACATCTGAGAAATTATATACTGCAAACTGACAAATTAAAAAATTCTGTCAAAATGAAAAAGAATTCTGGGTAGAACATAAAAATATTGGAATGATAAATAAAATAATAATGGGTTGTGAATCTAGTAGACGCAGATCTTCTCACTACACTAAAAACAAGTGAAACCACACATACGTGTTCTACACAAACCACCTGCTCATGCGCTTATGCAGTGGTTTTCTACTCACGCAACTCGGAAATTCCTTTCATTAAAGCCATCTTCACGGACGCTTTTTTCTCAATTATGATTATTTATGTGACGCGAACAGTATAAATTGTATCTTGATTAATATTTTGATACAAAGTTAGTTGCAAATGTATCCGCCAGAGAAGAATATCATCACGAGCAAAGAGATGAATATACGATTGCTGTGATGAATGAATTGTGGGAATGATAGATATTTATAAACTGCATTCTGTTTATTTGATTGAATAAATTTGCAATGCAATCATGGTCATGTTTTGCTATGAGCTAGTACAAGGAATAATATGGTGTTTATAGATCTTTAATTGAATGACTTGATTGGCGGACTGAAAGATGATATTAATTGAGTAAATTGATAAATGTCTGTAGGATAAAACTATATATTCCATTATGGAAATATTTAATATATATTATAACTGTAAATAATATTAAAATAATAATCATAAACTAGAAATGAGATAGAAAATCTTTCATTGACAACATCTGAAGAATTGGTTCCTGACAAGTTTATTCTCAACTCCAAACATTTGGTTTTTGAAAAATTTATCTCCACAGAAAAATAAAAAAATCTGATGTGAACACCAGATAACTTCCTTGTACGCGTATTATACTCGTACTATACCTACATTTTTTTTTATTGCACATATTTGACGTACTTTGACATTTACATTAAATTTTTTTTCTTATTTTTTGTTCTAATCCATAGCAAACTTAATTACAAAAATCAAGAAATATATAATTTCTAAATCTCGAATGTATAAAAGTAAAATAAATATAAATATATCATCACGCCTTTTACTCATCACTGGGTGTGGCACTCTGCCTAAGCAGATCTCGGTAAGTGATATATTTTTTCGCGTGAAGTGCGGTTACCAGCCGTCAAATCACGGCCTCCAAAGATATTAGTGGAGGAGGAGCCACAGGGGTAGATTTTATAAATTGGTTAAAATTGTTTGTCGGCTGTGGGGATCGAACCAAGGTTCTCAAGATCCACAGGCCGACTCGATACCACTGAGCCACCTACCCCATAAAAGGATAATTTAATAATTCTTAATGTGCTAGACGCAGAATTTAATTCTCTAAAACTTTTATTTCCAGCATTTATTTCTAAAATCAAACTAATAAAATTTTTTTCAAGAAAAACTGTTAGCAGTTTCATGTGATGTATTATTCCGGTTGACCCATTTTAACCAAAGTCTATTATGTTATTTCTATTGATGTAGCAGTCTTATATACCAAATTTGAAAAGTTTTGGATTAAAATATAATAATAATAAGTAAAGTACCAGTTCCGGAAGTTATATAATGACCAAAAGGGAGGTGCACAACTAGATTTATAACAGTCCTACAGCTTACCGTTTTTGAGTTATGTGAGATACATACGTACGTACAGACGTCACGACGAAATTAGTAAAAATGAATTCAGGGATGGACAAAATGGATATTTCCGCTTAAATCTCAAAACCGAAAATTTTCGCGATTACAATACTTCCTTTACTTCGTATAAGGAAGTAAAAACTGACGATTTTTTCCTTAAATAAAGACAAAAATAATATTTATATGAAATATTAAATGTTAAACTTAACAGCTTCATTTTCTTTTCGTTAGTCATAACTAAAGATAGGATTTTAAAAATTTACCTATTTTGTATTGTTAGAGGCAAAAAAATATTGATAAAACCAGTGACACTAAAAATGTTCACTAGGATCGAGATACCCTAATTTTTGCGAATTTCAAAAAAATAATTTTGTTCTATAATCAGTATATTAAATTATATATTTCATTAATATTTTTTTATCACCTCATATAGCTCCAATGTTATAATCGAGGTTATTTCCCTTATAAAACACATTTTAAACAAATAAAATAAAAGAAAAAACAATTTTACTATGGCGCCATCATTTAATTTAAAATATAAAAACATTTTATGCTGGCTTAAAATTATTTTAACTGGTGTTTATGAGCAAAACAAATAAAGAATATATAGCTCATTAAAATAACTTACCTACAAGAAACTATGAATGCAAATAATTTATTTTTTTTTTAAAACAATCATTATATTAAAAATGTAAAAGCAATAAAATGAGGTGTTTACAAAATATTTAAATTGCAGGTGATGAATTACACAACATCAAAATGAAATAAACGACGATCAAATTACAATAAGTATGTAAGAGTAACACTAACAAGAAATAAAGTCAAATGTACCTACGTAATGTTAAATTAATTGTATTACACTTTAAATCACCACGTATTAAATTTCATTTACTCAACATTGCATTATAGTCAGGGCCGGATTATACGCAAAATGCTGAAGTATTCAATATCTAAAGTTCCTTCTTCTGAAGTGCATATTGTTTATCTTAAAATACTATACGGAGTGTTTCAGGACTAGTGTAACAAAAGAGCTTATTCCTGAAGTCATTTTGAGTAAAAACTGTCATATGAATTTAGGTAATATTCCTTTTGGTTACCAAAATACAAAAGGTCAAAATTTTATAAATAATAGTAATTTTTTAAATTTTGTAATCAAGATACTGTTAGAAAACGAAACGTACAATAACAAAACTAAACTTTGATATTGTGAGAGACACCAGTGATATCCCGTCTTCGTTGCTAGGCAACTGGTAGTTGTGACAATATGAGCTATCTCATTGTTATGTTGTGTTTAGGTAAAATATTGGTTTCGTGTAATGTGACACTCGTGTCCACATGTGCCATTAAGGTTTGAGTGTGAGATCTTTTGGTTTTCAAATATAGGGCATTAAATTATAAAAGGGACAGTTATAGTTAATATTCTTAGAATTCCAACAAGATTTCATGTTCGCGTTATCTGCAGTACCAGAGTGTCAGACTACATAACCAAAACACTTGAGGCATCTGTGTCCACCCCGATGTGTGAGGGATGGATTCCAGATTTGCATTTCCAGAATAGCAAGTGTTTTGGTGGGTAGTACATCGACTCAACGCGTAAAGATGTAGATCTTCAATCAAGCGATGTTCACGTTTTTACTTAAGTTTAAACTTGAATAATTACAGCAGTACGTAAAGGTTGATCTTCACATTAATTATTAAAGTTAATAAAATATAACTTAAATTCAAATCCTAATTCTGTTTCAAATCATTTATTCATTTATAACGTTGAGTTTTTTAAAATACAGTTTAATTTCACTTAGCTATCTTTGAGTCCACTCACGCGTGTTACATAGTCTTCGTGGCATGACGAGGAACAGTTTATATTTTAAATTAAAAAATATTTTTGGCAGAAAAATAAAAATGTAATTTTCATTTATTTTCGAATTGTAATTATATTTACCGGTTTCAGGATATTAAATCTATGTTTACATGCACAATAGTAGGTTGGTAAGTATGTAATAACTGTATTTTGTAAGGTAATATTACCATACTGACTTGTCAAAACAGTCAAGAAAATGAAAATAAAACACAGTGATAATATAACATTATTAATAGAAACGGAACTCAAAATAACAATAATACAAAGATTACTTCTCCTGCTTATCATAATATATATTCATTGTACAGTCTTTCGAATATAGTAAGTATAGTAATACTGACTTGTCAAAACAGTCAAGAAAATGAAAATAAAACACAATGATTATATAATGTCCGTCAGTACGGTGGTGTGGATAGCGATACAGAATTCGGTTCCGGAGATCCCGAGTTCCAATCTCACTCAAGTTAAAAAAAAATATATTATATTATATAAACTCCCACACTGCGGCTCGGTGTGTGCGGACCCTGTACTGTAATTGGGATTAAGTTCCTGTTGTACAGCGTAACATAAATAAATAAATAACACTATTCATACAAACGGAACTCAAAACAACAATAATACAAAGATTACTTCTCCAGCTTATCATTTTGAATCAATATTTTATTTAAATAAAATTACTTTTTTAATGCATATTTCCATAAAGTTTTATGACATATTATGTACATATTTTACCATTTTTAAATGCATAAAACTATCAGCACTATTAATAAATGATAATTCAATTTTAAAAAGTCTATTAAAAATTCTGATTGATTAAGTTTTGGGTGTACCGATACACCTCTAGATCCGGCACTGTTACACAACATTATAATGTATAATATATTAGAGCGCTTTCAGTTTCCATAAATGCGAAGTAGATAATAATCACGTTTTGCTAAATAATAATAGCGATATTGTAACCACATGCATATTATAGTGGTAATAATACGTGTATAATACTAAATTACACACTTACATGTTGCTGAGAAGATGCACCGCCGAATAATGGACAATGGTAGACTCTTACCTGAAAAACAAAAAAGAAATGTGTCAGTAATCACTAGCTATTATTAAAATGAAGCGAATGTACACCGTCATAATGAATTTTAAATTACATGTTAGTATGTTCACATGTACCCTTCTAGCACATTGTACGAGTATCTCCGCGCATAGAGCACGGCGAATAGTTGCCACATTTTACTTGTACTCATCGAGTTATTCTTGTCAGTGCTAAAACACATCAAGGATGATGCTACCGACATTCAAAAGCTGTTATTATATGTCATTATTAATTTGAATATTTTAAAATCTGAATGGGTTTTGAGGCTTTGTTTGAGAATATAATTAAGTTATCTTCTTAAGCAACAGAAAAATAATGAGTATTTTACTTAATATACTCATTCAATGCTTATTTGTCCTTATTTGGATGTTAGGGTAATAAATTTGTACCTACTGCTTCAAATTGAAATATTAGCAGATTTCGTGACAATTTTCTACAAACAGTTGTACATAATTAACTACACTTTATATTATTTATTTTTCCGAAAGAAATTTACATATATTTTTATAACGTTGAAGAGATTTAACTGAATTTTATATACGAGCCCTGCATCAAATCAGCTGGTCCGAACCTTACTTATTCAGGTGTGCAAAATTTACAAATTTGTCAATTACTTCACAAATATAAATCTTATATTATTGACCGTGAAGCCAGCGTACTCACTGATTAATTAAACAAAAATTCCGGATTAATTTTGAAGTTATCGAGTTCAAACTAAATACAAATTTACTAACGTATAAATTACTATATTTTTAAAAATAGATATACTTCATTGTTTTCTTAACCTTCTCTCAACTAACTTTGAGAAATAAAATCAAAATGTTTAAACATTTGCAATTGTTATTAGAACATAAATTTAATTAGCTGAATTCAACACTCGTCTTTCGCTTAAAGACTGTCTCTAGTAACCACGGAAACGTCTAGAATCATTTTCTTAATAAACTATCTTTGCATATATCTTTTTTTACATTGTTATTCTTAGAGAAGCTCTTTTAGTTAGAGAAAAATTGAATTCGGCTCAACATTTTCAAATTGATTACAATACTTTTTGTACTCGTAACCTTCAAAATGACACTTCCGGCACGCAACACTCAATTTGCAACAAGCTTTCCGATCGACTCGACTGTAAAAATTGCAAAAAACACAGGCCCTTTGGGATATTCTAAAATAAATCTGTCTTGATAATAATAAAATCTAATTTATAAAATACAACTTCCCTGCATTTTCCTTTATTAAAAGTTTGGGATATAAGAGTAATTTGTTAAAATTATTTCAACGTTTGTCAGCATCAGTGTTATGTATCTTTGAACTAAAGACGTCATTGATACAACTTCTTTCAGATTATAATCAAACAAAAATCGCGACTAATACTATATAAATAATAAGAAAAAACACAACTTAGTTTAATGAAAAAGTAAGATAAACATGAAATGCTTAAATTAATTAATCTATTATAGGTTAGGTTTGTTATTTGAACTTAAAAACAATGGCTGGTACTACAAGCTCTGTTTTTGCCTGTTTTAAGAGCAGTATTTTTAGGTGTTTTAACTATCTCTAACATGTTAAATCTGTGCTCTTAAAACACCCAAAAACAAAGCTTGTAGTACCAGCCAATATTTTTAGATTGGGAAGAGCCATAATTATTACAATTGTTATTTTAAACATTTATAATAAAATTTTGACAATTATAAATCGAAGTTCCTGGAGCAGCTTGGTTTTTAATTAATAAAGATTATGTATAATTTGCAGATTCTGGAGTACTCACACAAGTTGAAATTAAAGATTTATTTTTTTAAATACCAGTACTCGAACAAAAAATATTATAGAAACTACGTGCGTGAAGACGTCTTCCATTCATTCGCGCTATTAAAGACACTCGTTCCTTGCAGTCGCTCATGCTTCAAAAATGCGCTCATACGGGAACATCGTCTTCCCGCACTTAGTTCGTAAATAACTATTTTTCTAATAAGAATACCTAATTGACAAAATAATATTCTTCAGGTATCAACTCTAGACCCAACTGAACACATGTTTCACGTTAAACCTTAATCGCAAGCTCTCCACATATCATATTTCGATTTTAGGAAAATGTAATTGCACTTCATGGCCAAAAATATATCACTTACCAAGATCTGCTATAGAAGAATGCCACATCCAATAATGGGTAATTTATTTCTTTTTACATATTTAATAATTTAACAATGAATTCCACCAAAATATTATTTTCCATGAATTCAGTTCGCGTCAGTATCGTCTTCTACCGTTTATATTTCTTCTAAGTGGGTAAAACTGCAGCAATGACCGCATCGTAAATGGAATGACACGGTTGAGTGTGTCAATGTTCGGTGTATTGGAGGAACGTGAGGTTGAGAGCAACGACAGAAGGTCATGAGTGATACATGAACGCTGATAGCTGCCGAACAGAATTATTTTATGTAAATTTGCCGTTCGTAACACGTGCTACATTAGTGTTCTCAATACTCGTTACTACTATTATCTCGACTGCCAATAACTATAAACTCAAATAAATTATGCATAAGTTGATATTGGAAATGTGTTGAATTGAAACTATTTACAGATGATTGTAAGTAGAATTCAATAAACAGAGTGTAGAGTGTAGCGAGTTTTATTGTTTAAAAATCAATACAGATATATCACCTACATTCTCTCAACATAATCACCTATGTCATGTTGATAGGTATATAGTACAAGTTACGAGCAAGGCGGAATTTATATTCTGACATTGGTGACCTGTTGTTTTTAAATAAATTAAATTAAATTTATGTTCGTTTTTGTTATCAAATCCGGTAAGAACAGCTCTACTAATGTTCATTAGGTACTTACTTATCTCATATATTTTTAGCTTGAGTGATATTCGAACTCGGAATCTTACAATTCGAATGCCGTAACGCTACCCGCATCATCGTACGGTCAGACATTATTGTTTAACTTAGACATGAAAAGTTTGTCGGAAATGTGACAATTAAATTTTGTTAACGTTTCCGTTTATTTAATCATCTTCAGAACTATAATTAGATAGATATCTTGTTACAAAAATTACACATATCAATTATCATATGAGAAAATGGTGCATAAGTGGTTTCAATGATAAAACAAAAATTTTAAACAATATCAAAACAGTTTAGTAACTCAGCAATTGACAGTCATAAAAAATAACTTTATCTTTATATATCTTCGCTTAGACTATACAGGATGTTTCATAACTTCGAGTACATACGTTAATGGTATATGTTGTTTGATATGCTGATTACGAATCTAAAAGAATTTTTTTTTATTCGAAAAATTAAGGGTTGTTTACCTAAAACATTTTTTGTAGTACTGCACTGGATTCGCTTTCCTATTAAACACAAACAATGAAGTAGGTAATCAACAATTTAAATTACATAATACTAGTAAAATAAACAAACAAAATTTAATAGTTTTTAATGAAACGATAATTATAGTTCAAAATAATTGACGTCAAAATAAATAAAACACATACAATTCGAATAATTTTTACAAAAATTGCTCAAAATTGTTGCCATTCTCTGCCATACATAATGCAGCACGGTGAATTAACGACACGCTGCAAGTTAGTTGAAAATAAATTTTGATGGAATAGCTAACTCAATAGAATCAGGTTGGTCTATGAATTTGAGAACCCGAGTTCGATTTTCACAACCAACAAACTATATGTAACAAGTTTTATTAACGCTTCTTTAGTTACAAGTGTATAAAAACCGAGTATCTAAAGAGTTTATAAAACGAGTCACATACTATACTTTTTCTACGATGGCAAATTAAGACAACAAAAACAAGTAAAGTTATTTGAATTATTTAAAAAGTAAGGTTAAGTTATAATAACAGATGCGTGAAGCTAACTTCACCCCGTGCTTAATATCTCAAGCCGTGACTAAAACGTTCGAAGCTTCAACTTGTCAACATGTAATTAAGATTATTTTAATGAGTACAAAAATTATGTATACCACAACGCATTGCTGCTTATCTAAATCATTAATTAAAAATTACTGCAGATTTCAGAAATAAAGTAAATATTGCAATTAGCATTCATCTAATGAAGTTATTACTACTTCAATTTTTCTAGTTATTAACTTCAAACAATATTTACTGTTTATTAACAAGATACAAATTTAAATAATGGTTTGGTATATGTGATTATAGTACTATTAAAAATAAATTAGCACCGATACAATGTATGTGGTTAATTCAGTAAATAATACTTTTTTTTTAATAAAGAAGTACAATGAACCATGGTTATAGTTCAGTTTTAAATTACATGCATAACTTCACGCCATGATACCAGCCCACTGCGAAGCTAGATTCTTCCATTCATGACATAATAGTCTTACATTACACTTTTGTATATCATTAACAAAGAACAATGACTGACGTGGAGCTGAAAATTTGCTACTAGGTGGTGTAATCAAATAGAACTATGGTGAACAGCAAAAAGTTATCATTGGCAGAGAATGCATTAATAGATGGAACAAATAACCGAGAACTGACCATTTTAATATCTGCTACGTTAAGTCATGTAGTCTTTAGTGAAGTCATTATGTAAGGCATAATAAGCAAGTTAAAAAGTTCATTATAACTGTGCTAAAATTTTAATATAAAACGATATTTATAACAAATTTATAAAGTACACACATATAGAAATAATAATAAAAAAAACATGTTAGTAATTAATTTAATAGATTTCAACTATCATAATTTCATATAACTATGTACCTATTAGATTTTTAATAACAATCATTAAAACTTTTATATGTTATTAATAAAAACATTAGATGGCTTGATTATCACTTGTTTAATGCTAATATTATAGTGTTTCCTTTTAAAAATGATATTCTTATTAATATCTACATTATTATATAAACGGTTATTTTAATAAATTCAGCTGACCGTCCAGAGAAACCCGCGTTGCTGTTGACCACCAGACCTAAAAACGCAGATCAGGGCGTAATGGCGGCATATGACCTGAGTAGTTGGTCCCCCAAAGAAGCCACAGACACAAAAAAAATAACTATAAATAAGATGAAGACAATGTGAGACAGAAAAGTAACGTTTTCCTAAATCTATGTTTCTTTCTCACACAAAGAAAAATATATCAATACTCTTTTACATATTATCCATTATTATTATTATTATTATTATTTATCCATTGCTGGGTGTGGCATTCTGCCGTAGCAGATCTCGGTAATATCATAACATTACTCTATATTCCATTAAATGGGATAGCACTAACTATTGAAACATTCACGAAACATCCACTCATCAGATTTATCAAGAATCAGGCTTCGTCCAACATTCTCACCCAGATGCTATGCTCTTTATTCCCGTTCTCTTCATACAAGCTCATTTATTCCTCACACTAAGAATCTTTCATCACGCAACAAGCTAAAAATTACATTCATCCATTCGCTCATATATACCTGTTACATTAAGCTTTCACTTACTCCCACTCCTCTAATAACGAATTTATAAAGATAACAAAGGAAGGGTACATCGAGTTGCACTTATTAATAAAAGTAAATATCACACAATTGCTGTTTTACACACTTAGTAAGAAATAAAAAAAATAATCAAAAAGATAAAGATGAAGGGGAGTGTCGCTCTGCGCTTGTTTTGGAAAGTGAATTTCACACAATTGTATGCAAACACAAGAAAAAACTAAACGACTAATCTAAATCTCAGTTACTAGCTGTCAAATCACGAAACACAAATTTGTTAGTGTAGCAAGAGCCAAAGAGATAATTTTAATATGATGAAAATTATTTCACGGTTGTGGAAATCGAACCACGGGATCGATACCACTGGGCCATCTACTCCGAAGTACCCTATACTTAGTGATTATTATTATAATAAATTTACAGAACAAAATTGGTATAAAATCAGATTGAATTACATAAATGCTCTAACTCAGTTAATACGAGCATTTGAGCGGAGTTCAAGTATCCCAGATTCAAATTTTGGTTGTATCTAAATTTTTCTCTCTGTAATAAAATTAGATTAGATATAGAATTTTTCTTCACTTCTATTCCAAAAAATAATTAACTCGACCTGTTTAGCTACTTACAGACATCTAAACTATCCGAAAAGTTAATAAATAACTGACAGTTGATATAACTTGTGCAATTATCCTGCCTATAATTTCATTGTAATCATTTTTAACTAATTTGACATATTAATTTACCTGTTACATTCTCTCAGCATTGATAAACGCATCCTGAAACCCGTAGTTTTTAATAATTTTACTATAATTTAAGTACATCGTTTGCGCTTTTACGACAACGTCATTGGATGAGATATTACTAATTTCGAATTATATAAATTAAGTAATATCGTACTTAATTTTTCGCCAAGATACAAGAATAATAGGTGGCAGATATAATTCCATGCTTTATAAATATGAGAATAATGAAGCGTGCACAATATTTCAAAACGAGCTCAAGTCTCAAGATAACTTTTAATAACAACAAAAACATTGTTAAGTTGTTCTCCATTAATCATAGAAACACTCCATCATGTCTTTAGTGCTTGAAGAGCCGTGTATATAAATATAAAATAATACAAACGAGTACAGTTAGTCTATAAATGCTCATAATCGAGTTGGAAATGCAGTGCATTGGAGAAATATTCCACTTGTGTGCTACACTTATTCCCCACTGTGAAATCACAAATGAAATTAGAGACGCATTCTTCATGGAATGACTTGGAAATAGTTGGATTCAAAGGCGTTTTCATTCGTCCCGTGCTCCGTGCAATAACGAACATATGTCAGAAAAATCATTTACAGTTCAAGTGGCAAGCAACATCGAGTGAATTGTGTTTATTTCTTTTTTGCCGGCTTTTAATTTGGGTTTTTTCAATGAGCGATTCACGACGGCTTTCAGCCACTCCACGATGAAAGGATTGTGTGTTGATTTACAAGAAGTTAAGTAATTTGCTCGCAGACACACAGTCGCAGGTAGGTATTCTTATAGTGGGTCATTTGTCAGTGCTTTAGGATTCTAGAAAATTTTATTATTTTATTTTAGAATTATTACATTTTGTACTACAAAGAAATATTTATTACAGCTACATCAAGATGAATGAAGATATATTTTCTTGTTTTGAAATCAACTAATCTTTCTTTGGAATTTATAATCTATTTAAAGTCATAATTGTTCTTTTGAGAAATTTTCTTTAGTTTGATAGAAGAACATATAAATATTTCAGATGTCGTACTACATCTTGGTAAGTGATATATTTATGCGCGTGATGTGCTGTTACCAGCTGTCAGGGAGAGCGACAGGAGTAATTTTAATGTAGTGAAAATTAATTTTTGGGTGTGGGAATTGTATCCTAATTGAATTCTAAAATACATAGTTCGACTCGATACCACTGAGTCACCTAGCCCTTCGATGATTTAAAAAAGACAAGTAATAGGCTCATCAACCATAATCAATATATGGCAAATTTGCAACAAAAAATATGTAAACTACTTATTTAAAAATTACAAAAAAATTATGAAAAGTTCATTTAATACTGAATTATCCAGGTTATATAAATAAATAAATATATCATCACGCCTTTTACCCATTACTGGGTGTGGCACTCTGCCGAAGCAGATCTCGGTAAGTGATATATTTTTTCGCGTGAGGTGCGGTACCAGCCGTCAAATCATGGCCTTCAAAAATAATAGTGGACAGGGAGCCACAGGGGTAGATTTAAATTGGTGAAAATTGTTTGTCGGCTGTGGGGATCGAACCAGGGTTCTCAAGATCCACAGGCCGACTCGATACCACTGAGCCACCTAGCCCATAAATATTATAATATCATCTGTACTAATTTTGAAATGAAACCTTATTGGTTGAAAGTTCTCATACTGCCCCAAGTAATTCTAAAACGTTTAGTGCTTGTGGTGTCGGTTGAGCAACATTACTACCAGTCAACTATCAAAATATTTAAAAATGTACAAATAATTTTTACTTAATTTCACTCAATACAAATATTCAAAAACTCTAAACTGTAATATCGACTTGAATTCTTAACAAATATAAATAAGAATTAAATGAAAGCACATCAAAATCAAATATTTGAGTACCACTGACTACTACAGATGACGTTACAAATTAATTTTGAACTTTAAAAAATAATAACAAATTTTCACTATTAGGTATATTTTATTACAAGATGGTGAATTTAAGAATGCACCATAATGTTTTCAATGCTATTTTTGAATTTTTCAATTATTGGCATCCAAAAAAGTAAAGAAAAAATTTCAGAATTTTTTTGAAATTAATAATAATGATTATATTTTATCTGCAACCGGAAAATGACGAAAACATTATTGGTAATTTTTTCTAATCATCAGTAACATGGAATAATAAAATAAATGTACCAATTAATAGTTATTGTTTTTATCTGTCAATATTATAATAAATAACTTCTTCACGTCTGAAATAAAATTAAATCTTAATTCAAATCACATTTGTTTTGTTATTTAATAACACTGTTGATTTTAGGAAAATTACCAATAAATATTTCCGTCATTTTTACGGTTCCAGTTAGAGTAAAATTATAAATATTATTATAAAAAAATGCAGAAATAAACTACTTAACTTCTTTAATGTAAAATAATTATGGAAGCCAATAATTTAACGTTTCAAAAATAGTATTGAAAATGCTATGGTATGTCCTTCGATTCACCACCCTGTATAAAATATAAAAATAAAATGGTTGATGACGGAATAAGTATATATCAAATCACTATATCCTTATTCACAGACAATATTAGATACACGAACAGTTATAGATTAAGTTACAGCAAATAGAGCCCAGCTATAAAACCTAAATACAATATTTGAAAGCATGCAAACCATCACACTATGAGGGTTGAGTTATTTAAACAAAATGGAAAGATTTTTAATCCCTACCAATTTTATTTGCAATAAACTAATTTCTTCAGGAGAAAAAACCTATATTTAATTTAAAAGAAGTACGTACACAAAACACAAATAGTGTTTTGGTGTTTAGTATTCAGAGACCAAATCGCGAGTTATCGCAGAACAATACAAAAGTAAATTTTCGCGGGTTGCTATTGGTTACACACATTGAACTACATTTGTAATCAATATAGGAAAGTGTACACTGCAATGCAATGCAATATAAACCAATGGCATGGAAAACCATTACTGCCATCTGGTGTTAGAATAATAATCAGTTCTTCGTATTTACTAACATTCACGCTTTACTAAACTGCGAGTATTGAAAATATTTAAAAACATAAATACTATTTTATAAAAACAATTACATTGTTCACACCTAGTCAGTATTAAATGAATCAGTAATTATTTTCATCAAAATTTAATTATATAGAATGTCCCAAGTTCAACTCGCCAAACTAAAACTATTAATGAAATACCTAAATATATGAGAAATGAGTTATTTTTGTATTAAGTGCGAAAAATGAGTGTTTTTCTTGTTGCGCGTGAAAATGCTACTTTTAGTCGATACCTCAAGTCGAGACAATAAAAATCATTCGAACGCGCCAGAAAACTAGTATTTTGCCCACGAAATACAAACAACATTTTTTCTACAACTGTAAATAAAGGATAATACAATAATTATTGATTTATTTAAGTAAATTGAAGGAAAACAATCAACAATAATATTAATTTGATACTATTGATGTGTTGTAACTAATGGAACCTGACAACAAATAATTTGGGAGCGTATGTGACATACTCATTTTGCGCACTAGAATACGAAACAGTGGGCAAAATACTCATTTTGCGCACTAGGGTGCAAAATACGCGTTGTCATGATAATGTAAATGATGAAAAAATCACGTACTTCACGTATTGATATTAGTGAAAAGAAAGTAATATTTTTTGATAGTTGTAGAAAATAGTTATTTTTGTGTTAAGTGCGCGAAATGATTGTTTTTTTTTGTTGTGCGTGAGAATTTAACTTTTCGAGGCCGCAGGTCGAGACAAAAAAGTCTTACGAACGCGCCAAAAAACAAGAATAATACAATAAATATTGATTTATTTAAGCAAAATCAAGGAAAACAATAAAACATAATATGAATTTGGTACAATTGATGTGGTGTAATAATGCGTTACATTGATCACAACACAAAAAAATAATTTGGAAGCGTGCGCAAAATACTCATTTTGCGCATTAGGGTGCGAAACATCTCGCAAAATACGTGTTGCCATGGTAATATAAATGACGAAAAAAATCACGTACTTCACGTATTAATATTAGTGAAAAAAAAATAACAATTTTTGACAGTTGTAGAAAACCTTCATTTAAGCATTTTTTTTTAAATATTGGTTAATGCTGAAAATACGAATTCGCACAAATAAGGTGTAGAAAATTGTAATCATATTTTTTATTGTATAAAATTTGGCGGCACACAGAAGTGCAACGTCACAGTGGTTGAAAATCACTGTATTAGACTTTCAGTTCATTAACTAGTTAGACAAATAACTATTTAGAAAAATTATATTAATTTATATTTTTGTTAAAGTATATTTAGAGATCTATAACTTTAATTAAAAGGTTATTAAAAAGGAATTAAAACTTATGTACAGAGGTTATTAAAAACAAACTATTATTTAATAATGAAAAGCGTTTTATAAAAATATAAACACTACGCGAAATGCATATAGAACAACATTGCATGCTTGTTTAGCTTCTTTTTATTTCACTTCAAAGAAAATTCCATTTTCAATTAGTGTCAGCCATTTCTAACTTCAATTACTTTTCGCGAGACGGTCTTTAAAATCTCTCTGGTCCACTGTACGTTGGCGTTCTTTAAGGATTTCTGAAATGAAGGTGTTTTTGCTTACAGTCGTGCCTGGACTACACAGAACGATCTAGCTAGGCTGTGTGCCGTGCATATACCACTTGATTAGGAGGGCTGCAGGTTTTGCATTGTTGCGGTGTAGTTAGCTGGGGCGCTGATGTACAGAAGAAATGCAATTTTGCACTGCGGTACTGACGCAATATTATGTTAGCAATCGGAAAAGATGTGTTAAAAGAAGTTTATTCGAAACAATTATTAGTTGAGTGTTGAGAGGTATGCAAGGAATCTAGATCAATGCGCTGCTTGAATTCAATTGCGAGTTTTTGTGGAATTCTTGATATTAAAAAGAAAAAACAAGATATCTTGACTATTACAATAAATGGAAAAGATAAATATTCGAAATGCAGTCATACTTTTCTTAGTTTCTCATAATACCACTGTTTCATCACACACTCGTGCTTTCATTAGGATAAAATGAGAATTAAAAATAAACATATTTATTATTATAATCAGTTTCATTCATACAATATGAAGGTTCGTTTTTCTACGACCGTATGAAAAGTGATTATTCTTTGCACACAAGTGTCAACGCAATGATATTATTGTTTTCGATTGTTAGAAATACAAAAAATGACAGTGAGCCAATGACTTTGATTTGATTATTTGTGAAAATTATAATAATAGTACATTATAAACCAAGGTTAGGAAGATGATCATTATTTAATTATTTATGTTACGCTGTACAACAGGAATTCAATCCCAATTACAGTACAGGGTCCGCACTCACCGAGTCGCAGTGTAGTAGTTTATATAATTTTTAGCTTGGGTGCGATTCGAACTCGGGATCTCTGGATTCGAATTCCATATCGCTATCCACACCACCGTACTAACCTAGCGCCAAGATTCGGTTACACCTCGGGATACGAGGTGCATGGTCAATAATGATCTTCTCAACCGTGGTTTATATACTATTTTTTCACTACTAGTTCTTTTATATAAATTTATTTAAAAAAGGCAATACTAGCAAAAACAAAATAAAAGAAAAAACAAAGAAATATAAGTGACATCAATAGTAATCTTATGAAAACAAACCTTTGTCTCAAGTTTAATATATCTTGACTAATACCATCTTTTGGTAGTTGCATACCCCAATATATTATTGTCAAGTTAGAATAAGTAACCATTGACTGAACTTTTTCTCTGACTATTAATGGAGTTATAAAATACAAATATTTTAAATAGTAATTTAAAAAAACACAACATATTATTTTCATTTACATAATATCATGAATCATGACTTGCAACTGTCATTTTCAAAAAGTAAACATATTTCCATATAAGTAATACTGGAATAAATTGAAAACATTGAAAAAAAATCATATGATCACGAGTTATAATTGACCAGAACCAGTAGCAGAAAAGTATCAATTTTGCGCATTAATGTTACCATAGAATTAAATTCTTATTGTGGCATTTGACAGCGTGTGGAACATTGATGAAACGTGACTTAAACTGATTGAAGCTGACGTTTACCGCAGATTATATGAATATCAAACAAGCCAATTACGATATTGGTTGCTATTAAATGCCATCACGCAAGACTGAAAAATTCATCGTTATCATCTTATATATGAAATTTGCACGGCATTTTTACTCTACCACTAATAATAATAATTTCAACTTTTGTTTGACAGTTACTATTACAATGTTTCTCCTTATACGTTAAGAATGTAATAACTTTAAGACAATTTCATCCATTTTTGCCGTAAAAATTAAACAAGTAGAGATAGAACATTGGTTAATTATCCTATTAAATCATGCAACTGTTGGAAAATACTCTTTTTTTTCAAATACAAAATGAATAGTTGCCTGCATCAAAAGTTACATTTTACGCTTGATTTAAATAAATAAAAACATAGTGAATTTACTTGTCATCTGGAATAAGTAATACAGCTATCAAACTTAAAAAAGTGCCTAAAAACTAAATATAAAATCGGAAATTTTTATTAAATAATTTAAATCTTCAAGCTGATCGCTTTTGAATAATTAAATATTAATTTTGTAACAACTTATTATTATTACATACATGTTATATGAACTACTAATATTTCTTTAATTAACATTTTCAATATTCCTTGATAGTTTAATCAAGTTGACAACTTTAGTTTTTCTTAGAGAAGGGCGAATATCAAATTTCTCGAATTCAAATATCGAATACGAATATTAATCAGATCTCGAATATTCGAGGTATTCGAATATTCGAATACTCCTAAAATTATTAATAATTATTTAATTATGTCCTTTTCATTATTTGAATGAAATTGTTAAGATAAAATAAAATTAAAACAAAAAGTACAAACAAAAAAGAAAAAGACGAAAACTTCAAATTTAAGGTGAAACGTACGGGCTGATGTTGGCGAAAAACAAATTTGAAATATAGTACGTCTTCATGGTTTTGAAAAAAAATATCTTTGTTATTAATAACTTCAAAGTATTGTAATAGCTTTAAGTTTATGTACAAATGATAAAGAAATACATAGTAAAAAATTGAGGTCATCATATGGCGCGATATTCGAGGTATTCGAATGTTCGCTATACTGACGTAAATATTCGAAAATCTCGAATATTGAATAATGTCAATATTCGCGGCATTCGACTATTCGCGGATGATATTCGCCCATCTCTAGTTTTTCTTAATGTTTAAATTAATTACGCCAATGAGTAAACGACATGATGATATATTTTATTTGTATGTTTTAAATACTAGATAACAGTAATTCTACAAGAATTTACTTCTTTTACAAGAGAATCGAAAAAGAAACTGAATTTTTAAACATAATCTCGTTACTATTTTAATAGTTTGTGTATCACTGAACTATAGTTATTTGACTTATTGCTTTAAAACAATAATTTTCTTTTTCACTTCTAAATAATCAGAAACACTGTTCACAGTTATATTATTGTTTACTTTACATCATTATTAAAGAACTAAAAACCTGATGCAATAACTAAATTTATAACAAGACAATACAAAACACAAAGTCTTGTTCAGCAGCTTGTTATTCTTTTGACTTGTGAATCATTTACAATTTTCTCTAAAAACTAGCCTCAAAGATTCTAGCTTAAGACCAACAAAAAACATAACAATAACAGCAGAGCTTTTTGTTTTAGTCTCTGCTTGTGACAATTACAACGGCTATTAACAAATCATCTTTGCCGATATTTTACACTGGTTTTTGTACGCTGGAAGTTGCGTCGAACACGATTCTGTTAGCGAACGGATAAGTCCATTTTCAACGGGGGGATATCTACTATAAACAAAGCAATAATAAAGAGCTAATATTATTAAGTTGTGTGATTATTAAAGGTAATCATACCTGTAGTTTTTGCCTATAATTAATTTAAATTATGACAGAAAAATTCTGATGACGCCTGGATTCGAACCAGGGACCTTCCGCATACCGGGCAGAGATGCTAACCGCTACACCACGTCACCTGTGTTCGAAATTTGGCATCAACTGAATTTTTCTGTCACAGTGTCTAAGCGTAGCTTCGTTCCGAGAGACTCCTATATAGGCATTGACAACCGGGTTCGTCTACAGTGACACAGTTTTTGATTATGAGGGAATCATACCCAAGCTTAGAGCTAATATTATTAAGTTGTGTGATTATTAAAGGTAATCATACCTGTAGTTTTTGACTAAAGTTAATTTATATTGAATTTTTCTGTCACAGTGTCTAAGCTTAGACACTGTGACAGAAAAATTCAGTTGATGCCATATTTCGAACACAGGTGACGTGGTGTAGCGGTTAGCATCTCTGCCCGGTATGCGGAAGGTCCCTGGTTCGAATCCAGGCGTCATCAGAATTTTTCTGTCATAATATAAAGCAATAATAACTTTGTTGAAATTAAAATTACGCTGGATTCAGTATTCAGTTTACTTTAATTTTTCTTAGGGGTTAAATAGACAGGAATCGGATACGAAATAAGTTGGAGGACCGATGAATGTGAGGTTGAGAATAACCTTATTAGAAGAATAAATGTGTATGTAGACAGACATTACGTGGACGGCCCAGGAATAAATGTAAGGAATTCATTTTATTTAGTATCCAAAATAAGTTACTATGATAATTTATTCCAATATGAAGTAAGCCATAAAGAAAAAACAAATTTATCGTTTTGGCAGCGGATAAAATGTTAGGTAACTTTTTGCAAGTGATAAATAGTATGTTATGCATCAAGGGAGGGAAACAAGCGATTATTCCCGCGTGTGAAGTTCGATTTCAGCTCGAGCCTTTGGCCCTCGCTTACGTCTCGGTTTGCCATCTTCACACAAGGGATAATCGCGCCCTCCCGTGAAGCATATTATACTTTTCGTAACAAGTTCACAAAAATGACTGTCTTATCGGGACATATGTCAAATAAGGGTTGAGTAACTAGTTACCTAGGAAACGCCGCAAACAGCTAATAATCGTAGTCTCTATAGGGAGAGAAACATCTCTCTAGGGAGAGAAACATGCTACCTAGGGAGAGAAACATCCTACCTAGGGAGAGAAACATAATACTTCTCTCCCTAGGGGAGAAAAGCAGTGTTTTTCTCTCTAAAATTAGGGAATAAGAACGTGTTTCTTGTGCATGTGTGACGAAAACGTTATTTACCTTTCTCCTAGCAACCAAATCAAAACACCAACTACATTAATGTCATTTGTCGTTATATAATTGTTGTTTTACTAATTGCATTTTTAAATAGACCTTTTCATAAATAAAATGTCGTTAAATTATCTCGCCGAGTTACACTCGAGCATTTTATTTTCTTTGGATAAATTTCAGTTTGACAACTCAACCTTGTAACCTGACAGCAATTTGACTCGAAAACTGTTTATAAAATAAAATCACTCCACCTACGGTGTCGTGATTTTATTAAAACAGTTTTCTCGTGACAAACAGAAATTTATCCAGCAAAATAAAAAGCTCTTGTGTAATTACATTCGAAAAAATTGCTATGCGTCTGTTAAACCTACATAGAAACTGTTACTTTATAGTCGGTTGAATGGCTTGAATTGAAACTGATCCCAATGAATATCATTTTGTCACAAATTAATATTAATAAATAGCTTAGTGATTTTAAGTTCGTTGGACATGAAGTCATTGAGTGTATATTTTGATTGTTTTAAAAGAGCAAGCGAAGCAAAAAGCGAGTTTGAGAAGAAATATATTCTCATTCTGTGATATAAAGTGGAGCTAATCGATATAATAGTTTAATTCATATATTATTGTAGTCAATATATTGTTATAAACAACATATTATTGTAAATCATATATTGTTGAAATCAATATATTGTTGTGATCAGTACATTACAGTTGTTAAGATATTATTGTAATAAATACATTGTTGTAATCAATATATGATTGTAGTTAATATATTATTATAATCAACATATTGTTGTAGTCAATATATTATTGTAGGCAATATCAATTTTGTAATCAATATATTATTGCTATTCATATATTGTTGAAATCAATATGGTATTTAAGACATAAAAATTACAAGACTTGAGGTGATGATGCACCACATTGCACTTTATTTTCAGTGTCTTTAGATGATTTTGTTTTATTATATATATTTATATATATATATATCGGACCAACTGCTAAGGTTATATACCAGATATATCCCTTGTCAACGACCGTCACGGGCGGGACCCGAACCCACAACCTGAGTCCTGCTCCAACCCGCGCGGCCATAACGCGGGACAAACAATGTTATTACCATAGTTATTTATGTATTTAGGCTGCGAAATGATCGTTTGTGTTCGTCGAAGAAAAAATTAAAGGGCCGAAGCTGAAAGCCGAGGTAGACTATTTTCTGAGTGCATCAAAACATTTCGCGGCCGAGGATCACACGCAATTTTTCACGAAACTGCATTATATTCTTTTAAAAACTTCCACATTTATTACTAATTTTATTTCGAAATGGTGGTTATTATAAATATGAATGTGGAACCAAAGAAACAATTTCAGTAAAAGTAATAAGTTTATTTATTTTGTAATAATATTTTTGATTGGTTTAGAACAGTCCGCCAAATTAGCTGACTCCCCAGTAATGAATTTTTGTCGAGTTATTTACAAAAAGTTGCATTTTGAATTGTTCACTTACTCAACTTTGACAGTTGGGTAAAAAATAATATTTTAAACCTACGGAAATTAGTAATTATATGCTACTTATTATTTATTATTATTATCCATAAAAATTAACTAATTTTAGAAGGAGGAATATGCATGAACTAGTAGTATCTTAATATGCCGTATATGTTCACATACTTGTAAAATTATCGGAGAATTAGTTTCCTACTGAAAACTGAAGTTGCGTAATAACATCGAGTCAATAAATACAGTGTGCCATGTATTGCATTAAATACGGCATTTAAATAATAAAATAAAATTTTATTCTCGAACCAGTAGAATGTAGAATATTTGGACTGCAATTCACATCACTTAAACATAGCTCCAGCACAGATTACAAATTTTAAAGTGAGTCTAGGCTACATTTACATCTTCAAATATGCAATACAACGAGTTCTTACGATCGCTACGAGCAAATAGCGGTGCGAAGATTGTACTCATGTTTATAGGTGACTACAATTATGATTAAAATACTGCGTTCACTGCTCTGTTATTTTTATTAATATGTATCACAATGTAAATCAGATTCAGAGCCGTCTTCAGCTAAAATAACGTTATGCGCACTACATTTCTAAAAGCCCCATTTTCCCTCTTATGAAATCTGGAATTCAAGGAATTACTGGAAATTACAATTTCAATATGTATGATCGAAATTAAGTTTCACATTTGAAAAGTGCAATTTTTGTTAAAAAATAAGACATAGTTTCGACATACAAATTAAAATATCATCAAGCCTTTTATCCATTACTGGGTGTGGCGCTTTGTTAAAGCCAATCGCGATATAATTTGAGCGTACTTGCCCTTCTTCCAAATATTGTAAGGGTGCAGGTGTAATTTCAATGTGGCGTATAGCTTATTTTTTCTATAACTGTTAGAAAATGTTTGTTTTTCACTAATATCAATACGCGAAGTACGTGATTTTTTTATCATTTACATTACCATGACAACGCGTATTTTGCGCATTATTTTGCACTCTAGTGCGCAAAATGAGTATTTTGCACACTGTTTCGTATTCTAGTGCGCAAAATGAGTATCTCGCGCACGCTCCCAAATTATTTGTTTTTAGGTTTCATTAGTTACAACACATCATGAGTATCAAATTAATATTATTTAAGAGGGCATAAAATTTATTATAAAATTTATTTGTGTATTATAAATAATTCTATCATGAACGAGTACATTTTCAATATTTCTCAAATAATAAACAATGAGATAGCTGTCTCAGTGGTAGCGAGTCGGCCTGTGGATCTTGAGAACCCTGGTTCGATCCCCACAGCTGACAAAAAATTTTCACCAATTTGAATCTACCCCTGTGACTCCCCCTCCTTTAATATCTTTGGGGGCCGTTATTTGACGGCTGGTAACCACACTTCACGAGAAGAAATATATCACTTACCGAGATCTGCTTAGGCAGAGTGCCACAGTAATGGGAAAAAAGGCGTGATGATGATGATGATGTATTTTGTTTGTTGTTGGTTTGTCAGGGTTTCAAAAATGACTAAATTATCAATTTATTTAACATAATATATAAACTTTCACAATAACTAACATTATACTTCACTCAAGTAAATTGAAAATTTATGAAATACGCAATTGAATTTGGATAGAGTTATGTACTTAGTTTCAGCAATATTTCAGGAACATTTAGAAAAACCGCGAAATAATATGAAACTGTAATATAAATTCCACCTATCTCCTAAAGACGGCTCTTATCATATCACTAAAAAGAATTCATTTAGTTTTATTTCAAGGAAATGCCAACAGAACAATTACACCATCAAAATGTAACAATATGTTTGTAAAAGATAATCATATAAGCCATCAGCCGCCGACATATGTAGTTGGAATAGCACGAGAACACTCTTCCGCAAATAAGGAAAAGTGAACAAAACAAGCAAGTGCACAGTGAAACAAATATGCTAATTGCGATTTAATTACTAACGCAGCTTCGTACACATTAGTACAGCAAGGCGAATGAGAATACGCGTGCGTCAGCACTAAAACTGTTAAGAGTTTACGCACGAATTTGTTTCTGCGACCTTTCGTGCGATACTGGATGCTATTGGAATCGTTTATGTAAAACAAAAGTAAAGAAACGAACACTAATATAAAGTAGGAAGAATAAATTATAGAATTCAGTAGCCTCCTAGTTGATAGGCCGTTACCTACATCTTAAATCATGTCATGTTAGAACAAGCATATATACAAGAGATGAAGGATTGGGGCTATTGGGTTCAATAATTTATAATAAATAATTCAGTTTTATCTGCAATTTAAAAATAAAAATTATATTTTATTATGATCTAAATTATTTTTCATTTCGAATGTAGTTATATACAGGGTGTTTCAGGACTAGTGTAACAAACTTAAACAGCTTATTCCTGAGGTCATTTTGAGCCAAAAATGTCATATGAACATAGGTCCTATTCCTTCTAGTTACCAAAATACAAGAGGTTGAAGTTCTATAAATAACACGAAATTTTCAAATTTGTAATCAAGATACTTTCGGAAAACAAGAGTTTTATTGAAAAGTCATACCTTATTTGTCTTAATTAATTTTATTTATGAATATTAACGAATACGATTTAGAGAACAAAACACAAAATGACACAATTAAATAGACACAGAACAACATAACCAAACATGGAATAGGTTAACACAATATGAAATAAGATAACAAATTTTTAAAAAATTACAGCAATTGTTCAAAATGAGCGCCTTGAACTCGTATGCATGTTAATATTAATAAATAAAATTAATTAAGACAAATAAGGTATGACTTTTCAATAAAACTCTTGTTTTCCGAAAGTATCTTGATTACAAAAATTTGAAAATTTCGTGTTATTTATAGAACTTTAACCTCTTGTATTTTAATAAATAGAAGGAATAGGACCTATGTTCATATGACATTTTTGGCTCAAAATGACCTCAGGAATAAGCTGTTAAAGTTTGTTACACTAGTCCTGAAACACCCTGTATTTAAATTTCCGCTACACTTTGATGAGCGAAGTTAACAGTCCTTCATTGCTAACTTTTTATTTGAAGAGATAGAGTCAACAGTTAAGCATTAAAAAATAAGCAAATTAATGCAAAATTTTTCCCGATAAATTCAATGATATACAATTAAAAACAATGTATAACCGAGTTATTTGTAAATCAAATAACTGATAACTAAAAAAAATTGTCATGCCATATTGAAATTAATACCATGCGATTATTATCGTGTTATTGTTTTCAGTGTGAGTTATCCTTTATTACAAAAAAAAATTTTTAGTCATAATTCAACTGTTTCTCTTTATTTCTTCAATCAAAAAAGTTTTCAATGTTGGACTTCTACTGGCAGACTTCCTATACAAAATTGTATCATATCCTATAAAAGAAACATGATTATTATTTTAAAATTTCCATCCTTTCTCCTACACCATTAGAAATATTTAGTTACGTAATTGTATGAGATCTAGTATCTAGTGACAGCAGCAGGGGCGTATCTGGGGTACTTGGCGCCTGGGTTCTGAAGTAGAATGTGGCGCCCCGAGGAGCACAAAAATGCGATATGGTACTCAAAATACGTGGAATTTTATGCTCTATGATACAGAAAGAGTAAGACAGTAGGCCGACACGCCATACTATGCGAAACTTGCGTGTAGATTTAGAGCAATAAGCAAACTCATGACAAATAATATGTTATTCACCTTAGCGTAGAATAATAGAACATTGTTTGTCTAGAAAAATAACTATTTTTTAAATAAATATTTTATTATATAGTTTCTCATAAAATGAAATAAAAATACAAAAAAAAAAAACAAAAAGAAATTAGTTCACTACATAGGTACATTCTAATATACCTAAACCTAATTTAAACTATATAGTTTACATTTTACAATTGCACATAATAGCACAAACAATTATACAAATAACTAAATAGCATATCAATACATGTAAATTAAATTTACAATAAAAATACTTAAATATTCATAACTATACCGCGCGTTCCACGTAAAGGTTGGCATAGGGAAATAACTTGGGTAAAAAGGTTTTTGTAAATAAAAAGTGTCCGGTAAAAAATTATGGTACAATATTGCAGATGACCATAATAGACCTATCCACACATATTATTTCATACAGATTACTTCATTTTAATGCAACAAATTAGAGAAATTAATGAAAATAGTTCGAGAAAATCGCCTACTAATTATGATTTTTTGTGACAGCTTTGTCATAGAAACAGAAGCTGTCACTATAACCGTCAAGATTTGTTGTGAATATTAAGAAATCTTGACAGTTAACTTTATATTTCAAATATTAATCACATTACTTCGCGATATTTTGTAATTAAAGGCCTTAGTACGACAATAGGTACCTACATTTGGTATTCATTTAATTACTTTATTTATTTTACAAATAATATTAAGACGCATTATTTGTGTTCTTTAATATACTCATATTTATTTTAACTTTTTGCCGTCTGTCGCCCTTTTATGCTGGCGCCCGGGTTCTGGGAACCCCAAGAACCCTGGGTTGGAACGCCCCTGGACAGCAGGGCAAGGAGGGGATCTAGATTAAGAAGGAAACTGCATAGAATACTGCGCAAGTTACAAATACCTAGGATCTTTAATCACAACGGAAGGCACGGACAAACAAGAGATTGATAACAGAATAATTCAAGCCAGGCAAGCAATCCAAAAACTTAATAGTATCTTATAGTCCAACGAAATTAAAAAGGAAACAAAAACAAAATTATATGAGACGATTGTCCAATGCATCATGTTATACGGTTCAGAGACATAGAAGATTAAAAAAGATAAGGGAAGACCAGCAGCGGTAGAAATGAATGCACTCAGAAGAAGTTGCAGAATATCTAGAATAGAAAGACGAACAAAAAAGGAAATAAAGCAATAATGAAAATAGATGGAACAGTAGTTGAAAAACAAGAATCAAGAAGACTTACATGATACGGACATATGAGACGGATAGAAGATACACGGTGGCCGAAAAAGATCTGGAATTGGGCGCCACATGAAAGACGAAAAAGAGGACGTCCAGCAGCAGATTGGTATAAACAAGTCCAAGAAGACCTTCGAAGAAGGGGAATGGACGATGAAGAACACAATAATAGAGAATTGTAGAATGCAAAAACGGCCAACTACGCTGTAACAAACTCGCTTTGATGTTGAATTGTGTGAGAACAATAAAAATTATTAAATACCCTAGGAACGCCACTGCGTGTAAATATATACCTGTAAATTTAAATATAGGCGCGGTGGCCGAGCGTGTTAAGGCACATCTCTTAGCATACTGTGACGTCACCCGAACCAAGGTTCGTCGGTTCGAATCCGCCTGTCGACAATGTGTGATTTGTCGTAAAAATATAAAAATACAGTTACATGTATTTATCACACTCGGGCGCTATAAGCTAGTCACTTATACGCCTTAAAATAATCTGACTAAAGAAACCGGCAGTACGGCAGTGTAAAAACTGCGGCTCGGTGTGCCCGGCCCCTATGTTCCGACACGGAATGGTGGGACTCATTATATATAAATTTAAATCACAAACTACCACCAACATTGGAGATACATAAGAAAAAGATAATAAAAATATTTGACTCGAACTGTCGAACCAAACTGATCTTGGAAACAGGGTTGGTCCTAAATTTAATTTCTTCAGTTGCAACAAAAACCGAACCGGCAAAGTATGATGAAACGCAAATAGACACCAAACCGATTTTTCTTAACAATTTGCAACTCTGTATAATGAAATTCTGTGATAAATTTATAAGTTAATTGATCTGTAAATTTATAAATAATGAAGAAAATCACATCAATATTGGTTGCTGAGTAGAAAATATTCCACCAGTGGTCTGAGAAAATTCTTATTGTTCCGGCTCTGTAACTAACTGGGTAAATAATATTTTTTTTTGGGAAATTATACATTTAGTTTAACAGTAATTAAAAAGTACAAGAAATATATAAACAAATTTAAATGCAGAATGGAAAATTGAATAAAATATTGTAAATATGTATTTTTTCTACCTACATTAAAGTGGAATTTTGTAATTTGAGTAAAAGTATAAATAGAAAATGTAAACAGTAAACACTATATTTTATATTTAGTTATAATATCGTGAGAGAAAAATATTTTGAGATGTATCATTTTAAACACATAATTATTATTTTCACACACTTTTAGATAATATATTATTACGGCTAATAAATCTCAATTCCAGCAAGCTGTAATTGAAATAAATATCTATTAAACAATTTTGCTAGCGGTTCTAATTTTTTGTTGCTATTTAACGTAACCTCTTTAGTAAAGTGCGTTCTTCATTGCGTGCGGTCCTAGATACGCCGAAATAAAAATTACCAAGAATAAAGCTTATTATCAACATTGTCATTATATTTACCTACCTAGTAAAATGCTATTCCCGTTTTCACTATTAAAAAAATCACTTAACAAGAAGAATTCGAATTTGTGCCTTCATGAGAACTTGTTTAATGAACTTTGACATACTTTGGTATTCTCTACGCTCTAAGCCAGATATTGTCAAACTTTAAAACGTTCGGGACCAATAGTGTATTGTAAAATAAATATATCAGCACGCCTTTTACCCATTACTTGATATGGTACTCTACCGTAGCAGATCTCTCACAGATGTTAATGGACGGGGAACTACAGAGGTAATTTTAACTTGGTGAAATTCATTTGTCAGCTGTGGGAATCGAACCCAGGGTCTTAAATCCATAGGCCGACTCGATACCACTGAGCCACCTACCCCATATGGTGTATTGGTAGCCCTCTATTTGAAAAATAAATTTAATATAGTTTTATTAATAATTTCTCCTTGTTACTATCTACGGACAAAATAATAGTATATTGTAATACTAGTGAGAAAAGGGTTTAATTGCAAAACGAGTGCGAAAGTTGGAGCACGAGCGATAGCGAGTGTTCCAATAGTGTACACTACTCACGTGAGTAGCTACTAATCAAAACCTACAACAAAACAGTTATCTGTGAACACTAGGTGTGAATATATAATATAAAATTATAATAAAACTAAAATATGAAAGAAACGGGCGTTATGAAACATATTGCCCGCTTTTTATGCCCCGGTAGTTATGGTATTGTTTATATACTTCGTCATAAACAGCATATAATACTCAAGTGTAAAATAAAAAAAATTAAAAAGTTATAAATTGTTACAACAAATAAAAGTTATCTAATTTTATTTGAGTCGGCCTGTGGATTTAAGAACCCGAGTTCGATACCTACAGTCGACAAACAATTTTAACTACACTAAAATTACCCTTATGGTTTCTCTACACTAACATATTTGGGAACCGTGATTTTACGGCTGGTAACCGTACTTCACGCGAATAAATATATCACTTACCGAGATCTACTATGCGAAAAGTGTCACGTCCAATAATGTGTAAAAGACATGATGATATATTTATATTATTTATTTATTTAATTTTATATAAAAAAGATGCGAAATCTATGATAATTTTCTGGAAACCTATTTAAATGTTATTGCTCTAAAGTATTATTTATATTATGATTTGGTTAAGTATTTGTTAGTAACTATGCCACTTGGCTGGGTGAATAGCAGTGACAAGTAAACCGGACATAGTATGTAAATGAGATCTTTTAGTAAAAAATATAGATCACAAGTTTTACTTTTACAATTAGCATTAGCATTTAGAACGGAACTTAAAAACAAGTCAGTAAAATCAATTACATTTTATTGTAAAGGTGTTAAGATGTTTTTAACTTAACATTGTTAACTTTGGAGATTAAATTTGTTTATTACCTGCCGCATCATTTTACGCAGAGAACTGGTTTATTGTTCGTAGAGAAAAATTATTCATTTGAACGATTTCCAACTAATGAAATGGGGTAGCATGAACCGTTCAAACATTCACAAATTCATCAAATAGGCAAATATTATGAACCTGCACAACATTCTCGCTTTAACCACATTGTTATTTCCTTCCATACGAGGTGAATATAATTAAAATCACAGAAATCATGATGCTATGAAAAAAAAAACTAACGAACGAATTATAATATATTTGTTTATTTGATTAATTATTAAATGTTAATTGGTAAAGAATATTATGATTAATTAATTTTTATTTTTACTTCCTTGTACGAAGTAAAGGAAGGATTGTAATCGCGAAAATTTTCGGTTTTGAGATTTCAGTGGAAATATCCATTTTGTGCATCCCTGAGTCCATTTTGACTAATTTCGCCGTGACGTCTGTATGTATCTCGCATAACTCAAAAACAGTAACCCGTAGAAAATTGAAATTTTGTATTGGGGACTGTTATAACATCTAGTTGTGCACCTTTGTTTTTGATCATTAAATAACTTCCGGAAGTGGTACTTTACTTGAAGCCTATAACAGATTTTAATGAAAAACTATATTCAAATATAATCTAAACCTTTTCAAATTTGATATATAAGATTACTATATCAATGGAAATAACATAATAGGGTTTGGTTAAAATAGACTAACGGGAAGTGATACATTACATGAAGCTGCTACCAGGTTTTCTTGAAAAAAATGGTATTATTTTGATTTTAGAAATAAATGCTGCAAATACTAGTTTTAGAGAATTAAATTCTGCGTCTAGCACATAAAGAATTTTTAAAATAGCCTTTTGTATAAGCGAGATTTCTAAATTTAAAAATTATATATTTCTTGTTTCATGTAATTAAGTTTGCTATGGATTAGAACAAAGATAAGGAAAAAATAATAAATTTAATATCAATGTCAAATTACGTCAAAATAAAAAAATGTAGCTATAGTATAATACGCGTACAAGGAAGTCATGTGGTGTCCACATCAGATTTGTTTATCTTAAGAGAGAGTGTGCGTGCGCACTCCGAAAGCAAAAGCCCGTCACCGTTCGTGTCACAACCTCTCTGGCTTACTACTTAGCAGATCAAGCACGTTTTGTCTCTCTCCGTATATCTCCATTTCTTTCCTTCTCCACTTCTGTTCGCCTCACCGCGTCACAAATTTTGTAACGCATTCTCCAACTTCCCTGCGCGCGTAAAGAAGTTATACTTCAAAAATAGATTTACTAGATTCTTTCAGAATCCTCTACGGGTTCGCGGATTTCCGGTTAAGAATCGCTGCTCTACTGTATTGCAATATAGTAGCCAAATATGTGTGTAAGTTGAAGTTTTGTCTATGTAAAATATGAATCTAAAATCTGTGTTATTGTGCATTTGCATTCTGGCAACATTAGCACGAGTGTACCGCATCGAATACATCGCAATTAGCGTTCTGGCATAGTGCAATGACGGTTTTAAGTTTTAGTGAAATATTGCCTTTGCAGCATTGCGGATCCCTCGAGTGTAGAAGCCTTCCGAGCGAAGAGCTCAGTGCTCGGATGGGTAATAGGCATTATAGCGCGCAACACTGCTCTCCAAACGCAAATTGTGCTAAATGTACATACGTAATAAGCAGCGAAGCACGTCGTTAGAGGGCGAAGCAAGCGGCTGCATTAAACCCATGCGTTGTGCGTATGTTGGCGTTCGTGTAGAGAGAGCACTGTACACTGCGCCAGTGTAATCAATGTAGCACATTAGTGTGAGCAAGCTGTGATTAAGTTTCACTTTAAGGTGCCGGGAAGTAATGTATTGTAGTCACGTGACTTAGACAAGCACTTGCTTCATTAATTCATCATTTCAAAAATTCTGTTATTACTATTTTTAAATAATAGGCTCTGTATATTTATGTTGAGAAAAAGTGACAAATAGCTATCTGTTCGATAAGTGAAAATGTATCATATGAAAAATTAATAAATACATATAAATATATCATCACGCCTTTTACCCATTACTGGGTGTGGCACTCTGCCGATCCTTGGAACCGAGTCTTAAACTAGTCCTAAATTTCGTCGAACCGACAAAGTATGATGAACCACGAACTGAAACCGAATTTTTGTTTTTAGAAGTTTGCAATCCTGACCTATAATGGAATTATGTGATACATGTATAAGTTTATAGATTCGTAAATATCAATATTTGTTGAGAAATAGAAAAGTATCGTTGTCACTATGTTCATCATTAACATCAGATTAATGGCTCTGTAAAATATGGATTTACACAGAAATCCACCAATATTTTAAGAAAAAATCTTTTTATTTTGGTTCTATAACTAACTGGATAAATAACTTCTTTTTTTGGTAAATTTTAAATTCAAGTTTAATAGTAATTAAAAAATAATTTAAATGCAACTTATTATTTTACAGAGTTGCATAAATAAATCAATTATACCTACTGTCATTTCTTGATCCGATATTTATTTATTTAATCTCATTATCACAGTACCAAAGGGTAATTAAAAAATAACTATCATTGATCTAAGTAAATATAAAATTAAAGTTACTTTTAATCATTCCAGTTTATAACTCTCCGTACAATTACATGAGGTCAATATAGTAGTGACGTTATCTTTTATAATCAATATAATAATCAAACTTTAAAATAAAAAATAAATATATTATCACGTCTCTTACCCATTACTCGGGGTGGCACTCTGCCTTAGCAGTCCTCAATAAATTATATATTGATGCGGTTACCAGCCTTCTAATCACAGCCCCCAAAGGTGTTAATGGAAGCCACAGGACTAATTTTAATGTGGCGAAAATTGGCTGTGGGAATCAAACCCGGATTCTCAAATCCACATGCCGACTCGATACCACTGACCACCTACCCCATACTTTAAGTTTTCTATAAATATAGAATTATCTTCGACAAGAATAAATTGTATAATGAGCAAAAATTATCATCGACAACTTGTCAATTGTGTTTTCTAAAAGCCATTAGAAACTTTCTCGTGTTTGGTATCAAATTAAAAGTTTTAAGGAAATATGTCCAATAAAATAGCCAAAAATTGGCAAAACTGACTGTCAATTGATTTGACCTAAAAGTTATTACAAATGTATGTTTTCAGTTGTAAAGAAAAGTCTGCGAAATAATATAAAAATGAATCAGCGATGAGATGATAGCAACCATTTTCTAAAAATTAGTAAATTGGACTATTTTAAAATACCGATACTCGACTTGGTGGTCTATAAAGTAACAAGTCTAAAAAAAAAAAACTTTTCATCAGAGTCCGCGTAGCTTAGCTGACCTGTTTGCTAGTTGTATACTATAACTTTTATACTTGTTGCCTGAAATTGTTTATAAGCAATAAATATGTCAACACGAAATAAATTTCAACTTTTTGTCACTAACTTTAGCATACTTGATATGAAATCTATACTGCATACATACATATATACTGATATTAATTTCGTTATCATGAATCTATTATCAGAATACGTTTAACATAAGTTTATATAATCTATGTATGTCACATGTAACATTGAATTATTTATTATTTGATTTATGATTCATGAACTAATTAATTATGTTAATTTTCACAGTTTCATTACATTTCATCTACAATATCTTTGCATGTTATCTATATGCTTATAAATTATTATAATATTAATTAGAAGAACTAATTAAATATTCAGGATTGCAAAACATGTTTGTTTTAAATTTAAGTTAAATTAGTTATCATTAGATAATTGATAACTATCAAATGTTTAATTACACTTTTATTTGTTTGGCACAATACAAAAATTCTTTGTAACGGTACACCCTTTTATTTTGATATTCAAAACCATATGTGATGAAATAACAGGTTAAGATAATCTAAGCAATCTATTGGTTCAACATATGTTGGTTCGCAGTTATATTTATCGTTAAAAGTAAAGCATAATTTCTTTGAATCTTTCTATACATACTACAACAACCAGACACTTGAATAAGTTGTTTGCAGTTCCAAACATAAAGTAGCTGCAATATTGTTTGCTAAACTTAAACATATTCAACAGAGTTGAAACACTTCAACTGCAAAAATGGTTCGCAAAAAAGAGAGTTTATTATCTTACATTCTGCATCACCTGCACCGATTTATTGTACGTGCGATTGTAGTACATTCTTGATATAAATCAAAAGTTCACGTTATGTACGGCTGTTACTTGTAACAACATAAAGATGAACCTTTAAATTATTTCCAAGATCTCAGTGATTCAATCCGATAGTGTCCTCTTATTTCAGTAGCTTCAATCTTCAATCTAGTAGCTTGGATTAAAGAAAAAAGTGGCTAAACAGAAACAAAACAAGACGTATGGAGCATGGCATGCTAGTGTCTTGTAATTATGTCACGAAATAGTGATCACTGATCTAAAAATGTGTTAAGAATGAGCAAGGTCGTCTGGCAGATACTGGTTAAACGTTCATTATCATTTCGATCGTGATAGCGATGCAGCAGGCAGCATATAATTACTGTACAGCCGTGGGATGCGTGATGACGTATGCATGGGGAGAAATAGCAAACTGCTAAGGCAAAGGACTACATTTTATACAATTACAAGAAAAAATCTCCAGTGTCCCTCTGATAATATACCGAGTGTCTACTTTTTTCCGAACATAGGAAATTCAATGTTAAAATTTTGATTTAGCGATATCTCTTTACCTATTAATTTTAGAACAAAATTGTACTGAAAAAAAATGTTCAGAATGAAAAACTGCATCCATAGAGTATAAGTTTGTTGTTCAATTGTTTCTTATGTCCGAGTTAGAAGCAAAAGAAAATACACGCTTTAAAGCAATTATCAGAGTGCCATGAGAAATAAAATAATAATTTGTTTGTTGCGTCTGAAATTATTTGACATATTGGACCAGAATTGGAAGCTTACTCTAATTTATTTACTTATTTATTCGAGCATTTAATTCAATAATAAAATTAATTGTAGCAACTATTATCTTTGGCACAAAAAATAGCTTTTTAATTTGAAAGCAAATTCGGCATATTTTAAAAAACTTTTGAAAAACACAATGAACGAACGATTAAATGTAATTTGTGACTTTCAACTACGAGTGATAAGGACTCTAATTTTATGTACTGTCTAACTGCAATTGTGTGGAATTTACATTCAAAATAAACGCAGACCGACGGTCTCTTCCTTTCTTATCTTTTTAGATTCGTTGTTAAAGAGAAGTGGACATGAGTAAGTTACGATAATTTTAGCACGTAGGACATATGTTGAATTAATAATTAATGAAACAGGTGATTTGCAGAGAATGAATGAATGTGATTGAAGCAGGGCCGACCTAAGTTTCTTGGTGCCCTGTGCGACAATGTTTTATTTTTAAATTACAGTTTTTGTCAATTAGTTACTGGAGATTATAGTTTAGTAGGATAAACATAACTTAATTGTTGTACTACAATGAATATGTTATTAAAACATAAAAATAAAAATGAAGAAGCTAAATATCATTTTGTAATAAAAATCTTATACATTCACCTTTAAGACTCACGAAAGCTTTGTTTTGCATGCATAGTCAGGAAAATAACATATTGCCTGCCTAGGCAGGTAATGAAAGAAATGTGAGTGTCTAGTTACTTAGCAACATAAAATACTGACTGAATATGTAAGTCAAATGTTTCTTTTAATTTAAAATATGTATTATTTGTTTATAAGTTTCAGGTAAAATGTTATACGTAACACGTCAGTAATGCGTCGTACAGGATTCGTAAGCTATTTCAAGTCTCGCTATCGCTCGGCATGGAACTATCTACTCATCCTGTAATTGAACGCTTTCCTGACCTAAATAGTTATTGTTTTTATAAGAAAACATTGACATTATATAATTTGTAATATTTACATTCCGCCGTCGTCAGCATAATAAGAAATTCGTAGAATTGTATAAAATTTGAACTTACAATTTATTACAATGTATTACAATTACCGACAGTTCTTTGAGTGTTGGGTGTTCATCGTCATCGTTCAGCCGCATAGCTTGATCATACATTGAGTCAGCTCTGGATTAAAAGTTTGTTGCAGTATGAGGAGTAAACGAACTTGTATGTAGGAAAAACCAATGTGATTGAAGCGAATTTGGTGTGTTTGGATGAAATTGATTATTTCATGAATCTGATGAATGTTTCAAGGGTTAGTGCTACCCTATTTGATGGGATATAGCATGATGTTATGTATGTGTACCACAAGAGTTTCGAAAATAATTGTAAATTCTGCCGATTTATAAGACGCATTGCGATAGAAACACTCCCAAGACCGTAAGTTGAAGAGTATTTTACAACAGAATTGGAAAATTATAGTTTTATGTCAATTTTTGTTACTACTTGTAAAATTATATCATTTACCGATATGTGCAATAACAAAAACATGCCATACTCATAAATAATGGATAACGTGATAGTAAAATGTATAATTCTGTATTGATTAAATTTTTATATGTACATGTTTCCTTAATTATATTTCCTCATTTTGATATATTCAATTATTTTAGCTCCTTCATAAAATATCAAATTAAATGAAACGTTATTTTTACAGTTAGATTATGATTGTACCTTGTACTTCTCCCTAACATACTCGTAAACATTTCTAGTAATTACACCTAATCCTGATGTCAATCGTCAAAATCTATTTACACCAACAATTCATCGAAACATCATTACATCGTCAACAAAAACTCAATCACTCTTCAAACAAAAAATTAAACAATATCTCCAAAACTCAACACGCACATACCTCCTCACAAAAAACAGCTGAAAGGCATTCATCATTTCAATCAATCAAGAAGGCGTTTCCACATAATGGCAACGGTAAAACATAACACCTTCTTCGTGTTTCCAGTGACAGTTAAGACCTCGGTCAAGAATGAAGAAGACTCAAATTCATGGAAACTAACAGCAATCTCAGTGTGGAGATCCATCCTCGATCGACGTGGAGTATATACACGCAGGACCTGTTTATTTTACATATATTCGGATCTTGGAATGAGATATTGTTTGCTAACATCCGTTATTGGTTGCTGGAAATGGACGGTAATTCTGGATACTTGTTTAGTTTCCTTTTTCTTGATTGATTTGTAGGGGAGAGTTGCTAAAACTGTACTACCAATGAGATTTTTTGTTGTATTTCTTAATCAGCTTGAATTTTTAGATCAATTTATATTTGTGTAGGTAAATTGATGATTTATGAACAATGTTTTTTACGAATTCAGCCTTTAAAAAATCACATGTTTTAAGTTATTTTATAATAAGACAATGTAAAAAGTACAATTCGTACTGACATGTTTCTAAAATTGTACTTGTAAGAATGTGTATAATATAAAAATTTATGTTATTAAGACTTCATAATGAAAAAAAAAATAACTATTTAAAATATTATTGAAAATAATTGATCATTTTTTAGGATATAATTGCATCTATGAAGAGAAATGTATGATTATTCATGATTGAAAAATAATTGTCTCTCCTGAGGTGTATATACTATTTTATCACGACCTAAGTCAGATTAAAAACGAAAATAGTTATTTGTGTATTAAGAGCGTAAAGTGATTCTTTGTTACTCAAACACGGTAATTGCAGCGCGAGCCGAAGGCGAGAGCTGCAATAGTGTAAGAGGAACAAAGACACTTTACACTCGTGATACACACATATTTTTTCTACGATTGCATCTTAAAATTATTAAAAAACGTAAGCGTACTGAAAATAAGTTCGTTCTGTGAACTGTCAATATGACAAGTTTCTGTTTTGTTTGTATCCCTGGTAACTATTGAAATAAGTGTGCATTTAACGTCTTTTTCGCGCGTTGCCATTGGAAACGCGCAAAAAAGATATTTTTCGATTGTTCCACAAAAAACGTCAACTGTACGATGACAAATGAGAGCGTAATTGTCAACTTTTCATAGCAATCGTAGAAAAATTTATTTTAAAATATAATTTACATATACTGAGTGTTCATTTTATTTTGTATACTATTGCTATTTCGAGAACTATAACAGCTACGAGGTTGGTTAAATTAGCAAACAATGTTTATTTTACAAGACTATTTTAATGAGCATAAAAAATTTCAATCAGTGGTTCACAAACTGTGGATACCAACTTTGTTATTTTAAATGGAACTATATTTTTTTATTCGCTTGTTCGATAATAAGGTAATATTTGTATACCTTTAGATAACGCTCACTCGGTTTTTGAAGTTTCTGTAGCTCGTTCAAATAACCATATAATACTTTAACTTTTAATCTACATAACCGTTTTATAATTTAATTAATATAATTGCTACACGATAAGCGACTAAAAGAAATTTAACAGCTACGATTTAGTTGAGCAGTGCCCATTAAGCAACTCTCCCCTATGTTTAAAAGTACGGGTAATAGTAATGGTAATATATAATTTGTACTTCTAGTTTCTGTAAATATACGACTGAAACATAGACTATTGTAGTTATGATGTGTATCTCAGTTTTAAGAAATGTACTTGCAATCTAGACAGTTAAATGTTGAATAGTTCAAGTGCAGTACACACATTCTTCAAAGTAACAGATCTGCAGTAGAGATCTTTTATCTAGCATAACTACTTCAATAAAGGAAAAAAGAAAGTGTTTGTACTTGTATAAAATAAGTTCTTTATCTACAAAATTAACTGCTTGTTTATTATTTCAAATACAATTACATATTATTTATATGTATAAGGCAGATATCCAAAGGAGGTTAAATTTGGAGTTATATACTATTCTCATTTTAAACTGGAGGGATCGGCATAAAACGATTAAACGTCCCTGTCCCATATAACTACAATGAAATCTATTAGTGCGGCTACCACAAATCGCTTAACGATGGTCACATCAGGTAATTCTTTAAGGGTCGTATTCAGCCTAAAATTATTATTGTTTTATCCTATGATTGACCATTTCAAAATACCGGCGAATTGGGCTGTACAACCCTGTGCGAACCTTGTGATATCAGTTATAACGGGTCATATTTTGAGTTCCTTTGTAAACGTAATTGCGGTGCATTTAATCGTTTTATGCCGATCCCTCCAGTTTAAAATGAAAATAGTATAGCCAACTCTAATTTTATTCCAGATTATATAATTACTATTAGAACTATTTACAAATCAGAATAAGGTTGTTCTTAAATTTGGGGTTAACATTAGTGCTCCATCGTCATATTACCATAGTACGTATTTTTGCCACCCTAAAACTTGGAATCATAACTATGAATTGAAATTTAAATTAAAATTGGAACTAAAAATGGTATAAATTACTAATCTGTTTTGCGAATCTGTCTATACCAGTGGCGCAGTCAAAAATTGCTAATAAGCGAAAGGGATTAAAATTCAGAAAGTGTAATCGCTCAACTTATTTAGAGCTTATACTATAATACACGCTTGGTGTCTAGAAATACAGTAAAATAAGCAAAGTAATGCCATTTTATTCGATAAATTTAATTATGTATAACTACAAAATTAACTGAATATATAATATAAAGTAATTGGTAAAATGTATGATGATATATTTATTTTATTTTACATTTTTAAAGAATCATCAGCGTATTTGTTTTTACCTTGATGAGGATGTTCATGATGATGTAATTATTATCTGATTTTTTTAAAATTATAAGCAGAGATAATTTAGTACTTAAAGAAAAATAAAGTGTCTGTTTTTGAGAGAATAAAGTCTTGCGTCAATTATTTTATTTTTGCTACAATAAAAAGGTTGGTCAATAGAAAACATGAACGTATTTCGTTTGTTGTAACGGTTTTAAAAATATCGTAATTCCCAAGCCAGTTGACTATCCAAGCTAAACATCATTTTTCATACTTCTACTTTAAAACTGTTATCGTCTACTAAGATCTGTGATCACAGCGCTACCTAATCTAAGATATGAAGTGTAACAATATATTTATTTATAAATTATCCAGGAAAAATTAATTGTCGTTCGGTCAACTCATTTATAGTAACCGCATGAAATTAGTTCTACGAACAAAGCTATTATAAGACCAGTAATTTTTTCAATGTAAAAAAAATAAAGCATAGAGTTCATTCATCACGTAACACAAGATTATAGAAATAAAATAACTAGCAGTAGTAGGTAATTCACTTACTACTGAAACAATTAATCAAACACTAACAGTAGAATTTCCAACACGGTTCAACATTGGTGGTAATTACCCAACATAGAAACAAAACCAGTAACAAACAACTGCGCTAACATTTATATAAAAAGACTACGTGATTATATTTACTACAACTGCATAATTCAAAGTTCAAAGAGTAAGACAGACAAATATTAGCTATCCGAGCTCATCACTTACGAAACAACAGCGAGGCTTGTTACGATTCCGAATCGAAACACGTACGCGCTCGATTAATTCTTTCTAAGATTAATTGCCTCTCGGCTTATCCGCTGTTGCTGTCGAGCGAGAAGATCAACATCAGAAACAAACGAATCTCGAGTGTTGTGGCTTGTGATTCGATGTAAAGTGGAGAAGGGAGGGTTGTTTCACCTTTTTGTTGCAAATTGACATGTTGTTGTTTGTTGTTTTATAGATGGTATCATTATTTTCTATTTGTCGTCATCTACCCTACTATAAAAAATAGATTCTTAAATGAAATAAAATATATTTATTAAATTTATAACTCAATTCTTAACTCTACACTGTGCCGAGTAGCATATTTGATACGTACATTATTTTTAAATTTATATTTTAACTTTAACCGAATTTTTCTTTAAGCATCATCATAGACAATCAGCTATATCCAGAATCTTAATAATTTCGATTAAATTAGATAAAAGTTGTTTGAGACATGTAGACAATGGTAGACTTATTAACAAAAGATGAATTTAGAACTTTCGTTGTTTTTAATATTACAGAAATATATTTCTATAAAGACAATGAAAGTTCGAAATTCATCTTTTATTAGGTAAAAGTTGATTTCCATCAAAAAGAAAAATGGATGAAATAATTTTACATCTTAATTGCTGAAAGATAGGCAAACAAATTTCTGTGAAAAATTGTAGACATCAAACTCAAAATATGTTTGTCTCTTTCTAACAACTATAGTAAGCTATACGTCGTTAAAATTAAGACAAAATATGTAATTTTATGAAAGAATTTATTAATATTTGTTGTATTTAAACATGAAAAGATTGTGTTAATATATTTAAAATGTATTAAAAACTACGCCACTCGATAAGACTTAAGGGAGAGAAACAAGGGATAATCGCGCCCTCCCGTGAAGTATATTATACTTTTCGTAACAAGTGCACAAAAATTACCGTCTTATCGGAACAAATGTCAATATGAGTTGCGTAACTAGTTCATTGTCCGCTCAGTTAGACGCCGCAAACAGGGAATAATCGTAGTCTCTAGGGAGAGAAACATTCTCACTAGGGACAGAAACATCCTACCTAGGAAGAGAAAAATAATGTTTCTCTCCCTAGGGAGAAAAGCAGTGTTTCTCTCTCTAAAATTAGGGAATAAGTGTTACGAAAAATATGTATCTTTATAATTGAAAACTGTTTGCGTTATCTATGCAATTGTATAATAAAAATTATGCTTTCACATTAATGCGTATATTTTTTTAAGAACACAAAGTTCATATTTTTTTATTCTAGTTTCTACAACTTGATCCCAATTAAAGTACAGAGTCTGGACTAACTAAGCTGTAGTGTAATAGTAGTAGATATATTTTTAGCTTGAGTGGAATTCGATCTCAAGATCTTTACTGCCTTTTAAACTATAATCCTAGCAATACCGAGAGAAATACTTAAGAATATGTAAATACATGTACGTTCACAAACAGATTAAACTTCAATGAACATCATCATATACAGCTCTTGCATAAATAGCAATTCATTTATAATATTACGAACAGCAATGATGATGTGTGTTCCTGGGAGAGAGTAAATATCGCATTTTTGTTTAATTTCGTATTTTTGTGTTGAAAAATCACGTAATATGTAAATGAAGCAGCACGATAAACCGCATTCTTATACATGGCATATAATTTAAACACGATAAGAAGTGCAAGAAATGAGAAGATAGTTCCATTCTTTCAAATTACATATTATAACGTTACGTATACTGTAAACGTACCATATTTAATTTACTTCCGTTAATAAACCACGCGGCATTTGAGACGATTTTACACTAATGCGGAATTGAATTATGTAGCAACGTTTTTGTAGATATTTTGTATGGAATTAGCTAGATAGCTGTGGTGTTACTTCCTACACGTTCAGTGACAAATGAATGTAATTTCAAGGTGTGAAGATCGCAGATCTTCGATGTTTGTCTTCCTTGTTTCTTATCGATCCAATAACAATAAATCTTACTGGTTTATTAAGTAGGTACTAGAAAGTAGAAGATACATTCATTTACTACTGATCTGGATGTAAATGAAGGAAGTGGGTGTATGTAATATGTCCGAATGTGTAAATGTCAACATATTTACTTATTCAGTTATTATTCTGTCAAGATTAGATCAGTGGTATTAAATCATAACGACTTTTGGTTTCAAAGATACCGTCCTTAGCTTCAACATATTTCAGTAGTTCTTATACAGGTAGTGTCCCATGAAAACCTCACCAAATGCGATTAATATGGTAAATGAATTTACTATCATTACTTATTTGATTAGCTTTACAGGAAAAGTATCAAATAAATGTTATAAAATTTTTAATTCTACATCTAATTCATACAATTCATTTTAACACAACAAATTTCTTAATTGGTATAAATATATATTTTTTTGAAATTCAGACAATTTTATACTTGACTCATACTCTTAATCGCATTTTGTACTTCAGAAACGAGCAATAAGAAACATGTATAACCTAGGATATCGCACTTCTTGCAAAGATTTCTTGATCAAAGAGAAAATTATGTCGCTGCCATCTTTATATTTATTCAATGTTATTTTACTGATACGGCACAAGCAACACCAAATACAGAAACATGAAGATAATCATGAATACAATACTAGACGAAAGGATAACTTTGTAATGCCTAAATGTAAATTATCGCTAACCCTAAAACATCCCTTTGTAATTGGAATAAGATTATACAATTTGTTACCATCAGAAATAAAAGATGTAAACTCGTTTAATAATTTCAAGAGACGATTAAAAGATCTATTTATTAATAAATGTTATTACTCAGTAGAAGAATATATACAGGACTCATCTATTTTGTAATTTTATATTATATGTATCATCTTGTAACATTATTTTATTGTATTTACTATATTTTTTTGTATTTTGACAAACCATATGCCAATGTTTTTTTGGTCTTTTGGAAATAAATTATTATTATTATTTATTTACTAGTTTCTATTTCACATATATCCTCATTAGACGAACAAGAAAACATTTAATATTACTAATACAAAGTGAAATGGTAACAACTTATTTGAGATTACAGAAATGAAAATAAAACAGTAAATGGAATTTGTTTCTTTAAAATAATATGATCAAAATGTAATATTTAAAAACATATAATAATGTACCAGGGTTCGATCTCCACAGCCGACAAACAATTTTCACCAATTTAAATCTACCCCTGTGGCTCCACCTCCACTAATATATTTGGGGGGCGTGATTTGACGGCTGGTAACCGCACTTATATATCACTTACCGAGATCTGCTTAGGCAGAGTGCCACACCCAGTAATGCGTAAAAGGCGTGATGATATATTTATTTTTTTATTTATAATAATGTACAAATATGCTTTACCAAACATATAGTCAAAATTTATTTGAGTCGGCCTCCTACATTTTTCTTCAATGCACACAAATTATAATTTTGCGACCTAGATACACAGATAACTATAACGTTTGTTATTCGCACATTTATAAACAAATTTATTAATGAACGACGTGTACCAAATGGTAGAATGAGTAAATGGCGTGATGATATATTTATTTATTTTAAATCAATAATTATTGTATTATTCTTTTTTGACAGATGTAGAAAAAATTTTGTTTGTATTTCGAGGGCAATTTTTTTTGTTTTTTTGGCGCATTCGAATGGCTTTTTGTCTTGACTTAGCGGTCTCGATTAAAAGTGACATTTTCACGCGCAACAAAAAAGACTCATTTCGTGCACTTACTACAAAATAGTTATTTGTGTATTAAGAGCGTACAGTGATTCTTTGTTACTCGAGCCAAAGGCTCGCGCTGTAATAGAGCAAGAGGAACAAAGACACTTTACGCTCGTGATACACACATATTTTTTTTTATGATTGCATCTTAAAATTATTCAAAAACGTATACGTACTGAAAATAAATTCGTTCTGTCAACTGTCAATATGACAAGTTTCTGTTTTGTTTGTTTCCCTGGAAACTATTGAAATAAGCGCACATTTAATATCTTTTTTCTACGATTGCTATGAAAAGATGACAATTACGCTCTCATTTGTCATCGTAAAGTTGACGTTTTCTGTGGAACAATCGAAAAATATCTTTTTTGCGCGTCTCCAATGGCAACGCGCGAAAAAGACGTCAAATTCGCGCGTTTCCAATGGCAACGCGCGAAAAAGATTATTTCAATAGTTACCAGGGATACAAACAAAACAGAAACTTGTCATATTGACAGTTAACAAAACGAATTTAGTTTTAGACGTATACCTACGTTTTTTAATAACTTTAAGAAGCAATCGTAGAAAAAATTATGTGTGTATCACGAGCGTAAAGTGTCTTTGTTCCTCTTGCACTATTGCAGCTCTCGCCTTCGGCTCGCGCTGCAATTACCGTGCTCGAGTAACAAAGAATCACTTTACGCTCTTAATACACAAATAACTATTTTCCATTGGAAACACGCGCATTTAACGTGCTTTTCGCGCGTTGCCATTGGAGACGCTCAATAAAGATATTTTTCGATTGTTCCACAGAAAACGTCAACTTTACGATGACAAGTGAGAGCGTAATTATCAACTTTGCATAGCAATCGTAGAAAAATGACTATTTTCATCTTATTCGTCTAGGGCGCAGTTTTCAAGAGGAATCCAGTATGTAAATGAACTTGAGGGTAAGATATTATGTGCAATGCCTAGAAATAAATGAACTGATACGATTCAAGATTTGTTACCTCAACAAAAAATTCCAAATAAAAAGAATAAATGAAATTGTATGAATGCAAGTATAAATTGTGGGTGACGCGAAAAGTGGTATGAAAAATGCTTGGCGGAGATTAGTTAAAAAATGTAAAAATGTATAAAGGCTTTTTACAACCCCATTTGATGCAGTCATGGTAGAACCATGAACCATTTATGTTAGAAGCAAGCAAACAACTAATATCAGAAAGTTATTACCGGAAATTGCGTAAAAAACATTCGACGGCATTGGTTGAAGCATAAGCAAATGAATAAATATCATGGCGGTAATATGCTTTGAAAACAACAACCGGACGTCGGACGAGCAAATGAATGAAGTTAGATATATTCACACAAGTTTTGATTGCTTGTTTCTGTGCAGTTACATCGCATTTTTGTTCTGTTTTCGCATTTGCGATTTGCACTTCACGTTCGTGTGTCGGTCTCTGCGGTGTTGTCACGTGGAATTCTGTTCACTGTTCTCTGGATTTTTAACTCGGCGATAGTTTTATTTTCAACATGTGATGCTATAAAATTATAAATTTTGTTATGTGTTTCTGAAAGTTATTGTTGCATTTGTTTAATATTTATTAAAGCTTAAAAACGTTTTATTGTGTTATGCATGTATATCTGAGTATTAATAATTAGAATACATATATGGAAAATTCCAAACGAAAAAACTGGAGCACAATCCACTGATTTCACTTTAACCAAAACTACATTTACATTTGATTTGTTACATTACAGTGTAATTAAACTTAATTACCTGGCGTATAGCTTAATAAACAAAAACAAACTATTTTCAAATACTTTGTAGTTTATACTGTTTAGAGGATTCACATAAAACTAGAAGAAATAAGATAATATTGCAACGAGATGAGACGAAACAAATAGTTCCGGTGTGCCGCAAGATATTTCAATACATCCTTTAATTAAGGACTTCATTTGATCGTGTAGTCTATTACAACAAAAATCTATGCCGTAAATAATATTAAACATAATTTTAGTCATCAATACAATATATATTTATTAAGTGATTTGCTACAAATGTATACATTTGTCAGGAAAACACTGCTTACTTTTAAGAACGCATTTCTGTTTAGTACGTTTATACAGGGTGTTGCTATATCTCTGCACGAACCTTTAGTGAAATATATAATTTGATATACTGATTATAAAACAAAATAGTTATTTTTGATTCTAGATTGCGAAATGTTACTTTTGCATTCGAGAATGCAAAAGCATTTCGCAATCGAGTATCAAACAACTTTTTTCGAAAACTATGTCCCAAAATTAGTAATAATGTAATGAGAAAATTTTGACGTTTAGGATTAATTAATGTTACAGCTAATGTCTCCATGACAACAATGTATGTAATATAATTGCTATCAAATAGAAACCAAACAAACATTCTAATTTTTTTCTGCGATTTATTGGAATTCGCATTGCATTTCTCAAGAAACTATTCCAGTACACCAGTTAGCTTCCTCAAGAGGGATAAATATGTATAATTGCTCAATTGGAACATTAAATATAAATTTTGTTAAAGAATAGAAGTATTGTTTCTAAGAAAAAATATAAAGTGACAAATCTTATTAAATTGTGAGCCTTTCTTCTATCAAAAAATTGTAGCATGCAAAAAACTTTTGCATCCTGCATGCAAAAGTCTTTAGCGTTCTGTAGACAAAAAACACTCATTTCGCGTGTTGATAGTTGTCATGTAATTTTTAACTTTATATGACAGTTTTCGAAAAATATATTTTTTTAAGTTCACTAAAATTAGGGTATTTCATTCCTAGCAAACATTTTTACTGTCACATTTAATAAAAAAAAAGCATTACAACAGATACCTACATAATAAGTAATTAAAAAAGATTATTTGTAGGCAATGTTTACACTTTTATTTCATTAGTAACATAATTATAAATAATTAAATGTACTATTGAACCAGGAATGAAATAAAGTTTCACAAATTACAGTCTCCAAGTCGACTTATCAGGCCTCTGAGATGATGACACTTTAACAAGTGTATATTTAAATATTTTATTTAAACTTAGTTTCACCGAGTGTTTACAATATGGACAATAATTTTATCTTTTTGTTTGTATTGTTATTTTTTATTGTTTTATAATTAGCTATCATAGAAAAAATATAGCATATAACTCGTTTTATAAATTCTTTGGATACTAGTTTTTTATATACTCGTAACTAAAGACACATTTATAAAACTTGTTACATAACATACTTTAATCCTCATCCTTCCAGCATATGCAAACATATTTAGCTTCATAAAAAATGTATCAAAAATTGACCTCTGCCATCAGAACTATTAATTTTAGAATCAAATGTCCAACCCCAATGAACCGCTCGGGACCCCACGTGTCCGATACCCTGATTAGCCCAACATGGGTAGGATTTCATCACCGGCAATTATAAAGCAAAGCCGTATTTATCATGCACCGTGGCCACACGCCCGTAATCACGGTGATTTGAATCCAAGCCCGCGCTTTCTGCGTGGAGTATTCGCTTCGCTGCGGGAGCTTCCTATGCCCGGCGCCGGATGTGACGTTTCCTGATAAAAGTAAAAATGCTAGTGTCATTGCGACGCGGTAGTGAGCAGTAAAGATAGCATTTTGCTTGAAAATCGCATTTGTAATGAATGTAAAGTATAAAAATCCGGCTTGACTCTGTTATTTGTTGAGGAGTGAATGGAAATTAAAGTTGTCGGGATGTGATACAAAGTAATAAAGTTGTTTGTGGATGTGGGGGATTTTTTTTATGAGTAATTTTGAATTCGTTCTTAGGGTTGCATAAAGACATGCTAATGATAATTCAAGTACAGGTAAATGTAATTGTATCGCTAGTGTAACGTCAAACAAATGAAGACAGGTTTCTCTATTTTATTACTAAAAACCGTGAGCTAATATTAATTTTGCGGAACAAACATATTACACAATATTTTTAAAGAGCTAACACATTTCACATTAGAACTATTATATTTTGCATCACATATATATATATGTATATATATATATATATATATATATATATATATATATATATATATATATATATATATATACCGGGTGTAACATGAAAACCTGGCCATAGGCGTTTAACATGGGAAATCAGTTTTTCCTTGCGCAAAAGTGGCCAATTGATTTTAGACAAAAATGCTTCAAATACTTAAATAAATCACAAATCCGTATCAAACTAAATTTTTCTGACAGTTAAAACGTCATACATTTGTTTATCATTTTGTCTCAATTCCATGGCTATCACTATAAAGTAGAAATTCTTATAAAATATTAATGCGATTATTTCGCTTACAAAATGTGCAAAATAAAATCTGAAAACTGATTTAGATCCATAATAATAAGCTCTACAACTTGTATTTGAAGCATTTTTGTCTAAAATCAATTGGCCACTTTTGCGCAAGGAAAAACTGATTTCCCATGTTAAACGCCTATGGCCAGGTTTTCATGTTACACCCTGTATATATATATATATATATATATATATATCCTATCCCAAAGTTTATGCCTGAATACGGCATTGATGTAAGTATTAAAAATTATAATCTTGAAATGTAAATTTAGTATTATTTACTTTTTTACTTCCTTGTACGAAGTAAAGGAAGTATTGTAAATTTTCGGTTCTGAGATTTCAACCCTTTTTGGCCCTCCCTGAATCCATTTTGACTAATTTCGTCGTGCCGTCTGTACGTACGTACGTACGTATATATCTCGCATAACTAAAAATCGGTAAGCCGTAGAAAGTTCAAATTTTGTATTTAGGACTTGTTCGATGCATATTTTTATTTTTGTATATGTCGTCATGTATTGGCACAGCGGTCACCCCCACCAACTCCCACTCTTTTTGTAAGGGCAGTTTACTTGAGGGGTTCGCAGAAGTGTCTCAATGTCATTCTTACAATAAACACCACTTGAACCACTACAAGCTCTCTTATCATTTATGGTCCTTCGAGAATAACACAAACATTTTTTGGTCATCACGAGCCGGATACTAACCAGCGTTAACATTGTTTGATAAGAGTGGAATAATCAACGTTCACATCGTGAAGGTGTTTAAGTGTACAGTGATTCAATCCAGGCGTCTACAGTGACCCGATTGACGTATCATCAGCGATCCGATCCAGGCGTCTACAGTGACCCGATTGACTTATCATCAGTGATCCAATCCAGGCGTCTACAGTGACCCGATTGACTTATCATCAGTGATCCGATCCAGGCGTCTACAGTGACCCGATTGACTTATCATCAGTGATCCGATCCAGGCGTCTACAGTGACCCGATTGACTTATCATCAGTGATCCGATCCAGGCGTCTACAGTGACCCGATTGACTTATCATCAGCGATCCGATCCAGGCGTCTACAGTGACCCGATTGACTTATCATCAGCGATCCGATCCAGGCGTCTACAGTGACCCGATTGACGTATCATCAGCGATCCGATCCAGGCGTCTACAGTGACCCGATTGACTTATCATCAGCGATCCGATCCAGGCGTCTACAGTGACCCGATTGACTTATCATCAGTGATCCGATCCAGGCGTCTACAGTGACCCGATTGACTTATCATCAGTGATCCGATCCAGGCGTCTACAGTGACCCGATTGACTTATCATCAGCGATCCGATCCAGGCGTCTACAGTGACCCGATTGACTTATCATCAGCGATCCGATCCAGGCGTCTACAGTGACCCGATTGACGTATCATCAGCGATCCGATCCAGGCGTCTACAGTGACCCGATTGACTTATCATCAGTGATCCAATCCAGGCGTCTACAGTGACCCGATTGACTTATCATCAGTGATCCGATCCAGGCGTCTACAGTGACCCGATTGACTTATCATCAGTGATCCGATCCAGGCGTCTACAGTGACCCGATTGACTTATCATCAGTGATCCGATCCAGGCGTCTACAGTGACCCGATTGACTTATCATCAGCGATCCGATCCAGGCGTCTACAGTGACCCGATTGACTTATCATCAGTGATCCGATCCAGGCGTCTACAGTGACCCGATTGACTTATCATCAGTGATCCGATCCAGGCGTCTACAGTGACCCGATTGACTTATCATCAGTGATCCGATCCAGGCGTCTACAGTGACCCGATTGACTTATCATCAGTGATCCGATCCAGGCGTCTACAGTGACCCGATTGACTTATCATCAGCGATCCGATCCAGGCGTCTACAGTGACCCGATTGACTTATCATCAGTGATCCGATCCAGGCGTCTACAGTGACCCGATTGACTTATCATCAGTGATCCGATCCAGGCGTCTACAGTGACCCGATTGACTTATCATCAGTGATCCGATCCAGGCGTCTACAGTGACCCGATTGACTTATCATCAGTGATCCGATCCAGGCGTCTACAGTGACCCGATTGACTTATCATCAGTGATCCGATCCAGGCGTCTACAGTGACCCGATTGACTTATCATCAGTGATCCGATCCAGGCGTCTACAGTGACCCGATTGACTTATCATCAGTGATCCGATCCAGGCGTCTACAGTGACCCGATTGACTTATCATCAGTGATCCGACCCAGGCGTCTACAGTGACCCGATTGACTTATCATCAGTGATCCGATCCAGGCGTCTACAGTGACCCGATTGACTTATCATCAGTGATCCGATCCAGGCGTCTACAGTGACCCGATTGACTTATCATCAGTGATCCGATCCAGGCGTCTACAGTGACCCGATTGACTTATCATCAGTGATCCGATCCAGGCGTCTACAGTGACCCGATTGACTTATCATCAGTGATCCGATCCAGGCGTCTACAGTGACCCGATTGACTTATCATCAGTGATCCGATCCAGGCGTCTACAGTGACCCGATTGACTTATCATCAGTGATCCGATCCAGGCGTCTACAGTGACCCGATTGACTTATCATCAGTGATCCGATCCAGGCGTCTACAGTGACCCGATTGACTTATCATCAGTGATCCGATCCAGGCGTCTACAGTGACCCGATTGACTTATCATCAGTGATCCGATCCAGGCGTCTACAGTGACCCGATTGACTTATCATCAGTGATCCGATCCAGGCGTCTACAGTGACCCGATTGACTTATCATCAGTGATCCGATCCAGGCGTCTACAGTGACCCGATTGACTTATCATCAGTGATCCGATCCAGGCGTCTACAGTGACCCGATTGACTTATCATCAGTGATCCGATCCAGGCGTCTACAGTGACCCGATTGACTTATCATCAGTGATCCGATCCAGGCGTCTACAGTGACCCGATTGACTTATCATCAGTGATCCGATCCAGGCGTCTACAGTGACCCGATTGACTTATCATCAGTGATCCGATCCAGGCGTCTACAGTGACCCGATTGACTTATCATCAGTGATCCGATCCAGGCGTCTACAGTGACCCGATTGACTTATCATCAGTGATCCGATCCAGGCGTCTACAGTGACCCGATTGACTTATCATCAGTGATCCGATCCAGGCGTCTACAGTGACCCGATTGACTTATCATCAGTGATCCGATCCAGGCGTCTACAGTGACCCGATTGACTTATCATCAGTGATCCGATCCAGGCGTCTACAGTGACCCGATTGACTTATCATCAGTGATCCGATCCAGGCGTCTACAGTGACCCGATTGACTTATCATCAGTGATCCGATCCAGGCGTCTACAGTGACCCGATTGACTTATCATCAGTGATCCGATCCAGGCGTCTACAGTGACCCGATTGACTTATCATCAGTGATCCGATCCAGGCGTCTACAGTGACCCGATTGACTTATCATCAGCGATCCGATCCAGGCGTCTACAGTGACCCGATTGACTTATCATCAGCGATCCGATCCAGGCGTCTACAGTGACCCGATTGACTTATCATCAGTGATCCGATCCAGGCGTCTACAGTGACCCGATTGACTTATCATCAGCGATCCGATCCAGGCGTCTACAGTGACCCGATTGACTTATCATCAGTGATCCGATCCAGGCGTCTACAGTGACCCGATTGACGTATCATCAGCGATCCAATCCAGGCGTCTACAGTGACCCGATTGACTTATCATCAGTGATCCGATCCAGGCGTCTACAGTGACCCGATCCAGGCGTCTACAGTGACCCGATTGACGTATCATCAGTGATCCAATCCAGGCGTCTACAGTGACCCGATTGACTTATCATCAGTGATCCGATCCAGGCGTCTACAGTGACCCGATTGACTTATCATCAGTGATCCGATCCAGGCGTCTACAGTGACCCGATTGACTTATCATCAGTGATCCGATCCAGGCGTCTACAGTGACCCGATTGACTTATCATCAGCGATCCGATCCAGGCGTCTACAGTGACCCGATTGACTTATCATCAGCGATCCGATCCAGGCGTCTACAGTGACCCGATTGACTTATCATCAGTGATCCGATCCAGGCGTCTACAGTGACCCGATTGACTTATCATCAGCGATCCGATCCAGGCGTCTACAGTGACCCGATTGACTTATCATCAGTGATCCGATCCAGGCGTCTACAGTGACCCGATTGACTTATCATCAGTGATCCGATCCAGGCGTCTACAGTGACCCGATTGACTTATCATCAGTGATCCGATCCAGGCGTCTACAGTGACCCGATTGACTTATCATCAGTGATCCGATCCAGGCGTCTACAGTGACCCGATTGACTTATCATCAGCGATCCGATCCAGGCGTCTACAGTGACCCGATTGACTTATCATCAGTGATCCAATCCAGGCGTCTACAGTGACCCGATTGACTTATCATCAGTGATCCAATCCAGGCGTCTACAGTGACCCGATTGACTTATCATCAGCGATCCGATCCAGGCGTCTACAGTGACCCGATTGACTTATCATCAGTGATCCGATCCAGGCGTCTACAGTGACCCGATTGACTTATCATCAGTGATCCGATCCAGGCGTCTACAGTGACCCGATTGACTTATCATCAGCGATCCGATCCAGGCGTCTACAGTGACCCGATTGACTTATCATCAGCGATCCGATCCAGGCGTCTACAGTGACCCGATTGACTTATCATCAGTGATCCGATCCAGGCGTCTACAGTGACCCGATTGACTTATCATCAGCGATCCGATCCAGGCGTCTACAGTGACCCGATTGACTTATCATCAGTGATCCGATCCAGGCGTCTACAGTGACCCGATTGACGTATCATCAGCGATCCAATCCAGGCGTCTACAGTGACCCGATTGACTTATCATCAGTGATCCGATCCAGGCGTCTACAGTGACCCGATCCAGGCGTCTACAGTGACCCGATTGACGTATCATCAGTGATCCAATCCAGGCGTCTACAGTGACCCGATTGACTTATCATCAGTGATCCGATCCAGGCGTCTACAGTGACCCGATTGACTTATCATCAGTGATCCGATCCAGGCGTCTACAGTGACCCGATTGACTTATCATCAGTGATCCGATCCAGGCGTCTACAGTGACCCGATTGACTTATCATCAGCGATCCGATCCAGGCGTCTACAGTGACCCGATTGACTTATCATCAGCGATCCGATCCAGGCGTCTACAGTGACCCGATTGACTTATCATCAGTGATCCGATCCAGGCGTCTACAGTGACCCGATTGACTTATCATCAGCGATCCGATCCAGGCGTCTACAGTGACCCGATTGACTTATCATCAGTGATCCGATCCAGGCGTCTACAGTGACCCGATTGACTTATCATCAGTGATCCGATCCAGGCGTCTACAGTGACCCGATTGACTTATCATCAGTGATCCGATCCAGGCGTCTACAGTGACCCGATTGACTTATCATCAGTGATCCGATCCAGGCGTCTACAGTGACCCGATTGACTTATCATCAGCGATCCGATCCAGGCGTCTACAGTGACCCGATTGACTTATCATCAGTGATCCAATCCAGGCGTCTACAGTGACCCGATTGACTTATCATCAGTGATCCAATCCAGGCGTCTACAGTGACCCGATTGACTTATCATCAGCGATCCGATCCAGGCGTCTACAGTGACCCGATTGACTTATCATCAGTGATCCGATCCAGGCGTCTACAGTGACCCGATTGACTTATCATCAGTGATCCGATCCAGGCGTCTACAGTGACCCGATTGACTTATCATCAGCGATCCGATCCAGGCGTCTACAGTGACCCGATTGACTTATCATCAGCGATCCGATCCAGGCGTCTACAGTGACCCGATTGACTTATCATCAGTGATCCGATCCAGGCGTCTACAGTGACCCGATTGACTTATCATCAGCGATCCAATCCAGGCGTCTACAGTGACCCGATTGACTTATCATCAGTGATCCGATCCAGGCGTCTACAGTGACCCGATTGACGTATCATCAGTGATCCGATCCAGGCGTCTACAGTGACCCGATTGACGTATCAGCAGTGATCTAACCCAGGCGCCTACAGTGGCATCTATACCATTTCGATCGCCGTGTCCAAGTTCAGGACAATCAAGGTCAGACCCTTTATTATTCCGTAAAAAATAAACAAGTCTCGACGTTTTTATCTCTATTGTTTTTTCTAAAATTAAATTAAACTTAAAAAAAAAATGTCTACCGTAAACGCTTTAAAAAATGAGCGTAAGCAGACTAAAGCTGCTATTACGCGTCATCAAACTCAAGTTGCTAAATTTCAAGAAGGTGACAATTATTTAACGTTAGAACAAAGATTAACAGATGTAACACAACTTTTCAAATCTTATAACTCGACACAATCAGAAATCGAAAATATTTTATTGGCTAACTTGCAATCAGATGATGATGAGGCAGCCTTGGACGAAGCAAACAATGATGAGCGTATTAAAGTAGAAAACCAATACTACGATACCGTCGGACAAATAAATACTTTATTATTAAAATATAAACCAGAATCGAGTACTAGCACTGAAACTAATCATTCATCAACCGTTATTAACATAACAAAAAATAATGACTCGTCAGAAAAAATAACTAATTTAAAGCCTTTGCCATTACCTGTTTTCTCTGGAAATCACAGCGATTGGTACAATTTCTATGATTCATTTAAGTCTCTTGTTGATGATGACGCAAGCATATCAGCTATCCGTAAATTCCATTATTTACGTAGTTGTCTTAAAGACGACGCTCTGAGGGCAATTGACAGCTTATCAATTTCAGGCGCTAACTATACCAGCGCCATCAGTTTATTAAAAAAGCGATTTGAAAATAAAAGATTGATAGTTGACGAACATATAGCTAACATTTTAAATATAACGGTTTTATATAAAACTTCACATACTGAATTAAGAAAAATTCTTGATACAGTAAATAATAACATAGCTGCATTAAAAGTCTTGAAATTACCTATTGAACATTGGGATCAAATTCTAATCGCGATCATTATAGGAAAATTAGAGTTTGCAACTCGCAAGGAGTGGCAAACAACATTAAAAAAAGAGCTTCCAACTTTACAAAGTTTTTTAGATTTCATCGAAAACAGATGTCAAATCTTAGAATCGGTATCTGCCTTGAAACCACACCCTTCAGAACCTTCAAATTATTCAAAAATTAACCAACAAGGTCATAAAAATTATAATGTGAATAAACCATCAAACAATTCGTTTCAAAATAAAAGAGTTCATCATAATCCATTATCAACAAATGCAATATCTTTTCAAAAATTGTCCTGTTATGTTTGTAAAGGTGCTCATACAATTTACCAATGTTCAGAATTCTTAAGTAAAAATGTCACAGATAGAATAAAACAAACACAAGATGCAAAATTATGCATAAATTGCCTACGACCTAATCATGATGTCAGTACATGTAGAAGTAATTCGGTTTGTAGAGATTGTAGACAAACACATCACACATTATTACATATAAACGAATTTGTCGCACCATCGTCTGCAGCATCTTTTCATGTAAATAGTTGCAATCAAGTACTTTTAACTACAGTTTCATTACTTGTTAAAGATAATAAAGGTCAATTACATAAATGTCGCGCTTTACTGGACCAAGGTTCCCAAGCCAATATCATTACATCAAACTATTGTAAAAAACTAAATCTTGAACCGTCAAAAATTAATACTTCTATTTCTGGAATAAATTCTCATGCAAGTATAATTAGCGAAGCGAGTTCTATCGAAATAAAATCGCGAATTAACAATTACACTCAAGGCGTTAAATGCTTAATTATGTCAAAGATTACTGAGCCTACACCCGCCATTAGTTTTCAGAAAAATAATTTAATTTTACCCAAAAACATAGAACTCGCTGATCCAGATTTTAATCTCACTAACGAAATTGATTTATTATTGGGTGCAGAATTATTTTGGAATATTTTAATTGAGGGTCCAAAACAACTTGAAAAAGATCAGCCTTATTTTCAAAATTCTAGGTTTGGTTGGCTGATTGGCGGTGGAACGTTCATATCAAATAATAAAACTTGCAATTTAATATCTATCAATAACAATTTAGAGTCGCGAATTGAGGAATTCTGGAAACAAGAAGAAGTTACCGAGACAAATGACATCTGGTCTTTAGAACAGACCAAATGTGAAACTCATTTCTTAGAAAATACCGTTAGGGATACAATGGGAAATTTCGTTGTACATTTACCATTCAAAGAAAATAAGCAATTTGGAAATTCCTACGATATAGCTCTTAAAAGGCACTTAAACCTTGAACAAAAATTCTGGCGAAACCATCAGTTGGCGACGGCTTACAAGGGTTTTATGGCAGAGTACTTAAATTTACAGCATATGGTGCCGGTACCAGTAAACGAATTAGACAGCATAAACTCTTATTACCTGCCACACCATTGTGTATTCAAAAACACGATAGACGGTCCTAAAATACGCGTTGTATTTGATGCGTCGGCGTCTTCTTCAAACGGTTTAAGTCTAAATGACACTTTGTTAACTGGACCTACTATCCAAGAGGATCTATTTTCCATATTGTGCAGATTTCGTACATATCAATATGTTTTATCCGCGGACATTGAAAAAATGTATAGGATGGTACATATCCATCCCGACGATCAAAATTATCAAAGAATTCTATGGCGCTTCGATACTAACGATGTTATTCAAATTTTTAAACTTACAAGAGTAACATTTGGTATGACTTGTTCTCCTTTTTTAGCCATACGTTGCCTACATCAGTTAGCCGACGAATTCAAAAGTATGTATCCACTAGCTTCATCAATAATAAAAAATATTCAAATTAAAGCCTTTCCCATAAAATTGTTGGATAACCAAAAACTTCATTCTAAAAAACTTTTAAGGTTAGACCCATTTTTGAATTCGAATAATATAATACGAGTAGGTGGTCGCATAAAAAAGGCATCCATTGCTTATGACCAGAAGCATCCCATAGTTTTACCTGAAAAACATCACGTAACAAAATTAATTGTAGAGTCATTGCATGAAAACGAATTGCACGCCGGAAGTCAAGCAACTCTGGCTGCAATCAGACAAAAATTTTGGCCCATAGGAGGGAGAAATTTAGTTCGCAAGGTCATTTTTTCTTGCGTTAAATGTAGAAGAGCGAATCCTGTTTTAACTTTTCAAAAAATGGGAGATCTACCAAAGGAAAGACTAAACCCATTACGTCCATTTTATATTTCGGGTGTTGACTACGGAGGACCTTTCCTCATTAAGGAAGGTCACACACGCAATGCAAAAAGGTAAAGGCTTATGTTGCGCTTTTTGTTTGCTTTGCCTCTAAGGCTGTCCATCTAGAATTAGTTGGAAATTTGTCGACTGAAGGCTTTCTAGCCGCTTTCAAACGTTTTAGTTCTCGGAGGGGTTATTGTGCCGAGTTATTCTCTGACAACGGCACAAATTTTGTGGGTGCCGAACGCGAATTATTAAATTCAGCCGAATTTCAGACAAAAACGGGTGATTTTTTAAGTGCAAAAAGTGTAAAATTTCATTTTATTCCCGCAAGATCGCCGCATTTCGGCGGTTTATGGGAAAGAAATATTCGAAGCGTTAAGCATCACTTACGCCGAGTCGTAGGGGACGCCTCTCTAACTTACGAGGAATTTTATACGGTGCTAACGGGCGTCGAGGCTTGTCTAAATTCCCGACCCTTAACACCCATGTCCAACGATCCAAACGACCTTGATGTCTTGACACCAGGACATTTTTTAATCGGCGCACCGTTGACGTCCATTCCCGAGGACGACTTCACAAACGTCACCATCAACCGTCTGTCACGCTGGCAAAGAGTCCAGCAGATTAATCAGCATTTCTGGCAACGCTGGAAAAGGGAGTATTTATCAGAACTCCAGCTGCGACCCAAAAAACAACAAGTGCAGTGCGACAATATTAAAATTGGCGCCATGGTGCTTCTAATCGATGACAATTTGCCTCCCCTAAAGTGGCGTTTAGGCCGAGTTATTGACATACACCCCGGAAGTGACAAATTGGTGCGTGTAGTGTCTGTTAAAACCACCACTGGTGTGACAAAACGCTCCGTAAAAAAAAATTGTTTACTTAGCGATAATTAATTTGTAAACGATATTCAACATTTCTTGTGTCAATATTCCTTTACACCTATCATGTTTTGATGTTTAATCTTTAAAAAATATGTAATTATTTGTATTACTTGTTCATTTAGTGTTCTTAACATTGAAGTTGTCACCTACTTCAAGGGGGCGGCATGTTCGATGCATATTTTTATTTTTGTATATGTCGTCATGTATTGGCACAGCGGTCACCCCCACCAACTCCCACTCTTTTTGTAAGGGCAGTTTACTTGAGGGGTTCGCAGAAGTGTCTCAATGTCATTCTTACAATAAACACCACTTGAACCACTACAAGCTCTCTTATCATTTATGGTCCTTCGAGAATAACACAAACAGGACTGTTATAACATCTAGTTGTGCATCTCCCTTTTTGGTCATTATATAACTTCCGGAAGTGGTACTTTACTTAAAGCCTATAATATATTTTAATGAAAAACTATATCAAAATATGATCCAAAACTTTTCAAATTTGGTATATAAGACTACTATATCAAAGGAAATAACATAATAGATTTTGGTTAAAATATACTAACCGGAAGTGATACATTACATGAAGCTGCTAACAGTTTTTCTTGAAAAATATTTAATTATTCTGAATTTAGAAATAAATGCTGCAAATAAAAGTTTTAGAGAATTAAATTCTGCGTGTAGCACATTAAGAATTATTTAATAAGCCTTTTGTATAAGCGAGATATGTAAATTAAAAAATTATATATTTTTAAAATTAAGTTTGCTATAGATTAGAACAAAATATAAGAAAAAAATTAAAAATTTAATGTCAGATACGTGCAATTAAAAAAATATCTATAGTTTAATATGCGTACAAGGAAGTCATGTGGTGTCCACATCAGATTTTTTTAATATGTATTGTTGATAATGTAGCTTAAGTATCCATTACACAATTCAAAATAAACACTGAGAATATGCAAATAGTAAATAGTAATGAACAAGCAAAGCAGATTTGCATTTGATTCAATTAGAATTTCTAACCTGCTGCTACTGTGAAAAACAATGTCTAGTACTCCTATTGTCAAGATATTTTTGTAGGTACCTACGAGTACATTGTTTTACATAAATTCCGGAAGATGGTGTTCCTCTTGCGCTTGTGAATTTCCCCAGTGTTACCATAATGTTGTATATTCTCCAGCTCGAATCAGATAAGGCATTTTTGACGAAGTGAACGTAAATAAATAATCTCATTGTAAGCTACTTAGCGGTGATCTAGCACTGAAATCGTCAAGCAACTGTAAGCGCTCGGTGAACACCGAACAACCAGAACAGAATAGAATAAACAAGACACTATCAGGTGTAATTTATGTGCGTTTTAACAATACCCGTAGGAATTTCATTTACACTTGAAAATAGAGATAACGATTCTTCTGAGATGCGAATCGCGCTTGCTGAAAAACAATGCGCATTAACATCTCACGTGGCGATATTACGAATGTAATTATCACTGCAGAACATGCGCGCTCGCCACAGAATGTCCATGCGAAATGCAAATGACAGTCGAGGCTGGGGTCGGTGCTTGATCTACATCGGGCACGCCAACTTGGATGTGGTCAGTGTAGGACGATTGACGCCATGCTGACCATATATATTATATTCTGTTTGATCCGGCATTTTTATTAAATTACTAATCTACACAATAGGGACTTCATTTACTTCAAGTTCACGACAGAGATCCAAAAGGTTCGACGCTCGTGACTTAATTCGTTCTGATATCGATAATTTTCCTCCGTACTATTATAAATTAATTATATTTTTTTATCACATGTGCACTGAAATGGCTTATTTTTAATACATATTTCTGGAACGAAAATAGTAGTTTTCAGGTGGTTTCATTGTCGCTCCATTTTACAGCCCTAAAATGGCGTGTAAAAATTTGCCATTTTCATGGCAACGGGAAAACAACAACCCATTTAGTGACGTCAATGTGATATTTTAAATTTCCAATTTATTTGACTTTACGTCACAAAACAAGACACGCATTAAAAAGGGTCATTTTAGTGCAATTATGACAAAATGTCCTAAACGTTCCTGGGCAGGAACGTCTATTTTAACTCCTGTAAAATTAGGAACTCTTTAAAATCAAGCTCGTCCCGGCCTAGGAATGTAATATACTATTTTCTATGATCGCAAGTTAAGACCACAAAATTTTAATTTTTAGAAATAATTAAAAAAGTAAAGTGAAGTTACAAAGACAGATGCCTGATGCTAATTTCACCCCGTACTTAACATGTCAAGTCGGAAATTCTTTAAAATAGAGCTCGTTCCGGCCGAGGAACGTAATGTACTATTCTACTCCTGATAAAATGTCATTTAATGTACTGGTGCTAAATAACATCTTAATTCAGTGAGTTAGAATAAGATACATCATGGAATGGCTATCGTCCATATGATTCTATCAAATTATTAGATCTCTCTTTTTATGTCAATTTAACAGAGAAATAATTTTTAAATTATGCCCTTTTGGAACCACTTCGATTCGGTAAATATGATCTTAACAAAATATCCTATTATATGGCAGAAATATTTTATGTATTGCTTGTAAATTCAATACAAAATTATAATACATAAGAATTTGCCTGAAGGGAAAAAATATAAATTATATTCAAAGAGCCAATATTTCTTTCTCCCAACAAATTTATCCGTCTAACAAAAAATAGCACGTCAAAAAATGTACAATTAATATAAATTTCATAATTTGAACTTTGATTTCGGCGCGATATTTTTTTTATTTATTAGAAACTTTGGAGATTGAAATATCGGTCTTAAGTCATATTTTACAACTATATTTATTTGTTACGCTGTATTACAGGAAATTAATTCCAATTACAGTACAGGGTTCGCACTCTCCGAGCCGTTGTGTGGTAGTATATATAATTTGCGATTCGAACACGAGAGCTCCGAATTCTAATTCTGTAACGCGACCCACACCACCGTTCTGACGGAATAAATAAAATTATATTTTGACAAGACTCCAGTGACAATTTTTGTTAAACACAATCTATACATCTTTAACTGTAACTTTGTTGACTAAAATATTTTATTACTGTTGATCTCTTATCTACACACACACCTCGCAAATGCCTCTTTTCCACAACAGTTATATCACATTCATGTACCCTCATCTACACGCAACATTTACTACCATATATCACCCTTATTTGCAGGTAAACTCTATCAGATAACTGAACTATAAAAAAATGCCAATTTTAAACTCACCGTAATAAAATATGTTAAAATATTTTTAAGAAAAAAAGATAAATACATTAGAACTGCTAATCAGGGGCGGATCCAGATTTCGAATTAGAGGGTGGTCATGGAGTGAATTTTGTCTCTGGGGAGAGAGGGGGGGGGGGTATTGCCCATATTCTAAATATAAAAAACATTTGTAAAATAAATAAATAAATATATCATCACGCCTTTTACCCATCACTGGGTGTGGCACTCTGCCTAAGCAGATCGCGGTAAGTGATATATTTTTTCGCGTGAAGTGCGGTTTCCAGCCGTCAAATCACGGCCTCCAAAGATATTAGTGGAGCAGGAGTCACAGGGATAGATTTTTTAAATTGGTGAAAAACATTTGTATTTACTCATATTATATTGCTGCTTTCAATAATTTTTACAATCACTTTAAATCACATTAAATCGTCTTTGGAATCTCATTAAATCATAAACGGTTCTTCGATAGAATACAAAAATTATTGAATTAGAAGTTGATTTTCTAAGTGCAAATGTCGGTAGTCAACTACTTGACTAGGTCTTAAATAGAATACCTCTCCCATTTGCGGGTCGAAATAATATTCCTACAAAATATTGGTTTTTGGCTATTTATTAGAATAATGAATTAAATAATAGTTCTTAATTATCTTAGAATTTTAAGTTCGTAGATAATATTTTATATTTAATTTGTTTAACAAATTGAGACATCACTATTATGTATTAGGGCCAACATTTAAAAAAGTCCATGCTTAGGGAGGTGGGGGTCATGACCCTCATGACCCCTCCCCTGGATCCGCCACTGCTGCTAATTATAATAATAATAAACACATTTATTTTCGTTGTTATTTACATAGTTTATCTGAATATTCTGAAATCTACAAACCATTTAAAAATAACTTGAAAACTGCGTGGTAATATGCGTTATAAACTGTGTTCAAATTCCGAAGCACGAGCTTCAACGTAAAGGCACTAAATAAGCCATTCAAAAAAGTAAACCTGCATCTATAAACATAAACTGAAACTTGCTAATTTTATGTTGTTCTAAAATTATCCTCACATAATCTAGATTTCACCACATCCATCGGCTGTGTCCGCGGCTGTGCAACAATGCCCGGACAAAATATAACGTGTTATGCACATCAGCCGATTAACCACACTCATGTAAATAAGTCGCGGAAAAAACCGCGCATGCGCTGAGCGAAGAAGAGAGATAGAACGATCAGGATGACGTGCAGCTAAGAGAGAAAGAAATGAAGCGAACAGCGGTTGAGTAGTGAAGTTCATTACTCCGGAGATTCGTCCTTGCTGCATCCCTAACTCGGCCTTGTCTTGCCTTGACTTCTACGGAGTGCAGGACCGTCCGGAATATTTTTAGAGGGCCATAAATGAACTATGCTTTAATTCATGTAAGAATACAGTAATTTGCAATGTGTTATTATTTATGGGTTATCAATGTTAATTAAAAATCAAAACGTTATAATGGTGACAATTATTTTATAAATTTCTATAAAGTTTGTTTGGTGACAGATAACAGTGTGATATAAGATGTAATTAATTTTGACCTTGACAGTGCTGGCGCTGTATAACTAATTGACTAATTTCGTCGTGACGTCTGTACGTACGTACGTATATATCTCGCATAACTCAAAAACGGTAAGCCGTAGAAAATTTAAATTTTATATTTAGGACTGTTATAACATCTAGTTGTGCATCTCCCTTTTTGGTCATTATATAACTTCCGGAAGTGGTACTTTACTTAATGCCTATAATAGATTTTCATGAAAAACTATATTCAAATATAATTTAAAACTTTCCAAATTTGGTATATAAGACTACTATATATGGAAATAACATAATAGATTTTGGTTAAAATATACTAACCGGAAGTGACACATTACATGAAGCTGCTAACAGTTTTCCTTGAAAAACATGGTATTATTTTAATTTTAGAAATAAATGCTACAAATAAAAGTTTTAGAGAATTAAATTCTGCGTCTAGCACATTAAAAATTTTTAAATTAGCCTTTTGCATAAGCGAGATATCTAAATTTAAATATTATACATATATTTTTAAAAATTAAGTTTGCTACGGATTAGAACAAAAAATAAAAGATTTTATGTCAAATATGTGCAATTAAAAAAATATCTATAGTTTAAGGAAGTCATGTGGTGTCCACATCAGATTTTTATAAATAAAATCTGTAGAGTATTTTAGAACATATAACCAAATTGTACGCCATGTTTATTTGGAGGGCAAATAGGATTGTCTGTAACAAATAGTTATGCGAGATAAATATATACTTCTTTTGCCGTATTGGTCACCTAATCGGAATCAAAATATTTTATTTTCTACTATGCAATAACACTATCATCTTTCTCAAAATGGACTTGATCACATAATTCATAATTATTTTAAAGAATTCTGTACCTATACTGTCTTTCAGCTTTGACAGTTATATTATTTAGATAGTACTTTATATATACCGGATGTCTACTTTTTTTTGTTATATAGGAAATTCAATGGTAAAATTTTCATTACGCCATAAATTTTAGAGCAAAAGTTTAAATACAAAAGTTGTTCACAATTAAAAACTGAGCCCAACGAGCCCTTATTTATTGATATACGACAATCTTGTCACGAGATACAGGTAAATTAAAATTTCCATCTTTAAGCTGTTTACAGAGTGCCATGAAAAATAAAACAAATTATAGTATTGTTTAGTATTCTTTGAGTTTGACAGTTTGTATTCTTTTAATTGTTTCTTTGGTTTCATTAAGATTAAAAGAACACAAGCTGTCAAACTCAAAGAATACTAAACAATACTATTATTTGTTTTATTTTTCATGACAATCTGTAAACAGGTTAAAGATGGAAATTTTAATTTACCTGCATTTCGTGACAAGATCGTCGTATACCAATAAAGAGCTCGTTGAACGTAGTTTTTAATTCTGAACAACTTTTGTATTTCAACTTTTGTTCGAAAATTAATAGGAAAAAATTTATGGCGTAATGAAAATTTTACAATTGAATTTCCTATATATCGTAACAAAAAAAAGTAGACACCCGGTATATATATAATAAAAATTAGATTTTGTTCTCTAGGGTCTAAAATGAAAATTTTTTGTTTAAAAAGTACCGTAGCTGTCCTGAAACATGTTTCTTGTGAATACCCAGGTAGCACCGAGCTCCCATTTTTGCCACATTTTTTAGATTGTCGTCAATAAATTTTTTTCCATTACTTCAAATTGGTTGGAAATTTGATATTTTTTCCCAGATCATCACCGATTATTTCAGTATAATCATCATTATGAATTTACCTTTCCCAAGGGTGAACAAAGTCCTCCAATGTAGCTAAAAATCGCTTTTTTTACGTTAATTGTTATTCTGTGGGTCGGAATCGTTACATTTAATTCACTATTACATTCGAATCAATATAATTTGTTTACTGTCTACATTCAATTACAAAATCATACAATTCTTTCTTCTAGTCGAATCTTTGTTTACAGTGGATAAAAAAAATGTAATTACAAATATATCAATTTAATAATTTAAAATAATATTGAACGCATAAATCAATCAATAGTAACAAAATTAAATTATATTTAAAATTAGTACGAAAATTGTTTCTGTTTTCCACAAGCTAATTTTTGTTCGATTTTCTACATACTTACACTGGTACCTTAAAATTGTGACACCATCGTTGTTTTAGTATCTCTACAGAACGAATATGTTTAAAGTAATAAACTGGTTAATTTCCACAGAAAAGATAATTAATTACCTTATTTAAATATTACCGTTGAAGAATAAAAGTATTTATTGTTGAATATAAATCACATTTCACTATATTCACTTCATTCTTATTTCATTTGATGAATGTAATTAGAATATTCCAAGAAAACGATCATAAAATCTCTATATTAATAATTAGATTTTGTTCCGCTAAATAGAAATATTAGTATTATAGGTTCTGTTATATAATATGTAAAATATTTAATTAACATCATAAGAAATTATTATCCTAGGAAGTACATTCAATGAACTACTGTTCCTACAACTAGGGCGGAGCATTCGGAGCAGGACAAGCTGCTTTGCACTACGCCGACAAATACTCAAACAACAAATACCAAAGCAAAACCAAATGCAACAAATTTTATACCAGAAAATAAACTAGCAATACAATGTTTTATAATTTAATGATACTTCTTCTTCTGCACTACAGCCCAGATTGGGCCTGGGCCTACCGGACACACCGAACCGCAGTTTTTACACTGCCGTACTGCCGGATTTCGTAGTCGAATGCTACATTATTTAAGGCGTATAAGTGACTAGCTTATAGCGCCCGAGTATGATAAATGCATGTAACTATATTTTATATTTTACGACAAATCACACATTGTCGGCAGGCGGATTCGAACTGACAAATATTGATTCGGGTGACGTCACAGTATGTTAAGAGATGTGGCTTAACACGCTTGGACATCGCGCCTGTAATTTAATGATACTAGGAATTGAGAATGCGCTCATAGTGGCAAAATTGGAATTACGACAAAGGTACAGTTTGCTACTAACCTAATAACTAAGTTCATAAAAAATTAATAAAAATTAATGATAATAGAACTAATATTAATTAAAATTAATTAGTATTATACTAAAAAGATTCATATCTACTATGATATATACAGGGTGTTTCAGGACTAGTGTAACAAACTTTAACAGTTTATTCCTGAGGTCATTTTGAGCCAAAAATGTCATTTGAACATAGGTCCTATTCCTTCTAGTTACCAAAATACAAGAGGTTGAAGTTCAATAAATAACACGAAATTTTCAAATTTTTGTAATCCAGATACTTTCGGAAAACAAGAGTTTTATTGAAAAGTCATACCTTATTTGTCTATTCAGCAGTACTATAACCATTCATTATGAAAAAAAAATAATAATAATTTTTAATTAAGACAAATAAGGTATGACTTTTCAATAAAACTCTTGTTTTCCGAAAGTATCTTGATTACAAAAATTTGAAAAATTTGTGTTATATATAGAACTTCAACCTCTTATATTTTGGTAACTAGAAGGAATATGACCTATGTTCATATGACATTTTTGGCTCAAAATGACCTCAGGAATAAGCTGTTAAAGTTTGTTACACTAGTCCTGAAACACCCTGTATATATATATATATATATATATAACAGCACGGATCCCTGAAACATTACCAGAACATTAATAGATTTATCAAAATAACTGTCCTCGTCCAACACTCTCATCCTGATACACGATACTCACTTCAACCACACTAAAGCTCCTTCAATACAAGCTCATTTATTCCCCACACCCGAAATCCACCAACTCGCAACAAACCTTCAATTACATCCATCCATTCGCTTATGTACACCTGTTTCATAAATCTTTCAAGTACGCCCACTTCTCCAACAACGAAATTATAAAGAAATGAAGAAACCATCTGCACTTGTTTTGGATGTAAATTCTACACAATTGCAGGTAGACACTCTATAGTAAGAACTAAAAATTAGTCCGAAAATTTAGAAAGGAAAGAAAGGGAAGGGACTTAAATTTGTATTTAAAAGTTAAACGATAACTAACACTAACTAATACTGCAACTACAACAACACAAAACTACGTTCTACATGAATTAATAATAAAAAGAAAAACACTACCAGTAAAAATAAAACAAAAGGAAACAACAAAGAAATACAAGTGACAGCTTCTGTAGAATAACTGAAAGTTTAGGTTTCTTCGTCTCAAATTTGATATATCATGATCAACGAAATATCTTAGGTGTTTAAGATCCTAATTGGGAACAACTTGAGAATAAAAGTTGGATTGAAATTATCTGCAGAACGACAAACTAATTTGATGAGCAAGTGATGAAATCAAATTGAATTATAAATAGAAAAATTAAGATATCGCCAAACTGCCTATCACACAACAAAATATAGATAAAAATTGGAATAAAATTTAATTTGAATCACAAGGCAACTGTAGCTTAGTTAGTTTAAACGTTTAAAGCATACGACCTGAGTTCATATATCTTAGGTATCTCAATTAATCTTTCTGTAATTCAATTTAATATGTTGTGAAATGTGATGTATTTGTATTCCTCCTAAAGACAGCACTGTCGATGTCGTTGCCAGGGCAACGAACAGCACAACAACAGTACGATGACAGTAGTGAGCTGACAGAGCTGCAGCTATCAGCCAGCACTTCAGCAGCCGCTGCAAATATGCGCGACATTTCTCTCGTGGGCGGATTATCATCACGTAGGGTCTGCTCTAGCTCTGTATACGACGCCCGCAACCAGCGCACGCGATCGTTGTGACTTGCTGTTGTCGGCAGTCGCCTATGATGCTGTCTCGTTCCTACTCTATCACGTACAGTAAACAATATGAAACGAGCGTGGCTAGCGATGAACTTTGAACCTGTGTGTTATATTTGATTTTATTTACAGTTTCCGCATAAATGTATAATAATATGGCGGTAAATGCCGGCTGAAATGTGCGTGGTTTATATGGCCTGACGGCTACTTTGCAATGCTAAGATTGCTGGATTTGGAGGATGATTATCCGGGTAACAAATTGATTTGATTTGAATTAAATAGCATGTTCTACATAAACGACGTTGTCATGCATGTTTCCTATTTCCACACAATACATTTTCCATTGTAAAATGAAGCGAAAAAGAAATACAATAACAGTAGGCTGAATTCAACACATATTTTATCGTTTCTAATAAGCATGATAACAGGTGGCATCTTTTTCTAATTAATTTATGTGTAACATAAAATTGTTAAGTAAGTTGTTTTCAAGTAGGTGAAAACATAAAAACTGTAATTTAATTAATATAATCAGTAAATACTTAACTAATGAAATCCAATAGGATTATAAAGAGAAGAGAATTATGTAGCTTAGTTGTTTCAATTTAAGTAGATAACTGATTCAAACCTAGTCGATATATCATTTTTTTTTATAATTCAATTTAGTAAATAGTATATATTTAAATGCTGGGGTTCTATTTTATTTAGGTGCCTTTTCTGAAGATGACAATCATCATAACAAGCTGAGCCGATTTACCCATTAGGAAAGAAAGGCTGCTGAATAGGGCGGCAAAAAATACTAATTAAATAAACTGCCAAAATGAAACAATAATTAAAGAAGCGAAAAAGTTAATACATATTTACGGAAAAGATTTAGTTGCTTTATTCATTCATGAATGCTTTCATTTAAAACCGCATTTAGAGAACAAAATTGAAGCTCCACTAGAAATTTGCAAGTTTTGAGACAAAATGGAATAAAAGATTAATTTCCCAATGTTTATATCGAGTTGCGAATTTATTTGGCATTCCAGCTGTTAATATCATTTTAAAAATTGTCAAGGATTAAAAACAATTTTAGATCGACCATAAACCAACAATTTCTTAATGCCTTGTCCATTTTGTATTTGGAATGCAACATTGTAGCTCTGATGAATTATTTTGCCGAAGAATGGTCTTAAAATATAATAATTATTTTTATATGCACCATAGTATTAAATTGATACCGACCTATTAGTTACCTTGTGTCAAAGTTAAAAAGTAGTTTGTATTGTTTCTTTTTTATTATTATTATACCATGTTTTTTCTTTTTTTTTTGGGTTTTTGTTCCGAAAGTTCAAATTTTTGTAGGCTAATAAAAATATACTGTTATGATAATTTAAATTTTAATTATATTATGAGGCAGTCCGAAAAATATGCCTAGGGTATTAGAGTGCATTAAAGCGACCCTGTCTACAAGTAGGTACTAGAAAATTTAATGGACTTGAACTGATCAAAATTCAAAATATAATTAAAACACCTTTATCATTTTGTAATAATTAAGATATACCAATTTTACTGGTTTTTAGTTTATAGAATATGAATTCTTTGAGTTTAAGGTTTAATTGTTTTAAAAGAGTAAGCGAAATTAGTACAGGTTTAAGCACTTGGAAGGTCCCAAGTGCAATCTAATTTTGAGGCCTTCTCCTTCTACATATTTTCTTTATTTCCTTTCGTATCTATTCTAAAACAAATAGAAGATCGCAAAAATATCAGAATATATAATTAAAATCTGTGACATTACAAATTGGTAATACAAAAATAAAATAAGATTTGTTTCTACTTTCCGACGTGTAACAGTTATATTTATGAAGCCCCTGATATTCGGAGGCATCAAGCGCGCGCTTCTTGAGCCTGTGCGGTAATCATTCGCTACTCATCGAAACGAAAAGCGAGTTAGAAAAGAAGAATATTCCAATTAAAAGTAAAACGAGAGCATTTACTGTATGCTGTAATTAATAATAATTGATGCATTACATTATTATAGTCAAAATAAATTGTAATCAATATTAATATATATTATGACAGAAAAATTCTGATGACGCCTGGATTCGAACCAGGGACCTTCCGCATACCGGGCAGAGATGCTAACCGCTACACCACGTCACCTGTGTTCGAAATATGGCATCAACTGAATTTTTCTGTCACAGTGTCTAAGCGTAGCTTCGTTCCGAGAGACTCCTATATAGGCATTGACAACCGGGTTCGTCTACAGTGACACAGTTTTTGATTATGAGGGAATCATACCCAAGCTTAGAGCTAATATTATTAAGTTGTGTGATTATTAAAGGTAATCATACCTGTAGTTTTTGACTAAAGTTAATATATATTATGACAGAAAAAAAAAAAACTTTAGTCAAAAACTACAGGTATGATTACCTTTAATAATCACACAACTTAATAATATTAGCTGTAATCAATATATTATTGCAATTCATATTATTTTTTAATGAACACTTGTATATTGTTGTAATAAACAAATAAATATTCTAAGAGTTAAGAAGGTATAAGAGCACTATTTTGAATATTACAACTGGCGTCCATGGTTGATTTCAATTATTTTTAAATAAACATACTTAAATTACATACTTACATAACATAACTTAGCCGAAAGAGATTCAATTTTACATACCTGAAACAGAAAGAAAAGAAATTAATACAAGAAACAACATATTTATCAAATAAATAAAAAATTCAAATTGAATTATCTTTTTTCGATTTTCTGTAATTTTTTAAAATGCACTATTACATTAGGGCAACTAGAAACCTTACTTAAATGATAACAAATAGATTTATAACAGACTTCAGTCCAAATATTTCATTTTAAATAATGAAATACCACATGCATGTTTGGATCAACAAACAGAAAAGTATTTGTTGAAATGGTAATTTATTTCCCAATAAAATTTTATAGCATCAGCTACCTAGATCGAATATGCAATTATAAATTATTAAAGGGGAATTTGACGACATGTTAATTGTTATCGTTAATGAAGTAAAATAAAATCAGTTGTAAAAAGTTATTCTTCACAGGAACAATTAATTTCTCAAAAATGTGTTTACGATTGAGCAAAACAAAACAATTTCAATTTCTGAACTACAATTTCACACCATTAAAGTTTTACGACGAAAATAACCATGAAGCTAAATCTAATTTACATAAACATCTAAATGCTAAAAGTTAATAAGTCTTATTAGTACTTGACGAAGTAACGAGCATGCATAAAAAAAATACAAAACCAGTTGCATTCAAAGAGAACGAAACAATAAACAATTCAAACGTATCTCATGCAAACTAAACAGTTTTATTTTTATCGGGAATAATAGGGTGCAAGGCGATGTGCGTTTTAAATGCCACTCGCACAGGTACGAATTAAGGGGCGTGTTAAATTTTATAAGCGATTAACTGCATTTTGAAAGCACAACAAGATTTTTGAAACGGATACTTTTGTTTTGGAAATAGTCAACATAGACCAATACTTTTATAATGCTTCATTTAAACCCGACTTTCTGCGATTTTAGAATCTAAAGCGAACTTTTGTCCTTTACTTGCTTATAAATAGAGATATTTTAAATATGTTTAAACAATTAAACATCATTAAAGTTTTAAACTTTGTGTAAAAACTTTACATCTAGCTTTTAACCTAAGTGAAATATTAACACTAGTCGTTTTAAAACTTTAAACCCGACTTTCAGCGATTTTAGAAACTAAAGCGAACTTTTGTCCTTTACTTGCTTATTAATAGAGATATTTTAAATATGTTTAAACAATTAAACAGCATATACTAACACGTATTTAAATAAATGCACATTTAGCTAGATAATGACATAATTATAAAAACCGTAATTTAATAGCAATAAATGAAATACTAATAACTAAAAAAAGTATTGTTACTATAAATCGAACACACACGAATATGTATTTACAAAATTAATAACTATAACATTTATATATATTTACTAAAATTTTAGTATTATTCAGTATTTTCAGATTAGAATTAGCACAGCTGATATTACAATTCCTAACCTCAAATATCAACACGGTTATAAACGCATCCGTTGTCATAGTGTAACAACACTGCTCTTCTAAACTTGTTTAGTAATATTTAGTTAACTTGCTCAAAAGTGTGATAACAGTACTCGTTTTCAGGGGCGTATCTGGGGTACTTGGCGCCTGGGTTCTGAAGCAAAATGTGGCGCCCCGAGGCGTGCGCGAAAATTTTGGAGCACAAAAATGCGATATGGTACTCAAAATACGTGGAATTTTATGCTCTTAAATACAGAAAGAGTAAGGCAGTAAGCCGACACGCCGTACTATGCGAAACTTGCGTGTATATTTAGAGCAATAAGCAAACTCATGACAAATAATATGTTATTCACCTTAGCGTAGAATAATAGAACATTGTTTGTCTAGAAAAATAACTATTTTTTAAATAAATATTTTATTATATAGTTTCTCATAAAATTAAATAAAAATACAAAAAAAAACAAAAAGAAATTAGTTCACTACATAGGTACATTGTAATATACCTAAACCTAATTAAAACTATATAGTTTACATTTTACAATTGCACATAATAGCACAAACAATTATACAAATAACAAAATAACGTATCAATACATGTAAATTAAATTTACAATAAAACTACTTAAATACTCATAACTATACCGCGCTTTCCACGTAAAGGTTGGCGTAAGGAAATAACATAGGAAAAAAGGTTTTTGTAAATAAAAAGTGTCCGGTAAAAAATTATGGTATAATATTGCACATGACCATACTAGACCTATCCACACACATTATTTCATACAGATTACTTCAATTTAATGCCACAAATTAGAGAAATTAATGAAAATAGTTCGAGAAAATCGCCTACTAATTATGATTTTTTGTGACAGCTTTGTCATGGAAACAGAAGCTGTCACTATAACCGTCAAGATTTGTTGTGAATATTAAGAAATCTTGACAGTTAACTTTATATTTCAAACATTAATCACATTACTTCGCGATCTTTTGTAATTAAAGGCCTTAGTACGATAGTAGGTACCTACATTTGGTATTCATTTAATTACTTTATTTATTTTACAAATAATATTAAGACGCAGTATTTGTGTTCTTCTAATATACTCATATTTATTTTAACTTTTTATCGTCTGCCGCCCTTTTATGCTGGCGCCCGGGTTCTGGGAACCCCAAGAACCCTGGGTTGAAACGCCTCTGCTCGTTTTCTTGAATCTCTCAGCGATTCGCTCCTTGTACCTCAATTTGTACACTTACACATTATCTGATACTTTTGATGTTCTTTATGTAATATATTATTAAATTCCGAGAAATAAATAAATTTTTGAGTATTGCATTAACCGAAATAACATACATTTTATATAAATTCATCATAACTTAAATTTAAAAAAATAGAATCGTTTTAATTATAGTGAATAATTTGTTATACAATACTATATAATATCCAATATTACAATAATAAATAGAAAGAATAGAATTACCACAGTATGTTAAGTAGTATATACGCTATAAGCTAGTCACTTATACGCCTTAAATAATGTATCATTCGACTAAGAAAAAACCGACAGCACGGCAGTGGAAAAACTGCAGCTCGGTGTGTCCGGTAGGCCCAGGCCCGATTTGGGCTGTAGTGTCATCAGAAAAAGAGGAAGAAGAAGTTATGTAATATTAATAATAAATAAATAAATATATCATCACGCCTTTTATCTATTATTGGGGCGTAACATTCTGCCGCAGTAGATCTCAGTAGGTAATTTATTCGCGTGAAGTGTGATTACCACATGTCAAATCACGGCCCCAAAGATATTAATAGAGGGGAGAGCCATAGGTGTCATTTTAATGTGTTGAAAATTGTTGTTGGCCATTTAATCGAACCGGGGTTCTCAAATCCACATAACGACTCGAAATAACTGTGTCACCTACCCCATATGTTAATAATTTATAATCTCGAACTGATTTTGAGTTATGGTGGTCTTGTACTAACTATGTATATTTTACCAACAAAATACTAACTTTTTGCTGAACTATAACTACTAAAATACAGATGCTTTTTATGTAGAAATGAAAATAACCAAGTGAAGTTAACTAATTTAAAAAAACATACATATATTTCACATTTTTTAAATCAATGGTGGTAACTTTCGAAGGGTAAGATATGATGTTAGATCCGACCCTGCGTAAGCATGTTTTTACACGGGGATGCAGAAAGGCAAAATAGAGTTATTTGTATTCAAAGACAGTAATTGTCATGACAGCGAACAGAATTCTGTAGTGCGGTCATTGTTCGTATAGAATAATAACCAGAGATGTTGAGGAGTAATAATAACATATGGCCCATGTTAGTACGATAGGCGGAACGTATAATTATAAGCAGATCCATCAATCTTAAATGGAAGATGGAAAATGCCTTCTCAAATTGAATAAATGCTATTTTCATTATTGCATCCCAGCACAATATACTATAGCTATACTTCTTCTTACTTTGCCATATTTTTTTAAGCTTTCTTTTTCATGTACCTTTACTTAGATACTTAGAAGAACATATAGAAGAGTAAATTGGTAATAATTTGCTAAAGTAAAGAAATGGTTTAATGGAGGTAATAGCAGAACTGGAACGGCAAGATTCTATAAATATAGCAAGTTGTTTAGAGAAAAAAATTCGACTAATGCCGGGATTTAAAAAAAATAGAAATAAAATTGATATACCTAAAGATTTACACATCGGTAAGATGTTTGCTAGAATCAAATACACCAGTGTTGAAATCCATAAATCAAATGAATTTTTCTCTTAAAATTCATAAATGAATAAATTACTTGATAATTATATACTTACTTTAATATTCTAATAAAATAATAAATTATGGTGACTACATGTCCTCATTTAGACGGATTTATCCACTCCTCTTGTCCTTCTTTAAATAAAATTTTTCATTTTGTTCTACTTAATATTTGTCTGTACATATATTGTAAACCCGCTTTTGTCAAGTTAAAAGAAATAGCATCTTCGGTTAAACTTCAACATTATTTTTATGTTTTTCAAGGGCGTTACGTAGATAATAATGCACAGAAGACATCGGTATCCAAACCGAGGGTTGATTGTCGTCCAATGTCATTATTATCTAGTAACGCCCGCGATAGGTACATAAATGATTTTATTTTTCACTACAAAATTAGTTTATAATAATTATGATTATAATACTGTGGCGTTGCGTGAACAAAGCGGGTATTATAAAACATAATGAATCTTAATGACATATATCAAATTATATATATTAAAGTTTCGTGCAGAGGTAAAGAAACACCCTGTATAGAATTAGTTTTAATTTATAATAAATATTATTACAGAAATGCGTATACAAGTATTAATCAACTGTGTCGATGTATGAAAAGAGCGGGTATAATGAGCGGACATTATGAACTACACGGGCCATGAACCATAATGCCCGCATATAATGTTCAGGTCATTAAGGTGTTATTTATATATTTCGTAATATTGTAAAATCATCAAAAAAATGTTCAAGGGAAAAATAAATAAATAAATATATCATCACGCCTTTTACCCATTACTGGGTGTGGCACTCTGCCTAAGCAGATCTCGGTAAGTGAAATATTTTTTTCGCGTGAAGTGCAGTTACCAGCCGTCAAATCACGGCTCCCAAAGATATTAGTGGAGGGAGAGCCACAGGGGAAAATTTAAATTGGTGAAAATTGTTTGTCGGTTATGGGCATCTCAAGATCCACAGGCCGACTTGATAGCACTGAGCCACCTACCCCATAAAAAAATAATAATCTAAAAACAACATATGGCAATGCATGCCATAGTTTGAAGATATTAAAAATGTGACATCTTTAGAAAATCCTGTATTATTTACTTACTCCTTTTTGCAATAATTTCATTAAATACTACTTTTAACTACAATTATACATAACATATAAAAACGTCAGAACATACCAAGTTTATCATAAATACACACGTTTACTTTACAGCTGTCCAATTAACAAAATTAATAAAATTATATTTTTATAAACGAAAAATAAGTTACAAAATCAAGTTTACAAGACATACCTGCATATATAGGTTTAACCAGAACATTTTTCATAAATAATTTCAAAAAAACAACAAATGTATTTGTGTATGTTTCTCCTGTACACCATTCATGAAACCGACTATATTCTTTACAACCCAAAGTACCAATAAATAAGAAAATAATGCTCAAAATTAAAAAATATATAACCAGTCTTCTAATTGAGTATAAACATCTTCTTCCTCTACGTCTATATTGTTCATAATTTCCTAATAAACAACACAAATTAAAATGTATGTTTTCCATCTCCAGGGCAGTAAAGTCTGTAGCAAAGTAAAACAATTTAATAAATCTGTAGATGCATCGTACACAAGTTCACCTTGGTAGCTTGTGGTTCACATTATTATTTGTTATATTCATTAATGCTGATCGGTTTTAATTAATTCACGGCCGAGTCCTGCAGCGGTTCTCCAGTAGTAATATGACGTTTATCCCACGCATGCTTATTCCACATGATACGCGTTTCCGTTCGACTTATACAAATAATTTAATTCGATGTAACTATCCTGTAACGTGTAACACAAACTACATGTGGAGTGGAATCGAGTATTTATGTTCATTGCTTCCTTTATGGTATTGAGAGTGAAAATAAAAGTCACTGCAGTTTTTATTGCTGTTCAAATTAACATACAATCTAAGGATGAAATAGAAAATGAAATTGCAACATTCCGTTTTACAATCGGTGATTCTGTAATTCTAAAGACATTAATATTTTAAGTGCCACTTACATTATAATGCAGAGGCCCTACAGTATATAGGATGAGATTTTTAAAGCAACCAATCAGTTTTGCTGACTAACTAATAACTTTAGTGGAAAAAAATACACACGCTTATACAGCTAGGAGGGAGAGATAATTGTATGCTTGATAAAATACAATTATTAAGCGATTGTGGCGAGGTGCGCTTAAAGTTATATTTTCTTAATTGGAAAAGGGACCTTTTTATTGGAATGTATAACCCGAAATATTCCCTTTTCAACCATGTTCCTATACCTAAAATTAAAATAACGATCACAAAGTTAAAAACACATTAACATTTTTAATATGGAAAATCAAGAATATCAATAAAACAAACAATAACTTCTTTTATGTATTCTAGATAATTAGAAATACAAGATGCCAGATAGCACTTACGTATGCTACGAGTATATATATATATATATATATATATATATATATATATATATAAATGTCGTTTAAATGTTAAACTACGTTCATATAACATATTTTGGGATTTATTTATTTATCAGTAGTCAACGAGATTCAGTTAAATACTGTTATTAGCGGGATTCGAACCCGCAGTTCATAGTATACGATTATAAAGTACTTCTTTGATCACTGACATCCTGAGGCTCTAAAATTAATTTATGGGCATTTGAATAGTAAAGAACTGTTTATTTAGCTCTGTCTCTACGGGCTAACCCGTGTAAAAATTATAACGGGCTGTTGACATTGGATATCACGTCTGACACTTACATATTTTTTTATTAAACAAAATCTGTCAGATTTTCAAGGTCTACCTTGATTGAACATATTAGTTATTGCGTTATACTATTGCAATTAATTTCATTAAATATACATATATTGCGATTCAAATGCCCATAATAGTTATTTACATTGCAAGACCGTTATACAAAAATTTACAGGCGAGCATAGAAAGGTAACGGGCGAGCGCTAGCGAGCCTGTTATCTGTGACAGCCTGTAAATTTCAGTTAACGGTCGAGCATTGTACAATGTTTTATGTGAATTTGAATCGCAATATATGTATATTTAATAAAATTAATTGCAATAGTATAACGTAATAACTAAAATGTTCAATCAAGGTCGACTTAAAAAATCTGACAGATTTTGTTTAATCAAAAAATATTTAAGTGTCAAACGTTTCAAATTAGATATGTTGTCAAGATAACCAATGTCAACAGCCCGTTAGAAATTTTACACGGACTAGCACGTTATAAGTCTCGTAACCCCTAGAGACAGAGTTAAGTAAACAGTTCATTACGATTCAAATGTACGTAAAACATTGTACAATGCTGGACCGTTAACTGAAATTTACAGGCTCACACAGATAACAGAATAGCTTTCTATGCTCGCCTGTAAATTTCTGTATAACCGTCTTGCAATGTAAATAACTATTATTAGTAACTGGTAATCACAATTTTTCACGGTGAAACATTAATAATTAAATCATGTTTTTACCACATTTTCTCCAAAATAATAAATTTAAGGAATGCTTCATAATAGAACATAAAATTAGTCATAGTTTATCACTAACAAAAACTTGCTAGGAATATGTAAAAAATAACTAACAGTCAGATTTCTGAAAGAAAAGATACCAAACATAAATTTTATGATTTATATAAAGCCATAAGTATAATGCATTTTTTATAATGTGCCTAGTACTGCGTACATCATCCAGGCAGTCTACTTAGTTTATGTACTGTAATGACTGAAATCTTTTTACGAAAATTTAACTTTATCTAGAATAAAATATCTTTATATGGATGTTTAAAGATTAAATAAGAATATCCCCTTGATATCTCTCAGTGGATATACTAAATATATTAAAAAATTAATCACCTGACAGACATCAGAAAATCTATATTAAAAAACATGGTGTACAAAAAATATGCAAACAATATTTTAAAACAAATATATAAATATGACCATATATAAGAAATATAAAAAGTATATGCCAAAAATCTGCTTCTATTTGATTTGGCGATTCATTGTCAATGCTAGAATGAAGTAACAAATAGCTCATTTGTGTGAAAAAACTGAATAACGTTTCATCTAAATCACATTATTAACTGTCATATATTGATATTAGATTTTTATACTTATTTAAAAAATGAATTTATCTGTCACCTTGTCCCAGTATTGATAAACGCATCTTTTATTACATGTCTTTAAACAGTACCTATCAGCTCAATTGTTCACACGCCTAAAAATAACGTTGCTTATATCATAAAAAGTTTAAATTACATTAGTTATTACAGAATGCAAATAGATCCATTAATTTAAACAAAAGTACATTAAAAATACTCCAGGGTGTCTGTTAGAACCTCACCATCCTTTGTTTCAATAACAACATTAATCCTTCCACACAGACAATTAAATCACACATTGTCAACAAAGCCAAGTTGATTGCAGAATGTGTTCCCGAGCGCCATATAACATTACACAAGCAACGCCCTGAAAACGCACGGTAGTACGGCAGTACAGCAGCACGGTACTACAAACAAACTACAAAACTCACTCGGGACTCGAGTTGACTCGAGCCACATTCTAACGGAAGTCCATCAACATGTAAAAAGCAACGCAACAATGCCAGCAATACATACGACGTGATAATAATCGTAATAAGGAGTAATTGCCTTCCCTATATGGACCGCTGCTGGGATTATTAACAATAAGAATAGATGAAGAAGACGCGGGCGAAGAGATGTTACGATGAAGGGATGTGGGGCGGTGTCTTCACTTCAATCATTTTTACTTTTATGGGGTAGGTGGCTCAGTGGTATCAAGTCGGCCTGTGGATCTTGAGAACCCTGGTTCGATCCCCACAACCGACAAACAATTTTCACCAATCTAAAATCTACCCCTGTGGCTCCTCCTCCACTAACATCTTTGGGGGCCGTGATTTGACGGCTGGTAACCGCAATTCACGCGAAGAAATATATCACTTACCGAGATCTACTACGGCAGAGTGCCACACCCAGTAATAGGTAAAAGGCGTGATGATATATTTATTTAATTAATTATTCCGCCAACAGATGTCTCCTTTACAATGGTCACCATTGGGATCTAAGGATCTATGACTTCGGATAAATTAAATAAAAGTTACATTAGTAGAAAATTTAACAATGTTTTTGTTTTCAAAAAACAAAAATGCATAGGTCAGTCAAGTGGAAATAGCTAAATTTTCAAATAATTTTATTTTAAATATAGTAGTAGATAAAACGGAAAGTTTCAAATTAAAAATTGTAGATATTAAAAACCTATTTATACTAGAGAATTAAAATAATTGTTTAAATTGCCCATTTTCGATATAACACATAAAATTCCGTTTTGTAAAATGAAATAAATAGTTGACAAGCTGATAATGTGCGGTTGATGGCTCAGTGGTATTGAGTCAGCCTGTGGATTTGAGAACCCGGGTTCGATACCTACAGCCGACAAACAATTTTCATCTCTTACGTTACATCATTATAAATCCAGGTTTCCAGTTCTCGAGAACCCAATGGTGGCCTTTATACAAAAGACATTTGGATTTTAATGTGTAAAGTGTGGTTACTAATCATTAAATCATGGCCTCAAAATATATTTATAGCGAAAAGCTGTAGAGTAATGAAATTAGTTTGGCAGCTGTGGGAATCGAATTCGGGTTTTTATATCCTCAAACCAAAACAATACCACTGAGCTATCTACCACAAAAAAATTTAAAAAAACTATTTTGATCGATTTATTGTCTCAAATGCTGTATTAATGACCAGTTGCGCCAAGAAAACTTAAATTTTAAAAGTGCCATATACGCACAAATCTAAGAGAATGTTTGACAGCAATGTACATTATTCCATAAGATATATTACTTTGATTTGTTTCGTTATCGTCTCAAACACGTAAATACAATAAATTCTGTACGTTTGACAGCAGAAAGATATCAATATTTAGTATCAAATTTTATCACCAGATGTCATATTGCAATGTGTCAAACGTGGATTGGAATCCGAACTATTTAGGATATACATATTTGTAAGAAGTTGTGAACTCTAAGACCATGGGAGGTTAAAGTTCTATTCATAGAACCACGATTGCCCATAATTTATCGTTTATATATTTTTTAGGTTACGTTTGCTTTGTGATGCTATGATATCTCTCAATTGATCTCGTCTCTTCTCGTCATTCGAGACGAGAATGACATAAATTTTCCATTTTAAAGAAGCGGCATGCGGTTGTAATTCATCATCATCATCTGTGGCGCTACAGCCCAAATCGGGCCTGGGCCTACCGGACACACCGAGCCGCAGTTTTTACACTGCCGTACTGCCGGTTTTCGTAGTCAAATGCTACATTATTTAAGACGTATAAGTGACTAGCTTATAGCGCCCGAGTGTGATAAATACATGTAACTGTATTTTATATGTTACGACAAATCACACATTGTCGACAGGCGGATTCGAACTGACGAACCTTGGCTCGGGTGACGTCACAGTATGTTATTAGATGTGCCTTAACACGCTCAGCCACCGCGCCTGTAATTATATTTATAAAATAAAATCATAAATGCAAAATTGTTACTTTTAATGCCAATTGGCAAAAAACGTAATTTGTTAAAATATCTGTGACAGTGCTGGCACAAAAATGATGTAGGTCGCACACGTCGGTGATTACTTGTACGTGAAGCGCCGTACGTAGGTTATTACGGCGGGAATACATTACACTTTTAAATGCATGTGTGGAGAATGATGGGGCCAATATATCTTGAGAAGAGCCAACCATGCGTACATCATACGTTGTATGCCTGGGAACGCCGCGCAGCGCCGTGTCGTTGTATGACATGCTCCCGATCAAAATGGAGCAGTTTTATCGGTTATGTGAAAAATTGTTCGACCTGGTTTTTTAACCCTGGATTAGTTCCCGTGGTTTATTGATGTAATTATAGTTATAATAAATTGTATATTGTTCTTTTATATGAAAACTAAATAAACCGTTTTGTAAAACAAAAGCAGAAACAGTAGGTACTTAATATTAATTTTATAGACAAATTGGTAGAACGATACTATGAATACATAATGGACTATATTATATAGCTTTTTGCCATTTCTGGGTGTGGCACTCTGCCGTAGCAAATCTTGGTAAGCAATATACAGGCTGATTGAAAACAAAGGGAGAAATTGCTATTTTCTTTACTATCAATTTTATGCCTATAGTTTTAATTACAAAAATGCCACTGTCTAGTGTTAGAAAGTCCTGAATTCTACTTTCGGTTTCGCTTAAATCGATGTCATCAATGATTTTTTTAAATAAAGTAATACATATGTTTCCACATGTTTTAAAAATATTTTAAATTAGTTTTACAGTGCTGTTAAATAGAAATTAACCTTGATATTGATTTATTAAAATTATGAACTTTTAATACATTATCAGTTTATCAAGATATTTGTACCTTATTTGTTTGAAATAATATTTTGATATCGACTAAAGTTAATTTATATTATGACAGAAAAATTCAGATGACGCCTGGATTCGAACCAGGAACCTTCCGCATACCGGGCAGAGATGCTAACCGCCCGGTATGCGGAAGGTCCCTGGTTCGAATCCAGGCGTCATCAGAATTTTTCTGTCATAATATAAATTAACTTTAGTCAAAAACTACAGGTATGATTACCTTTAATAATCACACAACTTAATAATATTAGCTCTAATTTTGATATCATTTTTAATTGTCTAAGAGTCAATAAAGAGTAAAATAATTGTAATACTTAATTAGACACGAATTGTATTTACTTAATACTATCAGTGTTGAAAAATTCAAAATCAGATAACATATCAAATAAACGACAAAATAGTTTCTCAAACAAAGACGGTAAAAATACTGTAGCAAATTGATAATGATTAAAGTGTAATAATTTTGCAAAATTCATAACTAGATTTATTTCCGATGAAAAAAAAAAGCTTTTTCAGAATATTTATATCGAATAATAAAATATCAAAATAAACACTTGTCTAAGTCTCACAAAATTCAGCCTCCAAGTCACCTTATGAGGGCATCGTCAGAGGCTGGCCAGCACAGTTGGTAACCATAGACGCGTTTCGCTCTTATTAGAGCTCATCAGTATGGTATAACCTACTTCTTCACCTAGAACAAAGTTCACGTGAAGAAGCTGGTGACGAAGGACTGTGCCAGCAGAGAATAAGATCTCTAAAGTTCTATCGAACCAGTAATGCCATCTACCGAAAAAAGCAAAAGCTACGAAATAGCAATTTAAATAAAAAACACCAAAGACAAAATTAATTGTCTTTAAATGCTCACTTGGTTTTATTTATATTTATATATATATATATATATTATATATTATATATTTATATCGCTTCCGTTGAAACCGGAAGTAGAAATCAGAACCTTTTCATATTAAAAAATAGCATTTAAGTCAACCCCCAACTTTGTTATTTAAACTATAGGTCTCAAATTGATTTAAAAAAATAGCCATTTGTTCTTTTTTTATCACCAGGTTAATTGTGAGTTGCCCGGCATCAAATTTCGCCTCCCGAAGGGGAGCCACAGAAGTAACCTTAAAGTTTGTAGGTTGCGAGAATCGAACTCGGATTAAAAAAAAAAACAGTCTGGCACGATTCTACATTTAAGTTTTGAAGTTGCGTATTCTAGTAGACGATTTTGAAAATTTTCTAAGAGATTTCAAAATTGCCAATGTTAGCGGAAAAGTCATTTCCTATTTTGATCGCCCATGGCACAGTTTTCACTGTTTGTGTATTTAAGTATAATTGTCCTTTAAATCAATTGGATTAACTATTACAATTTAATTTACTTTTTGATGCTGCAACAATATTTATCTGTAATAATACTTACTATAGAGATTAGATTTTTAATTGAGTTTGGAGCTACTAAGCTTAATCTTCTTCATACAGTAATTATTTAAAGTATAATTATGTATTCCTGCTTTCATTTTCTATTTCAAGTTTAAAGCTTCGCTTCATATTCCATTACGTTGTTACTTCAAGAAGCAATGATGTATATCTCTCGCCGACGTGAAGAAATGTAACGTTTTAACATTTTTCTTCTTTTGGCGAGCAGCGCACGTGCTGAATAATAGCTAAAGTAAATGTTAGTTCTCTAAGAAGCTACGAAGGAATTACGCATGTGTTTCATTTACGGATTTTTAGTGGAACGCATGCAATTTACCTACGTGGCAAACAGCAGCAGTCAACGAGCTAACCGTTGAGTGCATTCAGCTGAGGTCCGCCACCGCCATCACCGCCGCCGCTGCTCATAACTTGTGTGAATATTCAAGGAGAGTAATGTAATTCCGGGAAATAGGTCACCCAGGCTAATTTGTTTTATTTTGAGACTCCTTCACGTGGATTGTGTACTCAAGGTTAATGTAGAATACTGCGGAGTATTTAAATTGTTTGGATTTTAGTTAAAATGCATTAAAGGATCTTGGTGTTGGTACACACAGCGTACAGTTTTAATAATAAATACGAAATTATTGTATGAAGTTATTTTACAAGCCATTAAGAAAATATGCATTTATAATAAGCAACATACAAGTACAGTATGTCCATTGAAAACGTGAATAAAAATTCCGAATTAAACTAAAAATGTTCTCTAGGAATGAAATACGTTAATTTTAGCGAATTTCAAAAAAAATATTTTTGTGCTATAATCAGTATATCAAATTATATGTCATTAAAGTTTCATGCAGAGGTATAGAAACACCTTGTATAGCTCATATAGCTAACTAGCTCCTAGTTTTATTTACAAATAAGTTTCTAATGAAAATAATTGTACTTTAATATATAAATAAACTTTAATTTCTAATTCAATTAAAATGAAGTTAAATTAATAACAATATAGCTATTGTTAATAATTATTATTATTGCGCCTCAATTATTTTTTCAACTTAATATACGCTGTTACGAATTTTTTTGGTAACTTTTTGTGCGGACATATCACATCAAAATTAAACTTGTAATACATCATCAGTGGATTCAGCATTTTAGAAAAATAAAAAATAGATATATCATCAAGCCATTTACCCATTACTGGGTGTGACATTCTGCCGTGCTACATATTAGTGGCAGGGAAGTTACGGGAGTAACTTCAATATAATAAAAATTGTTTGTCGGCTGTAGGAATCAAACCCGGGTTCTGAAATCTATAATCCGACAAGATACCACTCATAATTTTATGAGAAATTAAAAAATTAATAAGATGTTCCATTTGAAATTAGAAAGTTGATGCCATTTTCGGTTCAACTGGAAATGATATATTTTTTAATTCATATATCATCTTAGGCTGGGGTTAGTTTACCCGTATAAAATTTAATTGCGATTGGTTAACTAATAAAAAAGTTATATCGAATATTCAACTTTCTTGAGATACCCGGTATACTCTCAGAAAAAATCTGATGTGGAGTTCCTTGTACGCGTATTAAACTATAGATATTTTTTTAATTGCACATATTTGACATTAAATCTTTTATTTTTTGTTCTAATCCATAGCAAACTTAATTTTTTTTTTAAATCAGAAAATATATAATATTTAAATTTAGATATCTCGTTTATGCAAAAAGCTAATTTAAAAATTCTTAATGTGTTAGACGCAGAATTTAATTCTCTAAAACTTTTATTTGCAGCATTTATTTCTAAAATTAAAATAATACCATTTTTTTTCAAGGAAAACTGTTAGCAGCTTCATGTAATGTGCCACTTCCGGTTAGTCTATTTGAACCAAAATCTATTATGTTATTTCCATTGATATAGTAGTCTTATATACCAAATTTGGAAAGTTTTAAATTATATTTGAATATTTTTTTTCATGAAAATCTATTATAGGCTTCAAGTAAAGTACCACTTCCGGTAGTTGTATAATGACCAAAAAGGGAGGTGCACAACTAGTTGTTATAACAGTCCTAAATATAAAGTTTCAATGTTCTACGGCTTACCGTTTTTGAGTTATGCGAGATACGTACGTACGTATGTACAGACGGCACGACGAAATTAGTCAAAATGGATTCAGGGAGGGCCAATATACCTATTTCCGTTGAAATCTGAGAACCGATTCGCGATTACAATACTTCCTTTACTTTGTACAAGGAAGTAAAAAACATAACATCGTATTTTATAAAAACATTATTGACATATCAATAATAGAACAAAGTTTGAAGAATTTGTCCCATAATTATACTGCATGTTTAGATTTACTCGCATAACCTTTAGGGTCATAAGTCAAAAGTCGAAAGCCAACGCCTAAACATTTAAGAGTTCACCTCATTTTCAACTAATATTATATCTTTACTGCTCTACTTTCAAGAAATCTACTGATTTCCAATAATATCCAGTCCAGTAATCTTTAACCTACTACATTAGCCATTCCCAAACCACAGTTCAAACTACCACGTATCAATAACATCCCAATAACCGCATCAACTACCAATTCTAATAAATCACCACATCATTTAAATAATAAACCCATGAAACCAATTAAAAATCAACAACATCGCCAATTATAAACCTGTAACTAGTGGAGTGCAACCGGCGGGTCAACGGTCACGTCCACGCCATAATTCACCGCTGAATTGGAGTTGTTAATACAGTTACCGGATATAATTGGGTCACTATCACGTGCTCGTGCTGGAAGTTAAAGGTTGGCTATATATCCCCCGCTGCGATAAGATGATGCAGATGCACTTACTTATCTATGGAGAGGAATTGTGTTGTGTGAATGTGGATATTGCTATTGTGGTAATTGAGAGAAGGATAGCGTGCGGGGTAATGGGATCAATGATGGCTGGGAACTTTGTGACTGAAGATTGAGAATTATATAGTCTGGGAAATTGATAAATGTTAAACGGTGAAGAACAGGTTTTATTTTCCGAACTGATGGCACTGGAATCGTGATTTTCATCGGTCGATTGGTTGCCATATTTTGATGATTGTAACGGTTAAATATCTTAGGATTTACAAAACTAGGTCTATAAGAATACTGTGTAATTTGATAATTTTATGAATTATGTAATGAAAAATACGAAAATGATAGCCTATGAGTATTACTTGCTTATCTAGTTTCACACGGTCGTAGCTCATTTCGTTGCAGTCTCATCTCACCGGTGTTTTATTCGGTTTGCAAGTTTAACTCTAACCCTATTTAGACTAAAAATAATAACCAGAAATATAGTAAAACGCTGATTATCCCGGGATTATTTATCCGTGGCCCAATGTAGTAAGTAGAATTTTTACTTTCCCTACCTATAGCAGTTTAATAAGAATAGAAGAGATTTTGAGGAAACTTAAAGTTTTAATCCAAAAACAGTTCAATAATTTCGCTTTGTCGTTCTGTGTGTACAATAACTTAAAAATGCTTGAAATTTTAGATAACTTTATATTTAAGCTTTTAAGCCAAAAACTAAGGTTAAATTCATTATTGAATTATTCGTATATACAACTAGCGGTACCATAATTTTATTGTTTTTTTTCCTTAGTTTTAATGTTAATTTCGTAAATGGTAGTATTTTTTTATAAAAAACGTAATGATTAAATCGACTCTAATTAGTACTAAAATAACTTTTGCTTGAAATATTTTTCGAAATTATTATCGATACATTTGTTATAAGTAGTAACAATTTGATAATCATCAAAATAATTTTATTGTAAAACATGTGAAGCACAAAAATTATTAAAGTCATAATATAAAATTAAAGTAATCATGACTCATAAATGAGTTCCAAAAATTACATTTAAGAATTCGTTATTCTGTTTCTCAAAAATTATTCGGTATCAAATTAAAATTCTCCGACAGGAAATTTTAGTAAAAGTGTCAAAAATGACATTCATCCGATCATCAATTATTTTTTTCAAAAATTATACAAATTAAACTGAGTTTATCTAAGCTTATGGTCGGAAAAGTACTGTAGTGGACACAGAAATTTATTTTTTATTGTAATCCCGAAAAAGAAGTTTTCCAAATTTTAACAACATCCATTTTAGAAAATTACAAAGGTAGGATCTAAACTTTTATAAAATCTGTGGTTTACATTAACCATTTGTTAAAGTTACGTTAATGGTGTTTACTGTAACAAAAAGCAAACAAAAATCACGAACTTTCTAAATTAGTATTTATAATTAAAAACTACTAAAATGTTTGTCTTATGTTTTTATATGTATTTTGGTATGTATAACTCAATAAAGTCTTAATTTCTTAATTATCCCGGCTTGAGTTTCCACAGATAACCGGCATTCTACTCTCCAACTTTATTCAAATTATTATAATTCCATTATAAACTGTACGAGAAAATACGCTGTTATGCTTTTGTTTGGTTTCATAAAATTATACAATCTCGACGGTTATCCACACAATTTCACTTAAACATTTTTACAGCCTCGTTCTCAAAACAGTTTTAGATTAACTAACCTATTCTAGTCCGATTTTTAATCTAAATCACTTTTTAAAGTTCCTTGAGACTTTTTTGGGTATATGGTTTAGCTTAAATTAACTCATGCAAAATTCAGGATTAGGTAAAACTCTTTTGAAATTTGTGTTTTATAATTGTTTTGTTTAAGCTATTTCAACTGAACTTTGACTCAAAGAATGTTAAAAATACGTTTGTGTGTCAAATTACCCAGTTATCTCTCATTGTTAACTAGCAAATAATCCTTTTAAAAAGTGTAGAAAACTGCTTTGTGTAAATTCCAGATTGTAGCTATCAAACTTCAAAGTAAAAATCCGTTTACAACTAAATATCAAAGCGAAGGATCTTGAAGAGCAACTGAAGCAACGCATTCGTAAGTAAATTTATTGTCATTTTAACACAGATTCGAAGTCAACAGTAGTGCGCGTGATTCTAAAATCCACTGCAAGCGCACGGAGCACAATGGTAACAGAATTCTGTGAAATAAGTCTGTGCATTCAAAGTTAGTAAATCTAGCCTTTATGAGCATGCTGAAAGCAAATTTTAAAATACGCAAACACCTATAACACGAACACCGAAAGAGGAAGTCTCTGATTTCAATCTGTAAGGCTTTGTGCGAGGCAATATTTATGTTTCGGTTGTACTGTTACATTGTAATGCGTCGTTCATTTTGTTGGAATAGTTATCATGGTTTTCAGCGCCGTTTGACAGTGATAGAATAAAATGCAGCGTTTTATTGCTCATAGCGACTGTTTGTTGCATCGAAACATGACGAACGGCCAACAGATTGTAATTCGATACCTATTGATATAGAGTGTTGGATTTCAAATTTTAAACTCATAGGTACAGTGCTGAGTGTACATGGGCCGGAATCCATCAATATTCTTTTGTATATAGCCAGGTTTTTTTTAATTTATGTGTTATAAATAAAAGAGTTATACTATTTAGATAAATAAATAAATAAATATAAATATATCATCACGCCTTTTACCAATTACTGGGTGTGCCACTTTGCCTAAGCTAATTAAATTTTTAATAGTATTGTTTAAAATAGAAAAGTATATTTTTGGACCTCGGCAATATATCTCGTAATTTAACAAAATCTTTCAGGATTTTTACTAACGGTGCAGACGTAGAAATTCGTTGATTTTTTAATTGAATTATCGAAAGAAACATTGGGATCCGTCATTGGAAAGGCGTGTTAATATATTTGTTTGTTTCTATTACATCTGTAACTTTTTTTATTTAAAAAAATTCTAAATAAATAAATAAATATATCATCATGCAATTTACCCATTACTGGGTCTGGCATTCTTTCGAAACCGATCTCGGTAAGTGATATATTTCTTCGCGTGAAGTGCGGTTCTCAGCCGTCAAATCACGGCCTTCAAAGATGTTAGTAGAGGGAGAGCCACAGGGGTAGATTTAATTTGGTGAAAATTGTATGCGGCTGTGAGGATCGAACCAGGATTCTCAAGATCCACAGGCCGATTCGATACCACCTACCCCATTTTAATGTTTGTGTTATAAATAAAAGAGTTATACTAAACTTTAAAAGAAGAAACGAAAAAATGGTGGACAAAAATTTAAAAAGTAACATTAGACAAAATTGTAAGCAAGTTTATTAAACAATATTTTTGCTTGAAAAACCGTAAGTTTAAAGTTAATTTTAATAGGAGATCTAAACAGGGTTCTTTGATATTTCGATGACTAGTAGTCAACAACTTTAAGAAGAAAAACAAAATCGCGACACCGAAGATCGAGAGATTTTGTCTAATAAGAAATTGCTGGAGTCGTTTTACTTTGAAGGTTACAAATGCGAGTGAAGGAAATTAAAATTTGAAAATTTAAACCTAGAATGATATTTATTAAGATTATGATATTTATATTTATCATTTTTAAAATAATGAAGATAAATATAAGTGTCTGCACTTGCTAATAGGTCTGTTCCCTGTTTATCCAATGTCAAATTGTCAAAAGTGACGTTCCTATATGGAGGTTTTTTACGTATGTATTTCGCAATTTTTCTGTATACTTGACAATGAAATATATTTCAAATTTAAAATATGATTTTCTGTTTATGTTTACTTTTATTTTCTTATAACTGTGTATATTAATGTGAAAGCACAATTTACATATCCTGTTTGCGAAAAGGTATACTACCAGATGTTAGCGAAGTAATAATTAATTATTCTTCGTTAATGCACAGGAAGTTAATAAAATATTTTCGTAACATTCAAATATACATAACGGCATTTCTTATCAGATGAAAAATAAAATATACCAAGCATTGCTCGGTTACATGTACGCTCGGATTTCGACATTGGTTTCGGATGTCAGAACCGGACTAAAAGAGGAAAATACAAATGAATCACAGTTAGACGTGGGCGTGTGAGTGAATTTCCACTGGAGTTAATACTTACATAAATGTATAGTGAAATTATTTTATAGTTATACTGTAATTTATTTATTTATTTACTCATATTAATGTAAGGGTTGCAAGGGTATCATTGAACGCAAGTTTTTATGGGTAATTTAACACGTGTATTACATACTATTATTCCTAAGACAATTACCATATGACACTATAAGAAATTATTTAATTTTTAGATCATTTCCTTTTTTTGCGGATTTATTGTCTCATTGTAGAAAACAATAATGTCATTATGTTGACACTTAAGTGCAGAAAATAATCACTTTTTATGCAAATGAGTGAGTAAAGTGAGTATTGTCAAAGGAAACATTCATGTTTTGGTAGTTTGGTAGTACTGAGTTTGTTTAACAATGGAATGGAAAAAGTGTTAATTAAATTATAGGGAATTTTAAAATCGTAATAAATGGAAACTTACCAATCTTATACATACTAGTATTTATAAAGTTCGGAATTTGATGAAATTTGTACGTAGATATTGATTAGTTCAAATTCGCTCGTTCACAGCTTGAAATTTAAATGAAAGGGACATCTATTGTCTGAGATATATATAACAATAAATAAATAAATATATCATCACGCCTTTTACCCATTAATGGGTGTGGCACTCTGCCGTAAGCAGATCTCGATAAATGATATATTTTTTCGCGTGAAGTGCGGTTACCAGCCGTCAAATCACGGCCCCCAAAGATATTAGAGGAGGGGGAGCCACAGGGGTAGATTTATATTGGTGAAAATTGTTATTATATATGAGTCGTCTAGTTTCAAAACCGGCCAAGTCAATCTGAAATCATTTTGTAAAAACGACGAAAGTTTAATTACAGTTATCTGATAAAAGTTATTAATCAAAATGTAACAAATAGATTTATGTTTACTTTCTATTGAGATTATTATTTTTTATAAAGTTGGTAAATGATTTGGCCGAATTTGAAATTCACCAATCACACTACGGCCAAGTTGTGTGATTGGTGAAAAAAAAATCGCATTTTTTCCTATACATTTTACACGTTATTTAGCCGGTTTTGAAACTCATCAAATTATTTTTCAAATGAATGCCTTTATAAAGATTACAAAACTTTAAAAAAAAGAAAATTACATTTTCGTGACTTGGCCGGTTTTGAAACTAGACGACTCATATATAGGTGTTTATACACCACCCCCAAAGATATTAGTGGAAGGGGAATCACAAGAGTGGTTTTAATGTAGTAAAAACTGTTTGTCGGCTGTGGGAATCGAACCCGAGTTCTCAAATCCATAGGCCAACTCGATACCATTGAGCCACCTACCTCATATAGACTCAAAAATAATAAGATTAAATGCTACTATGAAAAAAAGTAAATACTCAGTTATATCATAGTAATTGAAAATAAAAGAAGTACCTATTCAACCTCCTTATTGAATAATTCCATAGCATTAAACTATCAGAACCAACAATTATTCGTTACGGTGCTGCATTATATTAATTCCAACTTTTCAGCGAGTCTATGCCATAATCTTTATTCACATCATACAATACACATTTTTGTGTAAAAAACATATTACAAAAATCTCCCACGAATAAAAATACTCTCACGTTCATCTGATGAAAATAGAAATGATACAGTTCGCAGTTGGCGTGTTGGCGACAGAGAAAGACAGACACAAAAGGAAGAGATTTGGTTCGCGTGCTGTGCGGGAGCTGCCAGGCGATGACACGGTGCACAGAAACAATATCGCAGCTGTAAATTAGACAACGGGTGGACGAGGAATGAAAGGGGAATAACAGCATGCGAAATATTACTTTTTTCCTTGTGGCACCTGTGGCTCTTCTTTTCAAGCTGGTGGTGTGTGGTATATTTTGTGATAATGTGTTTATTTTATAAAGCATGGGGCTGGTAAGAATTTGAAGTAGCTGGTTGAAGCAATAAAAGTAAATACAAATAATAACGACGTACAAGTATCTTAGAAAAAATTATGAACGGCGATAATGAAACAACAATTATACATTACTATGTGTGGCATTCTGCCGTAATAGATTTCAGAAAGTAATGCGCGTGAAGTGCGGTTGTCAGTCGTCAAAACCCGCCCTCTAAAAATGTTAGTAGAGGGGGAGTCACAGGGTAAATTGTTTGTCGACTGTAGGAATCGAACTCGGGTTCTCAAATCCGTAGTCTGACTTTGATACCACTGAGAAGAATAAGAATAAGAATTTTTGTTTTATATTTTAGTTTAAGTTTGTATAAGAAACAAGATTTTATTGTTGTTATGAAAGAATTAAATATTATACATATTTTTGAAGTTAATGCTTAAAAGTAAAAAATAAATAAATGCATCATCATGCCTTAGACACATTACAGGGTAAATAATATATTTATACGCATGAAGTAGAGTTACCAGACGTCAAATCATGACCCTTAAATATGCTAATGAAGAGAGCGTCACAGGGGTATATTTTAATCTGATGCAAATCAATTTCTCGGCTGTGGAAATCAAACACGGGTTTTAAAATTCACAATGCAACGCGTTTTCACTGACCTATCTATTTCATAAAGGCTGAAGTTATTGTAATAAATATGAAAAGTATGCGCATTTAGATTTTAGTGTCAAGCAGCGAAAAATCCGTAATTCTGTTAAGCAATCAGTTGTTCAAACACGTATATAAATTAGTTGGTAAACTGCTCGTATCAGAATAATCGGTAGAATATTTGTGAATTGTCAGTCAGTGACATGCGCATTAATATGTCTTATAATATTTTAAATTTGTTAAATTAAATCAAATTATAAATAGAAAAATTGGGATACAGCTAAGATTTTAACCCGAGACGTATGAACTCCGGTCAAATGTTTGAAACCAAGTAAGCTACAGTCACTTGTATTTGAAATTTGTTGTTTACTGAAGCTTTTTAAAAATTATTGTCATAAGTATTGTCTCGTAGTGTTTTTGAACTTTTGTAACATCTTGTAATATTGAAATGCGAATGTTTTAGACAGTTAGTTTAGTGGTGTTAAAACTGTAAAGAGATTAGGTGAAGGAAAAAGTTTCAAAAAGGAGCAGAAAACCAAATAAAAAACAGAAACTGAACGTAACGACATTAACTCAAATACCAATTTTCACCATAATTACCGCTGTGGCATCCCTTCACTAAAATCTTTGGGGGTTTCGATATAACAGTTGGTGACCGCAATTCACGCGAAGAAATATCGTATATCACTAACCGAGATTTGTTACCGCAGAATGACACATTCAGTAATGGGTAAAAGACATGTTTATTTAATTTTTATTTATAATCTGAAATATGAGTAGTTAAAATGAATATCAAATTAATTTCTAACTGTTTGTTCAAATAAAGCTATTGAATTTCTCACTAATAATTTGAAAGTCAAAGACATGAAGAATTTTTCAATTTGAGTTAATTTATTGTTAATAGTCTTCTTCTCATAAATTGCAAATAAAATGAATGTACTTATCTGATTAAGTCGAGAACACGCGCTCTATTTTCGGTCCATTTAGTAGTTCAGATAATTAATGATGGGTAAGTTTATGTGGTCGAATAGTTGAGCGTAAACATTCAACGTGTTCAACGAAGAGTTGACATGGGTTCAAACTTCGTAACATCTTACCGAAATAAATGCATCTTACCATACTACACTTCCATGAAACTATTAATAAGCACGTGTACAGATAAAGCTATCAGCAAATAACTTTTCATTAACTACATTTCAAAAAAAATAATACTACCTATTCAAATTATTATTAAAAATATATATTTATCTTTACCGTATCAGATCTGCGTAAGTATTTATAAGCGGGTAGTGCGGATACTAGCCGTCAAATCACAGCTTCCAAAGATTTTATCAGTAGGTCAGCCACAAGGGTAATTATAATGGGATGAAAATTGTTTTTTGACTAAGAAATCGAACCCGGATCCTTCAATCCTCAGTCGGATACAGTACTACTGACCCACCTACCCAGTAGGATGTTATTTAGCGCCGTAAAAATAATATTTCAAAATGATAACCTCAAATGTTTTAATGATTACCTTTGAGGAAAAAAATAAAAATCTCAAGGCACAAGAGCGGGGGAATAAGGAGGGTATGGAATCGGTTCAATCTTTAGATTTCGCAGGGCCTCTTCAGTTGCGCGCGAGGTGCATGCACGAGCGTTGTCATGTTGCAAGATTATTGGTGCCAGGCTGCCTCTAAGACGACAAACTCGACGTCGGAGATGTTTTAGAGTCACCTTTTTCAGCAGTAAAAATTCGATAACAGCACGCTGTTTAACTCGTGTTGATATAGCATTAGAACACGTCTCCATACTTCCTCTCCTCGAAACACACTGGCTCAACGCAACGATCTCAAACTGTCCATGCGTATTGAGGGGGAATGTTACTTCACATGCCACCTGGCGCGCTTCTGAAGGTCATTTCGTTCGTCCTCTACAAGCATGTGTGCATTACTATCCTCGTACATATTTCTATAGACGAAGTCGTATATTATTATCCTGACAAATACCCGTATAGAGAAGTGCAGAAAAGCAGCAGTAATCCAGAAAAATTTGACATCATATATAGATTGCTTACATTGGTATATTTTCGAAAGTATTAGTAAATAGTTATTTATGTACCAAGAACGCTAAATGAGGTTTTAAGGTCGAGATTATTATTTATCTTACGTTATCTTACACATATAAATACAGTTAACCAGGACCAAACAGCAAATATCTAAAACGGTGTAGTAAATTTATTTTTGTTATATTTTATTGTAATACCTATACAGTTTAAAAAATAAAATAATATGTGAAGAAATTGCATTTAGACAATCAATTCGGTACTAACAAGCTTGTTTTACAACGAAATAATTACGAGAATCAAATTTTAAATGATATGTCAAAATACCTTCTTGCTCACAATAAGTGTCCTAATCGAAGTTATGAAACAAATCTCCTACTTCTCCAGAAGCAACAGTGTCGCGTGCGTTAGCCACCGTGTTACCGTGATAACCCTACTCCACAACAAGCACGCGGATCTGATAACCAGCGCTTGTACACACGTGTGCTTCGTCGCGCGGTATCACGTCGCACGTCGCCGCCATAACGCCCCACGTGCAAGGGGCACACGAGCGCGCATTATCGCGATGTCACTCCGCAACTCGCCGCCTGTCAACGGACTGTTATCACACAAGGTCGAGATCTGGAGTCGTCAAGTGGAAACGGTTGTTTACTTCCTTGTTATTGCGTTGTTGGGCAGGTGATGGATATAGTGTGGAGGAGATATTGTTTTGTTTCCACGCGTTATTTTTGTCTCGTATTTAAGGGGTAAGGCCACTCTAGAATTTATTAAAAATGCATTTTTTTTTATTTGCTTAAATTATAGTTTAAACCCTTAGGAATAAGGGACAATTAATTTAAATGCCGCGCGGAAGTATTTCAGAGGAAAAAAAAAACCTTTATATATTAGTACTAGTATTTATATATATATGACTCGAAACTTTAAACGCGTTTTTCTCGAAATCATATTTTCAAAATCGAGCGAAAAGAAATCTGAAATACTAATTGATGGATCGTGCTAAATCTTTTTATTTCTTATTCTAGATATAAAATACTCAAAAACTACGGGGGCTTTTTTTTTAAGTGCTTTCGTCGTTTTTTATGGTCGTTTTTATACAGAAATTTAGTCCCGAATAATGAAGTTCTTTTTCAAACGTGCGCCATTTTGTTAAAAATAAAAATTTTCAAAATTCAGCCCGTAGTTTTTTAGAGTATACATCAGAGATTAAGAAAACATATCCCTTTTTGATCCAGGTCTATTGCTGTTTCCGGAATGTTTTCGCCCGATTTGCCCTTTTTTAATTTTTTTTAATTTCTGACGACAATTTTGAATATTTTCTTTTAAAAAATTTTTTAAATAAAGTTTAAAGAGCACTAAATAAAGATCCAAAAACAGTTCTTAAGCAGCACGTTTAGATTTCGTTAAAAAAAATCTTGAAAATGACCCTTTTTTTCCTTGTCTAGAGTGGCCTTACCCCTTAATAATAATATAGGTAATATATTTGACAGTCACTAACTAGAAATGAAACATATTATTTATACTTATTTATTTATTTATGTGTTGTAGTTTATAGATTGAGTGGGATTCTACAAAGAAATAAAACTAAAGTTCCAATAATACAACAATATAGAGCTGTAATTGTCTCTCCCAATTTATCGTGACCATATGACCTATAATTTATAAATAGTTTTAATTTTGAAGATGTTTAGATGACTATAGATCTTAGGTGAAACAAATTGATTCAAAATATTGTCTAGATTCTCTCTTTCTCTTTAGAAGTAATAATATCTGATGATGTTATATTATTCACAATATAGGTGTCGTGACCTAGGAGGTGATTAACATGAGAACCAAATTTTCCGCTACCATTGTAGTTTAAGTAGGTATTTATTTTTTCACAACATAATCCGGAAATTACATTAACTGCTACGAGTACTATGTAATACCGGCTTTACATATTTTGACATCTGAAGCGATACTGTTTAGGGGCCCCTGTTCTGCAATCGATCATATTATATCAATTAATGATCATAGAGTTTTTAAACACTACAACACTAATACACATATCGCACTTACAAAAATTTAATGCTGGGTTTCAACTTAATTCCAGACATTTAAAAACAAACAAACACACAGACATTGATATTATTGGCTTGGAGTAAATAAATCTACTTGAATATATTTTATATTTATATATGTATGGTATGGGGTAGGTGGTGCAGTGGTATCGAATCGATCTGTGGATTCCAGAACCCAATAAATAATTTTCACCATATTAAAACTACCCCTACGACTCCCCCTACAATAACATCTCTGAAAGTCGTGATTTGACAGCTTGTAACCACACTTCATGTGAAGAAATATATTACTTACTGAGATCTGCTATGCGAGAGGGCCTCATGCGATGTGATTTAGAATGTATATTTAAACACTATATTATAAGAACTAAAAGCGAATCACAAAGATACCTAAGAAAGGAAGTGAACATATTTGCACTTCTTTTGAAAGTAAATCGCACATAATTGTAGTTAGACACCCAAATTTAGGAACTAAAAGCGAATTAAAAAGATACGAAAGGAAGAAAACATCGTCTGCGCTTATTTTGTAAGTAAATTCCACACAATTGCAGTTAAACACTTAAATGCAAGAACTGAAATATAAATCTGTAAACTGATCATTTAAATTTATTTATAAATATCGGTATAAATGCTGCAAACCTGTATTTCTCGCTAATAACTCGACACATCTACAAAACAGTATAATTATCACCATTACCTAAACCTTATTGAAGCAACGTTGTTAAGAAACAAGATGTAACCACAAACCAATCCTGCAGATCCCGAGGCACAAACGCACAAATCCAGCGCTAACAAAGGCAGATGCAGCGAATGCAGCCCAAGTAACGAACAGCGAACATTTTTACCACATTTCAACAAATTCCTCTCTCACGAAAACTGATCACGAAGATTGCGTCGTCCTTGCCACTCACACGCCACGTATGATTCGTTTGTCTGGTGTGTACAAATATTAAAATAACACGAGAATAACGACAATTATTGCGTCTGGGACGTCAACTAAAAAAGTAGCGTGTCGATAATGACGTGAGAGCCATATGATCTCTGGTCTGGAGCACAGTGAGTGCTCTTGATTCAACTGAACTTGAAATATGAGTTAATGAAAATTTTACCTTCGATACAAATTAATTGTTAATGGGTACTGACACTTTATTGACAGGAAACAACTTTTTGTTATTATGCTGATGCTGATGTCATTAAAATTTCCAAACATTATGTAAATACATACGTAATATGAGGTAATAATAAAAGTTACTGCAGTAATATAATATCTTTAAATTTAATAATAATTTATAAAATAAAAAAAATATATATCATCACATCTTTTACCCATTATTGGGAGTGGCACTCTTCAGAAGCAGATCTCGGTGAGTGATATATTTATTCGCGTGAAGTGGGGTTACCAGCCCTTAAATCACGGCCCCCAAAGATGTTAGTGGAGGGGGAAGCCACAGGGGTAGATTTAATTTAGTGAAAATTGTTCAATCCAACCAGGGTTTTCAAGATCCACATGCCGACTCGATACCATTGAGCCACCTACCCCATAATTAATAATAATAATAATTTAGTTAAGTAAAATTGATGAGTAGATATAGATAAATCGGAGATGTAATCTCGTGCATTTTTTTTTTAATGACGATTGTAATTCAATGATATATTATGGGGTAGGCGGCTCAGTGGTATCGAGTCGACTTGTGGATTTGAAATAATAATAAAAACAAATATCTTACAATTGAATTTAAAATATTTTATGACACTCGGGCGAAAAAGCAATTCGACTTTTGTCTCCCAACAATTTTCTGTATTCGTACGAAAAACTGCTTTTACCGTCCTTGTGTCAGATATAACTACTTATATAAATTTATCTTATTTAATGAGGTAGGTGGTTCAGTGATATCGAGGCAGCCAGTGGATTTAAGAATCCCAGTTCGATTCCCACAGCCGACAACAATTTTCACCACATTAAAACTACCTCTGTGGCTTCCCCTTCATTACCATCTTTGGAGCTGTGAATTGACGGCTAGTAACTGCACTTCACGCGAACAAAAATATCACTTACCGAGATCTGCTACGGCGGAGTGTCACACCCAATAATGGGTAAAATGCGTAATGAAATATTTGTTTTATTTTATTATGTGTAAAATGTACAAATATATCATTACATCTTTTACCCATTAATTTGTATGGCACCTACTGGATCAGATCTCAAATCGAGCCATTAAATCACAACCCCCTACCCTCCTCACCACCAAAGTTGTTAGTAGTGGGATAGTGACATGGTCAATTTGAATGTGGCAAAAATCAATTTTAGCTGTGGGAGTCGACCTCGGATTCTCAAATGTACACTCATTGCCACTGAACTATTTATCCTATTAGAAAAGATCTAGAAAAGGGGTTCTGAATAAGGGGTCCTTGAACCCCCGAAGAAAAAAGTGAAACTTCTACAGGATGTACTTAAAGCTTCCATAGAAGTTATATAAATTATTTTTGTCCATGGCCGGGATAGAAATTCAGTTGCTATGACACCAAAATCATGATAGAAATAATAAATTTTAACCCGCCATGCTGTTATTTATTGTTGCCAATAATAGATAGAATAGATCTCGAAGAGTAAGAGTAGTCCCGGTCCTAAGGAAATGAGTATTGTAATCTTGATTTTTTACAAAAAAATAAACAAACTAGTGACAACTACAATATTACATTTTTAAATAATTATTTCTAACATTTTAAAGAATAATCAACTTATATCTTGGGGTCGTGAAGAAGTGTATTTACTTCTCGTGAAAAAAATCATGCACTTCCCTCCTATAGTACCTATATAATGTAATATTTTGTACTGCCGAGACGGGAGACTAATATGTTACTACGAGTCTAGTCAATCTTTTCGGAGAATAAAATAATTCAAGTTATTTGTTTGTATAGGGTTGCTACGAGAAAGGTAAGTACAGTTTCATCTTTTTCAAAACGTTTCCTTCCTTTGCCAAAATTGTTTTTGTTTATGACTTACATTTTATTGAAACAAATTAAACAAATACATAATTATGCCATGCTTTTATTTAAAATGAAATCTAGTAAATCATATGTTTATTTTTTTAATATTAATTACCTTATGTGTAACTTGTAGTTTATGTATTTTTTTCTATAATAATGAACGTTGTATAATTTTCCAATCCTATTGTTAAGGTTTACCTGTTAGGTAGAATATGTTTAATAATAAAATAAAAGAATAATGATGAGGCAATTGTCTTCCCATTTAACTTGTTCTACAGGTAGGAATGAACCTTTCCAAAGTACTTTCTTGTTTGTTTTGCATATAAAACGTTCACCTGTTCAGTATCCAAGTTTAATTAAACGTTTAACCCAGGGAAATAATTACAGTACAAGCAGCATTTGTATTACATGGTCTCACACACTTTTCTCTCATCTTCATCGTCCTCAACTCTCATCTTCTTTTCTTCTTCTTTGCGTGCTATTTTTATCCACGTAATGCCTTGAAATTGTCGTGAAATTAACCATGATAGTGTGAAGCTATCTGTATGATTGATGGCTGTCAGTTAAATGTTCGATCGTTTTATTGGGTATATTATGGACCTTTTATTTTATTGGTAATTTGAGTGCTTAGTCAAGTGTGGAAGAAGTGCCGGAGGCGAAGCGCTTATTTTGCTGTTTAATTTTTGTCTGATTTGGTTTTAATGGTGCGGAGAATCATTCATGTACTGGGTTTTACGTTTTTTATTTCTGGTAAATGAAGAGCTTCGTTTTGTTTGAAGAGCAAATCGCTTTCGCTTGTAGATTGATCACAATTATTGATAAATCATGGAAAATTGATGGGTATATAAATTAGTATAATAGTACATATGCCGCTTGTTTTTATATAGATCAGTAATTTTATATTTTTAATACCTATCAAAGTTACTTGTATGATTAAATTAGGTGTATCAATGGTATCGAATTGGCTTGTGGATCTTGAGAACTCTGGTTCGATTCCCACAGGGGAAAAACCCTTTTCACCAATTTAAATCTACCCCTCCAGTAACATCTTTGGAGGCCGTGATTTAACGACCGATAACCGCACTTCACGCGAAGAAATATATCACGTACAGAGATATACTTACGGCAGAGTGCCACACCTAGTAATGGATAAAAGACGTGATGATATATTTATTTTATCAAGTTATTTATGTCAGCTTTATTCCGCTGCAGATAATTATTTAATTATTTGTGTTTATTTGTTTCTAATCATATAAATATAATTTTCACGCAATTGTCAAAGTTGACATTTACGTGCATAATTCAGCCTGCGAAATTAAACAGTTTTATACAGCCTGACAAAATGTTATTACCATGTTATGACAGCTACATTGGCGGGCTATTCTAAACCAATCAAAAACACATTTACAAAATGTTGGCGATAAATAAACAATGTCTCCTTGGTTACACATTCATATTTATAATAACAATCATTTTGTAAGAAATTCGATTTGTTAAACTTTTAATAAAAGAATTATTTTGTTAGAATTTAAAAAAAAATAAATATTGAACAACTGATGATATTAAGATTTCTGGTTTAAACCCAGCTGGTATTAAAATTTTTATATCTATAATTTAAATTGGTATCATCAAAAGAATAATTTCTAACTTGTTTTCAGTATTTTTCTTTTTAAATAAAAAAAAATTAAAAAATATATCATCACGCCTTTTACCCATTACTGGGTGTGGCACTCTGCCTAAGCAGATCTCGGTAAGTGATATATTTTGTCAAAACAAATAACCACTTCATTAATCTACTTAACAAAACAGTCTACAAATATGAATTATAATTATGTAATATTTCTCAAAAATATATTTAAATTCACATCCTAAAAATATATTATCATAATTTACTAATTAATAGTTTTAACAAAATATTTAACAAACATTAAATTTGGGAAAATATGAAAATATCGTAGCTTCCTTTTAATATATAAAGGCGGTGTACACGCCAGTATTTTTCACAAGATGATAAAACTTGTGTGTGCTAAACACAACAGTGTGACGTCATTTCATAATATTTGATTAAATACTATAAATAGAATTGTTTTTTATTCTGTCATAAATTATGAATGCATATAGTAGTTTTAACAAATCACATGAACAAAATTAAATTCTGGTCAACATGATTCAAATGTTCAAATAATTTTAATATAATTTTACGTGCAAATTAAAAGCAACTATGTTATAATAATAATAATAGTTTATTTAACCTGACCAAAATACAGATACAAATCCAATTACATCTTGACCAGTTTGATAATTAACTACAAATTTAAAATACATGTTTTTAAGTTATGCAGATCTGCGTTATTTACATTAAATATATTAACATTGCATCTTTTAATAAACTTGTTAACAATATCTAAACAATTTATTAGAGGAGAACTTGAACGTTTATCAATATTAAATGTTCTCTCTCTAGCACGAAGTTTTATATATGGTACAACAAAATTTATATCACATAGAATTTCAGGTACATTTAGTTTATAATTAACAACATTTATAATAAATATAACAGAAATTAGTTCTCTTCTTTTACAGAGGTTTTGTACATTGAACTCATTCATTTGATTGACGTAAGATATTCTGAATGGGTATAGATTATGTTTCCTGACATACAAACTCCTGAGAAATCTCTTCTGTACTTTTTCTATTTTGTCTATACTGTTTAGTGACGATGGATTCCATACAATTGCTGCGTATTCTAATTTAGAGCGAATCAGTGAGTTGAATAACAATATTGCTGTATGAGCGTTAAAATTTGCACTAGATCTCAATGCTTATGCTTATATATAAAACTTTTCACTCTGGTAAAAATAATGATTGTCTAATATATTTAGTTTTATTGTACATCAAATTGAATAATGTAAATAATTTGACAAAAAAGATTGACGTAAGCATTAACAATAAATATATCATCACGCCTTTTACCTATTACTGAGTGTGGCACTCTGCCGAAGCAGATCTCGGTAAGTGATATATTTCTTCTCGTGAAATGCGGTTACCACCGGTCAAATCACGGCCCCCAAAGATGTTAGAGATGGAGGAGCCACAGGCCGACTCGATACCACTGAGCCTCCTATCCCATTAAGTATTTTATTTATATCACACAAACTACAGGATATGTCCTATTTACAAGTTTGTGAGGTACAATTACATTAATTACCTATTACATAAATCAGCATGAAGTAGTACATTTCGTAGCATAGAAATATTACAGTTAAAAAATCAATTTGAAATGAATGTTGAGACTATACAAATATATAATTCGATACAAAGGTGATAACATACAGTATTAAACATAGTTTAAATTTAAAGTGTAAAGTCAAATGCCGTTTCTATTTCACTTTATTTTGTTCTATCTTCTGTAAACAAATAAAAGTTGTTACGAAGGTACTATACATCCAAGTATACGAGCATATGAAAAATAATAAAACAGTATTATAGTATATAATTTAGTATGAAATAGGTAACTATTTTGAATGATCTCTCATAAAATTTTATTGAAATGTTTGTTGCGTTTTGATGGTATTAAATTACATCTTTCTGTTTACAGTTACTCCATAACAATTTTATAGAATATTTTACAGTGTTTTGTATCTATTTTAATTTGGTAATAATACAATAACAATAGCTACAAAACACCCACAAAAATTAATTAAACATTAGATGAAAAACAATTCAGAATAGATATTTACATGAATATAAAAAGATTTATGTCCCGCGTGATGGTCGCGCGGGTTGAGGGCCTGACTCGCAACCATAAGGTCGTGGGTTCGGGTCCCGCCCGTGGCGACCATACAAAGGACATATCGGCATATGACCTTAGTAGTTGGTCCGAAATATAAATAAAAAAAAAAAGAAGATTTATATCACATTTATTACCTGTATGCAGTTTGTAACTGCATATTAAAATAAATGAATAATTTACTGGGTGTGGAATTCTGCAGTTGCATATCTCAGAAAGTGATATATTCAAGCGCGTGAAGTGAGGTTGCCAGCCGTCAAGTTACGGCCTTTAAAGCTGTTAGTGGAGAGGAAGTCACAGGGGTAGTTTTAATGTGGTGAAAATTGTTTGTCGGCTGTAGGAATCAAACCCGGGTTATCAACACACCGACTCGATACCACTAATCCAGTGATTCTCAACCACTGTCCGCGGCATTTTTGTGTGCCGCTAAATTCTTAAAGTGTGCCGCCAAATTTTAGAAATGTATGAGTTTAAATTAATGAAAGGTACTTATTTATTTATATATATATATATATATATATATATATATATATATGATTTTGTTAAAATTAATATAATTTAAATAGAAAATGTACAAATTATTTTAATTTACCCCATGATAGCCAAAAAAGCTATAAAAATATTATTATAATTTCCAACATCTTGTTTGCGTGAATTTGGATTTACAGTATTAACCAACATAAAAACTAGAGATGGGCGAATATCAAATTTCTCGAATTCGAATATCGAATACGAATATTAATCAGATCTCGAATATTCGAATACTCCTAAAAGTTAATTTAATAATTATTTTATTATGTCCTTTTCATTATTTGAATGAAATTCTTAAGATAAAATGAAAAAGACGAAAACTTCAAATATAAGGTGAAACGTACGAAAACAAATTTGAAATATGGTCTTCATGGCTTTGAAACAAAATATCTTTGTTATTAAGAAAGTGGGAGCCTTAAGCTATAGCTTGGGTAGCTTATACGTACATCCTGCACTGAATATATATGTAAAACACACCAAAAATATCGAATTAAAATCATAATTCAAACTATATGAAAATAAAATTTAATGTCATAATTGTATATGTATTTTGTTTTTTTTTGTTTTTCAAACGGATACATTTATTAAGAATTTTGTTAGGAGATTGAAATATTGGTCCAGTGGAGTATAAAAGTGGATGTGTTTTCAGTTGAGATGGCATGGTTATGTGGAATGTATGTCGAATGAAAGTATGGCCAATTTATTGAATTATTACCACACATATTATGGCCGTTTTATAACCATGGTATAAATAAAAATAAATAAAAATTAGTCGTGAGTTATTTACAGATTTGATACATTAACTAATGTCATCTAGTGATTTTTATTTCAGTTAAATGAAAGTAACCATGTCAAGTTACAAAAACAACTTTAAAATATTTGACAAATAAAACAACCTTAAAATATTTGAAGTTTAAGTTACAAGATGAAATATATTTACTGAAATTGTGTACTGTATTTATACATTCAATATTATTATGTTAGATTAGCTTATGTTAGTTACGACAAATCTAGTCAGAGGTGCTAGTTTACATACCTGCTCTGTAATTTTGAGACTAAGAATTTTAATGACATATGAAATGGCCATAACAAACGTCAACGCAATTCAATGAAGTTGGCCATGATGAAAGACTGGTTAAACAATTGTATGTTTACCACAGCAAATAAATAAATAAAAAATTGTTTCTTTTCCAAGTTATTATTAAATGTAACATTTCACCTCATTCAAAACAAATTCTATGAAGAAGAATTCACAGAAAGACAAACAAAAGATCTTGCTCGTATAAAACAATCTTATATATTTTGAACTTTGCCACATTTTCATATTGAAACTACAGAGTGTAAAAGATAGTGTAGAAATGTAAATTAATTTGTTGTTTGGCACGGTACAGTGTAATACGACGGTACGATGGAACAGCAACGGTAGGCAAGCAGAGTAAGTTTATAACCTGGAGCACTTTGTGTTCGAGTTCCAGCGACGTGTCTCCCACACGCCCGAGGTCTACGATGATTTTACGATGTCAAGAACAAGACACTCGTGATGCGATGGGTCTTGTCTAAACAACGTACGATGGATGGTGCACATTTTTAAAAGATTGAAATTATATTTTAATAAATTATCCCGGTTTCTTTTTAAAACTACCTATTTTTAAATATTGGTTCCATTTAAAAAACTTTATATCATGTGCTGCAAACTTTTATTATTTGAAACTTTTCCCGATACATAACAGTTTAGAAATTCAATTATCTAGTGACCTATGAAAAGTTTGAAGCAAGATCTACAAGTGTGAATCAAAAGTTCCATTTAACCGAACTCGAAGATATTGTAATTTAGAAGTTAGCAGTAGTTATCCATTGAAATTTAAACACATCTATTTACTTACTTAATAAACATTAAAATTTATTTTATTTAATTAAAGTTGTGTAACAGTTTTAAAAGTTTACTAGTTTTTGCTGTATCAGTTCAGTGGCACAAACAAAATTTTGCTTCAAGAATGTGCTATTGTTTTAGCAAAATTTTGTTTCATAATTAAGAACATTAAGTATTATTTATTTATTTGTGTTACACTGTACAACAGGACCTTAATCTCAATTACAGTACAGGATCTGGGCTCACTGAGCCGCAGTGTGATAAATCATATAATATTTAGCTTAAGTGCGATTCGAACTCGAGATCTCCGGATTCGAATTCCGTAATGCTATCCACACCACCGTACTGGGTGAGGTATACGGGGTTAAAATAAGTTCCATAAGTTGTGAAACACTCTGTAAAATGTAATTTTTGTATATGCATTTTTTGTTTCTTAGATGGTGAAATTTGTTAGAAGATTGAAATATCGGACCTCAGGAGAATGAATATAAGAGCGAATGTGTTTTTAGTTGAGATGGTTTGGTAACGTGGAATGTATGTCGAATAAAAATCTAGTAAAACATGTGTATGTTTAACAGATTAAATAAATAAATAAAAATTTGTTGAACTTTTTGATCTTTTTGCGTAAATACAATTGTCACCATTCAACATTATTTGACAATCTGAAGTTAAATAAAAATTGTATTTATAATTTCAAAAACATGTGCAATAAACATTGTTTTACATTTTGGTTATAAACAACATTAACAACATAATATTGAGTTAAATCCAGCACTCGTCTTTAGCTTAAAGATCGTTTCTCTTATTAATGTGTCGTTGCACATATCTTTCTTTACATTATTATTTTAAGGAGAAGATTCTTTACTTAGCACGAGCTTAAATGGGAACCTCCATTTTTTAATTAAACGCCTAAAACGATTCTAGCGCCAACTATTAGGAATAGAAAAAGTTCCCGGTGTAAGTACTATGTAATTTTTGGGGGTTCCAATTTAAGATTACAAGGTTTTCTCCCTTCCCCACCCCCAGGAGTTCGGAGGTGGATGGATTTTAATAGAATCGGATGTCCTCCTCCGAATCATCATACTTTGATCCGATGCATATTTCTCAATTTATTCGTGATTGTACATTTAATTGAGACAATTCTGCATTACTTTATTTTTATTACGTTACACTTTAGAATTAAGTGTCATTAATGTAAACATGTATAAGAGGATTAAATTAAATATAGAATTACCTTGAAAGTTGAAAACTATAACAGTATCTAAACAAGATTCAAGATCTTATTTCTAAAATTACATTCAATCAGAAATTGTGCTTCTAAAATAAAATGAAAGACATGATTGTGTTACCGAGCACAACAGAACAGACATGTTTACAATCTCCCAACGCAACAGGTTTAAAGTTATATGAGTGAAGAAACTCTTTCTACGTTTCATGTTCTTTACAGCGGATTCCTTGTGAACTACACAAAGGAAGAATCTAATTTATCACTGGCTTTATACCAAAATATCTAATACTACTAAATATTTATTACACTGTGTTTCACACTATGAAAGATAAGCTTCATTTCAAATGTTATGTAATATATTATACTAAAATATTTTTGATATTACTGACATATCAATAATAGAGTTGTTACCTCTCCGGGTATATTGTATCTGTGGGCCTTGGGTTATTGTTGAAAATTGTACAGTACAGTTGTTTTTATAAATAAACATATATTATATTAGTTTTATTAGTTTTGCAGAAACTTGGTCATATATCCTTTCCCTCCCCGATACACAATCTTCGGGTTACTATCTCTAGGAAGGTGTAACCATAATCAACAATAGTAAAAAGTCAATTCTTAAAATTACATGAAATTATGTGTATTTATTGAATTTATTTTACTGGTCTTGGGATACTTTGAACTGTAGTATGGAAATGCGAGTAAATCGGAAACGATACTGCGGTAACGTAATTACAAATAGCAAAGTACCGGTAACGTTACGCTTTATTTGTAAATTACTTCATATGCCAGTAAACAAATATTAAATGAGATAATAAAAAAATATCGCTTTTATGTAATACAAATTGAAATTTAAGAACCCGACTTCAATTCTTACAGTCGACAACTGTTTTTCATCACGTTAAAATTACATTTATAGCTCCCCCTTTATTTATATCTTTAGAGAGGATGATTTGACGCAATTAAAATATATCACTTATCGAGATATGCTATGGTCACTGCCACAAGTAGTAATAACAAAACGGCTAATAAATTACCGGTAAGTAATTTAGTTTGAAAATAATTTGCAATTTTATATCACTTATGCCAATATTCATAAAGATTCATAAATGGTAACGTTTCATTACGGAGACAAATAAATACATATTGCTTTATACCAGCGTTTGCTAAACTGTGGTCCGAGGACATGTCGGGGTCTCCGAAGGACTATCAAGAGGTTCTCGAAACATTTGCAAGTTACTAAATGTGTTTTGTTACTATTTCTTACTGTATACAAGAATAAAATCTATGAAAATTTGACAATCATTTGTCATCTTCAAGTTGACATTTTCTGTAGAACAATCGAAAAATATCTTGGTCGCCCGTCTCCAATGGCAACGCGCGAAAAAGATATTAAATGCACGCGCTTCCAATGACTGAGAGCGAAAAAGATATTAAATTACTTTACACAAATAACTATTTCGCCTAAACCACTCCTTATTATCTTTGTTTTGGATGTAACAAAAAAAAAATTACGTAAAGAAAAGGAATATATCTTTAGGGTCCTTTATAATAATAATTATTTATACTGCTATGTACAACAGGAACTTAATCCCAATTACATTACAAAATCCGGACTTACAGAGCCGGAGTATGGTAGTTCATATATTTTTTTAGCTTGAATGTCATAACACTACCCACACCACTATAATGTAATGAATAATTTCCTACACAATAGATTTCATGGATGAACTAGAAATAAATAGATGGATATTACAGAAGGATAAATGTATGAACAATAGTTGTGTAAAAGGAATTATAAATGTGGATGATGCGAAAATAGTACCTATGTCAGAATAGAAACAATAGAATGAATAAAAATTCACTGATTTATGCAAAATCTAACTTCGATCGAGAAATAATGACAGATGAAATTTTTTGAATATAAAAACTGATCCACAATTTTCTTTCGAATTATTACTCATATCTCGAAGATAGTTCGTGATATCGAGTTGACATTGATCTCAATCGATCTTTTGTATCAAGTTACATTGCCTAAAGTAATCACATTTAAAGAATTAATTTTTCATAAAATTTGTCCCAATTTTCTTTCAAAATGATATAATAAATAAATTTTTCGGAGGGTAAGTCCAAGCTAGATCGATCAAAATCATTAGAACCGATTCCTAGAACGTTGACAGACACAAACAGACAAGACTTGCTTGGATTAGAGTATATATGATGTGTACGTTCTGCTAATATTTTTTTAAATGCTTCAATACGTATAAAAATCTGCTATGAATGATTTTCCTAGTGTTGTGTGAAATTGTATTTCCACATGAAATTGTTTTTAATGGTTATCGTTGCAATGATTTCACAATTTACAAAATAGCTGTTTAAAATTTGAATTCACGAATAAAACTGTCCCATGAGAAATATCAAATAAAAAACAGCAATTTAATTCCCAAATACAGGGCAGTTGAAAAAGTAATAAACATAAATACAAGCGGAAAGCGCGGTCTAACGATCCGTCTATCAACGCCAACGATAAATCGTCGTCATTGGCTCGAATTAAATAACGCCGCGCGCGTCAGCCAATAAAACTCGCGGATGCAAGTGAATGTGACAGGCGACACTGGAACGCAAACGCGTTTAATCATTTAAAACTATAATAATTGATTCTAAATAATTTCTAGTGACAGCGCGTCTTTTCACTGCCGTCATGGATAGTTGGTCGTGCATTGACAGCAGTCATTTATTTATGGTTTTTTGTAGTGTTGTCACCATGACGGAATCAAAGCTTTTAAATGCAAATTATATGATAATTTCATAAATCACTTTTACGTTCCCTGCAACGTTTAGCAAAAATTTGTTAAGTTATGTCTTAATCTAATGTTGCATCTGTTTATAAAGCAAGGAACTTAGAATTTATACCTAATATGTTAATCTATGTCAAGAAACCAATTTAGAATAAGTTGAATATATTAATAATTTGTTGAATTTACATGTGACATAAAAAGGTGTACCAAAATTTGTAGTAGTGTTGAAAATTTATAAGTTTATGTTTTAAAATGTCTAGATTGCTGACAGAATAATCTACAGCCACGAAAATATAATAACATTATAAATTATCAAATGTAATACCCCGAGAGCTTGAAAATTATCGGGTATTTCCCGATTGAGATAAGTTTTGCTTAAAAAATCCCGAGCGCGATTCTGAATAGCACATAGGTTACAACTGTCAGAAAAATGATTGTTTATTGCCTAGCAACCTAGCCGGGCAATTTTCAAAAAATTATCGATATAATTTAGACCTAGTTGTACCATATGATATTAAATGCCACGCTCTTATTGGTCGAAATTGGGGTTGAATAAATAATCAACAATATAAAATTTTATATAAACAAATTAGTGACAAGACAATATATAGCTCAAGTTTTTTTTTTATTATGTGATTAGAATAATAGAATATAAATTTTAGTCATTTATGTAAATTGTATTTAACAATTTAATAAATGATTTCCTGTTTACGAAAAATATTAAATGTTTTTTGTATTCACAAATCTGATTTTTATTAGGTATATAAATTTACAACTATAGCTCAACAATAGATATCGACATTTTCGAATAATTGTACATCTGATCCGATCCGACTCGACTCAATCGAAGGTCCGATCCCAAATGTGATTCGACATCCGATTCAAACCAAAAGTTGATTCAACATTCGGTCGGTCCGTGATCCGATTTGACATCCGACCCAACAAACTATTAGATCCGTACAGTTTTTTTGCTATTTATATCTAACCATGAAACATTATAGATGAAACTGAATTAATAATTTTGTTGTGAGAAACTAAAGAGATAAATTTTATCGTAACATTATACATAAATACATATAAATTTTACTTATTATTATCGTTTCTATATAGAGTGTGGAATTGGAGTTTATATTGGCTCTGGATCCGATTTGAGAGAGTTCAAATTCTGTTCCGATTGGATATCATTCAGATCGGGTCGGATTCAGATATCGGATACTTTTTCTGACTACTACAGGTACTATTTGTTCTAAAAGTTGTATAACGATAAAAGTGGTAATTACAGCTGAAGCGAAATTATATTTATATATATATATATATATATATATATATATACAGGATGTTCATATTAAGTGGTACACTATTGTTATTTCGGGAACTATAAGAGATACGAAGTTAAATAAATTAGCAAACAATTACTATTAAAACGAGCAAAACAAGAATTTTTTAGATCAGTGGTTCTCAAAATACAGTATTTTTTCTGAGTTCAACGATACTCATATGCAATAAGTACCTTAATATTATAAAATATTTGAGATAAATGCAAAATTAAAAATGTAGCATTTTTATTTAAATATGCCTATGCAATGAGTGCCATGGAAGAAAACAAATAAAGTATTCATTTTGATTTTATAATATAGAAATACAGTTGAAAAGTTTCACAAATAATAATAAAAATTGTTTTATTCATTTGTTTTCAACCATGGTACTCTTTACATTTTTAATTTTGCATTTTTCTTAAATATTTTGTAATATTAGGGTATTACATATGGATATCGTTGATTGCCATTTAAAATAAGAAAGATGCACCTCGTATTTTGAGAACCACTGATCTAAAAAAATCTTGTTTTGCTCGTTTTAATAGTCTTATAATATAGAAATTGTTTTAACCAACTTCGTATCTGTTATAGTTCTCGAAATAGCAATAATGTATCACCTAAAATGAACACCTTGTATATATGTAAATGTATTTTAATAATTTTGCAGTGCATGACAGAAAACTGACAGTATTTATTTTTTTTAGTAGATCAATATCAATATCATAAATAAATATCAAACTTACCGTATGCTGAGATAGAATGACAGACACCCGATCTTTTAGATAAGCAAAAGTTATTAGATCAAAAGACAGTATAAAATCATGTACAAATTATGTTACTTGTAATTTATTAACACGATATTATTTACTAATACGATAGATGATGTATCTATAATTCGATCTTAACACCGATAAGCGGGTTCTTAACCATCTCATTAACGAAATGATATAAAAGTCAGTTACTTTAGTCATGCTTCTGTATTAACCGGTAATGTGCATTAATTTATATTAAATATATTTTATCTGTGCGCTGTTCAGAAAATAATATGTTACCATAAGCGGAAATAACACAGACTGCATAAATTCAATTCTGTTTGGTTGAATTGTAATTTAATTTTACACCTGACGTATTTTGGAAACGCTGCAATAGGCCATAACTAATAATTCTACAACTATCATATCATCTACTTATATATTCTTTGACAGATACACATAATTAGATTTTTAATAAACCTAAAACTAACATAAGATAAATAAATCTAAACAAATATATCATCACGTCTTTTACCCATTACTGGGTGTGACACTTTCCCGTAGTAGATCTCGGTGAATAATACATTTTTTAACATTTCAAATCACGGTCCTCGAAGAGTCTAAGATGTTCGTGAAGGGGGAGCCACAGGGGTAGTTTTACTGTGGTGAAAATTGTTTGTCGGCTGTAGGAATCAAACTTGGGTTCTCAAATCCACTAGCCGATTTGATACCACTGACCCACCTATCAACTTTTTTGTATCTTAAAATATGCTTTGTAGTTGTTCTTGTTTTCTATAATCACTAAAATGTCAAATTAAAAATGTTGGTAAAATGTGTTCATAATATCTGAAGGCTTCAAGAAGAAATAAAACAAATTGCATTAAATGCAATGGAATTAATTAATTAATTAGGTATAATAATTATCTTTTGACATTGACAGGACTATATTCTTATGCCAGTGCAATAAAGTGTTATTTTATTAATACTCAACAAAGTAATAAATCAAATAATTATGAAGGTTTTTACTAATAACCGGTACATCAATTACTTTTAAAGTATATAATATTTATTCATTCAAATGACAGTCGAATTTTTCACAGAAATGTTATATTTGCTACAAAATAAATAAAATTGATTCGAATTTGTTAATTTAAATACATTTCCTATGGCAATAAATGTATTTTCTCCTTTATAAAACTTAAAATAAATAAATATATCATCACGCCTTTTACCCATTACTGGATCTGGCACTCTGCCGAAGCAGATCTCGGTAAGTGAAGTGCGGTTACCAGCCGTTAAATCACGGCCCCCAAAGATGTTAGTAATACAGTATTTTAGTGTTCTCATCGCAATACTACCTAATATAGCTCACTAAATACCAGTCATGGAATTTCAAGATGTAAAAACATTTAATTTACAATAATATCTATTAACAACAATTTGATTGTACTTTACAGAATTTATTTATATTAGCAGTCACCAAAATGGCACTGAAAAACTATAAAAAGTCTAAACCATTTCAAACACATATAAATACAAAGAGCGAAGTTTGTATTCCCGCCTATAAAAACAGTTTTTTCACAACTGTGGGATCAGTGTCGAAGCACGAGCAACACGGTGATCGAAATGAACAGGATCAGTTGTTGTCGTGTGGAGCCACCCGTTCACACGTTCATTGTGAATGTAATCCAGTCTTCATTGCAGTAATGAAGCTATGTTGCGGACTGCGATACAATGGACGATATAAAAAGCGATCAAACTATTTTTGCGCTGATAAATTAACATTTTGATATATTGTTCACATCGTATGTTGTGATAAAGGTTGGTGCAGATTTAAATTATGCTATATATAAACTAAATCTACTTGAACAAGACCAGGCCCGACGAGACGGGAGGGTAGGGGGGTTAAATACCCAGGGCCCGTGGAATTCAAAGGGCCCGGATGTGATGCTATTTTATAAATTGCTTTTAATTTTCTACTATTTCACCAATTTTTTATATTCTTTACTAAAACATGTATAACGAAATGTCTGATACACGTTTTCAACAATTTATTACATTGTATAAAGTACTAAATGACGAAATGCTTGATCAAGGGCCCCAGTTGCAAATTTTAAATAAATTTATACGCTATTCAAAGGTACATTATTACATTGTTGCATTTTTGTTTCTTATATTACTACATTGTATACAACACACATAGGTAAAGGCTCTATACATTTGTGCGTAGTGCTGTTTTGGTATCCCCTGCATTTATCGAATATGCAAGAAGATATTAGATAGTCATACAGTGAGTATACAATACACATCGCTGCACCAATTAACTCAGAATTTTGTATTTAATTTTATTTATATTGTTATAACATTATTTAGATATTAATAATTCTTATTGTTGTCATACATATATTTATAAATATATTTTTTTGTATCTTATATTTAATTAATAAATATTCAAAGTTAAAGGGGCCCCGATTTTCTTTTCCCGGGGCCCGCTTTTCCTCTCGGCGCCTCTGAACAAGACAAATACAAATTATTATTCTAGACTAAATTAGAGATACATAATTTTTTCATGTCACTCTTCAGTCTTCAACACAATGCAAGTTAGCACTTCTACAAAGAACTATTGATCAATTGAATATCAGTTTGAAATTTAAAACTGAAATATTCAATAAATAAAATAAATAAATAAATATATCATCACGCCTTTTACCCATTACTGGGTGTGTCACTCTTCCGAAGCAGATCTCGGTAAGTGATATATTTTTTCGCGTGAAGTGCGGTTACCAGCCATAAAATCACGGCCCCCAAAGACGTTAGTAGTGGAGGAGTCACAGGGGTAGATTTTTAATTTGGTGAAAATTGTTTGTCGGCAGTGGGGATCGAACCAGCGTTCTTAAGATCCACAGGCCGACTCGATACCACTGAGCCACCTACCCCATGAAATATTCAATGATTTCTAAAATTATAAACTTAGTAATGGATACTATTCATATTTCGATTGCTTTATAGCATTTAAATAACATTTCACTGCCTGTAAAGATATTAATCAAAATAATATTTTATATCAGATGCAACCAATAACTTTGTTTTAAATTACTTTCTAACAAGGAGACGCGTGGTACTACTTGTCAGACCCCACTGGCAATTTAAATGTTAATAATTTTTACAGTATTAATTATTTTTTGTTAACATTTATTCTATTCTACAAACACATGATTGTAACTCTGCACAAGGATTTTTGTGAACATAACATTTCCAATTGAGTAAAAAAATCATTATAATTTGGGTGTGTGTCCAAGATTTAAATATTAAAATAAAAATTTGTAGTACACTTATACTTTCCCGAGTTTCCTATGAATTCTCTTTTTGTAAATGATTTGGTTTGTGTATATTGTGGTTCAGTCATTCTTATATAATTGACATAGTAAGCTCTAGTAAACGTACACTAACAGACGGATAACTGGAGCAAATGATTTATAATAACTATTATGTTCATATATAAATAATAATTTTCTCAATAAATTGTATAAATTACATTGAATTTAAATTTAAATAATGAATTATAATATTTAAATATGAACTATTTGTTATAAGTCAAATTAAATAATGCTAGCATATATATATATATATATATATATATATATATATATATATATATATATATATATATATATATATTTGCGGTGGCAAAACGCCGCTTCGTTCGAAGCTCTCTAGATCCTTTTTAACGGGGGGATCATCCCTTTTTTCTTCTTTTATTTTATCTGCTCACTTATGCTCCTCCATAATTCTCTATTTCCTGCCTTTTCTTTCCAATTTTGAACTCTTGCAATTTTCAAGTCCTCTGTCACTTCCTTCATCCACGTAGTCTTTCTCTCCTTCTTCTTCCAGGATCCTATTCTAATATACTATGGATCTTCACCAGCCCTCCATGTATGTCCTAGCCATTTTACTCTCTGCTGTTTGATCTTGCTTAATATGTCCTCTCCATCCATTTCTTTTAGTATTTCGCTGTTCATTTTTCGTCTGTATTCATCTTCATTGATTTTGACTGGTCCCAATATAGTTCTTAATATTTTTTTTTCTATTATTCTCATTTGTTCTTCCTCTTTTTTTGTCATTGTTAGTGTCTCTGCGTCATACATCAGTAGAGGTCTTATCATTGTTTTGTATATTTTCATATTTTCATTCAAATATAATTTTTTAATAATTGTATACAAATTTTTCTATAAATATATATATTATTAATTAAGATTAAAATTATTTTAATAATTAAAATATATTATAGTATTCATTTATGGCATATACAAGCTCAATAAATACCAATAAAGCTATTGAACCCTCGAAGGCCTCAAGCGAGCACATTCACGCAACTATTTAAATCAAAATTGCCATGAAACTACTAACAAACAAAAAAAAAACAATGACAGGTGTAACCTGTCAAATAATTTGAACAATTAAACGTTAACGTTTCGAAATTAAACAGACATGAAAAAATGGAATTGGCACAGTTTTAATTGTAGTTTCACAACAGTGTACCGTAAATTTATTAATGATTAGACCTAAAATTTTTGCTTTTATTTTAGATTAAAATTCGACTGTTATTTCCGTACCAACAAAATTCTTTAAATACATCTGGATCATTGAAAATAAACTTTAATTTTTAAAATAAATACTTCTTTGCCAAAGGACATTTTTAGAAACTGTAGTGCAACATGGCATTAGATAAAATTATTGGCTGGTAGCACAAGCTTTGTTTTTTGATGTTTTGAAAGCTAGGTTTTAATATGTTAGGGATAGATAAAACACCCAAACACGCTGCTGATAAAACAGGTAAAAACAGAGCTTATGTTACCAGCCAATACGTATAGAAAACTTAGTTACTACAAGTTTTCCTTTTGAGACGCAATGTACTTTATATAATGCTAAAAAGTGAAGTTGATTACTATAAATACTATCGTAGCAGTCCATAATTTGTCTAAAACAGCAATCTTCCACATTCATTTCTCTCGGTATGCCGTAATTTCATACGAAAGTGTAAACAATTAATATTCCTCTCACAACTCCGAATCAAAAGAACAAACTCTGCAATGCACGTCACGTATTTCCATTAACCATTAAAACATTCTCATAAGACACGTTATGATCCCTCATATCGAGGAACGGAACAGTGAAAGCCATCGGATTGTTTACTCTCCATCAGGCAAATACCAGATCGCAGTGGGCTTCCAGCTTCCAAGCTTCCTCATAGATGTCCGCTGTTGACATAACAGTTGGGATGCGTAAATACCTGCGTGCTGCGTGCTAGGGAAACTGTGCGTGAGAGTGTGAGTGTTGGGTGAGTGCTCCTGATGTAGTGATGATGCTTTTGTTTGTGTGTACATAAGCTAAAGATTACGGTGATCTGTAAGTGCTTGTTAACTACGGTTAACTTTGTGACTCTGTTTGGAAAAGGGCTTGGTTGCTTATGCTAACGGACTTGATACATCAACGACTTTTTATTTTGTTTGTTTTCATTAATTAAGTGCTGTTTTCCCAAAATAATTATCTAATTTATGTTATGTAACTTGTACACTATGGACTGAATTCAGCACTCTTCTCAAACTATTGATGCTTCTTTCAAATTAACAAATTAAAGATAATCGTAAACAATAACAAATTAACAAGAAAAAGGATAAACCTGCAGGAGAGCTACTTCACTTTGTGAAAAAGTTTCCTCTCAGCGAGTAGAATATAGGAAAAATACTAACAATTGGCGGTCGAAATTATTTGACCTTGAAATCGAAAAAAAAACACCAATAACCATGCCTAACTTAGTACAGAACGCATTTTTATGGTAAAAAGAAATCAACGTAAAGTAAAAGTGATAAACTGTGTAAAAAACACCCCCCCCCCACACACACACACACACACACATTCATACACATACACGCAAACGCACCATAAAAATGCGTTCTGTACTAGGTTAGGCATGGTTATTGGTGTTTTTTTCGATTTCACCGCCAATTGTTAGTATTTTTCCTATATTCTGCTCGCTGAGAGGAAACTTTTCACAAATTTTCAGCGAAATCAAAGGTGAAGTAGCTCTCCTGCAGGTTTACCAGAAAAAGATAAAACTTTATTGGTTACTAGATACCGTCTATAAACTAAATGCGAATGCTGAATAATTAGTTCAATTGTAAAATTGAGAATAAAATAAAAATAAATATATCATGTCTTTTACTTGATACACAGTGCAACTCTGCAATAGCAGATTTTGGTAAGTGATATATTTATGCACATACAGTGCGGTTACCAGCCGTCAAATCACGGTCCTCAAAGATGTTAGAGAATGGAGAGCCACAGAGATAGTTAAATATAGAATTGCAATTGTAAAATTGAGGCAAGTATACAGGATGGTTCTGAAACACCTAATCAGTTTTTCTGGTTAACTAATAACTAGAGACAAAAGAGATACGTATAATTATACAGTAAGAAGGAGAACTAGTGATTACCTAAATTTCGCCATTTTAAGAATAAATTATTGTAACAATTATAATGCACTATTTTTATTTAGAAAATAAATTAAACACTTAATAAAAGACATTACAAAGAAATATTTTAAGTAGTAAGGAATCATTTAAATAAAATTTTAAATAACATTATTATGAATTATATTCTATGATTACTACTTTATTATCCATACATATTTTCTGTAAGTATAAAATTAAGTATTCAATATATTTCAATGTTTATATATACTTTATTCCGAAATTGATATGATTAATTGATCACTCAAATAATAAGGTAAAACGAAACTGATTAACAGTCAATGATAGTACTCTAGTCTCATCTGGAATTTGACCTCAATATTCAATTATAGTCTCGTCTTGACTTTTAGAAAAAGCCGAGATGAGTCTGAGACTGATCTCAAGTCTCGCAGCATCACTAAGGAGGACATAATTTAATGTTAGGTGAAACAAAATGGGATACGGGGGAATTAAAGTATTCATTTTTCAATGACATATCATTTTTATATCCCCAAAAATTAGTATTGAAGTAAAAAAGTTCAAAACACATTCACATATCTAATACTAAAAATTTATTTTTAGAAAGACTATGAAATAAAACTGACATTGAGAAAAAAAGTAGTTCTTACAATGGCAAAAGTATTATTGATATCTATCAAATTTTCGAATACACAATTATTTCTTATTATGAAGTTTGAAGCATTTCAATTGATATGCTAAGTCTTTCTTAGTAGACGGAACTGACATTTATAGGGCTACGATATATTTGACAACCTTGAGTAAAAAAACTATTAGCTATTTTACAAATAAAGACTTTTATAAACTAGCCTGGAATTGTTATGAGGCTCGTTCTGCTTGCAGTTTTCACAATCAAACTTAACTAACATCCAGCATTCCTACTCAAGTAGAATATTATTTTTATATAAAATTCTAGATTGGAATGACAAATATAAAGTAAAATAAGAATAGTTGAAATTTGCGTACAGCAAGGTAGAAGAAATTAAAATGAAATTTTGAAAGCGTTATATTTATGAATACAAAGTGGTGTAGACAGGATTATAGTCTTGAGTGTAGGTACGTAAACAATCGATGATGTATCAGTTTCTCATTTGGCGAGCGAGTGTAATCTCTTACGCATCCATTGACGATTATCTCAAGCGATTTGTAAAGCGGTAAAGTAAATTGGAGTTTTTAAAGAGTTTTCTGAAACTGATTATAAACTTGCTACATTCAGCGGACGATTAAAAAAGCGTAATTATATTTTTTTCACTCGAAATACCACAGGCACGACGTTGATGATAATTATTATTTACTTTGGCGTTGACCAGATCGATACGAGGTAAAAAATTTCACGTTGATCGAAATGATTTAATATGTTTGATGTAGAAATTGAGTGTTTTGTGCGGGGCTCAGGAAAAAAGAGATGGAAAATTAGTAGTGTGCCTTGATAGCGCGATTTATTTAATCGAGCATCAGGCGGACTCTTTAGGGTGACCCGCAACGGGCGCTATTATTAAATTTAATAGCCTGCTTCTAAAGCTTCGTACGTCGAGAAAAATATACGATCAAATACAATCAGTTTTGTTTTATTTGTAAACTACCTCTTACTTCGTTCATTTGTAAAAGTTTTTATTTAAGTGTAATTCTTTAGCAAAACATACTTATTTGTAATTATTTTTCAATTTTATATTCATTATACTAATAATTATTTATGTAATAAGTGTATAATATACATTTTCTACAATCGCAAAGAAAGACAACAACAAAATGTAAAGTTTTATGAATTATTTTAAAAGTAAGGGAAGTTACAACGACAGATGCCTGAAGCTAATTTCACCCCGTGCTTAATGTCTTAAGCCGTGACTAAAACGATTGTAGCCACGGCTTGTCAACATGTAATTATGAAGTTATTTAACGAAATCAGTGGGTTAAATGACATTTTAATCATGGAAGTAGAAAAAGTACGATTATGTACGAGTTGCATACATACTCGTAGCTTTATATTGAACTTCCTTGCAGTTAATTTATTAAAATATGTAAAAGTGAAAGACTAATGCTCGTTTATAAAAATGAAACTTAAATTTTAAGTTTGACATAAATTGATAATATAGTATCAAATGTTTGACATCAATGAAAACTTCTTCATATGACATTTTATTTGAATTAGCTTATTTATCTAATGGCTGGTTTTATAAACGACAAATGAATCATATCTTTTCATTTAAATGACAGTCGAATGTTATATTATGTGTCATAAAATAAATAAAATTGATTCGAATATATTAATTTAAATACATTTAATATGGAAGTAAATTTATTCTGTCCTTTATACAGTCAGATATAAAATTAAAGTTTCGTTGGTGCGAGAGCATTGGTTGTAAATATCTCAAAGTATGCTTCATTGTTGCTTTTTTAAATAATATTATTTATAATAACTAACCTCTCTAATTTGTCAAAAAGTTGACAATTTATTTCGTAATGTTCTGAAGATGCAAAAAAAAAATGTTGCATTAAAAGAAAATAAATAAATAAACTAGATATAATAATTTTAAAGTTAAATTTATGACAGAAAAATACCGGTGACGCCTGGATTTGAACCAGGCATCCTCTGTTTGCCGGACAGAGATGCTATCCGCTACACCACGTCACCTAGCTAGGAAATCTGGCGTCAACCGAATTCTTCTGTCAGTGTGTAACGCAGCATTGATCCCAAGACTCCTATATGATATGTATTGACAACGGATGTCATCTGCAACGACATATCGTCTGATTTAAACAAATCATTCCACGAAGTATTTTTTTGTCATATGACATTATTTTGACTCTCATTTCCTGACATTGACAGGAGTTTAATTTTGCTTATTTATTGTATTAGTCCAATAAAGTACTATTTTATGGATACGAAATATTGTAATAAATCACATAGTTATGGCGCAGTCAAACATAAACATATTTAAGAAATACTTTGTAAAGAAATGAACATACATACATACCAGAGCTGGGAACTACTTAAAGTAAAAATACTGGAAGTAGTACTTTAAGTATATCACATACTTAAAATACTTTTTAAAATTAGTATTAAATACTGTACTTAAAGTACTTTTTTTCATGCAAAAGTACTTTAAATACTTTCATGTACTTAAAGTACAAAAAAGTATTTAAAGTAATTAAAATACTTAAAATACTAAATACTTTTCTCATGCGCATAACTGTAAACTGATGCGTATTTCGACAGTTCGAGTCATCAAGGGGGGAGCTTGTACAGGATTAAACAAGTAGTACTTTGTTGCGTTCGCTGTTAGCTAGTGTCTATATTGTTACAGTCTACAGTGTGCAGTTTTATGTGTAGGCGTTCACAATTATTAAAGAAAAATCAAGAAAGGTTAGTAACTATTTTGCTATTTGATATTTGTTATATTAAATATATATATATATATATATATATATATATATATATATATATATATATATATATATATATATATATATATATATATATATATATATATATATATATATATATTCAAACAGTGAAAACATTACAGATTATTTAGCATTTATTTTGTATGTACTCGTAGGTAAACATTTTAATAAAATCATGATATAAATATTGCAATGAACTGAATTAGATTTTTGATCTAAAGTTTTGCTTTAATGCTTTTACAGTCTAGTACCTAATAATTGTTAAAAGAGATATGATTAAAATTAATTAAATAATTTTGTATTTAATTTGTCATATAATACACCACTGACGTCATCAGCACCCGTGGAAAGACTATTTTCTTTTGCGACCATAATTAACGCACCACGACGCCATGCATTAAGTGATGAACATTTTGAACAACTAGTACTGCTTAAAGCTAATTCATTGAATAACAATTCATAGTAAATGATTATGAATTTCGCAGGTACCTTACCTAACTTACTACTAAAGGAAAAAAACCTTGTTTATTTTTGCTATTATTTTTACTTAGCACTTACGTATATTAGTGTATTGTTTAAAGTTATTACGTACCTCATATCTCTTTATAGTTTAATATTGCAATATAAATATGTATGTATATTTGTATGAAAAAATAAAATAATATAATTATATTTATTATTAAAATAAACAAAAATCCGTCTGTTTTGGTTGCTAAACTCCTTACTTCTTTTTAGTTCAAATATCTTCCATAATATTACCAATATTGTTTTTAAATTGAATTCTGTAATAAAATAACCTAATTGTTAATTTTACTTAGTATTTAGTACTGTAAGTACATTTGAACGCAAAAAAGTATTTTAAGTAATACTGGTACTTAGTATTTCAAATACTTTTTTAGAAGTATTTAGTATTTAGTATTTAAATACTTTTTTTGAGTACTGGTCCCAGCTCTGATACATACATAACATCACGCTATATCTCATTAAATGGGACAGCACGAACTCCTGAAACATTCATAGAGCATCCACTAAAAGATTCATAAAAAAATCAGTTCAGGTCAACATTCTCATCCTGACATACGATACTCGTTTCGACCACATTAACACTTCCTCCATACGAATTGAATACCTGTCAATTTTTTCCCACAGTCATTCTATGTTGTGTAAAGTTTCATTATTTGTTGATTTATTAAAATGGTTGAAAGAAATTTTAAATAGTTAAAAGTATGTACTCGTCTCGTATGTATCAGTAACAAGCACATTTCTGAGAATATTTCTATTGGTAATATTAGCAACAATTGAGCGATGAAAATTAATTTAATAAAAACAGTTTGTGTGGCATGCATAATTATGCATAATTTGCGGAAGAATTATTTACAGTGAATATTTCCTTGACTTATTTTACGCAGAAAACAAGTTTCCTATATAATTTATAGTAATTAAAATTAAAAGAGTAACATAACTAAAGTATTAAATAAAGAAATTGGTATGTCTAGGTAGAAGTCACACTTGATATACATACATACACTTTCTTCTTGTGGATACTACTAAAATGTTGTAGTACAATCTATAAAAAAATATTTGCAATTCATGGTTTCAGTCTATAAATAGTATAGAAACAATAAGATGAATATATTGAATAACTTTTTTGACTTTTTTATATCATAATTTTTATTCATATATCTAACCCATCGATTCTGGAGATGAGCTTATTCGTATGTGATCAGTATAGTGTAGGATCGGATTTAGACTTGGTAAGGCCCTAAGCTATTTAAGATATAGGGTCCAGATATTCTATGTCAGTGCTAAATATTACACTTGCTCACTCGGGCAATTTTTTTAAGGGATCCCCAAAGAAAGCACAGTAAACGAATGAAAAATGTGCCATCTGCGCTTATTTTTAAAATAAATTTTACACAATTGCAGTTAGACACTATATGCAAGAATAGAAACCGAATTAAAAGATAAGAAAAGATCTTTGGGATATTGAATTTTTTTTAATATTACACGCTTTTGGCAAAAGAATATTAATTTCTACTTCGTGGGCGATAGTCTTGTTTATTGGCGTGCTCGAATGACTTTTTTTTGTCGCGACCTGGCGATCTCTACTAAAAGAGACATTTAACGCGAAACAACAAAACATTTCACGTACTTAATACAAAAATAACTAATTTTCTAGCTTACAAATAAGCTTTCAAGCTTATATGGCTACTTCCATCACTGATTTAAGTAAATTTCAATTGATGAAATAAAATCCTTCCCTAAATACGAGTATGAAGCTTGGATTAGAATCTAGTAGAATAGCTTAATATATATATATATATATATATAAGTTTTTGTTGATGCAAATGAGCGAAAAGAAATTAGCTTAAATTTAAATATTTTCTGTATGTCTGCAACAAGAGCACACACCTGTAGAACGTATAGGCAGTTGTATATCCACGGTAAAATAAATTATGTAAATGCACGTTTCATTAAACGTAGCTAAAAAGGGTAAATTCGCAATTTATACACCATTACAAAAATCCAATTAGATACGTCACTTCCTGCTCTGTTGTTGAGTGGAAGTGACTCTAGTCTTAGAAGTAACGGTAGGCGCGCTGCGATCGCGTAAGTCGGCAGTGACCAGCGACTTGCGCACTTAAAATTCCATCTCGATAAGCGGCGTAATCCGAGAGCTGTACAGCATCGGTTATTGTTATGAATAGTATTTGTCGGCTGGCGTTGATCTTAATTAAACCGCTCTATTATCCGAGCTGATAGACTTCCCAGCGTAATCTGAAATCCGAATGGAGAAGTTTGGCGACAAGCGCTGAGGTGATTGCGAGATGGTAACATGCTCGTCCTGTGCTGTTTCGGAACATCCACGATATTCTACATAATTAAGAACCGATTATCAATGCAAGGAATACACGACAGTTAAACTATCAGTTATATAAATATGACATGATATCACAGATGAAGTTCCACAAATTATATAAACTATGATATACGATCAGTGAATCAGAATAGAATACACGACTTATAGCACTTATTTTAACCCCATATACCACTCAAAGTACTGATTATGAAACCGATTTTTTTTCAAAATTCGCAACAGTAATTGCCCATTATTTGAAACAAACATTTTTTGTACCACTAGAGACAGATTGCAGTAATGAAAAAAAAAGATATAGTAAAAATTAAACATTGACAAAACTATTACACAACTTCTAGTAAATTAGATAAATTATAATGTTTACTAACTTTTATTCATTTTTATAACCTGACAGTCCAGTGGCACGAAAAATGTTTTCTTCAAGTAATTTATTTATTTATGTTACGCTGTACAACAGGAATTTAATCCCAATTACAGTACAGAGTCCGCACTCACCGAGACGCAGTGTAGTAGTTTATATAATTTTTAGCTTGAGTGAGATTCGAACTCGGGATCTCCGGATTCGAAATCCGTATCGCTATCCACACCACCGTACTGACGGTAATATGCAATTAAATGAGAATTTTGAAAACATCTTACAGTTTTATAATCTATACATTGAATATTATATGGGGTTAAAATTAGTGCCATAAGTTGTGAAACACCCTGTATACTGGATTATTTCCAAGAGTCTAAACTCCAGTCGTCATGTTATTCAAAGTGTTGTTAGTACATTGACTTATTAGTATTTTTGACTTATTAAATTGTAAATTTATTTTTATATTATGTGACTTGTCTACAACTGCTTTGATGTCTGGGACCGAAACGTCAGCATAAAGCATTAATTGAAACAAAAAAGCCTTTTGAATCCGTCCAACAAGTTTTTATGAATATTTAATCATTTAACATCGCATTTAATCCTTTGCCGGTGACATATGTAAATAATAAATGACAAATGTTAATTTAATAAACTAGTTAACTAGATGAAATGAATGTGTATCTCGGAGCTTGAAGAAAAAACCTTAGACCTGAAGTTTATGGACTAAAAATAGCCTATTGAACGAATATTTTCAATCACAAATACATTAAATGAAGCACATGTCTTCCCATATGGCACTATAACATTTTTAAATGTACAATTTTTTGCAAACAATATTAATTCTCTATTAGTGATTCGCTGATGTTTATTTTAAACTTCATTTAAAAAGTAAATGTCATTGAAAATGCCGGTTGTTAGAGTAAAAGTTGAAAAGTTAAGAAAATTTAAAACGATAGTTGTTATAAGGAATAAGTAATATTCATAATCAGTATGGCACGAAATAGGATGGACCTATCTCCTAGTAATCTACCGAGTGTAGAAATCCAGCAACGAGATCAGCAGTGGCAATGGGATCAAACTTCGAGGAGCATTAAGCTCCCAGCCAGATCATGAAACTGTTTTTAATGAAATGGCTGTGTCTAATTACGTCTTCCTAAATCACTAACAAAATTAGCAAGCCTATTATCAAACCTTTTTATCATCGTGGCCGACAGTCGCTCCTGATTTTAAACTTTTAACTAAATTATTAATGTTACTTTAGCGCCTGTAGCACGTCAAGCGATCTCGCTTGTGAAAATTGAACGCTCTCTCGTGGAAGATAAACTTCTGTATTTTTCGTTCTTCCTCTGAAGCGTCTGACACTTTCGTGAGCGGAAGAGACAGTTTTTTTTCTTTTTGTATTGTTTCGTCTGTGCATGAGTCAAGCAAACACGTGCGTGTTTTTCAGTTGCTACTGTGCACGAAGTTGGAAGTAACATAAGAGGTAGAAAAATCTTTATGTAAATGTTTCTTTTATTTGTGTGCGTTCTTTGTGTTGTATTTAAAATTAAATCATATTTTTTATTGACAATTCAACTCAAGTATAAAAATGCTATGTAATAATGTCAATTTTATCTGACAAATATCTAATAATCAGGAGAAAACTGTTTGTAAGTGGATAAACATTTATTTAAATATTGTCAATTAATATCTACTTCTCCAATTTACGTTTTACTCAAGCCAAATATTTATTATCTTTATTCGAATTTGTTTGCTTAGATGTAACGGACTCAAGCATTTTAATACACAGTCCTCCTATTCTGTAACTTGGATCTTTACTTACAATTCAATAAGATAATGATAAACATAAGTTTTAATGATTTTTCAATAGATTCCTACAATTTGGGCATTCTGTGATCAAATTCATTGATTCCGCTATTTCTTTTTTTTGCATTTTGTTCTCATAGAGACCTGATAGTGTAAAAAAATATTACATTCTAAACATACTTTTAACAAAGTTGTCAGTGAGCTGTTATAAATAAAATAAATATATCATCATACGTTTTACCCATTACTGGGTATGGCACTTTGCCGTAAGAGATCTCGGTAAGTGATATATTTCTTCGCATGAAAATGCGGTTACAAGCAGTCAGTTCACGGCCCCCAAAGGCTGTCAGTGAAGAGGGAGGCACAAGAGATTTTTTTTATCATGGTGAAAATCGTTTGTCGATTGTGGGAATCGAACCCGGATTCTTAAATCCCCAGGTCTACTTGATACCACTGAACCACCTACCCCATAGTGAGCTGATATAGTATAAATGTATAAAATAACAGTTACGAAAATAATTCAGTTAAATGCATGATAATAATATAAAAATGCCAAAGTAAATTAGTAAAAAATATTTAAGATCGCGGGTTCAATTCCCAAAGTCGACCAAAAATTTTCTGCGCTCTCCCACAACTAACATCTCTAGGGGCTGTAATTTGACGGCTGGTTGTCGCACTTGAAGCGCATAAATATATCACATACCAAGACCTATTGCCACACACAGTGATGGGTAAAATCGTAATGATATATTTATATTTTAAATTTTGAATTCCAAAATTGTGATAATCGGAAAATTTATCACAATATTATTTTATTTTATTTGTTTCGGGACATTACCTTACCAAATAGAACGCGACCTTTCAGATTTTTTGTAGATAAATTTTTATTTTCATGCACTTAATTTATTTTTAGCTTGTAGCAAAATCATTCAAACAAACTGACATTACATAAAACCCTTCGTTTTATGAATTATAGATATATCATGAAGTTTGCTATCGTACTTGTTGCTAGGCACAAAGTTCTAATACAAAATACAAATTTATCGCTAAAATAAGGAGGTCTATTACTATTAAAATTAGGTAGGTGGACATTTTTCGTAATTATTTTTTCCTAATACATTTTTACTAATGTAATGAAGTCTGTTCTCGTTGTGTTTAGGTTAGGTTAGGGTAGGTTAGGAAAATAATAATTTAGGAAAAAAGTATTATTAGGAAAAAAGGATTAGGCAAAATGTCCTACAATCTAAAAATTAAATCTCCTTTGGTATTACCGTCGATAATTGTAATTAGAACATACTGTCATTTGAAACTGCTTTTGATTATAAGTGAAATATAAATAAAGAAAATAGTAACGAATAGATCTTACACTTCCAATATTAAAATCGGTCATATATTTTCAGCTACTAAACGTTACGAAATATTTTAGAAAAAGTCATCTTAAAAAAAATTGTAGAAAGTCAGTGGACTTAGTGAAGCCAAGAAATATATTAGTTGCTCAGTTGTTTAAAAATAGCCAGTGAGAATATTAATTTGTTGATGTTATTATAACATCCGGTGTTCATTAAATTTTGCCATAACACATGAAATTACATTTAGCGTGATATTTGAATTCCCTGTATTATAATGTTATCAATTTGTTATTATTACAATTTAATGGTTATTAAAGTTTCCTCAATAATGGCGAGTAAAACATGGCAATTTCAATTTACAATAAAAAATCTGAAAATATAATTGAATCTTATACACGCGTAACAGCTAGTTTTTTGTTCAACATACAGAAATGAAATTAATTTAAGCAATTATATGCATGAACCACGTTTTATAAACATTTTTTGCTGTTTTCGATATATTTTTTTTATTGCGAAATTGGTTTTTATAAGATATTATAATGTGACGCAAATTGGAACTTACCTCGTTTATAAAAATTCAGTCTTAAATGTTGGGAGATCATTAATTTTAACTTCCTTTTTAAAAGTTGCTCTGTTCCTCGCGATCTTCGTAAATGATACTGTTTCCTTTTTTTGTTTTTATACAAACTTTTATATCCGGTTTTTGTGTATTGACTAAAAGTTGTAATCAAAACTTAAGATATTAATCTTGTTTAAGAAAAACGTTATTTTTCACGTTTATATGAAATATTTACGAATTCATTAACAGTAGAACTAGAACTACATTCGTACATTCTAGTTCGCAATTACAAGATAGTAGAAGAGTAAAATAATATCTTTAAACATATTCCTCAACCTTTTTTTTGAGTCCTTCGTCTGCATTATATTTTTTTTATATTACGTTACATATTATGAGGTAGATGGATCAGTGACATCGAGTTGGCCTGTGGATTTAAGGACCCGAGTTCGATTCCCACAGCCGACAAACAATTTTAAACACATTAAAACTACCCTTATGGCTCCCCCTTCACTAACATCTTTGGGGGCCGTGATTTGAAGTCTGGTAAGTGCACTTTACGCGTATAAATATATCACCGAGATCTGTTACAGCACTGTGCAAATTTGAGAAAAAAACAGTGAATTAGTGGATATGCTGTTAGTGTATGGAGAAGCGGCGCAAAATTACGAATTAATCCAGTGACATTAAAGTGTTCTCTAGGAATGAAATACCCTAATTTTTACGAATTTCAAAATAATTCTTTTTGTTCTATAATTAGTATATCAAATTATATGTCATTAAAGTTTCGTGCAGAGATATAGAAACACCCTGTATAGGTGTCGGTTTTGGTTTTAATTATAAATTTCGGTTTCGATACTTTTTGTTTACGGTTTTCTACGGTGACTGTTGAAAATGCCTTTACAAAAACCTATTATATTTATACACACTGCACAATTACGGTATATTTTTAAAGTACAGTTTCTAAAATTATTTTTTTTGTTTCCTGCAATCTTCAAATATAATTTTTCTACGATTGCTATGAAAAGTTGACAATTACGCTCTCATTTGTCATCGTAAAATTGACGTTTTCTGTGGAACAATCGAAAAATATCTTTTTTGCGCGTCTCCATTGGCAACGCGCGAAAAAGACGTTAAATACGCACGTTTCCAATGGCAACGCGCAAAAAAGATTATAAATGCGCGTTACCAGGGATACAAACAAAACAGAAACTTGTCATATTGACAGTTGACAGAACGAATTTATTTTCAGTACGTATACGTTTTTAAATAATTTTAAGATGCAATCGTAGAAAAAATTATGTGTGTATCACGAGCGTAAAGTGTCTTTGTTCCTCTTACACTATTGCAGCTCTCGCCTTCGGCTCGCGCTGCAATTACCGTGTTCGAGTAACAAAGAATCACTTTACGCTCTTAATACACAAATAACTATTCTACGTACACCATAGTATCAATTTTACTTTCACACTACCATTCATATCCAGTGTTGCCTTTATTATGACGGTAAGGACCGCAACAATATCGGTTCGGTTACAGGATCAATTAAATTTTAGTTTAGGTTTTCGGTTTCCATATTTCAAAACAAAATATATCGGTTTCTATTTTCAGTTACTGTTTCATAAAATTTGAATATCGGTGTGGGTTTTCGGTTACGGGCAACATTTTTAGATATGTTAAACCATAATGTTTATGTCTGTATTTATTTCTAAATATCATGGAATAATATTACGAGTAGTTAATTTTTATCAATATTTATATAGTCTGCGTTTACCTTACGTGAATATAATTACTTTCTATGGATTATGAGAAATGTGATATTTCATTTTCCGCAAGTAAACAAAATGTGATAATTTTCGATGCCTAGAATCGATGCTGTAAACAACATCTCCCCTGACACAACACAGCACAGCACCGCACAGCACCGCACAGCACTGGTATACAAAGCAAACATAAGATTAACGTAAACGTAACTACAGCAAATTATGCATTATTCATATCGGCTTTATGTTGTCAGATTTCATTGCTGTATTTGTGTATTATGTGTATAAGTGGTATTAAATGGTTGAATTCATTTCATATTAACTATAAATTATAATATATCTAATCTTGCTGCTTTAATACGTTTATAACTAACTCTGCAAATAAATAAACCTACTCTTACACAGCAATACGATATGTAGGTATGCAGGCTAACTAATATGGCGATTACACTGAACTGATTTAGTTTGTAAATAACACGTGGGATGTCTCTAATCATTACTAATTCAATATAAATGATTTGCCCTTAAACGATTCATTGATTAATATTATCATGTGACAGATTACAGATTACTAATGCTTTAATAGTCTTTATTTTCACACAGGTTTAATGACTTCAATTAGTTTAGGTTACATTTTCTACGCCAGTACTATAATAAACATGATTTATCTTTATTTATTTAAAACATTTTTTCAAAATAAGCATTAATTTATAAAATAGGTATTTGAAAACGGGAAGTCAAATTTTGCTTCATATCTAGTGATAAGTGCCTTTTCAGGAACAGAATATCGTTAACCCTCGGAGTACTAAAAGTGGGTCAATCGTGACCCAAAATGTGCATTATTTACTGTATTCCTTACAATTATTTTTTTACGCTCCTGATTTTTCTCAAGTTCTCTCCTATTATTATTATTTTGATATTATTTGTGTGAATATGAATTTTATGTCTCCTGATATTTCATAAAATGCTTGTTGGGTCACATCAGACCAGTTTTCGGAATTATTGTAACTATCGAATACATATTTAGTTTCAACAAAGCAATAATTAATATATTTTTTGTTTTGTAAAAATATATTTGTATTACGGATATATTGTGAATATTTACCTAGAAAATAAAATATAATTTTTTGTATACTTTTTTCTTATTTGTATTATTATAAACAAACAAAAATTAAAAATAAATATTTAGTTCATGCTGTTATTTTATTCATATTAACCACAAAAGCAAAAAATATGTAAAAAAAAACTCTTTAGACTGTACAGGTCACTGTTGACCCGTTTCCGGAAACAAATTTATTAAATTATTTCCGGACTCCTAGGGTTAAAAAGATATGCTAAAATCTAAAGTGAGAACTCAAGATACAAATTGCTCATTTTGTAGAGGAGCTACTACTAATTATAAGAGATTTATTTCAATTAAATAAAACTAAAGTGATCACTTTAGTAGATGTACTGGTATATTTAAGTTTTTCCTAGCAAATGATCAAATTAATTAATTTCAAATCATAAACTAAAATTGAATAACTTTTAAACATTTACAAATAAGAAATGTATTCATACCTAGCTATATTAAAAAATGAAAATAAATTTTTATTGGATTGTGACGTTTTTTGGTTAGAATATTTGTAAAAAAAGTTAACTTTTCCAGTAATGTATGAATATTTACTATGGTTGTTAGGTGTATGTTGTTTTGGCGTCCGTAATTGTCATTTACGTTATAAATCCAATAAGTAGGATATTTTCAGACGGGGCAACGAAAGAGTCGACTCTGGAATTTTGAAATGAGTACCATAAAAAATATTTACTGACGTACAACATACAAGGTTTTATTTTATACTATGTCACATTTAATTATTAAACAGTATTTTAATATCCTGACCATGAAAGAAGCTTCTCAAAACAATTATAATTAAATGTCAAAAACGATAACAGTCCCAGTATTATTTATTACGGTATCTAGTTCTGTGAAGTTTCACTTTTCGTACTGAAATCACTACTGTACGACATCATGAAATAAAATACCTTTCGGCTTCTAAAATAATATTTGAACTCAAAAATAGAATAAAAAAAGTCGTACACATACGAGTATCGAACTCGACTTCGTCTCATTCTTTCATTCGTACGTTAAACGCATTTTTTTATCTTTGTGTTTATAAATAACTATAAAATGATTTTTAAATATCTTATATTTTTTAAGAATACAGCAAAGAATCCTCGGAAGAACACGAAGAAATTGTTGATGCGGCTTTTGCAGCTGTTCTTAGATTTTTATTTGTTTACTTATATTTCATAACTGAACTGTCAAAATAATATAAATTTCTTAGAGGAACAATATGCATATTATTTCCCTTAGAATTAAATGTTTGACTTCTATTCCGATGTTAGTATCACAAAAATAGTCAAATATTTCCGGTCGTGAAAGCAGACTTTTTAAATAATAATTACAAAATATTTATATAATCACGACGGCTTTTTAACAATGCAAATTAAGTCAAAACTTCCTCATTCTTATCCTGACAATATATTAGCAAATTTAAGTTTGTTTAAATATATATATATATATATATATATATATATATATATATATATATAACCTTTTTTTGTATTTGCTGAGTTTTGTTACGATAAAACGAAGTACTAAATCGTTATTTATTTATCTGTAAGTTCTCAGGCAAAGATTGCTTTTTAAAGAAAAAATCTCTCTTCTCCCTTGGGTCCGCCATTATAAGATAGTCATACTCAGAATTTATTCTCTTGAGTTTATATTCATTTTTATTCCTATCATGCATTAAATATCTAGTGCAAAGAAGACTATAGGGTCTAAAATTTTACCACATTTTAACTATTCAAATGATTTCAAAGACAATAATTTCACTTTTTAATTCATAAGTAGTTACCTGCAATTTTTTTATTATTATTCAAAAATAACAAGGAACCAAATACATAGTTTATTGATGTGAAACATCATCTATAGGCTCACTTGTAAACCGAATTGTTGGCGTGGCGACGCTTGCCGTGGCGACGGGTCGCCACGCTATACTAAGGTATACATATATATATATATATATATATATATATATATATATATATATATATATATATATATATATATATATATATATATATATATATATATATATATATATATATATATATATATATATATTTTATGTGTAGTAGAGTGTACGGTGTGGCGACGGGTCGCCACGCTATACTAAGGTATACATATATATATATATATATATATATATATATATATATATATATATATATATATATATATATATATATATATATTTTATGTGTAGTAGAGTGTACGGTGTGGCGACGGGTCGCCACGCTATACTGAGGTATACATATATATATATATATATATATATATATATATATATATATATATTATATGTAGTAGAGTGTACGGTGTGGCTTCTCACTCAGTTCGACGTTGTTGTTTACTACGGTACACATAACCTGCGTTTTATTTAATTTTTTATTAATATATATTATTAATATATATTATATATATAATATAATATTATTAATATATAATATATATATTATTAATATAATATATATTATTAATATATATATATATATATATATATATTATTAATATATATTTTATTTTATATATATATTTTATATGTAGTAGAGTGTACGGTGTGGCTTCTCACTCAGTTCGACGTTGTTGTTTAACCTGCGTTTTATTTAATTTTTAATTTTAATTTTTGACACTAAAATATGTGTGATATTGATAACTCAGAAGATCAAAGTGATCAACCTTGTGCAAAGAAAGTGAAACTACACTATGGCATACTACCAAGTCATCAGTAAGTAGAATTTTCTGTAAGAAATTCGTAATACTTCATTTTTTCATTAGGCTATATTTAATTCCTGTAATAATATTATCTTTTATGCATATTACTTGTACACACACGATGTTTCACATCTGCCAGGCGTCCCATGACGGCTCACATTTTTTTTTCTAGTAAATTGGCATTTTCACTCCAATTTAATGTAAGTTCTTATGGTTTTATTAATCCCAATTGTGAGTCTCCTACAGGAGCCAACCTATACTCGTATATGTAATAAAACTTATCACAATTCATCAATTTCGTTGAGCATCTCGCTTCACGCGACTTCCTCATCTTCTCATTCCGCGCAGCCGGTGAAACTAATACCCTCTTACATCCACAACTGCATACAGTTACGCATCTATTAACAAGCCACTTATTAGCGCACGTCTGCGCCATCGATAATTATTTATGCGTGCGTATTTAGCAGCCATTGTTTCAACAGACAGCGCGAGTAACTGTACCTTAAGCGCGACAATACGAACATAGGGTTTTTAGCCAACGATGTAATTATGGTACTTTCGGGTATTGTGTCCGTAAATGGTTGTTTAGTGAAACTGAAACGTTACTGTTAACATGAGACGCGTACGCTTCCTGATGTCAAGAATGTCGAGAGATGCTAGTTGATGAATGGAGTGCTAATACTAAGAATTAGCGCGAAGCAGTTATGGAGAAGACACGGAAAAATCAAGTATTATGTTGAACATAAGCAGCTGGCTTTACATAATGCTAGAGAGTAAATTTCATTTTCACCGGAAAATTGCATTGTGTTATAGTGAGGATAAAATGAACAGTTACTACACTTTACGTTGGATGGATGCTTCATACATACAACAAATTTAATTTATTATTGGACAGGATGAAATAAGCTGACGCGGCAGGTGCTGGTGATTCCGGGTTCAAATCCGAAGCCAGTAAATACTACTATAATATCCTATTATTATCATTTATTAGAATTTAACTTCACTTTCTGATTCTACGATCATCATTCGAATCTCAAGAAATAAATACATGAGTAATCATCGGTTAAATTAGACAAAAGATGCCTAATTATATAAAGTTTTGGTGTTATAAATAATTATAGATTAGTAGATATAAACGAGTAATTTATTTTGGTTGATTTTTAAAATCTTCTAAACTTTCTTTATTTTGTAATTCCTTCATTATTTGTTACCGGCCAATAAATTAATGACAATCTTTATTTTTCATGATTATTTATTCTGTTATTTTCATTTACCCTTTATACATTTTGTTCTTATACAAAGCTGTCAATATGCCAAATTTTACTCCTGAACCATAATTTTTATAAAGCTATCAATTAGATTTTATTTTCTTTTAATTTTTCTTAAAATTTATATATACTTAGGTCATATGCCGATATGTCCTTTGTATGGCCGCCACGGGCGGGACCCGAACCCACAACCTTATGGTCGTCAGTCAGTATGGCCATCACGCGGGACGTAGATTTTATTATATTCTTTTTTATAACCCTTTTAGTTTGAAGAAAATCTAAATTCATTCCATAACAACTTTATTGACAGGTATTATCAAATGATTTGTATTTTGTTCGTAACCAACGAGAATTATTCACAACGTTGTCACGTCTAAATTTCTGTTTTAGCTAAAACCAAGTTAGAACTGAGCTCTTACTACCAACCAATCTATTTTGTTAATAGCTTTAACATGAAGACAAAAGACTTTTTGAGTGGGATGGTAATCAATAAATAAAACTTCTGGAATTCAATCAATTGTATATTTTACTCAGATTCTACGGCTAGTAGTACGAGCTCGATCTTAACTAACCTAGCTCTTACTGCCAGTCGTGGAGTCTGAGTAAAGGATACAATTGACTGAATTCAAGAAGTTTTATTTCGGTTCTAATTTAGTTCAAACCTAGCAATAGAAATTTAGACTTGACAACATTGTAAAAAATTCTCCTTGGTTATGAACAAAATACAAATCATTTGACGTTAGCTGTCAACAATCATGTGTATAAAATAAAATTATAAAAAAAACTAATTCATTCCAATGTAGTAAAAAAAATTGAATTAATTTTGTATTAGATAAATCATGTGATTAAATATCAACGTATTCGTATTTGTATCATTATAAACAGTGTTGTAACATCAACATTTCCGTTGTCCGGTTTTAACTAAAACTAACTTAGAAACGAGCTCTTAGTACCAGCCTACTAGTTTCGACATCACTTATGTTTTCATCAGGAGTTGAGATTACAGAATTATAATAAAAAAACAAAAGTTGTACATGGTATTTTTTTAAATAATATAATCAATATGAAATAGTCATTAATATAAAACAAATATACACATGTTACAACAAATATAAATTAAAAAAAAATCCATTTATAACATTTGTATTTTCAATTCTGTAATCACACCTCCTGGTGAGGAACTACTTGATTTCGAAACTAGTCGAGTCTGAGTAAAGTATACAAATGACTGATTTCCAGAAGTTTTATTTATTGTGCTTAATATAAATCATTTCAAACCTAAATTAAATTTAACTAATTTGAATTTTGTTTATAAATTTGCCTGTTTGTGTAAACTGTACTTTATGATGAAACAACACGTTGGATTCACGTGGGTTGCGATTCTGAACAAAGCAACAAGTTGCTTTTTATGAATATGAGAATGAAGATGTTTTCAGCGAAGAAAAAGAGTTGTTTTTTACTTGGTGTGTACTCACCCTATTGTTAAGATTGTTGAATTGCATATGGTTGAAGTTCTTACCTGCAACAGAACAAAATTTGTGTTATTTATATTTTAATTATGTTGTTCATTAAAACTAATTAAGAATACTGGTGTGTTAATAACCTACAAACAGAAAAAAAATCAGGTTGTTAGAATTATTATTATAATAAATAAATATATCATCACGCCTTTTACCCATTACTGGGTGTGGCACTCTGCGTACGCAAATGTCAGTAAATGATATATTTTTTTGCGTGAAGTGCGGTTACCAGCCGTCAAATCACTGTCCCTAAGATATTAGTGGAGAGGGAGCCACAGGGATAAATTTAAATTGGTGAAAATTGTTTGTCGGCTGTGGGGATCGAACCAGGGTTTTCAAGATTTATTGCTTCAGTATAATTTTTTATTTTTTCTAGAGTGGATAGGTAGTCGAACTAGTTGAGACGATGGCTAGTAGTCTTTGAGATCAGCTATTGAATTCTGTGTATTTTATTGCTATTTATTAACTACTTTCTTTTCTTTTAGTACAAGTGTTCTGCAACTACTAAAGGATGTAATAGCAGGGATAGTAGAAGGAAAATGTAAAAGAGACAGGAGGGGAAGGAAGATGGTAGACGATCTAAAAGAAGAAAGAAGAAAGAAGTTATACTATTTTCATTTTAAACTCGAGGGATCGGTATAAAACGATTAAACGTCCCTGTCCCATAAAACTACAATGAAATTCATTAGTGCAGCTACGCCATATCGCTTATCGATGGTCAAAATAGGTAAATTTTCAAGGGTCGTATTCAGCCTAAAATTATTCTTGTTTTTCCTATGATTGACCGTACCGGCGAATGGGGCTGTACAACCCTGTGTGAACCTTGTGAAACCATATTTTGAGTTCCTTTGTAAACGTAATTGCGGTGCATTTAATCGTTTTATGACGATCCCTCCAGTTTAAAATGAAAATAGTATATGTGGAAAAGAAAAGGCTGGTTATGAGTAGAACAAGTTGAAGAAGGCATTTAGGACCTGCGTCAAGCAGATAACTATTGATGATGATCTGCAAATTATAGTGTAATCTTAATAAGACACAGTTGTATTTTTTATTATAAATTGAAGTCAAAAGTTAGCGAGATTGAAGCAACCGAATTTATCAGACGAGAGTGAAGCCATAGAGTTACAAGTTAAATTGTATTGAATTATTGAATGTGACAACATCGGAAGATTAAAAGGTTAAATTCCAACACTCAATAGATTTTTCATACATTTGCAAATGATCAATTATCAATAGAAGTTTGCAAATGAATCAAAAACTACTCAAGTCATGCAGCTTAATTGTGGTTACATTATAATAACTTTACGAATAGTGCCAGCCTATACATATAATTAAAACTAAAAAACGCTATTAGCAATTCGTTATAGTCTAAATTACGGATTTAATACCTGAGTAATTTAGTTAAATTTCAGGTAACTCGATCATGATTTTAATTTCTTTGACATGTGGCTCGGTTCGATTATCACAATTACACATTGCAGACTAATCTATGTGTTTAGAATGGATAATATAATTAATTTGTGCGAGCTGCTATGCGACATAAGGTTAAAAAATATTAATTGCATATTATTTTATGTGGTGCACAATTTTACATAGAGTATTATTTCTTTCGCATGAAGCAGAAGCCGAAGATGCTATTAGCATAACTGTAGTTTGTTATGTGTTTACTTGTAAATAAATAAAATGTAACAAAGTATAAAAAGTTACATTTACCATGGACAGGTATTAATAACTAAATACCTACATCAAAATAACTTTCGCTGCAATAATTCCACTTATGCTTATGGCCAAGATACGTTCAAATTGGTATAAATAATATACTCGTATCTCGTCATATAAAAATTAAAGAATAGTATATTTAACAACAAAGACAAAATTAATTGTCATTCATGCACTTGGTGAAACTAGGTATAATAAAAAATATTAAATAAAACTCTAGGCAAAGTCTCACAAAATTCAGCCTTCGAGTCACCTTATGAGGGCATCGTCAGAGGCCGGCCAGCACAGTTAGTAACCATGGACGCGTTTCGCTCTTGTTAGAGCTCATCAGCATGGTATAACTCACTTCTTCACCTAGAACAAAGTTCATGTGAAGAAGCTGGTGACGAAGAACTGTGCCAGCAGAGAATAAGATCTCTAACAAACGGTAAGATGACATGAGAAGTTCTGTCGAACCAGTAATGCCATCTACCGAAAAAAATGAAAAGCAACGCAATAGCAATTTAAATAACAACAAAGACAAAATTAATTGTCATTCATGCACTTGGTGAAACTAGGTATAATAAAAAATATTAAATAAAACTCTAGGCAAAGTCTCACAAAATTCAGCCTCCGAGTCACCTTATGAGGGCATCGTCAGAGCCGGCCAGCACAGTTAGTAACCATGGACGCGTTTCTCGAGAGCGAAACGCGTCCATGGTTACTAACTGTGCTGGCCGGCCTCTGACGATGCCCTCATAAGGTGACTCGGAGGCTGAATTTTGTGAGACTTTGCCTAGAGTTTTATTTAATATATTTTTTTAGAATAGTATATTGTAAATGGGGTAGGTGACTCAGTGGTATCGAGTCGGCCTGTGGATCTTGACAACCCTGGTTCAATCCCCACAACCGACAAACAATTTTCACCAATTTAAATCTACCCCTGTGGCTCCCCCTCCACTAACATTTTTGGGGGCCGTGATTTGACGGCCGGTACCCGCACTTAACGCGAAAAAATATATCACTTACCGAGATCTGCTTAGACAGAGTGCCACACCCAGTAATGGGTAAAAGGCGTGATGATATATTTATTTATTTATTTATTTATTTTGTATATTGTAATACAAGTGTTGAAAGGGTATCATTGGAAAGCGTGTATGTAAGATTCACACAATACGTGTAATAAATAATAAATATAATTTGCTTCAATATTAATATCTCTCTAAATACCACTTAATTTTTAACAATATTTAAAAATCACTTTAGCATTTTAGGTACAAATAACTGTTTTGAATAGTACATTAATATAAACGATCTTATAAATTTCTTTTAAATTAAAACGATTAGTAGTTAATAGGATTTAATTTTCTTGTCTCAAACTAATCCACTTTTAGCCTTCATACTAATTTTCTAATAATACATCAAGCTAAACGTTTAATGAGAAAATTACAACCTAATTTAAAAACGTATATATTAAATTTTCAAGAATAGAAAATGTATAATAGTGTAGTTAATGATCATCTATTATCTTCCACATTCATTGAACAATAACATCATCTTCGTCTTCACTTTCACTGAAGCTCATAGCTCATAGTCGACTAGATTACCGGTAAATTACTTATCCACGGCATGGAAATGGATAATCTACAATTACTGTATCAATCTGGCGTGGAGCAATTCCTCAGCACCTGTATGAAGCCATCAGAGTGTCTTCAGAGGTGTTTCGTGCAGGAGCAATGAGCCAGAAAAGTGTTCTATGAATGTATTCAAAAATTTAATAGCTGGATTTATATCGCGAAAGAGGTGCAATGGAGTGTGAAGCTCCCGAGTGCTGTGAAATATTGCACATCCAGCACTTACAGTTACCTGAGCTTGGAATACATTGGAATAATATCGTCATTTACATGAATATAGTACTGCACAATGGGTGTATATGGATGAATATTGCGGTTCGGTAGCCGCCAAAGCATTTCATCTTATTGTTTTCAATTAATTTCTATACTACAATTTATGAGGTTTTATGAATTATAAGTGCGTATAGGACCTTACTCTTCTATTCTGTTACTCGATTTTTATTTATGAAATAGATTTTATGCAGGATTATTGATTTTTCCTTGTCCAGATATAATAAATAAATAAATATATCATCACTCTTCTACACTTTACTGGGTGTGGCACTCCTCTGTAGCAGAACTCGGTAAGTAATATATTTATTCGCGTGAAGTGCAATTACCAGACATCAAATCACGGCCACAAAGATTTTTGTGGAGCGAAAGCCACAGCGGTAGTTTTACAGTGGTGAAAGTTGATTGTCGGTTGTAGGAATCAAACCCGGGTTCTCAAATTCACAGTCCGACTCGACAACAGTGAGCCAAATACAATCTACTGAAATATTAAAGATACAAAAAATAGTTAAACTTGTCAAACAGAACCTGACCTATAGAATAGCACAAACTATTTTAACAATAGTTCTAGAACTTCCAATAGTGGCCCTTGATTTCAGAAGATCCATTACTACAATATAGAAATAAGAACTACATTTTAAACGTACGGAAAAATGTACCTTGACTTTAATTTGAATGGGGAAAAGGGCTTTTAGTTATAAATAAAATATATCATAATTTAATCATGCAAATGAATGAAAATTTCTAATAACGATTTTACTTCAAGAATGACATATGCTGAAATGATAATAGAAACGTGTCAAATATATGATAATCTAAAAATTTCAGATAAAAAATAGCAACCCTTGATTGCATTGATTAACAAATTATTTGCTGTTAACTTTAGGTTAAATGAAGGACTAGTCAAAATACTAAAATAAAATAGATTTGCTAGTTTCAATAGCAATTTGACTTTTCAATGTCAAGTCGAAACATATTTATCCCGTATATAGGGTGTTTTAAAATGATTGCAAAAAAATAAAGGGAACATATTATTAGTTGTATTAAATACAACGCAAACAGAATTTTTTTCGAAATTCGTAAAAATAATTGCACTTTACTTGGATTGATAGGGTACAGTAATGAATAAAAATTAGTCAACATTAAAATTAATTTAATTAAAATTGTGTACCAGTTCTTTCAATGTTTAATGTTTACTCATTTTTATTCATTATTGTAACCTATCAGTCCAGTTGCATGAAAAAGGTGCAATTATTTTTGCGAATTTCGGCAAAATTCTTTTTACGTTATAATCAGTACATACAATAATATATTTTTTACAATAATTTTGGAACAGCCTGTATGTATATATGTAAACATAGTCAATAAATACCGACCAAATAATTTTCCTAAAAGCAAGTATTTTGATGAAACTAAAGCAAATATGCGGTTACGAATGATGTATTAGTATGTCATGACATCAAACTAAATATTTATTTTCTATGTCAAATGCAATGTCCTTAATTAAATAAAATTATAAACTAATTAATCTAGAAAAGACTACACGAGCAATTCTTTCCGCAGCATGTCGTGAGTTATAATGAACCATAATCTGTGAAAATATGTTTCCTTATCTTTGATTTTGTTAAAAGATACATAAATTAAAAATATTTTCAACTACGAAATTCCATATACCGTTATTTTGTTCTGAACTTCTAAAGTCATTGTTTCAGTAACTTATAATTATAAATATATTCAAGCGTATAATTTTTCTAATTTTGTACATCTATTTTCCATTTGTAGCAGGAAATGATACACGAATTTCTGGTAATTTAATTATAAATGTATGAATCAACATAATTTTTTAATTCAACGAATTAATTTATAATAGACATCTAAAATGTTTGCGTGAACTTTAATGGCTCACATCAAATTTCATAAGAAAATGTACGAGTATAAATATAACTTATATTCTTCATTTCCTATTTCATACTTTTGGAGTAAGTGGCTCAGTGGTATCGAGTCGGCCTGATGATTTGAGAACTCGGGTTAGATTACCACAGCCGACCAATAATTTTTATCAAATTAAAACTACCCTTGTGGCTTCCCCACCACTAACATCTTTGGAAGCCGTGATTTGACGGCTAGTAGCCGCACTTTACGCGCATAAATATATCATATACCTAAATCTGTTACTTCCATTTTTTACTTGTCTGCTGTTACAATAGCTTTAATTTCCACTTCATATTTGGCCTGTCTTTATTATAAATTTACTAATAAAATTCATAATATTTGATCGTTTGACGTGTTCGTTTGAAAGTGTAAAGAAAATGCGTGTCGTTTACTAATTATTACCAGATGTGAACATAATTTTAGTTCTCCAGGCAGTTGTGGTGGTGCTTTACACTCGTAAAGGAGCAACGACAAGTGACATAATTTGTATTTTTCTGTTTGTGTCAGTTCACTGTCAGTCAATGCATCGCTTTCACGGTTTTACTCAATTTTGTAATTCTGCTGGTGTTTCAAATATTTTAAAATTTCTTTATAATAATAATTTTTCGATGTGTAAATCGATCTATTATGAAGTTATAACAAGAAACAATTAAATATCCTAATGTTAAGGTATCTCTCTTGTTTCGTATCGAATTGTTCTCATTTCGTAATTTTAATATGAGACGAGAAATAGTTTGTCTGATCGGCACCACTACTATTAAAATTGTTAAATGAAGTAAAGAAAAATATATCATCATACCTTTTACTTATTACTGTATGTGGAAATTTTTCCCGTAGCTGATCTCAATAAGTGATATATTTATGCACATAAAGTGCACCTACCCACCGTTAAATCATGGCTCTCCCCTTTCAAAGATGTTTGTGAAAAGGAAGTCACAGTAAAATAGTCAAAATGAGATTGTAGGTAGTGAGAATCTAACTCAAATTCTCAAATCCACTGAGCTATCTATCTCATAATTATATTTCGGAAAATAATTTAAAATAAGTTTTCTTTGAGTTTTAGGTGTTAAAAATATTTTTGATAAATTCATGTTAATCATCTTTTGAAACAAGTTCATTTATTCCGTCCACTCTAAATCTTTCATTCATTTATTTTTGGTGCAATGACCCATTAAATGAATAAAATCCACTTACGAGTGCGTAAACCTTCTCTTACAATTTCTCTGGCCACAACGCGTGTGGCCGTGTGGCGTACCAATCTCTTGTATTATCTCTCTGAGTGTACACTACATCGAGTACAAACCGAACAATAACTCTCCAGTACAACATCGTCAGCCATAGTCAAGGCATACTAAATGCTTTTTAATGATGTTCTTCAGAGTCAATTTTAGTTCAGGAACACGGCCATCAATTATAAACTAGTGCGAGGCAGCACTGACGAAGAAAAACTCGCTAAAATGTAACAGAGGATAGTTGTTAGTGTTAAATAATCGAGCGAGGAACAAAAATGACGGGTTCGTATTAATTAGATTGATGCGTTGTTATTATGCATTATTGCGAGTTTTAATATATTCATTTATGGATGTATGCTGTAATTATATTAAATGTTGTGTTATTACGTGAATGTGTTTATAATTTCGTTTATACTGAATGAAAAATAGATTGGATGTAACATTAAGTAACAATTTTATAATAGCCATTATACACACCATTTTAACTAAGACCAAATAAAACATCCAAAATTATTAAAATATTGTATATCAAAAATGTAAAAACGAAATTTTAACTATGTTATTTAGCAAGCTATGGTAACCATGGAAACAGTAAATTATGTGCTGTTAATGGCCAATAATCTTTATCATAATAAAAAAAATGCATCAAAATAAATAATGAATGTCATTCAAGTACTGATTCTACATATTTAATAAGTAAATTAAAGCATGGGGGTAAAAAAAAGTATAGCATATTTTGTAATTAGTAGGCAAAGTAATATATTGTGTTGTGGAATGAGTCAGCAGAGTTCTGCAATCACAGAAGTCTGAAAAGTTCACTTTTCCTCCTACACATACTATTTTATATATGATAGAATTATACAAAATATTGTTCTTATTTTTGATTTATAAGCATCGCTTTTCCGGCCTAAGACAAAAGTTTTGTTTTGTACTGTTATTTTTTGTTACTTACCAACGACTATGCTAAAATAGTTATTTACGTTATAAGTTCGGTAAGTAAATTTAAACATGATTAACGGACATGTGATGTACAACGGCTTGTTTTATATCTGTGTCGTATATAATTATTAAACATTATTTTCATATTCTAACCTTAAAAGTAACATATAAAGAACTATAATTAAATGTCAAAAACAAATATTACCTAGTAAACTCACTTAAACAATACTCTGTCTTATCGTCATTTCATACTGTCGCCATATCAAATTTACTATGAAACAAAAATAACAATATTAACTACGACAAATGATATTCATTTGTATTTTTGTGTCAATTAACTATTAGTCAACGCATGGTTTTCACGGTTTAATTGAATTTTGTGGTTGTAGTGATATTTCGAAGTTTTAAAATTTCTTAATAATAATTTTTCGTTGAGTAAATCGGTCTACTATACAATTATGGTAAAATACAATAAAGCGGGTTAATCGTTAATACAACTTTGAATATCATCCATACTAAATTCTTTTAATTTCTACAAATTATTGCGGAACTCTGTTTAAATTTATAAGTTTTGTAGATTCGTAAATCCATAAATAATGTACAAAATCGCAACGAAATTTAAGATTTTGTTACATATTTTGTACTTATTAACAAATATTAATATGATTTTGTTCATTATTATAAATTTATCACAGAATTCCACCATTAATTATGTTCGATAATTTTCAGTTAACTAACAGTCTTGTTAATCCATGTTAAAATGAATTAAAAATAGGGTTATAAATGAAATTTAAAAATGTATGAATCTGTCTGAATCTTGCATCGATCAATTTAATGAAAATATATCGAACTTAATTCTAAGTTTCTATGTATAACTGGATGATATTATATTCCTTTATAAAAATATTGTCTTTTCTCACAGTTCCATAGTGTTTATTCTAGTCGCAGTGGTCGTGGTGGTCACGAGAATCAGGTTAGCTATGACAAACATTTGCTTCGTTCTATAGACAACGGAAACTTCTTGACGGAAATAACGTAAGACTTTGATTTATGTGTGAATTTTCAATGCATTTAAATACGATCCAATAACATACTACCATTACATTAATAACTTGACTCACAATGTTTGATGTCAGGTAACAATTACAGGTGCATACTGTGCAGTTCCCACTTATTTTTCTTGTTATAAATTAAGGTAAGTATTTCATTTGCATGTAGAAGATAGCTATTTATTAGTTTAATCTGTTAGGTTAACTATTTATGTAGCTCTTAAAATTGATACGTTTTTGTTCCGGGAAATGAAACAAACTAAATTAGATTGGCAGTAATGAAAATTTAAAAACCACTTGTAAATTGAGTAACACAAACGTCTAAATACAAGTGACAGCTCATTCTAAGATGGAGATAATTTATATCTCTTTTTTTAGCAAGTATGACATCAAAAATTATAACCGTCCATTTTACGAATTCCTGGAATAACCCTAGTCTTAGATAGAAGTTTTATCCAGAATTTCCACAGGCGACAAACAATTTTCACCAAGTTATAACAGTAACAACTTTATCACTTATGGAGATCTGCTACGGCAGAATGCAACACTCAATAATAAGTAAACAACGTGATGAAATATTTATTTATTTTTTCTATATCCGTTAGGAATAGACGTTTTATTTCACTTATCTGAGCTAGATAATGAACTGAATTTATTTAACTAGTGAAATAATAAGATAACATAGCAACAGATATCTTGGTAGACGAATTCTGATGTGTTATTCTTTTATTTTTTGAATTTATAACTGTTATTAATATGTAAAAATTTCATAATTTCAAAAACGCTCTTTCGTATTTATTAGAACGGAAGTATAAAAAATATTGTATGACACTAGTAAGGAAATAGGTTATTACTTTACTTATGTGTTTACATAACTCGGCTACGCCTCGTTCTGCAAATTTCACATGCGTAAGGTAATAACCTTCATTTCCTTACTAGTTTCATAAATAGCTATTATTTTATCCAGAATGTTTAAAAATATCAGTAACTACATCATTCATCATCAGGTAGCTGGACAAAAGTAACACAAATATCTGGGACGAATAACCGCCATTATAACTGTTCCAACAATCTAGTAATCATATTCCCAATTTACAAGCCCAATTAATTCCTACACACAAAGCCAAAAACCCGTTTCCACTAATTCCCATTAATTCCATTTATTTCCCTTATAACTCATCCCAGCATTACATCCTCGTACACTGTTAGCACACACACACTCTCGCACAACACTACACAGATGGTATCGCGTGCATCAGATTCGCGACCTGGGACTCCGGTCTCCGCGTTATTTTACGATATTGCGAGGTGTTGCTGGTAGAACACGGATTTTGCGGTGCTGCATCAGCCGAGAAGATTAATTGGTACGTGATGGAAACAGCTGGTGTGGGGTAGATTCGGAGTGACCAGAGGATGACCTGGAAGTGACCTTGAGAAATGGTTGAGGTAGGTAAGTGATGGATTGTTTGGAAGTAGGAAATATGGGACGTGGTTTGATTACCAAATTCAAATGAACTACTTTACTTGTAGAATATGAAATTTTATTCCAATTGCCGTGTTGTTGCTTCTATAGGTAGAAGGCAATATCTCGAATCGAGATTATTTATACAGGGTGTCCAAAAAGTCTGGAAACGCTTAAATATTTCGAGAACGAAGCATTCGATGACAAAGTTACAAAACACCTGTTTTTTTATTTTTGTAAAACTATTCAGGCGTGGTATGCAAACATATCCTCACCCTCCTAATAGGCGGGATGAGGGTAATTTTCAAAAAATTAAATGGAAACTCCCATTTTTATTGCACTATTGCATTCTCCATAAAAACTATAATTGAATAGCAATTTTAAACCTCATCCCCCTAACCCCTTAGAGGTGGAAAGAGGAAAAATCGATAAATATTTTTATGGTGAAAAAACGATAAAAAATGATCGCCTACCAGATGGGTGGAGGGTAAGTTTGCATATCATGCCTGAATAGTTTTAGAAAAATAAAAAACACGTATTTTGTAAACTTGTCATCGAATGCTTCGTTTTCGAAATATTTAAGCGTTTCCAAATTTTTTGGACACCTATATTATTTAAACAGAACTAACAGAGCACCTAGAATTCCACTATAATATGTAATCCCCTTTATTGTACTTATTATTAACTTATTATTGTGCAGAGTAACAAATAAATTATATAAATATCGTTGGAAGGAATAATTTGACGGCTGGTTACAACACTTCCCAAGCAAATAAAGAACACTATATATTAGAGCAAAGCTGACTAAAATTTAATAAGAATTTACCAAATGAAATATTTCTAAAAATTGTATAGATGAATATGATAATATGTAAAGACATGTTTTCTATGAGGTTAAAACCCTCATCTACTTAAATGAATGAAAAATAATACCGAATTATAAACACCATACGATGAGAACAATAACATGAATATTAAAGAAATATTTATGTTTCTGGAGTCCAATTAAAATCAAGTCACACGAATTAACAAAGAGTCATTCTACATAATTCGTACATTCTAAATTAAATTAATTAACACACCTTTTAACAAAATTATTATCTTGACCTTGAACGGACATTCAAAGCACTCAAAGGTAAGATTTTCTAACTAATCAATATTTTCATGAAGTGAACTCAAAACTCGATCATTCCTTTTTCTTGTACTAAATAACTGAGCAGTGCAGACATTAACATAAATGTGTAATACGGAAAATATGTATGTAATGAGGTAAGTTCCAAAACAAACAAGAACATACATTGTAATTTGCATTCTGTTTACCAAGTCAGTGCAGTCTTATTAGAAAGAAAATAGCAGCAAAACAAATGGAAAAACATAAGCAAGATTGAAAAGACAATGAATAAAACGTGTACGCAATAGTGCATATTGCATGAATATAAATGAAGTGCGGAAATGTGTCAACAGTGAATGAGAGACAATAATAAACATAAATTATTACCATAGTGAATCAATAAACATATTTTAAAAGTCAGATGAATATACTGCTATTGTGTCTAGTATCGATACTACGAAAAGTATCAACAAACTCCATGACAAATGGTTTGACATTTATATCGTTTTTAAAACTCAATATTCTATTAATTCAGTAGCGAGCGGATTACATGTATTTCCATTTTTGTTTGATAATTTACATACTGGTAGTTACAAAAATTAATTAAAACTATGAACTTAAATTTTGCATATACCTACATTTTTGGCACGTTTAACAATTTGTTGCATATGTTTATTAATTGTGTATATAATTACATATTTTTCTTGGTTTTTGCACAACAACCATATTCTGATACGTAATTGTCAAGCCATTTGATATGATCTATGTTTAACATATTTATTCTGTAACAAAAAATGCAAGGTATAACAATTGCTCTATTTAGCAGCAATTTTTGTTACCGTATTGGCATCTAAATGTATATTTATTAAGTACTTAATGACATATATACAGGATGTGCACAGAAAGATGGAACATAGGATTTTAAAAATGTACGGTAATTGGCTGCCCTGTACATTTTAGAGCAAAAGTACAAGAATGAAAAGTTGTTTTAAATGTATAAATTTACTGCACTAGTATGTCTGTGGTCCTAGATTCTGATAGTTCAGTCAAGATTTACTGATTTTAATTGTAGTATCCATTGTATTATTTTAATTATTTATTATTTTAATATTTATTTAATATTAATTATAAAATATAGTAATATAAAACAACAAAAAGAACAATCAAGATTAGTAACTCTTGACTGAACTGTCAGAATGAGATTTTGTTTTATTTGTGTTTTATTTTCATGACTATCTGATTTTGCACAAAGATGTCACATTTTATTTTTTTAAATATCTAGTACTACAGACACGATAGTACAACAAATTAAAACTTTTTAAACGTAGAATTTAATTTTAAATAAATTATTATTTTTTTATTTTTGCTCTAAAATGTACAGGACAGCCAATTTCAGCAAATTTTAAAAATCCTATGTTATATATATATCCTTCATTTTTAGGGTTACAGTAATGAAAAAAATGAGGAAATATTAAACATTGAATGACATGTTATACAATTTTAATGAAATTAAGTTAATTTTAATGTTTACTAATGTTTATTCATCTGCCTTCTACTACATGTAAGAAACTCTGGACGCCAGTTAACAAACAAAATCTCAAAATCCAGTTATTAACTTCCGCAACATGTTTACTAACAAAACATTATTAATAACATCCCCAGTCACCTGTACTAACTCCTACAAAAACTCCCTTGGCGAAATCGCAGACTGCTACGTCAATCAAACAAACGAAAGTGAAATCCTCCAGCGAGAGCCAACTGAGAAAGAGGAAAAAATAACGGGCTGACAAGTTGGACGCGAATGCGGACAGAACATTAATAACCCGAGCAGCGAGCATCCCGGGTTTGCTCTAGGTTCACTCTGACTCTTCCGAACAGCGCCAGATGCGGTGGGACATCTTCGCAGATCAGGGGAGCCATGATTTATGATCTTGCTGGTTTCTCCGCCAACCAGCAACGAGATTATTATCATAATGAATCCTTTAGATGTAGTGTAATGTTTGGTACTGTTGCAGATAGCTGCTGTAGACTTCAATTCATATTTACTAAATACTTGCAATTTTACAAACAATGTTGTAAGGTAGAAAGACTACTAGAATAAACAACTGTTTCAAGATGATTATCTATCTTTATTTTTTTTGCATCAAACGTGAGTATTTCAAATAAAGTACGCAGCATTAAATATTCACAGATGAAAGTTTAATGACGTTTATACTATACTTATAATATAACAAAAATGCCCCCTGTAAGAAGGCCACGATTGGGATCTGAAAAACTACAAAGTAATATGGAAATAGCAATTTTCTTTTCAAATAAATCTAATTCTAAAATAGGGAAGAGCTTCAAATAAAAACTATAAATACTGAATAAATATATAAATATATCATCACGCCTTTTACCCATTACTAAGTGTGGCACTCTAGCAGATATCGGTAAGTGATATATTTCTTCGCATGAAATGCGGTTACCAGCCATTAAATTACTTCCCCCCCACCTCCAAAGATGTTTGTTCTGGGGGAGCCCAAGGGGTAGATTTAATTTGGTGATAATTGCTTGTCGGCTGTGGAGATCGAACCAGGGTTTTCAAGATCCACAGGCCGACTCGATACCACTGAGCCACCTACCCCATAAATAGATACTGTACCCCTTTTATAAAAAAGAACTATAATATTTTTCAATCGCTAATTTCTAATAGTTATTTGTGTATTAAGGGCGTAAAGTGATTCTTTGTTACTCGAACACGGAAATTGCAGCGCGAGCCGAAGACGAGAGCTGCAATTATGCAAGAGGAACAAAGACACTTTACGCTCGTGATATACACATATTTTTTTCTACGATTGCATCTTAAAATTATTTAAAAACGTATACGTATTTAAAATAAATTCGTTCTGTCAACTGTCAATATGACAAGTTTCTGTTTTGTTTGTATCCCTGGTAACTATTGAAATAAGCGCACATTTAACGTCTTTTTCGCGCGTTGCCATTGGAGACGCACAAAAAACATATTTTTCGATTGTTCCACAGAAAACGTCAACTTTACGATGACAAATGAGAGCGTAATTTAAAAAAGTAAAGCCGAATTTAGAGTATACATAACATACGAGTATTACAGCATAACATAAGTTATCGTATACAACAAATGCAAGTTTCATAGTTCATAGTTCAAAGTAATTCTGTTATGCTGTTTCTTATTGAGTGAACTCATAGTAATGGTGCAATATGATATTAAAGACACACAAATACATCCGTACATAGACGATTACATACCGTAACCGTATAAAAAATGAAATTTTGCCATATTCTATTTTTTTAAAGTTTCTGTTATGTTACGATTTTTATGAAAACTATGAAACTTTATAAGACTTTAAATACATTTATATTCTTGTTATATTAGGCTATGATATATTATGTTATGTTATATAAACTCTGAATCCGGCTATATTTATTACTTTTTAATTTTATCAAATATCCTTGATTTAATTAGCATAATTAATAAATTATAAATTATTAAACGTTAATCAAGTAGCATATGAATTTGCTCAAATAAATAAAGTAAGAAGAAACAATATATCCTAAAAATAATAAGACTAATTAGTTAATAAATTAAATTTTAACAATTTTTTTTTTTTAATAATACATACATCATGATTAAGAAAGTAACACGGAGAAGAAAGAATAAACATTTTATTAGTCTCAATAAGTGTATCACAAATTTATTTATTTATTTATTTATGTTACACTGTACAACAGGAATTTAATCCCATTTACAGTACAGGGTCCGCACTCACCGAGGCGCAGTGTGATAGTTCATATAATTTTAATTTAATTTGAGTGCGATTCAAACTCGGGATCTCCGGATTCGAATTCCGTAATGCTATCCACACCACCGTACTGACGGACTAAACACCGAATGGTGATAAATAAAATAAAATAATTTATGGGGTAGGTGGCTAAGTGGTATCGAGTCAGACCGCAGATTTGAGAACTCGGATTTGATTCCACAGCCGACAAACAATTTTCACCAAATTTAAATTATCCCTCTGGCTCCTCAACCACTAAAATATTTGGGGGCCGCGATTTAAAGTCTAATAACTGCACTTCATATACATAAATATATCACTTACTTTGCTCCGACAGAGTGCCACACACAGCAGTGGGTATAAACACTAATGCTACATTTGTTTTACTATTATAAAAACAATAATTGACTGATAACATATAAGAAAAAATATTTTCATACTTCTCGTTTAGGTCAGGACTAAATACCTCTCAACGTACAGTATCTATTACAGCGTAGTTGGACATATTTCCTTTGCTTATTAATTAAATTCATGCACGGTTCATTAGATCCGTGATGTATTACATAGTGCGTTTGCTCTGCACAATTATCAGCGATTGCAGAGTTTTTTGGGTCCTGCGCTGCAGTAACTACACCAAGCTCCAGTATCCAAGACGGAGACCGCCTCATGATGATGATGACTAGATGAGTATAATTATTAGATATTTGAGATTTGCTAAGTAGAGCGATTTGCATGTCTGTGGTTATTGGAACGAAACCAACAAAATAGTGATTATGGTTATATGAGATATACACTGAGATACTGTTAATATCATATTCTAATAATTTGTCATTCTATTTGTTTGTAATTAGAACATGAACATAATATGTTACATGTATTTCAAAGATATTTCTATAATAAGCATAAAAACAAACAGGCAATGCGAGTATACCCAGTAGGTTAATAAAAAATTAAACTACCACTATGATCATTCGATTAGGGGCAACTAATTAACATTTGTCGAAGTTCATTTTATTTATTTATTTACAGTGAATTAATAATATCTTCATATATAAATGTCCACCATGCATGTTACCCATCACTGGGCATGGCAATCTGCCGTAGCAGATCTCGATAAGTAATATATTTCCTCGCGTGAAGTGCAGTTACCAGACATCAAGTCACAGTCCCCAAAGAAATATCGCAAACATTTCAGGAATCGGGTACCCAAATTTTACCGATAATTTTCAATTTTATCGTGGTGAACGTGGTCCGTTTTTATTTAGTTAATCAACTATTTATTTGAAAACCATATTAAATATATATATATATATATATATATATATATATATATATATATATATATATATATATATATATTATTATTACTTCTGGTCCGATTTTTGTATCCTAGGAACTCTCAAATACTTCTGGTCGTGAAAAAAAGTTTTATATAAACGAATTTAACTCTCAAACTCAAGATTCATGAAGTAAACATAATAAAAATATCACTGAAAAATCTAATCTCTTTCGTCTTCCAACCACCATAATCTCGGAAACAGGAAGCAATGTTTTGCTTGCAGAAAAACCCGAATAAGGTCATGTAAGTGAAACAGTCCGGTACTGCACGTCCGGCACAGTATCATTACTGCATGCACAGCCTGTACTCAGTGGCGTTTTCTCTATGCAAACAAGATAAGCAGTGCTTGCCTCCGTATTTCATAACTTTTATTTTTGAAATATATTTTTATTACATTTATTTATAATTATATACTTAGAATTTTAATATATCAAAATTTAAAATAATACAGAAATTGCATAAATGTATCTGCTATTGTCAAACGTGTCACTATTAAAATGCATTCATTGGCCTACGAACTATTATGGTCTTATCCAATTTTATAATATGTGTCGACAAGCAGAACTTCGATACATGCACCGCCCATTCCTACAGCATACGGTACATTACCGAACATGGAGCCGTCTACACTGGAAATATTGCGCCGTCAACGTTGATCTGAAAGCAGTTCTATAATACTTACATGAAGACAATTTCGTAGTAAATATTTAGATAGGATGAAATGTGAGTAACATTTCTTTATAAGATATATTGCTGTATTAAATTTAAAATAAATAAATATACCATCACGTCTTTTACCCATTGCTGGGTGTGGCACTCTGCCGTAGCAGATCTCGGTAAGTGATATATTTATGCGAGTAAGTGCGATTTGAGCCGTCAAATTACGGGCCCCAAATATGATAGTGGAGCCACAGGAGTAGTTTTATTGTGGTGAAAATTGTTTATCGAATTTGTATTAAATTTGATATATTTAAATTTTTAATATAATAATGTATGTAAGCTGCGATTTTTTCTATCGCTTTTGAACATTAGCCTCTAGTTTTTTCGATCTTCATATTCATTCTCAAATATTCCGCGCTTCCTCAATAATTCTTGAATTTCTTTATTTTCTTCGTCTCACTGGTTGCCACTTTCAGATCATTTTTTCCATTTAGTACTTGGTCTCCGCCTTAAATGTCCACACCAAATTTATCTTTTCTTATTGATTGTATTAAGTATGCTATGGTCTGCATTTATTCTTGTTCTAATTTCACTGTTTCTTATTCAATTTATTTTATATATGTAATATAACTTCTTTTGCAAAACTCCATTTTTAACAAATAATAAAAATATAATAATCATTTTTGTATATTTCTTTATAACGAATGAGTGACATTTTCACAATTTTATTTTGACCTACCACTTATTGGTTATTGGTTTCCTTACAAAAAGCACGAGACGCCACTGCCTGTACTCATTACTCTGCAGTCGTTATCGTACGTCGTCGACTCAATATCGTCGAACCGACCTTATTTTGCATAAAGCACCAAGTGATTATTTACGATAATCGTAAATGTTTTATAGAATGAGCTACATGAGGTTGAGGCTGCACGCCCAGTGCTTGATGCTGTGCTGCAGCAGCTACTAACTAGTAGCTTGCAAAGAGGATTTAATGCATAGTTGAGGAAGTAGGTGAATATGAGGTAATTGGATTAAATTCTAATGACCCGATGAAAAATTATAATAAACTAATCAGTTTCTCAGAAATAAAGCACGGAACTATTTGCACAATCATAAATAGGCGTATTCCATTTGCTATTTGAATCAGATATAACGTATATTTAATAAAACAAAAATAAATGTAAAAGAACTATTTCGAGAACTAACTTCTCATCATTAGAAAGGAAGGGAAAACAAGATTATACCAAGCTTGTGATCGATATTGAATCCAGCTTATCAAAGAGTACATACCACAAATAAACTTAACACTTAAGTCAACTTCAGGACTAATTTCCTAAAAAAATAAAACAATTTTGTATTAGGTATTTAAAATATGTTTATACTCTCAAACACGTCTACTAAAAACTCAGTTATTTATAATTCTATTTTATTTTACTTTAACGACAAAAGGAAATCCCAATTATGGAATGACACTAATAATAGTACATTATACATCTAGGGAGAGAAATGTATGATTTTTTTATGAACTGAAATTTGTAGTTAGAGGGCGAAGTCATAGCGCCATAAGGGTTGCAAAACACTAAAGAAAAAATATAATAAGACAATTAAATAAAGTGTTAGGTATTTGAACGACTAGAAATCAACAGCCTTAACGATTCGTAACCGCACTTCACGTGCAAAATATATTATTGAGTTCTGCTACGGCACAGTGCCACTCAACTTTCAACTTGAATATAAAGACAAAAATTTTAACCTGGGACCTTAAAACTTCAGTCATATGGTTTAACCAACTAAGCTACGGTCGCTATATAATTCAAATCTGATATTATTCCAATTTTATTTTTTTCATCGATTCCAGGTTCAAATCTTTGCGGTATTCTAAGTTTTTTCTTTATAATTCGATATCATAGATTGCCAAGTATTTACTTAAAGTAAGAATTAAATTTTATTAAATTTTATATTTAGATAAAAGTGCATTACAAGCAGTAAAACAATATATTTTCTAATTACTACAATATTAGAAAAAAATTAACAAGTATACAAACTAATTTTCAATATATTAAAAATAATGCCAAATATATTATTATCTCCATTGTTTAAATAAATTCATAATAATTTTTATTGTAACATTGATTTTCCATAAAAAAAATAAAATTTAAACATTTGGTTTGGAATCAAACTGGAAATGTTTCAATTATAAAAATAAAATAAATATATCATCACGCCTTTTACCCATCACTGGGTGTGGCACTCTGCCTAAGCAGATCTCGGTAAGTGATATATTTTTTCGCGTGAAGTGCGGTTACCAGCCGTCAAATCACGGCCTCCAAAGATATTAGTGGGGTAGATTTTTTAAATTGGTGAAAATTGTTTGTCGGCTGTGGGGATCGAACCAGGGTTCTCAAGATCCATAGGCCGACTCGATACCACTGAGCCACCTACCCCATCAATTATGAGGCAGTACTTTTAATACGCGGTCAAGTAACAAGCAAACGATAAATGGCGTTTATAAAGAAAATTTAGGATTAAGACTGTTGTGGAAATCAAGGGAACAAAATAATAACAATTAGTATTATTATTAATTTTAATAAAATATGATAGTATAATTTATTATTAATTGCAGTTAAGTAACTATAATTTTCTTTACAAAAGCCATTTTTGTTTGCTTGTCACCTCTGCATAAAAAAACAATTGAACAACAAGTAGATACTCATTAGACGCAGTTTTTAATATTCAACATTTTTTGTATTCACACTTTTGGTCTAATTTAATTAGAGAAGCAACAAACATGATATTAAAAAAATACCATTATACTTCTTATGTTTCATATGTCAATTCTATACCAGGTATAATAATCAAAATTCTATTAAGTATTAAGTGATATGTATTAAAGAGACAACCTTTTTTCCGAGTTTACCATCCTAGCCTAGTGGAACTGATCGCTAATATACGAACACCTACTGTCAGCTTATTAACAGTAAAATCGTAAAACTCGGCTGCTAAATTTAATGCTTTCGAAGAAGAGGAAGCCAACGATAATTGATAAAACGCATTTGACGATGAACATCTAAAGCTCGTAAACCAGAGTCAATTATCATCTTAAACACATCAATTTTAAACCATAATATAATTGCTGCCACAACATAAATTATTCACCCACATTCGTGGAATTCTAAATCTAAAAATAACTAGTAGCGTTCCTTCCGGGTATAAAACAGGATAGTATACCACTAAGGGCAGGTTCACCATAGCTTAGTTAGTAGTAAAATAACTTGCTGTAACTGTTCAACCAGAACGGAGTTTATTGTCTCTTCGAGCGCAAGTGCTGGATTTTTTCGTACTCATGTCTCAATCAATTTTCAAGAAATCAAAAAAGATAAAGAAATGCTTTAATGGAGGTTTATAAAGAATAGTTTTTAGCGCACCATCTGTTGATATTTCTTATAACTACGAGTATCTGCATTGAAATACAAACATATCACAGTCACAGATAGTTATCAGCTCTGTAATATGAAATTGAAAAATGTATAAGAGTGATTTTAAATATTGGCAAATATAAAATTGGGTATAGGTACAGGCGCTAAACTCATGGTTAAAGATTAAAAAGTGAGTAAAACTACCATAACCAAATAAACGTCAAACTAACAGTTCTCCGAATATGGTGGTGCTGGTTGGTTGATTATTTGTTTATAAATAGTCTTTCTCATATGTTGAAAGACTTGACACGAAAGCTATCTGCAGTGATACTACTAAGTTATTAAGTTTCCTTTTGTGACTTTATATTTCGCTGATTAAACAATTTCTCTTTCAATATAAGCTAAGTCATAAATAAATTGTATATAGCAATGTTAGTGAGGAATGGATTTATTTTCAAAACGAGTAGGAAAATTAAAGCACGAGCGATAGTGATTGTTCCAATAGTAGTTTTGCAATGGTTTTTACAACATGTGTTACATACTATTTTTTTGAATATTAAATATGAAAATTATATTTTTGCGTTAATGTTAATTAATACGAGAAATTATTTTATATAAATCAAAGGAGTTATATTTGCAAATGTACATTACGTTTCTTTGGTTATCTCAAACAAAAATAATAAAGAACGTATCAAATGGCATTTTCCTCAGTTACTTTCCTCACTAGTGAGGGAAACGGTTACTATCACAATTAAATTGAAGGAGGTAAATGTCATTTTCACAAGCAATGTTGAAACAACAATTTTGTCATTTTGAAAATAAAAACCCTTATTTTCTCTTAGCAACCCTATAAACATATAAATAAACAATGATATTTGAATGAGTTTATTTTAATGACGTTAAATTATCTGGTCGAATTATACTGCAGCATTTTATTTTTTATAGGGTAGGTGGTTCAGTGGTATTGAGCCGGCCTGTGAATTTGAGAACCCGGGTTCGATTCCCACAGCCTACAAACAATTTTCACCACATTGAAACTACCCCTGTGGTTTCCCCTCCACTAACTTCTTTGAGGACCGTAATTTGACGGCCTGTAACCACACATCATGCAAAGAAATACATCACTTACCGAGATCTGGTACGACAGAGTGCCACACCTTGTGATGGGTGAAAGGCGTGATAATATATTTCATTTTGTTTGGATAAATTTCAGTTTGACAATTCAGCCTAACAGCAATTTGATTCTAAAAATTGTTTTAAAATAAAATTACTTATTACCAAGTTGCTAGGTAACAATGTTTAATGACAAACATATTTATGTAGAAAAATTAAAAGCTCTTGCATAATAATTATAGTTGACAATTGAAATAGATAGCTCAGTGATAATGCGTCAGATTGCGAATTGGAGAACCCGAGTTCGTTTCCCGCGATAAACTGATTTACATCACATAAAAATTATTCCTAATGCTCTTCCGCCACTACCATGTTTGAGGCATGTAATTTGACGACTGATACATACAAAAATAATGACTTATTTAGATCTGCTACAGCAGAGTGCCACATGAAGTAATGAGTAAAAGGAGCGATGATATATTTATTTAATTTATTTAATATCAAATATTAGTTTTTTTATTTACTGGTTGACTTCAATCATGATTTAAATACGACAAATTCAAATAGAAATGAGCTAATCACGGTTACTGCTCCACTGCTCCGATTAATTTAATCAGTGATCGATAAACTTGACTGATACAATTATTTCGATTTGAAATGAATAAAGTTACACAGCAGATACAGAAATAACTAAAACTTATTTTCGTTTGAAGTCTGAAAGAAGTTGTTGTCACAAAATGGCGGTACATTGGTAGATGCATTTTGCATTCCTAAAGAGTATTATTATTGTAAAGTATAATAACTACAACAAATGTATAAAATGTAAAATTTACTAACTCTTGCATATTTAACAGCAGAATGTTTAGTATCAAGCCACCAGATGTTATATTACCAAACGGGAATTAAAACTCTAATGTAGGTATGTTATATATTTTAAAATAGAGGTAATATGGTATTATTGTTATAACCTAAGTAAAAATAAAGATAAGTAACGCGATAACGCCTACTTTAATATAAGCCACAAGTGTTTCCGACTTCCGTAAACATAAACAAATGAAACTACTTACGCTATTTAAATTATGATACGCATAAATCTTTTACACCTTGGCTTTTATTATGTGAAACAGTAAGTAGACTAAAATATTTTATATAATATGAATATTACATAATTTAATGTAGTTTTACCTACAATAAAGGCGTTAATTCTATTCTCACTCTTAAAATAATAAAATTTAAAACAAAAAGAAACATTCGCTCTCATTAACTTTTAGTTGAACATAAAGCATGTCATCCTAATCTCTTTTCAAGAGGTAATATATCTGCTATATTTGTAAATACAGTTATACACAGGCAAGTATTTCCTGGTCAATATTCACATGAGGAAATATAAATCTCCAAAACTATTAACTACTACAAATAAATCACGCAGAAGCTAATAAATTTGGAAACTGATTTCATAATTTTTATTCCCATTTATAAGTAATTTCACAAAAAATATTACGATAATGAAATTCGATAAGTACAGAGAAAAGGCTACAATGCACTCAAATAAATATTAGAATTAAAGTAGTAAAATATACTTTCGATGAACGAAAAATAAAATTAGTGGTAACATTGATGCCATGTTCCATCAAGTGCAGTAGCACGAATTTTTTACACATTCACTAAACATTTATGTATTAAATTCATCTTGCAATTAATAACTACCAAATCAGTAGTGGAATCAAAAATTTATAATGGAGAGGAGAGGGGAAATTTTAAAAGAATAATCGCTCAATTTCTCTAGGAGTTATGGTACGATACGGTTGTACAGGCATATGATTTCCACCATTGGAAACTTCTTTGGTTGAAGAGATAGAGAGACAGTTAAATAAGCAATATAAATAAATATAAATATATCATCACGCCATTTACCCATCACTGGGTGTGGCACTCTGCCTACGCAGATCTCGGTAAGTGATATTTTTTTTTTCGCGCGAAGTGCGGTTACCAGCCGTCAAATCACGGCCTCCAAAGATATTAGTGGTGGAGGAGCCACAGGGGTAGATTTTTTTTTTAAATAATCAATATAGTGTCATTTTATCCGACAAATTTAAAGGTGTACAATTAAAAACAATTGAATATCAAATGAACGAGTTGCAACCAACAGCAATTTTTATAATAAATCACTATATTGAATATAATACGATCCGATAGCTATTAGGTAATATTAATTTTAATATGATGTTTCATTTTTTTAAACATATGTATTTTTAGGTGTAACTCGCTTATTTCATTAACAATTGTTTTAAATTTTGCACCATTAGATTTGTCGGAGCAATTGGCACTAATCTGCCTATTTCACCGACATTCTATTTATCTCTTCAAATAAAAAAGTTTGTATTGGTGGGCAGCTAACTTCGAACATCAATGTGTGGCGGAAATTTAAACAGTATGTTCGAAAAGTAATACAAGTAAATTTATAATAAAATTTTATTATATCTTTCATTATTAGTAGATAACACTATACAGGATGTTTATACCACTAAACGAAACTTTAATATGACATATATAATTTGATATACTGATTATAGAACAAAAAGATTTTTTTTTGAAATTCGCAAAAAATAAGGTATTTCATTCCTAGCGAATAATTCTAGTGTCATTAGTTTAATAGTACATTTAATTATGTATAATTATGTTACTAATGAAATAAAAATATAAACAGTGTCTACAAATAATAATTTATTAATTAGTTATTATGTAGGTACCTTATTTTTTTTAAAAATAAATGTACTATGAAACCAGCGACACTAAAAATGTTCGCTAGGATTGAAATACCCTAATCTAAAAATTATGTTTGTTCTCTAATCAGTATATCAAATTATATATGTCATTAAAGTTTCGTGCAGTGGTATAGAAACAGCCTGTATTATTTATTCTCAATGATACACATTTATAAATCCTTTCATATTAACTCGTCTCATCCTTCGTTCATAGGATAAATCTTCAAGCATCAAAAGCGCACACAGGATTTTAATGAGGGTGAGAGAGAGAGAAGAGTATCCAAAGTTTTATGAATAATTATTTTTGATATTTCAGAATGGTAAACATTAAAAAGAAACACCCACTTTACAATTTGTATTTTATTCAACCACATTCTTATTGAGATGACTTAGTGACTGCTGTGCTTCTGGTATATTCATAATTAGAATTTAACAGAAATGGAGTTTGTTACATTATATTGTTCAACACAGACCACCGAGTTTGCCTAGCGACATAACTATCGCTACTGCTCGTGATCTACTTTGCCTTAAAAGACGACACGGGCAACTAATTAAATATTATGTACATTAATTCGCAGTGACCTGTAGTTAGACTTTTCATAGGTCAGACAAGTATAAATAATTAAATTTTCCTTTTTATGCCGCAAATATAAATTCTCCTATAGCGTAATTCATTTCTATTTTCGTGATTTGACGCCTGGTAACCGCACTTCACACAAAGAAATATATCACTTATCGAGATCTGCTACGGAAAGTACCACACCCAGTAATGGGTAAAAGGTGTGATAATTAATTTTTGTTTAACATTTATTTATTTATTATAAAATGCTGACGTTTATTTATTTATTTCTACTTTCAAAACATGATTATTAATTTCTTCAAGGGGTATCCAAATCCACAGGACACCCTCCCTCGTAGTGCGTGCAACTGTCAATCATTTACAACTATTATTATTATTTGGCTCAGTGGTTTAGATTTAATAACCCAAGTGGGATTTCCACAACCGATATACTGATGTCATTACATTTAATAAAATATTCCAATGACTCCTCTTCTGGGTACATATTAGAGGTGTGATTTGATGGCTGATTGTCGCATTCGATGTTCAAAAATATATCACTTACCAGAGATCTGCAACGGTAAAGTACCACATCCAATAATTGGTACAAACGTGATGACGGGATGATTAAATTAAATAATTTAAACAAACACAACAGTAACAGACAGTTGTAACCATTAGATAAAACCAAAATAAAATTTACGTTTATTGATTAATAAGCAAGAGGTCATCATCATCTGTGGCGCAACAGCCCAAATCGGACCTGGGCCTACCGGACACACCGAGCTGCAGTTTTTACACTACCGTCCTGCCGGTTTTCGTAGTCAAATGCTACATTATTTAAGACGTATAAGTGACTAGCTTATAGCGCCCGAGTATGATAAATACATGTAACTGTATTTTATATTTACGACAAATCACACATTGTCGACAGGCGGATTCGAACTGACGAACCTTGGTTCGTGTGACGTCACAGTATGTTAAGAGATGTGCCTTAACACGCTCGGCCACCGCGTCTGAGCAAGAGGTAGTGCCTATAAATCTCGCCGACTTCAACTTATATGAGATTAAGCGCTTAACAAATAAATAAATAATAAACCCCTTTTCCTTAGAGAGTCCATCACCGTCACCAGCTTCACACAAGTGCTTAATACGCTTGTATAAATGTATCTGATAAGTGCGTCCAGCACATAACAACTCAACAGCTCAACACGAAGCTCTGCACTTGGTTCTCGGTGAATGCGTACTCGGGTGCGAACCTGCGAGTGTCACCATCACGCACACGCACGCTGCATTTACATACTCATGCAATTATCTATGTGCTTTATGTGCTAGTTACTACTACCCTGTTCGGATTTCATATCATTGTATCAAAATGACGTTAATGCGATTCGAGATAGTGCTCGTATGTGGTCGAGTCTTTTGATGGTAAGGCACCATTTAATGAAACTAAATGATTTTACGACAAATTCGTCAAGTAAAAGTTTTTTGATGAAGCATTTTTTTATATATAAATATAAAATGCTACTCTTAGAAATTCAAAGTATAGTCAGTCAGATTTAAAGTTGAATAATTCCTTTAAAAATACTTCAAAAAATTGTTCGTCAAACATATAGACTGCTGGTAGCACAAGCTCTGTTTTTGCTTGTTTTAAGAGCAGTGTTTTTCGGTATTTTAGATATCTCTAACATGTTAAAACTATGCTCTTAAAACACCCAAAAACAGAGTTTGTGCTACCAGCCATAGATTTTATTATCTTAAATTTCAATTTTCACTTTATTTGTATATATTCGTATAGTGAGCACCAACAAAATGGAACTACATATATTTTTTACTTCCTTGTAAGAAGTAAAAGAAGTATTGTAATCGCGAAAATTTTCGGTTTTGAGATTTCAGCAGAAATATCCATTTTGACCATCCCTAAATCCATTTTGAGTAATTTTGTCGTGATGTCTGTATGTACGTACGTATGTATCTCGCATAACTCACAAATGGTAAGCCGTAGAAAGTTGAAATTTTGTATTTAGGACTGTTATAACATCTAGGTGTGCACGTCCAGTTTTGGTCATTGAATAAATTCCGGAAGTGGTACTTTACTTGAAGCCTATAATAGATTTTAATAAAAAAATATAATTCAAAACTTTTCAAATTTGATGTATAAAACTATTATAGCAATAGGAATAACGTAATAGATTTTGGTTAAAATGTACTAACCGGAAGTGATACATCACATGAAGCTGCAAACAGTTTTTCTTGGGAAAGTGGTATTATTTTGATTTTAGAAATAAATGCTGCAAATAAAAGTTTTAGAGAATTAAATTCTGCGTCTATGACATTAATAATTATTAAATTACCCCTCTGTATAAGCGAGATATGTAAATTTAAAACTTTATATTTTTTGGTTCTTGTCATTAAGTTTGTTATGGATTAGAACAAAAAATAAGAAAAAAAATTAAAGAATTTATGTCAATGTCAAATTACGTCAAATATGTGCAATAAAAATATATCTATAGTTTAATACGCGTATAAAGCAGTCATCAGATATTTGTTTTTACATCAATAACATGATTATTAATTAAAAGTGTCCAACTTATTAAAACATTTTGAACCAATTACTTATTCAACTATAGACCTGACTGACTTTATATTTTTATCCGATAGTTGGTATTTATTCAAAAACATAGTTCCATTTATTCAGCGAACCATAATCTCAATCACCTGAAACCACTAACTAACAATAAACCTGAATAATTTCTTAGTTTAGAGTTTAGAAGAAAAGCCATTGGCGCAACCACATGAAACAGTTGATGTCCGCAAATATTTCAGAGTTATTCTACTCATAAACGAACCGCTAGAATTATGTCCTCCCACTGCTACCATTGGTCATTTCCATATTGCTTTCTAATAAATACTCGTACTCGTATGCGTTATTCAACGAAAATAATTCTTCATTGAACTTATCACGACATGGCCTACAGTACGCTGGTGTGGATAGCGTTATGGAATCTCGACTTCGAATCGCACTCAAGCTAAAAAAAATTATAAACTACCACACTCCAGCTCGGTGAGTCCGGATCCTGTACAGTAATTCGGTCAAAGAATTCGTTTGTTGTACCTTCTTTTAAAAATCTAAATAAAAATGTAGTTTTTCATATCTAGCACCGATGCTGATTCACTACCAGATGATTTGAAGTCACTAACAGTAAACTCATTGAGAAATAAATTGTATACAGTTTGTGTAAATTTGTAATCAAGAAAACTTAAAAATTTTGTTTCTACATATTACTACTCGTATACCGGGTGGAACATCATACCTGTGTACATAGGCGATTAACATGAAAAAACAGTTTTTCTGTGCGCATTGCTCCCCAAATTATTTTAGCCAAAAATGCTTCAAATAAATGTTGTAGAGCATAATATTCTGCATCTAAATCAATAAACAGAATTACATTTACATGCGTTGTAACGACAGAAATTAAATAAAAAAATATTAAAAATTACGTTCAAAATATCAAATAGCCATGGAAGTGAAACAAAACTAGATAAATGCTTGACGTTTTTCTGTTTATTTGATATTTTACCCCCGACAAATTAATCATTCAATAAAATTCATACAAAAAACTCCATACCTATGATTACAATTTAATAATAAATAAACAATTGTACATTTCAATGAAACGTTTATTTCTTATAGGGTTGGTCATGTAAAAATTATAACCTATCTATTATAATTCAAATATCAAACAATAATTCTCTCAATAAAATAATCAATACAATTTATTATTACAATAAATATTCAAATAAACCTCCATTTTCAGCCAAGCAATAACCAAGTCTATTGTAGAAGGAATGTCGTACATTAGCGAGCTGCCTATTTGTGATTAAGGCGCACTTATCCACGATAGCTTCTCTCAAAGAATTAATATTTGGGTGGCGTTGCTTATAAAATTTACATTTAAGATGACCCCATAAAAAAAATCGCTAGGTGTTAAATCAGGAGATCTGTCAAACGTCAAGCATCTATCTATTTTTGTTTCACTTCCATGGCTATTTGATATTTTCAACGTAATTTTTAATATTTTTTTATTTAATTTCTGTCGTTACAACGCATGTAAATGTAATTCTGTTTATTGATTTAGATGCAGAATATTATGCTCTACAACATTTATTTGAAGCATTTTTGGCTAAAATAATTTAGGGAGCAATGCGCACAGAAAAACTGTTTTTTCATGTTAATCGCCTATGTACACAGGTATGATGTTCCACCCGGTATATACTTGATCTATGTTTAATTTGGTGTACATTGTAAAATTTATGTAATTCTCAAATGTTGGGCTGGGTGGAAGAGCAGCCTCTGGCTGAACCCCGCCTTTGAAGAGTGTCAATAAAGATTATTATTATTATTAATTGGGATTAAGTTCCTGTTGTACAGAGTAATATAAATAAATAGACATCTAAAGTGGACAGATTTTATTTAATATCAAATTGTTTCATTTTCTGTTGGATGGAATAAACTTTCATCGAACAGAATTATTATAAAAGTTCAGAATATATGAACTGATTTATCAAAAATGTACGTAATAATTTTCAACAGGATAAAATTTGATTATACACCGAGATGAAAATATTCGCAACGAAAACTCTCCGCCAAACAAGAGGCAACAAATAATAAATAAACTTTTTTTTGAAGAGAGTCATGTAAAAAGGTCAGAGACATCTGTGCGTCAATCACGCCGGCCAGCGGCCGCGGACCTCAATTAAAACTTTATATGCACGCGCCCATTCAGTGTTTACTCGTGATTTTTTTCTTCATTATCGCGCGAATTTTACCGTTACCACATACCGAGTAATGAATCTTCACTTGTATGTACAATATACATGGCATCGGAATGGAAGATGAGACTCTGCAGAAAGGTAATTAGGAGAATTTTAGTCGCAGAAAAGAAGAATTTAACATGGGTTAAGGACCTAGAGAAGTGGCCAATTAAATAATTTAATATATAAATTTATTTATTTAGCGATAACGGCGGCATCATATGATTTATTCGAGACGGAACTATTTGATCGGTACTATGATACTAAAATCGGGACAAAATATACATTTTTTGCAAGTTATAAACTATGCTTTTTCTACGATTATGGTGTTGTTACCTTATTAATTTATATTTTAATAAGTTCCTTTGTCAATTCTAAATTAGTATCCTAGCAACGTAACAAACCATGAAAATATCAAACTACCTATGGTAATCGTAAGATATGAAAATGTGTGTGCAACGTACTATAGCAACGATACATGTACATCATCTAAAGTAACAGACTTACAAAAACGTTCAATTACTCTACGAATATGTCGTGTGAATACTTTGTAATCAAGGTCCTCGAAATTAACAAAATTCTGCAGAAATTGATCGCGACATTGCTCGAGTTTCCAGGCATTTTTATTATGCATTCCAGTACCCAGTTCCAAAAGAAACTTGCCATGATCTTCTATGAATATGTTCTTTTGTAAATCTAATAATTTAAATAAATAAGTTTGAAAAATTATTTCATAATTCAGTTATATACTTACTTTGTAATAAAAAAATCCGGTGTGGACACCACATGACTTCCTTGTACGCGTATTAAACTAGTTTTTTTTTAATTGCACATATTTGACATTTTTTGTTCTAATCCATAGCAAACTTATTTTTTTTTAAATCAAAAAATATATAATATTTAAATTTAGATATCTCGTTTATGCAAAAAGCTAATTTAATAATTCTTAATGTGCTACACGCAGAATTTAATTCTCTAAAACTTTTATTTGCAGCATTCATTTCTAAAATTAAAATAATACCATTTTTTTCAAGGAAAACCTTTAGCAGCTTCATGTAATGTGCCACTTCCGGTTAGTCTATTTTAACCAAAATCTGTTATGTTATTTCCATTGATATAGTAGTCTTATATACCAAATTTGGAAAGTTTTAAATTACATTTGATTATAGTTTTTCATGAAAATCTATTATAGGCTTCTACGGTTTACCGTTTTTGAGTTATGCGAGATACATACGTACGTACGTACGTACAGACGGCATGACGAAATTAGTCAAAATGGATTCAGGGAGGGCCAAAATACCTATTTCCGTTGAAATCTGAGAACCGAAAATTTTCGCGATTACAATACTTCCTTTACTTCGTACAAGGAAGTAAAAAACAAGATGTTCATAAAATATGTATCAAAACAATAACGGAGCAAATACGACAACGCTACTAATTTACCCAAATGTCATTAATTATGTAATTATTACCTGTGGTTCCAGGGCAAGAATATTAATTTTATTTCGTGTAAGATAGTTATGATAATAATGCGAACTTCAAGTCACGTGAGGGTCAATTATTTTGGATCAATTCAAAATTATTCATCATCAATGTTAACTTAAAGAATCACAAGTAATTAAATACACTACTGTAATGAAATGTGCTTGTTATCTCATTTCGAATGTAGTATTGTCCGCAGTTCTTTCCTCATTTAATCAGCACACAATTAGTAAATTTAGAACTAAAGTGCACCGTTATATGGCGATTTACGTGAAATACAGACTGATTGTTCTGCGGAAAGACCTGTTAATTCTGTAACAACATTCGATTAAATTGTTCACATAAATTTAACGACTTGCTAAAGCTCATTTAACGAAGAACACATACAAGTTGGAAAATAAATAAATTGTTCTAATGGCAACTTAAAGTCAAATTTTACAACTGCAAACAGAATTGTCAACTTCCTATGAGTAATAAATAAAATATTATTTAACCGTAAAAAAGTTAACATTTACGTACACGGATCTGCTTATAATACTACTTTATTTTATTTCATTTTCCGTTGTTGTCAGCACTGACAGTAAAAATGATATAACGGTCGCTATTATAAGCAAGATTCACTAAGACTGCTAAAATACAAATATTTGTTTGTAATAAATTTATATAAGATATTGATTGGTTATAGAATCTAATTTATAGTTTTTCAGAATCGAAAAGTCATTCTCAATTCACGGCCTACTAAAAACTGTTAACTATAATTGGAAAATAATTAAATTATAATATTTATAATATATTATTAGTTATCATTATTAATATATGAAAATTCAGTGAATAATTTATAACGTCAATTATTTTCAGTAATGAGTTTCGGCCCATTAAATTTTCAGATTGACATAATATATTATTTAGTGATTTAAAATTGATTCATCAAATTACTTGTAATAGTATAGTAGTAACATTATAAATCAAATCGTTTTATTTAAATTAATTATCCTAGTTTTGATTTTGTGTAAATTCATTATAAAATCATATAACATTATTTTATGAAACATAAGTAAAAAATAGTCTATATTGATGTAAGTTTATAAATGTATCTCAATTTTAACAAAAACATTTCATTCTTATACAGGGTGTATCTGTACTTCGAGAAAAAATTAAAGGGTATATAGTATAAGACGTACTGATCATGGAACAATAATATATTTTTTAAATTCGGTAAATTAAGGATGGTTTACTTGAAATGAACCTCAGACATTTATTTGGTGTTGTGTAAACAATTACTTGTAAGATTTAAATAAAATTATTAAAAATAGCTATCAACTAGTGGCGAACAAAATGTTGTCTTTAAACACGATGCAAAATATTTTGCGAATTAAAAAAAAATATTTTTGTTCCATGATCTGTACGTCTTATAGTATATACCCTTATAATTTTTTTTCCCGAAGTACAGATACAGCCTGTATAGTACAAGAGAAAAAATTATATATAATGACTTACGTTTATCCAGAAATACGAAATAAAACGAGAACTGCTGAAGAAACTCACCTGAAATAATAAAAAGATAAACATCGTTTATAACAAGAATATTATTAGAAAGTATAAATAAGTAATGAATATTGATACTTTACAAGAAACTACAATTTTTTATGACATATTAACATCAAAATTGATAAATTCACGGACAATTCTGGCTTCATGAATGGGAAAAATGACATTTCACAAGTTAAAATTCGCAGACTTTAATTAAAAAACAAAAAACTTCCAATAATGGATAAAAGGCGTAATAATATATTCATTTAATTATTTTAATAACCATTTGTAGGAATCAGTTCATATATTTTTGAAACTTTAAAGGGCACTTTTCAAAAATGCTATTTTCAAATTGTCTATTTATCTATTTTTATCTAATAAATATATTAAATTTGTCTTTTACATATTATTAGTCAAATTTCTTCATTCGGGTCCTCTACTATTTTCTTTTATGAAACTTCTTTTAAGTAAAAAGTTAAATTCATGACATAAAAATTCGTGTAACGTCTGGATTAGAACCAGGGACCTTTTGCTTGCCGGACAGAGATTTAAACCACGACACCACGGTACTTAGGATCGAAGTATGGCGTCACTCGAATTCTTCCGTCATAGTGTCTAACGCAGTAGTCCTTGGTTCGAATCTAGACATCACCTAAATTATTCTGTCATAAATTTAACTTTAAATTTATCATTGTCAATGAACTTTCATTCATGTCATATGACAAAGAAATTAATTCATCTAAGTAAATTAAAAACAATGTATAATTTTAAAATGTCTTCGTTGTTTCTCAAGAAGCTGTAATTATTATTTTTTTAATTGTGACAGATTTGTGTAAATCAAGTTTCTAACTAGGCAATCTTTTTACGAAGTAACACATTCCTTAGTTAATAAATAATTTTGAAATTAAGGAAAACAATAACCTCAAAATTAGCTACCAGGCAAAGACTAAAGATATGAATAGGACAAAAAATCTGAATAGACTACAGCAAGGGAGAGAATTAATGAAAGATCGTAAGATTCTAACATCAGACTTAATGGCATAAAAAACTTAAATATTTTTAGCTTGGAATATGTTGATCCTGAGTTTAAATTTTTGGAAAGAAATATATGGCTTTAGGATCCTTGAATACTATTATTTATTTATTGGACGTTTCAATGGTTAACCATCGAAACGTAAAATAAATAAATAATAGTATTCAAGGATCCTAAAGTCACATATTACTTTCCTTAAATATTTTTAAAATCAATTATATTATTGAAACTTTGATCGTCTGTGGCAACAAATATTTGAGTCTGGCGTTAATAATGTTTATAAATATTGTGATAGTGTGAGTAAAATAATTATCCTACAACTTTTAAATAAATATTAACTTCAAGTAATATTTCGGTTCTACTATTTGTAGAAGTATACTTACATACTTCCGTTAATTATTGGCTATTATAAACAACTGCGTAAAAAATTTGAGCAATTTTCATAATACCTCATCAGCAGATTCCCACATTCATACTTCACCATCAGCTAATATTTGTAAAAAATGATATTAAAATAAGAAAAAAACCTAATTTGCTTATTTTTCACAATATTTTCTCACGGCGCTACCGTCCATAATTCCCATCTTCATTTATCTGTTCAGTTCTCACTCCTCAAATTGTCACGTAGAGCTTAATATCCGCACTCGCACTTGTTAGACGTAACAAATTAAGTTCCAAGGCAATCTTTGTAATAACAACCTGGGCCGAGCGCAAGAGCTTGCTACTACCCTCGCACGGTTTCAGTAAAACTCTCGGCAATTTGTGCCGCAGCCGCATATAATGCACTGCGAAATAAGTATGTGTGTACGTACGTATGTAGGTAGTGAGGAATAAGTTATGGAGTGATGAGTGTACGTTTCAAACGTATTATAAATGGAGCTTCTAACAGAGTGTGAGAAATGCGGGTTTTAATCTAGTTGAGAAAAATGATCACGTTTTACTCCTGTTCATACAGTATTATCGTAATAGTTCAGAATTTACTACATACGAGTAGAAAAAGCCAGCAGGTAATTTGGTAATACACGGTCGTAGGCGTTTATGAGAAAATTGATTCTACGCAGTCATTGCCTCTTAAATGATTTTAGAGTAATATGCTACATGTAAAAGATATAGCAAGAATCAAGTTCTTATTTAGATAATTATTGTAAAGACTGAAATTAAAATTGTTTTCACGTAAATGTTGAACCGACATATCGATAAAAACAGATACTTTGACGGTCAGTTCTAAACCAATCAAAAACAAAATGTCCCCGATAAACAAACAAATAAATAAATATATCATTACACCTTTTACCCATTACTGGGTGGCACTCTGCCGAAGCAGATCTCGGTAAGTGATATATTTCTTTGCGTGAAGTGCGGTTACTAGCCGTCAAATCATGGCCCCCAAAGATGTTAGTGAAGGGGGAGCCACAGGGGTAGATTTAATGAAAATTGTTTGTCGGCTGTGGGGATCGAACCAGGGTTCTCAAGATCCACAGGCCGACTCGATACCACTGAGCCACCTACCCCATAAAAAACAGATAAACAGACAAATTGTTATTATCTCTGAAAACGGTTCATATTCATAATAGCCATAATTTCGAAATTAAATTTGAGATAAATTTTCAAGTTTTTTAACGAACATAAATAAATAAATATATCATCACGCCTTTTACGAATTACTGAGTAGAAGATCTCGGTAAGTGATATAATTCTTCACGTAAAGTGCAGTTACCTCCCGTCAAATTACGCACCCCAAAGATGTAAGTAGAGGGAGAGTCACAAAGATAGTTTTAATGTGGTGAAAATGTATATCTTAGTTTCTTATTGTTCATTTTAAACTTTTGTCGTTATTATTTTTTGAATAAAAATGTTGTCTTTCCGAAAATGTTCATTATAATTTGTAAGATAAGTTATATCATGGAACGATGCATATAATATTCCAAGTCCAATTTATTTATTTATTTTTTATATTTTTTTTTAAATTTTGTTTTAACATTCAAAAAAGTACAAAGCCAGTCAATGTTGAGTTTTTGAGTGCAGGAATCGAACTCGGATTCACAAATCCACAGTCAGTCGTGTTGGTACTAAGTTATCTAATTCTACACTGGTTCGATCTCCACAGCCGACAATTTTCACCAAATGAAATCTACCCCTGTGGCTCCCCTTCCACCAACATCTCTGGAGGCCGTGATTTGACGGCTGGTAACCGCACTTCACGCGAAAAAAATATATCACTTACCGAGATCTGCTTAGGCAGAGTGCCACACCCAGTGATGGGTAAAAGGCGTGATGATATATTTATTTATATTTATATTTATTTATTTATGTTACGCTGTACAACAGGAATTTAATCCCAATTACAGTACAGGGTCCGCACTTACCGAGCCGCAGTGTGATAGTTTAGATAATTTTTAGCTTGAGTGAGATTCGAACTCGGGATCTCCGGATTCGAATTCCATATTGCTATCCACACCATCGTACTGACGGAAAAAATCATAAGCATTCGCCGAAATTAATTAATTAATTGTTCAACATCATATGTAATTATTTTTCTCACTACTTATTTTTAATATTTTTATACTCATCAAATATTTACATATTTTTAATATAAAGAAAAATTAAGAAAGTTCTCGACTGCTAAATTTGAATAGACAATAAAACACAAAGTAATGAAGGTCTAAAATTGCAAACTAAAAATTTTAATTTAGATTTTATCATCTGCATGGATATAATACGCGATTTAACCGGTGCTATTCTATCGCTAACTCTCGCAAAAACAGCATGAATGATGATATCAATCGCCGTAATATCTCCTTTTGCCCGCTTGTCCGCAGCCGTGTCCACCATATCTAATTAAGTCTTTATGATAAACTGTAATTACATTTGTAAATTATGGCACAAACATTTTTTATTTGTCACCTGGGAGGAGCGCAAAATAAAGTAATTTTAATTTAACTCCATGTGTGCCCATGAATACAGGGTCATCCGAAACTTGTGGCTGGCGGTTTCAATTATTAATTACATAAAAAGTTAAAACCAGTCTGACAAATTTATACCCGATGGCAACAACTTTCAGGCATATTTTGGAAGTCAAACGTTTAATACTCGTACGTAAATATAATAATAATCAGCGCAGTTGCAACCACAATTTTCTTAATAATCATATTTATTACAATTATAATCTCAAATTTTATTCTAAGATCTTAAATCAAAATTGACTGCTATTCAATTCCTTATATGTATTTGAGACAAGGAAAATATTATCTGTCATACTATGAGGCACTTATCAGTGATTGTGACATAGTGGAGTCCTTCTGATTTAATTTTATATATATATATATATATATATATATATATATATATATATATATATATATATATATATATACAGTATGTTTCACAACTTAGAGCAAAAAATTTAAGGGTATATTCTGTACGACGTGCTGATCATGAAACAAAAATATATTTTTTTTAAATTCGTAAAATTAAGGGTTGTTAACCTAAAACATTTTTTTGTAGTACTGCACTGGATTCGCTTTCCTATTAAACACAAACAATGAAGTAGGTATCAACTACGAAAGAATAATTACACAATTCAATTATTAGCAGTTATTTATAATAGAATTTTATTTAATTAATAACTTTAACAAAAAACGAAAAATTTTGGACTGGGAAACATGGAAAATAGTTGTGCGATTTAAAAAATATATATTTTTGTTTCATGATCAGCACGTCGTACAGAATATACCCTTTAATTTTTTGCTCTAAGTTGTATATATATAACAGAAAAAAGCACTAAAAGCATGTACAACGACATGATTAGTCGAGCATAATTTAAGTGAGCTTAGGGTTTGATTGTTAAAAGTTCGAACGAATCCAGCCCAACTAAATATAAATTCCACGAAACTATAAATTATGATAAATACAGTGATAGCCCATCGTTTTCAATTCACGCCCGAAAATTTTCATACAACATTTTTGGAACCAGTGGTTCAGCTATGTATTTACATTTTAGCAATATTTCCAATATGTTTCATTTTGTCAACCTCAAAATACATATGTAGGTGTGTTTTCAATATCCATGAATTTTAAAAGATTTTTTAGATTGTTAACAATTACATTATTGGATACCTTGAACAAGAAGCAGCTAGCGTGCACGTCCCACGTGGTCCATTATCATATCAGCACACCCAGGAGCCCTATGATGTCCATACACTGTATTCTACGAATACAACAGCACAACTACTCATATATTAACGTTTCTTTTATACATCACATACTAAAATGCACAATAACATACAATTTAAGCTAATTTATACATTAAAATATCACTAACTATTTACTGAAACATTCACAAAATCCGAACATCACTGGCGTTCGCACTATACTAACTCACAACTACCCGAACAGATGTACAATGTTGTCAACTAATTGGTAATAGTTGCTGTAACTTGTCCGGCAAGGTTAACTCATTTTAATTTATCATTAGAAATCAATTATCTTACCTACTAAATATATTGTACAGATCTTAGAACTCTCGTATTTTTTCCGATAATAAACGAACAAACCCGATTTGCAATTTTTAAAAATCTTGCCAATAAATTCAATTTTTTCATGTAATTTGTAGACTATTTTGTAGTTAGAGCTGGGCAATAGCTAACTATTTTTACAGCTCGGCTACAATTATTTTAGCTATAGCTATAGCTTTGGTAAATGTAAAAATATATACTCATAGATATAGTTTGTAGACAATATTTTTTTCTTTTGTAGCTTAAAGATAATATTATATGAAGCTACATCTTAAAACTATTTTTTCTACGATTGCTTTGAAAAGTTGGCAATTACGCTCTCATTTGTCAGCGTAAAGTTGACGTTTTCTGTGGAACAATCGAAAAATATCTTTTCCAATGGCAACAAGCGAAAAAGATATTAAATGAGCGCTTATTTCAATAGTTACCAGGGACACAAACAAAACAGAAACTTGTCATATTGACAGTTGACAGAATGAATTTATTTGAAATACGTATATGTTTTTAAATAATTTTAAGATGCAATTGTAGAAAAAAATATGTGTGTATCACGAGCGTAAAATGTTTTTGTTCCTCTTGCACTATTGCAGCTCTCGCCTTCGGCTCGCGCTGCAATTACCGTGCTCGAGTAACAAAGAATCACTTTACGCTCTTAATATACAAATAACTATTTCATAACGTAAGGCAACTTTTTCTAGCTTACTTTTTGTTGCAGGTCCAACTCACGCAAAATAATCATTTGTTGCAGGATTCCGAATCCAGCTAAAAATATAGGAACTACCACCTTGCAGCTTGGTAAGTCCGAACCTTATATTGTAATTTTGATTAAGTTCCTGTTGTACAGAGTAGCATAAATAAATAAATATAACTGAAAAAAGTAGCTCAACATTTAATGGCTACTTTAAGATTAATTTTGAGTAGTTTCTCCAGCTCTGGTTGTAGTATAAACTATTCGTTTCTTAATCACATTTGATTAAATCTCTAGAAAATAAGGGATTTCGTTGGAGGAATACATCTTTTATAATTTAACTACAATAACTCAATCAGTATTATTTCAATTTACAGAATTTATATAAGCTAAAATAAATGTAAAAGTAGGTTGAAAGAAATTTACAATGGATAAATGAGCTTGATTTTATTTTAAAAAGACGTCTCACACATTTTAGAGGTTGTATTTCTTCTGATACATGGCACATAAACTATTGTTTCTTAAATTTTGTGAAACATAGCCAAGTATTTATTTTATATTTTTTACTAAACCTTGTTTCACCAAGTGTTGGATGACAATTAATTTTGCCTTGTTGTTGTTTCTTAAATTTATTTATTTTTTTACTTGAAACTGGCTACAACCGTTTGCCGAATTGTTGGTTTTATTCAAATTTTAAATAAAAGCCTAATATCCATTAAAAATTTATTTTAGTTTATTATTAAAATTTACTAAACAGTTAAAAAACTCAACTTATTATTATATATCGAGATATACATTTGATTTATATACTAAAAAATATAATTGCACCAATTTAGTACCATCCATATTTTTACCAATTTCGCATTTAAAAATTTAAATTTAAAAGAGAATACATACTGCTCAAAATTTTACAGGGATATTTTTTAAAATTAAAAGTAAAATTTAAATTATAAATTGTATTCAAATATTTATAAGAATAACTAAGGTATTATTATTTTAATATAATTTATATTGAATTCTTCATAAATACATATTTCTGATATAATTTATAGTTTTAATTTTACATTAAATTTTTAAAATATCCCTGTACAATTTGGAGCAGTTTAGTTAGATACTGAAATTTTACTAGGGTAAAAAAAACACCGTATGAGTTTTATAATATAATTAAGAAAAATTTAATGAAGTAGATGTCTTCATTTTTATGTTAATTAATATTTGAAAGGCCACCATGACTTCTAGATGACCGTGTAGTCCGAAGTTTTATTGCTTCTGTCAAAAAATTAAAATTTTTGCTAGGTGGATCACGTACGATGGTATGGCACTGACCAGGAAACGAGTATTATGACCGATGCTGCGATGCTCATCTGTTTTTCGAGACCTTTTTGTGTGGGTTTTTATTTTTAATTTGCTTATTTGCTATGTGGGGGGCCCAGTAAGGAACACTAAATCTAGTAGGTGATGATAGAATAATTTGACAAATAAATATAATTCGTTAATGCACTGTCATTAAATATATAATGCACTTTTTTAAATACGAAAAAAATATAACTCTTCTCACTTTTAGTTTGTTGACCAAGTAAGTGTTCCTAATTCCTTCTTATTTTAATTTTCAGGTAATTTTATTAAAAACTAATATATTTCCATTACTAACAATTCTAGGAATTCAGTAAACATATGAAACTTTAAAAAACACTCATTATTTTGAAAAGGGAAATAAGTAATTTTGAATTATTATACTAATTACATTTAAAGAAGATACTTAATTAAATTATATTAATTTCCGAAAGAGGACATAGAAGTAAAACTTTTTTATTCTATCTACAGCAATTTATGTATTAATGATTTGAAAAAAAAATTATCAATTTCCCCTTTTTTCTAATAACTAATAACCAGTAACATATGAATTATTCTAATAACACAATAGATGATTAAATTGAGCTACTAAACTTTGTTTAATTTAATCGAAGTCGCAATTCCAATAGATCCGGAGATCTTATAAGAAACACTGGTATGTATAAAATAAAAGATAATAATACTTAAAGGAGCAGTCTTAATTATTGTTTTGCTATGTTACGTTGTTAAAATCTGTCACATAACAAATGTTGTCAAGCCTAATTATTACAACAGTTTAACAAAGTTTTGTTCTAGTTACTGCATTCTAAATAACATTTCAAATGTGTCACATTATTTCACGCTTTGTTTCATTTAACAAGCTATGTGTGTTTTATAGATAAGTATGGTTTGAATAATTTGAAATAAAAATAGCATGACTTACATGGTTCATCTTGGTGTAAATAAATAAACGCAAAGTGAATTTACATGTCATGCGTAATATTTGGCATTGCTGTCAAACATTAAATTTGCTTTTACTTACTCGTATTTAAAGTAAGTTTAAAATATAACTATAGTGCGTTTCAAACTAAAATTCTTAATAAAATATAATTAATTTCTCGATACTTTTCTACAACAATTTTTAATATACGAGTACAGGCTGTTACTATACCTCTGCACGAAACATTAATGACATATATAATTTGATATACTGATTATAGACCAAAAAAAAATCATTTTGAAATTCGCAAAAATTAGGTTATTTCATTTTTAGTGTCACTGGTTTAATAGTACATTTAATTATTTTATAATTATGTTACTAATGAAATAAAAGTATAAATATTGCCTACAAATAATTATTTATTAATTAGTTATTATGTAGGTACCTGGTGTAATGCCTTATTTTTATTTTATTGGAGTACCTAGTCGTATTTCGTATACGGTATTGAAAGGGTAAGTTGTTGTGGGAGAAATTTGAGAAAAATGTATAGCAACAGTGAATTAGTGGATATGCTGTTAGTGTATGGAGAATCAGCGCAAAATTCCAAATTAAACCAGTGACACTAAAAATGTTCGCTAGGAATGAAATACCCTAATTTTTGCAAATTTCAAAAAAATTCTTTTTGTTCTATGATCAGTATATCAAATTATCAAAGGTATAGAAACACCCTATATAATCCCAAATCTAGTTTTGTAATTATAATACTCATTGCTTGATGACATTGAAATAATCCTGATATTTAAAAGAGAATTCACCACACATCACTATCAACCAATAGGATCACGAATTTGTTTGAAAATGAACCAATGAAATGTACATTTCGACGGAAATTCATCACTAGTGAAATTTCATCGGAAATACCACTGTTATTAATATCCTTGGTTACGAATAAAATAAATGATACCTAACTATTCTTGTTAATTAACTCTTGTTTGGTAAATTCTCAAGCCGAATACAACTCGTAGTATGAAAAATGACAAATAATATTTTGACATTCGTTGTTATGGAAATGGAAACATAACAACTCATAATTTATGTCAAAATATTTTCAGCAATTTTCATACTACTTGTTATATTATATGAAAACTTAATTCGTTTGTGTTTGTCTCTATGGAAACCTAAGTTTATGGAAAATGTACATTTGTTTCAAGTTGACATATCGTGTTCAACGTTATTTCTTAGTTATTGAATATCCCAATACGTAAGTCTTTATTGTCTTTATTTAGCTCCAGAAACGTAATGTTGGAATCTTCTTACGGAAATCTGAGTATATATTCCCTTTTAATACATCAATTTTCTGGAGAAAACAGGTTGTCCGAAATACTATTAAACATTTGAAGAAAAAGTTGAGCACAAAAATATAAAAAAGTTGAAAATCCGAGATGCTTCCCATACCTAGTTTACACTACATAATTTACAAATATACACATAATATACAATTTAACTGCTGTATACATTCACACTCATTAAAAGATAATATCACAAACAGAGATGACAAGTTCAGTTTCATGCGAACCACGAGAAAACAGTTAACTCCCTTTCGCTCGGGCATGCCGAAACATTTACTCGCATTTTCCAAGTAAAATTTGAAGATATTACGTCATTACACTTTAAAATGAGGCTACCATTCCACGGACAATGACTTTAGAATAAAGATATTCCAGTGGTCGTCTGTCCGTAAAGAACAGCAATTAAAAGCATTTTAATTTCGATTTCAATTAAGCTGCCGCATAGTATAAATATCATCTCATATTGAAATGACTGACAGTGGCGTAACTAACTAACCACATTTATACTGAATTGGAAAATATGGTTCTAATCACCGTGGAACTATATTTCATATCTAAAATGTTATGTTTACTAGCAAATCACAATGAATTATAGCTTACGGTATGAGCATTCTTTGGAAATAAATATTATTACCTATTGTACAACTGCCGCATACATAACTGACTAAAATGCTTAATAAGTTCTTGGCAAAAATTTCAAATAAGTTACAATCACAATTACAGTTATAAGATTACAAAATATCTACCTATACTATATTCAGAACAACTTGAATATTTATCATTGTACATTTTCAAAATATTTTCTCAAAGATATGTTTGCAGAATCACAATAAAATTAGTACAATAGATTTACATAATTCATTTCAAATTTAAAGTACTGAAACACTCATATTTATTCATTAGATTAATCCTGTAATTAATCTTCGACAAACAATTTCAACTAGTACTTCACTTTTACTTCATCCAGATTCAAAATGTGAAGCTTGTTTGATCATCCCACTCGGAAGCTTTTGACCACACAACAAACTTTCAATCATATCATCCAATAAAAGATTTTATGAATATAATGGAACACTGGTATTTAACGCTTTGCCTTTAGACTAAATATGATAAACAATTTAAACATAAAACAAAAATTTGGATTATTGGCAATAGAATCAATTTGGACGAAACATGTATTATGTATGTTTATGTTAACTACTTATTTTGCCCATATTATTTTTCATTTCGTTATTTAGAATATCAGACCATTTTATTTGTTTTTATTTTATCTTAATATTTTTTATTAATACTCTACGATTTTGAATGAAAAGTTCTTTAATAGTATATTATAATCTAGGAAGAAGAAGGTGTAACTTGTAGCCAGAGAGCGAAAAATATCATTCTTGCCCGAGATGTATACAGGGTGTTTCTGTACCTCTGCACTAAACTTTAATGACATACATATATAATTTTATATACTGATTATAGAACAAAAAGATTTTTTTCAAAATTTGCTTAAATTAGGGTATTTCCTACTAGCGAACATTTTTAGTGTCACTGGTTTAATTCAGAATATTGCGCCGCTTCTCCATACACTAACAGCATATCCACTAATTCACTGCTGCTATACATTTTTCTCAAATTTCTCCCACAACAACTTACCCTTTCAATACCGTATACGAAATCAGACTAGGTACTCAAATAAAAATAAGGCATTACACCAGATACCTACATAATAACTAATTAATAACATTTTAAAAAAACAGTGTTTATACTTTTATTTCATTAGTAACATAATTATAAATAACTAAATGTAGTATTAAACCAGTGACACTAAAAATGTTCGGTAGGAATGAAATACCCTAATTTTTGTTATAATTATTATTATTATTTTTGAATGTGTCAAAAATGTATAATATCTTTTATAAAATTTTATTGGGTGCAATAATTAACGTTCGCAACTCACAATCCTCTGTGGGGTGCATTTACACCCAGACACCCCATGAAGCTACGAATATAAGCAAGTAAAATGAACAAAAATAACACAGAAATACCAAGGTAAATTATTCTGGTCATAAAATTTATAAAATAATTATGAAACATATATAGTCATGAAAATATCGGTCAATTTCAATTAATGATCAAGTTATAGAATACGGCGAACATTTTAAATTTAAATTAAAGTATTATAAAATTAAACAAAATTTTATTCCAGTTCCTTTAAAACAGAAAATGGCCTTGAAGCCCTTCCGGCCTCTGGTTCAGTGCCCTGCTGCACTTTCAATAATAACCCAAATTATGAGGGGCACTTTCACTGCTTCAACCTAACACTGAAAGCAAAAGTGCTTACAGGAGTAACCGATAAAGAGTAATCATTATTTTGTTGAATTAAAACGGTAAATTCCAACAGCTCCTGATTCCTTTCAACGTCAACGCGTGACTCTCAACAATGGTAATCGCTGATTACTTCTAACAAATGAATGTGATTGACATTTGTTACATTATTGACAGGGGTTATTGAAATGTATTTAAATGATCATTAAATACATTTAATGCTCATGTTAACGTAAAACGAGTGAATGAAAGAGTTAAACGTTGCGATAATCGATAGTTAAGGTATTTGGTTGTATTCTTCGTGTTAAACATGACATTTAAATTCAGTTAGTACGTGTAAATTAGATAAATGTTGTTAAGTATGTGCGGATATAATCAAGTAGGTAGGTATTTATCAAATATGAACTAAAACTTTCATATATACGAAACTCATAAAGATTTTACGATTTACAGTAATCATAATAATAATAATAAACACATTAACACGCAAAGGTTATTCAGACATTTAATATAATATCATTACTAGACTTATAAGTCAATTATGAGAGAGGTGGCTTACAAGTAACACTACCCCACTGTCACTCGCCGATTTAAAAGAAACTTGGCACACTAATAGAACTCTAAAAAATATTCAACCCCTATTTTTTTTTGTGAATTTGATAAAATCAAAAGATTTTAGTTCTTTTTTAATAAGCCAAATGATAGATTTTTTAATTTTTTATATTAGTTGGATTTCAGGCTTTTGATAATAAAAAAGTTATTATACATTTTTTTATTAATTGAATGTAATAAGGCCAAAATTTGGGCCATTTTCAAGCAATAGTGAAATAACAATTAAATTAACATGGATAAAATCTTTTGAGGTGTATACCTCAAGAGTCACAAAGTAACCTATTATTTTTCTTCTGGAAGTTGCTTTTTAGGGGTACAAACCACCCCTGAAAAGTGGTAAAAGCAAGAATCGCCATAAATGAAATTAAATAATACCAAAATATTACGCGTTCAACATTGGATACCCAAAGGTTACCTCTAAAATAGATTCAACGACCCCAAAAACCCCCGAGTAACTAGTTTTGAACCTAAAACTCTATTTCAGTTGAATATTGTAATTTCATCCCCATCCCCTTTTTATCCCCTTAAAAAGTGCATATGATCAAAATGACCCCGAAATTAGAATTTGGCGATCTCAAAAACACCTGAGCGGAGGCCCCTCGTTTGCGATTGCCTAGAGCCCCGCCTAGTGTTAATCCGGCCCTGCGCCTACGTATATGAATACTTTAGTTTTTATTCCTCAGTAGCAACTAACGGATGCTGAGATGATATAAATTGTGTGAAACCAACAACAAAGTAACTTACAATATAAATGTTTTTAACTTTTGAAATGTAATAAGTGAAATTAGCATTAGTTAAAACTCGATCGAAGGAAAAATAGTGTATGCAATTCGTGTTAAAAGTATCTTTATTGTACTCATGGGTTTGCAGAACGAGCCGTAGGCTTTCCATTCGACCAATAATGTGACATTTATCAAATCCATAAAATTAGATAATGAGAATAATTTCAATAAAATCTAAATTCAAATGTTTTATACAACATAAGCTTTACTATTGCTATATAAATAAAAAAATTACTGAATAAAATATTCATCATTTGTATTTGTTTAATTGATCTTAACTGTTTCTTAACAAAAATGTATTGGTTTCTACATTTTTTTGTAATAACAATAAGACGATAATTATGCTATTGTTAAGTATAATTATTCCAGATGATAAATTTCTTTTGAATTTGTAATAAATCTTCAGTAGTACATACATTACAAACTCACACCTCCAAATGTAACTGGCAGCAAAATTTAAACCACGAAATTTCAGCGAACTAATTTAAATATTTAATTATCCGATTGATATCTTCATAATATCCATTCTCTAACTGCTGTAAAGCTACAGTATTTAAATAAAAATATAATAATACACCTATTTATCTGCGTGGTCGATCTTTCGCCATACAAAGACAAACAAAAATACTGTCTGAAGACTACGTCGAATGAATTATGAAACCATAATTACCGACACAAAAACGCATATTTGATTAACCAGTCATAGTGCGGCGAGATGGCGCGAAACCTACACCAGGGCAGGCAATAAATAATCGTCACGTGAACAGTCTACAACGACGCTACAGAACTCTCTAACAGAGGTGTACAGGCAGGGGAGGACCCCTCGTCGCTCTATCACTGTAACAAATGACGAATAACACCATCCAAATTTATAGCTCGCAAATTGTAATGACAGGCTTGCGGAGAGAGAGAACATCCACCCTATACAGGGTGTTCACACAAACTCACATCTTTGCTTCTTTACTCATTTCATTGCATGTTTTGGAAGATAACTCATCTGTCAAATAAGAGGCAAAATTTCAATTCCTATACACAATTTTAAATGTATTTTTTTGCAATTATTGTAATTTTTATGCTGTTGGTAACACTGAACATAAATATTGCAATATATTATACGTTCATATTATACTTGTAACCTGTACTGTCATTGTTGTTATCATTTTTGTTTTGTTGTTCATTTAGAAAATGCTGCAAGCTTTTCTATGACAAAAAGAAGACATATTTTTACAGCTTGTTGCAAATGGTCATGCAAACTTATTAACACATGGCGTCGTTGCTTTTAGTGACAATGAACGTGAATTGTCTAACTCGACGAATACCATAAACATCTTTGTCACACAAGCTTTAATTTAAAAATTGTGGTTGCTTTGAAACAACTGACGAGAACAATTGACATATAAAAATCGCGATACAAAGCTGGAAAAATTTGGTCTAAATCTGCTAGAATCATTTTACCACAAATAAACTAAGTTTAGTGAAGGAAATAAATAATTTCCTGGGGATAAACTAAACTTAAGTGATATTCATTGAAATAATTTACCTAATTTAATGATTTATTAAAATTATATCATTTATACTATCCGTTTCCAAGGTAATACATGTAAAAAACGGTATATCCACTTGAAAACTGACAAAAATGACGATTCTATACCAAATTTTTCTATTTGACGTTCATAAGGAAGTCATTACGAAACCCATTTGCTAGAATTTATGTGACCGATGTAGTTCTCGAAAACATGTTGTATATTACCGATTATTGCAGCCATTTAGATGTTGTAATAGTTCTGAAATAATATTTTCGTAACACGTGCACAAGAAACACGTTCTTATTCCCTAATTTTAGAGAGAGAAACACTGCTCTCCTCCCTAGGGAGAGAAACATAATGTAGGTAAGATGTTTCTGTCCCTAGTGAGAATGTTTCTCTCCCCAGAGACTACGATTATTCCCTGTTTGCGGCGTCGAACGCGCCATCTAACTGAGCGGACAGTGAACTAGTTACGCAACCAATATTTAACATTTGTCCCGATAAGACGGTCATTTTTGTGCACTTGTTACGAAAAGTAACATACTATATCTATGCAACAAACCTTGAATTCAAGTAATCTTTCACCTTTTCACTTCATCTTCATGCAGTCTTTCATTCGCCATTCTTCTAACAATATGCTTTCAATCTCACGTTCGTCATATTATCAGTGTGGAATAAAAATAAAGTTAAATTAATTAAATGAGAGAAAGCGCTATTATCCCTTGTGTGAAGTTGGCAAACCTCGACTTCACATGCGGGAATATAATCGCTTGTTTCCTTCCCTTAATGCATAACATACTATATTATGGTATCTAAAACATGTCCATTTGTATCTAAGTATTTTAATTAAACAAAATTCGGTAATCTGTATTAAATAATGTATACGAGCTTTTGATTTGCAAAAAAAATGCTTTCACATATTAAATGCTTAAGTCAATATTTACGAGTACTTGAGACATACTGTAGATTCAATATTGCTCCTATAAATTAAATTCAATTTGTATTTTGATTTAAGTAATAATGTTGCAACTTACAACCCACTATTATCCTACCCTATGCCAACATAAATCCTCTAATTAAAAACAACAGTAAATCCAATAAATTGTTAATCCAGCACCTATATAATTCTGCTGCATCTCCAAGTGACACGTTATGTCATGCAGACACACCCTATACATATGCTACAATGTTGCGTGTCATGCGTGCATGTATGCGTGTATAGGGTGAGTTCAAGGGCGCTGGGCGAGTGTTCTTTTCAACTTCATCACATCGCCAAGGTCGGACATACGAGCATCGCGCAGAACACACGTGCTGGTGCTCCAGTTGACGGGTGCTTCAAGTGCAGAATGCATGTGCACTCTTGCAGGGCGCCACTTGTGCGTGCATAGATGGAACGAACTATGTTTACATTGGGTGCTTAGATCGAGGAGATATTGAAAAGAAATTATAGTACTGTTTTGGATATTTTATTTCCACCTTCTAAGTAAATGACACTTTACAGGCATTTATAGATACTAAATAAATGAGTAATTACAGAGCGCAGTACGGTAAAATTTTACAGGCTCATATAAGAGACCTAGAAAAAAACTAATATGAATTAAGCAAAAGTTATTACTTTGTCTTTGAAGTTTTCATCGGATAATAAATCCATTATTTCAAATTATTTGTTTTTAGAATTCACGAGACTGTTGACAGACAGTTGTTGTTTTTTCATCACAAATCATCATGACAACGTCTAGCTATAAATTGTCCTACCGCCAACAAACTCTAATTACACGCAATTTGGGGGTAGGTTTAAGAAGTGTGACGAAATGTGACATAGGAGACAGGGGTTGTGCATCATAGGTCACGTCACGTAAATTGTACTTACTTATCTCTCAACATCTCGAAATTAATTGTCGTAGTAGAAAATTGTAATTATCTCTAGGTATGCTACATATAAAAGTTATTTTATCTAATAAACCTCCTTTATGCGGATACATATATCACTTATTGAGAGGAAGAAATATAGTTATTTTTGTATTCAGTGCGCAAAATGAGTGTTATTTTTGACAGTTGTAGAAAAAATGATTTTGTCTAGAAGAAATTATGAATATGGATGAAATGAAAGTGATGCGCCAGAATAGGAATATTTGGCCGTTTATCGAATATTAATTGCAAGATTAATCTAATGAACAAATGTTTAAATTAAGGAATTGAGAACGCGGGTTCGATTCCGATTTGATTACTACATTAAAATTACTCCTGTATTTTACCCTCCACTAACATCTTTGCAGGTTGTGATTTGACGGTTGGTAATCGCACTTCACGCGCATAAATACATCACTTACCGAAATCTTCTACGGCAGAGAGAACACACTCAGTAACGTGCTAAAGACGTGATTATATATTTATGTTTTGACACTGTATGAATTTTCACTTCGTGAAGAAATATAATTTATGTAGAATCAGTTCGCTTTTTAAAACTTGAAGAAAAAACAAATATTTAATATTTTTTGCAGATAATTAATAAGGAATACCAAATGTGATATATTAATTCCACATTCATGTTTGACATGGATATCCGTAACTATTGCAAACATCTTGTTTAATTTACTCGTATATTTTTTGTCAGAGGCGAACATCAAAAACGTTTTTGTTTCAACATATCATAATATTGTATTGTATGTCTGCATAATTAATATTAAATACAAATAAAAACAATATTCAATTCAATTATTTTTATCTCGAAAAAAAAAAGAGTATATAAATATCAATAGACAATGTGTAATAAAAACTGACATGTATTTTGTAACATCCCGAACACAAAAACTGTAAACGTTGAACAAAACTGAATTCAATTCTAAAGCATTACAAATTTCACAATTGGATATATCATGTACGAGATGACAAGACGATTATTAATAACTCAATAAAAATAGCCAACGTCCAACGTGATTATAGTTAAATTCTATATGATGATGAATGAGGAATTCTATTTGAACGGTCAATTACTTTGCATTTGGCTTTGTTCGTTTTGTAAGACACAAACCTACAGAACAAAAAACTATATTTTCTAACATTATAAACCAATTCAGTCATAATTTCTTGTCAACACATTAAGCTCGGGTTTCTCACCTACATGATTTAGTCATACTTGTTAGCTACATGAAAAAGAAGTTATGATTTCGTTCTAAAAACTCAAGATATTTCTGATAGAAATACAAGTTTTTTAATAGTAGTTAAAGTGCAAATTAAATTCTACTTTACTTTTGCATTAGTATTAATAGCCAGTTTCGCAGTTAGCAATTAAATTTTAAAGTTAGTTTAAACAAATAAAATTTAAGCGAAGTAACAAGTCACGTGATTTGTTTTTTTTTATTTCAACAGTTTTCGATTTAAATTCTGTTAAATTTATTTATTTCGACGTTTCGGTACACTCAACGTGTACTTTCGTCAGGAAAAAAAATATAAAATAAATTAAACAGAACTTAAACCAAAACTGTTTTCATAATGAATTATGTCTCCTGAAAACTTTTTACATATGTAATTATTATTTGTTTAAACTAAATTTATAAATGTATATTTTAACGATGCAATTGGCAATAATATATTATTTATTGTGACATTAAAGAATAAATATATAGATAAATTGATAATCTTATGTTATTTTACATATTACTTAATTACCCACCTGTCTATTAGAAGATAGAATACGAATGATTAATTGCATCACCCAAGTTAAATTCTAAACTTAGTTGAAGTAAGTAACAGCAAAACGAAATTGCTTGTCATATGAAATACATGACACATTGTTGTCAAACATTCGATTGACTTTTATTAATTTAAATCATGTTTAAAATATAACGTTTGGTTCTAAAACTGAAGAGATATCTATATGACAGTTAATATACAAGATCCAATTTTTGTTTTGATTTTGATTTGTTTTATTTTCACTTCCTTAACAGAGTATTAAGAAACGGGACTTATGGCCAGTTGCACCAACAAAACTTTAATTTATGAAAGCAAATCGAACTTACAAGCAATGTAGAGTAATTAATATTGCTTTTAAATATTGGATATGCTTTTATTTATTTAACTTGAATTTAAATTTTAAGTTTTGTTATTGTAACTGATCATTAAATAAATGAAGTTTTGAGTTTGAATTGAAAATGATAATTATATTTGTTAAGGAATAAATAAATAACATAAATTATATATCACTGGGTGTGGCACTCTGCCGTAAGCAGATCTCGGTAAGTGATTTATTTATTCGCATGCGGTTACCAGCCGTCAAATCGTGCCCCCCAAAGATGTTAGTGGAGGGGGAGCCACAGGGGTAGATTTAATTTGGTGAAAATTGTTTGTCGGCTGTGGGAATTGAACCAGGGTTCTCAAGATCCACAGGCCGACTCGATTCCACTGAGCCACCTACCCCATTGTTAAGGAATAATGCTATTATATGTATGAATATACGGAGAAGTTATTACGAGAGAGTAAATAGTCTTCTGCCTACGTTTCGCAAGTAGTAAATGATCAAATACTAACTTCACATGAGTTTAAAACAAAGACTCAAACCGCAAAAATATACGGTTCGGTTTAGATTTGCTGTTCAATTTAACGTTTTGGTTTGGTTTTTTTGCTGCGATTCTATAGTTTTCTTTTGGTTCGGTTCGCAAACCGATAGAAATAATAAAATCTATTCAGAATCACGCTCCTTGAATACTGAATCCATTACTCAACTCTTCAACTGAATTCAGTTAGTAGCCTCAATGTAAACATACAATCTCGTGCGTGCACCCGCGTTGTGTAGTGTGTTATCTCTGTCAAAACGAACAGACAGGGCGCTTGCTTGGGTTCCCGCGATCTTTTTGGATTCTGCCGATCCGCGATCCAGCGGATTGACATGGGGCAGACTCTCGCCCAGCGCCAAGTGAAGTGTGTGAAGTCATGTGTCTAATAGCTAACAGCGTGAAGTCATGCCAGCCAACAAGAACAATAAGGCGATGAGTTAATAGGTCTGTGAGGCCGCAACAAGTGCAGGATCGAAGTAGGACTGCTGTTGTGCTTTCCAAGAGCAAATGACTGCAAATTGAGAAAAGTTGTTACAATAAGGACCTGCTTCTTAATGTTGAAAATTAAATAAAGTCATTGCTATATACATCTGTCAGATACGTGGCAAAATGGCGTATTGAAATCATAACGTAAATTATTGCACAAATTATATTATCTACCAGTTAGTAATATGATAAACTTTCTATTTTTAATAACAAAGCAAAGCTAAAATAGGAAAATTGTTGCAAATCGTTTGTCAACTATTATGAGTAGATTAATATTATTGAATTTTATTTGACTTTGTTTACTTTGCTTAATGTCAAAAAATTAAACAATGTAAATTGACCACCAAGATAATAGTAGTTCAGACATTGTATTAAAAATATTGCAGGTAACATTTTTTTGGAGTAAATAAAATATTTCGAGGAATTGTCAAGCCGAATACCATACGTGACTATGATTTTCCTTTGGTAATTTTTGCCTAGATCACTCCTGCTTGTTGCTCTAACAAAATCTACACTCGTGCTATCGCACTCGTGCAAATTTTCGTCGCAACAAGCAGTCGTGATCATGACGACAAAAATTTTCGGCAAAATCATAGTCACAAATGGTATTATATATGAAAATAATCCAAAACCATTATACTTCTCATTGATAATTTTCTGAAAGTATATTCCTGGTTCTTCAACTGTGACGTCACTCATTTGATTCTCATATAATGACATAACTTATACATCTATAATTTCAATGTTATACGACAAACGTCAGGTACAAGCAATACTTATAATCTAACATAACATTTCATTTTCATGCATCACAAATTATCCAAAATGAATTAAAATCACTTTTCCTAGATAATTGCTGCACCATAAAACTGAATTTATAATGAACTAATATGAGAGTATAATATATTAATAATAATAATTATTTATTTATGAGGTAGGTGGCTCAGTGGTATCGAGTCGGCTGGTAGATTTGAGAACACAGGTTCGATTCTCACAGCCGATAAACAATTTTAACCACATTAATACTACCTCCGTGTCTCCCTTTCTACTACCTTATTTAGAAGCAAAGATTTGACGGCTGGTAATCGCACTTCACGCACGTAAATATATCACTTACCAATATCTGCTACAGCAGAGTACCACACCCAGCAATGGGTACAAGGCATGATGATATATTTATATTTATTTATAAAATAAGCAGCAATGTAAAAGATGCGAAACAAAAGATAACCAACTTTTATCATTCTGTTTTGCGTTACTTAAATTACTCTACCTCTGACCAATTAGATGTCAGTATATTTGCATAACCTGGGAGATGGTCATCTGATACTTTAGTAATCGGTGATCATTATTATAAATTGTTATCTGTCAGATCTGAACGTGTACTTGTTTAAAGTTAATGGTTACATAAAAATTAGTAGAAATTCATAAATATCTTCTTTTTTTTGTATTGAACAATTTATAATTTACAACTGGCCTCAGTCAGAGGCCAACAAGCAATTCTGGTACAACGTATGTGGCATGCGTGAGGATAACTCCCACTGGAATTTCCTCTTAATATTTACATTCTATGTTTTACATACAGGGTGTTTCAGGACTAGTGTAACAAACTTTAACAGCTTATTCCTGAGGTAATTTTGAGCCAAAAATGTCATATGAACATAGGTCCTATTCCTTCTAGTTACCAAAATACAAGAGGTTGAAGTTCTATAAATAACACGAAATTTTCCAATTTTTGTAATCAAGATACTTGTGGAAAACAAAAATGCGCGCAAATAGGGGATGGGAAAGTTGGCTTCTATTTGGATATCTGTCTTGGTATTCTCTGGACGCACAACGGGCATTACCATTACATAATCCATAAATAAAAATCATATCTGCATATTCAGCAGTACTATAACCATCCATTATGAAACAATAATACAATCAAAAGTACAACAATTTTTAATTAAGACAAATAAGGTATAACTTTTCAATAAAATTCTTGTTTTCCGAAAGTATCTTGATTAAAAAAATTTGAAAATGTCGTGTTATTTATAGAACTTCAACCTCTTGTATTTTGGTAACTAGAAGGAATAGGACCTATGTTTATATGACATTTTTTGCTCAAAATAACCTCAGGAATAAGCTGTTCAAGTTTGTTACACTAGTCCTGAAACACCATGTATATAGTTTTGTTAGTTGTTTACACATCTTTTAAGTCCAATGGGTTAGTTCTTTTTAATCTTCTGATATCGTCTTCATTGTTGAGAAGATTCACTGCTAGATAATTGGGGTGGTAATTAAGTTTATTTTCGTTGATTGGGCATATTTTCTTATTTGTTCGCTCACGTGTTTTATTTTAAAGTCTTTGTGTATTGTTTGATTGTTAACATACCAGGGAACGTCAGTTATCGTGCGTAGGGTTTTATTTTGAAAACGTATAATATTAACGTTAAATTTTTTTGCACACCCCCATAGCTGTATGCCATATGTCCAAATTGGTACTATTATGACCTTGTATAGTAGTAGTTTGTTTTGGATTGTTAATTGTGACTTACGACCGAGAAGCCAGTACAGCCAATCTCTTATCTAGGTGCATGCCTAAATATTTCACATGGTCTTTTGTTTCCAACTGTTGATTGTATAGGATGATTGGTGGGCAAGTTACTTTTTTTGTCGTAAATACAATGTGCGTTGTTTTTTGTTCATTCATTTTTATGCGCCACTTTTCCGCCCATTTAAATATCTGTAAGAAAAATCGTTGAAAGATTTTAAATATCTTACGTTATCCAATGGATAGATAAGTGGCAAAGTTCACACAAGAGATGTCGACGTTGAACGAAACATAACAAAATTCTATCATATCATCTGATTGGTTGATGGAAATAACTTGTGCGATAGTGTTGATGTATGTATAGATGTTGCTTTTTCGGTAATAACTTGTATCAGAGAATTCCGTAATACTAATGATATTTCCGCAAGAAGTCATTATTTCTGTCATTAATTTGATAAATGATTTATTTGTCACTTTAATACGAGATAGATATTTCATACTTATATTTGTTATCTTCTTCATTATTATTGTTTATATTATTTCCAAAGTAATAAATTCAAATTAATATTGAAAAGTATTGAGAAATTTTCCAATTGTATGTTTCGTAATTTATTACCGATAGAAACAAGTGAATGTGATAGAAGATGAAAGGAAACATTTTAACTATACGCATACAAAATATATGATCGGAAGCGAATAAATTCATAATAGCAAATAAAAAATATAAAATCAAGTTTATTACACGTCTCACAGTTTACTCATGACAGTTTTAATTAATGACTTGTGAATATTTATGGCCGATATATAATTTTAAATTATTAACGTCGTCAATAATTTGTGGGCATTTGTTTATAACTACTTCGAAGAAATAAATTGTTGCGTCAACAGGGAATATTTTTCCTATTTTTGTAATTCATAGTTACCGTTATCTTAATGGATGTATGACATATCAAAATTTATTGTTTGTGAAAAGTATTAGAAAAAAAAACTTAAACAAATAGGTTGACATTTTTATTTAATGTTATATAAATTTGATACAATCGAATAAAAAAATAGTTCAAAAAAACATTTACTGTATTCTAATGTTAGTATCATTTTAGTTGAAAAAAAATTGGCTACTAACCATAATTAATTTGCGTAAAACATCCAATTAAAAATTATTCAATTTTTACTTCCTTGTAAAGGAAGTATTGTAATCGCGAAAATTTTCGGTTCTCAGATTTCAGTGGAAATACGCATTTTGGCCCTCCCTCAGTCCATTTTGACTAATTTCGTCGTGATGTCTGTACGTACGTATGTATGTACGTACGTATGTATCTCGCATAACTCAAAAACGGCAAGCCGTAGAAAATTGAAATTTTATATTTAGGACTGTTATAACATCTAGTTGTGCACCTCCCTTTTCGGTCATTATATAACTTCCGGAAGTGATACTTTACTTGAAGTCTATAAAACTACTATATCAATGGAAATAACATAATAGATTTTGGTTAAAAGGAACCAACCGGAATTGAATTATTCTGATTTTAGAAATAAATGCTGCAAATAAAAGTTTTAGAGAATTAAATTCTGCGTCTAGCACATTAAGAATTATTTAATTAGCCTTTTGTATAAGCGAGATATGGAAATTTAAAAATTATATATTTTTTTTAATTTTTTTTTTAAATTAAGTTTGCTATGGATTAGAGCAAAAATAAGAAAAAAAATAAAAATTTAATGTCAGATATGTGCAATTAAAAAAATATCTATAGTTTAATACGCGTACAAGGAAGTCATGTGGTGTCTACATCAGATTTTTTTAAGTTTTCTTGTGCAACAATGTATCATACATCAAAGATATATTTATTGTTCTTGTTAGAAACAATCGATAAAAACACAATATAAAAAAATGTCAAAAAACTTTCCTGTCTCCTTGCACACGCGTCGGCTTTTCTCTCAATAATCGTCACACTTGAATGAGAACTTCTTTGTTGAACAACAATTAATTTCATATTCATCGACCGATTTAAAAATATACTTCACAATCATCATTCTAAGAAAGCTCGCTTGTAAATTTAATAAACGAGGCATTTAATTGATAAAATATCATTATGCTTTTTGTTATTGCTAACGATAGAAACGCAAAAAGTTGCGAACTTGTTTCACTAGTTATTATTAAACTGTTACTGGTTTATTCTTGGAATAGGGTGTCATGGATATCGAGGACGTTTGCCTATTTATGATTTTTTTAAGTAGCATATTGTATCATGATTATGCGTAGCATTTTTTCGATCAAACAGTTTTCATAGAATATTAAATTCTTTATTTTTAGATATATTTTTTTTGCAATACGTAGATATGTAATAAAAATAATTTAAAATTGCGTATCAATAGAAAATTTAATATGAACTAGTACCGAGCCAGACGATATTCTGAGTACGCTTCACACTTTTCACAAAAGATGTGTATATATTTATAATTTTAATTAAAAAACTGGTTATAGGGGTTTAACATTTGAAATTAGTTTTTTTTGCGCAAAAATTCCCAAATTATTTTAGAATAAAATACTTTCAATTAATTTCTGCACTTAAGTTAGGAATTAAATTTAATTTTTAACATTACCTAACTAAAAAACTTCTTTTTTAAACAACTACTTTTAATGATAGCCATGGAATTAAAAAAAAAACTAACAATTGTATGACATTGTAACTGTCGAAATAGTTGGTGTTTCCATATTTGATCCGAATTACAACCATTTTATGACCTGAATATTTCCTTCATGAGAAAAATGTTTCATACTTTCAAAAATATCTGGTATGGAACAAAAATCACAAAACACAAACATTTTTGACAATTACAATGTAATATAATTGTTTGTAATTTTGTTTCAATTCCATAGCTATAAAGTATCTATTTTCAAATAAGTTTAAACTTGATTATTTCCGTTACGAAATGTAAAAAATTAAATCTAAATGCTATCTTAGATGCAGAATTTCACTCACTACAATAGTTAAAAACTAATTTCTGACGTTAAATATCATGTATATCTTATAGTAGCAGCCTTCGTAATCGGTTTCTGTCACTAAAATAAGATATATTAACATGCAACTAAACTGAATATATATATATATATATATATATATATATATATATATATATATATATATATATATATATATATATATATATATATATATATATATATATACTACTACTACTACTATAAACAAGTAACAATTTTGAGACACTAATGCAACAATGTTATTTCTCTTATTTGACAGAAATTTCATTCAATTCAATTTGAAGGTTTTTCAAACGTGTTTTTACAAAAGCCGCTAATGTAAGATAAAACGTTGAATGTCACATGTGACTGAATGTCATTACATGCTCATGAGAATTACCGCGTCGAACATGTTACTCGCGTTTAATAACTTATTTTACTAATATTGTAACGCACTATGTATATTCAAAAACAGAAACAAATTTACAAATTTTAATTCAAAATAAAAATAAAATTTGATTCTGTAACGAATAAAATGGAAACCATATAAGATTCAATAAATATTTTGGCGCACATTATCAATACCAGCGACTTAACGGCCGTTGCTATTGGCAACATCCAATAAAGTAGCATTTTACAAAAAATATAAACTTTATTACTTATGGCCAGTTGCACAGACAAAATGTAAATAAGTAAAAGTATATAACAATAAAGACAAAATTAATTGTCATCCAACACTTGGTGAAACTAGGTTTAAAAAAAAATAAAATAAACACTTGACTAAGTCTCACAAAATTCAGCCTCCAAGTCACCTTATGAGGGCATCGTCAGAGGCTGGCCAGCACAGTTAGTAATCATAGACGCGTTTCGCTCTTATTAGAGCTCATCAGTATGGTATAACTCACTTCTTCGCTTAGAACAAAGTTCACGTGAAGAAGCTGGTGACGGTAGATGGCATGGCCTGTTCCACAGAACTTCTCATGTCATCTTACCTGTTTGTTAGAGATCTTATTCTGTGCTGGCACAGTTCTTCGTCACCAGCTTCTTCACGTGAACTTTGTTCTAGGTGAAGAAGTGAGTTATACCATACTGATGAGCTCTAATAAGAGCGAAACGCATCTATGGTTACTAACTGTGCTGGCCAGCCTCTGACGATGCCCTCATAAAGTGACTTGGAGGGACTAAGTGGTAATATATTTCAGTTATTAAAATTCGTCGAGTTTGTGTGGCTACATTTTAGTTTAATGTGATAATTGAAAACGTACATAACTAACGGAATGTATGATCTTTGTGAGGTGATGAAAATCCCAATGACGAAGTGAATTCAGATTAGACAGAGGTGACTTAACAACAAAAAAGGTCAGTCACACCAAAACTTTATAATCAATTTCCTTATCTTGCATCTTTATACATTGGTCGTGACAGTGAAATGTACTACTCCATTCGACGAATTCGCAAACTGTTTATTTTTTAGAACCATTCTACTTATGTGATATCATCGCATGTCTTATATGTCTCACATAGAAATTCTTATCGTCAATGTTACAGTGTTTGGTCGAATTTGCTTTCAAAGTAATAAAGGAATTAAATCAATATATCATATTTTTTATTGTGGAGTCAATAGTTCTAACGGCATATGACACTAAAATAGATAATACTTTTAGTTTTGCTTTTACTTACGTTTAAATTCGTGCATCGAAAGTGTTCTCATTCAATACTAACTATTATGTTTTTTATATCTAGCTACATAAATTCGAAAAGGAATGAGAGAAGTGACATACATCAGTTTCACTGATTTTGTGAAACATATTATACTTGATTTATGCAGCAACATCATTAACTTTTATATTAAGGTTTAAATTAACATCTAAGCTTTATCAAGTACTATTTAAGCTAGAAAATATTTTTATAAGAATAAATCTAAAGTATTTGGAGATTTCGAAATGTCAATTCAAAATTTCAAAATGTAATAACTTATTATAATGGTATATTATTTTATATGAGTTTTATACGATGATGTCGCATGAGTTGTTTGGGAGTACGACGAGCAGAGCGAAACGGGATTGACAATATGTCGTATAAAACGAATATAATGTACTATTTTATTTTACTTTGCGTCTTTTTATATAGGATGATTTTATGCTTTGGGGAAAAAATAAGGACATATATATTATATAACGTAACGATTATATATAAAAAAAAATTTTGAAATTCGCAAAATTAAAATAGTATATTAAAGGACGAGTTTTATAAGATATGTTTTTTTCGAAAGTTTAGAAAACGAGTCGCAGATGAGTTTTCCAAAGGACAAGTGCGATAAAAGTCTTATAAAATGAGTTGTTTATACTGCTTTTTCTATTTAGCGCCTATTATAAATTTATTTATTTTTTAAAGTCTGCGATATTTAAGTAAATTTAGGGAAACTTGTATATGAAATGTTGTGGTTGGAACTGTTATTGAGATTTATGCAATTGTTCAGATTTAGATGTTATATTGAAATTTTGATGTGCTAACAAAAACATATTTTTAAAACCGACCTTTACTTCTGTTTGAAATGTAAAGAATTTCCCTTAATTTTGACTGAAAACTGAAACGATTTTTAGAACTACCTGCACACTAAGTAATATTAACGCATTTATTTTTCTAAATGTTAATTAATAATTTACAATATATTTGCACATATTCAGCCAAACTTGGCAATTCAAATTTTTTTCTAATCCTGACATATTTATTTGCTCTGGGGCACAAAAAAAATCCAATTTCAGTACAAGAAACTTTAATGACATATAATAACTTGATATACTGATTATAGAACAAAAAGAAGTTTTTTGATTTCACAAAAATTAGGGTATTTCATTCCTAACGAATATTTGTAGTGTCACTGATTTAATAGTACATTTAATTATTTATAATTATGTTACTAATGAAATAAAAGTATAATCACTGTCTACATACAATCATTTATTAATTAGTTTATATGTAGGTACATACCTGGGTAATGCCTTATTTTTATTTGAGTACCTAGTCTGATTTCGTATACGGCATTGAAAGGATAAGTTGTTATGGAAGAAATCTGAGAAAAATGTATAGCAACAGTGAATAAGTGGATATCCTGTTAGTGTATGAGGAAGCGGCGCAAAATTCCGAATTAAATCAGTGACACTAAAATGTTCGATGGAATGAAATACCCTAATTTTTGCGAATTTGAAAAAAAATATTTTTGTTCTATAATCAGTATATCAAATTATATAATGTCTTTAAAGTTTCGTGCAGAGGCATGGAAACACCTTATATAGGAATCCAAATAATTCGGACGCACTTGTATTTTCCATTATATTCAATCAGGGAATAACCCTTGAAGGCTTATGTGCAAAGTTGAAATGTTACCATCGAGCCAGAACTGCATATGACATTTGACGAAAACAAGTAAATAAAAAGAACGAAATAATAATATATTTTTTGTTAATAATAACGTGACTGATTGTCAAACAATATTTTTCTACTACAATGTAGTAATAAGAGTAATTTTGGCAGTACTTGTGCAATTTTTTATTTCTCCTGTTTCTGTTTATAATATAATGATTCTTATTTGTGCTAGTCTATACAATAGGAACTAAATCCCAATTATAGTGCAGAGTCCGAACTCACAGAGCTCTTTATAATAGTACACTTACGTTAAATATTTGATGCTGAATTCTGCACATGTCACATATAGTTTGAATGTACTTTTAGTGCATTTGTATAAGATTTTTAGAAAATAAAGCTTGTTATTGTTCCCATTATTATAAATTGTAAGAAGTCTTCGTTCTTGCAACAGAAAGAGAATCTTCCAATGTGATTTAATTAAACCTATCGATACCATCAAAGCCTTGGCTTGTTTCGGAGTCAATCACATGTAACTGTTCACTCACAAACTACAATCAACAGCATTTTACTAGAACGGTAAACCAACAAAGGAAGTCTAAATAATTGTATTGTACCACTGAAAATCTGGAGAAATGACACAGCAAGTTGAAGTACGAGCAGGCTACCTACACGAGAACGAGAGTGTACATGTACACTCATTCGGTGTCTGCGACTTCTGATGCGTGTTTCCTTTCCGGTGTAGTTCCGCATGAAGGTCACCAACACACGGAGAGGATTTTGTTGGATGTACAAGACTTTTGCAAGAACTTTACTCTTTGGTACATACAGATCGGATCTAGTATTATACTGTTCTCTCACAATTTTAATTGATATCATTTCGAGTCGGCCTGTGGTTTCATTCCCACCCCCGACAAGCAATTTTCACCACATACTATACTATCCCTGTAGCTCTCCGTCTACTATCATCTTTGTGGGCTGTGATTTGACGACTGGCAACAGCACATCACGTTTAGAAATATATCACTTACCGAGATCTATTAAGGCATAGTACCACACCCAGTAATGGGTAAAAGGCGTGATGAAAGCTAACAAAATCCTAACTGATAAAATTCAGATATTTTGTACAAAGTTTAACAAATAAATAAATATATCATCACGCCTTTTACCAATTACTGGGTAAGTGATATATTTCTTCGCGTTAAGTGCGGTTACCCAAAGATATTAGTGGAAGGGGAGCCACAGGGGTAGATTTAAATTGATGAAAATTGTTTGTCGGCTGTGGGGATCGAACCAGGGTTCTCAAGTTTAACAATATATGTTTAATATTTATTTTAAATTTGCAAGTATTTCGTGAGATAGATGATTCCATTGCTGAAACGTTATTGTAACTTATTTTCAATTTTGAATGACATAGTCTCACATTAATCTTATTCTTAGTATTGTACTCTTCAGCAGCAGTTTCTAAAGACGTTGATAGAAAACAAACATTGTAAAATATATAAAGATTGAAGTGTCAATAACTTTAAACTTTTACAATGATCTGCTCGTCATGGACCAATTAAAACTCGTAATGCAGTTTTTTGGACTTTAAATATTCTAATGGTGCAACAGGAATAAACCCATTATAAGTTAAAGCATACGTTCAAGTTTTTACATTGGCGATCCAGCTTTAGCTTCATAATTAACACTAATTTTCGTAAATTAAATACTAAAAACTTAAAAAGGTAATAACAGCTATTTTGTTTTATGAATCTGTCTGTCGAATAATTACATAAATTGTCCAATTCCATTTTTTTATATTATCAATATGTAAATGTAGAACATTTAAGCACAAATGTAGGCTATATGAAATAGGACAAATACTTGCAATTAGGACTGTACTACCGAAAGTAGAATACATGTTGCTAGTTTATTAACATCTTTGTAATATATTATTCTATTAGAATATTCAGTACTGAACGACGATAATTATTATAGCTACAAAGAAAGTAAAAGGTAAAATGCTTCTCAGTCTGACTGGAAGTGAAATTAGGCTGAAAATAATCTATAAAAATGAGGAACTGAAATACATAATGAAGGAAGCCATAAAAATTTATTATCCTTACAAATTTTAAAAGAATACCAGCAGGGCAAATAGCGTTGCACCAGACAGCTGCTAAAATTATAAATAGTACGCCATGTCAAATAGCTTGGCAAATTACCTTAATACATATATTAGATTTTTGAAAATTGTACTATCATTTACATGTCTAATATTTGCCAAATGAGATAAAAGTAATTTATGCACCAAAAGCATTAGCTATATGATAATGAGTAGAAGGCAATGGATGGACGTCGCGCGAGATCTTTGTCATTGTTGTAGTGACGTCTGTGGTGCATATTTTATTTTCCACTAGAATATGTAATATTAGTTTTAATTTATAATAATTATAACTATAGTAATGCGTATGAAAGTATTAATCGACTGTGACAATGATATATGATGATGTGTATAGAAGGTAATGGATGAATGTTTGTTGCGTGACGAAAGATTCAGAGTGAGGAATTAATAAGCTTGTAAGGAGGGAACGTGAATGTGGTTGAAACGCGGATGAGGTGTCAGAATGAGAATGTTTGGAGACTGATTCATTGTTAAATCTGATGAGCGGGTGTTTATTTATTTATTTATGTTACGCTGTACGACAGGAACTTAATCCCAAATACAGTACAGGGTCCGCACTCACCGAGCCGCAGTGTAGTAGTTCATATATTTTTCTCCGGATTAGAATTTCGTATCGCTATCCCCACAACCGTACGGACTGAATGTTTCGGGAATTCGTACTACCCCATTTGATGGGATGTAGCGGGTTGTTATGAGTGTATATCTGTTCAAACAACAATCAACTCAGTGGTACTAAAAATGTTTACTTAAGATAAACCATCCTTAATTTTAAGAATTTTGAAAAAACCTCTACATCATATAATATATAGTTTTTTTTCCGAAGTATAAAAATACTCTGTATACCGATAAATTAACAGGAAATAAATGGTCGGCCATTTTGATTCAATGGAGATTGCTTTTTGTTTGTACTTTATTTGCAAAATAAACTAATCTAAGAAAACCTCTAATAGATATATAATAAATAGGAATATTATTTTATTTATTTACTTACTTTTCTGCAAGCATAAAAAAGCATGTTTTTACATTGACAGCAAATTTGTTGTTTCCAAAGCTGTCTATGTTACTCTTTGTCAGTGGTCAAATTATACGTATTCAGATTAAATATTATATTTTAGTTCACACATGTTTTCCTGGCTACACATCCCGTTATATTTTTAAAACTTCTGATTCATCTGAATATTAATTTCCGTGAAAGTCATTAAGCTAACTCTTACTAAGTAATTTAAGCTGCACTAGCACCTGCAGTTCAACTACGCCATAAACACATAATTATTCCCCACTAAAAATTTAAAACGTCATTGTCACTTTCAATTTCATCTCAACGAGGCGGCACGATCATAATCCCCGTCTGCATCAGCAGCGGCAGCTTCAGATAACCATCATTAGCTTCGACCGAGCTCATCTCGCAGGAAAAATGCGAGCATCGGACCCCAGAACAATATAATTACACAAGCAATAAAACATTACGCAAGCGGGCAGCGGTGACTCTGATCCCGAAAACGAAGAAAAGAAAGCACCGCCACGGTAATTTGATGAAGCGTCATTACTGACCGATTCATTTTCATTTCTACGAATGATTTACAAGAGCGGTTGTTATGTAATAATTGAGAGTTGTAAACTAGCGCCCTCTTTGATGCAAGGAAATGCATTGGAGACTTTTGTTGGAATTCATATGTTGTGCTTCCTTCATAAGAATTAGAATGCATTATGTTTACTTTCATTTATTATACAAAACTACTTTACGTTTCTCTCCTGATATACCTTCAATTTTTATGCGGATTGTTTACTTTAATGAGCGAAATAAGATTTATTTTTGACCAGTGGTTCTCAAAATACGGGGTGCAACTTTCATATTTTAAATAGGAACATAAATTTTAAACATATTAAAGTGACATTGATGTAATTCAAATCGCATAAGGATCAGCGCGGTATAAAATAAACAAATCATAATATTCTTCAGTAATTAACAACTTTTTCATAAAATAGTTGTAGTGACATTCAATAATTAATCTAACAAACAAAAATATTATTATAATCATTTATGATTTTTTTTCATGCCCTGTATAGATAACAATCGTCCTGGCATCCTATAATACCATTGTCTGCCATTTACCAAAGATTTGTTATTACTTTTCTTCCCTAGAGATGAAAAGTATCACCTCCATGTCTCAATTATGGCAAGAAAATTTGACTTTCTAACAGAATCTTGAAAATAATAATTTATTTACATTAATTGATTATGTTTGTTTTAATTAAATTAATTTAGCATCACCATACCCCTCTGGATAGGTTATTATTAAATTTTAAATAAAGGTTTGGTGTTAGAATCACATTAGCTGGGAATTCCGCAAAAATTAGTAAGAATGGTAGAAGTTACATTATCAGAAACCAACGCCTCCATACGAATACAACAAGAGCTTAGCAAAAAATTTCAAATTAATACAGGTGTCAAACAGGGTGATGCATTGTCTGCAGTACTCTTTAATTTGGTTTTAGAGTCAGCTATAAAAGATATTAATATACATCAATGCATAAATACTAACCCCGTACAGACTCTTGCATATGCAGATGACTTAACACTAGTAGCAAGAAATATTACAGCGCTGAAGCAAGCAGCTACAAATATAAATGAAAATGCAACGAACCAAGGGCTCAAGATTAACGAACAGAAAACTAAATATATGTGCTGTATGAAAAACTTCCCGGATCAACCAGCCCAGATAAACATAGAGAACTACAACTTCCAAAGCGTTACCTCTTTTGAATACCTTGGCGCCAAATTTAACAACGACAGCAGCGGCCAGGAGGAAATAAAATCTAGAATAATAAAAGGAAATAAATGCTACCACGCGAATTTAAAACTACTAAAGAACAAAATACTGAATAGGCAATGTAAGTTGAAGATATACAAAACGCTCATAAGACCTGTAGTAACTTACGGATGCGAAACGTGGACGCTTACAAAGAAAGATGAAGATCAATTGCGAATTTTTGAACGAAAAATTATGAGAAAGATTTTTGGACCGATACAAGAGGAAAATGGAATCTGGAGAATACGTATGAATTTTGAGATTGATCAGCTAATAGGAGGGGAGGATATAGTACGCTTTGTAAAAAGCCAAAGATTAAGATGGTTAGGGCATATGGTCAGAATGACAGAAGAGAGAAGCCCAAAAAAGATATTCAAATGGACACCAACAAGAGCAAGATCAAGAGGAAGACCAAGAAAGAAATGGTTCGACAATGTATCAGCAGACTTAAAAATTCTAAAAACCAACAATTGGAAGCAGCTAGCTGAGGATAGGACCAAATGGAGAAGACTATTAGAGCAGGCGAAGACCCACCCAGGGTTGTAAGCCGAAAGAAGAAGAAGAAGAAGTTAGAATCACATTCAACAATATATTTACTATTCTAAATCAGAAATATCAATCTACTGACCTACGGTCCCAATGAAGTTTTTATAGTAGGCTCCGATACATTTGATGAAATAATAATAAATGTGGTTCACAAAAATTTACCGCAAGTAATAGTAAATGTAAAGTCGTTGAACAAATATAATACTTTTAAACAGTCTTCAAATTTTCCAGCTGCAAATTTTCACTCCAAAGATAAATCATTAAAGTTTGTTAAAGTGACCGTAACTGTTTTGTTTCAATTAATATAAGTACCTGTTAAATAGGTAATTTAAAAATTATATTTCTTAACTATTCTTTCTATGGTTTCGTCGAAAATCCAATTCTCCACCTCGATCCGTAACAGCAAATGTATATAACATGCCTGTTCTATTTAAATGATAATAAGATGTGTTAATAAAGAAAAATTATATAATGTTAAATTCCAAAATTCTAGTGGAAAATAACGGAGAGTACATTTTTCAATATTTTATTTGATATATTTAATTATTATTAAAGAAATTTGCAGAAAAAGTAATTTTTAAAAAATAAAAAAAATACGGCTACAAAATAAATATACAGTTGTTGGACAGGTATGGGAAACAAATGTAGCAACAATTCAATTTTTTTTGTATAAGTATGCAATAATTGTAGCTTTATTCAAACTTCTCAATTTATAGTTTAGAGTTTAAGTTCCGCTGACATCATCTTATAGATATATCTTTCAAATAATCAAGAGTATTGTTTTTTATACTTAGTAATTTACGAGTATTAATTAGTGTTCTATATATTACATTTAATCATTTTTAGATTGTATGTAGAGCAATTTATAAAATTTGATGTTGATCTAAAGTAATTAATTATTTACTTCATATATTTATTGCAATTAAATATAATCGTACAATTTAATCAATTATTTAATTGTAGCTATACTCGTTTATTAATCATACTCATTAATTAATTATAACTGTTCAAATTAATATTAAAAATGTGACAAATCAATATTTTTCTTTCTATTTGTCTGCTATATATGTTTGTATTTTTTATAATATTAAAGGTCTGTTTATTATATGTGATAAAATATCATATAGGTAAATGATAGTTCATACAGTTTACCCTATTTATGTTGTAATTTTGATAAGTGCTAAACTTGGCCGCAAGAGGCGCTTTTTCTGAATATCATTTAAGCAAATTATGTGTAGGTCTATTTTTACACAAATCCACACACTATTTACATGATTATTGTAATTAAAATTAGAATGATAAAAATTAGGAGAAGTGTTTATTTCCTTTTACTGTCACTGTCAAAAAAATTATCTGAAACTGAAATTTGTATATAAGAAAACTTGGTCAATGTCGCACTAATCACTAAAATAGTCGGAAAGAGCGCCGCTTATGGCAGAATTTTGCAACGTTTGGTTCCCCGTTTTAACTTGGAAACCAGTGACACCTCTTCCGTCATGTATATGACTTGTAAGATAAAATTGATATTTACACTTTAAACTGTAACATATATAATCTTAATGCCCCCCTTCGAGAAAAAAAATTTCTAGATACGCCACGGCTAATGTCTGGAGTGAAAAAAATAACAATTTAAAGTTTAAATAATAGTTTCAAAGGAATAATCCTTGGTTAAATTGCGACGAGCATTTTAGAGCTATAGAGGTACCTAACGGTGCGATTCCGTAACTTCGGTTCTACTCATTTGAACTTGTTTATGATAATGAATAAATGAAATAATAATTATAAATGTGTTTGCAATGGTAATTTGTAGTTATTATAAGTTACATAATCCTACCCTAGGGCTGACCACCAACGATACAGCGAGCAGCTTTGGGCAGTAGTAAAATCATAATCAGATCATCAACGATGCAGTGAGCAATTCTCTGGGCTATATTAACCCTAATCAGGTTACCATCGAAATACTAAATGATTTCGAATGTTATGTAATTTGATTAATTTGCCCTGCGGAGTATTAGGAATGTTTATTTGAAGATGATGTTTCAGAAAACTTTCCAGCCCAATTAATTTATTCATTTCAAATGCTAAGCCGTGATTATTTAAGTAAAAGCTTGCTTTATATGGCTAAATTCTTGACTTTTATTAACTTAATTTTTTTAAGGATGAATAAATGGATTAGTCATACAAAAATAATATATTCTAAAAATTAATTTTATAACGAACATTCTTATTAATGGATAATGTAAATAGTTATTTGTTTCATTAGGACTAAAAATATAAATTTTTGGGGAATATAATAATGCGAGACTCCAAATAGGAAAAAGAATAATACAATAATTATTGATTTATTAATAATAATAATAATAATAATAATAATAATTTATTTCCAAAAAGACCAAAAAAACATTGGCATATGGTATGTCAAATTACAAAAAAAAATACAGTAAATTCAATAAAATAATGTTACAAGATGATACATATAATATAAAATTACAAAATAGATGAGTCCTGTATATATTCTTCTACCGTGTAATAACATTTATTAATAAATAGATTTTTTACTCGTCTCTTGAAATTATTAAACGAGTTTACATCTTTTATTTCTGATGGTAAAAAATTATATAATCTTATTCCTATTACAAAGGGATTTTTTAGGGTTAGCGATAATTTATATTTAGGCATTACAAAGTTATCCTTTCGTCTAGTATTGTATTCATGATTGTCTTCATGTTTCCTGTATTTGGTGTTGCTTGTGCCGTATCAGTAAAATAACATTGAATAAATATAAAGATTCAAGTGAAATGAAAGGAAACAATCAAAAATAATATGAATTTGGTACTACTGATATGTTATAACAAATGGAACGTGAAAGAAGTTAATTTGGACGCGTGCGCGAAATACTCATTTTGCGCACTATAGTGCGAAACAGGTCGCGAAATACGCGTTGTCATAGTAATGTAAATGACGAAAAAATAACGTGAAAAAAGTGATAATTTTTTAACAGTAAAATGTTTCAATCACTTCAAACATCAAATTCACTCGCAATAAATAAATTCAAAACTACTTAATAAATAATGAATTTGATTTTTTCCGGCGCTCCATCTACATATTAGGCAACAAGACTCTGAAGAAGCTCTCGCTCTTAAACTATTCCAAACATCCAGTGAGAGTAGCCAACATTCAGCCGCTCTGGCTGATTCAGAATAATTGCAGTGAGCTCGGTAAAAGAATGCTATGTATTTAAATGATTCGGAATATGAAAGAATATAATTTGCGTGTTACAGTAACGTTTCCTTATGCAATTATATTCATAATTAATTATAATGTACGAGGTAATTCCGGGATCCTAACAAGACGAAATGAGTGTCTACTATAGAGCCGAGTTATTCTATTCACAGAGACGGTTTCTTAAAGATGTTGTAGGTTGTACTTTCGCTTTAAGCTGTGTTTATTTACTTTAATGTGCGGGAGGAACTAGTAATTAGTTGCCACTATTTGTTTACTATTTTTTCTCAGAATACTATACATTTTTTGTGAATGAATTAAAATGGTTTTAGCTACTCATTATTTTGTTTCCAAAACCATAATGATAATAGCTTTATTCTATTTACTAACTGGTTCAAATAAATTAGTTTAGATAATTTGAGAAAACCGGGTTTAATTCTCATAACCAACAAACAATTTTCACCACATTATATCTACCCTTGTGGCTTCCCCAAATATCTTTGGAGGGGGCATGATATGACGACAGGTAATTGCACATTACGCGAAAAAAATATCACTTACCGAAATCTGCTGCGGAGGAGTGCCATACCCAGTAATGGGTAAAAGGCGTGATGATATATTTATTTTATGACTTAATGAACTGAACTAAGTAAGCTGATTCAGTTATTGGAGTGTATTAATTTAAGTTAAATCCGAATAAAAACCTCTGTTACTGGAAATAGAGCAAAATTATCCAACAAAATAAATAACTAATTTCGTTCAAAAAGTATAGGTCAGACATTATCCAAATGGTAAATTAAATACACCTGTTTATAGGGAATATAATTACCTATAGAATTTTCAAAAGTTTTCCTGATCTCAAACATAATAAAATCCCAAATAAATATATCATCACGTCTTTCACCTATTACTGGCTGTAGTAGATGTCGGTAAGTGATATATTTCTTCACGTGAATTGCGGTCACCAGCCGTCAAATCTCGACCCCCAAAGTTGTTAGTGGAGAGGAAACTGCCACAAGGATAATTTTACTGTGAAAAAATTGTTTGTCAGCTGTGGGAATCGAAAAGTGGTTCTCAAATCCACCATCCTATTCGATACCACTGAACCACTTACCACATTATTTGTAAAGAAAAAAAACCTGCTCACTCGCGTATTACTTATTTCACTCACATACTATAATATAATGTACTATTATGTAAGTGAATTATGTATATTAAAAATCTGCTGTACTTTCTCAAACACAAGTAATAAGTAATTTGGTATAATTTGTATAACATTTAAAAAACAATTGAGGATATGTTAAATGCTACTTTCCATATTATTCTATGTTATATTGACACAAATACGGCCTAATTTGAACAAATTGGAAGCTTTAATTTGAGATAACGAACTGGGCATATTTTGAATAAATTTTGAAAAAACAAGTAACTTAGATATCAATTTTGAATGACAACTATGAATCATAAAGACTCTAATTTTATATTATAATTTTAGTTCTTCTAAAACAACGTAACGATTTTCAAAATTATAAAAATGTTGCTACTTACGACAAATTTCGAAAAATGTTTCAAGCTAAAATGGTTTTTTTTCTACAACTGTCAAAAATGTTTTTTTTTTCACTAATATCAATACGCGAAGTATATGATTTTTTCATCATTTACATTACCTGACAACGCGTATTTTGCGCATTATTTTGTACCCTAGTACGCAAAATGAGTATCTCGCGCACGCTCCCAAATTATTTGTTATCAGGTTTCATTAGTTACAACACATCAATAGTATCAAATTAATATTATTGTTGATTGTTTTCCTTCAATTTACTTAAGTAAATGAATAATTATTGAATTATTCTTTATTTACAGTTGTAGAAAAAATGTTGTTTGTATTTCGTGGGCAAAATTCTTGTTTTTTGGCGCGTTCGAATGACTTTTATTGTCTCGACCTGCCGTCTCGACTAACAGTAACATTCTCACGCGCAACAAAAAAACACTCATTTTGCGCACTTAATACAAAAATAACTAATAAGTTATCGTCCTTTGAAACATGTTCTTTTTTTTATTCAGTAAGGTCTACAAAGTGAAGATTCATCAAAATATTGAGACAAAAAAAAAACACCTTTACAATAATTTCCTTATTATATGAAGATTATGAAAGTAGAACGCTTCAAATAAATGGGGTAGAAAATATAGTTGCAAAACGAATTTTTTATTCGTATGATACATTTAATGTACTTGTTACTAATTGGTGATTCATATTTGGGTATGCCGCTAAAATTATTAAAAGATATGCCTGAAAAGTACATAAATATGTATAAAAATAAGAAATATACTTACATATTAAAACCTGATAACGTTATTATCAAGTTTAAAAATTAAAATGAATTACACTACTGTTCTCATAGCAATTTAATAATATTGTAGCTAATTTTAAACAAGAAAGTGAATTTTCTATTATACCTACGTATATTATTGCTTAATTTGTTTTAAATTAAATAATTAAACAGTAATAATAATAAATAATTAATTAAGAATAATACGTAAATAGTGAAAGATGATAAGTCATTTATACATTTTACTTTCTATATAGCATGGAAAATAGAAAATGTGACAAAATTAGATCAATTTGCGCTTTGCATCTATGAATTTTATACTTCAATGCTTTCATGAAGTAATAAACAAGCAATACGAGTACAATATCTAAAATATCTTTGCAGTTTCTGTCAATAATATAATAACAACTTAATCATAACAGAAATACAAAGAGATCGATAAAACAGAATTACAGTTAACTCTAAATAAAACTTCATGATATCATTAATAACTGCCTGTTTGCGGTCTCGGCAATACATATCTGATCTTTCGCACAAGTTTGTCCAACCTATGACATTTCAATATCCCTAGGTTAACTCTGTGCGTGCCTGCGTGAATAGCAACTGATTTGAGATCGTAGGCGGTGTAGGCCATTGGGACAACGAACCGCCCATCCATGGAGTCGTAGTCCCATTACATCCTTCGTGGTGGGCACGAGGAATTGGCCCGTGTAGGTGGTGATTGAAAAATGTGTTGGATGAGTTGTAAATAAATAAAAATGCGAGGTAGTAATAAATAGTAGCGAATAACTGTTGTGGAATTAGTCGGAGAAGTAAGTCATTTGTTATGCGATGAGATTGCTAGATTGGTATTTATCATGCAATGCCACCCACTACATATAATTTTGTTTTCACTCTATTTGTTTTAGTTTATATTAAGTAAATAAATAAAGAAGCAAATGTGACTATTCTAGATAGTCCTAAATAAAACAAATATATCATCACGCCTTTTATCCATTACTGGGTGTGGCACTCTTCCTAAGCAGATCTTGGTAAGTGATATATTTTTCGCGTGAAGTGCGGTTACCAGTCCCCAAAGATATTAGTGGAAGGGGAGCCACACGGGTAGATTTAAATTGGTTAAAATTGTTTGTCGCTGTGGGGATTGAACCAAGGTTCTCAAGATCCACAGGCCGACTCTATACCACTGAGCCACCTACCTAGTCCAACATATTACATTTTTGCAAGAGCTACTTAATCGCCATTAAAATTAAAATACATAAATATATCATCACACCTTTTACCCGTTATTGAATGTGGCACTCTGCCGTAACATATCTCAGTATGTGATATATTTATGCTCTTCAAGTTCGGTTACCAGCCGTTCAATTACAGTTACCAAAGTTGATAATGTAATGAAAAGTTTGTTGGCTGCGGGAGTCGAACTCAAATCCATTGAGGCAGTTACCCCATTGTAACGATAAAATCTAAAACGTCCACTTATGAATGCAGCCGACAAACAATTTTCACCAATTTAAATCTACTCCTGTGGCTCCCCCTCCACTAACATCTTTGATTTGACGGCTGGTAACCGCACTTCACGCGAAGAAACATATCACCTACCGAAATCTGCTAGCGCAGAGTGCCACACCCGGTAATGGGTAAAAGGCGTGATGATATATTTATTTATTTAATAAAGTAATAGATAATTCATATCCAGTTAAGTGAAGATATATTTTAATAATTAATTATACTGTACTTTCTAAATATGGTCCAATTTCAATGCAATATGTTATCTCTCATTTAATAGCTCAGTTATTCGTTACATTATTATCCCCTTGTATCAAAGAGCATAAATTACATATGTAATGTATGCTCTTTGCTTGTATGCTAGGATATGGAACTTTAAAAAAATTCATAATGAAATATAATTTAGTATTATTTTATAAAGTTTATTTATTATGATAATTTTATTACTAGTTCCATTGAAAGTAATTATAATTTTGTTGATATTTTAAAAATAAACCCTAGAAGAAATAATTTTCATTATCACCATTTAAACGGTATAAATATGTTTCTAATTTATTTGAAACATTTTTTTCAATATACGATTGTTCAGAAATTATTTTAAACAAAAAAAAACTGATGAGGAACTTTTGTCTCATTCTAAGTAAGCTTTTTTAATTAACTTGTAATATCTAATATTCTAGTAATCGGTAATCAATATTATCAATTGTAATCTATCAGATGAAATCAAATCAAAATAAATTCATAAATTGATAACTTTATTGCAAAAATCCAACAAATATTATACAGTTGACAGATTAGTGCCGAATTTCAATCAAATGATGTTAAAGTTAAACGAATAATGCCGAAATTCTAACTTTTCATCTGATTAGTTAAAAATAATAACTTACAATGTTTAGCATAAATCATCAAATCCGTTTGCGTTACTTCTTATTTCAATCTGACTGCGTTATCTCTTATACTTCATTATAAATCCAACTTATATTGCATACAGATATTTATACATATGATAAAAAATAATGAGTCGTATCTCATTTTCATTTAAAGAAGTCTATAGCAAATATAAAAAAGATTGAGGAGGACTGGTGAAATACTAGAAAATTCTTTTAGAATGGGGTCGATGACACGACTATAAATATATTCTTCTGTATTTACAAAATTATTGGTTTATTATTATTTTGATTTGCAGACAAATTAATTCATCAATACAATGATAGAATGCAAAAGAATTCAATGTACATCCTACACAAATTATGTAAAACTAGTACACTTGTACTTTCATTTATTCCAGTGATCTCATTTTTCAGTTTAACTTGTAGTTCGCACAAAACTAGTTACAGAATCAGAATAAAAATGTAGGTATGTACCTAAGGAATAAATGGAATGTGTGAATCCTTACAAGTTTTAAGTAGAATAAGGCAGCAGGTTTTAAATATGGCATAGAAGGTACTCAAATTTTTATGTAGTAAATGGCTGATAATAAAACATCTAAACAGGTTTGTTTTTTCAAGAAAGATGACACCAGTTTAGTTTTATATTTTATTTTTAAATATTTGTTCTTCGTATTCGACGACAGGTTTCTGATATATTATTTTAAATCTTCTACAAAAACATAACAGCAGGAAATTGAACGCAACCTATGAATTATATTAGCTTTATTTTTACAAAAATTATTAGCACTATTAATGAAGCAATAACTTTTAAATGAAAACAAACAATTATTCTTGTTTTAAATTATAGTCATTAATTTCAAAATCTAAACATCATTTAAAATTCAAATGACTTTTAAATCACAGTTAATCCCTATACTCCAGTATCTATTAATTGAATATTATAGATATTATAAAAATAAATTGATGTTAAAGATCCGCAAGCAAAAAAGTGGTTCACATATTTTTTTAACTATGTAAATAATTACATCGTAAGCAATTCTACGAAGTTTATCACCGCTGCAGGGATCAATTCCTGCTATACTAAACACATTATGAATGAATGAAATTCACAGGGCCGGAACGAAGATAAAAGTTGAGAGAGCAAACCAAGTACATACATACCTAAAAATACTACCCTGTACCAATATAATATCTACACATTACAAAAAATGGATGAATTTCGGAGAGGTCACATTTCTTCTCCATTTTCATTACAAGTTATCGTCCCCAACCTTATGATTATATAATGTGTTTTACCCATTACTGGGTGTAATACTTTTAAACTATGATTCTCAAAGAGCCACATGAGTTATTATTAATATGGATATTGAACTCGAATTATCAAATCTACAGCATGACGCCTAATGTAGTAATTTGAAATGTATTATTAAATGCATATGTGAAAATGTAAATTTTAATTAAGTGGTTCATTGGTATCTGGCTTTGAGAACCCCAAAAATGTTAGTGGAGAAGGAACCAAAGGGGTAGTTTTAACATTGTTTGTCACCTGTGGGGATCGAACCCGGGTTCTCAATTCGATAGGCCGACTCGATACCACAGAGCCACCTACCCATAAATGTGATGTGCATTTACAAATGCAACTTCTTTGATCTATATAAAATAAATAATAAAATAGTTATTTATGTATTTAAAGAGTAAAGTGCAATAGTGTAAGAGGAACAAAGACACTTTGCGCTCGTGATACGCACATAATTTTTTCTATGATCGTAGAAAAAAGTAATTTCCACATTTAATGTTGAAAAATTGTATGCAACATACGCGGAAAAGGGCCAACTCTCGTACTTGTTTTGCGAAGAAACCCTTTTCTCAATAATATTACAATATGCTATTTATTTATGGCTTATTGAAGAAAAACTATCAATATTTATTCAGTGAAATATAATGTCACAAAAAGGAACTTAATAACTTAATAGTGTGACTAGTGATGTGAGTTGGGTAAGTACCCAATGGGAAGGTAAATAAAATTTGGGTATTTACCCGAGGTTATATTTAACTACCCAATTGTAAAAATTGTAAGTTTATTTTTTGTCAGTGTTGAATAATGTAATTTACTAAGTCTGAACATAAATAATTTACAACTAGAAGTCTACAATCCTTTTAAAATAAATACTATGAATATAACATAATACATGTCTAAATATACGTTTTTTTTTAATTTCTGTGAAATTCTTTTGTATTTATTTTATTTTAAAGAAAATATTTTTTAAAAACGTACTTTTATGTGACTTCAAATATTTTACAATGATATTGCAAACCCATATTCTTACTATTTGTAAAAATAAATAAATAAATATATCATCACGCCTTTTACCCATCACTGGGTGTGGCACTCTGCCTAAGCAGGTCTCGGTAAGTGATATATTTTTTCGCGTGAAGTGCGGTTACCGGCCGTCAAATCACGGCCTCCAAAGATATTAGTGGTGGAGGAGCCACAAGGGTAGATTTTTTAAATTGGTGAAAATTGTTTGTCGGCTGTGGGAATCGAACCAAGGTTCTCAAGATCCACAGGCCGACTCGATACCACTGAGCCACCTACCCCACTATTACTATTTGTAATCACTAAATTTATACCCATGTGTAGGTACATTTTATCCTGGGTATTTATCTTGAAAAATAAATTCCAGGGTATCTTGCATCACTAAGTGCGACTGCAGATGGCTCTCATGGTAAGTATTTCGGTATATGAAAACGACTATTTATAAATATATAATCAGCGAAAGCTTTCCTCGCTAGAATTACAATATACTGTTATTATATTTAAGTTGATGTGCATAAGATTTGACCTCTTTCTTGTTTATTAGTAAACGCAAATTTACCTTGTTTTAATCCATTGGGATTATTGCATTCTATGTAATAAGGTAGTCATAGCTCAGTGGATAAATCTTGAATCTTTAAAGTAAGAGTTCGCGCATTCAAATCTCACTGACATCATCTTTTATATACAAAAGATAATACGAGTATTTTAAGTGCAAATCCTCTTTTAAATAACCGAGATCAGATTTAAATTACGAGTGTGTAGAGTAGCAAATAAAACATATTCTTACGTCGGATATAGTATAGACGACAGGGAGATTTTAACTAGCAAAAAATAGCTAAAACCATCTACTGAGTATGCACAAAAACAAAATTCATCATACCAACAATCAATTTTCAAAATCGCTTTCGTAAAATTTCCGGCTTTGTAGATCCAATCTACGTATCTACCTATTAGCAATGCTAACTTTAAAATCGTAGCTAAAACTAATACAATACCCAGTAGTAACTGAATAGTATAGATAATTTCCAAGATAATACTAAATATGCCTCAAGTCATGTGAGTAATAAAAACTATCTCGTGTTCTTATGTGTTTAATTACACCTTGCAGTTTATCAACCCATGAGTAAATCAATGAATGAACCCCAATTAATCAGCAGCGATGACATCAGTATGACGGTGGCGGTGTGGGCGGTGGTCCAGTTTCGCGACGCGCTGAGAGTGGCGGCGGCGGCGGTGGCAGCAGCGCGGAGCGACCGGCCGGCGCGCGGTCGCTGACCTCCGCGCGACCCACAAGGCTCAAGTCGCCGTGACTCACACGCGCAATGTAGCTCTTACGTCCGCGCAGGCCGTGCTCCGGCCTTGCTCGTGAACTGGACAAGCGAACTTTGCAATGAGAATGAGAATGAATTAGTTCCAAGATGCTGTTTTTGGTTGTTAATTGGTGCTTTGTCATTTCGCTCAATTATTTGTATTGATAATAATTCATATATTTCATAAAGAAGTAAATATTACATTACATTATAATTGTGGCATTTTATCTTAAGATAGCCTTCTTCATATCATAATAACATAATATATTTTTTTTTTAAATGAGATTATGATTAATATAAATTAAATCTAACCCAGTAGTTCAAACTCCACTAACATCTTTGGGTGCCGTGATTTGACGGCTGATAACCGCACATCACGAGAAGACATATTTCACTTATCGAGATCTGTTACGGCAGAATTCCACATCTAGTAATAGGTAAATTTTATTTATAAATTATGTGCACAGTAGTATTAGAAACCCTAGGTTCGATTCCCACAGTCGACAAACAATTTTCACCACATTAAAATTAGCCATGTGGATTGTAAGCCACTAATAGTTTTTCAGGGCCGTGATTTAACGACTGTTAATCGCATTTCAAGCGCATAATTGTCACTTATCAAGATCTGCTACGGTGAATGCCACCCCAATAGTGGATAAAATGATGATATATTTAGAGTTTTTAAAATGTAATTAACAAGTTATTTTATATTGTAACGTTTACACAACTGTTAATGGGTGATGATTTTTAAGTCAAAAAATTGGGATTGTAATTTAAGATAAATCCAACATTCGCCAAATACCATTTTAAAGAAGAGAGCATACATTTTCGAAATATAAAAATAGTTTACCACAGTAAAAAAAAATCTCTCATAACTTCTTAAAATTTAAAACTTTTATCTCAACCCTTACATAATTAATATTTATATAATATCCATAAAGAGAAAATGGCCAGCATGAAGCCGATCTGAAAAAATATATAAATAATTTTTATTAAAATTTCTGTATTAATTTCAGAACGTAGCAGAATATCTGGAATTATTATTTTTTAAATTAGAATTTCAGAACTTGGAATTTAATATCTGCACTTCCTTATTAGAACTTGTAATCATTAGCATCAGTATGAACATCATGTATAATATATGAGCCTTTATTCTTAATTTTTAAATTAATATTTATCATTGTCTGTATTAATAAATATAAAATTTCTAGCGAAAGATTTACAACCAATGAAAGATTCCCACAACACCAACATTGATTCCACAATTTTTAATTTAAATGAAATAAATAAAATCACCATAAATACTACGCACAGTAAAAATTTAATGCATTTTTTTTTCTATACTTAAACTTTTTGTATAAGATTTTATTTGGAAGTTTCACTATCACTAATTCAGAAAAATTTAACAAAAATACGAATTCGTCAAATAAAAATAAATAATCAGGATCCAGATGAAAAATATGATTGAATTCGTGAGAAAAGATAAATCACTGCACATGCACTGGCTGGTGATGTTGTGTAACGTAAAGTCGAGTTGGCGTGGTGTCGCAGCGTCGAAGTCTCCGGGAGATTCGAGCGCAGCGCGTTCTTGGGCGCTAATGACCGGCCGGAAGGGCCGGAGCCGCGCAGCGAAGCTGCTCAGAGTGCTCTGGCTGCCAGTGACATTGGGGGGAGCAACACACACGCTGAAAAATGATCCACCCGAACAATAAGACCACGAAAGAACAGATTACAGCAAAAATCCCGGTACGGTCGACCAATCGCAGTTCTCGCAACTTGTAAATATGTTGTGCGTTCCACCTGCCGCAGCCGAAGAGTGGTAAGCGCCCCACCACGTCGCGGGCGAAGCAGGAAAAGTGGCCGTCCGCTGCTCGCCAAACCATTTCTGTTGTGGTTGTGGCCGTGAACGCACTGCAAAGAAGCACCAAGGCCAAGGACAGAACAGCGAACCAGTGTCAGTGTCACAGAACCCGGCGTCCAGTCAGTGTTGAGTGCTTATCCGCGAACTCGCGCTCCGCTTCAGTCAGTCAGTCAGTGCATTGCTGTAGTACGCAACAGAGACCGAGACCGAGACCGGCTCGCCGACAACCAGCTCCAACTCTACTGCAAGGTAGGTGCATTGGCCGCGGAAGTCCGCACCGCGCGCTGTAACGCACGGCGCGACACTCAGCTGTGCTACACATCAATCTAGAGGCCTGTGATCGGTCCAAGCCGCCGCGATGTGAACTTTGCCTTCGCGAGGATATAAATCCACAGCCGGTGTCCTTGATTCCCTGTGCCAAGTAGCTCCAAGAGTTTAACGGCCACATAAATCCCTAAACACGGATCTACAAATATTATATGGTGTATCGTAAATTTCAGAAAATCACATTCATTTGCAAAACTCACATAAAATTAGTTTAACGACAAATCTTGAAATTTACTGAATCATTAGAAAATAACTTTAACAATATTTTTGCCTACATATTTGCATCTGTGAAAACCTATAAAATTTATAATCTGTGTAAAATTACAAAAGTACTTGCAAATTTACAGATTATATAATTTATATATTAATAACATTTTAAATACACAAGTATTTAACTATTTTAAATCATAAAAATTATGGAGTAAAATTCGTAATTACAAAATTTAGTATATTTATACATCTCGCAACAACCCTAAATACAAGTGTTTAATCAGTTGAAATTTGAAAATTCTCTCATGAAAGAACTGATTATTGTTCAAGTTCAAGTGAAGTTTATTATTTTTAACAAATTGAATTTAGATAAAACTAAAATAATATATATCAAAACTAAATAATTTATAGAATAATAACTTCCTAAGACACAAAAAATTCGTAAATACATTATTAACAACTGATAATTTTATCAAATTTAATATTATTTCAAAGTTTGTAAGTTTATCAAAATATTTATTATTATAAATAAAATAAAATTTGAATCTATATAACTAAATTCAACATTAAAGTAAAACTGAAAATATATAGCCAATCACACAAATTTTCGAATCGGAGGAAATTAAAATAATCGTGAAAATAATTCACGATATTTAAAAATTCGCGATGTTCTGCAATATAAAATTCATTTATATAGCCAGTTAAATATATATTCTACCTAACTTTATAAATAAATATGCATATATATTTTGGGCTATCCAAGTTTGTTAAAATTATTGGGAAATAAATTTTCGTAAATTAACAAGAATATTTGCAAATAACAGTTTCTGTTATCTATTTTGTTGAAATAATCTTACATTGTTATAGGAAAAAAAGTTATTTTCTGTTATCAAATATTTCAAAATTATTTGTGACAAAGTATTTCAAAAAGAAATAATAGCAAATTAAATATCATATGATTTTTATTTCATTCAAAATCGTTTTGAAGCAACTGACACCAACAATATTAACAAACATAGTAAATAGTTTCAAAATTATTTAATATTACCTACTGGATATGTAGGTGTTCTTGGAAATAAAGTAAAACTTAGTTTCTAACAAGCAATACACAGAAACTTCTCTCATACACCAGAACTACAAAGATCTAAAATCAGAGATCTTCAAAGGGTCACTTCCTAACGTATCGTCCCGAACCTGACCAACCGGAACCGGCAAAAACCGGCGTAAATCAAAGGACCGAGCGTTAACGGAAATTAACACCCGAACACGGCGGATACGCGGACGCATTAGCGCCGAAATTATGCTCGGGTTTTTTGTGTGGATTCGTCGGTGACCGTCCGGTGCTTCTCGTTAATGTCACGCGACTAAAAAATTGTCTCCAAAGGATGTTCATGTTCTCGTGTTCGTTTCGAAACTTCCTTTAGTTAGAATTACTGACCAAGAAAGGATTTATTTTCGTAATGTGCGGCTATTTTGGAAAAGGAAGCTATTCGTTCAAATTGTTTTTATCTTGGACACATTTTACAAACATGGCTATTTAAATTAGTATTTAATCTAAAACCTACTACATTTAAACTTTTAAAATTAGAATTGTTTCACATCGGATACCAAATATAATAATTTTATATCAATCTGTTCTTTTTATTTAACTTTAAATTTATTTTAGAACATTTGACCAAAAAAGAAATCATCAATGCTTATCCGATATTAAACACATTTTACGAAATTTAATTTTAAATATACCATGTGTCTGTTTAACAAGTGAACATAAAAAAATAACATTTGTCTAGAGAAATGTGCTTCAAATAACAGTTATGGTGATTAAAATTCTGTATCCCAGTCCAATCAATAGATTTCATTTTATGTAATTTAATAACCGCGAAAATGTTGTTTAAAAGTTTAATGACTTACCAACAAGTTTGAACAAAATACGACTAATGGACAGTTGCACCAACAAAACTTAAATTGTAATTTAATTTAAATAAATAAAAGCATATCTAATATTTGATAACAATATCAATTACTTCATATGTAATTTAACTTAGATTTAATTTAAACCAAGTTTAAAATTTAAAGTATGTTAGTATAAATGATCATAAATGATATAAGAAATATTAATATTTATTTGACAAAAATATGTTCCATATTTGTTAAAATTTATCGCAAACTAGAATTTTTTTCTTCAATTTTTATTTCAAATAATTTTCTCTGGCGACTAGTGATTGCGGAATACTTTATTTACTATGTTTATTCCTCATCTTTGAAAGTGTTGCATACAATTTATAATAAATGTTTATAGTAAAACCTTTTAATTTTTTATATTACTCACGTTATGAATTATTTATCATTGACATTACTTGATAATTCTGTAGTATATGTCTGTTGTTCAGCCATAAATAATTTAGGAATTTCACTTTTTCTTACATTTTATATCTAATGATTTATTTATTACCTAAGATATGTCACTGAAATACTATGTTACATCTCGTATTTTATAAGAACAAGTAATGCATGTACTTTTAAATATAGTATAATATAAATACCTACATTTTGTAAAATAAAGTTTACAAAGCTATTTATTAAACATTTATATTTATTGTGCATACCAATTATTAATATACGCAAGTAATAAATATATCATCACGCCAATATACAAATAAATTAAGAACAAATTAAGACTAAAGAGAATATAATTTATATTTTCTTGTTCTTCGCGCAAAATAAATTTTTGGACAGTCTAGAAGCTAAACAATTATATTAAATTTGTATGTATAACATTTAGTTTTGTTAAATCTTAATGATGGCACGAATTCGTTTGCAGATGTTTAACACGAAGTAACATCCAAAGGAAGTAATTTCATTATTCATGCAAAAAAGGAAAAGGAAATTAATAATTATATTTTTATACATTTTCTCCAAATTAAAACGAATACATTAACAGAATATTTAAATACAACTCATTAAAATGCATACCAAAAAAATTTAATTTAAAAAAGTAAAAATTGGTTTAGGTTTCAAAACCTTCTTTTTAAATTAAAATTGAAGCAACATCCTTACGAACTCGCAGCCACATTGTGCATCTCATAAATAATTTTACCACATTAGTTACAAACTTTATTTTTAATTATTTTTGATAAATATATCGTCACGTCTTTTACCCATTACTGGGTGTGGCACTCTGCTGTAACAGATCACGGCAATTGATATATTTCGCATGAATTGCGATTACCAGCCGTCAAATCACGGCCCTCAAGGATGTTTGTAAAGGGGCAGCCACAGGGATAGATTTAATTTTGTGACTGTGGGAATCGAACCCGGGCTCTCAAACCTACAGGCCAACTCGATACCACTAACCCTGCAACAATTTTTTATTTACCATTATTTTTTTTACAAATTCAATATAACGATTTATACACCTCGCGAAAGAAGTATATTTTGTCCTTCTTGTATTATAGCCATTGGCTTCACCTCGAGCTATAATTTTACACTTAGGGAGAAAATGCTCTTCTCTCTTTTCGTGTATAGGTACTACTTCACGTCAATTAATTTCGTCATTTGTTTCCAACACAACCTCGTTCTCATAAATAACAATTTGTCCGATAAAAACTAATGCTCTTATGGTATTTTATTATTTATACCTTCAAGATAATACAAGATGTAAGTTTTGAGATTCGAATTTAAAATAATTATTCTTTCTTTGTTATTCACTTCTTAATTTAACAAACTTCTCTGTAACCGAAAATCTTTTTAGATGACAGTGAAGCTTGGTATTCTTAGGTATAGGACATGGTATTCACTGAATCAAACAATTGTGTTGTTTTTTATTGTGAATAATAAAATCCATTCAGTGAAAGATTACAGCGTGGTTGTATAAAGCGTATTTTATTTAGAGTCTGATTGACTGATTAAAAAAATGTAAAACTTATGACAGTGACAGCGCTGTATCAATTTTATTGTTTCACATTTTAATATATAAGAATAAAACTTGTCTTCTATTAATCAAGAAATTATAATTGCTTATTTGATTGTCACTTAGTTATTTGTTTATAGTTAAGTTTTGTTATTTATTATTTTATTTTCTTGATGGAGGTGCACGTTTATTGCATTGAAACATCGAAATGAATAAATTATACATAGAATAACTTTGAAAAATTTATTTTATAATCCTTCGATAAACGGTAGTTGTGATAAGTGTCGGTATAATCAATTCTATTTTATCAAGAATAAATAAAATAAATATATCATCACGCCTTTTACTCATTACTGGATGTGGCACTCTGCCGCAGCAGATCTCGGTAAGTAGTACATTTCTTGTCAACGGCCATGGCTCAACTCGTTGGAACTGATCTATGCGATAACGCGAGTTAAGCAACGTTGCGCGCGGGGAGTATTTGGATGGGTGACCGTCCCGAGAAACCCGCGTTGCTGTTGACTCTAAGATCTAAAACGCAGGATCAGGGCGTAATGGCGGCATATGACCTTAGCAGTTGGTCCGCCAGGAAGCCAGAATAAAAAAAAAAAAAAAAAAAACATTTCTTCGCGTGTCGTGCGGATACCAGCCGTCAAATCACGGCCTTCAAAAATGTTAGTAGAAAGAGGGCCACAGGGGTAGTTTTAACATGGTGAAAATTGTTTGTCGTCTGTGGGAATCGAACCCAGGTTCTCAAATCTACAATCCAACTCGATACCACTGAGCCACCTATCCCATAAACAAATAAACATCGGTATAAATTTATACCTTCGATAGATATACAGCTGTTTATCTTTGATTTGTAAAAACGGTCCTAAATGATTGTATATTATGTTTAAAAGTTTCAGAAAATGAATCTATAAGGCATTTAGGTCATGTGATCTAATTGTATGCCATGTTTATTTCGAGGACAATTAGCGCAGCCAGTGTCAGATGTTTTAAGCTATGTAAATATGTTTTCATTTTAACGTTTTGTTCAACCACTGAATTGTAGTAATGATTTGAAAAATAATTCAAACCTATTTGTAATTCAAATGTACACATGACGTCATTGCTTTTGATGACATATTTATGACGTGAATTGTCGCAAGGCAACATTTTCGCAATGAAATATTATTGTCACCTTTTTAAATGATTTATAATATGTAAATAATTGAACAATTTAATTGTATTATCATATACCACAAAGACAGTTGTAAGCTTAAATATCAATAAATCCATTCCATCTCCAGTTTCGCATGAGTTCTTCGCGTCTACTGTATTCATTCCTCCATGCCGCTCTCCAGCAGCCACTTGTGAATGCAAACACGTAACACGCACGGCGACTCGGCACGGCTCAGACGGTGTACGACGGGTCAAACTCACGTGTCCCGTTACGATACGTCCCGTGTTATGTATCGACGACGCGACTTGGCGACGCGAAGAAGCACACTGCATGTGCAGCACATGACTGTGTAATGAATGTGTAAAGTCGGTGAGATGTAACTAGACGGTGGATTGTTTGAACAGTGTGATATGTTTGATGATGGAATTAGGTATCGAATTATTGAATTTCAAATGACAAACATTACGAACGCTAAGGATAATTGCTTAGCTTTATTTATCGAGAATAATACTACAAGAGGTTAAGGTGTCACCTAATTAATTTTTATATACAAATACCTGGTTGCTTGGTAACAACAAAAGAGACATTGATAAAAACAAAACTACGATAACAAAGGTGGAGAGATTTTGTTACTTCGACAACAGTTGTCAACAGATGTCTCTACAATCGTTCATAGTCCGTTTGCATACATACATACATAACATCATGCTATATCCCATTAAATAGGGTAGCATGAACCCCTGAAACATTCACAGAACATCCACTAAACGATTCTTAAAAAAAAATCAGTTCACGTCAACATTCTCATTCTGACATACGATACTCGTTTCATCCACATTAACACTTCCTCCATACGAGCTCTTTCCTTCCACACAACCAAAATCCATCATCACACAACAAACCTTCATTCACATCCATCCGTTTGAACATAAGAAAATTAAATAATTATTGATTGTTTAAAAAAATTAAAATGTCAATACTAATGTTGAGAAAATGTCACATATCAGGTAACAAATATATTATATATGATTCTCTTTTATTCGCTAGACCATATAGTGGTGTAGTTAGCGTTACGGCATTCGAATCAGAAGATCCCGAATTCGAATCCCACTCAAATTTAAAATATATGATTATTTACACCGCTGCTCAGTAAGTCCAGACCCTTTACTGTAATTGGGATTAAGTTTCTGTTATGCAGAATTAACATAAATCGAGAAGCTATCCATTTAAATTTTTGTAAACCATTCCCTCTTGCAGTTTCACCTACACGAGAAGATTGCTCCTCCATTTTACACAGACACAGTACACAAGACAGATCAAAATACATTACAAAACCCATACTTGAACATGACTACCTATTACGAATAATAATTTATGGCAAGTTTGTTAAAAAATATCTTACCACAAAGTTGAACCGCGTACATTGTTCTAGATATAAATTGGCCGCCTGGCAAACATACCTGTAAAAAAGGAAATACAAATTAGAAATATTCTAAACAGTCTAAACTTAGAACAGCAATGCAAATTTATTTCAGAAAAAATCTGATATTCGACAAATTAGTAACATATTTAAATATAACAGATAAAATCTAAATTTTAAATTTAATCTAACGGCACAAACTAAAACAAACAAAAATAATACTACTTCCTGCGATAGTTCTGCAAACAAAATTTCCAATATACTTTGAACATTATATTTATTTATTTATGCTATTATGTACAATAGGAATTTAACCGCAACTACAAGATAGGATCCGGACTCACCGAGCCTTTAGTTTTATATCATTACTTATAAGTTATTTACTTCGTTTAATTAGTATTTTAGATAAATAATTAACAATTGGTAAAATCTAATTTATAATACAATTATGCGGCTATAAAGCACCTCTTTATAATACTAGTAAAATAAAGGTCTTGCCAGCTGTCAATCAATGTCAAAATATATTTATTTCTATTTAAATTGTAATTAATTACAAAATATTACATGTACTGTTACTAATGATTATTATAATAATGATTTACATTTATTACGCAATTCCTATTACTAGAAATATTCATACTGGCAATTCCGTTGCTGTTCATTACTTCTTTTAAAATGGTTGAATTTGCGATACGCATTATATGTTTCTTCGTACAAATGTCTGGATTTTGATGGTAATAGGGAAGTCTTTGACGGTAGCAGAGATATTTTTTATTTCGTCAAAAATTTCTTTACCAGTACTGTGCGTTTGCACTTTGCTGCAAATAAAATTTTCAAACAAACTTGGTGACCAAGGAATAGAAAAGGCACGCTTTGTTAGATATTAAATTTGAATTGGTCATTTGTCAAATGTGTCATCATGTTATTATAGGTAATAGAAAATCTTCTGTAGGGCAGTCAAACATAAAGCCTTATATGGAACTTGTACATAATCGGACTATATAGACTCGCCTTATTTATTAGCCTCGCTCTGCCATCAACTTCGTCTCGTGAAATAAAATCCTACATTATATACTTGTTACATAAATAGCTATTATTTATTTAAACCAAGTCTGAAATTTTAGTTTTATTGGTGCAACTGTCCAATAGTAAATAAAATTACAATATAACTAACTGTAGAAATAACCACAAACTACCACTCAGTTCAAAAAACAACTGAATAATCAACATTTTACATAATTCCCGGAAAACAATCATCTTGATATAACTGTCCCAAACCACACACAAGAATCACCTTGAGCAATCTCAATGACATCAGTCTGTACATAACTGTGTTACCGTATCATGAAATCCATATAAGCAAATCACCTCCCACGGTGATCGAAATTCGACAGCGCCCACGTATCGGCTCTTCTGCGCGCCCACAACATTAACTGTGTTCTTGTTCTGGTTATCAGCGGATTAACGAAACTGTCACGGGCTAACTGTACTTCTTGCGCTTCTTGGCTTGAGAATTTAAGAGGTTAAGGCTACATCGCTACTTAACAACGAAGCGAGCGGAGCAGCTGCTGCCTGGTGTTGTGAAAACTAGTTGATGGCTTATTATATAATGGATTGGATAGATATACTTTCACACAGTGGAAGAGTGAGTAGTGAAAATATAGGAGGTTCACGTTCGATTTTCTTTCAACAATGATTGATAGAAGGAATGATAAATATGTAAATATCATGTTTTGTATTACAAAATAAAGACTATTGTCATATTTATTAACTTACAAAAAGATGTTTAGATTAATTTTTCATTCACATATTAGCTTTACTTCTTTATTATGAGCATCGTGTAAATATTTACGGGCTAATATCTTTAAGTTGCACAATAACTACTACTAATTACCCAATTTTATAGGGAATCTTTATTCGATGGTACAGTTATAATTTAGATTTCTGTAAATGAGTGCTTTCTTACATCAGTTTCCCATTCCATTTCAATTAAAACAGAGAACCATTGATGACTTCTATTAGAGTCAGATGGATTTCGGACGCAGATTAATTGTTGTTATAATTTGAAATGAGCTATATAAAACCTAGTTTCGTAATTAAGCGATAGCGTAATGATGGTGCCCATAAAATTAAACTAAATCCTTGTATATTATATAGAGTGTCCCACGAAAACTACACTAAAGACCAAAGATCACCAACCTGTTTTAGAAGCGGGCCACAAATGAAATTTTAAGATGTATGGCGGGCTGGAAAATAATTCTTACTGGAAATCTTATTTGATTATAAATATAAATAAGGAGAATTTAAATTGAACTATTTTTTAAAAATATATATGTGCGATATCTATAAAATTAAAGTAAAACTTTGGAGATCGATAAAAAAATTGTTTTATTTCGTCCGTTTGAAAATTTTCATTTAATTATCTAGTTTGGAAAATATGTATAACTTTACTGACCTCAGAAAGAGATCAGAAAAACTCATTAAATTATTATTTTACCTAACTTGATTCGTAAATAACTATTTAATCAATTTAATAAAGATATACAACCAATCATAGTTATTCATTAATGGAAAGGTACAAAAATATTGTACTAGCATTAAGATCAGTTAAAAAATAGCCGCGAGCCGGATATAAACTCAACGGGCCCTTGGTTGGTGACCGCTGGTAGAGAAGATTAACATTTAAAATGGAGTTTTCAGCTATCATTGCTTCCTTGATAACTTTTTTTTAGAAATAGCTTCTAATAGAAGTTATAGAAAATTTAATTTTGCATAAAAATCAGTATACACATTTCATTTTACTAATTTTGTAAATAAAATATAAATATATCATCACGCATTTTACCTATTACTGGGTACGGCACCCCCTCGTAGCAGATCTCAGTAAGTGATATATTTCTCCTTGGTTTTGGTTATCAGCCGTCAAATCACGCCTCCTCTCCCCAAATATGTTAGTGGAGGAGGAGCCAAAAGGGTAAACTTAATGTGGTGAAAATTATTTGTCGGCTGTAAGATTCGAACCCAGGTTCTCAAATCCTCAAGCCGACTCGATTCCACTGAACCAGCAACCCCAAATTTATTTTATTACTGTCAAAATTAAGTTTATAAGTTATTTAAGTAGTTATCAAAATAGTCACTAAAATTGATAAATAAAAACATATGTGCAACGATTTAATTGTTAAACAAATATTACAAACCAAATCGTATTAGTAACTAAATAAATATTGTAATGAAACTTGTAGACTGATTCAAGAATTTAGAATTTAATCTACAATTTTTATTTGTATATTTTTTATCTTAATCCTGTGTTAATCGCCAATGACCCACTTTCAGTGCACACTTTTATTACATGATTAGTTTAAAAAAAAGGTTGATAAGATAAATTTGCGATTTCCATGGATGCTCTGCATGACGGTTAGTTCTCTCCATGGCCGTAGGATTCCCATGGCGCCACTCCTAGGTTGAAACGCGGGGTCGGGGGCTTATCTACAATACCAAGAATAACGGTTGGCATTAATTAAGATCTGCATAGTTAGCCGGTGGGTGCCAGCCGCTGCCGCAGCCGCTACGAGCCACCATCATTCTTTTCACACGCGCTCAACCTGCTGGAGTTATTGTTTCAGGTGAGGATGGATCGCTGTCATCTCTATCTGGGTAGCGCTGTCCTTGTTTGTTTTGCCAAGTTCGTGGTTTCCCTTTCGACTCAGCGCGAGCGCGGTCGGTTTGTTATTCTCATGGTCGTGGATGCAATATCCGTGATACTTCCTGATGGGATTATCTGTGACTGCATCGCTCATCTGTCTTCGGAGCTACAGGATTAGACGCTGCTTTCTTCCGGTTGGGGTGTAAACCCAGGCTTCATTGAATTATCGCGAATTATTTGTGGGAAATTACGTTTCAACCAACCAACGATTCATCTTCATTTTATTCAATTAGTTTATTTTCAAACAAACGGCAAAACTTTTGCTTTTCAAATTTCAATTTCAACAATTCTGCATTATATATTTTCGGGTATAATAAAATAGAAGAATATCCACAAAAGTAAATCTAGAGTTGCAGATAACAATTTTAAATCCAATCTGATTAAAAAAAATCTTGGTTGATAGTAATTTAAACGTTACGGTAATTAACTAGATATTTATTAGTAAACTGACTCAGTGGTATCGAGTCTGACTTGTGAATTTGAGAACCTGTCCGACAAATAATTTTCACCATATTAAAATTTGACTTGTGGCTTTCCTTCCACTAACATCATGATTTGACGGCTGATAACCGTAATTTACACTTATAAAATATATCACTGATCGAGATCTGCTACGATAATGTTATACCCAGTAATGGGTAAAAGCGTGATAAAATATTTATTATATTTTGTTCATTATTTTTATACATTATTTTCAAGTCAAATATCCGAAAAGGTAATTTTTTCACCAATTTTATTTTAAATATTAAACTATAAGTTAGTACAGAACCGATTAAAAACTAGCGATACATATGCATTGTCAAATGAGTCAAGATATTGATATTTAAAACTATATTAATAGAAATAGTTATTTGTATAAAGAGTTTATTGTTTCTTTTCCCGGTTGATAAAAGGAGGAAATGACACTTCACTCCAGACATATACATACATATGAATTCTTTTATGTCAATAAAAATTTAATCATATTTATAATATATGAATAAATAAATAAATATCTAAGACTGTACTGAGGGTTGCTATGGAACTAACCATAAATAAGGGAGGAAAATAGTTACTTTCTTTCCAAAAGAGAGAACGGTCAACTTTCCACCCACACATGAGGGAATAAAAGCGTACATGTTGAATCTCAAACATAATAATTGAGTATATCATAAAGTACAATTTTGTTTGCTTGCGAACCATAGCAACTTCATCTTGAAGTATCTCTTTCAAATAAAACATTCAGTACTTCTACAAGTTCAAGTATATTCATATTCTCGGCAGAGCGACAATATAAAGAATGCAGCATCCGATTCAAGATAGCTGCACTCTGCACATTGTTAAAATGCAAGTTGTAGTAGCGCGTCAACACCACGGCAGACAGAAGCAAACGCCAAGCAGCAAAGAGATTCTCATTAGCGAGATTTTTGCGCGTAGTTAATGCAGCCACTTGTTATTTATTTATTGGTCGTTATTATCATCTCGTAAATCAGATATCTATCATCTGACGTGTTTTCAGACCTACGACAAGCGTGTTAAATTATAGCCGTACTTAAATTAAATGTAACGTTAATATATACAACAATAAAAATTCCTGGTTATTGTGCAACGCAGAAACTATTTAATTAATTAATCAGCTTTTTAAAAAGTGTTTTTATGTAACTTTGTTACTAATAGAACAGTAATTATTATTTAATGGAATTAGTGATGCATGGAATTGAAACTGAAACAAGATATCGACAACTAATATCTACGCTCCCTACTTAGATTCCATAGATTATCATTTTGATTAATGTCACAGAGGAGAATAAAAACACATTTTTATAATTTTCTTTCTGAATTATTGATACGAATCTGCGATACCAAGACGAATTTAAATATTTATATTTTATTTTCAATTAATATACAATGAATCCAATTTTGCAACATAATTTGCTAGTATACCAATTGCTAGGATCAACAGTAACTGGGAAGATTACTATCAAAAGATCGTGTTAGCAATAGTTATAATTGTTACAGAATGACTATAAAATTCGGTAGAAAATAGACCAGATAGTTAAATTTTTCTTACTTGCTAATATTTGCATCACTACGCGTGTTTTGCGAAACATAAACCTTTGCGTATTTCGGTAACAAACAAATGAATTGTATCCATAGATATCAATAAACAAACAAGTAGTTTTAATAATATTTACTGCAATTTTATAATTTTAATATACAGGGTGTTTCAGGACTAGTGTAACAAACTTTAACAGCTTATTCCTGAGGTCATTTTGAACCAAAAATGTCATATGAACATAGGTCCTATTCCTTCTAGTTACCAATATACAAGAGGTTGAAATTGTATATATAACACGAAATTTTCCAATTTTTTTCGAAAAAAACAAGAGTTTTATTGAAAACTCATACCTTATTTGTCTTAATTAATTTTATTTATTAATATTAACGAATACGATTTAGAGAACAAAACATAAAATGACACAATTAAATAGACACAGAACAACATAACCAAACATGGAATAGGTTAACACAATATGAAATAAGATAACAAATTTAAAAAGAATTACAGCAAGTGTTCAAAATAAGCGCCTTGAACTCGTATGCATGTTAATATTAATAAATAAAATTAATTAAGACAAATCAAATAAGGTATGACTTTTCAATAAAATTCTTGTTTTTCGAAAGTATCTTGATACAATAATTTGAAAATTTCGTGTTATTTATAGAACTTCAACCTCTTGTATTTTGGTAATTAGAAGGAATAGGACCTAAGTTCATATGACATTTTTGGCTCAAAATGACCTCAGGAATAAGCTGTTAAAGTTTGTTACACTAGTCCTGAAACACCCTGTATACAACTTGAGCATCGAAAATCACTTGAATATGCAGTCAACGGACACAATGTGTTAGGTAGCAAAAAACCCAATCGCAATTATGGTGTCGTTTTTCTAGGTAACACATCTCATTCTCTTAATTGTATATTATATTATGTTCGAAGCCCTTGTTGTATAACTATTGAATAAACTTTTTAGAAAATAACCGATATATTCCAATTGTTTGAACAATCTTATTTTGTTTTGTCAATAATTTTAAATCGAAACTGCAAATTTAATACTCTTTATTAACCTGTCTGTCTAATATACACTGCGAAGAGTAATACGTTGGCGTACATCATATTGGCACAAACCTACCGGCAAAGTCTGTAGCTCAAGGGTATAGTATCGCTGACACTTGACTTGACTCACTGTGGCCCCGATACATGCGACACGACAAACTTCCTGACTTCCGCGTTCCCATAGCGTCGAACGTTCAGCCAGAGGTCCCGTAAGGTAAACACCACGTCATCTGACCCTCGACCTAGGCCTGGACCCCACCTACACCGTCGTGAAGGGATAGGTGGAACCGCAGATATTGTCATTATGTACAGTTTGTTCCATTTTCGAACCTGCTGTTGAGGATGGATTTAGCGAGACAAATTTACCGATTGCTGAACAAATATAAAGAAGAGAGAGAGAGAGATTTGATTCAAGCAGAATTCGTAGAATATTTAATGCTTTTAGAATATGCAGGCTAATATTAAACAGAACATATAATTATTACAGTTAACAGTAATAATTAAAAATCTTTCATATACAATTGTACAACGAACATGAATAATATAACAACAAATGACGAACAATAACTATTACTAGGATTTTAGAAATATGTTTGTTGAGCAAATAAATGAATCTTTGTTGAATGTAAGCCAGATTTTCAATGCTGCATAATTAATGTTTGGGTACACTTGAAGCAAATAATTCTAATATGTGCAAAAGAAATTCGTAGGTTAAGATCTTGTCCAAGGTATGTATGGTAGAATGATGGAGGTACAGAAGCACTTGAGATAGATATGAGTATTAATAAATAACAGTTATTATAATTTTATATAAAGTTTTTTTATTATTATTTTAATAATAAATACGAGAAATTAGTCTTTTATAATAACAATCATTTTATTCCAGTTATTATAAACATTCGTCTTAAAAAATGTCTGTAAAATTACATACGTATATTTAATAAATTTTTAATACGATAATGATTGTTTGCAGTAATTAGTCGCATCTTCAGATGTTACTGAACGGTTGGTAGACCACACAAGAGATTTTTCAACGAAAAATAAATTCTGAGAACAGATAAACCGGTGTGCATCGATCCCTACAGAATTGTAATTAAAAAAACATGAACAATGACGAACTTTTTGCTTTAAGCAATTTTTTTTATATGTGTGAAGATTGCTTGACTGGAATCATACTTAGAACTGCTGTGTTTTGACTCGCAAAGCCATCATCTCAACGCGATAAACTATCAACCCCCTTTATTAAAAACATAAAATCGTCATATTGTATCTTGTAATATTAATATTATATAGTTCTCCACTAATTCTTTATAAATGTATTGTTCATATAATTCCATCAAAATATACTGAGTTAATATAAATAGTTTCGTTGACATATTTCGCATTATGAAATTAAGAATCCAAGTTCGATTCCTACAGCGGACAAATAAACATAAACCCTCTAAATTATGGCACTTGTGGGCTGCGATCTGACGGCTTATAACTGCACAATTATATCACTTCCTTAGATCTGCTACATCCGAGTGTTATACACTTAAAAATGTATATAATGTCATAATGTTGAAAGAAATATTAAATTTTATTTAAAATATTTGTATTCAGGCATATTAGCTAAAACAATTTCTAAATTCTAAGCATATCTACTTCTGCTACTTTGTACCTGGAGCAGCAGTCGCGTATATCGCGGCTTGGAGCAAAGCTTGCTTATAGATCACGTATGTAAATGTACGGCGGTGAACACGAGTCGCAGTTGCACGCTGCACGCGTCCTAGAGACACGCGAGGTCACTGGGATGTCACGCGGCCTTCCGTCTAACCCCGCGACCTCAGGCGACGCTCTGCATTGCTAAACTGTCCACCAGGTCCAACGCCCACATAGGACTCACACAAGAGAAATGTCTGTATGCAGAAAAATGTTAAAAACTGAACATTTTTACATACTTCAAATGGCATATTTACATGTTATTGAGTAAAATTTACATAGCCCCAAATGATTAAAAACAATAATTATTTGTAGATCAAGAGAAGAAAGTGAGATATTCTTGCTGAAAGTGCTGTTTCATTTCTCAAGTATAACACGAAGGGTATGAAGCACCTAAGGGACGAATGATACTTTCTTCACGAGGTATACATATGATTTTTTAAATACACGATCAGAAAGTAAATTTTCAGAAATAAATCAAAAATGAAGTTAAGATTCATGATTCTCTTGACAAATGTCACTAATGACAAATAATGCCATGGCATGGATATCGCTTTACTTAAAAAGTAAATTTTTATGCTCTAAGGATGATATGCATTCGTTTCTTAAAAATAAAAGATCTGTTTGTAATAAAATATCCTCAAAACCAAAATGATTTAGTTTCCTACAACTTATATTCCTCCTCCACTAATATCTTTGGAGGCCGTGATTTGACGACTGGTAACCGCACTTCACGCGACAAAATATATCACTTACCGAGATCTGCTTAGGCAGAGTGCCACGCCCAGTGATGGGTAAAAGGCGTGATGATATATTTATTTATTTATTTTATTTATATTCCAAACATAATTTCTACAATAATTTCGTAATTAATTGTTTTTTTGTACCGAAGAACATATTATTAAGTAGTTGGCAATTAGTTTCTACCTATTCAGTAGATGACGTTCATATCATTCATTAGGAGGTACATTACATTTATATATTTTGCATTTCGATCTGTAGATTCGGTTTTTAGAAATACAATTAGTATTGTATTTTTTGCATAAACAATCTGAAGTTATCAAAATATGCCATTGGCCACCAACTAGGTTTTTATTGCATACATTTAAGATAACTTGGCAATACTAATTTATTTCATAAATCGTTTTGCAGCAGCAACAAGAACACAAAATCTGATACTGGTCATTTAAATGTTGCTGACGTCCTTCAAGATTCCTATGAAGAATATTTAATGTTCTTCATTATAATTAAAAAGACGTTGCCGAAGACAAAAAAAAAATAGCAACATTGCTAGAAATGGATCTGTTTCTCAAGGTAGATGTCACTAGCGTAATGCGTCGAGCCCCCTGCAGTGCAAACCTGCTGCAGCAGCTGCTGGAATGTGGCTACATACGAATACGAGTCTATCTAGATGCAGCTCCGGAGTTGTTTGTTCAAGTTCGTCGTAATTACTGCATCATTTAATGACGCCACTATACGTGACGAACAAAATGGTATTGTTGATGAAAGCAAATTTGATCTATACTAAATTTTATTACAATTCAGAGTCCTTATTCTCGTACAAATTGAATTAGTGGCAAGCGACCTTCAAACGTGCACTTCTACTTTTAATATTCGTTCGGAATCCTGGACTTTCACTTCTTCATGACGATGCAGTTTGAGGAATAACAATAATAAAGTCATTCACTTCAATGCTTTAAATACTTGTTGAGATACAATTTGCATGGTTCGTTGCACAAGATAAGATCACATTATCGTAAAATGTTTTGTAATTAAATTTATCCTACACGTATTCAACAAACGTATAAACGTAACAAATGAAATTGTAATATCATTGAATTAAATCTATTCGTATTATAGAAAATGTATTTCTTCCTCATCACATATGGACGCCAATTAATTATCTGTAAGCATAATCAGAGGAGCGTAACTCAACTGTATTCACCTAAAAGCCCATTAAAATTACTAGGTATCTATTTTTGTGCTGTTTATATTACCTACCTGGTAGTTTAGAAATATAAATCATGTCTAAATTGATCTTGTCTTTAATACAATTTCTTACATTTTGTTAATATTATGAACAACTGACAGCTGGATCCGAAGTTGGATTTATATAAGTAGATAATTAGGTAGAATAATTTTTATTTCTACGATCATGTACGAATTAGTAAACTTTAATGTGTAGAAAATTAATATTTTCCGCTTTCGTATACAAAAAGTGTTTTCGGATAGGGTATTTTAAAGTATTCATGGATACATGAAAACTGCAAAAGTTTTCAAGCGAATTTGAAAATAAAAAATCTGTACCATAAGTTTAGATAAACTCGATTTAATTTGTATTAATTTTGAAAAAACAATTGACGATCGATTTAAGGTATTTTAATAAATATATATTTACAACATCTGTTTAATTTGATATTAAACTCAGCATGGTTGAATAAATTTTTAAAAAATAGTAAATCGTTTGAATATAATTTTTTACATTTTTACTAGAATTTTCTGTCTGTGAGTTTTGATTTGAAATCAAACTCGGAATACTTTGAATAACTTTTGATAAAACGACATGAAGATTTTCATAATAATAAAAATGTTACTACTTCTAACAAATGAACCGATAATAAATTAGAAAAATGTTTCAAGCAAAAGTTATTTTAAATCAAATTAGGATCCATTTTACTTATTACGTACTTTACGACAAATACTATTGTTTAACAAATAAACATAAAAACAACAATAATGTAACAATAAAGTTGTAATACCACTGGATGTACTTGTCCTCAGTTTTTGACTTAAAAGCTTAAATGTAAAGATACAATCCAAAATTTCCCAGCGTTATCGTAATTCATTATTTTTTGTAATTATTATTAAGATGGATTGAAAGCAAATTTTACAAAACAAAAATTTATCAATAAAAACCTGGAGGTCTAGTCTCCAGGGCTATTAATTCTGATGAGAAATATTTGAACATGATTATTAGATTAAGAATCGCTGATATATAGCCCTGTACTGTAATTGTACTTCAAGTTTTATTTCGCAGAGTAACAAATTAATCTTAATCAAATATCCAACAACAATATTATATTAACATAAAATGGCGCTTTTATGTTACGGTCTGGCAACTTAAACCACTTAATTCAAGTAGGTAAATATGTCAATTTCTATTTCCCTATAATTGGCAACAATATCCTGCTGTGCGTCCAAATAAATAAATAAATCAAATTTCACATGACGTTATGACTATCAGCAATGTAAAACATTCCACATGTTATTGCATCGAATTGCTTTTATTAATGCAAACCTGTCACAGATTCCATTACCACAACATTCCATTAAAATGCATGCATCCAAAACGTCCAACAAATCAATGATTGCAATCCGTATCCGTCACCCAGATCACAACTATGTTAATATCACCTCCCACGCACTCATAATGAACCCGTCAGTTGGATGTCCTCAAGCCTGACCTGATTCCTCCATCGCGGAGACTTCATAATGTCCGGGGGCGACGGTGCCTGCGACTCGCGTAACGGACCTGGACCACCGCTGCGAGCGCAACAACCTCGCGGATAAATTAATAAAGTACGGACAATGAGTCATTAACGCTGTGTGATGTGCCTGTTCCCGCAACAGAGGTTATGTGAGGAATGATTGATGAGGAAAGGAAAGGGAGGAAAAATGCACAGAGAACTTCAAGATCTGGTGGTAATAGAGATAATGGGTGCGAGGACTCATTTTGTTTCCGTGTTTCTTAAAATTGTTACCAAAAGAGACATTCCACTAAAATTAAAATTAATGTTTATTACAGCGTAAATTACTCATATACCTCATATCTTTTGGAATATGAAAAAGTTACTGTGTTTATATTACATGCAGTTAAAAGAAATGTCAAATTGTTGTCATTCAACTGGACATATGTCACCGATCAAAAGGAATAACTAACTTGACATTTCATATAAAATTTTAATTCATATATTTATACTGAAGCAAGTGTGTATTTATTCACAATTTAACTTTAAACAAATTTATTATAGTTTAATAATTTTGCAGTCAGAATTACAAAAAACGAGCAACGCTCCAAGGACATACCACTTGTTTCTAGAATAACATTTTAATTATTTATAATACTTTGTACAACAGGAAGTAAATCCCAATGATAGTTTCGAATCCAGATTCATTGAGTCAAAATGTTGCCTTTTACACATTATTAGGTGTGGTACTCTGCTATAGCAGATTTCTATAAGTAATATATTTATGCGGGTGAAATGCGGTTACCAACCGTCAAATCAAGGCCTTTAAAAATGTTAGTAAAGAGGAGAGCCACAAAAATAATTTTAATGGAATAAGGTTTGTCGGCTGCGAGAATTCAACGCGTGTTTCGAAATCTATGGGTCGACGCATTTTCACTAAGCCATCTATCCCATAAAATGATTTTACTAGGACTAATATATATGTCGATTTAAGATTATCAGAAACATTGGTTAGTGCTACAAGCTCTGTTTTTGTCTGTTTTAAGAGCATTAGTTTTGGGTGTTTTAGTTATCTCTAACAAGTTAAAACCGGGTTCTTAAAACACCCAAAAAGAAAACTTGTGGTACCAGCCATTGTGGTAGTTTCGTTGCGGAATAATTACAAATATTGAGTCAATTATTTTGGATTATTTTACAGACGATTTTTGTTGCGTTTAAGTTTTGTTGGGTCTCGTGTAATGGCCGCGCGGGTTGAGGGCCTGACACACGACCATAAGGTCGTGGGTTCGGGTCCCGCCCGTGGCGGCCATACAAAGGACATATCGGCATATGACCTGAGAAGTTTTGTTGGAGTTGCGGAATGATCTAGGTGATAAAATTGCACCTGCATTTATCTATTACAATTTTTCACGCTACCTAGACACTATTTTTAAGTAAAGGTTGCAGTTTTAATGTATACTATCATAAGAAGAAAATTAAAAGCCTGCAATAAAATAAATAATTTAATATTTGTTTATGTTTCATTAACTTGTTCATGTTTTCTAATGCATCTTAATGCATCTGGAATGAATTTTTATATTTCTAATTAATTTTTAATTTAATTTACATGTACAACTGGATTATCATTATGAAAACTCAATTTTAGAAATACGTGTAATTGTAAAAAACTACAATTCTTTATTGTTGTAAGTTTGAAATTTTAAAAGTAGTCGGTATCACAACTTTTAATTTATATTTCATTGCATTCCATTACAACAATACCATGTTATTCGTAATTGGTAATTTTACACGCGAGTATAAATCACCCTTATTTGATGTTTCTACCATAAAATTCTTTCTCGATTTACCGTAATGTACTAACGCTGGACGAAGAAATATCTTTTACAATTTGTTTTCGTCTGTGCAGTCGCACAATCCAGGCTATTTGAAATATGCGATACAAGCACCAGCAACACTATCTTCGATTTAAGTCATACCACGAAAAGCAATTCATGGTTCTAGATTTATTGGCGGCGATTTGGTATTCAGCGCGATGTTTCGACCAGCAGTACGGTTACGATGCTGCTACGGTTCGATTCTAGGAAGTTGAACACGGTCATGTGCCAATGTTTATCACTAGGTTCCAAATTGTAATTTCAAGTTTTCACAAATCTGCAACTTTGCCAAGAGGATTAGTTTATTCATGAAAGATTATTTTCCGAAAGATAGTCTGACTGTACGGTGGTGTGTAGCGTTACAACATTTGAATCTGAAGTTTCCGGATTCGAATTACCGGTGAATCCGGGCCCTGTAGTACAGTTAGAATTAAGTACCCGAGTTGTACAGAGTAACATAAAAAATAAAGAAATAGAGATCCCAAAGATAAAACAAAGAATTAAAATTCAGTGAATCAGACAAATAATTATCAGAATTTAAAATTAACTATATTGTAAATTCGATAGATTTAACTGTCGGTTCTCGTTGAAACATTTTATAATAAAATTAAATTAAAAAACACTAGGTTAGTTTCAAATAATGTAAAGTTTATTTTACAATACGTATTTCGGTCGACTAGACCATCATCAGGTGAACAAGATATGATATCTTAAATAAACTTTACATTATTTGAAACTAACCTAGTGTTTTTTAATTTAATTTTAACTATATTGTATTCGCAAATAAAAAATAAATGTTGATCGTGTCTCATAAATCCAAAGTAGAGGAAGGAAGCTTTCCAAGCGTGAATTTAAATCTTTTATTAAACAATATGTCTCATAGATTCATCTCAAACACGTAAAACAAAAGCAATTTAATAACACCTATTCATAAGTTCATTGTCCACTTCTTGGAATAGAAGCATACACTCTCATCGATCAAGCTCTCTCACGAACGTTAACCGATCGCGTCGCGCACTTTACGAGCGATCCAGAGTGCTACAGCCGCTGACATATTATTGCTACCACATACAGCACTGCTGCCGCTGCGTATTGATATTATCTGTCTTTCTGTTTGGTTTGAGTCTGTTTGGACATTGTCCTACTGACCCATTTCTTAGAAGGTTTGTGGATAAGTGAGGTTATTTGAATGCGAATACGATACGATGTTTTTCTTGGTGGATGTTTATTATTGAGAGGGTTATTGAAGACCAGTGAAAACTATGACAATAACTATATTTTATATGAAGATGTTTTGATATTCTAATTCATATTCGGTTGAAATTTTATTTATTACCCTGTACAACCGAAACTGTATACCAATTACAGTAGCTTATAGTGGGATCCGAGCCACATAGACACAACATTATTTTTTTCATTCAAGTTGAAATCAGTGAGATTTGAATGCACAATCTCTTGTTTGTTATTTATTTAAGAAAAACAAGTTTTACCTAGGTTTTATTCACTAGGCTACGATGCCTATGTTATAAAACATAACTTAAAATTATATTGAGAAAAGTAGGCTTAAGGATTCCTTTTTGTATCTTTATTTTATAAAATAAGGACGTCTCGAGCTCTAAACACGGCTCATCTTCAGCAAAGTCAAAAACAAATCTTATTTTGAGATAAATGTAACAAAGAAAATGTTCGCTCAGTAGAGAGATCCACTTAATAGATGTACACATTATGTCACATTCATATGAAATTAAATTATAAAGAGAAAAATTGGGATACCGCCATGGTTTGAGCTTGGGCCGGAACTTTTTTTTCGACACACACAAATGATCATTAAAGCAGTCTAGATGCGCAAATAACTATAGAACTTACTTTTTTGTTTATAATACATTTAAAAATTAAATTATTTGTTAGAATACAATTTGTTAATTAAACAATGAGGATTTAAAAAACTTTTTAAGAACCATACTGCAAAAGTTTATGAATGGTACAATGTTATTGAACCGTTAAACTAAAGAACAAGTTTGTATCTTTTTAAATGTTAAAGATACATAATTTATAATTAACAACTTCAGGTATCATATTCATCATAGTCTAGCAACATTTATAATATTACGTTTTTTGTAATCTCCAAACACTCATAAATCCATTTCTTCCTTAGCGACATTTTCAATGTCACAATCACGCTATTACACGGCTATTAATAATCAGCATCTATAGTTCTCTTCATCGCTATTGCTATTCGCTATGCCATCAGCACATCAGCACAGCTAGTGTCAAGCTTCGGACTGCAAGTCGCGGAGTGATACAACAAAACGTGCGTCGTTGTGCGAGGGTATTCGCTTCTTGTTGTTAATTTCTTTAGCGTGCTCTCGTAATTATATGGTATTATGCAGGAAGCTACCGTTCGCTTCTTACTACCGGATAGAATGCTGTTTTTTACCAACGGGACAAACGGTGAACGATTTTTGTAGATGTAAGCATGGAGGACTATATTTTGATGTGGAGGAATTTAAATCAAATCAAGAGTTTACACGTGGAAAAATGTATCATTTTAGTTCGATAGAATCGCTTACAAAACTATTTGTAAACAACAGCTGCCACTATGACGGTCATTTTGGAAATCAGTAGGAGTTTTTATCGAAATTTTTAATTATTTTTTACAATTCTGGCATCAAAATAAGATAAATATATCATTACCCCTTTTACCTATTACTGGATGTGGCACTCTGTTGAAGCAGATCTCAGTAATTGATATATTTATTTGTATGAAGATAAATCACGGCCCCCAAAGATGTTAGTGGAGGGAGAGCCACAGGGGTAATATTAATGTAGTAAAAATTATTTATTGGCTGTGGAAATCTAACCTGGGTTTTCAAATCCACAGTCCGACTCGATACCACTGAGCCTCCTGCCCCATTACAAAAATAAAATAATCTGCATTAAGTTAAGTGTGTGTCTTGATACCATAATTGTTTGTAGGTTAATTCTGATTTGCCTATATCTCTATTTAATTGAGAACCACGGTATATACAAGTGTTCAATTTAAGTGTGTCATCATTGCTATCTCGAGAACTATAAGAACTGCGAGGTTGGTTAAATTAGACAACAATTTCAATTTTACTATGAATATAAAAATAATTTGTATCAGTGGTTCTCAACACACCAGACTCAATTTTTTATTTTAAATGTGATTCCAAAGTTATTCAACTGAATATTTTTTTCTGACGTGAAGGATATAAACATATCATATCCTAACATAATAAAATAATTGAGAAAAATAAATAAGATAATTAAGAAATGACAAAACACGTGAAACAAGTAACAAATAAATATCTGCATTGTTGTCATTCATTAATTTTATCTTGTTACATTTTGTTTAATTTCGCATAGCCACCTGAATAGATGAATAAAAATTAATTCTAACATATCTCAATTATCTTATTATTTAGATTTTTTTCATATACATTTATAACAAGTAATACATCGTTGAAAAGAGAAAAAAATGGCGGTTTTTATTTTAATAAAATAATTCTAGGTTCCAATTTGAAAAATAAAAGTTGATAATCGTATCATGTAAACCTGACTTTATAAAAAATTTCTATATATGTCATAAAATAGTATATTAAATATACTAAAATTTTCATATGAAGAAAATTTTTCTATTTCGTATAATAAATAAGTTAAGAGGGGGGAGGGGGGGTTCGTCTTCGCAGAATCACCCTGTATATATATATTTATAGCTGACTGAAATAATAGTGCTTTGGATAGGAAACAATTGTACATATTATTATAGTTAACATTGTTTCATTATTTGTTGTTAATTATTACCTATATGGTTACGCAGTCAATTTCAATAAGAAGATGTATAATTTTAATCACGAGAAAAAAGTTGACATGTTATCCAGAATAATATATTTAATCGTTTTCTATCCAAAGCCAGACATACATAAAATACATAAAAATATAACTTGCATTTGTCTGATATTTTGTTGTATTAGAATATGATTTGTCCATATCATTGAATTCAGAAAAAAATACTGAATAACCTAAATATATTCCCATTTAAAATAAGAAAGTTATTTCCCGTCTACTGAGAAAAACTAGTGGACATATTTTTTTTGCCCATTGTAATAATCTTGTAAAATATAAATTGTTTAATTTAACCAATCTCGTGCTCTTATATTCCTCGAGATAATAATGCTGCCACAATTAAATTGAACACAGTGTATATTAGAAAGTATTATTAATAAGGGACTGTGAGCTTGGAAAGGAAATAATAATACGCAGCTTAGTTAAATATACTGATATTATTGACTGGATTCCTGCGTATTATTATTTACACTGCATATTATTTGACACTGTAGAAATCTAATTTAATACATTAGCTGCAGCATTTAACTTATACAATTAGATGTAGGTTGTCATAATTATAATTAATACGATTCTATTATTCTATACGTCTGAGGAAATATGTGTCCATAAATGTCTCGATTTGAATGATTTAGAACTTCTGGAATATAACTCGTAGTACTTCGAAATAATGTAATTTTTGCCATACACTACAATGTACAACTTCTCCTTCCTTGTATGTAAGCCGTAGCGCAGAACAATACAACTGCAAGAAACGTTTATTTGAAAATAGCATAACATGGTCAGTTTCAGTTGCTATTTGAGTGCTACTTGAATTCCGAGAATCTATTATACTAGAAACATTAAAGTACATTGCATGATTTCGTTTCAGTTCATAATACAATTCGTCATAGGAAAACGCTGGCAATTCTATGCAGTTTTGAATAAATTTAATATTTGTTTCTATTATTTGGCATGGTAAGTCGTTACGAACACTCTACGATAATTTCAAAGCAACTACAAGCATTGTGTTGTATCTTGACATATTTTCTTCATTTAAACTCTACTAATTCGATTTCACTCTTATTGTGCTTCTACGAGTAATTCTGCGAGTCATAAGGCAAAAACTAATTATTGTACCTACAGTTTGAGGATGGGAATTATTCTTGTGAAAACTTTTGCAAACTTCCGAATCAAAGTACTTTCAAACTATGAATGTTTAATCCGTGAGATCCTAACACCTTTGATAACAAAAGGATGAATCTGAATAACTCTCGACTCAAACCTAATCTTCCTATATATTTATAATGATCAGTTGCAAAGAACTTAAATTTTTAATTAGTTTGAATAAGTAAAAACAATTCGAAAACTTGACAACAATCTCAAATTATATAACTTCGATTTCCATTTATTTATTTAAATAGTTTGAAATCGTTTATATTTGAACCAACTAAGATTAGCTTATAGAAGTTGCAACTACCATGAAAAACAGTTTTTATCCAATCGGTTTATAACTGACATTTTTTCGTTATAAAAGAAATACGATACAGGAATCATTTGCGAAAGGAATGCTATTTTAACAACCATTTGACAACAGAAACTTATCATTTCCCGATTGTCTCCAATAACAACAAGCGGTAAAATAATATTCTCGCTTGTCCCCAATAGCAACAAATATACTATTATATGAAAGGAAAATAAATATATCATCACGCCTTTTACCTATTACTGGGTGTGGCACTCTGCCGAAGCAGATTTCGGTAAGTGATATATTTCTACGCGTGAAGTGCGGTTACCAGCCGTCAAATCACGGCCCCCAAAGATGTTAGTGGAAGGAAAAAAGGTTCATAAAACCTAATAAGTTGGCAAATATATCATAAATTTGTTTGTCGCATGTAAAAAATGACGTAATATCCAAGCCAGTTAGAATATATTATAAATATTTTGGTTTGCCATGATGAAACAATTTATTAATTTAATTCTTTTTTGTTGCAGGTCAGTAATCAAAATCGTCCATCTTTCCCCAAATATTCGTAGGTGGTAAGTTTTTACTTTTGTTTTATAGTAAAAAATACAAAGTCATGAATAATCATAAGCAATATGAGTTGCTGAAAATTAAAATTACTAAGCTTCATTGTCTGATTTAAAAAATCTCTCACTCTTAATTACCAACACATTCTCTGCAATCATCACGTCTTGGTAAAATACCGGTTCGAAGCGGTAACGGAGCCCTCAGCAGTGCTGGCGGACCTAGAACCAGTCAGCTTGGGTTCGATGCTAACGAAGTTAATTTTCAATTATGCGTTTATTTATAATGCTGGATAATTACATGGTTTGCGGTGTCAAGAAGAGCTGCGTTGTTGCGTGTCTGCTGCACTGAAACTGTCATGTGGGGAGCGTGGATCGTGCGTTTGCGAGGAGCAACTGAAGGATTCTAAAGGGAATGTGAGACGATGATGCAGGATGGTTGTTTTGTAATGGTGGTATGTATGGTTAGTTGGAGTGGAATTCATTATTATATTGACTTGATATGCAGACATACGAACAGGGACATTAAGTTCAAACATTTTCATATATACTCCTATTTTTCTACATAATTTGTCTGTATAACGGATTTTATTTTGTCATTTAGTCTAGACTAGATGATTTTTATTTAGTTTACGCAATGTAATGTTTGGAATCTTCTTCTTACGATAACCATTTTTAAATGCTTCTAAATCATTTAAATTTTGTATAATTGACGATATTTTCGTTGATATAAAAAAATAATGGCTGGAGAAGATTTTTTGACAGAATTCACTGATATTCATCTTACTTATAGAAAAGCTAATGGCAATTCTCGGGAAACTACAAAACTTTACGCAAGTTGCAAATTATTTAACAAATGTCAATATTGGAAAAATCAAGTGAATGATTAGATTTTAACATACTAAATTTGTTGACTTTGAGGAACATACTCGAAATAATCAACTAGGGTTTTCAGCCTTTTAAAAACATAACCGACCTTATATTATATAACAAATCTTCTTCTTTTAGTCTCCTCACTTGCTTTTAAAATTTGTAAAATGAATTTTTGAACATCCTGTCCTATATAAATCATTTTTCTCAAATATAATTTAAAATAATTTGATATCGGAAAATATACCAACATGTTTTAAGTCAAGCTTATCAAGATTGTTTGAAAATTCTTAGCTAAAAACGAGTAATTTATGTAGAAGAATATTGGAATTAAAGTTTCTGCAATTACACATCTCGGTAGCTAACGTTTGCCTTAAATGTCATTAATTAAGACAGGAATAAATGTTGGTGGTTGAAAGTAGTCCTTTCCAGATCGAGGTTAATGTTTTGAGAGGATACTTTCAACTAAAGATTAAAATTTTTTTTTCCTACCGATCAGAAATTAAGATGAAACAATTTTTCATTGTAATTAATGTTACTAATGGTAACAGTCTACAAAATGCTTTTCCTATATCGCATTTACAAAGTAAATTTAGTGCAACTATTTATGTCAAAAATAGTGCTATAAAGTTCAACTTTATACAACTGAGTTTAGGGATATTTTTGTGTAAAATTGTCTAGTTGTAAAAATGTGAAACATAAGTTTATCAGTTTAGGTAAATTTGAACTCTAATCCAAATAAATGTCAAAATAAATTAATTTCAAATATTTAGGAATCTGTCAATATTAGCAACTAGAAATGTTATTATTATTTTTTAATTAAAAGTAAATTAATTCTATCAGCAGCGATCTGTAAAGTTCCTTGGTTTGCAGTTGTTCAGTTTCTGTAACCAAATAACATTTTGAAAAAGTACTTCTTTATTTATCGTAAAATGTACATATTGGCTGGTAGCACAAGCTGTGTTTTTGGGTGTTCTAAGAGCACGGTTTTAAAACCCAAATACACTGCTCTTAAAACAGACAAAAACAGAGCATATGCTTTTAGCCAATGTGTTTTTGATATCTCCGTTAGTCAAGTTATGACGAACTAAAATTGATATAAATGTTAAAGATAATTATAAAATTGTGAAAGTTAATAATGAATTCCTTGCAAACATTAAATGACAAAATACTGTTTCTAAAGTCAACCTATTTACCATTCAATTTAAATTCAGGTTACAACTGGGTACATAAACACAGTAAACAGTAAACACAAACTACAGTTACAAAAAAACAAACTTACATTTACATTAGTAAGTAAGTCAACTGAAAATTTCGATATAAAATCTATCATAGTAGAAAAACCGGCTAGTAATGTTCACTGTAATCCTACTTACCTCAAATTCTGAATATGCAAACTAGTCATGCAAGCGATCATTACTTAAGTGGTACAATTAATTTAGCACAAGTTCAAGCGACGTTGCATCTGCATATGTTCGATAAATCCCGGAACATACAAGTGCATTATGAGATGATATGTCGCCATTTACATATTAAACATATTAGCAAGCAGAGTGATTCGAGTCGACAAGATGTTGCAATGTAGTGGTCTGCATTGCGGACCGGTCATTTTCCTTACATTGGCATTGTGACACTGACTTTGTAATTTGTATTACGTGAGTTGTACCTCGTGTTAAGTTGCTGGTACTGGTTAGAGTTGCGTGTTACTACTGTAAGATAAGGATCGCGGTCATGTTTTCACTTTTTATTACTGCTCTCGTCTAATATTCATAATATTTTATTTTTTTTATACCATCATTTTATTGAATCCTAAAGTCAAGTATATTAATTGCAATTAAATGTTGATAATTCAACTCTCACTGTAAAAGATAAAAATAAACTTTGAGGCTCTAAAAATACTAGATTCGATTCATGTCTACAATAATTTATATAACACTTATGTGTGTAATAATTTCACTTTATGTTAAAATACGAGTAGAATCTCTTAAAATCTGAAATCGCAATCAAAAAGTATTACAATACATCTTATAGTGAAATATGAACCACTCGGACGCAATCAAATTTTTAAGTTGAAGTCAGCGAGATTTGAATGCACGATCTCTTATTTGAGATACAAATTTAATTTCGATATACATTATGAAGTGCAATGTGTGAACATAGGAATTTAGTAGAACAATTAGTTTTTATTTTGCAATTTCCCTCTCTTCTGTACATTTTACGGAAAAAAATGTCGAGTGCATTGTTCAAAATTAAGGGATGCATATAAAACTGTTTTGACATGTTTTATTGAATTTTTATAAATAAATAAAATAAAATAAATATATCATCACGCCATTTACTCATTACTAGATGTGGCACTCTGCCTAAGCAGATCTCAGTAAGTGATATATTTCTTAGCGTGAAGTGCGGTTACAAGCCGTCAAATCACGGCCCTCAAAGATATTAGTGGAGGGGAAGCCACAGGGGTAAATTTGTTAATTGGATTTCTGGCTATAGCGGAAAAAAACAAATTTTAAACAATTTTAATTTAAATTTATTTTTTTTTGGTGACGTTTTGCCTCAATATTTTACTTTTTGATATTAAAGATTAAGTTTTTTTGTTTGTAATTGTACCATGTAACTTTAAAGTTATTTTACATGCATTTTTATTGTTTAAAAATGGCCAAAATATTGAGCCGAAACTTCGCCAAATAATACTAAGAAAAAAATATAAATTGTTTACATACTATCTCGGGAAGTGATATATTTCTTCGCGTGAAATGCAGTTAACAGCCGATAAATCACGAGCCCCAAAGATGTTAGTAGAGGAGATACCACAGGGGTAGTTTTAACGTGGTGAAAATTGTTTGTCGGCTGTGGGAATCGAGCCCAGATTATCAAATCCAAAGGCCGACTCGATATCATTGAGCCACCTATCCCATTTTTAAATAAACAAGCGTGTCTTCTGATACTATTCTATAACTGTACAAAGTTGTTATTTGTGGAAATGAAATACAAAATATGTTTTAATAATAATACATTTTGTTTGAATTTAATTCATATTCAGATAAATAAGACTGTTGGGATTAACTTCCTAGTAGCAAATAAATTCTAAATATCTCATTTTGATGGTAAATATAAGCACGTAGATATTTAAAATATTTCCCCCTTAATCACGTAAAATAAAATCAAAAGGTGTTGAAGTAATCCAGCAGCAATTTCCATTTGCCACAAAAGAAGTACGATGATAATAATACCATTTGTGTGATTTAACACAGAGCATCAAACAAAATAAACGTAAAACGGTTACATCCTCATATCTAAGAAATAGGAAATATCAACATAATAGCGAACGAAGCAACTTTGTATGAATAATTCCAAATTACAACGTAGAAAATTCAAATTATCTCTAGTAAAAGGCAATGACTCGTATTACAACATTACATAATTTTATCACATCTAAGATGGCCTCAAAATAAAAAGAAGTGCTACAGAAATTACACTACGTAACTTCAAGTTGCTGGAATACACAATAATCAAACCGGTTTACGAATAAAATCTTCTTCTGTACGAGTATGTAGCATTTTCTTCAAGATATGTCGTAATATTGTAAACATAATTTCTTTATTTTAATACTTACATTTCTTACTATAACTGCAACTGTTTGTTGATATAGATCATTAAATTCCTGGAATGTTAAATATTATGTATGTAAGAAAAACAATAACTTTATCAGAACAATTTATATACTCGTATAACGAGGAATTTAACAAAATAATATTCAGATATAATACCATTAGTGATTATGATTGATCACGACTGCTTGTTGCGACGAGTGCAATAGCACGAGTGTAGATTTTCTTAAAGCAACAAACAGGAGTGATCTAGGTAAAAATTACCAAAGGAAAATCATAGTCAAGTATGATATTTGGCTTGACAATTCCTCGAAATATTTTATTTACTCCAAAACATTGTTACCTGCAGTACTTTTAAAACAATGTCCGAACTACTATTACCTTGCTGATCAATTTACATTGTTTCATTTTTTGACACAACTAAGCAAAGTAAACAAAGTCAAATAAAATTCAACTATATTAATCTACTTAAAATAGTTAAGAAACGTTATATCTAAGCAACGATTTGCGACAATTTTCACTAGTGAAATTGTCGCTGTAATACTACTGTGATTATTCAGCAAAATACTGTAATTTGATTGGATGAAAAGTTATGAGTGGAATTGTCATAATAATATGTTCAGTGAGTTGAGTAATAAAATCAATACTTATTATAAACATAGAAATAAGTTTAATTTTTGAGAGAAAACAATAAATGTTTTTACATTATTTTCTAGAAAAAATGTTCAAGTAAAAGTGATGTTCGTTATTCTTAATAACGGAAAATATATGACGCTATGATACCAACTGTTCAAGACAATTTGAAAATATTATACGTTTGTCACGAAAGTATTTATAATCATAATTATTATAGTGGATATTAGTTTCATGCCAAATAAATATTTGTAAAATATAATTCTTGTAATTTAGTTTTATTACGCATTGGTATTCACTTGTAAAATTACCAATTTCATACAAAATTTTAAAGATTAGTGTCAGCTGTACTTCCTCAATATAACAATGCTAGTATGAAACTATTAATTTATAATAAGTATAATAAAATTGTTACAAGATTTTTTATTCAATTAAACCATAAAATGTACATATTAGCACAAAATTGAAATTTGTAATTTACTTTCATCAAAAATGTTTAATACTCATCTAAGTTTTTAGCAATTTAGTTCTAATATCGCGCAAATTTTTGCTATACTTGTAATTAAACTAGCGTCCAACGGTAAACCCCCACACCTACGCCAATGCCCCTACTGCAAAGTGTAATAACCAACGCATTACATGCGTGGCTAATGAAGGATTTATTAGTGGCAACAGGGCAGTTTGCCCCTCCTCTTCAATATAGAATTAATAACAAAGTCTGCGAAGAATGTTAATTTATCCGTTTATAATTACATTCATTAGCGTATTGACAAAATATTTTATGTGAGCATGAAGGCCGCGCGCATTTTTCCTTATCGTGTATCATACATTATCGTATCGAGAAATTTACAGTTACGATGCAACTAGGAAGTGCCAGGAAATCATGCCCGTTGCCCGTCGTTATTGCAAATTATTAATCGACTAGAGAATTTTGAATTTACCCTGCGGAAAAATAGAAATTGCTTGATATCGTGTGTGAGTTATTTCAGAAATGGATAGAGTTGTAATTAATGTTTTAATTGAGATGTTTTGATTAATTTGTGCAGATAGTTTCACTGACTATTTGCTCAGGGATACCAACTCAAACTACACTTTAGTTTTGTTCTTGTTTTAACTAAATAACAAAATATAAACAATATTATATATTTCCGGAACCATCGTTAACAATAAAGATGACGTTACAGTTACCAACAGAAAAAACAAAATTCAATAAATTATCAATTACATTAAAATTTGCAAGTGCATTTAAATAATAATATAATTAATTAATTTGCCGATATCCTGATTAAGACAAAATTAATTGATAATTACGAACTTTTAATTATAATAAACATAAACTATCTTTCATATTAGTCTATATATATAAATGTGAATATACATATTTCCGGTACAAAATTAAAATCTATTTATCTTAAAAAGAATTACCATACCAGTTATATAAACAATTAAAGTGACCTGAATTCGATTAATTAAAAACATTTGTATAATAATTGTGGAATGTGTTGATTGCGAAATATTCCAAAATATTTTAACTATAAATAGAACTAATCAGTGACCAATATGTAAATACAGCTGTCGTAGAAATCCTTTATCGTTGTGAAATTATAATCATATTTTTAAATGTTAATTAATTAATTAAAAGTATTGATTAAAGCAAAATTAGTGCAGAATAATCTATTTTGTGGTTTATTTTATTACACCATTACCAGCATTCCAGTAAATTTTATCCGTTACTATTTTAAAAGAATTTTTTCTAGAAATGTAGCACATCTTAATTTTTGTCAATAATTCTAGAGTTTATTCATTTTATTTAATATAACGATGTCTAGTTTTTGTGATGTTTTAAAAAAGCAGGTCGTTGAATATCCCTTTCAGAACCGTTAGATTGTAGTTTGACGGTTTGGAAGAAGATTTAGAAGATATCCACAACACATTTTAAGAAACTAAAAAATAAATTGTTTTTCATAAACTATATCTTGATTATAATCGGTTGAGGTACTTTTAAAATCCTTCTGAAATGTGTACTACCTGCAAAGAGCACAAATAAATATGTATTTATTCTATAAAAAGTAAGTCACAGTAACAGCTGTACCGTTTGTCGTAAGTAATAAATTAGTCATCAACAGTTCCATTCAAGTCAAGTAGGTCTTTCCTCCAGAATAAGATCAGATAACCGCGATAAAAAGTGATTATTAATAAGACAAAATAGCTCGCGTAAGTTGAGTGTATATCACAATATGTTTAATTCATGGGCGGTTGCCTCATTTCCTCTCGTTAAGATGAATAAAACAGCAGCGTCCGTAGTAATTGCACATCCCACTGTGCGGTTCTCACAGACATTTCAATTAGTGGATATTTGATTAATATTTGCACCAGATCGAATGATTTACTAGGCGCAAGCTACGAAAATTACTGGACTGTATTACATTCTGGAATATTAATTGTTGTGTGTGGACTGCTAATATAGATATTGTAAACAATGTTGATTTATAATAGATGTTGTAGTTTTTAATTTTGTATGTGATATGTTTGTTCATTTACATGATTTATATCGAAATTTAATTTGGTTAAATAAAATATATCGTTATTCAAAAATAAATACATAATACCAGGATTTAATACAAATATTATTCATTCATTTTACATGAATATACAAATTTTACTACATTCATTACTAAACTTTTAATTTATATTTATGTTGAACAGTTTCAAAACAATTCAGTTGCACGTATTACACTAAATAAACCAGAGAAGGTAACGGAGTAATCAGTTTATTCATATTTAAAATATGATGAGTACTTTTGATATAAACAAAATATTTATTTACAGTTAAAAAGTTGCTCATTTATTAACATTATGTGACTGTTGAAACAGGATTAGTTTTTGTTAAATTTAAGTCAAGTTTTGACACTAATTAACCAAATAATACATTAATTATATGTACGTTTCTAGATATTTAAGATAGTTCATTTTTAAGTCATACAAATTGCGACCATTATTCAACACTTTATAGGTCAATCAAATTGTAGCGTCTATAATCACTCAACGCACTGATCATTATTTTTGTTATTTTAAAGTTGTTTATAAACTACTAAAGTTTGACATTTATCATAAAAATAATCTTTAAAGTTTATTATTATCTCAAATTACGACCTAAAGATGCAAGTTCCTGTTAAATGTCATAGAAAATGTATAATATTCAACTCGCGTGTTATGCAAATTATAACATATATTAATTGCAATCATAATACGTTAATTGAATAATATTTGCAAATAAAAGTTGTGTAGAATGAAATTTTAATTTAGTCTACTTATGTTACTCTGTATAATTAATCCAAATGAGTTTAATTGTTCTAAATGATTACACTTTTATGATTAAAATTAGTAATTTTTACAATGAATTAAGTAGGTACAACAATTATATCTGATATTAATAAGAGTAAGTTCCACATTGAGAACCCGGGTTCGATTTCCAAAGCTGACAAACAATGTTCACCACAATAAAATTACCCTTGTGGCATCTTTGGAGATTGTGCTTTGACGGTTAGTAACCGTACTTCACATGCAAAATATATCGTTACCGAGATTTGCTACAGCAGAGTTCCACACCTAATGACATATTTATTTATTGTTTATTTATCTTTAGATGAAATGAAATGGGGTAGGTGACTTAGTGGTATCGAGTCGGTCTGTGGATCTTGAGAACCCTGGTTCGATCATCACAGACGACAAACAATTTTCACCAAATTAAATCTATCCCTGTGGCTCCTCCATCACTAACATCCATGATTTGACGGATGGTACCCGCACTTCACGAGAGTGCTACATCCAATAATGGGTAAAAGGCGTAATGATATATTTATTTATGAATAGTTTCAACTCTGAAAGAAAGCTCTCATCTCAAGTCACGTCTCAGAATCAATTTCCATCGGTAACCAAACGACGAAACCACCTCGTAGATAAACGTCGTCGTGTAACAACATCCCGCTGTAATTGGTAAAACGGTTCCAGCCAATAATTCTCCGATAGCCGCATCCTCTGCGACAAAATGCGCATTACTGTGCCTGATTCCGCCAAGTACACCGCACAGGTACAGCAACAAACAACAGCATGCGATGTACCGTTGCGGCCGCAGCATTCCTGTGGCCGCGTGGATTCATTCCGCGACACGCACGAGACGACGAGACGACTTCCTCGTGCACGCTGTGGATGATGTTCACTGTGGAAGCACTGGATCACTGGCACAAATCAGCGCACGAGGTAGTCGTGGACTCGTGAAGAACTGATTGTGCACTGTACTAAACGGTTATTGGATTTTTGTCAGGCTGGGACAATTGAAATTTGCATGGTGATAACGGGTTTCATTGCAGGCTTCAATGAACTGTTGTTTTTAAATTATTAATATCACACGAATTCCAATTCTTCATCTGCAAGTTATTTTTATTGAGGCGATTACAGTCAGACTGATCAAATCTATCTGAGATTATGAAGTAATACATACTTTGATAAGAGGATTATTAACTTGAAGCATCTTTAACTAATTGTTTTGAAAAAAGGAACTGATTTTATATCCTAATTTTATATAAAGAAAATAGAATAGCCTTAATTAGTTTTGGTTGTCTATTTTAAAAGTTTTTAATTTTAAACGAATTAGAAATCAATTTTTTTTATAAACAAATAATTATTTACCAATAAAAAAAGTTTGTAAAAAGAGGTATTGATTAAAATTTAACTTAGGTGAAAAATATGAAGTATAGCAGGTAAATAATTTACACTCAAAAAAATGAACAGTAATATATATCAACAATAATAAGGAATCTTAATGTTCAAAAGTCAAATGAAAAAACGAGTAAAAGTTTAATGGTTTATATTTGTATTTACTATTTAGCATAACTTTTCAATTCATTTGTAGGGCTCAAGATGGTTTTAAACAAAGCCGAAATATAAACTATTAAACCTTTACTCGTTTTGTTTAATTTTTTATTTAATAATACGGTTGAAATTGCGGCATATTGAAGTAAAACGAGGTATAGATTATCCATTTTTAATTGAGAATTGAAAAATATCTGGCTTATGATATTTCGAAAAACTACTATTAAGTTTGAAACGCGAATAACAATCCGGATTTTTGTGTATAATATAATTTTATATTTTTTGTTTATTGAAATGGTACTGGGAATGATCGTGTACTATAATACTTCAAAGTGCTTAACAATAATTTTCCAAATTCCATTTATGAGTATTTAAAATTCCATCGATAAAATAATCTATACAGTTATTCACAATGCCAAACAAAAGAAACAATTACCCAATGACACATTTATTTCCAACGTGCTGAGAAACAAAAAACTAAATGTCCTAATACGTTTAATCACGATTAATTCTTCCATCAAAAATCCTGTTATTCCATTACGGTAATGGCACAATAAATATCAAATTAGCAATCTGACAGGCAGTCAATGAAAACACCTAAACTTTGAATGCAAAAAATCCGCACAATTAATCGTGGTTCATTTGTCAGGTATAAATTCCGCATTGTGTCTGGCTTGGCTAACGTGCGCAGGCAGAGGTTCAGGTTACATAACTCACGCGGGCCCGGCGTGCAGGAGAAATGTGCCAATGATCTCTGACCTGCAGACGAGCAATGAGCGGTCACACTAAGCGCCTCGCTTTTCAAAATTACCCACTACGTAACCGCTACAGATATTATCAGATGAATTATTCATGTACCATCCTACCTGCGTCCAAGTTCACAGCGCAGACATGTATGCCAGGGATGCCGCGATCTTCACTTTTTCCGACTGAATTTACAAAAACTCGTTAAGTTATCGACAAGTTTATTACATATTTTTATGTCACTTATTATCAAGTAAAGTTAGTGTTATAGCTATATGATTCTGTTCAACGTGAAACCATTGGAAAGCTATTGATTTGATATCCAATTTAAGATTGTAATAAGTTAAATATTACTATTTTTCATTCCAGTTTCTGCATCCCTAATTCCCTCGTATAAAGTATCAAGAATTGCTTTCTTTGTTTTCAGCAGGGGTTTAATCTATATTATTTGTTCTTCTTCAGTTTTTCGAAAAGTTTCTTCTTGGTATTAACTAGAGGTTTATGAAAATGTGCTGATTCTTCAAATTTGTGTTATAGTAATTCAAGAATTCGATGTCTTCTTATTTATCGTTTATTTACAACTGGGAAGATTATTTAGGATATCATCTTTTAATTGCTGTAATTTTTTACTCATTTTATTTTTCTATTAGGAAATAACATTCTCTTAATTCACTTTAATCATTAAAACAAAAATATGACAAATAAAATATCACATCTATCAAAATTATTCTTATTATACAATTTATTTTTAATGGAGTATAATATTTTTTAATCCATATGACATGTATCTTCGATTTGTTTTTATTAATTTAAACAAAAGTTCAAAACTTTAGTTTTATTGGTGCACTTGGTCATTATTGATTTTAAAAATAATAAAACTACTCATAAAATAAGTTATTAATAATCAAGTATTGCCACTAAATAATTGAAAAACGACAAATTGAACAAATTAGTAATGCATTCATTATTAATATTTTATAAGGCTATTTGAAAACGTACTAAATTTCATTTTCTATTTAATGGTAGTAACATAAAAAACGTAATAATTGTAAACATACCACCATTTCTTTACTGCAAGAACACATTATATATTCATACTATATTTACTTATACGAGTAAACTTACTATTGTTGCTTTAAGATAAATACAAGACAATACAAGTTTTTTTTTTATTAAGGTCATATTATATAATTACTATATTTAATATATGTGCAGTAAAAACACTTAAGCAGAAATTTAAAAATAATCACTTGAACGATACAATGTAAGAAGATGAAGTTGACATTTTAATAGTATCTATATAGCTTTGAAGTACATGAAAATAAATAATATAAAAGAATAACGGTGATAAAATAGTTTCACCAAACATAATCAAACTTATGAATGAAAGAAAACAATTGGCATCAAATTTATGCTGCATCCTCAGAGTCATAAAGTACGATTAAACAATACGAACTGTAAATTCCTCTCAAAAATCATGTCAAAGAATAATACTCCATAATTAAATTTATGTATTATAACGTTACATGCTATTATTCTTTCATTAAATGGACAATAAAATTCTATTTATAAAACAAAGTTTAAAACTCAATTAAAACAAAAATAATCTCATTTCGAAGAACTGTACCACTTTAATTTAAATACAACTAACACTAGCCTACACCAAGATTAAGATAACACTATTCTATAATGATAATGAAGCCAAGACAAAACAGAATTGCAAATTTATTTTTTGCTGACCTAAAATATAAACACGGAAAAGTTCTGTTAGTGTCGGACAAAAAGAAATTGCTCAATCTAAATCCAATAAGACATTTGCTGTCGGCTTAAATCACAATTAAGATATATGCAAATCTGTTGTCGCAAAAAATGCAGATATCGTTCAAAGAAAGGAAGACGTCTGACGACTTTCGTGGTTTAAAAGGTCAATAAACCATCCTCGACCACCAGTAACCGATGGTAACCGCTTGTTACTATTGATGAGGCTTAAGTATATTTTAAACCAGCCAAATATTTGAGATAAGCAGTAACGAGTAACTTCAAAAACCTGCCATGCACAGCTGCAACAACTTGCTGAATAATTTTATTACCATTTTTGGATGGACCACCAATTTGAACAACGGTTAAGTACAGTTTACTAGTTTTATTTTTAATTTAATTCGAAGACGGTGATTAAAAATTAATCTCTTCGGAGTAATGCTTCGGAAATTCACATCCACTTTTTGGCGTACTCTCCCAAAAAGGACAATTTCGAATAAACTTGCTCGTATTTTATTTTTTGTCTTATTTTTAGCTGTCTTTTAAGAAACCCTGTCTTAGCAATTTTCAAAATTACTACCTAGGTCCTTAAACTTTAATCGACAATATATCAAGTTTCTTACAGCAAAAAAAAAATAGACTTAAATTCCACCATCTCAATTATTATTTGTAAAATTTACAAATATTATGACGAATTAATATCATTACTCAAATACTCTTTTAAAGCTATACTAAGATCTCTTAACAAAGTTCTTAATAAATGCAGCTGTAAAACAAACAAAAATATAGCATCGATATCATGATATATTAAGAGATGTGTTAATTTAGATAGGGTTGAAAATAAATATATTGAAACCAGATATAACACCTAAACCGTCTATTTACTAAAATCTAACAACTACAAGTCAAAACGTAATGATGCTGTAGCGAATTCAGTTGCGCGGTTAGCCGGCTGAAAAGAGAAATAACATAAGAAGTTAATCACTGAGTATTAATTTAAAAATATAGTAATAAGCATATTTCTGTTCATTTACAAATCTGCTCATGTTACGTCTCATCAAATTGGTAGCACGAACCTTTGAAACATTCATTACAAATTTCCTGTAGTTAATCTTCGGCAAACATTCATATCCTGACACACCACTTTCGCTTCATCCACAGTATGTAATTGGAAATATTTGATATATAAACATTTTTGTCTAAAATATAATATACTTTCAAATAATGTCTTTAACCTTGAAAAAGTAAATTTCTAATTTAATAGTAAAGTCTTATTATCATTAACAAAGACTGTATTAGTTTCTTGTAACAATTTATAATTCTCACCATTTTATTAGCAATTTTCATTTAGCACCTAAGCGACTAATAACACACAAGAAACCTAACATAAATGATTCGAAAATAAGCACTCACACTCTGCGTGTGAACTCCTGAAGTACATATAATGCTCGCATTGTGTTCGTAATAATTACAAAATTGCAAAGTTGGTTCGCGGTACGTGATTAGTTGCTTTGTCGTATAAACGTGTCAGGGCACACTAGATGCCTCCGTCGCGTTGGACATAAAGATTTATGTACGCGGTGTGAATAGATATGTGCACTGTTCTCTATACACAGGTGGAAGAGGCATTGTTCGCTGTTCATTCTATACTTGCAAATTACTCATTTCAAAACAGTTAAATGTTTAAGTTTGTGTGACAAATAATGAATATGGCACTGCAAAAATGTATACCACCTACATTTCTTTCTTACATCATGAAGAATATTTATCAAACAAACGTTGAAACTAGGTTTACTGCGACAGTTTTCAATTTTGACATATTTCTAAATTCATTAGCAGTACACATTTAAAACAGAGTTGAGCATAATTCTGAATATTTGAAATATACATTAAAGATATTCGATACAATTGGATTATGATTCACTTTAACCTTTACTCTAACTTGACTACCGTGAGTTTATTTTAACGTGAATCAAAGTATTTTTGACAAATTTTATCAGGGCATTCATTTTAAAATGAAACATAGCAAGTAAAATATTTCAATTAAAAATAAAATATATACCATTACGCCTTTTACCTGTTACTGGATGTAGCATTCAACCATAGCAGATCTCGGCAAGTGATATATTTTTATGCACGTAAAATTCGGTTACCAGCCTCAAATCACGGTCCCCAAAAAGGGTAGTTTTAATAAAGTGAAAATTGTTTGTCGGTTGTGGGAATCTAACGAGGGTTCTCAAATTCACAAGCGGACTCGATACCACTGATCCACCTAACTCATATTTTGATTAAACAATTATAAGAAATACAAATAAACAATAATATATTTTTTTAATTTCTTCATTTATTTGTCGGTTATAAAAAACATTCATAACATTATATATTTACTAGACTTCTAGACTTCTAAACACGTTTTGAATCTGAATGTTTAATTCTTCCAAATTTAAAATGAGACAGATCAGATGCAAGTAACAAAATAGATCCAGTCTGTGTCAGAATATCTTCATGTTTGCATATTCCCAGCATATTATTTCTCCGTCTAGTTAATCTTAATTTTCGCATATAAAAATGTAGTAATTAGCGTAGACTGCTTAAGTAAATGACTACCCTCATAATCAGGAAATAATGATAATATTTATGGGCACTTATAATAACTTTTTTATTTTCTCATTACTTAGTCGCGCTTCCCATTGTTATAGAGCAATCCGTCGACCGAATCGTCTGTCGTATTACTCCAGAATCACTCGTGAACCACTTTGTTACGAAATAATAGGCTGGCTAATTATTATAGCGTAATTAAGATCTACGATGGATACAACGATACAAGACCACCTATTACGAGGGATAAATATCAACAACTAGAGATTACCAGCCGACGATACAAGAGTTCCTGAAGAAATTCTTCAAATACCACGCAATATTCATTAATTAGACGCCCAAGTAAAGCTTTAAAAAAACCTGTCGACAAGTCGCTGTTGCCTTGCGTTACAGTTTCACTTCCACTTGTCAGCAACATTCTTCTGCCCTCGTCTAACTGCGCAGAATAATTGCTATCAATTACTACACAAAGTGAAACAATTAGCGAAATGTGTACCCACTTCGCAGTCCTTCACTGAAAGAATATCGAGAAAGAAATTGTAAATGCAAGAAAAAGTGGAAATACTAAATCGGAATAAAATGTCAACATCATTTTGCGAATAAGGTACCATATTACTGCTAACTATAGACCGGAGTAAACAATTTGGAATATATCTTTCAAGATAATTGGAACTCAAAAATTACTAAAAATTATAATATAATGTACAGTATTTTCATATCGACTTGATCATTAAACACTGAATATATGTCTATCAATGGTTTTTAATTAGTTTTAAAATAAATGATTAAAATAAAAGACACTAAAAACTAAATGATCTATAACGATTATTTACCACCAATAAGAAAAGTTGACCTGTGTGTACTCGAAACATAATATAAATGTAATTCTTATGAATATATAATTAATGTTAAAAGTTTTACAGTTGCAAAAAGTATATTGAAAAATAAGTGTTACAATTTGTCATTGTAATACAAATAAAATAAAGAAATAAACATTTTATCCATTACTGGGTGTGAACGCGATATAGGAAACAATATTATTTAAAAAGTGCTTTTGTCACACTCGCAAATTTATAGCTCTCTGCAAGCCTTGCTCTACAATTTCTTAAATCAATCATATGACAAACTGTTACTTTGCTTACTAGTTATACTAATAGCTATTGATGTCATTATTCATTAAAAAGGTTATTTATTTTAAACTAAAATAGTTTGTTATTAATATAAATTTTCATTTGAACATCTGACTGAACTGGACCTGAATTTTCATTATTAACCAAATAGTATTCAGACAGAATAAAATAACTCTCTTCATTTCTTTTTATATGATATTCAGTTGTTCTGGACCATACGAATTCGACGCTCAATACTGAATAAGTATTGTCGAGTATTTCAGAGAGCAACATTTTTTATCCAAAATTCTACAAAAATTTGAGAAGATTTAATAAGAAAATAAACCTCAAAGATAATTAAAAATAGTAAAAAAATAAATTAAATGTTTGAAGAATAATTTACTAAACCCGGAAGCCTTAAGACTATTTTAATAAATTAGTTTCATCACAACAATTTCGTTTTAGTAGATAATACGACATTAGATAATGTTGTAAATTATACGCCACATGCGAGAGACAAAAATCTTATTAAGCTACCAGAGATAACAAGAAATTGATTTCTTTCAAACCTCGGTTGTCATGTCTTGGATAACGACCTAATTTATCAAGCGTTGATAAAGTAAAGAATTTCCGATAAAACAACACGAAATTTACATTTACCAATAGCAACACATTGTATAATAAGCACATAACAATTTGTTATTCGCGAAAGTGCTATCAATAGGTTGGAGGAGACAAACAAGTTTAATATTTGCCAGGACGTTTAGCGAGATAGATGTCGGTAAATAAATAAGAGCGAATATTGAAAATGAAATTGCGAATACCGTGGCACGAATTACTCCATCGATGCTTAAATTTAAAACAGAACCGCCGAGGAGCGTCACTAGAAAACATGGAACAAAACGAAATGAGAAAGAATTTATTAAAACCTTTCGTTCGGAGCAGCTCGTCTTCATAACGACCAAATGATCGAGAGTATGAGAAAACACTTTGCTAAATTGAAAATGGTAATTCTGATGAAGCAGTGCTAATAAATCTAAAGAATATCGCTACGAAAAGAATATGAAATATCTATAAAAAAGCACAGGCCTGTAATGAGGTCAATGGATAACTTACACTCTCGAAATATTTCCCTATTATCCTGATATTGATACATAAATTAACATCAAAAATAATCTCATATTGAATACTACCAAGAGCTGCTTTATCAACAAAATTTTATACATTTTGAATTATCAGTTTCCGTATCACTGAAGTTGAAATTATTAGTCTTTTCATATTTGTAACATTATCACCAAGATCACAAATTTTGTACAAAACTTACGATGAAATATGCTTTATAAATTATATTAATATTAAAAAAACAATAATGATTTATTACAATATCAGTATAAAACACAAAAGAAGGAAATATGAATTGCATATAAAACATGATTGGTCATACAGCAAGAATATAATCAGCAGGATTTTCGAAGAAAGCAGCTTCAGCTCCTTCAGCACCTTTAAGTTTAGTTAAATTCCAATAATATGATAATACAATTAAAGTTATTCGAATAAAATGTTTCTTGAAACTATGATAAACGAAATAATCCGTTGTCCAGTTCTTGACAAAATAAATAAATATATCATCACGCCTTTTACCCATTACTGGGTGTGGCACTCTGCTATAGCAGATCTCGGTAAGTGATATAGTTTTACGCGTGAAGTGCGATTACCAGCTGTCAAATCACGGCCCTCAAAGTTGTTAGTAGAGGAGTAGCCACAGGGGTAGATATGAAATTAGTGAAAGCTAATTTGTCGGTTCCGGGAATCGAACTCGGGTCCTCAAGAACCGCAAGCCCACTAGACCACCAACTCCATAATGATCAAATGAAGAACTAACTTGAAAATTTGCGTGAAATTTAATTTTCGGTATTAATTTAGTAAATATTTTTACTTAAAATGTCATTTAGCACACTGGTTTCCATGGCGATAAATAACATCTTAAGCACATGTTGACAAACTATGGCTTTGATCGTTTTAGTCGCGACGTGAAATTAACAACTGACACATTAAGCACCTAACTTTTCAAATGATTAATAAAACTTTACATGTTTTTGTTTTCTCAACAAAAAGTATGTGACTAGTTTTATAACACTTAAGATACTCGTTTTTATACACTTTTAACTAAAGAAATGTTTATAAAATTTGTTACATAATATACTATTAAGTACATACTTAACAATTGATGAAATCAAATTGAATTATAAAGAGAAAAATTGTTCATATGTCCTAGGTTCAAAACCTGGTGGTATCCTAATTATTTCTTTATAATTCAATTTAAATTTAAGTTGGTACTTGATGAATTCATTGAATCTAAAGTGTTTCTTGCAATTTTCTACTATTTAAAAATCGTTTAATAATTGTGCAGTTACAAACAAACAAATTGTCGCTCCAGGATTAGGACGGTTGATTCAAATATAATAAAAATATAAATGATAGAACCAAAATGATAAATATATGTTTTATACACAAACAAATTCTCTGATTGAAGTAACTGTCAAATCATTGGGCATGAGTATAAACAAATCATGACTGGTGCAGTATGGGGTTGTATTTATAACTTATGCTTTTATATATAACAACAGTTAAAGCTTCGTTACCGATTACAAATTGCTGTACACGATTACACATTAAACTGTCAAAAAATATTTAAACGATTACTAATGAATATTGGCATTAGAAAATTTGATAGAAATCACGATGGTATAAAGGTAAGTACCATTTTGCTTTTATTGTAGATAAGCAAATGAAACTAACAAGAATTGATGGTCACACTTGAACCATATGAGAGATTTGACATATTTATTAAGTGAATCACTCTATTTAATGATATGATCATTATATAAACGAGTGAGTGTGACTAGCGCGGCGTTAAACAACCATTTGTTGCTGTAATGTGTTTGAGCACTAACAAACAACAGCTACGCGTTGTTCTGCTTCACAGATTCGAGCGCTCAAGGTGCATTCACATTACAATTAGTGTTCATTGGTGTCTGCTCACTTACGCTAACTGAATTTTATCCTCTTCGTCAGCTACTGAAAGAAACTTCAGTTTCAATATTTCCACCGAGACAGACATATTTTGCTCGAAAATCTATTTCCAATCATTTGTAGAAAATTATTCAAAAAGAATTATCATTTCTGTGTCACTTCAATTTGATCAATCTCCTTTTACAAAAGTGTCTCTTCCACTATATAATAATTGTAATAACACAATTAATTTTCGAAATATTGTCAATCAACTGGATTCTTATAAGTTATCCAATAATGTAATCTAGTTTTGGTATTTACCTAAGTCAAATTTAAAAACCAAGACGATCAAATATTGTTAAGAATTTTTAGGTCCGGCTTATCCATTTTCGAATAATGTTCCCGAAAATAAGTTTAAATTAAAATTATTCCTGTAGCTCCTCCACCACTAACATCTTTGGGGTGAGTGATTTGACGGCAATTAATCACATACATATATCACTTAGCGAGATCTACAAATACAGAGTAGCACACAAAGTAATGGGTTGAAGACGTGATGATATATTTATATTCATTTTATTTATTGTTTCATTTAATTTTATACTTTATCTTGATAATTAATATAATTTTTATATATTCCAGCGTTAGTAATCTTACCTACATCCGGTGATAAAAAGACCTTAAGTACTTAATCTTTTAAGTTTGATATTATAAATAAAAATACCATCACACCTTTTACCCAGTACTGTTTGTCTGCGGTGGGAACCGAATCAAATTTCTCAAGATCCACAGGCCACGATACCACTAAACTACCCCATTATATATATATATATATATATATATATATATATATATATATATATATATATATATATATATATATATATATATATACAGTTCAGCCGTCAAATATATGAAGAAACTGCATCAATAATTTCTTGGGATTCTTTGAAGAGTTTTTTATTGTATTCTTGGTATTCCAATTTAGAAATTAAATTAAATTCGACATAAACAAACTTGTTTACACAAATTTTCATTGTTGTCAAGCAATTTTATTTTTTGTCAAAGACTACTAATGATTTTAAAATTAATGACTCGAATAAATGTCAAAAATATATGAATAAATTATATTTTTAAATACTTTTTTCGTTTTTAATCTTACTATTTTCTCTCGATATTTTATAGCCTCGCGCAACTCATGAAAAGTCATGCATTTCTCTCACTAGATGTATACCTAATATACTATTTTTATTATTTATAAGATCAATTATCGTCTAGACTAATTAACTATAACGTCCTAACAGGGAAACCCAATATTTTAAAATTAATACAACATTTTGACACCTTAAGGCGATAAGAAGGCGAAATTTCGTATAACACCATTGCTCTCGCATAAAATCAGTGTCACATTCTTGAGAAACACGCATTTCATTAAACCCAATTCCACGCTTGCAGATCTCATTCTACACATAAACATAAACAAGCGTTTTACCGGTTGGCGGCAGTGTCGTCTGGCGTGTTGGCTGACAGTTATCGTGAACTTGAATGCGCTCCATATGGGTTGCGAGGTATATGGATCAACCGTAACTCCCGATACTGTTACGTGGCATTAGACCAAGCAGACTTTTAACAAGGACACCGTGTACTGTGTTTATATGGATGACGTAAATGGTTGGATATATGAATGGGTTATTGCTGATGGGAGAGTACTATCAGTTGCTGATTTTCACGATCGCAGAAACCATATAAGGAGTTGGAGATAAGATAGAGTAATACGAGAATGCATAAATATTGTTCTTTCTTCTTTAGTAGTTTGAGAATTTCTATAGATTACAATAGTTTATGTTTTTAAGATTATAATAGCAAAAGTTTACAGTTTTTCAAAATAATATTGGTTTACTGAAATTAGGATAAATATATTCTCAAATATTTGAAATAAACCCTAAAATAATTATTTTACTATTTGCTTTTTAAAATGTAATTTGAATTAACTTTTTACTTTACTCCAAAATATAAAATTTGAAAAAAAAATATTGATAACGTAATACTTTTTTTGAGAATCTAGTTATTAGTTTTATGCCCGATTTTATAAGCGACAAATAAATTTACTTTCAATGTATTTATCAAAATAACAGTAATGTAATTCTTGCTACAAAATAAACAAAATTGATTCGAATTTGTTAATTAAAATACGTTTACTATGGAAGTAAATTTATTCTGTCCTCTATAAAACTGGCCATTAGAAGAATAATAATGGTATAAATTTAAAAACGAAGGTAAATTCAAAATTAAAATTCCTAACTTTTTTTCTTTTGCGGTACTTAATTTTTATGATCTAAAGTGAAATTTTAAAATTAGTTTCAATAAATGAAAGTAAATGAAATGTAACCTATTCCTATGATATATAACTTCATCTTATTTTTATTTATTTAAACCAAGTTTAAAGTTTAACCTTTCGTTGTGCAGAGCCGGATATAAAACAAAAGTTGGGGTATGCAAGACTTCAAAATTCCGCCTCATTAACGTGGGTTAAATTTCTTAACTTTTATTTTCGATACTATAATAATAATAATAATACGAGTAATATTGTTTTATTATTCAAACAGACAGAACACCCAAAATAAGTAAATGAACAGAAAAATACAATAATATGAGTAATATAAGAAAAAATAAAAATATTAGTTTAGCAGGCTGTCGGAACCCTAAATATAAATTGTAAATTATTTATTAGGCATTGTTTGTTTGGATTGGATATACAGAAATCTGAAAACATACACATATACCTGTGTATTATAAATGTTTACTGTATCGTAAATTAAAAATATAAACGGAGAAAAATAAAGGACAACAAAAACAAGATTATAAAAATAAATTAAATGTTATACTCGCAAATAAGATAAAACTAAATAATAATAAAAGTAAATAAAGGAAACAAAAACATCCAGTTTAACTTTAAAGAGGAAATAAAATATATACATCTTTTCATGTGATGTCTGTGAAATGCCGTCCTTTGTAAAATTTTGGATGTACAACAGCAACTCAAAATCCGGCTCTGTTGGGATGTAACTAACCAATATAGTTCGTATATGCTGAGACACAGTTACGAGTACATATAACACATTCGTCAATTACGAGAAAAAAATATTGATACAATAAATGGCAATTTATGTAATTTATACACTTTCTTTTTATACGAATTTATTCACTTCTCTGAAGGATGAACCTTCTGTTCAAGACCGGATTAAGTTTCTTTTAGGACCCTATACAATTTTTCTGTACCCTTTAAGAGTGTCTAATTATTACATTTAAAAAACTTTTATTATATGAACCCTGGGCTGAATTAAAATTTAACACAAATATGTTATTAAATTATTGTTGACTGAAGATAACAAGTAACATAAATTTTGTAACATATTTATGTACCATATATAGATAAAAAAACAAGGGCCCTGGCCTTTTTTTGTCTATGCTACAATAAAACCCCATATGTGTTACTTAAATTATTGTAAGTATTTAAAATAGTAGTTTGTTTTCCGCTCCAAAACATTTCTAAAGTATTTTAGAGAGAATTTACCACCAATAGAATCATATTTTTTTTTAAATGAACTAATAAATAAAAGCTATATATATATAAATGGCAAATTTTTGATGGAGACCTGCTTCTACAGAATAAATTTTTGATTGTTAAATTCTCATGCAAAATATAACTCGTAATATGATACTTCAGATAATATTTTGACATGAATTTAATTTCGTTGTTATGGAAATAGGAAAATATTATCGTTAATTATGATATAACTTGTTATATTAGTTATTAAAAATGGGTGAAATAAATGAGCGGTAAGCTAAGTTTTCTACTAGTTTTGTTTGAAGCATTTTGCTCCAAAATAATGTAGTACCGTTTGCCAACGGAAATATCTAAGATAATTTGAAAACACTAAAAATATTGTAAGTATCTCAACAATGTATCTGGTTAAATATGAACTTAATACTTTTACGTACATCATGTAGTGGTTTTCTTACAAAAGAATTTACAACTTCCTGGCAGAAGAATGCAATAAAATCCCTAACGTATGTAGAAAGTTAAAGGAGTGCATGTATGTAAAATTATAGTAATGCTTCGTCACTGTTGTCAGTGCATACTTATCTACAGACCAAAAAGATAATATCGTAATTTACCGTATGACGTTTATGGCAAACTTATTGCAGATAACTTTACGCTGACATTAATATGACAAGTTATATTTGACAGTTGCGGTTCAGTTGTCAAGGGAGAATTATGCGCCTGTGTCACGCAATGTATGCGAGCGGAGCGCTGAGCTGAGACACAGATAAGCTGCTCTCTTTATATTCATACTTTCATCACATTTAAATCTCTTTAGATGTGACTATCTTCTAAATGATTATCTCATTCCCAGCCACATATCTTATTACTACTACTATATTATATTTCCAACAACATTTTTCTGCAATCTCATTATTATTATATCTACTATGTACATTTTGTTGCATGCATTTTATAAACGATTTTAGATAGGACAATTTGTAATGATCCAAATTTATATTACTACATAAACAAGATTTTTCTCATAATCTCATTATTACTCTAGCTACAACATTCATTTTAATTTATGTATTTTATAGTTCATTTTACTAACGAAAAATTCTGATATCCAATCAGTTATATTTTAAACATTTTTAGCGGAATTCTGGACTATGATTAAACTTATTCTAAATAAATAAATAAATATATCATCACGACTTTCGCCGAAGCAGATCTCGGTAAGTGATATATTTTTGCGTGATGTGCGATTGCCAGCCGTCAAATGCCGGCCCCCAAAGATATTAGTGGAGGGAGAGCCACATGGGTAGATTATAAATTGGTGAAAATTGTTTGTCGGCTGTGGGGATTGAACCAGGGTTCGCAAGATCCACAGACCAACTCGATACCACTGAGCCACCTACCCCATTAAACTTATTCTACAGTTATTAAAATAAATAATCTAAACTATACTATGTTAATTAACTGTAAGTAATAAGAATATATTACGGCTTATTTAAACTTTTTTTGGAGATTATGGTTTATTTTAGTTTGTTTAGTTATAATCGGATTTAACTGTTAATCCAGTTTTGCGAATTAAACAGATTATAATTAGTATTTTATAAATAGTACGCAAAAAAGTTCAAAATTATTTTTAAAATACATAGCTACTAATTATAATATAACTGTGACCATATGATTAACGATTTTCGAACTTGTTTAATTTTTTAATCTTCAAATCAAGATAATTATCAATTAGGACTGAACGCATGTTCCACTAATTATAGATGATTACAATTTAATAATTGAAAACTTGTAATATTTCATAATACTGTTGCATTTAAAAACACTACAATAATAAAAATCGGTAAGTGATATTTTAAGATCGTAAAAGAATAAAAACCTTTAAATTTAATCAACGCTCGTTGTACATACAAAATGCACTCTACCAACATTAAAATATATGTCAAATGCGATTATTAATATTTTGTTGTTGAATTTTTATTATTTGCAAATAAATTGTTATCATAACAATAATGTCCAAATTTTATTATATGCGATAATTACATTTTTCTTTATCGCTCTTGGGCGGTAAATACTGCATTACGTTCCTGTTATCAAGAATATAATGCTGTACTACTGTGCTGGTGGTAGAAAAGACATTTTTCTACGGTTGCTATGAAAAGTTGACAATTATGCTCTCATTTGTCATCGTAAAGTTGACGTTTTCTGTTGAACAATCGAAAAATATATTTTTTGCGCGTTTCTAAAGGCAACGCGCGAAAAAGATATTAAACGCGCGCTTATTTCAATAGTTACCAAGAGATATAAACAAAACAGAAACTTGTCATATTGACAGTTAACAGAACGAATTTATTTTCAGTACGTATACGTTTTTTAATAATTTTAAGATGCAATCGTAGAAAAAATTATGTGTGTATCACGAGAGTAAAGTGTCTTTGTTACTCGAGCACGATAATTGCAGCTCTCGTCTTTGGCTCGCGCTCACTTTACGCTCTTAATACACAAATAACTATTTTGTATTCATCAATAACCGATATTAATTTTATTCACACCAGCACTTTGAGCCGATGAATTTTTAATTAAAAAAGTTATTTTTAAGTTTGATATCATTCCATTAGTATATATAAAATTTTGTTATATATACCTATAGATTCAAATTTAAAAATAAAATAAGAAGTAATTTTTGAGTGTTTAACAATTTAGTTGTAATAGAGTCATGAGACCCATCCACTTCAAATATAATCAAAGACAAATCCATGTCTGCCACTTCCGCTCCGATCCGCTTAGCATGATATTAACTGCAATCCAATTTATCGATGTCATCCATAGATAAACACTGATTCACCGAATCAACGCGCGGCTTACGGGTTCTTGCGCTACCGTACCGCAGCAGTAGCGTCGACAAGGCTCATTGGATTGTCATTGGAAAATAACAGAACAATCATTAAAGAGAATTAATAGAATTAAAACTGGTCGCGTTTCCAGTAGATAAATTCAATTATATCTAAAGCGTGCCATTTAAATCACAATGCAATGGATTGCTGGATGTTGTGGACGTGTTTAATCGCTGGATTGTGGATTGTTTCTGGTTCGTTTTTACAAATTTAAATAAAATAGATTTTGTTTATTTTACTTCAATTTACTAATCTGCTCTTTTTACTTACCATACATATACGAGTATAGTACGTCTCACGTATACTGTGTCATACACATAATAAATAAGTCTTTCGTTACCTAAATTTTTGAATTAATGTTTAAAGTACAAAATTCTGCATCTAAATTAATCTAGATATTTCATTTTCCTTATTTAGTTATTGTAAAAATCGTTATACATTTGTTGGATTTGTCCCTGTTTCATGACTAACTACAAACACCAATTATTGACTATTTCTAAAATTATTTTTAAGAGTAAATAAGTAAAATGAATCATGCTAATTGATTTAAGTACAGAATTTAATTATCCAGAAATTATTTGAAACAATTTCTTGTGAAGTAGGGTAATTAAAGAAGCAATGGTAGTAGAAAACTCATTTCCCATATTATCAATTTATAAATCCATCATCGTGTGAAATGCAGTTACCAGCCATCAAATCACGGGCCCCAAAAATGTTAGTGGAAGAAGAGTAATTTTAATGTTGCTCACAAATTAACAATCCGAGTTGATACCCATAAAATTATTTATTATTTATGTACGCTACCCTATACAATAGGAACTTAATCCCAATTACAGTACAGGGTCCAGATTCACCGAGCCGCAGAGTGGTAGTTCATATATTTATAGTTTGATTGGAATTTGAACTCGGGATCTAAGAATTCAAATGCTGTAACTACTGTTCTGCCAGACATTAATCGCCCATGGCACAATTTTCAAGGGGTACTTGTATAACTTTAAACATTTATTCATTAGATCCAACAATTAATCGTCGCCAAATATTTCAGTCTTGATGTACAATTTTGCCTTTATCTACATTCATAATTTAATGCACACAAGCTCGTTTATGTCTCCCATTAAAAAAATCTTTCATTCATGCAATAACCCAGAATCACTTTCATTCGTTTACCTATTCCTAGATCGCCTACATAATGTTACATCTGCCCCTGTTTCATTAATAAATCATTTGACATTTTCGTTCCGGATACCCAAACCATCTTAATTGACACGCCCTCATTCTTCTAACAATATTTTTAATAAGTTCACATTCATCATTATACACAAAAAGAATAGATGAGTGTCAAGTACATACAATGCCAAAAGACCACAGTTCTAGATGACTTAATCCATTGTAAATACTAATGCAAATCATCCTGTAATAACTGTAACAAACCGTTGTTTTCAGGCAAACAATACCTATAATAAAAATCTGCATTCGCAAGTAGATACTTTAACCTCTGCACCTTAGCTAAATGCATTCTCAACATAAAGTCGAACCGGGGTCTGAAATCTGACGAGCGCTTAGGGCCAGTAACGTTCCCGTCACGTCTATCGTCGACAGATTCGCAATCGCATAGCATTCCTGTCCGCGAGGCCGCGACATCGATCGCTGGGAAGTGGCGCAAGTAAACAATGCGTGGGCGGAAAGTAGGCGACAGCGACGAGCCTTGCGCTGTGGTGGTGAAATACTTCGACCATTCTCAATTCGACAAGAACATTATTTGCTCTCAAGATGGGGGAGAGAATCCAAAGACTGTGCTCTATACGTCTATGTTATAGTATAAAACACATTTCTGTACTTAAAATAGAAAAAAAAATTTCTTAACAGGCTTTTAGATTTAAGTTTCATATAATAACAATAGAAAATAGGAAAGATGCAAAGCAAACTTACGTCCTACTGAAATAGACGTACCCAGCAAACTTAGTAAATAAAAATGACAACATGGATTTACTAGAAAAGCTGAATTTTTTGGGGACATTAGAGCCTATGCTTATAAGAAATGAATAAAATGGAAATAGTTTAAATTTGGAGACAGAAATGAAAAGAAAATGTTTTTGAATAACCGTCTATTGTGGTCGATGTTTTTCTTTCTTTTAATTATATTTATTTGCCTCTCATTCGAAGTAGTTATTTGTTTACCAAAAGTAGAAAGTACCTCTTTATAGATTAAGGCTAGAGGACTACAACTAGTCAAAGTCTACAAAAAGATCTTCAACCAGAGAAATGCACATTTTTTCTGGTATCGAAAATAAATATTAATTTAAAAAAAAATAATTATCGTTACTAATGGTAACGGTCTGCAATAGTTATTTGTACAAGGGTTGAAAATAGTTGCTTGCGGATCGAGGCTAGAAATTGTAGCATAATCGATCAGACATTAGGATTAATCGATTTTTATTTATAATTTACGAAATTTGAAACTAAGAAAACTAGAAAAATAAAATAAACAAAACAAACATATACTATATATTTATGGTCTACAAAGAGTCCCGTTGACAACAACAACGGGCTGCAAACAGCCATGGTTTTTTCAGTTTCTATCACAAAAGAAAATTTGAAAAGGTTAACCGTCACGTTAAGATTTTGAACTTCGCTAAGCTAGAATACATTTTCTTTGAGCCGAGATGGCAAGGGACAAAATGAGACGACACCACCAAGTCACCGCTGTGCATAAACCTAACTGTAACTAATTTGATTCGTGAGTAATAATGAGCTATGAGCCGGCGACACGCTCAAAGCGACGACTTGTGCACCTGGTTGGTGAGATTGGCGGTCAAGTAGGCTCTGATGATGGGATAGGGACCTGGCTGCAGGGGTTCTCATATATGTTACAAGATGTCGTAAACAATAGTGTAATTGTATGGAACTAATCATTCTGTTGGAATGGCTACGTGCTATCAAATTATTTGATACCTAGCTGCCCTTTTTTGTCACTGAATGCAATTTTCTTTGTAATGGATTAACGGGAAAATTATTTTCATACTTCAATTACAATTGTAAATTATATTACATCTTCTTTTATAATTCATTAGGTATATAAATATACAGGCTGTTTCTATACCTCTGCACTGAACTTTGATGATATAAAAATAATAGAACAAAAAGATTTTTTTTGAAATTCGCAAAAATTAAGGTATTTCATTCCTAGCGAAGATTTTCGTGTCACTGGTTTAATAGTAGATTTAAATATTTATAATTATGTTACTAATGAAATAAAAGTATAAACATTACCTACAAATAATCATTTAATAATTAGTTATGATGTAATGTAGGTACCTGTAGTGCCATATTTTATTTTTTTATTAAATTTACTATTAAATAAGTGACACTAAAAATGTTCGCTACGAATGAAATACCGTAATTTTTGCGAATTTCAAACTAATTCTTTTTATTCTATAATCAGTATAAATGTCATTAAAGTTTAGTACTGAAGTATAGAAACACCCTATATGACAAACAATTTATTCAAAATAGGTACTAAATAATATCTTGCAAGAAAGAAACCACTGACGTTTAAAGTGCGTCAATTATTTTTATAATTTGCAAATGTCAATTTCAATTTTTTAAATTTGTAATTCTTTATTTAGTAATGATAAAAAAATGATTGATTGGATAAAACAAACAAAGATATTAGAATCAAATTATGTTTTCGCTACTTCGCTACTATTGAATACAATGTTTTTGGAAAACATCAAAATTGACAATGTCATTTTTAGAATCAGCACAACAACGAACGAAATGTGTTTGCATGATAAATATTGAAAACTAAATCCTTTTATCAACAAATTTTCTATGTACTAATTTTATATATTTTGTTTCAGGTTAGTACATTTTGAATCTCCTACAATTCCTGTTCAAGAAGTCGGTAAGTCAATGACAATCCCGTAGATTACTTTTTAACATGTAATATATTCTAGTGTACCCCTCATTATCTACCTAACATGTTTAAAGTATTGTAATCAATTGAATTAATTTAGTAAACGCACGAAGCAATATTGCATAACATTGACCCGGAACAATGCTACGTGCCTGACCCAACAACAAACATTTTTTAAGCCACTGCACTAGCAGTACCAAACATAAATGTAAAGCCGCGACTACAATTACACCGAGACATGATCGGCAAGAAAACAAATAAGAAAAAGCCACTAAAACTTTATTTGAATACATTAAAAAGTACAGTTAGCTAACAATAGATAGTTAACATCGCCAATCCCTTTTATCGGAAGTATTGCGTGGAACTCTGTTGACAGTCACACTCGCTGTCGCAGGACAATGACGAGTCTACATTGTACATTTTCTAATTACGGACGGTTGTAAATCAGAGGGATAAAAAGTTCTCGCTTCCGCACGAAGACGGGTCGGTCGGTCGGTCGGTCTCGCTAGCGAGCGTTTCTACATTTCGTCGTGTTCTGCCTCTGTATAATCAATTACTGGAGCCATTCGAACGATTCGCATAAACCGAATGCATCGGCGTATGAGCGGAACGATGTAGAATGGCTTGCTTCGATTTATTGCTCCGCGACTATTAATTTTTGCATGGAAAATCGATTGGGTTTATGTGTACCATGGAACGCTTTCATTAGTGCATTGTTTGTTTTCATTCACTTTGGATTATAAATTGTGGAACGCACAGAAATAAAGGCTTTCATGGAATATGTTGGTTGCTGGTTTTGTACTCGTACTTTGCAACGCTGTATCTATGGGAACACATAACAAATATTTTTAACTTTAGTACTTTGACATATCCAAAGCCTTCAATTGTACCATTTTCAAATGTACTTTCCTAGTGCGTCTATAATTCAAATTAGTTTTACTTTTTGAATTTCAATGGAATTTCGCGATAAGATATCTACAATTAATTACAGAAAAACACATCTTTTGTTTTAACCCATTTCGATACGCTATAGGAGGCAAACTATTACTAATTAGAAAATAGTCAATCAAGGAATTAATTACACTAATAAATTAATACATGCTTTTGTTTAATGAGAAATGAAATAATTCATAGCACACAAGTTACAACGCAATACGTAGGAAGTCCTAGCTAATAATTAATCTTTTGAAAATAAATTTCATCGCAGCATACCGTAACTAGAAACCACAAATCCAAGCGTATAACTGTTGTTCCTGGAATAATAATTTTCGTTATCGTCCTGTAAACACTATACACACATTGTATCCAAACACGAGGGTAACAATCACAAGTAGGATATGAATCAATGAAACATTCGTAAAGCGCGAGTTAGCTCTAGTAGCTGGAGGACAACCAACTCAGTATCACCAGGAAATGCTCTCTGCAACGTTACCGAAAGCGAAACATAATAAATAGCGCAACCGCCGACACATATATAATTCCAGTGCAATCTTCGCCATCACCGTGCGCTATTATTGAAATCTTCTCTCGATTATGTGGAGATTTATGAGTGAGACCGTTTGCGCGATTCAATGGCAGGTTGCTCTTTTTGCGCGCTATTCTCTAAGTGCTAGTGAAAGTGTATGATTTATACGAGCCTTGACAGTGTGTCTGATCAGTAACGAGTGCTTAGCTTCGTTTAGCGATCGTTTAGATCACTGCGAAGTTCACGGTCAATGCCGGATTATGTTATTCATTTATTGAGATTCTTGTCCGCGTGAAAGTGATCAAAAGATGATGTATGCTGCGAAAAATTATTTTAAAGCGGTTGTAAATTCCAGCGCGGGAAGTAATACATTTCTTTTGTTTATTTAAAATTTTTAATGTCATCTTGCTATAGTTAATTATATCCATATTTGTGTGTGTCTGAGCCCAGGATTAATTTATAGAGTAATAATTTATTTATCTTCAAGATCTTATTAACAAAACGACAATTAATTAATTCTTATCATTTAATAGATTAAATTACTGTAGATGTGTTTTTAAAAAGATTATTCAGATAAAACAACTAACATAATTCTACACAAAGACGTTTTGATTTATGAATAAGTGCAGAACATGTTTTAATTATCTTAAACATTTAAGATCGTATATTATTTCTCAGCTATGCAATTCTAAATTATTATTTTTAAAAACAAATCTTCAAAGGAGTTAAGGAAATAATTATTTGTACAAATAGTAATGAAAGAAAAACTTTTTCATTAATTTGAAATTAGATACACGAAGGTATATTTATAAAAAAAAATATACGTCATTGCTAAAATGATCCAAAATGTAATAAAACTAAGGAAAACCAACCTCATTCGACGTTTAATAGGCGGGAAATGGTGCCGCAAACGTGATAAAGGTAAAAAATTTGAGTTTTTCACGTATTTTTTTAAGTTTCACATATATTGGATGCCAGAATCGATAAATTTTATGTTTTCTGATTAATTTTACACAAAACTTCACGTTGATACGATGAGTTTAGCTAAAGTTATGACCCAATGTAGTGAAAATAGTTGGTCGGTTGTGGGACTCGAACCCAGGTTCCCAAATCCACTGTTCGATTAGAGAAAATTGACATTAGGTAAAACCTTGAGACCGGAGGACGGGAGATTTTACCATGCAGTTTGTTCTCGTACTTATTGATAAAGAAAAAAATCGTGCAAAACAAAAATTAATCGATAAAATTTCAAGGCCTATTGTGATAAAAATTAATTTGATGGACGTCAAAATTCCGTAGCATGTTGTTAAATTTTAAACGATCTTTCATTATCTATTATTATTTATTATTTATGGGGTAGGTGGCTCAGTGGTATCGAGTCGGCCTGTGGATCTTGAGAACCCTGGTTCGATCCCCACAGCCGACAAACAATTTTCACCAATTTAAAAAATCTACCCCTGTGGCTCCTCCACCACAAATATCTTTGGAGGCCGTGATTTGACGGCTGGTAACCGCACTTCACGCGAAAAAATATATCACTTACCGAGATCTGCTTAGGCAGAGTGCCACGCCTAGTGATGGGTAAAAGGCGTGATGATATATTTATATTTATTTTTTTTTTTTTTTCAAAATTCGGTAGCAATTTGTTGAATTTTAAACGATCTTCACTGAGATAAACCAATAAAAATAGTGAAAAAAATTATTTAAATAAATCATTGAAAATGTAGTATCACTACACTAAAAATCGTTAAAATGACAACTTTCATTATCTATATGCAAAAAAAACTATATTTTCTATTACCTTTATTTGTAAAATTACTTAAAAGTATTTGGATATGTCATTGCGCTGTTATAATTAATCATGTGAAACATAACTTTTATAATAAAAAAATGCGATATTTTGGATGTAGCCTCTGGGTTTATTAGTTGTCGAGTGTACGATTGAAGTTTAATTCTGATATCCATATATTTTTAAAATGAAGGATATATATTATAATATCATGTAACAACATGTACATAATTATAATTGTTACATAAATATCTTTAGGCATTACTGCATAGAATTATGCCAATATTTCGCATTCGTTTTGCTTCGGCAATGAATGTAAAGCTTAAAATCTGTAGGATTAGAATACATAATTTGTAAAAATGGCAACCTCCACATTTACTAAACAACACCATTTCGTTCAGTCACGGAAAATCAATGTACCGCTTCGATTTTTTCTTCCATACTTTCCCGAAGCGATAATCGGCCTCATTGGAACATTTCAAGCGTAAGTGATGAAAATTTAATCCCATCATGTCATTAAAATGAGACAAAAATCTTCAGGGAATGTAAGACGTGGGAGATAGCAAATGGTGATTATGTAAATCTTTGTCGTCATTTTCATTAACATATATGCATTATACAGATTCTGCAACTTCCACGTTTAGTTGAATTCTAACAGGGACGGACCAGCACCATTTGACCTCAGTTTAATCATTCTGCCATCAATTTTTATGTTTCTACAACGCACCGAATAACAATTAAAGCATCGAGACTAAAATATTCTTGAATGTAATTTACATTAAACACTTTGATTAAATTTATTTATAATTATTAAAATTAAATAATTCACGCCTTTTACCCATTACTGGGTGTGACACTCTACCGTAGCAGATCTCGGTGAGTGATATATTTCTTCGCGTGAAGTGCGGTTACCAACCGTCAAATCACGGCCCCCAAACATGTTAGTGGAGGGGGAGCCACAGGGATAGATTTAATTTGGTGGAAATTGTTTGTCGGCTGTGGGGATCGAACCAGGGTTCTCAAGATCCACAAGCCGACTATCCCATTTTATAATTATTGTATAACAAAAATTTAATAACTACGTCGTGATTTATTCCAAGTTCAAAGCAATGAGATAATTGTACATTTCGATAGTTATTTGTTTATTCTTTCAAAGTTGACTTGAATTTGTTGGATGTTAATTATTTGTAAAAGCGAACGCAACAAATCAGTTTAAATTAATTTTTTCATGACTCTACCACAAAGTAAAATTTTCTCCCCACAATTGAGAGCTAAAAACGATACTTTTTGACCTCCGAGAAAATAAAATTTCTTCCCTAGGGGAGAAAAGTAAAGTCATATCCAGGGCATTTACAGAAAAACAACGGTATTATTGATATTGGTGACGAACAGATAACAAATTTATCTTATGGTGAAATCCTGAGATAAATCTATAAGTTTATAGATCCGTAAATGTGTAAGTAATGAACAAAATCGTATCAATATTTGTTGATAAGTATAAAATATTTCATACAGTAATAAGTTTTATTAGATTTACAGATCTTACGGATTATTGTATGCAAGAATTCCACCAATGAATGAGAGTGTCTGTATTTCGAGTATTAATTATAACACATATAATTAAGCGTGTTAATGCACATCCCTTAACATACTGTAACGTCACTCGAACCAAGATCCGTCAGTTCGAATCCACCTGCAGATAATGTGTGATTTGCCGTTAAAAATATAAAAATACAGTTACATGTATTTATCACACTCGGGCGCTGTAAGCTAGTCACTTATACGATTTGAATAAGGTAGCATCTTACTACGAATACCGGCGGTACGGCAGTATAAAAACTGGGGCTCGATGCGTCCGGTAGGCCAAGGCCCGATTTGAGCTGCAGTGCTATAGGAAGAAGAAGAATATTAAAGTAGCCCCGATGATAATCGTCAACTATCTGTCCGGGCCAGTGCAGTCCTGCTGCCTTGCTTCCTATTCTTGAACGGTCACAACGGCCTAATAAAATCACTGATACTGTTATGTGAAAATCACACCGCCGGATAACGCACACAAAGCGCAATTAACTCGTTATACATGCTCTTGTACGGTAAACTAGTAGAAATTATATAAACACTAGCGATAATTTCTCTTACGATGCAATATAAATTAAACTTTATGAGTTGTAGTAGTGTTTACACTAATTTATGGTTGCTGTGTATTTATTTAATTTCTATTATTATTCGATTTAATTTAATTTATTGGACACTGGAAATGAGAACCTGAGGTTGATTCCCACAGCCGACAACTGATTTTCGTCACGTTAAAATTAACTCTATTACTCCATTACTAACAATAACAAATAATACAGCAGCCATGAAATAATTTAAAGATTTGTCAATGAACAAATCACAACTTTAATAATTTATTATTCAAATGTTATAAGTGATACAGAAATAAGAAAATATTTTTTTTACATATATACATATATCTTATTAGGTGTATTAAAAAATCAAAACAATAATAATTTATTACTTGATTACTGATTGTTTTTATCAAAAATATTGTTTAAAGGTGATTAAAAAAAAATTGCATCAAATCGTGCCATCATCAAAAATGTATATTTGTAATTAATTAGGTAATTATCTGCCATAATTGACAAAATGTTAATATTCAATTTAGTAGGATCATCAATTTCTTCGTCGTTTCTAAAATGCATTTCTAACAATCAATGTTTTTTGTGGTCGCCAAATTAATTGAATTGTGCTATATTGCCATATACAATTGTTTTACAGATTTGGTACGTCAAGTAATGCCATCTGATGATTTTTATTTCAATTAAATGAAAGTGACCACGCTGTCAAGTTACAAAACAACCTTAAATTATTTGAAAATTTAAGTTAATGTGAAATGAAATACATTTAATGTAATTGTGTATTTATATTAATACATTGATTATTATTAGGTTAGGTGATGTTAGTTTCGACGTATCTCGTCAGAGGCGTTAGTTAATGTGCCCGCTGTGTACATTTGAAACTGAAATTTTAATGACATATAAAACGGTCATAATAAGCGTAACGCAATTCAATAAAGTTGGCCATGATGAAATCCATTCCATTTAAATGTTACAATAATCAATAAAATTCAAAACCAAAAAATTTTAAATGAATTATCTGTCTCAATTGACAAATTATCTGTAATAATTGACAACTAAAAATGTCATCGATTGTGGTAAGCTCAGACATGCGCATTATATCTATCATTGTTTTTCATGGCACGAATTAATGCCATTTTTGTAATCATCCATTATATTGATTATATTTTATTTATGTTGCTACAAAAAGGAAAAAAAGTATGAACAATTTTTATGTGAATGCCGGTACGACTGTATAGTTTGAGTGTACAGTAAGTTCAAAGATAATAAATGACTTCGTTAAAAGGATATTAAGCAATAAGTTTATAATAGCAATTATGCACGAATTGTACTCACTATTGTTTCTATGACAAATTACAACAACCAAGATTATTAAAATAAATATCAATCTTGAATGTAAAAAAATTCTAGAAAACTATTATTGTTTTATTGAGCACTATGGTAATCATGACAACAGTACATTCTGTGGTCTTTATAGTCAACAATCTGTTTGTAGTAAGTTGCGCCGCCAAAATTTAAATTTTAAGCTTGCTTTAAATAAATAAAAATAGCAATAGAAATGTCAATTAGTCCATATGACATATAACTTTGCTTTGCTTTTATTTATTTGACCCAAATTTAAATTTTAACTGGCAATTACTGAGTGTCATTAAATAACAGATAATACGTACTTAAAAAGTTAATTAAAACACGAAAGTAGAAAAAAGACATTTACTGACAGGAAAGTGAGGAATTAGTGACGAATGTTTGTCGTAAATATTACGAAATGCAAATGCTGGTTTGAAAAAAAATCTAGAACTGTATTATGTAGGGTATCAAATTAAATATCTGCAGGAGCTGAATTGATATTCAATGTTGAGCTAAAAAAGAAGGCCAGTGAAGTAAGAATCTAAGACAGATTAAAAAAAATGTTTGACAGCTCATCATTTAAGTCATTCTGTTTGTTTATTATAATTAAGAATATTTATTATATATTATAGAATGTAATATACATTTCCTGGTTTGTAAGTAGCACAAAAAAATACTGGAATATGAAAATAGTTGCATTACAATAGCATTAATTCACTGAAAAATCCTATAGAAATTAATTTACATATCCAAGAGATGATTAAAACTAAAGTGTAGTTAAATGTAGTGGGTGTAATGAACGGTATTCAAAGCGAATAGCATCTAATTATTATCCAGCAGACAAACTGTCTAGTTCAGAGAGTGAGGCCGGCGAGCTGCTGCGGCAATCATAACCGCTCAGGTCATTTGCTCAGCGAAACATCACTTTTCATTCCGCGTAAAACGTAATCATGCCAGCAAGAAACAAATATTTCTCTAAGTGGTTATTGTTTCGTTTTTCTAAATCTAATTGCTACATTTGTTACACGTTCAGGAAGTAGGGAACTACAAGAAATTACATAATCTCTAAGCTTCTAACATTTAGTTGTATTCCACAAAAAAATTTATAAAATTATGGCTGCTAGAAGGAACGCTGATTAACTAATTGACAACTGTTAAAAAATATATATTAAATTATTTTCTGAAAAAATGCTTCGAATAAAAGCGGTAGAAAATTTATTAATGTATTTCTTTTATTGAAGATTCGATTAATTTTCGATCTACTTTTGTTTTAACTAAAGATGATAAAAAATTTATTGTGTTCGATCTTTTGAAGAGCTCGCGTGTAGATTTAATAATTTATCGATCGTAAATTGTTTTAGTGGAAATGAATGTATTTTGAAGGGCTTGTATGTTGAATTGAAAAATTTTATATCGTCACTTATTTTAATGAAAGTGCTTCAAATTCGATCATGTTTGGTATCAAATCAAATATCTTTTGAAGTAGAAGTAGAATTGACATTTTCTAGATCAGCAATTTTTTTTGGTGAAAGAGCTTCAAAATTTATCGTGTTTCGAATCAAATCAAAGATCATTTGAAGGATTTTCAAAACTTTTCGTTAAGAAACAGTTTTAGCCAAAAAAATTCAATTAATATTGTGTCAATTGTTTTACATATCTGAATCTTACTTCCGTGTTCGTGAAGTCTAGTCTATTTTATAGATCTGAAATGTCAGTTTTTATTTTACATTTTTGTTTTGTTTACATAATTTACCTAGTTACTAACATTCAAAATTTGTACAAATTATAATAAAAAATCGATTAATCTTAATTCTCAACCCTATAAATAATGTAGTATACATCTTTGGTTGATAGTATCTTTGTAAGCCTCGAGTAGTTGCAGTCTTGCTCTGAAATCGCTATGTGTCTCTAAAATAATAATAAATATTTGACGTCGAAAAATTTGGTTCGTCAATTAGTTATTAATCATCTGATATAAATTCATATATAAATTACTTCTGGATAAGATTCTAAAGAACCCAGGTTCAATCTCAGCTCAATTTCAACTATATTAAGAACATCTGTATTTTATCTAGCATCTTTTAATATGTGTCTGTGTCTATTTTGAAAATTATTAATCGTTTTTTATGATATAAATTTGTTATCTTTATAAAACTACGATTAAAGAACTGTTACAATTAGAAGAAAGTAAAATGAAACGGAATTTGAACCTAAGTTCTTATGAAGCAAATTACAACTTCTGCTATTCCGGAACAATATACGTAGAAGAAGGAATTTATTCAATTTGAAATAATTTGGAAACCCTCTTTGTTGAATGTTTGTAGCAATGTTAAATCAGGCGAACATTCTTTTATTTCGATAGAAACACGGCTTGGGCGTTAAATCAATCCCGTTAGCATTTAACAGAACAACTGATTTCGGACGTCCGATAAAACAACGACAACGCGACACATTATCCATTTGTGAAATGCAAAAATAGTCATTGGTCTTGGTAGAGCACGACAGTTAACAAGAAACGCTACACTGCCGACATCGCAGCAGACACGCACAGTTTTCCGTACACACTAAGCGGACAAGATTTCGCAATCAACATCGTACGATGTGGATAGCTATCTCGCACACATGAACTCTTTTTTTTACTAGGTCACCGGAATTTAAACTTTGATGGAGCTTTTAGTTGTAACTGAAATAATTAAACTCTTTTATTTATTATTCTGTTTCTACGCAGATATATCAAAAGGTTTTTTATAACACACAGAGCTTCAGTGCATTTGTTGTTAAAACACTTGTAAATACGAATTTTAAAAACTAGTTTACTTGTTTTTTAAAATATATTTATTTACTATTTATTTTTAATATCATGACAATACTACAACAAACAACATACGTGTAGCTTTTTTGAAAAATATTCAAATGACAGAATTAAACTGATTCGTATGTCGTGTACCACAAACAAAATCTCTGCAGTAATTATCAATTCAGTAGGCTAAATATATAATTACTTGTTTTACATATTCAGTTTACGAGAGGTAAACTAATAAAAATAGAAATTATGTAATCAAATTGAAGTATAATGAATGAAGATACAACAAGAAATTGAACCCAAAACCTTGATTTCATCAATTGATAAGTATTTACTTTAAAAAATTCGAATTAAATTTAAATTAGAAATTATGTAAAATTAAGTAAAATGAGCAATTCTTATCAGTCTGTAACATATGTCTCTGTTAACGATGTCGGAATCAGCTCAAACGATTTTGATAAAACTTGCTATTCTAATGTTTTTTGAACTCCGAAAACGATCTAACTGGGTCTCAACCTCCGAAAATTCATTAAAATCTAGTTATTAAAAATATAGGCATGTGAGTACTTTACAGAAATGTAATTTGATGTAAGAAATCATCTCGATATCACCAATTGTTTTCGAAATACTAGTATGAGCGAAAAGTTAAGGATATATATTTTTTATCTACTCGTATTTCTTGATTTCTTATTTTTCGTCTTAAACTTCTATCTCTGTTAATTCGGTCTTTCAGATATTTAAGTACAACTTCGTCATTAGAAAAGTTAGAGGTAGAAGAAAAATAAATCATTATTAAATGATTTCGTCAATATGAACTGAAACAATAAAAATGTTTCATTGATGACTTATAATCTTGTAAATAATCTTGGCAGTAGTTGAAGTGACAAACACTCTTTACTTGTGCAATAATATGTTCTTCATCATTCGTGTTCTGATATCAACAGTCTTCATAAATATTCATAAACCATTGATGCAAGCATATCAAGTTCATTTACACCTCTTTTATATCTGAACTTAACGACATACATCATCTTAACTAGCTTGTTACTCGTTTTATAACAACCCATTTGACTAAATACCAGTATGTACTTGTTATTCTTCATCTTATTGTGAAGCAATATATTTTTAATAGTTCACAACTTGATTTATGGATAAGAGACGTGTTTATTGTAATGTCATCGCTGCAGAATCCGAGTCAGGTAACGTTCAAGCATTCCGCTAATGACAGAGTAGGTAATGGTCGACAATAGTTACCATGTTCCATGTTCTAATATGAGTATTGACCTTTTGGTGCCCATATGCTCGTAAACAAATGCGTAAACATCACTTCTGTTCAGTTCTCACTGCACGGAGCAGCGATCTCGACGCTCTGGGCTGGTAATGCATTTCACGCCTTCATTAAAGCTACATTCATTCAATTCATGTGCATTTTAATACTTTATATATGATATACGGCGCACTCGACAATACAGCGCATGCGCGTTATTTATGCGCACTACGTGCGACCACCACCCTGAGAACGACGAGATGGCTCGGCGGGGTCTTTACACTTCACCCATTCCCATCTCGGACTCTAGTTCACAAAGGATTTCCAACTAGGCATTTTTAAACCAAATAGTCCAGGTTCAATATCTTCCTATTAGTTAGAATTCCAAGTTTCTTTCAATTCTGTAGTTAGGAATAATTTCTTGTTGGCGAAATAGCAAGAAATATAAGTGAAGTGGATCGAAAAAGTCTAAAATAGCTAGGTAAAAGAAAAACGAAGATGCTTATTTCGTAGAGCTATAATAATTATTTGTATTCGTATAGCAACGGTTGAAAGTAACTGTTTACAAACCAAGGCTATAGATTGTAGCACGAGATCTGTAAATATATTTCCAAAATTTTGGAATTATTTAAATGCTTCATATGTTAGCAATAAATAATGTTTAAGTAAAAAATAAAACTTGCTTCCCTTAATTAAGAAAAGAAAGTGATAGGGAAGAAAGGAAATTTTTCGTTCGTAGGGAAGGAAAGTAGAACAATATCTATGGCAACTGGAATTTAACATTTGTGACATCTAAGATAATTTTACTTTATGGTAGGGTATTGAAAAAAAAATATAAGTACACCTTGTGAAGAAAGTGTTATTTTATCTTTGGTATACAAATAACTATTGTAAACTGTTTATATTGGTAACGGTGTCTTGATCTGAAATTGTTCACATTTTGTCACTAAATGACGTTTGAAAAGGTTACTATTTTACTGATCAAAGAAAAAAACTGGAGATATTTGATTCATTAAAATGTATTTAAATTGAAAGATTTTACAATGCGATAGCAAAAATGTTCTTGAGTGTAAATGGGAATGGAAGAAGTGTAGTTCTCCGTCTTAGCGTTCCACAAGGTTCAGACTCCGGTCCGAGAAATTAACGGCTGTAAATCTTACGCCGGTCTCGCACCGATTTCATTTCGGCGATTATCGGACGTTTATGGCGAAAGTTTCGCCTGCTTTTCAAGCGGGACCCGCTGGAACGGTTCAGCGCCGAAATTGTAAACAAATATACAATGTGTTAGGGAAAAAGTTTAAATGTGCTTCGCGGACCCTCTCTCACACTACATCGAACAAAACTTCCCTAACAAATGGATTTTTCCAAAATAAATTTAACTTTTAAATGTTTTATTTTAACATTAATTTTTCCAACTGGAATAGATGAAACGGCAGAGCACATTAAGCACTAAATAATATCATTCTTGGTTCTCAGGAAATTAAGTTCTGTAATTGCAAAACTAACTCATACACAATTCTAATAACGTAGTCCTTTTCTTGACATACAGATAAAATGAAAGAAACAATTGTCAATGTATGTCCTATAGCACAAATAGCTAAGTCATTTATCTTTACAAATTTATAGCTCATCTTCAACTTTTGACGTAGCGCATAAAAGTTTGATATGCCAATGAATAACTTTGTATCTTTAAGATTGCTCATAGTTTACAACAATGTTAGTAAGACAAAGCGGTACACACAATAACCACTCGAGTCATTGAAGACCTGTTCACATACGGATGTATACATGACACAAGCTCATCGGGCTCTCGAAATGCAACAGTAGCAGGTAACTGTAGCCTCACAGCTGCGACTGCGCCACAATGCAGTTATTCCCACTGCGTACACCACGTATAAGATCAGCTTACAGATATGACTATCGGGAATCGTAAGTCACATAAATCCCACTACGACTAACAACATAATTATTAAGTTCTCTTAATAATTGCATTGCAAGTGTAAATACTTGCAGATGTAATTATTTTACTCTTCTGGCTGAATGTAGATAACTACACATGTTCCTGAAAAACTGAAGAACAGTTAAATTTATGTTGTATAGTTGGTATTCGTGGAATCGAGACATGAAGCACCCAAGTTGTCGATATTTATGCTTTCTTTGCATGTAGACAAAACCAATTTAACTATATGTTATTGAGCTATTCTTACAACTGTTGTTTATTTTTATAAAAAATATGTTGACCTCTTCACATACAAAACATAATTTCTACTTTATGTTTCAACGAAATACGTAGTAAATTTTATATGTAGGTATTTAATAAAATAACAGTTAGATGTTGATTTATGTAAGTATCCCGATACAAACAAATGTAAATGAAATGACGAACAAAATATTTGCGTAGAGGATCAGTCCGTGAAAATTTCATGAGATTGATGAAACATTAATGGAGGCAAGTTGGCGAACTAATAATGTTGTCATATAAGTAATGGTAGCACTATGACAGACTATCAGTCGTGGCTCATTTCGCTGGAACTGGTCAAACTAGAAGCGATTCTACAACTGGTTGACGCCAAGTTAGTTTTTGTTCAACCAGGAGTTGGTATGTCTATCGTCTATCTGCATGAACTTATGATACAATGAAGTAGATTTAATGCTGCATTAAAGAAACTGCTGATTTTATATTTTCATGTGCTTAAAAACATTGAAAGAGTTTGCTCGTAGTTCTTGTCTTTATTTATTCTTAAGGAAATCAATCAATTACAATGCTGATATTACTGTATTATAAGTAATAATTGACAATATAAGAGATTATATGATAATGTAGTGTGTAGCAATTTGGAAACACAGTCAAAAAATAATACATTAACATAATATTATTTGATAGTTGTCAACAAAAGTTTAGTTAAAAATGAGTTCAAAACGTTGAGGTAATTACTTAAATGAGTTAATTAACAAGACTGTGCCCATATATAAATAAAAAAAAAACATGTAAAATAAAGAAAGTATATGGAAACAATTTAGTGAGTTTATTCAAATATAATAATTAGTGTATTTTAAAAATGTATCTCATATTAAAACTAATTTTTAGAAAATACAAAACCTACTTCGCAGTTGTTGCAATTAACAATCGTGATATTTTGAAAATATCAATAATAAGCACATCACTGATTATATTATATATAATTTCTAATGACTAATAGGATCATGCGTCTTTTTCCGATTTACTTATGATAATACTGCATGTTTATGTTTATCTTTATTTTTATATTTTGAGAAGCAAGTTTGTTTAGATAGAGACAAGTGCAAAATTCGATACTTTGGCTGGTAGCACAAGCTCTGTTTTTAAGTATTCTAAAAGCACAGTTTTAACATGTTAGAGATAGCTAAAACACCCAAATACACTGCTCTTAAAAAAAAAAAACAGAGCTTGTGCTACCAGCACCAGAAATCTTGAAAACATTTAACTTTTTATTTTTAGAAATTTATATATGGTTATATAACATCTCGCCATGTCTTTTCAAATAATGAGGGTTTAGCCAAAAAACAATTACTAAATTTATAAATTCATTCTATAATCTACAGCACAGCACTATCAATATACTTTGAAAGTAGGTTCAGTAATATAGCAAAATGTAGATAATCTTTTAGGGGTAGATTCATAAAACAGATTACTATTTTTTGTCTTCATTTTAACTCCATTTCTAATTCATAAAAATGATTATATGCTAATTTCAATTACCGCGAATACCGTGTTTAGTTCCATTTTTACTACCGTGAAATGTCAAATTAACTTCATTGCGAACTTATAAAACATTATTAAATAAATTATATAGTTCCAAAATTAACTCTAGTAGTTGAGTGGAATTAGCAGTATTTGAAAACTAATTTAACGTTTATATACATTGTGCGCATGCATTCAGGTATCAAATTTTCATATTTTAATTTATTTAATGCAATTGAATAAGTTATTTTACATGTCAGTTAACAGTTAACTTATAATATTATTTCGTACTGTGGTATGGAAATAACAATTTTTATTAATTCTTGTACAAATTGTTTATAAACATGCCTGCTATATTTTCTTCATTCTATCGATGGTCAGTTGTAGGATGACTGCGTTGTCCTTTCACAAACAATAGTTTGATGATTCAAACGTCGCTGACTCTAACTTATAATCAAATCGCATTGAGTTGTCCTGCACTGTAGCTGGAATTAACTTCCTACTGTGCTGTAATAACTCTGAGCAGTAGTATTAGTTTAAAGAGACTTTCGATAGAAAATATGTTTATTTTATGATATCCATTTACTTGCCAAACATACTTGGTACCTATTCAAGAATGTTTAAGATTATAACGTTGATAAATACTTCACAAATGAAGAAATATTTGTGTAGAGAAATACATGATACGTACAGCCTCTTAAGAATAAAACTGAGTTATAAAACCGTAATACAAGCATTAGCTTCATTTGAATAAACGTAGTGGATATCGTCTAAAAATAAACAAAAACTAAAAATAATTACCAAGAACTCCTCTCACTAATTATAAAGCCATCAACAGTATTAATAATCTTATAATGCATTCCCTACAGAACTGTAGACGCGCAGACTCGTGTTGCGCCCATCCCAGGCTCAAGACAACTTTATCGTGAATCTGAGTCTACGTCTGCCCACCTCTTACACATTTACATTAACAGTATCTTCCTTCAGACTCACAGGATTCCAAACCAAACCGCGAAACTGGCAACGCATAACGGTAGATGCGATCACCTTGTGATGCGTCCACCGCACGCCTTGATCCTTGATTGCGTTTGTTTGCATGTGCGTGTGTTGTAGTTGTAGTTGCCCAAGGCGGCAATGCAACGAACAACACGGTCACAGAGATTCCAGAGACGGAGGATTAGCGGGAAAGACGCCAGGGGACTGGTGTGACAGGTGCATAACCAGAGGCGTGGACAAGCTAGGGAAATGTCCTGGAAGTGGTTTGGTTAGTCGTCCATGAACGCAGATCACACACTGGTAACAATACGACGATAATCATTCAATAACTCATTCTATAAGAAAATTACAGATTGACCTGTCAAAAATAACTTCAATTCCAATTTAAAACTTTATCAATTTAAAAGTTTTCTTAAGAAATTCGTTAGTCCACAATACACTCACCGGAATTTCAAACGACGACAAAAAAAACTACCAAATTTCGTCGTTCAAATTGCTGTCACATCTGAATGTATTTTAATGATATCTTAAACAAAATTATATGACAATATTTTGGCTACAATGAAATGAATAGTTGTTTGTGTAAATATTGTTTGTGTGCATCGAAGAAACGGCTCGGCGACCGAGATTGAAAGCCGAGGCAGACTATTTTCTGAGCACACCAAATCATTTCGCGGCCGAAGTGCAAACTAAAATTTTCACGTAACTGCATTATATTCATCAAAAAACTGTGCGCGTAAATATCAACTTAGTTTGACAATTGCGTGCAAAAACTTTTTATACACCTTTTTACCGCACTTATACAGCATCTTAATTTGGATAAATGAGACTAGAAATATAATCCTAATTACAGCACAAGAGGTATATAACTTATAATGGAATCAATGCCGGAATTTCTCTCACAAGTTTAAATTAGATTTATTTTTATATTTTATCAATATATAAAAGAAACTGGACATTTTATTTTACCAGAAAATACTCAAAATTGTGTTGCCATTTTGCTACCTTTTATACTAAATAACATACCATAGATCTATTACTTTTGAATTTTAATAATAGAATCTGATATATTCCACATAATTTCGTTTATTGTTCTTATAATAGAGTGCCTAACTGCAATTGTTTGAAATTCACTTTTTAAAAACCCCCTTCCTTTTTTATCTTTTGATTAGTTTTATGTTCGTACAATAGAATGTCTAACTGCAAATGTGTGGAATTTATTTTTAAACAAGCGCAGACTCGATCTCTTTCTTTCTTATCTTTTTAGATTCTTTGTTAGAGGAAAGTGAAAGAGTAATGAAACAGGTGTATAGGAGTGAATAAATGGATGTGATTGATGGTTTGTTGCTTGTTGAAAGAATTCAAGTATGAAGAAAAAATGTGCTTGTATGGAGGATGGTGTGTGTCAGGATGAGAATGTTTGACTGATTCTTTGATAAATCTGATGTTCTGTGAATGTTTCAGAGGTTCGTGCTATTCCATTTGATGGCATATAGCATGAAGTATGTATGTATTTCTTATGTTGAACACTCAAATAATATTCTCAAAAATAAATATAACGTATCGTATATCCTTTTAATATAACTATAAAAATTTAATAAATTGTAATCAATGTTACATTACCATGCACATTTCTGACATATGTATTCAAAAACAAATTTAGATGTTGTAATTTCAGTCAGAATGGACTAGCAAAACTTATAAACCTTACCCTCAGTCAAATATGATCCATTAGGACCAGTACTCCTAAAGCTAAAGACTGCAAGGTTTCAAACCGTAAACTCTTCCTTACAAAATTAAATAATATTTCTTTTTTCGATTGTATCAAAAAGTGTTAGAATATTTCGACAAAAAGTTTAACTGAAGTATGAATGATTGCTGCAATTACCGTAGAATAGTTTTTGGGCTCGAACGAACAGTTATTTGTTTAACTAGACAAAAATATATCAGATTTACTGCCGCGGTTATGAATCTAGCCAAGACAATAAATCTTGCAGTGTTGAAGATGTAATTTTTTACCGTTTGTTTCAAACTAATATTAATTTTGTGATTATTTTTCCATATTTTTAATGTTATCGGCCTCATCAAATTAAGGCTATGTTACAGGGTGTTTCACAACTTAGAGCAAAAAATTAAAGGGTATATTCTGTACGACGTGCTGATCATGAAACAAAAATATTTTTTTTTAAATTCGAAAAATTAAGCGTTGTTAACTTAAAACATTTTTTGTAGTACTGCACTGGATTCGCTTTCCTATTAAACACAAACAATGAAGTAGGTATCAACTACGAAAGAATAATTACACAATTCAATTATTAGCAGTTATTTATAATAGAATTTTATTTAATTAATAACTTTAACATAATCATCCACCCAGTGGCAGTGGCAACGAAAAATTTTGGACTGGGAAACATGGAAAATAGTTTTGCGATTTAAAAAAAAATTCTTTTTGTTTCATGATCAGCACGTAGTACAGAATATACCCTTTAATTTTTTGCTCTAAGTTGTGAAACACCTGTATATAGGGAACTGTAAAAATATAACGAATCGTTATCTAAATGATTGGCTAAATAGTTATACAAATACGGACAAAACGAAAATAAAATGTTTGTCTGTCTGGCTATGAGTAGAATTCCTCTTCATGCATCCGGGCACGATTGGCCAGATACCAAGATAGCATCGTCGCATCATGCACAGTGTATCATGTTCATTGTAAGCCGCAGTACACTCCGCACTACACTACACATGCTCGGAACACACGGCCACGGGGCTATAATATAACGGTGCGACTGTATGCAACTGCAGGCCACGAGACGGCTCTCACTAGTTCCCGACACACGCATGCATACATACTGCACTTGCACACGCGGATATCTGCATAATTCGATGTTTAACTCGAACAACTGGAATTGTCACGCGAACTGGATGTTGCTACATAGTTGCTAACAAGCCAAAGCAGAGAAACTACTTCGGAGGAACAAGTGCATGTTCAGCAAATATATCATGTTTTGTGTAAAGTTTTACTCATATATTTTCTAACTGCTAATTTGACTTGTCTAGGCCAAGTCAAGGCAAGATGATATTAAAAATCATTTCAATCTGGTAGCAACTTGATCGCATTATTCGGATTCTAAGACTTGCTCGAACAATAATATAACGCCTTTTGTCCATTACTGGGTGTGACACTTAGCTGTTGCAGATCTCGGTAAGTAATATATTTTTACCTGAAACTGACAGGAAAATAAACATTTGCCTAACCTTTAAAACTCAGAAAAGCTTTGCTTTGCATGCCTAGTCAGGAAAATAACATAATGAAAGAAACGTGAGTGTCTAGTTACTTAGCAACATAAAATACTGACTGATGTACTCATATATTATATTTTATATTCTTATTCTGATGGCACTACAGCCCGCATCGGGCCTGGGCCTACCGGGCACACCAAGCCGCAGTTTCTACACTGCCGTACTGCCGGTTTTCGTAGTCGAATGCTACATTATTTAAGGCGTATAAGTGACTAGCTTATAGCGCCCGAGTGTGATAAATACATGTATGTAACTGTATTTTTTATATTTTACGACAAATCACACATTATTGACAGGCGGATTCGACCTGAAGAACCATGGTTCGGATGACGTCACAGTATGTTAAGAGATATGCCTTAATACGCTCGGCCACCGCGCCTGTACATATTTTATATTATATTTCTTTTAATTTAAAATATGTATTATTTGTTTATAAGTTTCAGGTAAAATGTTATATGTAACACGTTAGTAAAGTAATCTCTTAAGTGGGTTGAGGCCTTCATTTATAAATGCTATTATAGTTTTTAGTTTTTTTTTTGTTTTATCAATTATCATTATCATAGTAAAGATTGAATCAAAATAAATCAAAAAGTGGTGCAATATTTAACGGAAGAAAAATTATAAATTGGATTAAAAAGACGCTCTTCAAATTATAACCTAGCGCCTATCATTAATACCAGTATGATTTGAATCCGGGAACTATAATTTCCTAATATATTAGCATAATCCAATGCACTAGTTTCATACAATTATTTCATTGCATAACAACTTCATTTTCAAAGAGTCACATTACTTCATCGCCGAGGCAGTATTAGTAAATACCACGTATGCATCAAAACAAAAAACACCAATCATAATTATGCAAATTAACAGTTGTCAATAACAGACCGCATACATTATAATTTTTTAAATGTTTATACCCCCATATCAATCCTATAATGACAATAATTCGAACTCAAAATACCGAGAGTGTATCTTCTCGTTGCAATATAAACCGGTATATGAGATACAGAGCCTCAAAAACAAAAACGGTTTATTTTTAGCTGCCTTCGTTTTCGCCCCGGGATAAAAGCACCGTTACATTTTTTGCATGATTCACCAATCACTAAGTTGCATCAGAGTGAAGAAAAAATGCACATCACGCAACAGACGCATTCGATGCGTTTTTGTCATCGATAAAGTTCCGGAGAAATTCTTTATATGTTAGATGGAAACAGTTGCAATGATGCTAAATGATTGGTTAAGATAATTAAATATCGATCTGCGATAAAGCTAATATACCTATGAGTATGAAATGATCTTAACAGCAAAATTATGCCACAATTTTGGTCTTTCATTTAGCACAGATGTTGCCAATTTATCAGTTACATTATAAAATATTTGCGTAAACATTTAGCTACCAGATTGCAGAAATATAACTAATAAAGTCGGATCGAGAAATCAAACGATATATCAAATTAACAAATTAGTCATTTTAAATTTCATCGCTAAAATAATTTCTCTTAAATCTACACTAAAATAGCGTAAACATTTAGCTACCAGATTACAGAAATATAGCTAATATAGTCCGACCGAGAAATCAAACGATGCACGTCATTAATAATTATGACATGTATATACACTACAGGTAGTGAATCAAACATATATTCTGGTTGTTGTCATTTTGATGATAATTGTTTAATAAACACAATTAATCTCAAACATTCAATAAATTTAAGTATTGAAGTACTGCTGCTGAACTATGTACCAAAACTAGAGTTGACATACGTTCAGGTCCACCGGAACATGTCACCAGTTTCATCTCTCTATTCCGGTTGACTAGCTACATGTCCTGATCAAGAAAAAAAATTGGTATAAATATATTTTATATGCAACTGTAATTCTTGTCGGCCACAGACCTAAAAGACTTTATTCCAAACCAGATAGATAATGAAGTTTAGACCAAATAAGACATGCGTGACAAATGGATGTATTTTTTTCAAGAAACCTAGATAGAAGTTTAATCTTGATATGTCAATATTTTTATTCGATCCCTGGACATTATAACGCAGGTGTACAGAAGATATTTTCTTTAATAAATTCTAAATGAACTAAAGAATGGAATCGCCTAAACTTCTGACAGCATTTTGCAATGAAAAGATGAATTTATTTATTGATTTTATATTGGGAAAAAGTATATGTTATGTTTAATATATTTTTTATCGCTCAACAACCACGACCTGCCCTCCTGTTTTAGCCGTAACTATTTTGGCAACCCTAACCTAAACGAACATCCGACTAACAATAGTGCAACTACATGATAAACTTTTATCTTTAAAGCGAAAAGCATTATCTATATTATCTATTTCATAAAACAATTTATTACTTTTTGTTAATTCGATGTTGGTATTTATGACGTAATTGAAAACGTCACTGATGATTTTAACTACGTTTCTAATTTACAAAAACAAATGGTAAGGCAAAAAATACAACTTAATGTGACGTTTGATGTACTAAATATAACTAAACTTATTCTGTTTTACAAATTTCAATAATTTCAAGAATAGAATAAAAATAACAATTAGTTATTCAAAAAAAAATCTGTTTTAATATTTCTATTTATATAGTTTTAATTTGAATACAGCAACAAAGTCCAATTTTTTCCACTACAAAATTAATTTCCATCAACAAGTTCCATTTCACTACGTAACGAAACCAATAAATAATTGATAACCTCACCTAAAATGACAAAACCTAATGGAACTGTAAGTTAAAACATCAAGTATATAAATTAGTACATTTCGTTTGGCTTTCCGTCTCACAGACAGAAGCTCCCGAGGATGGAATACAAAATACCACGGCATATACATGAAATATCGCACGGCGAGTCATGGCACACTACACGAATACCAATATAACGGACTGCGACCCATTCATAAGAAATACGGTCGGATGTATCGTATGTACTGAGTATCGGGTTGGCCAGTAAGCTTCTCGTCCCTCCATTCGTTTTTGTTATGCCTAACAGAATAAGCAACGGAAAAACGTCAGGATGTTTATCTCTTTTACCATAATTGCATCTAACACTTTTTTGTAGAGATAGCTAATAGTGTTGTACGTTATATCGAACGTTTATGGAACTGGTATAATTTTGTATGATACTATTGTAGAAAATCACAAAACACAACATTTTGTGACAGTTTTCATCAGTTTTCGGTTATAAATAGTCATATATAATACCATTAGTGACTATGATTTTGCCGGAAATTGTTGTCGTCATGATCACGACTGCTTGTTGCGTCGAAAATTTGCACGAGTGTGACAGAATGAGTGATCTAGGAAAAAATTACCAAAGGAAAATCATAGTCACGTATGGTATTCGGTTTGACAATTCCTCGAAATATTTTATTTACTCCAAAAAAATGTTGCCTGCAGTATTTTTTAAACAATGTCTGGAATTACTACTACCTTGGTGATCAATTTACATCGTTTAATTTTTGACATAAGAAAGCAAAGTTAACAAAGTGAAATGAAATTCAACAATATTAATCTACTCAAAATTGTTAACAAACGTTATATCTAAGCAATGATTTGCGAAAATTATCAGTAGTGAAATTGTTGCTGTAATACTACTGTGATTGATTCAATTCAGCAAAATATTGTAATTTGATTTGATGAAAAGTTATGATGGAATTGTCAAAATAAAGTTTAATTCCCTGTATTAATTTCTACAACTTTATTCGTCCAATAATTACTTATTTAACTAGGCAAAATATAGCAGATTACTGTCGTAAATAGCGTTTCTAGCCAAAACAGTAATTCTGCATTTTTATGGTGTTAAACACATATTTTTTGACAATTGTTTGGAATGAATAAGAATATTATGATTATTTTCAATGTTTTTAATGTTATCGGCATCATCGTAGCCATCACGTTGCTATGCAATTGTTAAGCGGTTATTATGCAAAAAAAAGTTTATAATGTCATTCTGTGTTTGTATTCAATCAATACGTATTAATTAAATTGGCAATATATAATTGAAAGTGACAGATTAATGAAGTTACATTTGTTGTAATTATATTTATTTAATAATTTAATAAATATAAAATTTGTTCATTTTTTCATAGCAACACTTTTACTGCCTAATCTACAAAAGTAGCACTTTATAGCTCATCATTTGTCAATATAATTACACTTTTAATATCAACCATCACAAAATTATTTGGTAGCTTTTGCACAAGGAAAAACTAATTTTCCTATGATGCATATACAAAGCCAATTTTGTGACATTGTTTTTGACAAAAGGAACTTTTTAATTTGTAAAGTCGTACTAGCATTTCTCATATAAGTATCAGTAGAATTTACTCTTTTTATGATAAAATAAGAACATCAAAGAATAAAACACTTTTCTATTTATTTTAATTTAAAGGTATTTATTTTTAGAATGATATTGATAATATTATGAAACCCTAACCTAATTTAGGTCACAATAATTAAAATTTCAAATTCAAATTCCAATTTCTTCATCTGCCAGTGTAATCAACTTTTGATTTCGTTTTTAAAAATAATTTTTAAACAAAAACTAAATCAATGCGTTATAGGAAAAATAGTATAAAAAACCCGTATAACATTGTCCAATTGTAATATTAATTTTTCAATATGCTATTCTCATATGTTAAATGTCTATACTCTATTTTTAACTAACACTCTATATAATTAGAAATAAATATTAGAACTGACATACTTTTCAGACTGAAAAGCAATTGCCAATATGTGTACATAACATTAATGTTAATTTCAAATATACAAAATCAACAAATTAGTCATTTTAAATTTCATCGCTAAAATAATTTCTCTTAAATCTACACTAAAATAGCTATGATGAGTCCAGTTATTAGTAATCAATTCAAATATTTGAAGTGCTTTTATTTACTACCTTGTAAAATTCCGACTATTTTAAATTGATTAAAATAGCTATGTTGTTCATATGATTGCTATTAACAAAACACAATATCTCGCTTACCGTTCAATCGAATGACAGCACGCTAAGTCAACAGCAATCTCTTACCTGAAACAAAAAGAATCTAGTATTAAAAGAAGCAAAATGAGTAATGAAACAGTGCGACAGACGACAGGTTAGGTGACGCGAAGTTATGTATCGTGTTAGTCCAGGAATGGCGACTGGCGTGAAAGAAATGGATGATGTTTGCGGATAGGGTCAACTGAAGCGTATGATGTTGAAGCTGTGTAACTGTGACTGACAATTTGAGAGCCGAGTGTAACGATCGAGGAAACTTGCTTTTATTTTGTAATTCGATGAAGTAAATAACGTATGAGGTTTTGAGTTAGTTTGATTAATGATCGAAGTGATAAAATAAATAGTTCCTATTTTCTTCACGTATTGATTTAATAAATAAAACTAAGAAATTGATTTAGCATTTACATGCCAGATAGATAAACTAATGGTATATTGTTTCATGGATCAGCAAAGTGAGATTTTAACCAAAAATGCTTTCATAGCAAAGACGGAATCATAATTAAAAATACAGGCTATTCATTTTATTTTGTCGAGAACTATAAGACCTACGAGGTCGGTTAAATTAGCAAACAATTTCTATTTTACAAGACAACCAGTGGTTCACAAACTGTGGATACCAACTTCGTTATTTTAAATGGAACTATATTTTTTATTTGCTTGTTCGATAGAGAATTTTATTTTGAATTCAGTGATATAATGTTTGTATACCCTTAGATAACAATTTTTATGAGCAAAGTGCATGTTTAGATTTATTTCATTATAGCTAAAATAAGGGCGCCATGGGCGAATATCAACTTTTTCATTATGAGTAAAATTATGCATTTTTCTATTTTATTGACCTATTCGGTATTCACACAATAATAATAATTAAATAATAGCAACTGATAGTTGTAAACAATAATAAATAGTGCTATTATTTCGGTCACAGGACTCTAAAATCTGAATCCATATTCAACTTGTTTCGACCATGGCGCCCTTTTTTATCATTCTTAATGTAAAAAAATTAAAAATATAAACATTGGCTGGTAGCGCAAGCTCTGTTTTTGGATGTTCTAAGAGCACGGTTTTAGCATGTTGGAAATAGCTAAAAACCCCAAATACACTGCTCTTGAAACAGACAAAAACAAAGCTTGTGCTACTAGCCATTCAATTTAAGGAATATATTCACTCCCAAATGTTTAAAATAAATTAAAATTGTCATTTATAATCCCCTTAGAGCATTTATTCTTGAAGGAATTTTTTTCTGAGTACATTTCATCAACGTATTAATTTGCACAAATGTAGATTATGTTGTTAGAATGCACGAAAAAAATTCACGGATATGAATTAATGTGCAAGGGCAGATTCGACCAATACAAAAAATAAAAATAATTTAGGTTTTATATTTTGCTTACAATAATCATGTTATGACAGAATAATATATCCATGGCAACTTGTATCAAATAAATAAAATTGACAATAAAAACATTTTTTAAATGTAATTTTTAACAAGAAAAATATTCAATTATTAATTTTGATTAAGTACGAACAAGTGACAAAAATTTCCAATATATTCTTATACTACATGGTAACCATATTTAATACAATGTTTCTATTGGCTGTTAATTAGTGCTGTACGGTTCCTATTGAATTTTTATTAATTTAATTAAATCTAAAAACTAGAATCAATTATTTTTTGAGTAATACACTAAATGTTTTTTCAAAAGATCTAACCAACATCAGTTTTTATAGTACGTATAAAACATTCATTTCACAACCACAATGACTTAATAAAGTAAATTCACATTGTTATTGCGACATCAAAATTCATAGTAGACGAAGTGATATCAGTATCCTCTCAAGTAATCAAAACATCGAATGGAACAAAGCAAGAACAAAACCTAATAAAAATAACAATAAAACCGAAGACGCGCCCATTAATCCACCATCTAATCTAATTCAACGTACCATCTTATTATCTCTGATTCTATTGCCTCACCGAAATTATTGTTTATATTCCTATTCACATACCGAATCTCGGATCTCCATGTGTGGCATACACCAGCTGATTCAAGTGCGGCTTGATTTCACCGAAACAAACATGAAATAATATAGGTTTTGATTTATTGACCGTTGAAATTCACGAACAAATTCGGTCGGGCTGTAATGACTTTGGACCCTGGGTTATATTTGGACGTTAGGAAGTTATTGGTAAATAGATGGGCTTCAAATTTGATGTGATTAATGAAGGAATGATATAGAACGGTAAATTGTATTGCCATAGCAAGAGGCAATACCGTTATATGTAATTTAAATATTTTCAGAAGGCAATTGATTTCGTATTGTTTCTTTTTATTAAGTTTTAATACGAATAGTACCTGGTCAATGGCAGTTTTTCAAATTGCAGTGATATATTAACAAACAATCTTAGCCCAGTAGAAAAACCAAGATATATCTTGTGACTCAAGTACCAAGTCATGTATTCACAACTCCCTGATTCAACGTAAATAAAAAATTTGTTTGAATTATTCGAATTTCACTATAAGCTGTAGGCCAAATGTACTGTAATCGGGATTAAGTTCCTGTTGTACACAATAAAATATAAAATAATGGAAAAGCAAGTGTGTTATTCAATTTATTTGTGGACATATGTTAGTTCCTCATTTTGTTTTTGCGTTTTCAAAATATCTAAAAGACAACAAAGCAGCTCTTTTTTGTCTGCTATCGGGCTTTCATAATGCCGTAAATGTTACCTGATTTTAAATGACCCCTAAAATATTAATTATTTTACATTCTTTATAAAGGTCCTAAGAAACGGGAACATATTTATTTATTTATGCTACGCTGTACAACGGGAACTTAATCCCAATTATAGTCCAGGGTTCGGATTCATCGAGCTGTAGTGTGGTAGTTCATATATTTCTAGCTTGAGTGGGATTTGAATTCGGGATCTCTGAATCACTACAATGATTAAAATAAATTTATGGTTATACTTTTTCGTACATAATATGGACATAACTGCAAAAACAATTTTATAACATATGACGAGTATTATTAAATACAAAAATTTGTCTAATGACAATTGCATAATCAAGATTGAAATAGTAAACTTACTTAAAAAAAAAAACAAGTTACATGTCATATGAAATAATTGATATTGCTGACAAATATTTGATTTGATTTTATTTATTTAAAGCAAGTTTAAAATTAACTTAGACCAGTGCAAATAGCAAAGTCTAGAAGATATAGATTCTAGAAGCATAAAAGTAAATTAAATTTAAATATTTATATATGTTATGCTGTACACCAGGAACTTAATCCCAATTACAGTACAGAATCCGGATTCATCAAGCCGCAGTGTGGTAGGTCATATAATTTTTAGCATGGGTGCGATTCGAACTTGGGATTTTCGAATTCGAATTCCGTGACACTATCCACACCACCATACTACTAATCATCCAAAACTGAATTACTTGTAACAATTACTGTATGAAAAATGCTAAATCTGAACCGTAGTATTATATTAATCTACTAAAAATGGAAAAATATTCATTTATTTCAAATTCACATGTATTTATCTCATTTACACACATTCAGAAAAAACCGAACAAACAAGTAATTGTTAGTTACAACAGTGTTAAGCAAACAAAATACACCAGTCAAACATAGTTAGTTTTTCGTTTCACCATCTGCATAGCTGCATGCTTTGTTGAGCCAATCAGCTTAATGACAGACTCGAACTTGTATAGTTATTTCCGAGTTGAAAGAACGAATCCCGACTAACGGCTTCCTGTATTATGCAATCTGCATAAGCAGCATAATACTAAGCAAACACGGCGGTACACTCAAAGACACAATTAGTTGTTGTCGTTTCGGTTATTATTTACTTAAAATAGCTTTGTTCATTATGAATACTTAACTAATAATGCATAGGAATGTAAAAATATTAACCAGCTGCAAAAACCAATTTACTTGGCATTCATGATGATAAATGATTAGAAGATGTTGGAAGATGCATTAGACGAGTATTGATAATAATTATGTGACGCCAAGAAAGCTTCCTTCAACAATTAGGGATTATTTGCAGTCCCTCCTGATGGAGTAATTGAGGAAACAAACACTTTCAAATGTAATTATGAGATTCAAGAGTCTATTTTAAAATAGGCTGAAATACAAAAATTTGCATACGAGCTATTATCTAACATAGACCCTGAAGTTTACGTTGACGTGTCATTTCCTCTTGGTCTTGACATCAGTAAAAGCAAAAGTTACAAAATTCAAGTTCATCCATTATAGATAACATTAATTTCTATTTTATCTACAAAATTCTTTTCAGAAGATAGTTTACGCTATAGGTACTTACGCCTCCGATACTAAATTAACTTAATGATATAATCAATTTCAATTTGGGAAGCATTTTAAATGAATTTAAGTTTTAAATTATTTAAATCAAAACAGTGAACATTTCTAAAGGCTTCTACCGGCGATATTCATTGCAAAATCTTCAAATTTGATTTAGAAAAATAATTATTATTATACTGACCTTAATTCTAATTTCAGTACATGGAGCTTACAGCTTTTAGTAGAATCCGAATCACTCAGACACGGTTGTATTTTTGAAGACAGCAGTAATATCAAGTTTTTAATTTTAAAAATTAAACAAATCTTTATATTTTTTTGTCATTTTAATTTTTAGTATTTTTTATCAAAAGAGTAATAAAATTTATCATCATCACTAAAGCCCGGATATTTAGGCTCTTAAAAACACCCAAATAAGCAGGCATATAGGCCGGTAATTACTCTAAAATAGGCGGGATTTTAGGCAGCCTAAATGTAAATAATTAGTTTTTAAAAAAATAAACGAATCCTTTTTCGAATATTGGTACTCGTATCTACTTTTCGCTAAAAAAATAATCATTTTAAACAAAAATTAACGTAATCTGAAAAATAATACTGTAGGGTTCTCATTTTATTAACTATTATGCAAATTCAAATTATGTAGTATACTTTAATTCACAAAATATTACGAGCAATTGCTCTATGAAATTTTCGAAAAGGGGCTGTCTTCGGAATGTCAGAGTTGAAAACTTCGTTCAGACATCACAAAATGTGACAGGAGCATTCTTATATTTAGCCATATCGTCTAAAGTTACCTCAGCTCCATTGATTAATGGCAAAGGCAATTGAATTGCCACGTAAAATTTTGACTAAAAAACGTTTTTTCTTTCGGCATTTTAAATTCACACACAAAAACTTGATTAAAGTAAATACTTTAAATATTATAGGTTAGGTTGAAACACTTTGTCGAGTGCTGAATTAGTCAACGAAGTAGATGATAAACCTTGTCTGTTCAATAAAAGTTAGAATAGGCAACAAAAATAGGCAAAATGGGCTGTATAAGGTAAAATAGGCACAATAACCAAAATATAGAAAAAATAGGCTCTAAGGCACGAAAAAGAAACCTTCCATTACACGTAAACATATTACCTATGTATAGAAAAACGAAATTGCCTGAAGTATATTAAAATTTGAATCTAGGCAATTGCCTAAAAATCCGGGCTTTAATCATCACTGTACTTTCAGTCATGTCATATGACAAAAAATCAGTTGGTGGTATGATTTCTTTTAAATCAGACACGTGTCGCTGTAGACGAAACCCGTTGTCAATACCTATCATATACGATGCTACGTTAGACACTATGACAGAAGAATTCGGTTGATGCCATACGTCGGACACAGGTGACGTGGTGTAGTGGTTAGCATCTCTGCCCGGCAAGCGGAGGGTCATTCCAATTAATATTTAGAGTTTTTAGCTTAGATGTGATTTGAACTCTGGATTTCCTCCAACCACACCCCACCGTATTGCCGAACTTATGTAGTTTATTTCTAAATAACTTTAATTCTTTAATTCTTTACAGTATTAACACAACTTGATATATGAAATCGAGACTATTAAAATTGTACCTTAAATATATCTAATTTTATCAATGTGCTGAAATTGTTTTCATAACAACTTGAAAATTACACTCTGTAATTATTGCTGTTATCAAATGAGTTAGAAAATTTGTCACTTTAATAATTTTTCTCTAAATTAATCTGGAAATATTTGACAGTGAAAATACTTATTTCCAAACTGTCAATATTTTTGGAATATAGTATACTTGTTTTCTTAAGATGTATATTATTTGATGTACTGATTATAACGCAAAAATAATTGCACAAAACTTGAAGCAAACATTGTTAGTACCACTGGACTGATAGGTTACAGTAATGAATACAAATGAGTACACATTTTTTGTTTTGTAAATTCTTAATTTTTATTCTTTATTGTAACATATCACTCCAGTGGTACTAAAATGTTAGGTCCAGGTAAAATGCACATATTTTTGCGAATTTATGTAAAATTATTTTTGCGTTGTAATCAATACATCAAATAATATATACCCTTACATTTATTTGCAATAATTTTGAAATACCCTGTATATTTATGGAATAATTATAAAGTTTTTATGAAAAGCCTGTACTATACTATATATAGAGATATATGGGAAGTATCGTAATATCTTCTGCTTGTTGGTGTAACCATAACAATAATTGAAAAAATCCCCCTTTATAGCTACTGAACACACGTCCGCAACCAATATCAATATTACCAACCTAACTGATTGAAATTCAATTTACTTTGAAGATTGGTAGGTTAGAAAAAGGACGCCATAATGACGCAACCACACCGCAGACATTTTTAATGAACAATTTCCTAATGTACGGTACTATGTTCAACCGTTCTCCTCTCTCCCTGGTTCTCATGACCGCCTTCGATCGTGGCTTCACAGGAAAATTGAAATGGGTTGTTTCGCGAGGAAGCGGGAAAATTCTTTTAATTGTAATTGTATATCGATGCTACCAATTGCAATTGGGTTACGAGTACCAGCGTAAACTTGAGAATTATTGGTTATTATAGATGGTGGAATTTTTGTTGAAATAGAGGATATTTGTGTGGTTATTAGACTTGTTCCGTTACACATTCTGATTTGCTGCAACTATTAATACAATTTGTAATAAGATGTTTCTAAATAAATACGGATGCGGCTTGAAATTAAGTTCTTTACACTCTGTTGCATATTGTATAATTTTAAGCGTACTTCCTCAAAAAGATATTTATACACCATTCAAAATGGTTTACTAATTACCTACGTCATTTTTGAAACCATGGAAATGTAACAACAAACGTCATCAAACGTATGTCTTATACCACAAAAAAATTCAATAGCATAATTGTTAAAACATATATTAGTATATTAGAAACAATTCTACAAGTAAAACGTAATATGTAAAATCAATGTTAGGTATAAAATGAAAACGTATAACATAAATTAAAACATGATTATAACTTTTAAACTCCTAAGTTGGTAGTAAGAACTCTTTTCTAAACATATCTTATACACTTTTTTTTTTGTTTTTCTGTCATAAATTTAACTTAAAACAAAATTATACATATTTGTTGATAAATTGTTTACAATATTAACACATCAAAATTTCTGGTGGTTTATTTTGCCTACTATCAGCCCTAAATTCTCAATTTACTGATGCTGTTTGAAGAGTTAACCGTAGTTCGAAGGAACAAAAAAAATAGGTATTTCCCTCTAAGCAAAAAATTGTAATCCTATTATTTTTTTTTATAATTATTAGGTACTTTATAAAATGTTTTTCATTTACACCAAACACAACGATGACAAAAAATTAGGCAATAAAAAATAAAATGAATTATCTTTTGTACAAGTAACAAGAACTTCGGATGATATTAAACAAGTTTCTTCGCTTCAAAGAAACTCTTCAAGTGCTTCATTTGCCAAGCACCCATTGCCAACAACAAAATTTGAGGAATACTTGATATTTAAAGTTTTTATTCAGAGAATACTAAAATCTAATTTCTTTAAAAAGAACTAATGATGCTATTCTGTAATTTTCTATAATACTACAGTTCTGTAAATTTGAACAAAAGCGCATAGATTTTTATTGACAAATACATATAATGCCATTTGACAATTAAATATGATGCGCTTTTGTTCAGATTTATAGATCTGTAGCGTTATAGAAAATTACAGAATAGCACCATAAATTGCAAAAAAAAGTACATTTCTAACTGCTACCACATTTGTACCAGGCAATAATTTGTTGCAATATAAAGATAATACAAGAGAAAAATCTGTAAACCACACCGTGAAAAAGAAGAAAAATCTGCCACACCAGCGGGAAACAGTCCCACGAATCTGTTCTACCTCGTACCCGGTTAACCACAATCATCCATGCGTTTTACAGAGTGTGAAATACTTGAGTAATAGTCGGGATTGCTTACAATGAAAGCCACCACACTCATACACTGGAAACGAACACCTACCTTCTGATTAGCAATGCGAGAAATTCATTTTTCCGAATTCACTCTCCTACGTATAATTGTAAAACAGTATAGAACTACTGTTATGTTGGTTTTTAATGATGAGTAGGAAGTTATGAATATACAACGCTATTCTGAGAATTCAATTAACGTGGATTGTTGATTTATCGTATCGCGATTATTCATTACTTTCATTTATTGAATTATTTCTCAAATACAGAATAATTATACAGTGAAATCAAGAGGATTGCCATTATTTGCGATATAGTCGACTCAAATTATGTTATGAAATGACCAAATGTAAATAAATCCTTACTGAGCTTTTCTGTTCATTTAGGTTGATGACAATGGTTAAAATATTGACAAGTTGATACGTAAAATCAGGCGCATGTACAAGGGGGATATGGGTATTTTTGTTTTTGTCTTAATTTGCGGTTTTAGAAACAGAAAATATAAAGTATTAAAAATTGCATCTAATGAGAAAATTTGGGATTGAGAGTGCTGTGGAAAACAACAAAACAAAATAATTTTTATTTTAAACTTTGACAGTACCTGAAATATCAACGACAACGGACACGTTTTAGAAAATTTATTATAAATAATATTTTGCGTTTTCCTTATTTAGATTATTGAAATTTTTACTATTGTTATCATTATCATTTGTACGAGGTAGGTGGCTCAGTGGTATCGAGTTGGCCTGTAGATTTGAGACCCTGGGTTCGATTCTCACAGCCGACAAACAATTTTCACCATGTTAATGCAACCGTGTGACTTCTCCTTCACTAATATTTTTCGGGACCGTGATTTGACGATTGATAACCGTACTTCACGCGAATACATATATCACTTACCGAGATCTGATATGACAGGTTGCCATACCCAATAATGGGTAAAAGGCGTGATGATATATTTATATTAAAATTTTCATTATTATTAATTTATTGTTTTTATTTTGAATAAAATATGACAAAACATGTTCAACTATAATTTATTATTAATTTCGTTTTAGCTATTTAATTAATTTATTTAATAAATTTGTCAAATTAAAGCTATAATTTTCTTTATAAAAACCATCTTTCATTTTCTTGCACAAAAAACAATTGAGCAACAAGCAACTGATTAGATGCAGTTTTTAATACGTCACATTTTTTTTAGTTAATCTTTTAACTAAACTAAATTAATTAGGGAAGCAATAATTATCATATTAAAAACTACCATTTATATATATATATATATATATATATATATATATATATATATATATATATCACGCCTTTTATCCATTACTGGCTGTGGTACTTTGCTGTAGCAGATCTCGATAAGTATAGTAATGTGACTCGTTTTATAAATTCTCTAGATATTCGAAAAGAGGCGTTTATAAAAACAAACTATTTTATATTTGAAACAGTTTGACAGTTAGATTTTATTCGTTCGATTGTAAAGATATCATCACGCCTTTTACCCATCACTGGATGTGGCACTCTGCCTACGCAGATCTCTGTAAGTGATATATTTTTTCGCGTGAAGTGCGGTTACCAGCCGTCAAATCACGGCCTCCAAAGATATTAGTGGTAGAGGAGCCACAGGGGTAGATTTTTTAAATTGGTGAAAATTGTTTGTCGGCTGTGGGGATCGAACCAGGGTTCTCAAGATCCACAGGCCGACTCGATACCACTGAGCCACCTACCCCGTTCGATTGTGAATATTAAAAAATATATAGTTGCTCTAAAAATACATTTCACCATCATATATCACAAAAATGCAGTAAACAAACCTTACCATCTTACCAATAAAATGTCTTAATATCATCACGACTCAGTTCATCGCCATCCAGATCCACAACACGAGAGTATCCGTTATCCAACCGCAGAAAAATGAAATTATACTTAAACTCTGTTTTTATTTGTTACAGGTGAGCGCTTCCAAACCCGATCTTCAGATCCTCTGCCCACTAAACACTCAAACCACACTCAGACACAGTCAGAGGTGAGTGACCAGCAAATATTTGACAAGGACACCCATGAGATGATTGCGATTGCGAATTACGATACGCGCGAATAAGACATCAAGAGTTATTAAAATTCGGTTACGCGTTATTATTGCTACTTTTTCGGTGGATAGTTTCTGACTTCTTATAGTGGTAATTGTTATTAGATTAAAGAATATAGTAAAAAGTTGATATAGTCTTCAAAATTAATTAGTTGTTGACAAAACTGCTTACCACGTTGAATATATAAATAAATTAAAAATTATATTTGCTGTTTTTTGCAAGATGAAATTGCCATATTATACAGTTTTTGTCTCTGGAAATACTTCAGTAAAATTAAAATTAAAATAGGTAGATACCTATTCAAGTAATCAAATTATATAACAATATCTTTTTAATTATTATTTTTTAATATAATTTGTAAGAAAAACTTGTATCCTTTTCAAAATTATTAAGAATAAGAAACCTTCATAGTTATTTGAATATCTAGACATTGAAATGATAGATTTAACGTATAGATATATGAACTTTTTGACTGAAGCAGTAGCCAAGATAGACGATAATCTAAGATCTACTAAATATACGTGTAACAATATCGTTGCCGTACGACTGTCGCTAAACATTTTGTGCAACGGCATTCGTAACAACAAATGTTAAAAACCTATTCACATAATCATGTAGTTATAAGTTATCGTTATTAGTTGTGGTTATGGTGGTTGCAACGATAATATCCAACTTCATGTTTATATTGACAGAATATATTTACATTTTTATTTGTTTTTCAATTTCAATTTGACAAATTGATTTATTATTTTATTAATTCTGATGAATTAATAAGCAAGGGATATAAAAAAGAGTGCTGCAAAAATGACCCAAAGACAATATGAAATATATGTGGAAAAATTGGAAAACAACATTTTATTTCGCAAAGAAAATATATTAATGGTATCAAGTGCGGTTATAAAATCTGACTGCCCTACATAAATATTTAATTTATAAATATATTTACAAAATAATAAATACGTAAATTTGTTGTACAAGATACTATAATGCATTTAGGTTATGTATATTAAAAAACTAAAAAATTTAGTTTAAAACCTGTTTTTTTACCTATAAATATTAATTAAAATTAACTTAAATTTTATTATCAACAAACATTTGGTATTTTAGAAATTAAAGAATAAGTTGTATACACAGTTTTTAAAAACTATTTTTTGATATTCTTGTTGATCCTATGATTTAATTTTGAATGGTTTTAGGATCCTTGAATAGTTCAATTTATTTCTTGGACGTTTCGATGGTTAACCCATCATCTTCAGCATTTATTGTTTATATAGTTATTTTCCAAATCTAATTAATATCTGTATTACATTGTCAAACAGTTGCACATCCGTAAAACTAAATTAGTTGTATTTTGATTAAATTTGACAATGTAATACAGATATTAATTAGATTTGGAAAATAACAATGTAAACAATAAATGCTGAAAATGATGGGTTAACCATCGAAATGTCCAAGAAATAAATTGAACTATTCAAGGATCCTAAAACCAACTTATTCCTTTCCAATTTTTAGAAACTATTTACGTTTAAAAACTAAAAGTGATCATGTAAAATATTCAAAACCTATTATAAACCTATCATTAAATTTAAATCCGTGTTGTCTAAAATGACTTTGCAATGAAAATAACACACCTCTTAACGACTGCAATTTGCATTAACCATAAAACAGTTGCAAAAACAAAACACAAGAGATAAAGTATATATAATTTAATAATAGTTTAATCACTAAAGAGTCTAAAACAAAACCATCCCATCACGTAACCATTGAATTCAGGAAGCCGACGAAGAACACGTTCAATAACACTCACAAGTAAAGCATATAATTAGCAAACACCGGTGTTCTTCCCACAAACAAACGAATATCAACGTCGTTTAAGAAATTGGATCTAGGGACTTGATACACTATCTCGAAATGTATCATAATTATATGGCAATTAAATGGGGTACGTACCGGTTATTGATGTTCATCAATTAAACGCAGTGCTCTATGCCCTCTTTCCCTACCTCACCGCGCGCCATGGACGAGCCGGCCTTGCGTAATTATGAGAAGATTACCTGGGAACCTAGTTTATCATCGCATCGTGGACAAGCTTCCGTGTAGAACAAGATCACAGATGTAAAGGATCGTATTTTTTCGCAAATTGTTATTATATAGATCGGTGACGTAATTATGATTGTTAACTTTAGTTACGCGCTATATGAGTACCATGATCTAGGAAATTATTATCTAGGAGATTTAAAATTCTACTTTATTTTTATAATTTTGTACTTTTTGGTGTTGTTTAAATTTCGTTTCGCAATTACTTCCTACAATCATCTATCATTATGACCGCCAGTAAAAAAATTGACCATTGATTTACATTTTTTCTGAATACTTTCTTGTTTTATTAACATTTTAAGCATAGGTACATACATTGCTAATTATTACAAATTCCATAAAATAGAGCTCTGATAGCTGACAATCTGTAGATGCAACTACTCGCCGCATGTCAATCAATGTCATATTTTAAAACTTTAAAATTGACTCGTTTATTATATTAAATTTATTTTATGTCCTAAATTTAAATCTTCGTGTTCAAATAGTATATTAAAGAACGTGTTTTATAAGACATGTTTTTATAGCACGCGTCTAAGTTTAGAAAACGAGCCGCAGGCGAGTGAGTTATTTATATTATTTTTTCTATTTTGCGTGTTTTATAAATTAAAATTAAAAAACAAATCTTTGATATTTGTTTTTACAATGAGGGACTTGGATACAATTGATAGTAGTTTATTGATTAGATTTTGGAAAATGAAAATTACACACTTGTAACAATTTGAAAATCATCCACTTTGAACCGTAAGATTGTTGATACTAATTTAAGCTTTTCAAACATAAATTTGTATATTTAATTCATTTTGGAAATTTCTGAAAATATTGAATCGAAATTTTGACAGCAATGTTAAGTTTCTTACTTGATAGCTCATTTTGATATTATATTGTTAATATAATGAAAGTAATAGCGGTGCAATTGGTCATATAACTTTAATTTGCACTATTTTTTTCTGAAATAATAGTTGCTATTGACTAAGAAAAGTATATGGTAGTGAAATGTTGGAAAAGAAAAATTGTACATTGTTTATATAAACTGATTTATAAGTTGAAATGCCAGTTAAAATAATGATGGTGACAATAGTTTCTGCTTACTGAAATGGTCAGAACATCTACCTATTAAAGTTAAAATCTCTAAAATAAGCATTAAAGTAATTCCGAGACTTCCTTATTACAGTATACGGTACGGGAAAGGTAAAACATAGTCGTATTTGTGAATATGTTTGTTTTCTTGGAGAGCGATAATATGCATGGTAATCAGATAAAGTGCAGGAACCTTCCATAGGTGACACGAACACAACAGCTACAAAAGCCAAGTAATTTAATCAGTGAAATAAAACAAACAGTTCTATGTTATTCAAAACAAATTTTGATTGCACGATATCCTATTTAAATAAGTCAACAGTGAACAATCCCCGTGTAGCTCTAGAACAGCCCCATTAGAATTGCAAAGAGCAACACTTTTCTCATCGTGCAATAAATTCCAAAACAAGTAACTCACATCTCCAGTTTCAACAGCGAAATGGCGGAATCTGATGAGATCTCGCGCGTGTTTCCGTAGGTGTGCGCTGGACTTTACATGCACACGATGTGTCGTTATGACGGCGTGGGCGGCGGAAAGAGAAGAAATCGTTGCAATGTTGCTTGCAGTCCGCGATTCTCCCCCGCAATGCAATGCAAGCAAGCCTGCTTATGCAAATATTACCTACATCTCGATCGTGATCTTGTTCTCCTCTCTCCGTAATTCTCTTGGAATACTTTGTAATAATAATGCTCTCCACTTTTCGATTCCCGTGGGAGTTGCGAGCCTCGCTGCTGATTTGTTTTCTGATGATCGCATTTCGAACCGCGTTTCACAATCCGCTCTTATCAAAGCAATTACCAATTCCGGAATTAAGCTTACACAAAAATATTTATTCATCACGGAAATTGAACACGTTTGTCTTAAGAATCCGGAGGTAGAGGTATTTTCAAATGCTTCGATGTCGTTAAGGTTCACTGATTTCTGATTAACTCTAGATTATTGTTCAATTGAGATCTTCATTATCCGCTATTTTCTTACATTATAATAACAAATACTTACAGAGTAAGTTTTGTTTTTCGTAATTGTATGAAAAATGTGACACTCGGGAAAAGATAAAGCTTTTCCAACAATATGTTCAATTCCTGTATGACTATTTTGAAACTGAAAAATTAATAGCCTGGCTGGAAGCCAGCTGTTAAAAAAGCAGAATCCATATTTATAAAACTCTACTGCAGTTATTAATCACAAAAAATGTTTGAAATCGAAATGATTTCATATCGCAGTATTCAGAATGTTACGAAAGAAAATATCGTTGGTCTGGTCGAAACGTATCTATCAATTCATCAACGTCATCCTAGACAAACAGCGCGTGTTTATGCAGCAGGCTTTGGCTCTGGCAACCGCCTTTTGTCTGCGGGTCGTGCCCGACTGTTTTCGATCTCGTTTCCCCGGCAGATAAATCGTAATTCCTGAAACTAATCTGACACTTCGGAAACGCTAATTCAAGCTATTTAGCTTCGTTCTCAGGACTTATATGGTCAAAAGGGGAAACTTGCAGATCACTTATCTGCCCAGTTCTAATTCATCTTGTTTTACTTTCGTTTCAAACACGATTCGGAGAGACATCCATAACATTTTACTTGCGCTGTGCTTCGGTGCTTCCCCATTTTTAACTTCACTTTTGCTTTTACTCTCCACACCACCAAGTGCACAACATACAATTTCGCCTTCATAAAGAATTACAAAAACGGAATAATACGCATATTTGCGTCAAGAGTTTCTCAACTCAAATTCTTGTATTTCTGAGTTATGCCTCTATTTGGACAAACATAATTGTATTTGAGTGTGAGATCTGCAATAATCCACTTATATAATTCTGTAATTATGTCAGTTGATACATTCCAGCAGATTATTTTTATTTCTTCTGTATCAATAACTTAAAAATACAAAAATGCTATTATCATAGTCTAAATACAACCGGTAATTAATAAATATATGGCATGATTAGTTTTTTTATTTTTTTTTGATATTCTGAATAGCGCATATTTATTATAAAAACGAGCAGTAGTAGCCTTAACAGATACATCTTTCATGTCACAGGCAAAGATTCTTGATTTTAATCTTCGCTGTAATATACACAAAACCATACAATTGCGTACTCGTGATTTGGATTCCATTCAAATTATAAGACCCATGTACTGTAATTGTAAGTTTCTGCAGTACAGAATTAACAACATAAGATTTTAAAATAAAAGTAAATATATAATCACGTCTTTTACTCATTACTGGGTGTGGCACCCCGCTATAGCAGATCTGGGTAAATGATATATTTATACACGTGAAGTGCTTTTAGCAACTATCAAATTATGGCACCCAAAGATGTTACTGGAGATGGATCAATAGAGTAAATTTTTGTAAATAATTATATAAATATATCATCAAACTTTTTTACCCATTAACGGATGTGGCACTCTGCTGTAGCAGATCTCGATAAGTGATATATTTATGAACATGAAATGCAGTTACCAGCACTCAAATCATAGCTCTCAAAGATGTTAGAGATAATTTTTATCATCACGCCTTTTACCCATTACTGGATGTAGCACTCTGCCATAGCAGATCTCGGTAAATGACATATTTATGCGCAAGAATTGTATCAAATCACGGCCCACAAAAATATTACAGAGGTAATTTTGAAGTAATGGAAATTGTTTGTCGGTTGCTGTAAAATCTACAGCCTGACTCGATACCACTGAACCACCTAAACCATAATTAATAATTAATTATTAATTTAGTGATAATCAGTTCGGGTTTTCAAATCCCCATGCATTTAATTTTAACTAAAATAATTGACATACTATAAACGCGCCAAACTATAGTTTATTTTTAGTGTTATATTTGAGTTTAAGTTCAAGTAAGCAGATCGCCTTAGCGTCTCAAGAAATAATATGGTATGTTTATGATCTTACATGAATCTATCCTCCTGCAGTTATTAGTGAGTTGTAATAGTTAACTTTGCTTGGCTTCAGCTGTATCATCAGTAATGTTTAGTATATCTTGATAAGTTAGTAAAATACATATTATTGCTTCTACGAGTAACGAATAATGTAAATAAACCCTACGTCAAAGTGACATGAAGTCTGGCAGTGTTTGATATCACAACAGCAGAACGTTCGACCTATTTGAGATTACTAAAGGTGCAATACAGATAACCATCAATCTCTTTAATTGTATGCACCACCGCGGGGCAGTCATTGTGCTTCCGAGAACTGTCAACTTAACAAACACAAGTTACAACCGCCAGGTACACACCAGACATTATTGTATTCAAATAGCGTGGTTGCTCTTTCGCGTTGCTTGCACCTTGCGTATTACAATCGAACGTCAAATCGTTAGCGTGAAAATCTAGGCCAGTTGTTTTCAATCTTTTAATAACGAGACATCCCTTACATGTCTTTCATGTCAAACATTTTTACGGATTAGATTAATTCCACTTCTATTTTCATATCCTAATCTTGCAACCTTAAAATAATTACAATTAAATGTGAAAAAATGTGTTACTTAGCTACTTTACGAAAACAGCACCTTAATACCTATTACGGTAATAGTATTGCAAAGTCTTAATTTCCGGAATTAAATAACTACTGCAAACATAGAAATATGATACATTGCGAAATGAAATATTTTGCAAATAGCCTCGTTGCAATTGTTCACTTTCTGTCACCAAATGATGTTCAACAGACCTACTTTTTCCTGATGTAGAAAAAATAAATTTGCAATTCTTTCAACGGTCCTTGCAAAGAAAGTACTGGAATTTTTTTAATACCTAAATTCAAAATAAATGTAAAACATCTAAGGCTAAGAACTAACTAACCAAGAATTTAACCCCGAAGCCGTAATAAAAGAATCAAATCTATATACGTATTTCAAAAACTAAGTCTCAGTAGAAAAGGGAAAAAATCAAGATTACACGACCAAATCAGTGGTCAAGATAGAATCCGATTCTATCTTGACCACTGATTTGGTTCACAAGTCTTGTAATTTAGATTTTTCCCTTTTCTACGGAGGAAGGGAACTTAGTTCACGAAATACGTATATAGCTTTGATTCTTTTATTAAGGCTTAGGGGTTAGATTCTTTGTTAGTTACCAAAATTAATCCGCAAATTTCTCACGATAAATTTCGTCGCATTTACAACCGTCAACATCACATTGTCAGTGCACCTTCCAACAGTGGCATCCACATTCAATATCTCGTCTGAAGCACCCGAGGTGGCATTCGGCAGAATGGAAATGAGCACGGTTCTCAGAACCCGACTGCTCCGCGCTCGTCAGTGTCACGGCCGCCGGTGTCCGCTGATCTGTAGCCCAGGTGCGTGGCCGACACATCGAGGACCGCATCGCGTGCTGCAATATGTTGCTGCTTATCGCCAGAGATAAGTGACAGAGGTTGTTTACTGCTACATACACACACAGGAGGGGTTATTTAAATACTCGGGTTTCATTCATGCGGAATTTTATACTTTGGGTGATGGATATCTGAATATTCTGAATATGATGATGAGAAAGATATAGAAACATAAAACGACAAATAAACCCTTTTCATTCTTCAGTATTTATTTGCTAATATGCAAAACTGGAATGTATCAGGATGGTTTTATATTTATACAATATTATTTTCTTTTTCTAAATGCAATATTAAAACTAATTAAATGTGAGTAATCTAGAGACCGAACTTAACAGACTGAAAAAATTACGTAATCGAATGATCGACATCTCGAACTTAGGTACATAAAAATAAAAAATAAAATATATCATCACGCCTTTTACCCATTACTGGATGTGCCAGTCTGCCGTAGCAAATCTTGATAAGGGATATATTTCAGCCATCAAATCACGACCTCAAAGATGTAAGTGAAGGGGGAGACACAGGGATAATTTTACCGAAGTGAAACATGTTTGTCGTCTGTGGGAATCGAACCCGAGTTCTCAATTCTACAGGCCGACTCGATATCACTTACCGCATAAAAATATACTATTTAATCTCAATCAAAATCGGATTAATCGTCTACTCTAACTAGAAGTTTTAAATATATATTTTTTAATATGACACAGACTTCAATCATTTAAGTCCGCATCTTTAAAAGTCATTGAGCTAAAATTAAAAACTACGTTTTGAAGGTTATATCTTGCATATTTACTTTTCAAAATTATTGTGTTCAAATTGAATAATTGGTTTTCCACTTTCTTTCTAATCGTTTCTGAAAAACTAAATCAAAGTTTTGAAATTATTTTCAATTATTACTTGCAAATAAATTTAGGGCCGCTATTCATTGTCCAAAGTTCCAATTAAATTTATCCGTCTCAAAAAATAATTTGTACATAAAAAATTACAGTTCATAAAATAAAATAAATATATCATCACACCTTTTACCCTTTACCGGGTGTGGTCCTCTGCTTTAGCAGATCTTGGTAAAGTTCGGTTACCAGCCGTTAAATTATGCCCACCAAAGACCATAACCGTGGGGTAATTTTAATGTGATGAAAATTGTGGGAATCGAACTCCAGTTCTCAATACCACTGATCCACATATGCCATTTAAATTTTCGAATTTGTACTAATTCAAATTTATTACAATACTTTAAATTTTAAATTAATAAATATGTACAATACATAATAATAACAATAATATCCTGCTTCAAAAAGATTAATGTTTAGGTGTTAACTTCAGACTAAATTATACGCATGATTCAAAGGTTTAATGTTTTATTAATATAATAGTGTGAAACATGTACATGAAGAATTTTAAACAGAAATAAATCCTTCACAATCCTGTTATCCTATCTTCATCAACAATAATCAATCGAACTCCAATTATTCCAAATAACATCTGTACTGATGAAACTTAATCAAAATTGCAAATAATTACTTAATCCCAACATGAAGTAGATTCCATCGAGTGCTCCATTACTCGTTGCTGAACACTCATCAGGCAATTGTTCGACATGGTTAGCAACGAGATACGCATTGTTGCAATCATGCGTCTCACACAAACAACAAACAATGCACCTGTAATTTATCGGCAACAGCGCGCGGAATAAATCCAGTTGTTCCTGCTGATCGCATGGCTGTTGTTTACTACGCAATAACATTCACGCTGGTATCACAAGGATGATTACATTTCTGTACAATCAGAGATAGTTGATTATAACTAGAATAAGTTACATCAAAACAAATATATCATATCTTAAATTACATTAAAGTAAAAAATAACTATACCCAGGTATACTGTTCATTTTCCTTTCTGTGCTTCTAATATTTTCTCAAGGAATAAATTGTTTACTGCATGTAAGAAACGCAAAAATTAAAAGGTTAGGTATTTGTCTAAATTAGTGTCACGTGTCAAACCTATAAATCAATGAATTTAAACAGTTCTGGTTTATCTACAATTCGACTAAATTGCTATGCGCATCATTGAATACAGTTATAATGTCAAACATAAATAATTTTTGGGCAATAAGTAATAAACACTTGATTTCTATATTGTCTAAAACATATTGCCTGCCTAGGCAGGTAATGAAACAAACGTGAGTGTGAGTGAGCAACATATAATACTGACTGAATATGTAAGTCAAATATTTATTTTAATTAAATAAATTAATTTAAAATATTTATTATTTGTTTATAAGTTTCAGGTAAAATGTTATTCGTAACACGTCAGTAGCGTCGCACAGGATTCGTAAGCTGTTTCAAGCTCGGCATAAAACTATCTATTCATCCTGTAATTGAACACCTTCCTTACTTTTTACGTAAATAACTATTGTATTGGAATTTTAATATTTAACGTCATAGTAACAATATACTTCCTGGTAACACAAATTCTATTCTGGAATTATACCAAAAAAATGTACTTTTATTTAAATTTCAATGTAAATGTGATACTGCAATCAATGTATTTTATAAATATCATAATTGTAATATGTCAAGAACAGATCTTTTTCTAAAATTAATAATCGAGTAAAAAGTAGGTTCCAGGATCGCAAGGAATAGAAAAACAGTTCTATTATGTTTATTTGTTTGACGTTCCGATTTATGATAGAGCTGATGATGATTTGGTCACTAATCGAAATAATAGAACGGTTGGTCTGTTCCTTGCAATCCTCGGACGTCCATCCTACTCGATTGTTGTGCAATATATCTAGTACCTGTGAAACCACAGAATAAATCTCTACTGGCTCTTTCTACCATCGTAACCTATATTTCTGGTTGTTTTATATTACATCAATCAAATGAATATTTGCGTATCTACTAATGGAATAAGTTTTTATGTTTCTGATTTATAAAATAGATTACGATAATAATACTGCTATAACTGTACTTACATAGGCAGGTACGAGCATATTTATAATCGTAATAACATGTAGAAATTTTTGCTTTTTGTAATAAAACAAAACTATAATTACATAAAATACTAACAAAAAAAATCACTTTTACAGAAAATCATTTATATTTAATGCAGAAAGTGCTCGTAAAATACTTAATCTTTATTTCTTAACTATTTTTTGTTCTCTCTGGTATAAATTAGATAATATATTTTTTCATGACAAGCACAGAAGACTAATTTATTTTTGTGAAAGTGAAGAAATTTAGATTTCCTTCTCTGGACAGGAAAAATTTTTCATTGTTACAGCTATGATAATATACAAAAAAATACATATAAAAATTTATTATTTTATTGACAATTCCTGTCATAACTTTTCATCGAATCAAATTACAGTATTTTGCTGAATTGAACCAATCACAGTAGTATCACAGCGATAATTTCACTAGTAAAAATAAAAAATATTTAATAAAAATCTAAAGTAACCACTTGGCTATGTTTCACAAAATTCACAAATTCAAAAAAATATTTATATTACCTTACAATTTTTATTCAAATACACAAAACATTACCTGTTTACTATAATATTTTCAATTATTAACATTTTATTTTAAATGTTTGCAAATTATTTTTTTGAAAAACATGCATGACACAAACCTTACAGTAACTATCAGTTAAAGTATTTTACTTCAAAATGATCTAGAACTAAGATAGTATCAATGCATGAATAAAATGTTATTTATTATTCATTTAATTCAAACTTCAAGTTCAAGTGACATTGTGTTCAATACTCGTAAACTTAGTTTATGTCTCGAATGAAATAAAAACAGTAGAGATGTATTTATTTACTGCATCCTAATCAACAATACCATACGCACAATCAATTACCCATAAAAAGTGAGTAAGCCAGTGGAAGTTCAAGTGCTCGTACTTGACTCAGTCACATGTAATGAAATTCAAATTCAAGCTGTTTTTACGTGTTCTCGGCATAGCTCACCCGATTCATAACTCAACTGAGCAACCGTCACCCAGATAGAGATCTGCCCATCATAAAACTAGTATAATTAATTGCCTGTCTCATCCGCGTAATTAGAAACGTTATATGAGCGCAACTTGCTGCTGCTGTAGATGGCGCCGTTGTACTAGCATTCTGTTACTGCAGTGATCCTCAAACTGTGGACATTTCATCATTTCGCACGACAAGATCCACTATTAATTATTTTTCATTCATATTGTATTCCTTAATAAAATTAGGTTGTCCCTCGTGATGGATGCGCGGATTGGAGCCGGACTCACGACCATAAGGTCGTAGGTTCGGGTCCCGTCCGTGTCGGCCATTTACAAAGGATATATTCGGCATATAACCGTAGTAGTTGGTCCGATATATATATAAAAAAATAAAAAAAAGACTTTTAAATTTGTTTAACACTCCTAGCAACAGCAAAAAAATTAAAAAATAGTACATTATATTATAAGTGGGTGAAATAAGTCATTTTAGACGAGTGTGATAATTCTCAAGACGATATAAGGACATTTCACTGACATATGATATACAACGTTTTATCTTATGGCCGGTTTTATAAACGACAAATTTATCTTCTTCCAAAGTAAATAAAATTGATTCATTTAAATGACAATCGAACATTTGACATTAACGTTATATATGCCATGATAGTATATTATGAAACAAGTTTTATAAACGTCTCTTTAATTAGGTGTGTATAAAAAACGAGTATTTAAAGAGTTTATAAAACGAGTCATATACTTACATTTTCTACGATCGCAAACAACAAAAATCAAGCTTTTATGAGTTATTTAAAAATTAAGGTTAAGTTACAATGGCATATGTCTAAAGCTAACTTCCTCTCGTGCTTAATATCTCGGCTTGTAAACATATGATTAACATGTTATTTAGTGCCATAGAAATCAGTTGATGAAATTCTAATAACGGACAGAAAAAATCAATAATATCAATTCGAATTTGTTAATTGAAATACTTTTACTATGGAAATAAATTTATTTTACCCTTTATAAAAGCGAGCATAACAGTATTGAGTTTTCTACAAGAAAATTAGAAAAGAGCTCAAACTAAATTGAATGAAGATGCTGTCAAATAAATGAAATATCACTGTTGCTCTTGCATTCATATAAATTGTTAGTTGTTTATGGTTATCATGGCTTTAAAATTTTTAGTAACATGTGAGTAATTGCTGATTTTCGTCACTAAATGCTATAAGATAAAATGTGTTATACATACATAAAAAATATCGAATCAAAATCACAAAAAATACAAATTGAATAAAATTTATATGAACTGTTATTTATTAATACAATAGTTGGTACGTATTCAATGTACTAAAATCGCTATTTAAAGTCGATTTTGCCATCTCAATAACTATGAATATCACCCAGATAAATAGAAAAATTTCGCATTGAAATCATAGCACAAATTAGTACCTAATAATTATACTGAATGTCGTATGCCGATTCAATATTTTTATAAATCCTGGCAAAAGTTATCACAAACTTTAATCAAAGAAGGAAAAACCGACTCAAATTGAAATACTATTTTAACTAATGCTAAAGTGTATGTGGAGAATTTTAGTTATACTATGATAATACTACTTGAAACAGCCTAATTTATTTGACAATTACCTATTATATTATTCCAAAATTGATAAACAAGCCTTTGTAGATATCTTCGTTCGATATCTGTTATTGTTCTGATACTGATATTGCAAGAATTGATTGCGAAATGTTTGAGAAACACTGGTGTGTGTAAGTGTTACATAGTGCAACGTTGTGATCATGTAAGAACTGACGATGAGTGTGCGTTATCAAGACTTCGATCTGTGATTAGTAGCGATGTTAGCTAATTGTTGCTGAGGTTGTAATTTGTTATTCTTGGAATTTGAGGAGTAAAAGATACTTATAGAAGATGGTTAAATATTTTTACTATAATAGTGTAATGAAAACTTAAATTAGATATTTAGTGTTTAATCATATTTTGATTATTTTCTTTATAAAGAAAATACAAAATAAATTACTTATTATTATTTAAATTTGCATTATAAAAGATATTACATAGGATATTAACGTCATGACTTTTTTATAGCTAGTTTAATAATAATTTTGTAAATAAAAAAAACTGTTAATAGGGAATATTTTTCATTAAATATCATAATAACCAATTTTCGATTAAACAAAATTTTTCGGATAAATTGCTTTCATAAATAAATTACTATCATCGCACAATTCTGAAATGTTGCAAAATAATATGCTCTGAATTCTGCAGTTCTTGAGTTTGGCAAATAATAGATATACATTTTAATTAAAGTTACCATCACCTACAGATGTTATTGACAGATGAGACACTAAATGATTTGTTCAAGAATTAAATAACGTAATATTCACCTAGATTCTGTAGAATTCCTAGAAGTATTTGTTATTAAGGCCTTTAAAAACATGGGTATATTTCTTGCCCTTACACGTTCGTAAATAATTTTAAAAGAAAATATGTCAAACAAAAGGAGTAGTATCTTATATTTGCAATAGTTTACTCCAATGTGATTTAAGCTTGTTTTAGAGCAAGGAAGGTACAAACAAATTTGATTATATTTTCACAATAGCACAAGACTAAATAAAGTAATATGCACGAGATGGGTTTTACTTAATGTCAGTTTGCTTGAAAATCAAAATTAAAACTAAATAGAATAAAATAACATAGTATTAAACTGACAGCATAAAACAAACAAAAATTGATAAAATTTACCTGGTGACGCGATTTTATCCTAGTAGCGAGAACAGTGCTTATTAGTGGAATTTTTAAATGTTTACATTATTATTGGTTGAAAATAAATCGAGAGACATATAAGTAATAATAGTATATACTATTTTTTCACGACGTAATTAAGATTAAAAACAAAAAACATAATTTATTCACATTTTTTTACATTTATTAATTTTTAAATTAGTAATCTTTCGCAAAAAAGTAAAATTCTTTGATAGGAGCGAAAATGTATGTAATCAAATTTGTTTATATCAAATTATATTATATTTTAAAAATGGAATACGAATAATTCAGTGAGGAACCTTTGGTTGTTGATGTATTGTACATATATTTGGCAACTGAAATCTCAATATAATATGAACTCCCTAGAAGAATAATGTGCATATTATTTCCATAGGTATAAAATCATTTAATTCTGTCTTGGTTTTTTGGTTTATATGGTCAAATATTTCCGGTCGTGAAAAAATAGTTTCAAATGTTTCTTTAAATCTAGATGCTTCTAATAAAATAAATAAATGTAAATATATAATCTCGCCTTTTACCCATTACTGGGCGTTTTGCACTCTGGAGATATCGATAAGTGGTATATTCAGTTACCAGTCGATAAATTATGACCCCGTAAGATGTTAGTGAAGGGGAAGCCACAGGAGTAATTTAAATGTGGTGAAAATTGTTTGTCGACTATGGATTGTGAAATGAACGGTCCGACTTGATACCACTGAGCCACCTACTTTCTCAAGTTAGTAATATACTGAATAAATTCTATTAGTATTTATTTACTGAATAATATCTTGTCAGTATTGCAATTCAAATCGCATTAAAACTATTCGCATTTGTGTAACAAATCACCATACATTTATATGAAGATTTCCGCCATTAAACAAATTCAACTACTGATAATAACACGGTACATAACAGTTCCCGGCAGTAATTTTATTTAAACCCGGCACTCGACCCCTCAATTACCACCTATTAGCGCATCAAGGAAACTCTCAGTGCACTTGAACTGGAAAAGAAGGAGAAGAACTCTCACATTCATCATTCCCGTCGTTACCTTCTTACAGTTTAACACCATATTTACGCGTGATTCGTTTCCGTATCTGTTCGTGGCAATTACCATATGGCACGATGCGAGTTCATTAGTGTTTTCATACTTATCTCGCCACTCATTTATCACTGGGTTCTTTTCCCCCAGTGAAAGGAAAATCACATTAGCCTGAGCTCGAGTGAGATAGAAATTCCTGTTGGTAATTGTTTGCGTGGTGTGTGTCTTTTGGCGGAGGTGCGCGCTGTAATTACTGCACAAATGCGAACTGTAGATGAGCGAATGGTAGTTGTAGCCACTGGTCGACTCTGTTGCACGTAAATGAAGATAGATGTCATTAATTATCCTTAATTTTCGCTGCAACGTGAATTATTTTGTTATTTATTCAACAATGGGTTAAACTTTGTTAGTTAAGGAAAACTGATGTTTGAATGCTCGGTAATTGTGTTTATACAGTTAATAACATCATCGATAATTTTAGGTGTCAGTGTGGACTTTTGTTTTTAATTTTAGAAACATTTTACATTTTTATATCTATATCTGTTAGCTTTCAGCAATTTTTATTTAATACAACAATCATTTAAACAATTAAATAAATATTTAATTCAACATTATGTCTTTTATCTAAGTTTATATATCCTGATTGCAAACTCGGTAATTGTGAATTTTAATCATCACCAAAGAATGCGATACAACAATATAATAAAATTTATAGGTACATATATTATAGAGCATATTTTAAAACCACAGTTCTATTCTCGCAGCAGACTGATTTTCATCATATTAAAATTGCCCGTGTAGGTTTTCTTCAATTGGTATCTTTGAGGATAGTAACTTGACAGCTTGTAATCGCATTTCACATGTGAAAATATATCACTTACTAAAATCTACCACGGCTGAATGCCACACTCATTAATGGGTGCAAGACGTAATGATACATCTATTTTTTTTGTATGGAAGTATGCTTTTCTCCCCTCATATTCGTGTAGAAAATTGGTTATTCCCTCCCTAGAGAGGAAAATAATAGGATAAATATTCCTGTTTTCCTTTCTTATTTATGGTTGGTTTCATAGCAACCATCAGCACAATTTTATATATTTCTTTATGTATATCGTAAGTATTTTAAAATGTTTTTTAATTATATGAAAGAATGGTCGAAAAAATATCATATCTGGATTAAAGAGTGATTAAACGTCACCCGCGAGAGAAAATAATACACTTTCCTTCCACGTATATTTATGAATTTAAACCCAATTACAGTATAAAGTTTGGACTCACCGAGCCGGAGGGTGGTAGTTTATATATTTTAGCTTGTGTAGGATTCGAACTCGAGATCTTCGATTTCAAATGCCGTGACGCTAACTATACTACCGTATTATAGGACAAGTAACCATTATTTATTTACACATACCATTATTTAATCGAAATCGCAGCTTTTCCAGTTCTCGAGATAACAGTAGTGGTGGTTTTTAAGAAACACTCTATACAATTATAAAACATGAGAAGTACCGAAATATGTAGTTGTTCTGGCGTGCTTTTTAAGCGGGAGATCACGAGTTGAATTTTCGCTGACTTCGATTTACTTTAAAACTATAAGACTGCGTTAGGATTGTAATGCACGCTGTATATCTCCTGCACTGCATTAGGGATGAAGTATGTTTATGTTTTTTGTTAAAATTTCTGCTTCACATATTTTTCAATTTCCAATAAATACTATAAAAAGAAAAGTTGCCGATGTTGTCTTTGCATTAAAAATAAGTAAACTTGCAAAACTAAGCATTCCTGATTTACAATTGCTGTGAAAAACAGTTTAAATTTATAAAACCAGTGTTTTTATACCTGCAAAACAAGCGCACAGCCGGTAGCCACAAATCGCGGCAAGATCACAGTAGCAAGGAAAACAAAATGATGTCGTGTAATAACATTGAAAGAAATGTCGCGGTCCGTTGACAACACCCGACAAAGCGAAAGTCGTCGTGCTCTCTCTAATCATCTACCTATCCTTGTCTGTCTTATTCTCCTGCTCTGAATTTCAGAAATAAATATTAACAGGACAGAATTCCTGATTACGAGGATTCCTTGTTGGTTGTAAGTTAACGGAGACAGTTTTCATGTGTGATAGCATCTCAAGTAATTGCCTGAATGGCAGGATGGTTCAATTAACAGTTACAGTTAAAACTGAATTTGTAGCAAGAAACATGAACATGTTTTTGTACGTCATTGATTAAATTAACGCGTTACTTCCTTGACAACTTTTTGAAGAATACGGGAAATAAATGAACAGGCACGAATTCTTATTATGCTATCTAGCAACATCTGTCTGATTTGTTCGATGATCGATTTCATCGTGTCTATCGAAAATAATAATTTAATCCATCAAAGCATTATAATCAAACATCAATGCCAATGTTAGAATTTTTAAAAATCAAGAGCATTCGCCGGGATTTGAACCCAGAACCTTTCACTCGCTAGGTGACTGCTCTACCACTTGAGCTACAAATACTCGGCGAGTATTTATGATTTTTCGTGCATGAAATTATTTGAAAACTTATAAAAAATAAAAATTGATGAAGAAAAAATTTCTACGTCCTGCGGCAATAACCTCTCAATTAAGAATGCACCATTTTGTGCTCTTAATAAACAAATAACTATTGTTTATGTAATTTATTAATTTATTACATTTTTTTTTGTTCTGTAAATTTATTTTTATGTCATATTGTTTAACAGAAAACAATATTCGCATTCACAAATGGCGCCAAAATATAAATTCTTTATTAAATACATGTAACACCGGTCGCCAGTAATATTAGTATTGTAAAATACACTATCTATTGTACTTGAAACAATAAAGCAATATTTTGAATTGTAATGAATATATAGAAAATTTACGTTCATTCGGCAAATTCAATACTATTTCCTTGGTAAGTTTGAAACATATTTAGAGTTAAGTTTACTTTGCTTGAAGAAACGCATTTAAAAATATTTCCAAACCATCGTAACTGACTTATTTCTTCTTCTCAATTATACCTTATCATAACACTAACTTTTTCAAGAACAATATCTCATTTTCCTGTCATATTTTATGTTTCCTCATTCAAAACAGAATCGTAAAAGAAAAATACTTTTATCCGACTATTTTCTGTAACATATTGGAGATCAAAATAAATATCGTAAAGTGGTTTGATTGTAAAAGTCAACAATTCTTCCGTTCATCTTCTTCTCATACTTATAATCCATTATCAGATACTTGAGATTAATTTTATATCATTTAGATCCATTAAACTTCTCGTTGTAAATATCATAAGATTCTTGAGTTTTACGATCATTACTGGATGGTGACTTGAGGAAAAACGACCGAACGGCCTCGTTAAATCTGCAGAAGATTACACTGATTTCTGATTCCTTGGATTACCCATCAATTTGAATTGGTTACAGCATTACATCACCAAAAGTGTTGTCTCTTACATCATGACATTACAATATTACAGACCACCTAGGTACTTACGATGTTACAGTAAATTTTTAACATTAAATAGAACGGACACTACCTGTACCGAGTGAATAATTGATATATGTAATAATATAGGAAAAAGAATGTTATTTTATATGATGATTGTTGCTTCCCTATTAAATTAGACCAAAACTCTAAATACAAAAAAATTATTAATTTTTTTAAAAGGATTTATTGAGTAACTACTTGTTGCTAAATTGTTTTTTATGCAAGAGGTACAAGCAAACAAAAAATGACTTGATTCAATGAATTTATCGCGTAATATCATTTTATAAATAAAATTTTATGATTCTTAGAAAATATTTCCATATTTTAAAACAGCTCACAACATTAATACGTTAACTAAAGCTTTCAGTTTTATTTTTCAACCATTTTATAATCAAAATTATTTTGTTTTGATGTTTTCCACAACACTCTCAATCCCAAATTTTCTTTAGAAAAGTTATTTTTAGTTTGTTTGTTACTCTTGAATACATATATATTTCTCGGTCATTAAACTAGCAAAATAATTTTAATACGACTGGAAGCAATATGAGTGGGAATGACAAAAGTCTTCTGTAACGGATTCTATTATCTTATGGTAAAAAATATGCGTGAAATAGCAAAAATAAAAATATCCATTGCCAATCGTGATGCTTAAAACACAATAGTCAATTTACTAACAGCTATAACCTTGCAGTTAGCCGTTAAAAATGAAATTGGAGAATAACTCTGTAATGCAAAAGGAAATTGAATTTGCTAGTTTTATCCCTGGGAGAACAATTTTATCGTTCCTACTACTTCTGAATTCGCATTAAGAAAATAATTTTATAATTTGCATTTCTTCAGCTCAAGTCAAACGAGCAGCGAAGAGCAGAGAATTCTTCCATGTATTCATGCACACACACTATGCACTCTATTCGCATTTAATTTCATTCAGTCTTAAATTCAAATTCCACTAACATTAGCAACTTTAATTTCGCCAAGTCAGATTCACATTCAAGCATTACCATTTTCTACATCGCATAGAATTCTTACAATTCTAATAAATTATATAAAAGACTGTGTCCTAGTTTTTGGATATGGCTGCTCTACATCTTATAGAGATGACCTAATACATTTATTACGAATGTAATATAAAACGAATATATTTTAACCTATTCTCACAAAATCAATACATATATTTTAATATTGGTTTCATTATCTACAAATTTTAGTATCATATTGGTTCCGCTTCAAACGGTCCTAAATTATTTTAGAGAAACATACTTAAAACAAAAGTAACTACGTACTAAATATTCTACAATTCTAATATAATTTAGAAATTGTATTTAAATTAATCTTAATGTGTAAATAATAATAATAAAAAAGAAATAGATATTTCGGTTTTGTTCATTGTTCACTTCACATCGCAGCACCACTTATCTGAAGATGGCTCTAAACAGAGTCGAAATGTAACCATTCAACACGTAATATTTGTTTGTGCCCCATTCACATTCATTTAAATATTGATATCAAATCAAAATTATAAATAAAAATTTAGAAATAGTTGACAGCGAAAAGACAAATGTTCAAAATAATATTAAAATAGTACATCTTCCATGTTTTTTAAAGTACCATTTCATTTAGGAATGTTTTTCAACCTAAGCAAAAAAAGACAAAAGTTTGATACCCATATTTTCAGAAGTCCGAGATTACAAACTTATTTAAACATTTATTAACAATACGCTTTTATCTTGCAAATTTGACTTTGTATATCTTTTACTATCAAAAATACTTTAAACAGAAGTTAATGAGTATTTAATTAGAAACTTTACAACATTGTATAACAAAAAAATTAATCCCAATTACATTACAAGAGACACAGAATCCGGAACCCTTCGGATACTATTATATTTTTGGATATAACGTGAGTTTATTTAACGTGAAACATGAGACTTGCCATATCTATAGTTATGAATTTGACAGCAATGTTTCAGAGAGTTCATTTTAAAATGAAACAAAGGAAGCAAAATATTTTGATTGACTTATTACATTGATTGATTATAAGAAATACAAACAAAAAATAATTATAACCAATTTTCAAAAATCTCTGCCAAATAATACCCTAGTCAGATAATAAAATGTATTCATTTGATTTTTAAGCAGCTGTAGTACTTCAAAATACGATTTATATCTGAATTTTAATTCTTTTAATTTTAAAATGCTGCCAGTGACTTTACAAATTCCCAGGAAAATAATCCTGTGGTTCTAGATGAAAAGCTGATCAATCTATTTATCAACAGTTCGGTTTTAAACAAATAAATGTTTGAAGTTTTTCTTCAATTGCATATACAAGTGCAAAACCCAGTAAAGGTAAAAAGTGTGATGATACATTTATCTTTTTTTTTCAACTACAACATTTTTGTTTTTGTCTGACCCAGTAATGTCGCTAATAACAATATATTTACTTATCTAAAACATAGTACTTTGTTATAGTAGTTAATTGTGCACAGTCACCAGTTGTCAAGTCGCGGTCTCCAAAGAGTAGGAGCAGAAGCCATAGGAATAATTTTGAATCAGGTGAAAATCAGAATCAAACTCTAGTCCAATAAGTTTTTACTTAATTTTAGTATAATATCGAAGGCTAGAGATATTAATATTTTTCCAGCTGACCGCTGCTAGTTTACTGTTTACATCTCAATTAAGCGGTCTCACTTGGCTACACTAGGTCCACTAGAGCGCGCCAAACACCCTGCAATCTCCATAGAGCGTCACGCGGCTGCCACGGTGTACTGCGTTATCCCGATCCGTTCAGCTGTTCGCACTAGTCGCCGGTCGGTTTCGCAGCCGCGTGCGATACTGTTATGTTTTAATAAAGATCGCGAATCGCCTTCGTGACCAATCGTACCATCACGGAAATGGACAATAAGCCACGGAAATCATTTGCAAGATACTAGAATCGAGGAGCGTCTTCAGACGGATTACGTCATTATTTAACCGTGGAAACGCATATTGCATCACGGTTTGATCTCACGTTGCTGAACCGGGGATAGAATTCTATCGAGAAATTATTTATATTTATATATCTACAACAGTAACTGAGACGATATTCAATATTCTCCGTCTTCCTATAAGCTTTTTATATGATGCACAATCAGAATACTTCTATGAATGTTGAGATCAAATGCTTGCTAACTTATCTGTCAGATTAGTGAAACAATGTCTTATCAAAGATAATATCACAAGAGATTTATTTCCTATCAACCAGAGTTTTACTTACGAGTATAAGAACAAATAAAATGAAAAATTCGCAATACTTAGTAGAGCTGTTTTGTTTCTTGTCATATTGGTTGAACAGACCTGAAAATAACATAAATAAAATAAATATATCATCACGCCTTTTACCCATTACTGGGTGTGGCACTCTGTCTAAGCAGATCTCGGTAAGTGATATATTTCTTCGCGTGAAGTGCGATTACCAGCCGTCAAATCACGGCCCCCAAAGATGTTAGTGGACGGGGAGCTACAGAGGTAGATTTAATTTGGTGAAAATTGTTTGACGACTGTGGGATCGAACCAGGGTTCTCAAGATCCACTGGCCGACTCGATACTGAAAATAACTAAACATCGAATTGTATTTATTGAGATCATATACAAATGCGCATATTATTTTTGTCGGTTTAAAAGTATCTGCTATGTTTATTCGATATTTTATTATATTAGTTAAATTATCAAGGATAATATCGTTTATTACACACCGCTCTATACAAATTTATAGGTAACTGTCAAAATTTAACGAACCGTTATCTATACCGGTATTATCTGTATCGGACAAGTTTTTATTTACGAGAACGTGATTGCTTGGTAACAACTGAGTTGAGAAACTGACAGCAAACAAGGAGAATTTTTTTTTTTGTCAAACTGGCCGTGTTCTATTTTTACCTCAAAGCAGAAGTCTTCACTTCGTTCAAACATAGTCTCCGACTAGTAAATAGCTCTTACCGTTCCATTAATACTCATTTTCAGTGCAAAAAGTGACTGTTAATCGTACAGCGTATGATAAAATATTTTATCTCACGCTGCCAATGGAAACCGTGAGGTAAAATAGTTGCTATGAAATAAATTAAACTACATAATCTAAGATTATTATGTGTTTGAAGTTTGACATAAAATTAGTAAAATTTGTGTAATAAATTAGTTGTAGTTCAATCGTAGGAAAAATAATATAGGTATGCAATTCGTGTTCAAAGTGTCGCTTCTAATACTAGTTGCATAAATATTATATTCCTCATTTCCGCTAACAGCTACGACAGAGTAATGGGTTAAAGGCGTTATGATGTAATTATTTATTTCTTCTCCAGCTTCAAGATAATGAAACTAAATAAAAGTTTATCCATTTACAAAAACTTTTATCCGATTCAAATTGATAAAAGTATTGTTTCCTATACGTATAAATCTATTAGTTTTTCTCACAATGCTTCTACCCTTTATTTATATTTTAAATGTTAATTTAATACTATGTACGATAATACAATACTTTATCGTTCCAAATAATTCTACAATAAAAATTTAAAGTTCTCTAGACTTGAATCAGATAGGTAATATATACCTTTAGTTAGATATCACCTATTAGATTTACTGATACTTGTAGAAGAATCTGCTTAACTATATTTATTTAACCTAGATATACAACCACTGATAGTAGCATTACCAGCTCATAGCATAGCTACCACATGATTAACAAACCTCTTGTAATATTTATTTACTTAATTCCAATGCAGCTTACAAATATTTATTAAATAATTAAATATAACAATACTTCCGCAGTGATTAGCGTCGAGCACTTGCTCCTAGATAACATTTCCCCAACGTACTTATTCGATGGCCTATTAAATCATGGATACGTGTCGTTTCCCTTTCGTTCGTGCGTTCTGCATGGCGTGGTTGGTAGCCCTGACTACTTGACGTTGGTAACAGATCAGCGGCTGTGCGTTGTGGTTATGATGGTGATTGCTGGCGTATGAAATCACGGCTGGAATGTTTGATACTTAGTTTAAAGAGCTCTAATTATGTACTACACTCCATAGAGACTGTATTACAAGCCGAGTTGAAGTTAATATTGTGTTTCGTCCGACATTGTTAGATCCGATGCTTGATTCATTGTGACAGTTTATTCCAGCCGTTTGTGAAGGTTGCTTTTTTGAGAGAGGCAGTATTTCTGTCTAATGGTTAACGATCCACGAGCTGTCATTTAGTCACAAATTAAATTTAAACAGTTTTTGTCCAATCAATTAGCTAACGGAGATTCGTAATGTTTTTAATTTATTTTTTGTACTGCGAATTGCTTTGCGTTTTGATAAACCGTCATTTAAATTATACAAAAACGCACTTCAAAAGTTTTTGCTTAGTTAGCAAACTAGTAAGTACAATTTAAATTATGTAATTATATTACAAGCGAAATTTCACGTGTTCAAACTTTAATAACTTCAACTTATAACAAAAAGCAAACAACAACTAAGTATGTCCGAGTGACTCGGTTTCAGCTATAAACTAAAGGTGTCTCATATATTCTGTTTTAAAACTGAGATAAATTTCATACTAAATTTTAAATTGCACAAAACAAAAAAAAAGTAGAATTATTCTACATATGGGTACATATTTGAATACCTATTTATTATAAATAGAGGGGAAATAGGTGTATGGATTTTTTTTAAATCAAGACAATATTACAACAAATCAAGTAAGGTGTATTCTCTAACGAATAACAAACTAATTCAATAACGTTGCTTGGAAGCCAATGAACAAAGCTTCCACAAGAATAAAATATATCATCACGCCATTTAATCATTGATGGATGTGGGAGTGTGCCATAGCAAAACTCACAACTGATATTAAATGTAAATGGAGGGAGAGCCACAGGAGTAATTTTATTGTGGTGAAAATTGTCGACTGTGGGAATCGAACCAGAGTTCTCAAATCCACAGGTCGACTCAATACCACTAAGCCGCCTACCCCAAATTATTTATTCTTATTTTGCATACATGCATAATAACGCTATATCTCATGAAATGGGGAATCTTAAACCCCTGAAACATTCACAGAATCAAAGTATTAGTATTAGTCAAACATTCTCATCTTGACACAACATTCTCACTTAAAATATAATCTTATTTCCTTCCCAATCTTTCATCAAACAACAACCTTCAATCTCATCTATCCATTTGCTCCTCTACATATGTTTTATATATCTTTCATTCAACATACGTTCCACGTACTAAAATAATCCAGGACATTTCAAAATTATTGCAAAAAAATAAATAAAAGATATATATTACCTGATGTACTGAATACAAAACAAAAAGAATTTTTCCAAAATTCGTAAAAGTAATTGGACATTACATGAAACAAACTAGATTGATGATATGTTCCAGTAATGAACAAAAATTAGTAAAATTATTTTATTTAATTAAAATTGTATAACAGTTCTTTCAATGTTTACTAATTTTTATTCATTACTGTAACTTATCAACCACATTCATAGTTTCCTTCATACAAGGCTCATTTATTCCTCACACTTGAAATCTTTCATGAAGCAACAAACCTTCAATCACATTCATTCATTCGCTTTCATTCACCTGTTTCATTAATCTTTCATTAGTCTTACGCCCACTTCTCTAACAGCGAATCTAAAAAGATAAGAAAGGAAGGAAGCCATGCCTGCTATTACAAATGTTGATTACCTATACCATGAATAATTGCATTAGCCGTTAAATTTGAGAATATCTATTACAAATACCAATTTGTAAGTTTATTTATTCCATGCCGTAATAAATTAAGGTTTATAACATTACTGAATAATCCAGGTAACCATAGAATCGTTATTCATAATGGAAGATGAGCAAATTTAATAGGCAATAATTAGTACGTTGTGTTGCTTACATTAACGTTAACGTAACGTTACCGGTCGCTTACCGCATCCAGTTGCAAATCCTAACTTCCCAGCTCAACAGAGATTTTGCTCAGTGAGCGCTGATTATAATGATCCTGTAAAAACAAAACGCCGTATTGTTTGCGTATTAACGGTGTTCTACTAACGAAACACTAGAGTGTTTAGAGTTCATTTAGAGGTCACTGATCCTACCTATTTTCTTCTTAAATTAATGCTGTAATTATGTAGGTAATATACAAATATAGTTTTTAGAGAAAAGTACCCAATCATATAATTTTAAAGAAGACTGATATTTATTTTTAAATTTATTAGCGAAAATATTTTTAAAATGTATTACACAACGTTTCGATAGCAGATGTTTTGCGTTATCAAAACGTTGTGTAATAAATGTTTAAAGTATTTTCACTAATAAAGATAATGGATGATCAACACAAATTGGTTTTAATTCGAAGACTGATATAATTGTTAATCAAATAAAAATACTACTAAATCTGATTGTTATCTTATCTTCGATAAAATAAAATAAATAGGTTATTATAAATAATTTTATGGGGTAGCTAGCTCAATGGCAACGCGTTGAGCTGTGGACTTGAGAACCCGAGTTCAATTAATGCAGCTCACAAACTTGACCACTAATACTACCTTTGGGGACAGAGATTTGACGACTGATTATTGTACTTCACGTAAAAAATATATCACTTACCAAGATTTGCTACGGTAGAGTACCACATCCAGTAATGTGTGTAAAAGGCATGATGATATATTTATTTATTTATCACGTTTTCATTTTTGACAGAGATATTAATGTATGATATATTATTTCGTATAAAATGTGATTATCAGCCTTCAAAACAAGGTTCGCTAAAGGTGCTAGATGAGACGAACCCACAATCGAAATCATAGTTTAATCAAAATCAATAGTAAGGGAATCGAACTTGATTACTTATTCATTTAAAATGTATTAAGAGGCTGCAGCTCGAAAAGCCATATTTTCTGGCTAGTCATGAAGCTGTATTATACAACCTAGGTTATTGAAATTTTGTATAATGAATATTAAAGGATAGATTTAGTGCGCTATAGAACATTTTTTTTAATTTTTTTACTTAATATTGAGTTAATATGCAATTCAAATAAGTATATATCTTGAAACAGGCAAATTTTCGGCTAATCCAGAGCCTGTAAATTAACAAATAAACTGTTCAAATTTTATATACTATATAAGAAACTATATATAAAGTACGCTATAGGATAGAATTTGGCATATTGATTGCTATAATTAAATAAATTAAATCTCAAGTTGACCATTTTCGGACATTGGTTTTAACACTTACAAACATAGAAAATTCATATCTATTTATACAATTCGTAAGTTTATACATTTCTGAAGACAGTTTATTTTGTACATTTTCAATTTTTGCGTTAATAACAACAATATTTTGCATCCGAAACATGCCGATATCGTGCAATTTAGTTCATATCACTCTCGCTAGATAGAGCGCGTAGATCACTATTCCAGCAATTAATGGCTTATATTTTGATTGGATCACTAACACTGTAGGGGGTGGAGCTTCATCTGTTCAAGTGAGCGTTGAAAGAATAATGCATTCGCCAACAAATTTAAAACTTTTATCATTTTTATTATTTGTGGACTATGTAGTGACAATTATAATCGTAGGATATTATTACATATTATCTTGATTTCTCGCTTATTGTTTATTTTTTATCATGGGCAGAAAAAATACGAAAAATTTAAAACACTCAAAAGTGAGAAGAAGTATAAAAAATAAATTAAAAAAAGTGCGTGCAGTTAAATTAAAGTTATCTGAGGATAATCCTGATTTGGTAGGTTTTATCTCTTATTCATTGTATGTACTACTTATACCCTTAAAAGACATTTTAAACAGTATTCATCATGTGTTTGGAGATCATGATAACTGTGAAAATTATTACTGCAGAGGAAAGTTACTAAATAACAATATAAAACGATTGAGAAATGCTGTAGTATGTGCAGTAAACAAAAGAAACAGCATGGAAATAAATTTTTCACAAAAAGTTCAATTGCTAAATAAAGACATTTTAAACAGTATTCATCATGTGTTTGGAGATCATGATAACTGTGAAAATTATTACTGCAGAGGAAACAAATCAGGAGAAAAAAACAGGATTTTGGATTTTAAGGATAGTGGATTATATGAAGAAATTCTTCTCTGTTTAAATCGAGTAGCAAGTACAATTGTAATTCCGAAAGTTTAATACGTAACATGACAAATAATGCTGCAGAACATTACAATAGTATTGTAGCCAAATTCATTGGTGGTAAAAGAATAAACTTTTCTTTGAAAGGAAGTTACCAAATGCGATGTGAAGCTGCAGCGATAACATATAATTTAAAATCAAATTATTATAGATCGCTCTATAAATCAATAGGCACAATAAGTCCTGGTAAACACGTGAAGAAATATGCCATGAAAAAAGATGCAAAACGGATGAGTAATCAAAAACATAAAAAATACAGACACAAACGTTCGAAAGAAGTAATACAACTACAAAATTTTGATTATGGTGAAGATGCTTCTGGTACTCCTGATATGGTTCCAGAAATATTTGAAAGAATGAAGAAAAATCTATTTGATGAACTTTCAGTGTCAGATGAGCAAAGAATTAAAATTGAAAGAGAAACTGTTGGACAAAGTTCAAATCAGAAATGGATTCAACACAGATCAAAACGATTGACAGCTTCTTGGTTTGGCCAAATTGTAGATCCGCGTCAATCAATAAATTTACCAATCAGAACATTTACAAAATCAAATAAATAATAGTCCAATTATATGAGTACCTATTTACAATAAAATATTTATTTGCATGAATACCTAACTAATATTGTTAATATTTACTGAGATTTTAACATTGTCAGATGTTTACCTATTTTATTATTTATATTATTTGTCAAATATAATATTTAATTTTAATCATGTTATAATATAATTTCTTTTTTTAATATGCATTAATGTGTATTGTGTACGTATTATAACATAATAAATGCATATTTGTAAAAATAACCATGAATACTCCTAATCTATACAAGTTGGAGACAATATTTCTTCACTAAAAATAAGTTTGAATTTTCCTTCATGTTTTACTCGCTGTAAATTACAATTCTAAACGGTACGTGATTTTGTAGCATGCTGCTTTTGTTATACAAAATAACTAAATGCGCCGCACAACATAAATAAATATATAAATAATTAATTATTAACAATATAATATCTTGTTCAACATATTTACATGTTGGATAGTTGCTGAAATTCTATTACAAAATATAAACTATGTATGCTTTTTAGTTTACTAGAAACACGAAAAAAAGTTCTAAGACGAGGAAAAATTTGTGTATTTTCTATAAACTTTGAAAGTTTACGTCGGTTATGATATTTTCTAGCCATATACCTACCTAAATTTCCGAACGTTAAACATTTTTTGAAACGAATTTGCTCATAACTCAATCTACAATGACCGAGTAATAAACTGCTTGCAGAATTAAACGTGAGTGTGTCAGTGTCAGTGCATTTTGTACGAACAACCCATTTCGCTTCATCAGATAGTGGAAGGGGAACGTGCCAGGGCCAGCCTACTTGCTACCTGCCACCGCACGTCCCGGCCAAAATTTTTTCCCGCGATTGTGGCTGCAGCCTCTTAAATACTTATTTTCTAGATTGAAACGAACTTTGGCAATTTAAAACCAAATCATTGTAGCAGTTAATTAAAAATAAAACTTGATTATAATTTTATCTCGATGTTTTCATAATTTCTGAAATAATCGTTGATGAAAGGTTTATGATAATGAATTTATGGATATAAGAGATTACAACAATAAATAATCAAATTAAAACTCTATAATTAAATTTCCCATTTATCATAAATTTCACGATAGTAAAGTTCATTAAACTTACAATAAACCACTAGTCAGTAGCTCCACACAAACAACAGTCATTTAGAATAAATTAACCTTCACTAGCTGTGCAAATAGAGAGATAACCCCACATTACCAAACCAAATATAATTAAAAGCTTAACATTATACAACATCAAACAGTGAGGCCATTGTTTGCAAAACAATCTACCGTAAAAACACCGAAAACAAGCGAAAAAAGCCGCAAGGTTGCGCACAAAAAGAAAACAAACGATTATCGTTATGATATCCGTAAACAGAGCACTAACAGACGCGCGCGAGGTGAAAGTGGCTCCGCATGACCTTGAACGTAATTACGCGTAGTTCACGGCAGCGCCGTCAGGCGCGGGTCATGGAGCGTGAACCGCGGTGAGGTGACACATGGCAAGCAGAGTAACGGACACTGGATGTATGCTAACGTGCAGACTGGAGCGACAATTAAATTCAATGAAAATGGGGTATGTTTGCTGGAGAAAAAAGTTTTTTGTGAGTTACAACTTTTTTGCAGAACAGGTTGATAGCGAGTTATAAAAGGAAACATAAATATTATTAGTGTTGAAATTTAATTTCAGATAGTGATCTATAAAAATTAGCACGTCCGTACTAACAACTAAAGAACCAGAATAAACTGTATCTAAACCTGATTTTTTTATTATAGCGTTTGACGTTTGGCTTGATCATGACGATACAAAATAAACAAGTTAAAAATACATATTTCTTTCTTATAAGTGCCGAGTTTTTATTCCTGCAAAAAATATCTTTGAAAACATAAATATTGAGGATAGGTATTTAAAATTTTAATTTTAGATAATCATCAGCATTAGTACGACTAACATTTCTATACTAGTTGTTCAAGTAGACACAGAAAACTAAATTCAAATTACTTATTGATACTAAGGCTCACCGGTACAACGCTACAGCAATTGACCAAATATCAAAGGTCTTGAGTTATTGTATCAATTGTAAAATAATTGTACTTGGTTAGTTACTTATTTATACTTATTTGTATAATACCTGCAGTACAGAGCCCGGCCTCGCCGAGCCACAATATGGTAGTTCATATAAGTTTTAGATTGAGAGGGATTTGAACTCGGGATCTTCGAATTCAACTGCTATAATGCTAACCATATCACCGTACTGTCGGAAGAATATACAGATATACTCGTATTATAAAATGCAGTATTGAATCATCCAAATATTATTTAAAACGTGAGTGGAGCGAACTTTATCAAGAACAAGTTCAATATTTATATAAAAATATGAATTTCGAAATAATTTGAGCTAAAATCGAATATAACGGTTTGCATGTGCGAGCAAAGAGGGCCTCCTCAAGAATCAGTTTCTAATAGATAATTTCAATTGGCTCTTTTCAACTAATCATAATGCAAAACATTTGACAATTCAACCATTAACCACATTTTTATACTGTTAAAATTCCGAAACTAGGGTAAAATCCCGTCACTAACAAGTAACACTACCCAACTGTCACTCACCGATTTAAATGAAACTTTGCACACTAATTAGGGTAACCACGAAAATAGATTGAGCGACCCCAAAAACCCTCGAGTAACTAGTTTAGAACCTAAAACTCTATTTCAGTTGAATATCGTAATTTAACCTCCCCATCTTCTTTTTAACCCCTTAAAAAAGTGCATATATTCAAAATAACCCCGAAAATAGATTTTGGCGATCTCAAAAACCCCTGGGTAACCAATATTGAACGCGTAATATTTTGGTATTATTTAATTTCATTTATGATGATTCTTGCTTTTACCACCTTTCAGGGGTGGTTTGTACCCCTAAAAAGCAACTTCCGGAAGAAAAAAAATAGGGGTTCAATATATTTTAGGGTTCTATTAGCGTGCCAAGTTTCATTTAAATCGGTGAGTGACAGTTGGGTAGTGTTACTTGTAAGTTAATGTACTTGTATGTTGTCAATTTAGAACAAAATTATTATTTTTTTTATGTTATAAGTTTAATATTTTACACATTTAATTTAGAGGACTTATCTTACAAATAATACGAGACCTCTTAGATTTTCATTAGATAAATTTTTATTTTCAATAAAAAATTTTCTTGTACAAAATCACTCAAACAAATTGATATTAGATAGAGTCCCTCGACCTACGAACTCAAGATTTACTACGCAATTTGCTTTCATGCTTGTTACTAAGCAAAAATATTGTATGCAAAATAAAAATGTGTCGATAAAATCAGGAGGTTTTGTGCTATTATTTGTGAAAAAGTAACTGGCAAGCAATACAATTTTTGCATTTGGAATTGTGTACATTGTCTAGGCCTAAGCAACATTCGCTAAACATATATTCCTTAGAATCATCGTACAACTAATCTTCGCCAAACATTTCTATTGTAACACGAGCGGACTGGGTGAATAAGTTGATCTTACCGGACTGCGTCAATTGTAAAACGAGGAGAAAAAAACGCAGTCTTAAATTTTTATTAAACATAACTAATAAAGTTTAAAATTAATTGAAACGCGAAACGTTATAATTTAATTTAAGGATGGAAACAGAATTATTATTTAAACTAACTTTTTATTAATTATAATACTTGTTTCACAAATCTAGTTTAAAATTAAATAAAACGCGAACACCGCGTGATGTGAAGAACTACATCTTCACGCTTTGAGTCGATGGACGAGACTCCTGGTTTCCACCAAAACACTTGCTGTCCTGGGTACGATACCCATATCTGGAATCCATCCCTCTCGTATCGGGGTGGACACAGATGTCTCAAGTGTTTTGGTTATGTAGTCTGACACTCTGGCCCTGCAGATAACGTGAACATGAAATCTTGTTGGAATTCTAAGAATATTAACTATAACTGTCTCTTTTTATAATTTAATGCCCTATATTCGAAAACCAAAAGATCTCACACTCAGCCTTAATGGCACATGTGGTCACGAGTGTCAAATTACACGAAACCAATCTTATCTAAACGCAACATAACAACAATGAGATAGCTCATATTGTTACACTATCTTGACATATAACTATCGCTTCACCACATTCATTATTATGAAATAACTTAATTTCATGTTGGTGATTATAATAATATTGTTCTAAGAACAAAGTATACTAAATTAATAAAGAAACTCATTTTGCTTCAAATATTCAAATCTTTTCCGAAACCTTTATATCCCTTTGGGCAACAACTTACAGTTCACCACGCCTAACTGTTAAATTTCATCAATGTGTCTACTTCACGGTCGATGCTGCACCATGACGAGCGAGACTGCTCTGGAGGTACGCAGGGCTCGTGATCAGCCCCAGGTGCGTTGCGTGCGTGCACACGCGTGCCGCAGTGCTAATGCTGCATGCAGCGTTGGGTTAATGTGCGTGCATGATTGACGGGGTCGTTCAATGATGAGATCTACAAGAGAAGTTTTCCTGGTGAGCTGTTGGATAGATAATGGAATTTGCGGGTTCTTAAAAAATGTAAAAAATTGTATTTATTGGAAGACGAATTCGTTCATTTATTTATTTATGGTACTCTGCACAATAGGAACAGAATTTCAATTACAGTACAAGATCAGTTTGGTCGATCATATTATTTTTAACTTAAGTGGGATTCAAATCCGAGAGCACCAGATTAGAATTCCATAATGCTAAAATTTTCACAACTAAATTCGCGAATTTTTCCCATTTAATTTTTCTTTTACACTACTGATTTATTAATCTTATTATTGTCATGATCAGATAAATATCCCAAACTAACAATGGTTGTCATGGTAACATGTAAAACAAGACCATTTCAAAACGGTCCTTATTTAACTGACTTTTTGACGGTTCGTTGTTATTTTAGTTTCGTTACCATATTTTTCAATAGTCGATGGCGCAAAAAATTATAAATACTCCAAAATATAAAAAAAAAACTTATTCCTACCAGTCTTAAATGTCTAACATTTTCTCATGCTTTATAAGACACTTACTGATCTTGTATTAAAACATCTTGCAGTTTGATGCAATAAAATAATTCCTTTAAGGTTTGTTTCATAATAAATTGTTTTTAACATAGGAAGTGATGACGCTTCGAATAAAGATATGACTCATTTTGAGTCAAATATATAAATTTAAGAAATAAAAATATAAATTACATTTTTAATTAAACTACAAGAACAATATAAGTAATTATTTTATTTTTTTCTTTAACATCGAAATTTATAAGGAAGTATTTTATTTTTTTCTTAACGTCAGAATTCATTAGGAATTATTAAATTTTTTCCTAAACATGAAAATTCATTAAAATTAACATGAAAATTCATAATTTTTGCTTAATCAAATTCATTCTACAATCTTGTAGTTTACTGATAGGATATTGAAAAAATCCGCTCATGTGTACATCAAATGTTTTGCGCCCTTTTCCAAGTACTGAAAATGTTCCATGACAGAGACAGGTACACTGCATTAAAATAATTTAGTTGTTCATAAATTTCCTCGCCATTATATATCCATTTTTTCCTCTTCCAATTAATTATTTCCCTGAATTTATCTTCCATAAGATAGTGTAAAATTCTGCAAATAAATATCTCTTTCACACCAGGTCTTGCACTTGCGAGAAGTAACGTACTGCTTAATTAGGCTCAGCTAGCTAAAAATGTTTATCATACATAAAAAAAAATACTTGGTAACGTGTCGAGCAGTCGGATGCAGAGTAAAAGTGTATTCTCCAACCTGCAAGATATATTAGCAATTAACGCTGAAGATGGATCGCGTTACACTGTATATTTAATTAATATTTTGCTCTTGGGTCCAGTTGTGTGGAAAAGTTCGTTAGAAGCTTTTTTCGGTTTAATCTAACAAGCTCATTCTAAATGTCAAGTCCGCCAGCACACACAAAAAAGAATTAGATGTTACAACACACACGTACTTATAATTCACATGGAGTGAGAATTAACTAGGATTTTTTAATGTTAAATTATTGTATAATTGGGCAATTCTGCTCTAGATTATAAATATATTTGTTTAAAGACGAAAGTTTAAACAGCAGATTTGGTCGAGGTTTTTTCTTAAGCTCTATAAGTTCTTTTACCCCGGGGATTTTCGGAAAAGAAAAAAAATTAATTTTAACAGTCCGGTTCTCAAAATATTTTAGCTAATGCTGAATTTTGAATTAGCTAATGTTATTCTACATCAATTTTTAAAAGTTATACCTTATTATTTTCCGAAATCAAAATATTTTTTATATTGTGGAGAAAGTGGTTCAGTTGACTTGGGCTGTAGATTTGAGTCCATCCAAAAAACAATTTTCACCATAACTGTGGCTTTTTATTAACATGTTTAGTGGCCGCAATTTGACGGCTGGTTATTCTGTACTCGGTTATAAATTGTGTTGATTTGTTATAGTTTAGCATTTAAAACTACGGGCCAGCATCTTTAAAAATATGCATTTTCTTAGTAAAAATTCACAAAACGGTTAGAGATTTGAAACAAATATTTAATGCAACGCAATGAATAATTTCACAAATCAATGACAACTATACCCAGACAATCTCAATAATAAAAATTATACTGTTATCTTCTTCAAACAATAAATAAATCAAAAAGTATAAAATAAACACTTGGCTAAGTTTCACAAAATTCAGCTTACTTTTTACTAAATCTAGTTTCACCAAGTGTTGAATGACAATTAATTTTGTCTTTGTTGTTAAATAAATAAATCATTGAAACTGAAGAATAACTATTAATATGTAATATGTATCGATAGTAAAATTTATTATCATCCAATACTCTTTTATAAGATCTGTATTTGGTTAAAAATATATTTTTTTTAATTTGTCACATTAATATTGCATTAATTTTTTAGGGTTTTACTAAGTTATTTCACGACTGACGACGTGAATAAATCTCTTTAACATTTCTAAACTTTAATATTTCCGCTATCTATAGACACCGACACATGGAATAAAAGAATGCAAGTAAATCTCACAAAAAAAAAATGGTGCCAACGCTTATAATTATACACAACAAAATTTTAAAAAGTTTTTTATAAATTGTAGTCGAATACAGAAAAAAATCATTCAAAAATGCTCCGATTAAGAATTTTTAATTTGTAGTTCTTGTAGCTATCGTTATTGAATTCAGTTCGTACAACAATGAAAATTATTTAATTGTTACAAATCACGAATTTTCATTGTTGTGATCGTACATTGTTGTAATTAAATAAGGCCACTAGTCCGCTTTGTTAAGGTATTATCAGAGTATCTAGGCTTGCTTCAACTTGTGTTCCGCTTTAAAGGTTCCATTTTTTTTTACAAAATGGTTGATACCTCTTATCTTTTTATGATGTAATTATGTAAAAGGGTTTCTTCTGAAATATATAAAATTTTAGAACCCCACAAAATTTTGTGAAATCGGGGCTTCTGCATATTACTATTACAATTATTCTGCTATTAAATTATTATTAATATTGGTATTTGTTATTTTTTAACAGTCAGTTGAGAAATGAGATTTCACAATTACCAAGTGTTTGAATATTTAAAAATAGTCCGCATATGGAGAGGAATCTGTTGTCAAGGAGCATTTCCCTTTACAGGATCTGACAATCAGAATTCTAACAGGTCTGAGGCGTTTTCAAGTTCTAGATCCAACGACAACGACAATACATTTCCTGGAAAGCCAGACCTATTAACTGATGTCCTGTGTAAAAATACGTCAAAGACATCTCCGCCTTGAACGAACAACGATCTCCTTTGCTGTGTGCATTTGTAGTAACCATGACGACCGGTTAAAGCGACAAAAACCTCTCACTTCCATTTGAGAACGAAGCGTTCCCGGAATTACATTAGAAGCCGTTTTGATCTTTGACAAAAACTAAAAAAGCAGTGACTCTCATACTGTCCATGTCCATTGCCAGTGCCAGTGTCACTACCAGTGCTGCTGCAATACGGACGATCACACTACTATGTTACGTGCATACAGAAACACCAACGGTTTATATTAAAGTTCGGCCGGAAATGCTACCAGCACTCGCGTGAACCGGAAGAAGGATACTGTTCTTCCTCTGCGCTGTAAATTGCACGTTTTTGCGCTTTGCAAATACGCAGTTTTTCAATTAAAATCCTGTTGCAGCGCGAAAAAAAACACAGGATATTTTTGACGGTATGCAGGTATCAATCAGTTTTAATCAATATTCAATCATTGCTATACTTTTTGCGATAATATACAGTTATACGTGATACACATTACACAATGTAACTTCATGAAAATTACTGAAAATACATCAGAACTTGTTCAAATCAACATGGATATGTGGAAGTTACGTTAATTTTGTCACACATTTTTAAAGATTTATAATAATTCTCTCAATGGTGTTAAATGAAAAATATAAGCTCTCTTATTTTCTTCTGGTGCCAATAACTCATGTAAAACACATTTGTTGCCCGGTTGCATAAAGCGATGTTAACCATGCAGTTAGCTAACAGCATATTAAAAGTTAACAATAGCCAAGATGGCAGACACCATAGTTTACATATTTTCTTAGTTATTATCAGCATTAAAATGCATATTGTTAGTTATATAACAATTGTAAAACATTATTTGTAATAAATAATTATTAGTTGAATGTATACTATAAATATTACAACATTTTAAAATATTGAACTGTCAAAGATTTTGACAACACGTCCTTTACTCATTACTGGGTGTGACACTCTTTCGTAGAAGATCTCTGTAAATGAACATTACTTCACGTGAAGTGAGGTTATCAGCTGTCAAATCATGGCCTCCAAAAATGATAGTGAAAGGAGAGCCACAGGGGTAGTTTATATATAGTAAAAATAGTTTGTCGTCTATGAGAATAGAACCCGGATTCTCAAATCCACAGGCTGACTCGATACCACTGAGCCACCTACCTCAAATTTGAGTTATTACAAAAAAAAGTTACTATTCACTAATTAAAATTTGGTGTTTTTGTTATTTACATTTAATATATATAAAAAATCATACATTTTACGTTAATTATTATTCTTCCGAAGATATAATTCAATCTGGCACTCTGCCGTTGCAAAGCTCGATAAATAATATTACCAGTCGTCGAATTACGTCCCCTAAAGATGTTAATGAAGGGAAAGCCACAGGGATATTTTTAATGTCATGAAAATCAGTTTTCAGCTGTGGTAATCGAACCCGGGATCTCAAATATTATAATTTTATTCATTTTGTTCGAAAATTAAATGAAATACATGATGTTTTTACCTCAATTTTTTCATGTTGTCTTTATTTTCTTAATTACATTTTATGTCCAATTTTATTCCTATAATTATAACGATAGAGATATACCTATCACAAAAAAGATGTTAGACGGTGTATCTACAATAATTATTGTACGTTGACTTCATATCTTAATCCACTTCCTCAATAAAGAAGCAGCATGTATAATTTACAAAAACAAGCTTTTAAACATAAATAGCGACACGCCTAACAATAAAATTTTGCTAAATATTTTTTTTTACCACTATAATCATAAAATATTTTAGATTAAATTTAAAATCGGAAATGACGCAATAACACAAAAACTTTAAAAACAAAACATAAAATGCTTCAGCACACTGAAGAGAAAAAATAATTCCGGAAATCAGAAAGAATTAAAACCAGTCACGGTTCCAAAATCTTCAATCATTACACTCTATCAAAGAACTCGAGATTTGTTTTTATACTTTTGACGGTAATATGGCATACATGAAAAAATTCGATTGTAATGGCTCGTCCTTTGTATGTAATAAATACTAGACCATGTGATCGCAAGAAGCAGTCATGTAACAATTAATTAATTACAAGCTATTATGTCGGAGCGATGTGCTGCACAATGGCTAGCACGCCTCACTGACTCCAACCCGAGCTGGTGATGATTTTCTTTATGGGATTTTTTTGTTTCTGTAGTGGCAAAACACCCGGAACAACCCGTTTAACAAAAAATCCCTACTGTGTATCAGAAAAATTATGTACGTGATAATTTTGTACAGAATTATTTAAGTGTATTAAGAAGTTTGCAAATTAGATGCTATTGAAATTTTGTTATTAATGGACATTTTTTGTTTTGATGTATTGTTACTATGATAATAGTTTTTATAAATATATGTGCTAATTTTGTATTGTTATATTGGAGCATTAAAAGAATGAAAAATAACTATTATTTTTTAATGTTTTGTAGATGATAGAATAATCAGTATCGAGAACAATGCCAATTTTTAAAATAGTTATCAGTCATCATTTTACTTGAATAAGCAAGAGTAATAAAGTGAATTAAAAATATGAAGATAAATGAGCGCGTTAAGCCGATGGCTAGTGGCTACATGTTCTAGGTGCGATTTCAGCATGCCATTGCCTATATACGAATCTCATAAATTATTTTAGTACTTAAAAATTATTTTATTAATTTCTACTATAATTATGTACTTTCATAGATTATCCATTACTAATATTTATTGGTACCATTATTTGGCGGTTGGTAATCGCACTTTCCAATTACGCCTTATCAAATAGCTAATATTTACGTCATAATTGAAATTAAAATGAAACAAATTCCGTTGTTTTATTGACATACATACATACATTAATGAAGTAGGTGGCTCAGTGGTATCGAGTCGGCCTGTGGATTTAAGACCCCGGGTTCGATGTCTACATTTTCAAAAAATCTACCCGTGTGGTTTTTTTTCCACTAACGTGATTTTTCGATTGTTAAGCGCACTTTACGCGAAGAAATATATCACCTACTACGGCAGAGAGTCACACCCAATATTTGATAAAAAGCGTGATGATATAATTATTTATTTTACACCATTTTAATTTTTGACTTATAACATTTTATAACAATTTAGGTAAACTTTAAACAAAGGCAAACAAAATTTTTTGAGAAAAATTTAAAAAGTGCCATTACACAAAAAAAATAATAATTTTGTAGCATGAAAAATCATAAGTTTGAAGTTAATTTTGATAGGAAAACTAAACAATGTTTTTCACTGTTTTTTTGACTCTCAGTCAATCGCCGTAAGTGTCTATCAATTTGATATATTGTATACTTCATTTTTTACAGACTATGGGCAAAACCGAAATAAAACTTGTGTCAAAAGCAAGAGGTCGCGCGTTTAAACTTCACTGACTACAACTTATATAAAAAATACAATTGGGTCTGAGAGTTTCTATGTACTATATAAGCTGTAGGTGCTTCTAATTGGGATTAAGTTCTTGTTGTGCAAAGTAATAAATAATACTCGTACTAATCAAATATAAAAGTAATATTGGCAATTTTTATTTTACTTTTTGTCACCTCATTTATTCATATGAATATTTGATACTATTCTTAATAATACCTAAATAATAATATACACAGTTAAACGATTTATTGTTGTACTGCTGTGTTGTTTTTAAAAATAAAATCAACTGACATCAAATATTGAAGCACTGTGTGCATCATAACTAAAATCAACAACTCTATATTCTAGCACTCAAAATTCGAAAATAAAGTCGCAGTATTTGTTTACATTACCATTTAAATGTTTTCAGTTTTCATTTTATCAAACATCAGTTATTATCTAGTGTATAACAAACAGCTCATTTGCTTGTTCATGTACACTTGAGTCAGCCACACAAAGCAGAGTGAAACCAATACGTTGCCTGTGGCGATGTGCTGATATGCACGATAGCTAAAACTGCTCTACCGAACAAACGTCCCGCGGCTCTATGCCGTTAAAAACTTCGGTTTATAACGCAATTTAAAATTTTCCACTATGCGTATGTGTACACAGATTATTTCCATACGGCTTTGTTTTGGTTGGGGAATGGCATCCCTGCATTCACGCATACCTTCCTACAATGTGATTATTTTTTGTTGGATTTTTTTAGTTACGTATTCATATTCTCAGAAATGTTTATAGGTTGTTAGTGTAAACGGAAATAGTTACGAAAGCATTTCTCTTATTGATATTTAGTTTTTCTGGACAAATAGCGGATTTATAAGTGTTTTGTAAGAAGAAATATTACAGATTTGATGACACGGGAACTAATTATACATATACTGTACAAGTTTTTCACAAAATGCTGCCCGACTATAATTTCAATAAATATTTATTTTCAACATATCTCATTGTATATCCCAACATAACAAAATTAGGATTAAGGTTTTGTTGTGCAGAATAACAAATAAATAAATACGAATAAATATGCTATCTCCCATAAAAGGGATGGCATGAAACATTCGCAGAACGTTTATTCATTACTGAAATGTTTGTTTAATTTAAACCGAATGTAATATTTTTTTGCAAAAATTACTTACATGATTTATTGTTTATTTATAACCTACTTAAATTAACTAAAAGTACAATTGCACACTTTTAATATTCTATATATCATGGTGACTCAGTAATATCGAGTAAGCCTGTGGATTTGAAAACCTGGGTTCGATATCCAAAGACGACAAACAATTTTCACCACAGTAAAACTACCCCTGTGGCTGCCCCTCCACTAACATCTTTAGGGACCGTGTTTTGACGGCTAGTAACCGCACTTCACGCGAAGAAATATATCACTTATCGAGATCTGCTACAACAGAGTACTACATCCAGCAATGGGTAAAATGGCGTGATGATATATTTATATCATGTATTTTTGATTTAATAATGACCTAAATCTAAGGCAGAAACGACGCCATTTTTCTCATTTTATTAAGTTCAATAAAGCCAAATATTCAACCATACATATTGACGATACAGTTTCATTAGTCTTCGCTAAATATTCCTGTTCTTGCATACAACTTTCGCTTTATTCACATTTATAATTCTTTCCATACGAGCTCGTTTATACGTTCCTTTATCTCTTACTCATAACCATCTATTTGTTCCTAGATCTCCTATTAGTTTATTATCATAAAAACTGGTATCTAAGGGAGTAGGAATCGCTCTATCAAACTGTGTCAATGATACAGGGCCCCAATTACAGGGGCTCCACTAATTAACCATAAAAAACAAAATGACCTTTATTTATTATTATTTTGAAAAATCATCATTTATAATAGAAAATTGTAAATAATAAGTCTAAACTCACCATTCTTTTACTCCAACTATTTGTTTAAGGGTGAGCTTTCATAGAAATGTTACTACTTGTATCAGCAGTATCGCTAGTCTTTAATTCGAATTGTTTCACATGACCAAACTATTTTAATTAATGCCTGCTACTGTTTTAACAACATTATTTTCAATATCGTGCTCGTCATACAACAAAATAGGTATTGTTTAGAGCAAAAATACTTACATTTTCTTAACTCTAGAACAGTAAATGTGTTTCGGACGAGACATGTATAATATATTTATCTTATAAAAAGAAAAATGAATTTTTGGTTCAAGTTCAAGTTTATTTGATTAGAATATCGATGTATTTACACCGAATGCATTTTACTATAAGTTCTAAAATATTATTTACTACTCGAATAAAGTTAAATTTATTTGTATGTGCTATTTATATTGTTCGCTTAAGAAAATCTTTCTGAATTTTCCACGACAGAAAGAGATTGAAAAACGCTGGATTATATGTTTTGTTATATTGGTTCATTTTATACATAATACTTATAATATAAAGATTTTCTGAATAAATCTGTATTGCTCTCATTTTTCGAATGAATTTCAATAAATACCTCAATAAAATTTTACCTTTATTCCTACTATAATCCAAAAACACGTTTAATGCGTTCCAAGCAGCTTGAACCTGCCGAAAACACAAATAAAGCGGTATTTGTTTACCGCGGTTTTAAGACGAGGGTGGGTCTATATCTTCCTGTTTACCAACTGAAAAGATCTAAAGAAACGGGACGGCGGAGGTGACGGTGGCATGCGGAAAGAACAGACGCTTCCGCGAAGCAGGAACTTCCAAGTTGCTGCAACTTCAAACAGCGAACACATAACACGTAGGATATAAAAATGCGTTATAAATCCTCACTATCTTGCCAAAGTTGGCCGGGAAACTTTTCAATTGTCTTTTTCCCCTCATACAATTCAATCAACTTGCTCTTTATTCTTTCAGCTCCTAAGAAGAGGAAACTCATTTTTTTTAATTAGGAAACGCCTGAGTTTCGGAATTAATATCATTTTTAAATGCTAAACGTCTTATCGTTCCTTTTATTCTCTTGTTCCTTAGCACTTTCCTTCTCTGCTTTCGGTAATGTAATGAAAATTATAATATTATTATCCAACTACGTTTTGCACAAACTTCACAGATATAAAATACCATGTGTCAATACTTTCATATTAAACTTTTTAAAATGGCGCTTACTTGAATTTATAATATCTCACTTCAATTAAAACCTTACACATACCAAAATACTTCGTGCATTTATTTATTTATTATATATACTGTATATTTATTTCTACAATGGATTTATAATGGGTTGTAAGAAAACGAAAAAAAATAGAATTCAAACATATTAAAACACCACACCTACCTACTTCGTTTTAGATTTATTTAATGTAATATTCAGCTAATCAAGACAACATGCATATGATATTCAGTACGCATTTCAGAGACATTTCAACTATGACATGAACTCGTATTCTCTAGTTACAAAACAGCTATTCTGTAAAGAAATAATGTTGTAAACATACATAAAAGAAATAATAATTTCAATAAAACATGTTTATAACGACAATATATTATTATCATTTCATCTACAACGTACTATTCTCTATTGTTATCATAAAGATCTGCTGTGGCGATCACAGTACTTCCCCAACCATAAGTTTAGATAATATTCATCCATGAAAACATTCGTTTTATTTCAGTCAGTATAATTTCAACAAATTTTGGTAAAATAGTTGACAATTATTTTTGACACTTTTAGTAGAATTGTTTGTTCTAGAGTTTTAATTTACCAAACTCGGTATATTTTGAACAACTTTAGAAAAAACAATTGACGAACGCTTAAGTGCCATTTTTGATACTCAATTATGAGTCGTAAGTACCTCAATTTTTTATAATGTTATTACAATACTATAGATTTTCAAAATCATTACAATATTCTCACTCACATAACAAATGAAACAATAATTTCGAAAATTGTGCAAAAAATCATTATTTTTCTAGGATTGCTATGAAAAGCCGACTTTTTTTTGGAACTATGTTTTAGGGTTCCGTACGGTCTAAATCAAAGATATTTAGAAAAATCACCATCACAATATTTTCCCTATTATATATGTCGGATAAAGAACAAGACAAACATCATTCTCTTATATACAAACTCGGCACAAAAGAAACTTAATTCTAATAATAGTGAAAACTGATAGACTCAGAACTGCAGAATCTTTAGAATATAATTTGAAGTCAGCAAAATTTGCTTTCATAAACTCTCATTTATAATCATTTTATCATGAAACTAAGACTATCTACTCATAAATAAATTTTTGATTGTAGCAGCTCTTTATATGTATATCTCGCTAAATGACATAATTTTTATAGTTCAATACGATTATTATTTTGATTATATTGTCTAATGTTCTTTTCTATGAATAATTTTCAAAATACCCGTCTAATCTATGATTTAGATTGCTATTTCATAACTGTATTTCTCATTATAATTAGAAAATAAAAGCAACGCAATGAATTTAGCAGCTTGTAGATTATCCATATGAATGTGTTTACCGAGGAACACGAAACTAATTTGGACGAATATTGAAATAATCTGCGGAAGCCGCGAGCATCAATCATTATTCATATTGATGATGACCAAACAACCGGCCGTGAAATTCAATTACGCTGTTCTAAATGCAATCACCATTCACCAACCCAACTTGTATATGCCGCATAAACTGTTCACTATTGCCCAGCAGATTCGTTTAGTTGTGATTGTGATTAATTTGCCAGATATAACTAAATAATTCTATGAATACAGTATTAACATCAACTAAGGGTGACTTACTACAGTAACTCGTGATTCGCAAATATGTTCCTAAATGATTTTATAATGAGTCAGAGAATATTCTACAACTTATATTTGATTTTACGGCTGGTAACCGCACTTCACACGAAGAACTATATCACCTACCAAGATCTGCTAGCGCAGAGTGCCACATCCGGTAATGGGTAAAAGGCGTGATGATATATTTATTTATTTTATTTATATTTTACAAGTAATTGTAACAACAGTAGTTGATCTTAGTAAATATTTTTATTTTTTATATCTAATATACAAATAGTAATTATTAGTTGATTGACTGGTGCGAAATGAGAAATCATATTTGAGATTGAAGTCACAATAAGTAAAGAAATCTACAAAAACGTTTGTATCTCGAAATGTTACATATTCCATCCAGAAGTACGGTGCAGTAGTTTGCGTTACGATATTTCAATCCAAAGATCCTGAGTTCTAATCCCACTCAAGCTAAAAAATATGATCTACCACACTGTGGCTTGGTGAGTCCGGACCCTGTATTGTAATTGGGATAAATTTTCTCTTCTGTTGCAGAAAATAATATAGTTTTGTTAGCGGCTATAAAAGCGATACTTAAAATTGCTTGTCAATTTTTATGGACAACGATACTACGATACTACGATACTCAAGATAAAATTTAAGATTAAAAGTGCTACAAAACGGCCAATTTCAAAAATAAAAAAGTTACACTCACAAACTTTATATTCAACATATAACTATACAAAGTTTAAAATCTTTCCAAATAGTTAAAACCAAGACCAAAAAGAAATTAAAATAATGGTGATATGAGAAGGTTTCTAATAGAAACTAAATGTCAGGTTTAAAGAGGTTCTATATATTCCGTTTTATCGATTCCATTAATAGTTGCTATAAATGTGTAATCAAATGCTTTTCATATCTAAAATTCTCGATATCAGAGTAGTATACATACATTTTATAGTCACACACCGGCAAGGACACATAAATCCCAACATTTAATGCATTACAAACATAATTATTACCGAAAATGATGAAACATTGAACCATAACGGTAAGAGACCTCCAGTACAAAAGAAAATTACAACATAATTGTTCTTTTTCAATTTTACCATATGCTTCAAGTTCTCTAACCGTTCCTAATTTCAACGCGTTGTTTTTTCGTCCGGGCCAACGATGGAATTTATCTCACGAAGAATAAGTACTCGTGTTTCTTGCAAAGATAAGCACTCGTAATTATCTAGAAGGATGTAGATGACATGTGACAATCAGCGGTACGGTTCAAGAGCTGAGACCATTCCGGGAGGTAACTGTTCTTGGGTAATACGACTCATTTCATAATTAATAACACACCAGAAGTTAATTAGTTTCAACTGAAAAACATTACCTACTCCTACCTATGGAAATTAAATATATTGCTGCGTAGATTACTTAATGATCTGTCTCTTTAAATGGTAATTTTAACAAAATTTAAAATACTATTTGTTTTTCTGTAAAGATACGTACTTTCTTGAACATAATTTGTTTCTATACTTTGTGGTTATAATCGGTTCAGTTTAATATATTGTTAAACTGTTTTTGGAAACTTATTATTTTGTAAGATTGGCAGTACTACGCAGCCACACGTTGAATGTCATTTCAAAATAATAACTTCTAATAATTAAAAATGTTCATTTATTACAATTTTTAATGTCAGATAAATATTTCATAATATTATTATTAAGAAAACACAATAAGAAGATGAATTTGAAAGTATATTACAATTTGGTAAGCTATAACTTACGAATTTAAATCATCAAAATATCAACATATTTCTTTTCAGATTTTATAATATAATTATATAATTTACACGAAAATTACTAAATTACAATCAATATTTTTCGCGCCTTTTCAAGTATATACATCTAAATATACAGTTGAAAAACTTCCAAATTCATCTGAAAGCGTTACCACATGGTACATAAATCCCTAGACCATCAGATACGCGATATTTTGTCATATTAAATTTTATAAATATAAATACACCGAAATGAATGGCGGAATTATGTGTAAATTCATTAATTTTATAGATTCGTAAATCTGATAAACAAAATCGCAACTAAACTTAAAACTTTATGAAATATTTCCTACTTATCAGCAAATATTGATGTAATATTGTTTATTATTTACAGATTTACGGATCTATAAACTTATAAAATTTAACACGGAATTTCACAATAAATGTCAAATGGAAGATTTAATATTACTGTCCAAAAATTCAATGCGATATTGGACAAAACGATTCTAGTTTACCATGGTAATGATTCTAATTAGTCTCTCTATAAATCTCGTTTAATTGTAAATAAATTATTCTACGTGCTACTTGAAGCAACATTACAGAATTAAATAAATGTTCCAACTCAGTATTTAATTTCCATATTCATGATTTCTTCCGGTAGATGTAAAAATCTAAAATTACATATTTACCATAATAAGGAAGTTACCATATGTGAACACTTGAAACAGCACCATACGCAGTGCAAGCAGCGGGCAGCGGGCAGGTAAAATATAGCGTGCCAAGCTACATAAAGAACGTAATTAAACGCTAATATGCCACGCAAACAACATATGCTCGCATCTCTAGTCGCAGACTAACTGTTTGCATTGCATGGTCCGCACAAAAAATACCACCGACTATTTATAGCTACTGGGGAATTAAAAAATTTATAGTATTTTCTGTGCAAGGACTGATGTCCTCACCATCGAAAGATTTGCAAATATATTACTTAATAGTTATTTACGTAACCAGTTATGATATTGTTTGACGAATATAATATTTGCCAAAACGAGCGAAGCGAGTTTTGCAAATTATATAAGTCAAACAATATCACGTTTTCATAACGTATTACGTACAAAATTTTATCTAATTCCGCTAAAATAATTTTTAAAATACATAAAATTCTAGGTTTATGACAGCTCAGTATATTTCAAAATCAATAAATCAATTTACCAAAGCGTTGCCGTGAAAATAAATGAACAAAATGTTTAAATTTAAAGCTTATGTCATCATTGAAAATGAGTTCTGAATCCGAGACAGACCTTCCTTCTGATATTGAAAAATCTGCTAAGTTGGCCGTGAACTGTTTATTTAATACCAGAATAATTGTTAAATGTATATAAATTCTAAAAATTTTAATAAATAGTTTATTCCGTTATTTGCAAACATTTTTGAGAAACTTCAAATTGTTAACATTCATTACGTAACTAGTAATGTAAAGAATTCCTAAATGATAGTTATGAAAAAATTTACATTTCATAACCTCAAAAATTGATGTAAAACAGGACATTTCATAACGGAATTAGGTAAATAACTATTATTTCTACTTCTCTGAATATTTCGTTACCGTAACAGGTCCCATTGATATCTATTCATTTAATCCTGTCCTAAGATGCAAGTTTTATCTCGATTTTATCCACTACTACATACATTGCAAATAATAAAATGATTTCAACTGACTCACTTCACATTCGTCTAAATCGCATACTCATTATCATATATTTATTTGACAGTACGGTGGTGTGGATAGCGATATGGAATTCGAATCCGGAGATCCCGAGTTCGAATCTCACCCAAGCTAAAAATTATATGAACTACCACATTGCGGCTCGGTGAGTGCGAACCCTGTACTGTAATTGGGATTAAGTTCTTGTTGTACAGCGTAACATAAATAAATAAATAATGTAATACTGATCTTTGATAAATAGTGTAAACATAAGTAAAGTTAGGAATTTCGATGGCTAGCAGATTGGCAATTATTTTGCACAGTAGTGTCCACTCTCCACTCTGACTCGCAGAATTTCCTCAAGTGAGGTAAGCGCATATAGGAACATAACTGCACCTGACGCCCACACCAATAAATCGTATTGGTAAACAGGCACATATCCAATAAAATATGTAATCTGATGCTGCGGTAAGTTATTAGCGGCCACCCAGATGGTCCGACTTATAAAACTTATCCACTTGGTTATCACGCTTGTCTCCGTTAAACGCTGGAGCCGTGAAGTCCCGCGTGGCCGCATGTTCGTGCCATGTGCTCTGTGTGACTCTGACACGCGCGTGAAGGAGCCTTATACAGCGAGGTTTCTTCAAATCCTCGTAAGTTAGTGGAGTTATGAACCGGTGGATCTGCGACGCAGATGCAGGAGATACTTTATGAGATAAGGAGATTGTTTATTGGCATGCAATTATGATATTTTCATGGATTCTAATGTATGTGGAAATGATCGAAAAATGTTATTAATCCTAGACCTTTAGACTTCTCAAAATAGATAACAATCAAAATGTATTCTAATTCAAATATTAACATGATGCAGATTTGCGATTTTAAAATAAGAAGAAGAAGAATAAGAATACGACAAAAGTACTGTTTGCTAATAAGCTAGTAGCTAAGTACTTAAAAAATAAATAAAAAGGAATGATAATAGAACTCATATTTACAATAAAGGAGGTAACAGAACTATAATTAACTGATTTACGCTAAAAGAACTAATTTATATACTAATAAAAAAACCTATGACCTATATACTTAAATTTGTACCAAAAAGTTAAAACCAATACTCAAATTATAACTAACAACAACAAAGAACTATATTCATATATAATACCATTAGTGACTATGATTTTGCCGGAAATTTTTGTCGTCATGATCACGACTGCTTGTTGTGACGAAAATCTGCACGAATGCGACAGTTCGAGTGTAGATTTTCTTAAAGCAACAAGCAGGAGTGATCCAGGCAAAAATTATCACAGGAAAATCATAGTCACGTATGGCATTCGGCTTGACAATTCCTCGAAATATTTTATTTACTCCAAAAAATATATTATCTGCAGTACTTTTAAAACAATGTCTGAATTACTATTACCTTGGTGATCAATTTACATTGTTTAATTTTTTGACATAAATAAGCGAAGTAAACAAAATCAGAACAGCACTATAAGCAAATGCTAATTATTAAGAGAAAAAACAAAGTAATACAAGTGACAACAATAGTAGGGTTATGAAGATTAACTGAAAATGTACCTTTGTGTCAAGTTTGACATATCGAGATCAACGTCATCACTTAGTAGTTGAATATCCCAATAGTGCACAATCAATAATAAACTTGCAGCATGTCAAAAATGTTACGATATAAAGCAAAATTAAGCAATTTACTATCACTGACAGCGCGCTGTGCTACTTGTACCAGACGAGTCGTATTAAAAATGCTTTTAAAACATTATAATTTTATATAATTTTAATATTTTTCTGCAATTTTAGTTTTATGATATTTTCTATAAATAATAAATATATTGCTAAACTTGTTAACCGGAAACTTAATAATTTACTACAAAACAATCTTTTACTATTTTATTTATTCTAAAGTTGGTTAACCGATTGATGACGCAATTTGACATCATATGTACGTCCGGAACTATAGTGGTGTCATCCCGAGTTAGAATCCCACTCAAGCAAAATATATGAACTACCACAATACGGCTCGATGACTGTACCCTGTACTGTAATTGGAATTAGGTTTCTGTTGTACAAAGTAACATAAATAAATAAATAAATATCTTCCAAGCGTTATTAGCCATACGAGTTTGAACTAGCGAAGTAATATCAACCTGATATTTGAATTAGAATAGATATGATACAAGGGCTTACTATATTCACAATCCTAGTAATCCATTATTTCCCATCTACTTATAATTTTTCTGCTTATAAATCTAACTCAATTGAATTAGAATAGATACTCTGTTTTAATCAAAATCATTGCTGATAAATACGATAGATTTAACTGTCGGTTCTCGTTGAAACATTTTATAACAAAATTTAATTAAAAAATCAACCCTAGGTTAGTTTCAAATAATGTAAAGTTTATTTTACAATACGTATTTCGGTGGACTAGACCATCATCAGGTGCACAAGATAAGAATGAATTTGTACATTTGAGTAAGACTTATAAATAGTATACACAAGAATTCTAACATAAGAAGTTCTTCTTGTGTTAGAATTCTTATGTATACTATTTATAAACTTTACATTATTTGAAACTAACCAAGTGTTGATTTTTTAATTTAATTTTATCATTGCTGATATTTTCATAGCCAGCATTTCTCAACATTAAATAAGATTATACGAGTATATTTACACTATTTAAATGCAAAACTGTTTATATTCACATCAAAGGACAATTAGCCAAGAGAAATAAGAACGCAAAATGCTCTTAGATTGTTGCATAAAATAAAACGTTATGTTTCTAGACAATGCACTGTTATAAAACAAAAAGTTGCTTTTAACCTTTAGATCATTAGTTCTTGCACTGGAAGCTATGAACTTTTAAAGATCCATGAGTTTAAAAAGAAATTACATTCATCTATTAATAAGAATAGATTGTATAAAAATTGTACAGGGATATTTTAAAAATTAAATGTAAAATTAAAACTATAAATTCTATTCAAATATTTGTAAGAATACCTAAGGTATTATTTTTATAAGAAATATTTTAATATAATTTATAGTTCTAATTTTATAAATATGTATTTAAGATGTCTTTTTTACATTCCATTTTTTAAATATCCCTGTACAATTTTAAGCAGTGTATTTAATATATTTATAATATTCATTATAAGAGTTTTCTAAAAAACCGCTAGTTTTGAAAAGTTTATACCACCATGGTAGCCGTTTTAATCGCGTAATGAATGCACAAACATAAAACAATCTTTATTCACATTTAACTACTTCGAATAATTAAAAACACTCATTAAACCGAGTAATTATTTTATTAAATAAATGTACTTATTGTTATGAACATACAGCAAATATCTCAATTAAAATGTCAATAGCAAATAGAATAGAAATAATTGTTTTTCTAGTGTTACTAATTTATTCCACACGAGATTAAAACAATTTACTATCGTGTAAGTTCCACATTAATTTATTCAATTACTATTCATATTATTCATGTAACCTATCCAAATGTAACCTGACGATCAGAATATAAGTTTATTGCCCTATTAGTAACACATGAAATTATATGTATTAATCAATTTTATTTATTTATTTAATACAATGAACGTACTACAGAGTCAATAATAAATGCGTTTAAATTGGTAAATATTATGCAAAATTTAACTATATCATATATTCCATTTGTCATTAGGATCAGATCTAACTTGCACTTCTTATTGAATCAGACCATCTATTTATTTGATTGCCTTACTTCACATTAATTTCTTTTCAATACTAGATTTACAGATTCGGTTTCAGTTTGATGTAATCCACTTTAATAAGTGTATCAATTTGTTTAATTCAATTCAACTTGGAATAGCATCATCATTACTTAATTTATGAAACCATGACACGAAATATATTTAAAATACTGAACTGTTAAAAAAAAATACATTTTTTGTTTAATTATTTTTTTCTAATTCAACTTTTTCTCGAAGTTAAAAACGTGAATAACTGACAACATTTTATTCAATCGGGTCAAAGTAAGTATAGCAATTGCTAGCAAGGAGATCAACAGTTATATGGGAATTAAATTTATCAAGTTGCATGTGGTGACATCTGTGATTGTCTAAATTAATTATGTGATATTAACCTATAAATATAATTACGTTGGCATTGGAGTTTGTGATGTATTTTTGTTATGATAACGAAATCTGTCAAATCTGATATAACAATTTCTCGAGATGGTATGTGTCCGTCAGTACGGTGGTGTAGATAGCGATAAGGATTTAGAATCCGAAGATCCCGAGTTCAAATCTCACTCAAGCTAAAAATTATATGATACCACACCAGAGCTGGGAACTACTTAAAGTAAAAATACTGGAAGTAGTACTTTAAGTATATCACATACTTAAAATACTTTACTTAAAATACTTTTTAAAATTAGTATTAAATACTGTACTTAAAGTACTTTTTTTAAACAAGTAGTACTTTGTTGCGTTCGCTGTTAGCTAGTGTCTATATTGTTACAGTCTACAGTGTGCAGTTTTATGTGTAGGCGTTCACAATTATTAAAGAAAAATCAAGAAAGGTTAGTAACTATTTTGCTATTTGATATTTGTTATATTAAATATATATATATATATATATATATATATATATATATATATATATATATATATATATATATATATATATATATATATATATATATATATATATTCAAACAGTGAAAACATTACAGATTATTTAGCATTTATTTTGTATGTACTCGAAGGTAAACATTTTAATAAAATCATGATATAAATATTGCAATGAACTGAATTAGATTTTTGATCTAAAGTTTTGCTTTAATGCTTTTACAGTCTAGTACCTAATAATTGTTAAAAGAGCTATGATTAAAATTAATTAAATAATTTGTATTCAAGTTGTCATATAATACACCACTGACGTCATCAGCACCCGTGGAAAGACTATTTTCTTTTGCGACCATAATTAACGCACCACGACGCCATGCATTAAGTGATGAACATTTTGAACAACTAGTACTGCTTAAAGCTAATTCATTGAATAACAATTCATAGTAAATGATTATGAATTTCGCAGGTACCTTACCTAACTTACTACTAAAGGAAAAAAACCTTGTTTATTTTTGCTATTATTTTTACTTAGCACTTACGTATATTAGTGTATTGTTTAAAGTTATTACGTACCTCATATCTCTTTATAGTTTAATATTGCAATATAAATATGTATGTATATTTGTATGAAAAAATAAAATAATATAATTATATTTATTATTAAAATAAACAAAAATCCGTCTGTTTTGGTTGCTAAACTCCTTACTTCTTTTTAGTTCAAATATCTTCCATAATATTACCAATATTGTTTTTAAATTGAATTCTGTAATAAAATAACCTAATTGTTAATTTTACTTAGTATTTAGTACTGTAAGTACATTTGAACGCAAAAAAGTATTTTAAGTAATACTGGTACTTAGTATTTCAAATACTTTTTTAGAAGTATTTAGTATTTAGTATTTAAATACTTTTTTTGAGTACTGGTCCCAGCTCTGTACCACACTACGATTCGGTGAGTGCGGACCCTGTACTGTAATTGGGATTAAGTTCCTGTTGTACAGCGTAACATAAATAAATAAATGAACATAAATAACAGAAAATCTAAAAATGTCAAACAGCAGTTAATAACAACATAAAAATCTCGTCATCTCTGTATCGATATAAAAAACAACTGTTCCTCAAATCCCCATTTCCCATGTCTATATGATCGATATCCGCATAAAAAATCCCTAGAATCACAAATCAACCTCGGTGTAATGTAACCAGCGTGGCCCGATATCAAAATAATAAAGAACCCTTCACGGATGACATTTTTCACCACAAACACAACAACTACATGCATATCTCACCGCGCGCGTTCGACACATTGACGAATAGGTTACATGATGTCGACGGAAGATCGTCGATTGTCACTTTCGCACACTCATTACGTCAGTGTCATGGCGGCGCCCGCTGACACTGACATCGATATATCAGCGAGTGTCATGGCCACGTCACGTAACGATGTTACGTAGCTTAGACGTAAGACACTTGAGAGAGCATTGGTGAAAGTTCGAGCTAGTCAAGGTTTTTAGGTCATTGTGAAGAAAGGGAAACTGAAGGAGAGTGCTCGTAATAATGGAATTACTAATAAGGATGCATTACATTTAAAAAGACGACTGCTAAAAACTGTAAGACTTTTCTTTTTATTTTCAACCCAATGAAAAACTTTATATTTCTAATTTAGCTTTATATATTATATTGAATTACATAAATATATAATATATCTTTTCCTATATCCAAGTATAACACATCTGCAATTGCATATCTCGGTATAATAAAAAATGCCCGAGGTCATTAAAATTAAATACAAAATTATAGTTGAATAAAAATAAATAAATATATCATAACACCTTTTACTTATTATTGGGTATAGCACTGTGCCATAGAAGATATCGGTAAGTGATATATTTATGCAAGTGATGTATGATTACCTGCCATCAAATCACGCCCCCCTCCCCCAATGTTAATGCAAGGAGCGCCATAGGGGAGTAAAACTTGCATTTATTAATAACAAGCAAGAGGCTGGTTTTGAATTTAAATTAAGACTTTAATATAAAAAAAATACAATTCTGTCTTAGTTCGGATCGTACTATACATTGTAGTCATCATACTGTTATTTGAATTAAATTCCTGCTGTCCAGAGTAACAAAAATAAATAAATAAAATAATTAGAATCCGCTATTTTTTGAGTCACATGTATTGCTTTTACGCTCTCGACTTATAAAAGTCATTGACTTTACACGCTCGAATTTTTGTTATTATTTCTAATCCAAATTAAATTCAGACATTTTGAATACAATAATTTAAAATCAATTTTTCTTTTATGTCTGACAATGACGATAATTATTTGATAAATAGAAAAATTTCATTTCATTTAATCTTTTGAATTCAAAGTAAAAAAGAAATTCTAAAGCAACGCTATAAAATTTCCATCCACATATTTTTTCAATCATTCAATAGTTAATACATCAAAAATAACGGTTACTTACAATTTCAAGATACAGTTGTGTTTCCATAATCACTATTCAAAAAATTCTAGCATAAAAACAGTTGATTTGAATAGTGTATTCATGTAATTAATACTTCAACCATATGTCCTCAAGATTTTAAACCGTTAGATTAATAATACTATAACACGATAAAATAAAACAATCAACGAAAAGAAAGACTTAAAAAAAGAACCATCATAAAGTACAACAATCGAAAATAAAGCAACAAATTACAAGAACATCTGGGGACCAAGAGGAGAGAAATAACTTTTAAATTTGTCCATATGTGCCCGGAGTGATACTCTGGACTCAGCATCAACTACGGCGAGCAGGGCCGGACTGCAAATTAAAATAATCCTGAGAACTTTATATCTATTGAATGTTCTTTCTATTTTATTTATTTTTAATAATCGTTTCTTATTTTGCTTGGAAATGTTGACTGCCATAATGTATATCAACTTGCACATCTTCAACTTTTTTTGCAATTTATTTGTTTCATTCGACGAACCAAATTTACTGATTACACATTTATAAGTGATTGTAGGATTTTAAACTAGGATTTAAGGGACTTCAAACTAGGGTTGTAGGCCCAGGACTGCGAAGTTGGTAAAAATTTATTCGACTCCAATTCGGCAGAGTGCCACACCCAGTAATGGGTAAAAGGCATGATGATATATTTATTTATTTATTTATAAAATTAAGTACTAAGACATTTTTTATGGTGTATGTAATAATATATAAAGAAATAAATTAAAATCTGACTCAAAATTTGGGTCGAAATTTGTATCCTGCTAAAACAAAAAAATATAAATATGGAGTTGGAGTAAGTTCATTTATTCCAACACACACTTGAACTCCACTGACAAGAAATTCCTTTAAACTCCGACTCTACAACCTTGGTAGACACAGAGTAATAAAAAGTAGTGGAAGTCGTGCGAAACAAAAATGACTCGATTAATTATTAAATAAATTGTAAAAGTTCTACATTATAAGATTGTTAGTTCTTACAAACCATTTTATATGAAGTTACGTTTTCACTTAAATCAAGATAAAAAGGACATATAAAACTTTGAGTTGAAGTTAAGAAGCCAGAAGTTAAGGTTTACTCACGATAAGATGCCGATGTCAGAACTATTATTACTATTGAATCAACCTGTAATATTAAGTCATTTGCAATGGACATTCGTGTATTTTCTTTCAAATTTTGATTTCTGTAATGTATTGTAACCTATATGATATTTTCTGCGAAGATATTCGAAACGTACACGTAGAATGACAATATGAAGTAGCCGGAAATGAAATAAAAAATTGGCACCTACTGTTACTACCGATATCTGATATGTGAAGCCATTGTAAACAGTACATAAGACAAACATTTCCAAAAATATTGGTAGTAAGTAATGGCATCGATAGTGGCAATGCGGCATCATTGCAAATGAACCTTTAGAGTCGAAGTCAGAGTTTAATTTTTTCGATCGGTTCCACAATCCTTATATAGGCTGTTTCACAACTTAAGGATACAAATTTTATAGCATATATTACTTGATGTTCTGAACTCAAATCTAAAAGACATACGCTAACAAATATGAAGCCAAACTCCACAACCACCCTAACAACCTAGCCATTAATATTTTAAACAACAATAATGAAATAAGCAGACTAAATAGACGAAAACCCCTAGATCTAATCTAACACAGAAACATGAGGAACCATCAAAGGATGGCATCCCCCCGCATGCTATAGAAATGTATTATATATCAGTACAATTATTGTTATCAATTTTGCTTGTTAGCCCATATGGGCTAGGTGTAAATCTATTTGCATATAAACAACAACAAAATCTAAAAGAATTTTCAAAAAATTCGCAAAATTATTATATATTCTTAGTGCTACTACTATCTATTTAACGTATTAATAATATAACTACAACTCTAACATTAAATATTATAGAATGCACGTTTCAATCAAAATAAATATTATTTACTTATTTAGACTGAAACTTACAAATAATAATTTCAAAATTACTATTAAAACCAGTGGTACAATTGAGTTTGCGAATTAAACAAAAATCTTTTTCATTGGTAATCAGTATTGAATTTATAAACAAAGAGTTTAAGACTGCAAACAAGAATTGTAAGTTAACTAGCATCCAATAAAATTATTATGTTATATCTACTGATTCTTTTCGTGTACCAAGCATTTTATTCTAATGTCCAGTTTCAATGACGGGCCACCTCCTGGTCAGTCCGACCCTGCCAACAACAACCAAATGCGGAAGAACCAAAAGAGCACGCAGATGAGATAATAATGAGGGAAACTCAGAGAGTTAGAACTCACTAAAGTTCCTCTGGCTTGTCTCGCGTCATTAGGATTATCATTACATACACATTTATTCATAATGGTGATGGCTAGACCCACGGCTCCGCATACACATATACTTATCTGTGCGTGAACGTGAAGTTTATGACGAGCGTAGAATTAATGTTTGCATATTTAATTTCGGATCTCTGTTTCTAAACGTTGAATAATTGATATGATGAAGAGTTTCCGCGATTCTTGCTAAGATTAACTGAACATGTTTATTATATATTTATTGTTGACTATGTACGCTAACCAAATAAGTCAAAGAATTGAATTATATGCGACACTAAGTTATTACTGTCAGCATTTTATTGCTAATTTACAAGTTTGTTGCCACTTTTAGTTTTGCAAGGTGTGTGGTCAACAACTTAGTTGTAGGCATTCATAAAATAAATATTTCAATTATGTTTTTAAATTATAAATTCACTGTATTGATAATGAAACATTCCTTCTAATGGTTTAAAATAAATTTTAATGACTACGTTACCACACACCTTATCCAGAAATGCATTGCCATGAACAAGTAACAATTGCATTTAATAGCTTTTAAGTGACTATATCTATTAATTGAAACATTCAAATGCTTTCATAATAATATAACTATCAGCAATTTAATTACTAATTATATAATAACTCAGATGAAAACGACAAAAATTGATAATCTAAATAATATTCTTCGGTATCTCGATCTGTAAATCGGCCAGTCTATTCAAATTTCCTAATCTTTTAGTTTACCCCAATCAAGACAAGACAAGACAAGACAAAACTTTTATGAAAAATCAGTCATGTAATATAGATGTGAAAATATAAAATAGTAAAACAAAAAGGAAATCTTGTAACAAAAATTGATACATTTTATTTTAATTAGATTACAAGATGTGTAAATTGAAGAATCATAAAGAAACAAACGAAAAGTCGTAGTATATAGTCAAATAACTGCAATTTTTTCAACATTAACCACTTTCGACTCTCTTTACCTCAACATACAAATAAAGATACATAATATTGCACTACATCCAATGAAATAGAATAAGACGAGTGCTTGAAACATTTACTGAACGTTTATTTATCAGCTTCATTAAGCAATCAATCTTACATTCATATTTTTTTATATTAACTCGTTTATTCCTCACACTTTCGTTCTCGTACCAAACTTGCAGTCATATTCATTCATTTATTCCTAGACTGTTCACACAAACTATCACTCTTAATTTCACCAACATACACCTGTTTCATGAGTCATTCATCCAACATACGTGCCACATACCCAAACCATCTAAACAGACTTATATCCACTCTTGTAACAACACTTTTCTCAATCCCCCATTCATCATACACTAATGTATTTCGCACACAATCTCTTAATGTGTTATTAGAGAATAAAAACCAGAATTAATACAAATTACAACAAATATTTGGAAATTAAATAGTATTTGACTGACTGGATGTTTCATGGGTTCGTGCTACCCCATTTAATGGGATATATAGCGTGATATTATGTATGTGCATATGTATCCCAGCACTTTTCTTTTTTCGTAAAAATGTTAAACCTATTTTGCCCCGAAATCTTTATAAATTGTTAATAAAAAATATATATTATCATGCCTATTACCCTATAGGTCCTCAAAGATGTTAGTGGAGAGAGAACCACAGGGATAGTTTTAATGTCGTGAAAATTGTTTGTCACCTGTGGAAATCGAACCCGGGTTTTCAAATCCACAGGCCGGCTCGATATCACTGCTATGAATATGCCGAATATCTTCGCTTCGCTCACATATTTAAAACAAATTCTTAAGTATTATCTGACAGTCCATCCAAATACAAAAAACAGAAAACATGTTCCATATGTCAAAATAAGGATACAATAATCTGAATTTTATTTTTACAAAACTCTTACGACTCTAACTTCACAAACACACAAGTTCCTAGCGATAAATCTGGTGGCTGGTGTCCAGTGGCCGCTGGCGAGTGTCAAAGACCTGCCATACATTCTTCTTAACACTCTCGACTTCACCTATGAGTCAGTATTCTCGAGTTGTACAGTGTACAGGTGTAATTTGTGTGTTTACTGATGTTTTGACATTTGAACTTGCGTGCGAGACTTGGAGCGTGGTTGTAGCATTGTAGTTAACTTGGTTTTGTTTCTCCAGTTCGCGAGGTTTAAAGGAAGTATTTGCTTTCGCCGCTCGCCATATATGGTGATGATTAGAATCGTTAAGTTATACTAAATTCTACAAATATTTATAGGAGTATTATTAGACATAAACTGTTCTTTAAAAGGAAGAGTCAGAGTCATTTACAAAATCTCAAAAATTGACTAGTTGTAAGAAAGCGAGAGTGAATAAGACAACTCGTCATCATCTCTGCTTGACTTTATTCAATATTCTAACAAATTATATATGTTTCTGCCGAAGACTACATTTAATACTTTTTAATAAAAACTTTTTGTCCCGCGTTATGGTCGCGCGGGTTGAGGGCCTAACTCGCAATCATAAGGTCATGGGTTCGGGCCCCGCCCGTGGCGACCATACAGAGGACATATCGGCATATGATCTTAGTAGTTGGTCCGATATATAAATTAAAAAAAAAAATAAAAACTTAATTTCGATTAAAAAAATGTCTCTGATCCTTAAAAGCAGATGTTGTGAATAATGTAGTCATCCACAGGCAGATTCAAATTATCCGCTAATATCATTCTTAGTCCCAATTTTATCTTTCAAATTATTTAATCATTGTTGTACCAAGAATTAAAGTAGCAAAAATAGTATCTAATATAATGTTAAAAGATAAGCGAACTTATAATATAAAAATGCATACATACATACATAACAAAAAAATAAGGTAGCACAAATACTTTAAACATTCATAAAACATCCACTTATTAGTTTCATCAAATAAATCAAATTTCGTCAAACATTCTCATCCTCACTTCTTATTTCTCTTTATTCAAGCTCGTTTAGTACTCACATTCGGAATCTTTCATCTCACAACAAATCTTCACTCACATTCACCCCTAAGCTCCTCTACATTTGTTTCATTAATCTTTCATTCGGAGTTCATTCCACATGCTAAAATCATCCACCCCTTTAACAATGAATCTATATAGATAAATAAGGAAAGGAGCGTCGCCCTAAGTTTGTTTCTGAAAGTGAATTTAACAAAATTGTAGTTAGACAACACTATTTAAGTACAGAAAACGAATCAATATAATAAAAATATGTTTATATGAGAACTCCAAATTTATAAACAAATGTATTGTCACATGGATAACTCCAATATTATTATTTTTAATTAAGAATAAAAATGGAGGAAGAACACTAAAAATAATCCTCTATTTCTATGTTAATAAATATAAAAAAATAATTAATTCCAAATAATTATTTATTTGTATTGGGTAAAAGTATACTATTTAAGTAAGTATTTACGGCTTTAAATCTAGCTGACTTTAGTTTATTACATCCAAAAAAATACGGTTTTAATTTGGATTAAGTTTCTGTTGTGCAGAGTAGGAACATAAAATAAAATAAAAAAGAGAATTTAAAAATGCGAAACATAAGTTACTAAAAGGAATTACAAAGTAGATAGTAATCACGTTAAATCTTAAAAAATTGCGATTAGGGCAAGTGCTGCGCTTAAAAATGAGTTTTTTAAAGCACTCATCGCAAAAATTCGTCCGGTAACGAACCGCCACAATCAAAAACAAACTTCCGAAACGAATCCCGTAGGAACAGCATCCCAGTAGCGTGTTCATGGGGTGGGGACAGGAAGAGGAAATGCGTCGACACCACCTTGTCCCATTTAAACCAACACGCGTACATTTCCATATATGCAAATGCGCCACAAATCATTTCGGAGCGCGATTCGCAAATCAGTTGATGTAGTCATCACGACACGAGCAGTGTTTGCCGGCGCCCAGCACCGTGTGTTGTACATTCACGTGTTTATAATTTATGTCCATCGGCAGAGTGTTTGTTTCCACTCTCTGCAATTATCAAGAGAAAAACAACATAAAAATAGATAGCGTTACTAACGCATTGTTCTAGGCAAAAAGAGACTAACTCATTGACAACTCGGAGAATAATTGATACTTTCAAGTAACTATACTTATTATTACTAATTTCCAGTGATTACTTTCCGTAAAATTTTATACTTGTTGATTTGAAATACTTTATTATAATATCAAAAACCATTCTTCTTTAAGGTACAATACTTAAATGGAAAGATAACTGTTTTGCTCTCTGTTCTCCTATTTTAACTAAACTTATTGACTACACCACATATTTCCTCCTCTATAAATGAATTCGTCCGATTTAAAGTTGTCAACCGCAACTTGTTATCTTAATGGAAACATTTAAAAAATTATCATTAAAAAGAGATTGTATTTTTAACTTCAGTATATTTTCTTACTTGAGATATGTCAAGAAGAAATTTTCCTAATTGAATATAAAAATTTAAATAAGCTGGGACTAATTTGGAATGTAAAAGATTTTCTAATAAATTAATTCAGTACTGCAATATTCATCTACTAAGAGATGTTGACAAAGATACACTTTCAGTTAGTCTCCATAAGTTTATTTTTGCTGTTATTTGTATTTCTTTGTGTTTTTTTCTTTCATTTTAGTTTACTAGTAGTGTTCTTTTATTTAATTTATTTATATAGAATATAATTTTGTAATGTCGTTTCTTATAGCTTTAATATTAATTTCATATATCGTTTAACTTTTAGTTACAAATAAAAATACATAGTTCATTTAATAGTGTAGGTTTTTTTTTAGTAGATATTAGTTCTTTCAGTATAATACTACTCGTAGATACTTATAGTTTTATTACCTTGTTTATCGTAAATATTAGTTACATTATCATTCCTTGTTATTTATTTTCTAAAAACTTATTATTAAGTAAGTATCGAACTGTATCTTTCCTACAGTTTTAGTTTTCGCCCTATGAACACGTTCTTACCTAAGTTGTCGTATGGTATTTATTCTCTATTAACATCTCAGGATAACATTCCAAGATTGTAATTATTATTTAACTTTGGAATTATTATTTACATATCGCTCAGTGGTATCGAGTCAACCTATGGATTTGAGAACCCGGGTTAGATTCCCATAGGCAACAAACAATTTTCACCACACTACATTAAAACTACCCCTTCACTAATATCTTTGGAGGATTTGATGACTGGTAACCTCACTTCACGCGAATAAATATATCACTTACCGAGATCACGGTAGAATACCACACCCTATAGGGTAAAAGGCGTGATGATATATTTATTTTTATTTATATCTGCAACTGGCTAACTTTCGCGTTTAGAATAGCATAGAAAACATATTTTTTTCCATATTTATTTTCCATATTAAATGGAATTGTAAACAAGACAGTATTTTAAAATGCCTAATTTAGATCTATTGTACTTATGAATTCTAATGATTATTAAAAATATGTAACTAAAGACCATGTCAGATGAGGTGATTCGTCACCGTTACAACACTGACAGTTCAATAATAAACGAAATATATAATTATTTTCTTGAGATATATCATAGCCCCGTGGAAAAAACAAAACTTGCGTCTCAAGCGAGAGGTTTTCAACTTATATATAAACATTACGATGTGCTTGGATAGTTCGAATTTTGCTATAATCTGTAGGTTCCCTGTACAGTAATTAGAATTACGAGTAAGTTCTTGTTGCACAGAGTAACAAATAAATAAAAATGTAAAAGATAGAATCAAAATAAGTATTGTATGCCTTATTTAATAAACATATTAAATGATGCAATTGTCTTCTCATTGGACGTGGTCTACATGTCGTCATTCACCTCTATTTATACTTTCTTCGTTGTACGTAAAACAAACAACAATCAATTAGTCCGCAAACACCAAACAAAAATAATCCAAACATAAACACAACACTGCGATAAGTTTAAACTAATCTCCAATATCTTTCTAGATAAACCATCACCATGAGAACATTGCGTCTGTTGGGTCTCCTAACTATCCTCCTGGCGGCATTCGCCCAGGAAGACTCCTCCCAGGACAGCTCCCAGGAGTCCTCCGAATCACCCATCGACATCACTCAACCCGGCACTGAAGAGATAGACCAGGAAGCTGATATTGTGACGGCACCTGATCATTTACCACCCTCCGCGGTGGGTCCTCTCGAAGACTGCGACCCCGAGATGGTCGGGTTCGAGCTGGTGACTGGATATGTGTTCTCTGCACCTGGGAATGTGCTGGATTCGATCCCGGGGACTTTGATGTTGACGGATTGTCTAGAGACTTGCCAAGGGAATGATTCGTGTCAGTCGGTCAACTATGAGACGGGGCTGTGTGTCCTGTTTAGCTCACATGCTGATGCTCTTCCTGGTAAGTCATTTTTCATTTCATTTTTATGCTTTAAATATTTGCAGACACAAGATCTAATTTGAACTTAACTAAACTCATTTGTATTCCGACTTGAAATTATTAGTAATACAGTTGTTTATAAATTTAAGGGTACTATTACTGATTTAAATATGGTTGCATTTTACTATCGTCATACTTGGTATCAGAAGTGCTGACTTTACAAAATTTCCTGAGGTGCAATTTACTTGCATTTCATTTTAAAATTGTATATATTTAAGATTAAAAAAAACTATTATACAATAGCAATGTAAATAAATATTAATAATTTTATAGAAAAAAGTATGATACAGCGCAACTAACTTGGTTTTAGTTAAAACTGTGCAAAAGAAATTTAGACGTGACAAAGTTATAAATAATTCTCCTTAGTTACAAACAATATACAAATCATTTGACATTAGCTATCCACAATCATGAGTATGAATTAAAAATATAAAAACTAATTAATTAATTCCAATGTAGTAAAAAAATTATTTTGGATGAATTTTGTGTAAGGTAAGTCATATGATTAACATCAACATATATGTATGTGTATCATTATAAACGGTGTTGTAACATCAATATTTCCGTTGCTTGGTTTTAGCTAAAACAAAGTTAAAATCGAGCTCTTACTACCAGCCAATAACAATACAACAGCATGGCGAGCTAGTGATACCATTTGATTATAATAATGAAAGATTACAACAATGAATGATCACAACAATAAAAAATACAACAATGAAAGATTACAATAATGAAAAATTACTCAAATGAAAAATTACAACAATAAAATATTACAACAATGAAAAGTTACAATAAAGAAAGATCACAACAATAAAAAATTACAACAATAAAAATTACAACAGTCAAATAATCTGCAATTTAACTTGTGCTCATATAATTCTGGAAAACTGTTCTTTATTATGTACGGGTAGATATAGATAGTTTGAAATGTATTATTGTTCTACAGTGAAAGAACAATAATTCCAACAATTTTCGAATTTATTAATAAAAAAATAAATAAATATATCATCACGCCTTTTACCCATCACTGGGTACGCTTTTAATTTTTTTTCGTTAAGAACTACAACAGTAGTAAATTGAGCTTGCAGCTGTTTATTAAAAGCTGACAAGTTTTTATATTAAAATTACGACGCGCTTTTATTTATTAATAATAAATTATATTAAAAATATATATACATACAAATTTTTCAATGAAATATTACGGGAAAAACTCCATTAAATAAAAAATTATATTAGAAAAAGAAACGTAAATTAAATTACATTATTTTTATAATGTTACGAACATAGAATTAGTAAAAAACTTAATGTTTCAATATTGATGAAGATACACAAATAATGAATGGCGCGAAAACTAATTCATCATGACATGGCAAATTATTAAAAGCAGGTGACATTACAGAAAGCAATCAGAATTTTTTAGCAATATAAACGCATTCAAAAAATGTTAATGTGTTTTTTTATGACTGTACCTGTTTTTATACTGCACGGTTCATAAAACATGGTTTAATAACTATTTAATAACTTAATTCACTTTGGCATTCTTCTGAAACTATTATAGCATTCTTACAGTTCAAGAATTTTTATAAGACTCTAATATAACAGATCCAACTTATATTTTATGTACTCGCACTTGCAAACGACAAGAATTGAAAGTAGCAGAACAAATAAATATATCATCACTTGATTTTACACCTTACTGAATATGGCAATTCAATTATATCTTTAAAAAATTATAATATATCATCACGCCTTTTACTCATTACTGAGTATGGCAATCAAGTAATATGCTCGTGAAGTACGGTTATCAACCGTCAAATAAAGACCTACAATAATGTTAGTGGTGAAGAAGGCACAAGGGCAATTCTAATGTAGTGAGAATTGTTTATCGGCTGGTGAAATCGAACCTTGGTTCTAAAATCTATTGTCCGACTCGATACCACTCTATTATATCAAATCTATTTAAAATAGGGAGTGCCCAAAGGCGGATGGGCATAAAGAACGATTTCAAGAATCACAAGAGATACAATATCAGTTGAATTAAAGAATATAACCTAATATTATGTAATAAATATAATGTATTAATTTGCTATTTTATAAATATATAATCCCGTAGCTGATCTCGATAAATGATATATTTCTTTAAGTGTAGTGCGGTTACCAGCTGTCAAATCACGCCCACTAAGGACGTTAGTGGAAGGGTAGCCACAGAGGTAGATTTAATTTGATGAAAATTGTTTGTCGCCTGTTTAGAATCGAACACGGATTCTCAAATCCACAGACTGATTCGATACCACTGACCCACCTACTCCATAAGATTATTATTATTAAAACAAATTAAAACTAATAATAAACAACTTAATTAATCTTCAGTTTTTTATATTATTACCATGATATTACTAATAACAAATATGTATACAGATAGAAACAGAATAGAATAGCTTGTTTATTTTAAACAAATTATCTAAAAAGCCTAAATTTGTTATGGATGCAATATACCCCATTATTTTGCTTCCATACCTTTTATTAGCAAAGTAAAATAGATAAATATATCATCACGCCTTTTACCCATTACTGGGTGTGGCACTCTGCCGGAGCAGATTTCGCTAAGTGATATATTTCTTCTCGTGAAGTGCGGTTACCAGCCGTCAAATCACGCCCCCCAAAGATATTAATGGAGGGGAAGCCACAGGGATAGGTTTAAATTAGCAAAGTAATATATTTATTTTTCACTCTGCACAACAAGAAATTAATCCCGTTTGATTGTGATGTTTCATTGATGTACACTGTCTATAAAATGTTTTTTTTTTAATCCATTGAATTAATTCGTTTAATAAATCGATATCAATTACTGTTAGAATATTTTCGTGTGAGGAAATCATCAGTTATTACCTACATAATAAAACGTTATCTCCTTATAATCCCACGTATTAAGATCAACAAACAGACATTCCAGAATACACACCGTGTTGATTAGATATCAGATGAAACATGCACTAACACAAACACATCATAGTGCTGATTATCGGCAGCAGTGCTGACAGATAGCTGTGCTGATTAAATGTTAATTGCAATTCGAGCGAAACTCATTACGCTTGGACGTATATCGTGAAACGGTACACACTCAGTGTTCCACCATCCGGATTCAATTTTCACATTTGCAGAGTAAGACAGATAGAAATTGATATGATTATGATTTACATAACTTTGATTAACAGATGTGTGACTGATAATTATACTTTGCTACGCCCTTTTCATTAATTTTACAGCTCTGTAATTGCAGATTTCTGTATCGGACATATGGCAGTTAATTATTTATATGAACAGTTTTGTGGATGAATTAATCTCATCAATCATAACTTGTACCTAACGAAAAAATACTATATTCGAGTGGTTCGAAGTCCACCATAAACAGTGGGTTCTAGGAAATAATTTCTTCAAAATAATATCTATTTATGTTAACAGGTACATAATGCGAAACTTTATTGAACAAGTCTTAGATTATAGCGAATCCTATTAAGTTTGAGTTGCATATAGCTCTATGTTCGACTGCCGTATGTCGACTTATATTCTTAAAATATGTAGGTAAATAACTTAGATGTGTCTCAAACTGTGTTTGGTTGTTACTTTTGTTTAATAATGTTATTTATAATTATTAAACTGTTAAATATGTCAAAAAAGATGGAAAAACGTATTCTTAATATTTCTAGACAGAATAATCCCAAACGAAGTAATAGTTATTTGTATCACTAGTCCAGAAACTGCTATTTTGAGAGTGCGAGTATATTTTGAAAGGACGAGCCGCAGGCGAGGCGTTTAAATACGAGCACTCGCAAAATAGTTTCTGGACGTGTAATACACAAGATTTTTCGCGCCGACGTTTTTGTAAATTTAATAAAAAGTTTATTACTCACATTCTAAATGTTAGGGAATTTTTTTATATTGGTAACATCACAATATTTGAACTGTACTTTTAATTTTTATTAATTACTTATTGTTCATCAATTTACATCTTCAATAAGTTTAATTACACTGTGCACTTTATTTAATAAACATAAAACATAATTAATTTCTTTGTCTATTTCACGACTTGTCATTCCAGTATTATAACCTACAAAATCAACATATTTTATTTGGATTTTACATTGCTAATTCAATTGTAATTACTTACAATTTTGTTTAAAATATATGTATAAATATTCTGTTTTCTTGTATTGAAAATACTCAACTATGAATATTTTATCAAAATATTTTTACGCCAATGCAATATTTTGACATTTCGTACGTTCAGGAGTTCGCTATACTAGTAATGTCAACATATAACCATAAAAAGTCACTAATTTTTGCCGGCCTCGGCCGGTAAACACATGGTTTCCGGATGATTTTCAGTTATGTAATACTGCTAATGCCGGACGGTGGCGCAAAAAAGAAATTTCATCACAAAAAAAATTAAATAATTATTTTGACATTTTTTTACAATGATAGAAGTCTAATTTTGATATTTTATCGTATTATTCCAATAAAGTACCATTTTATGGACAGTGAACAATGCCAGTTGAATGTAATAGTTGTTTATGTTCTTACTCTTTAAACTGGTATCGCAGTGTCAATATTTTTCATCATTTGATAAAACTTCTGAATGATAAAAGAAAAGAGGAAGATCCCTTCATATAATTTGATCAAATACTATAAATCAGCATTTCCCAAACTGTGGTCTGGGATCTCCTGGAGGTCCCCGAAGATCTATCAAAGGATTCTCGAAACTTTGCAAGTTTTGCATTTTTTACAATTTCTTATTCTATACATGTTTTTAAATAATAAAAGGCTACATTAAATAAAAATATGTCTTATTGTCATGCATTTTAATTAGATTTTTGTATGATTATCATACATAATTTGACAAACAAGAATAAAGTAAATCATGACAATATAACAACTAGTTTATGAACATGATTTTACTGTTGAATGAACTCATAATGAAGATAAGTTCTTGGTGTGCTAATTTCTCGCAACTCAATTTGCAAAATCTGTTTCTGTAGTGTTAGTAGTGAATTTCATTGAATAGCGTCTTATCTCGGACATTTGGCGGTAACAGGCTGTAAATGTCCAGCGCACATCGCTACATTGCACGCAATCCTCTCGACCGAGGCGGCGATGGAAACGTCCAAGTTTCACTCCATTTACCGCCAATCTGATTAGAATGTCTCGGAAGTTCTAACAGTATCTACCTGGACCGTAGTTACAAACACAAACATTAACCTCGACAGCAGAAATAATTTATATTCATTATATTCATTTCATTTATCATTTTTAAATGATCATTACAAAATTACATTTGTAAGTTTTACTTTAAGCTATATTTAGCAATAAAATTTCGCGTTCAAAATGTCACAGCTTCTCTACAACAGATTATAAATAATATTACAATTACGTAATAATTAGTGTGTATATTATTTCAAATAAAATAAATTGAAATAATATACTTCCGGCGTAAACTTAATTTTTATACTTTATATACTGCATTCACTATCAGTCCATCATTATAATGAAATGTTAAATATCATTTCAAAATAATAATCTCAAATATATTAAAATGTTCTTTTATAACAATTTGAAAGTATTTTCAACGTTAGATAATTATTTCATAATGTTATCATAATGAGATAGGTGGCTCAGTGGTACCAATTTATATCTACTCCTGTGGCTCCCCCACCACTAACATCTTTGGGGGCCGTGATTTGACTTCTGGTAACCGCACTTTACACGAAGAAATATATCACTTATCGAGATCTGCTTACGGCAGATTACCACATCCTGTAATGGCTAAAAGGCGTGATGATATATTTATTTTATTTATTTTAGTTATTATAAAGAAAATTCAATAAGTAGGTAAAACGATATTGGATTTTGGTAAGCTGTTGTTAAAAATTGTAATCGTCAAAGTATCAATATCTTTCTTGTCAGATTTACATGATAACTATAGAATTTGCACGAAAATTATTATCTATACACCTGTGAGCTAAAAAGGAAAGTGCCTAACGATTAAAAGTTGTTTTATTTTAAGTAAGATGAATTTAAACGTCTAAATTTATTCGACAGGGCTACCGCATGTCACATAAATCTCTAGATTGTAGTTCGATATTTTGCAATTGATATTGGAAGTAAAAAAAATAGTATAAGCTTCTTTCCAAGTAGCGCCTAAAGTTGTAATTTTCATGTCATTTGAATTTTCTGCTCTATTTTTGGTTGAATTAAAAAAAAATCATATGACATCACATAAATTGAAGACTTAACAACCCTACGATTTAGTACCTAGGAAGACTTTTATTAGAATCAAATAGTTCTGGGTTCAAATCACGGTGTTGGTCGAAACTTTGTCTCTAAAATAATAATTGAACAAACCTATTATTTATAGAGTTTTACAGATTTATTCTACTCGTATTTTAATTTTAAATATTTATCACTTTAATGATGATATATGTATTTCAAGTAATATCTATTTTTAACAGTCGCTTATAGTAATTTTATAATAGTTAGTTGTTGACAGGGTTTGATAAATCCAGTAACAATTTGATCCACATTCTATAACCTGCCTTTAAATGAAATAATTGATAAATAAGGATAATATATTAACTGTCAAAATGCATCAAATATAAATTACCAATTAATTTCTTAATAATCTAATTACTACGTTATATACTAATCCAAAGAATTTCCAGTTCATAACGGAATTCAAATCACTCAGATGAGGTTTCATTTTAATTTTTAGTAGAACATCTTCCGCCGCGATAAGACCATTTTGGGTTCGATTCCCAATCTACAGTTTTTCAAAGTAGTATAAAATTGAACTTGAAGACGCGCGTCAGTAAGTAATTCGTATTCACTTGAATTCTCGCCACCTCCAGCCACGATTCAATCACGTCTTTGGGCCATCACGTAACGGTGGCGCGTACTGTAACAGCCTCTGGGGCCAGCAGCGCTCCATGTGGCATTCCGACATCGACATCACACGCTTCAGAACCAATGTGTTCCATGTCACTTCTACATTCAGCACCGCAGTCTCCAACAAATGCAAGAGTTTTGTTGTTTGTTATCGGATAAACACTGGTTGTTGATCGGTTACCGCTAACCGGTAGACTGAACTGGTGTTTGCTTATTACTTAATCGGTGTATTGTATACTCAATGGTGGGTTTCTTTATTTGTGCACTGGAATCAAATTATGCGTATCTGGTTCACTTGGAATACAGTTAGTAATTTAGATGTTCAAGCTCTTATTTAAGCGCACGTATATTTCAAGTAGCTCAAATCATGTTTGTAATATTTTCTTTATTATACCGCAACATAAATCAAAGTAATTATTTTATCTACAACAGTTAAAATGGGGTAGGTGGCCCAATGGTATCGAGTGGATTTGAAAAGCTGGGTTCGATTCCCACAACTGACAAACAATTTTCACAACATGCAAACTATCCCTGTGGATTTCCCTCCACTAAAATCTTAAAGGAAGCGTGATTTGACGGCTGGTAACCACACTTTTCATGAATAAATATATCATTTACCGAGATCTGCTACGACAGAGTGCCACACTCTAAATATATTTCATATTCCGCGGTCTAGTTCCAACCAATAGCAAGTATTTTCTTATGTTTGACTTTCATTTGTTAATCCTTGACAGATAAAAGTAAGGTTATGCTTTACTTTTTTGTTCTGTTTACTTACATAGTTATAGATACAGTCTAGTACTTGGGTCGCATATAATGTTTTGTTTTAATGGGATATAGCGTGATGTTATGTATGTATGTATTCAACAATATATTTTCTACTTCTTTTAAATAATATATGCATTATACGTGCGTTTTTTTATAGATAATACGGTTAGACTTGATCATAAGAAATAATTTATTACTCACGGGTTGTGGTTACTCACATAATGTTTATATTATATGCTAATTAAATAATATACTACTTTCTGCTTCTTTTAGGCAATACATGCATTATATTACAGATAATGCGGTTAATCAGACATGGTCATAAAAAATAAATTATTACTCACGGGTTGCGATCAATTACATTGAGAATGCTATAATAATGTATATAATTACGAAACTCTTAGGTATAAAGAAGTCGCGGTCATCTTTCCAATAAGTTTCGCAATAATAACTAATTTCGGTAATTTTTCATCTACCTCATATGTGTATTCTTCCTCATACATTAAAGATAATTCTTCATTGGCTTTGTTTAATGCAACAAAATATAAGATATACAAATAAATCATAAATTTAATAGAAGACATCTGTGTGAAGACATAAAATACAAACTAATCAAACTAATTACAAAATATATAAAATCACAAGATAAAGTATAGTAAACATATTTACGAGTTAATAATAAAAGGAATTCACTATTAACCAACCAAACATCGCGACACTCAACGTCATCGCATTTGCCATCGTAGATGGCGCCAGCGACCACTGCAACGTGGTTTCCGGTCAAAAGTGTACACCTTGCGTTCACACGGAAATAATTTACTCTGACATTAATGTGCGTGGACATAAAGTAAATACTTATACGATTCAAAATGACTAACTTACCGTTATGAAGACCGCAAAGAACCAAACTAGGATTTGTGTTGTGTACTAACCTGCAACAAATAAATACCATAACCTTAAATTCAATCATTTTCATGTAACCGCATTTATAATGGCGAAGCAAACTCGTTATAAGCGATAGAAATAAAAAATGTATTAAGATTTATTCAGTGTTAACTGTATGTAGCATAAATATGAGTTCTACAGGAAGAAGTTGACACTTGACACGATTTCACTTAATTTATGATAAATTTCTTGAGAATATTTTCATTTACAAACCGTTGCACTGTAACTAGCATTCCGCGTATTATAAACAATACTGGAAATTGTTTTATATTCAGGTCAAATTTATTATTAACTGTCCTTTTGTTTCACACAGCTAAGATTTATTGTTATTGATAATTTCCCTTGACCTGTTTTCAACCAATCATAATGTAAAACACTTGAAAATTTATCCATAAGCACAGTTTTATACTGATCAATACAAGCAATCGTAGACCAGTAAATAAAACCGAGATAAAGCTTCGGTTTATTCTTTAACAAGCCAGAAGTAGCGAGTTCAAATCTCACTAATTAATAGTGGACTGTGTAAATTCATACATTTTGTAGGTTTGTAAATTTGTTGATGATCGCAACAAAACTTATGACCGTATGAAATATTTTCTATTTATCCACAAATATTGATGTAATTTTGTTTATTATTTACTAATTTTCGGATCTATAAACTTATAGATTCATCACAGAATTTCTACTGTAAAATAAAATAAATATATCATCACGTCTTTTACCAATTATTGAGTGTGATACTCTGCCGTAGCAGATATCGATAAGTGATATATTTATACACGTGAAGTAAAATCACGGCCCCCAAAGATGTTAGTGGAGGGGTAGTCTCAGGAATAACTTTAATGTGGTAAAATAATTCCATAATTCCTATTGAGCGAAGTATTCCTCTATTTAATGTTTCTAAATTTTAGTTAGTGTTTCAAGTAAATTGATGTAATCAAATTAAATTATAAAGAAATAAAAATAGTTTACCGCCAGGATTTGGACCTGGGATTCATGAAATTGAATCATATGGCACATAAAATAGTCTAATTTTTATTATAAAAAGAGATTAACATTTTGTAAATTTTACTTAAAACGAATTATTCCAAAATCTCAAATAATGTAAAAATACTATACATGCTTTTTTATCTAATTATAAGTGTGTAACCCTCCTCGTTATGACGAGAGTTAGCAAATAATATACGGGTTCTTGTCAGATTGAAGGACGCAAGTATTTAAGTATAAAAGTATAAATATATTTAATAAATAGTTTACATACATTTACACAGCACTACTCGATACAGCCTTGATGTGTTGACTCTAACGGGTTTACACTCTACTCTGCTGGCCCAACCGGTCAGCCCTTTGGCACTAACTATCTCCCCGAGTATCATATTCATTCCTTATATAATATTGGAACAATGCTAAGTCAGCAAAATAAGTATTACACTTTGCTATACTGTTTATATATTACACATGTCACACCATGACCCAGTTATTGAAGTTACTTAATATGTATGTCTTAATTGTGCTGACTTAGACTTGTTACATTCCTCCCTTCTTTGAAATTTGCTTCCGTATAGGGGCACAATTTCCTTAAATCTAAACTTAGTGTCTCTATCGACCACTGCACTTCACACGATTGTATATCTAAACACTGTACCCAGCTGCGCCTCTTTGGATGCGTGGTTCATCACCATGGGATGAGTCTTCCTCCTCCTTTGAATGATGCCACATCGTTACCGAGTCGTGGACTGCACCTTTGGCTGCGACATGCACTTTTTGGTTCGTTAGCCCTTATTCTGCCCTGCCCTGCATGCCCTTCTGCTGTCCTTAGTTCTCGGCGACGTCATCTCTTATTTGGCTGTAGCTGTCGGTTCCCTCAAAACTGTGGTGAAGAGTGGTCTCTCCTTAAAATTTAACAACCCAAAACTTGTATAACTTATATCTATTCTATCTATAAAGTTGCCACATATTTTTCGGACTTGGTTCTACAGAGGGCGCACTAGGTGTTACAACCCCGGGTATTTCCTTTTCCTCATCACGGTTTACAACGATTGTTTCCAGTTCTTGCTCATGAACTGCTGATCGCGCCTTCCTGTGATGGTTGTGTAGCACCACATGCGTCAGTGCATTCCACAAGCAAGCTGCTAGTCCAATCGTACATCCTATCGTACTATACAAGTTATATCCATTCAAAAGTGCGTCTAATGTAAATTTAAAAATTTTGAAAATCGTGTAAACCCCGATGAATCCTGACATAACCATACCCAGACTGGAGAACCAACCCCACATTTGCTTGACAGTAGACATGGCCAGGCTCTGTAACTCTCCTTTCGTAAACAAGTCGAGAGTAGACAAGCCTTGGTCTGCTGTGTCTCTCCCCACTACCCTCCTTGTTATGATGTTGGCGATGGCTTGTCGTTCCAGTCCAAAAATTAACGCGTCCTGCGCTGATTTTATCTCCGTCTTGGAGTATATGCCAGCATTGCCGATATCGTACATGGGCTTGAATTTAAACTGCGGCTCCTGCTGCACCTCCAAGACTTCCGGTTCAATGCTCTGTGTTAATTCTAGACTGTAATCTAGCCATGTGTTTTCTACGTAATACAGAGCCGGCGCAAGGTGACTGCAATCTATCTGCTCTGCTTTTTCCTGTAAAATATGTGTCAACGGAGTCATGGAGAACTTTAGAGACTTCACCCATGACTCGCCCTACGTACCCTAACTTATGTTTAATTAAAGTGCTTACTGCATACTGTGCAAGTGGAATAGTGCTGTTTAATTTTGCTAATTACATTCTTGTGGTCTTGTAATTCGTTTACTAAATATTTGAATCATAACTCCTTGTTATTTTTTTTTTTAACAACAAAAAAAAACAAAACAAAACAATAAAAATACTACTGATACTACTCCTCCACGTCCTTTAGAGCCACGGTGATGATGTTTGTGCTCGGCCCTCTGCAGTCAAGAGTAGAGTTGCTTTTATCTGTAACAAAATAAGAAGCTACTGTCTTCCTGGTGTTAAGATCCAGGGGTGGTCTTGAACTGGCCCTCTGCTTCGCGTGTGATATGGTGTGGTGGGTGTTTGTGGTGCTATTTGTTTTGAAATTTGTCTGCTTGCCAAGTCCTGTAAAACTAATTGATAATTTTGAAAATTATTGTCCTTTTGTTGTGTGTTCGTCCCGGTATCTTCATTACTCTTTTCTGTCTCAGTTGCTGGTTCGTTTTCTTTGTCTGCTTCTATGTCCGCTTTAAATGGTTTTAAACGATTTACATGTACCTTCAGAATTTTTCCCGATTTTTTATCTTTAATTTTATAATTTACGGGCCCCATTGATTCTATAATAAAGTACGGTCCTGTCCAAGGTCTATGTAGCTTACGCGACGTTCCTATCTGTACTGTCGGGTCATGTAAATAAACCGCGTCACCGACATTGTAACTTGTCGACTTTGCGTTTTTGTTAAATTGTTTGTGTACTGTCTCAGTCGTTTGTGCTACGTGCTGCTTTACCTTACTGAATACTAGTTGCAGTCGTTGTTTTAACTCTGCCGCGTAATTGTCGTCGTAATCGTAACGTAAAGTCTGAGGTCTAGTTATGTTGTCGTATGGTAACTCCATGTCTCGGCCATGCATCAGGAAAAATGGTGTCTCACCTGTACTGTTGTGTACGCTACTTCGGTACGCCATCAGCACATATGGTAACCACTCATCCCAATCCGTTTGGTCTCGACTCACAAAATGCGATAACATATCTTTGAAAACACGGTGACTTCGCTCTATCACTCCGTTCGTTTGCGGCCTGTAAGCAGTTGTTTGAATTTTTTCAATTTCAAAAATTTTACACACGTTTTTAAATATTTCTGCAGTGAAGTTTGCACCCAGATCTGTTAGTAGCTGCCTTGGCGCTCCATGTCTGGTGATGATTTCTTGTGCTAAAATTTTTGCAATTGTGCTCGCTTTCTGGTCTGATATCGCAAATGCTTCAGGGTATTTTGTGAAGTGATCCTGGAACGTCAGAATATATTTGTTACCCTTTGTACTCGTCGTCAGTGGTCCGACAACATCCATAGATACTCTTTGTAATGGCGCAGTAACTTCTTGGAATCTCTGTAGCGGTGCTGGTTTGTGATGTGGTGACGTTTTTCTTTCATTGCATGAATGGCATTTACTGCAGAATTCTTCAATATCTTTGCTCATATGTTTCCAGAAGAATTTTTCCCTTATTCGTTTGTTTGTTTTTTCGAAACCTTGGTGTCCGGCATACGGCAAGTTGTGGTAATCGTGCATCACCCGAAATTTCATTGATGCTGGCACAACTAATTTATGATGTCTTTCGTTATCTGATTTTTCTTTAAACACAAGACCTTCGACATCTATGAAGAATCCTTCCTTCTTTTTGCATTGTGTTATCTCTGCATCTGCTAGCTGTTTCTGGATTATAGTATGTCTGTCCCATACTGGCATGTACGCATTTTCTTCCGCTTCGATTGCTTGCACTGGAATTCGTGATAACACGTCAGCATTAATGTGTTTTTTGCCTGGTCTGTGAATTACTTCGAAGTCGTGTTCACTCAATGTTAGTGCCCACCTGGATAATCTTGAATTGTTGTCCTTGAACTTCATCAGCCATTTTAGTGGTTCATGATCCGTGATGACTGTGAATTTGCGGCCATATAAATAACAGCGATAGTATTTCACACCCCAACATACAGCTAAACATTCCCATTCTGATGTGGTATAATTCATTTCGGCCTTGTTTAGTTGTCGGCTAGCGAAAGCTATAGGTTTTTCATACCCTCCAATTTTCTGACTTAGAATAGCGCTGATCGCTTTTCCGCTGGCATCCGTTGATAGTATAAATTCTTTAGAAAAGTCTGGATGAGTTAGTACTGAATCTGAACACAGGGCATTTTTCAATTCCTCGAATGCTTTTTCACAATCATCTGTCCAGTTGAATGCTATATCTTTCTTTGTTAATTCTGTAAGTGGTTTTGCTATTGTTGCGAAATTTAAAATAAAGCGTCTATAAAATCCTACAAGACCAGTAAAAGCCCTGATTTCTTTTACATTTTTCGGTCTTGGATAATTTTGAATAATTGAAATTTTGTCGGGATCTGGTTTTACACCTTCGCCATTAATAACGTGACCTAAATATTTGGTTTCTGGTTTCAAAAATTTACATTTACTCGGTTGTAGTTTCAAGTTTGCTTGTCTCAACCTGTCAAAGACTTCCTTTAGTCGTTTCAAATGATCCTTAATTCCGCCATTATTAAAAACAACTACATCATCCAGATACACTAAGCATCTTTCGCCTGTTAGTCCTGCTAAAACGCTATTCATAAGTCTCTGGAATGTACTGGGTGCATTCGCTAATCCGAACGCCATTTTTGTGAATTGATAATGTCCACCATCAGTTGTGAACGCTGTTTTCTCTTTATCTTGGTCCTCTACCTCAACTTGCCAGTATCCTGATGCCAAATCCAGTGTTGTAAACAGTTTTGCATCCCCTAACTGGTCCAAGGTCTCTTGCATATTAGCAACAGGAAAATAGTCCCTTTTTGTCACTTTATTTAGACCTCTAAAGTCTATGCAGACCCTGATTTTGCTTTCGCCATTTTCTGATTTTTTTGGTACCATAACCACAGGCGCTGACCACGGTGAGTTCGACTGCTCAATAACCCCTGCTTCAAGCATCTTGTCCAGCTCCGTTTTCAACTTCTCTTTTTGACTAAACGGTACTCTATATGGTGCTTTTGCTATAGGCTGTGCATCTCCCGTGCTTATCTTGTGTTTTATATTATGTGTACATCCTAGTTTGCTGTCTTCCCATAGAAATACATCCTCGTATTCTCTCAATAAGACCAGTAACTCTTGTTTTATATCTTCTGGCAGATACTCTAACTGTAATTGTTTCTCAATATCGCGCGGACCCTTATTTTTGTGTATTCCGTATACATCTATTTTCCTTAACTTGCATTCTGCATCTCTATATTCTTCTTTTAACTTCTTTTCATTGAATAATTCTGCTTTTCCCACAATCGTATTTTTCTGAATAACCATTTCCTTGTTGGTTATATTCACAAGCTTGATAGGTATTTCTTTTTGTGCTTTAGCTAGCACCCTTGCTGCCATAACGCCATGTATTTGGATCTCTACTGGTTCCATTAAAATATCGTGTTCCGTATTACCCAGATTCTGAACGGCTGTACACATTATTTCGCAGTTTGGTCGAATCGTAACTGTATCCTTTAACCTAACCACTTCACTGGTTTTTGTGTCGTTTTTTTCTTGTTTTAGGGTACTGATTTCCGACTTCTGAATTTTTGCGTTTATCTTCGGCATTTTACTATTAAGTTCTCCCATTTTTAAAGGTATCGGAATGTTGCTAGCTTGCACTTCCTGACCTTTCTCAACTGCGCTACTTGGCTCCGTGACGTTATCGTGCATTGTTTCCACTTTTGCTGCTGTCAGCACTTCTTGGTTCGAGTTGTCCGCTAACAATTTTATACGCATATTACCTAACGTGATTTCATCCGTGCCGTAGTCTATGCTGGCTTTAAAACATTTAAAAAAATCACGACCCAAAAGACCGTCTGCTTCTAACTTTATGTTGTCTGAACAAACCACACAATTAAATGCAATATTTGAATTTTCAAAACAGAAATTTACATTTGTTGTTCCGTAATATACTATCTCGCAACCTGATATTGATGTTAACGCTCCCACATTTTCCGCTTCTATTTGCCCCTTTGTGAATTTTCTTTTAATTAATGAAACAGCTGACCCTGTGTCTACTAATAGTTTTAAAATTTTATTGTTTACCAATGCTAATACAAAATTTGGAATATCTTTTAATTTGAAATCTGAATTTGGACTAATTTGAGTAATTACTGTTTGTTTATAATTTTGACCCGAATATACTAATACCTCCCGCGACGGGGCGCATGCGAGAGGGATTGCCCGTTTAAATGTGACGTATTAGACTGATAGCGTGAACTCTCTGTGAACCTGTTTGTGTTTTCTTCTCCTCGATATCCATTATTCCAGTTATATCTATTGCTTCTTTCCGGTGGTGGATCTCGGTATCTATGTGTATTGTTGTAGCTCCTGTTATAATTGTTCTTGTTTGTTCTTTTCCAACAGTCAGCAATGCTGTGGCCTGGCTTTCCGCAATAGTTACACGTTTCCATTTGTTTGCAGTCTCTTTTGAAATGGCCTGTAGCTCCGCAATTATAACATTTTTTCACTTCCTTGCCGTTGGTTGTTCTTCTGTCTACAGCTCCGATTTCTACATTTTCCATTTTTACTCGCGTTATTTCCATTTCTTCTCGTTCAGCCATTGTTACCGCTCGCTCGAATGTGAGGTCATCTCGGGAGTCCATCATGATTTTAATGTATCTACGGATTTCTTGACGTAGCCCTATTCTGAATTGTTCTAAACATATCTTCGCCACCACTTCTTCTTCTATATTTTCTTCCGATATTAGTTCTTTCTTGAGTTTTCTTAGCCTTTGTGCAAAATTTTGGACGTTTTCACCGATCTTCTGTTCGCAATTCGTCAAGTCGCGAAAGATCTGGCCTGGTTGTCGTTTTTTCGAGAATCGCTCAGTCAATATTTTACTAAATTGTTTCAATGTTATCGTTTTACTGTGTAATTCTGGAGTCAACATGTAAAAGTCAAATGCGTCGTCTGTCAGTTTTAGTCTTACCAAGTCTACTGTGTTTGTGTCCGACCAATTTTCAATTTCCGCCCGAATTTTAAGTTTAGCGAAATATTCTGAAGGATTTTGCCCTGTAAAGTTATCTAGTACGTTCGCCGCTACACTGTATTGAAACCTGTTTGCAGCGAACAATGTCTCTAGTTCTGTTTTAATCGCCGTCTGTATTGTGGTTCGGTCCGACGCGCTGCTACCTCCCGATATATCCCCGGGTTTACCCATGTTATAATAAGTGATAAAGACGGAAAATACCAGACACAGAAAATAAACACGAAAACTTATAATACTTGGCCTCCGCGAATGTAACAAAAAAAAAAAAACTATTATTTTTTCTTTTTGTCCACCCTGATCTGACACGATATCCCAAACCGCTGCCACCAATTTGTAACCCTCCTCGTTATGACGAGAGTTAGCAAATAATATACGGGTTCTTGTCAGATTGAAGGACGCAAGTATTTAAGTATAAAAGTATAAATATATTTAATAAATAGTTTACATACATTTACACAGCACTACTCGATACAGCCTTGATGTGTTGACTCTAACGGGTTTACACTCTACTCTGCTGGCCCAACCGGTCAGCCCTTTGGCACTAACTATCTCCCCGAGTATCATATTCATTCCTTATATAATATTGGAACAATGCTAAGTCAGCAAAATAAGTATTACACTTTGCTATACTGTTTATATATTACACATGTCACACCATGACCCAGTTATTGAAGTTACTTAATATGTATGTCTTAATTGTGCTGACTTAGACTTGTTACAAGTGAATTAATTTCTTAATGGTAGATATCATGTTTAATTTTTGTTGAAAAAATAAATTGAAAATATGGAAAATTAATGATTTAATTAGTAATGAAAGTTAAACTGTTACATCATAAATTAATAAATAGCCGCTTTTGCAGTTGTCCAACTAGTTACAGTAAAATAATTACGTATTAACTTATTAATTATAGTCTAACTAATAGGTACATATGTCATAAATAAATAAAAGACAAACGGTCATGTAATTAATTTATTTTCATTAATAAAACAAACTGTAAACTTAAGTATCCTTTTTAAACTTGATTAAATAACAGTACTTAAAATTCCAACAGATTTTACACGTTTTACACTTTCTCACTAACTAATTAAATCTTTTAAACGAAACATTTTTTTGCTGCTGGAAACAAAAATATTTTTTAACAAAATTTCTGATGTTAATCAGCTGTCACAAAACGTTAATTTCTCCTGACTTGCGATCAAGAGAAAAAAAAACTATAAACCGATATTCTATTTTTAACAGCAGCCTGAGGTAATGACAAAAACGAAAAGGCCGAATATTTCTTGCGAATCTCAAGGTCAGATCATTAATTTATCCACAAGATACTTTTTTGTGTTCAAGCATGAGCTCTTCGTAGCAAAAAATGTAACATTTCACAGTTAATTAAAGTTAACACTGAATTCCAAGTCATCGAGCATAACCACGAATGTACCTGCCAATTTTTTGTCTCGTGCTGTCTCATGAAATATCTCCAGACATTCGAATGTTGAGTGTTTTGTTTTTGTTTTTCTTGTCTTCCTCGTAGGTTGGATTTGTGATGATATTGGTTTTCTAACTGTCAATAATATTATAAATAATGTAATTCAAGGTTTTTTATTATTTCTGTGGTCAGAGTAACTGTTAAGAAATTCAAACGTAGGTAGAAATAATTCATAATTGCTTTATCTAATGCATCATATTTGTGTCGTTCTTTTGCTAATAATTTCTTCTACAGTTTTTTTTGAAAATAACATCGTCAAACATTTAAAGAAATGATTAAAGTCCGTAATATCGTAATATTTATACACTCTTATCATATTTTATGTTATGATAATACTAAGTAGTTTCACTGACCATAGTAAACACGCGTAAAATTACAACTAATAAAAATATAAACTATTTAATACAACGTTAATAAACACTATCGTAAATTTACCATGATAAAATTTATGCTAATAATCGCATAATTATTCTAATTTACATTAAAATTACATAGCATTTGATGAGGCGTTGATATTTCCGTATATTGATAAATGCGGCAAGTTTACTAATAAATTCATTCGACAACAAGAACAACATATGTACATCAGCAACATGTTCGCTTGAAAATATTGCTACAGTCAACTTAAAAAGTATAAAAGACATGTCTATGGTAATCTCACATATGTTGTGTGTAGTTACACATTTAAATACATACTCAACAAGTTTGATTCTTTAATCTTTTAATCTTGAGGATATTTATTTTTCACATTATACTTTCATTTGCATATCATGAAGGACCTAATGTTAAACAAGAATATGTTGTGTAATTAATATCGTACTTATACTTTTTAATTGGGTAGGTCGCTCAGTGTTATCGTTGGCTTGTGGATTTGAGAACTCGGGTTCGATTCCCAAACCGACTAACAATTTTTACCACTTTAAAACTAACCCTGTGGCTCCTCCACCACTAATATCTTTGGACACTGTGATTTAGCGGCTGGTAACCGCACTTCACGTGCAGAAATATAGAATTTACTGAAATCTGCTACAGAACAGTGCCACACCCACTGAAATATGAAATGCTTTGAGCATGTAAAACGTACATCGAATGAAAGATTAATGAAACAGCTATATAGGAGCGAATGGATTATTATGATTGAAGATTTTTTACGTGATGAAAGATTCCGAGCGTGAGGAATACATGAATTTGCATGGAGGGAACTATGATTGTGATTAGAACGAGGATGAGAATGTTTGACGAAGATGATGAATCTGCCCCATTGATAGGATATAGCATGATTTATGTATGTATGTATATGAACAAATAACTATGTTGACATCTTTCGCAAATGGAGGAAAACAGTAACTTTCCTCAGTAGATAGAAAATAGTCAATTTTCGACCCAAATATGAAGAAAGAGAAACCTATTTTTGGTTAAAGTCGTAGAAAAAACAATTTAACGAAATAATAACTGATATTAGACACTAATAATTAAATTAATGAAACATGTAAAATTTATTGATTTACTACGCTAAACAAAAATAATAAATTAATCCCAATTGCTGAACAGGGGATCTACAGCTTATACTGAAATACAATATACTCAGATGCAGCTGTAGCTTTTAGTTAAAGGAAACCTAGTTTGAACTCCAGAACTGTTAGCACAACTATCTACAAATTGCCATTAATATTGACAAGAATGTGCAACAAACTGCGATACTAATGCATTACTAAATTTTTAATCATTACTATCTGTTATCTGGCAATCGTAGGTCAGTGGATAAAAGCGAGGTAAAACTAACAAGCGAGAGATTGTGCGTCCAAATCTCACTGACTTCAACTTATATCCAAGAATACGATTATATTTGAGTGGTTTGAATTTCATTATTTATTTATTTATTTATGTTACGCTGTACAACAGGAATTTAATCCCAATTACAGTACAGGGTCCGCACTCATCGAACCGCAGTGTGGTAGTTCATTATAACTTGTAGGTCCCGTGTAATGTAATTGAGATTAAGTTTATGTTGTATAGAGTAACAAATAAATAAAATCACTTTGAATGGATATTGCAACAGAGGTTTCGTAAAACTTCTTGAAGTGTTATAATTTCCGGAACTTTTAAAATAATAGTTTTACTCAACAAACTGCGATACTAATACATTACCAAATATTTCATCATTACTATCTAATTGACAATAATTTCAATTTATCCATGCTCATTAACATCTGAATCACCATCATCAGCATCACCATCTATCTACTGCCAACCCCACACGTTACAATCTAAACCACCAGCGTTCCATCACTGCAACAACGCACCGGAACACCATATAGCTTCATCGTCACTTAATCCCGTGTGATGTGAAGTGATTTCATGTGGTTGTCTAATGGTTTGGAAATCTCTGTCTGGCGTTTGCTGCCCGGTGTCTGAGGCTGGACACTGTGCACTATCTGGATAATGATTGCAAGCCCACTGGGATAGGGTTGGTGCATATGTTACGCTTGGTGTTTCCAGGATGCATTGATTGCGTTTGGAGGCAGGGTCGGAGTGAATTGATTGAGTAGAAATTAAATGGTAGTTAAGAATTATTATTAACAAATAAATAAATAAATATATCATCACGCCTTTTGCCCATTACTGGGTGTGGCACTCTGCCTAAGCAGATCTCGGTAAGTGATATATTTTTTCGCGTGAAGCGCGGTTACCAGCCGTCAAATCACGGCTTCCAAAGATATTAGTTATACTTTTTAATGGGGTAGGTGGCTCTGTGTTATCGTAGGCCTGTGGATTTGAGAACTTGGTTTCGATTCCCAAACCGACTTACAATTTTCACCACTTTAAAACTAACCCTGTGGCTTCTGCACCACTAACAGGGGTACATTTAAATTGGTGAAAATTGTTTGTCGGCTGTGGGATCGAAATGTACATTATTAATAAAATAAAATGAGTAACGTATGTCTTGTACTACAATTCAATAATAATTATTACTCGAAGGGTTGAAACTAACCCTTTTCAGACTAAGGCTAGGGAGTGTAGCACGAGCATAGTGCGGCTTGCAACTAGTCGAGGTCTGCAAAAATACTTTTCACCAAAAGTATACACAAATTTGTTTTTTCGTTTGTAAATAAAGATGAATCAATTTTTAATTGTAGTTACTGTTGCTAATGGTAACTTTATTCAGCAGACAGTAAATAATCTTAATCTACAATTCTATTTCTGTCACCAAACATCTTTCAAAAAGCCTACTTTTTTACCAATCTTAGCAATATACAATATATATAGATTATTGAGAGTTCAAGAAAATTTATAATCGGATGGTATTCTTGTTGTTGAACAGATACTTATTACTTCTTTAAGGTAAAAAAAAAAATTGTTAACAAAGATCCAATTAATAACATTTTATATACTATATAAGGTATTATTCTATATCCTTCAGATATATACATCTAATTGTTTTCATTTTATCCTATATTACAATAAGAGCAATTTTTGTCTGTTTGTCTGTATGTATATGTACCAACGGTCTCAGAATCGGATGTAACGATTTTGATGAAACTTGATATTCAAATGTTCTTTGGCTTGAGAAAATGATCTAGCTTGGTATCATCATTCGGAAAATTCATTCTGTACATCATTTTGAAACTAAATTAGAGACTACTATTCATGAAAACTTAGTTTTTCCAAATATAGGCATGTAGGGACAAAGTAATTTCACCCAAGAAAGTGAAAAATAACAGAGAAAAGATATTTTTTATCTAGTTCTTGGATTCTTATTTTTTACTTTCATCTTCTGGTATTTTCCGAGTCAAGCTCAGTCTTCTAAATATTATTTCTGAGCGGTCGTTCAGTACCACTTATGTTGACATACAAAATTATTATAGTAGTAGATAATTTACAGCATACATGATTTGTTAAAGCTTATTAATAATAGTTAGATGATAACATTGCGTTGGACTGCGAATTTGAAAACACTGATAAACTGATTTTCATCACATTAAAATTATCTTTGCGGTTTTCCCGACACCCTCCTTTGTAGACCGTAATTTGACAACTGATAACTGCATTTAACACGTAAATTTACTGAAATCTTCTATGGCAAAATGCTACATTCAGTAATGGGTAAAAGACGTAATGGTATATTTATAAATAAATGAAGCATTCACCCTTAAAATCTAGAGATTTTCATTATAAGTTCATCTAGTGAGATCTATAAATAGCTGTTAAAAACAATCATCGAATGAAGTATGTATATATTATGTCATCTGTTACCCAGTAATTGAAATAAAATAATAGATAACTGAGCGGTTTATGGTGATGGCTATTGTAAGTTCAAAGTAATTTAGCAGGATCTACAATTGCAGGTCATTCACCATCAAATTAAAATAATTTATCATCTTTATTGAATAGAAGAAATGATAGAAGAAAGATGAAAATATCAGAAAGTAGTCAGAGTAATGTAATTTCTCGTAATGATTCCATTTCCACGGATGCATAAAACTCTCCAAGTGCGACAGAGTTGTTAAAGAAGCTCATGCACATTTATAGCATGTTAAATAATTCCACTACAGCTCTGGCTCTACCGGCAAATCAAGGCCATTCGAATACCACATCGGGACATTTATAGTTGTCTCTCCTAATGTGTTACTAGTAGTTCCCATCCGTTAGGCTGTGTGCCGAAGCCGAGCTGCAGAGCCGTGTGGTGTTTCGATGCATGGACTAAGATATTGTAATGGGTTCCGGAGCGCATTCGATATGTGGCCAAGCCAAAGCTTACTTCAATACGGATCGTAACGCTGGATCACTTCGTATGGATATTGCAACGGTGTTTTCGTAAAACTTCCTAAAGGGTTTTATTTCCTGGAACTTTTTACATGATAGTTTTACTTTGATGAAATCAGGACCAGTTTTATAATGAAACCCATAAGCTCCCAATTTAAGAGCCTCAAAGTAAAATACTATATAGAATTCAATCACATTCATAATTCGGCTGTAGATTAACACGAAAAAATTGTCTATTGATCACTGAAAAATTTAATTATATGTGAAATGTATTTTATCGAAAATATTTATGGCATGTTACGTTTTCATAATATGAAATAGTCAGAAAAATACTTCTTCATACAACTATCAAACAAAGTTGACATTTAACTTAAATTTCAACAGCCCAACAAAAATGCATTACCAAAAGCCAAAAGGAATAAAAGATATTGCATTATATTCATAATTATTTAATTAACTGGGCTGAAATGATAATTACATCATAAAACAAGACAAATGAGTGTGAAGCCATAGTGACTAACTTCATGTCAGCGAATGTACGAGTAGTTTGGTTAAGCACGCGACGAGATTCGTTTTGTTCCGCGAAAATTTGTTAAAAATAAATAAATATATCATCACGCCTTTTACCCACTACTGGGTGTGGCACTCTGCCTAAGCAGATCTCGGTAAGTTATATATTTTTTCCGCGTGAAGTGCGGTTACCAGCCGTGGAGCCGTCAAATCACGCCCCCCAATGATATTAGTTGAACAAACAAAATGGCATTGAAAGGAAGTGTGCACTTGGAACCAAAAGTCCTATACGTTCCTAGACCGGAACAAGTTATATTTTAACAAGTTGCCAATTTTTGTTAAAATAGACGTTCCGGCTTAGGAACGTAGTGTACTATAAAACTTTTTTTTGATTGTTAATTAACATATTAATTGAAGAAACAAGGGTCTTAAAAATACTACCATTTCATGTATCAAAATATGTAAAATTAACACTGAAAGAGATCTTTGAAATTCAGATCCTTAGAATCTTGTATTTGGAATGGATTCGTTAGTAATTACAAATAATATCCAAACATATACATAAATAAATAAAATATATCATCACGCCTTTTACCCATTACTGGGTGTGGCACTCTGCTTAAGCAGATCTAGGTAAGTGATATATACTAGCCGTTAGATCACGGCCCCAAAGATGTTAGTAGAGGGAGCCACAGGGGTAGATTTAAATTGGTGAAACATATACAACTGTGTAATTTGAATTCTAAGTCTAGGTCTAGGCCTCGTTTACTGTAATTGGTATTAAATCTCTATTGTGCACAGTAGCAAAAAATGAAATAAATTCGTAATAGCAAAATGTTGCATTAGATAATTAATATACGTTGATAAAAAATATTAAATAAACACTTGGCAAAGTCTCACAAAATTCAGCCTCCAAGTCACCTTATGAGGGCATCGTCAGAGGCTGGCCAGCACAGTAGTAACCATAGACGCGTTTCGCTCTTATTAGAGCTCATCAGTATGGTATAACTCACTTCTTCACCTAGAACAAAGTTCACGTGAAGAAGCTGGTGACAAAGAACTGTGCCAGCAGAGAATAAGATCTCTAACAAACTGTAAGATGCCCTCATAAGGTGACTTGGAGGCTGAATTTTGTGAGACTTTGCCAAGTGTTTATTTAATATTTTTTATTAAACCTAGTTTCACCAAGTGTATGGATGACAATTAATTTTGTCTTTGTTGTTAATATACGTTGCATTCCTAATAAGTGAAGTACCAAAACATTAATCTTGTCAAGTCCCACACTTCTGCGGAAGAAGTCCTACAGTGCCGCCAATGCTAAGCCATTTCCCTTGTAGTGGAACATACGATCTCACAGCGTCAACACATCCACATGTCGCACGATAAATACACAGATTTATTTTTCTATCTCGCATAAATCTGCGCGCGTAAATCTAGAGTTTACGCGTTTAGCGCGGATTAAAAACGCCGACTTCAAAGCTGAACCACGTCGGGTTATCATCCCCGGCGCGGCGGTATAAAACGTAACGGAAAAACTGTAATACCTTTTCGCGTTACCCGCGATTATCTATGCTAGTGCGAAGGAGAACCTATATGCTGTGTGCGTGTGTTGTTAGCTCAAGCACCTGGTTACGGGTTTTAAATGTGGGAAACGCTGTTGGCTACGCCAGTTTTATTTATGCATGATGTATGTATGCTAAGCAGAGATACGGTTCATAATAGCTGCAATTGCTCTAGAAGGAGATTTCAAAATTGTTTAAAAATTCGAAATGCATCACACACATGCTCATACACAAATAAATAAATAAGTATATCATCACGCCTTTTACCCATTACTGGGTGTGGTACTCTGCCGAAGCAGATTTCGCTAAGTGATATATTTCTTCGTGTGATGTACGGATACCAGCCAACAAGTAACCCTCCTCCCCAAGATGTTAGTGAAGGGGGAGCCACAAGGGTAGATTTAATTTGGTGAAAATTGTTTGTCGGTTGTGGAGATCGAACCAGGGTTCTCAAGACTCGATACCATTGAGCCACCTACCCCATTCATACACACTAATCTCATATCTAGTTGCATCGCCAAAAGTTTAAATAAATAGATTGTATTATGTAATTTTGCTTTGCTCTTAATTACTTAAATCCGGTTCTAAATTTTAGTTTCAGTGGTGCAACTGGTCATATCTTGCTTAAGAATCATTATATTTGTTAAAATATTTTAGCTATATTACAGGCAATTGTTGTAGCTGAATAGTTAGCGCTGTCACTCCACTAGCGAAATTACTAGGGTTCAAATCTCACAGATATTGCAGTGATCCTGATTCACTATAAGCTAGATTGTAGCGCCAGAAATGATGATATTTAAAAATATGGTCTTCTCCTACATAAGAAGCTTTTATCCAATGTAAATTTTGAGAATAAAAATGTTCTACAAAATCTGATTTTGAGCTTTTTTTTTCAGAAATATCAAGTCCAAGATAGAAATTTGTAAGTGCTATAAAAATAAATAAATAGTAGCTACCAGTTTATTTTATAAACAAATTTAAAATAAGACCTTAAAATACTTATCGCAATATCTTACTTTTTTGCAATTTAATGAGTTGAAAATAACGATGATACATTTGTATAAAATGCTGGATTCAATCATTAGTTTATCTAACAACATGATAAAACCATTAAATAAAAATGGTTCACCTATAGAAGTACAACGAAAAGTGTGAGTGAACGTGCCTTATTTCAAATTCAAAACATGGTAAAAAAATCTTGCTTTGAATGAATCGAACAAGTGTTGTTGAATGCGTAAAAGTGAACGACCGACAATTCTAGAATATATAATTACATTACGAATACATATGACTGTATTGTGTGATAAGACTTATATTTAAAGCTATTATTCATTTTTTACTTGAAACTGTCATTAAAATAAATGACTCCACGCAATCCCGTTAGAAGAACAATAACACACTCATTAACAATGTGAGTATCTCGCGGGATCTATCACAGCCTGCAGCCTGGTTTACACCGCACAAAAAGCGATTTGCCGGCCCACTAGATCAAACAATAGCGCGTGAACATCGACGCCAAGGTATCTCAGATACACGCGCGGGCGGAATGTCAATCGATATATTCCCACGCCGCGAGGTACATGCGTAATCAGTTGGTTGTGTCAAGCTATCGCCCGATCACGCACGATTGGACGGGTGTTCGCGGGGATGAGAGTAGGAAAGGGTTGAAGGAAGACAAGTTGACAAACCGACATGAACTGTTTACGACATGTCATGAATAAACAGTGCGGTGGAACTGATCGAAGGTGAGCGGTGATGATCTGAGATTCAGGGACGATTTATTTCAACAAATTCACAATTCGTCGAATGTCATCGAAACAAAAATATTTCGCGGGTTCAAATCTTGCTGACATCAACTTATATATGTATAAAAAATACGATTTTCTAAGTCATTCGGATCCCACTATAAGTTACTGATAGTAATTGGCATTAAGTTCTTGTTGTGTACAATAGTAAATATATAACATAAATTAAAAAGAAAAATATCACCACAAAAACTAAATAGTGTTTCTCGGTATTTGGCGCCTTAATATTAATGGAACAATGATTTTAAGAAAAACTAATCATCTTAGGCTGTCGTATTTGTTTCAGGTCAACAAATTCTAAACAAAATTCTAACTGGAGACACATAATAGAGTTTATCAATCTCTTTTGAACTGATTACTAAAATTCTACAGCACACCAAAATCATATTATATGTTTTCGACCATCTGACAAACAAATATATATCTTTAAATGATTTACAAAAACAAAAGCTATTTATGCAACTAGTGTTAAAAAACTCACTTTATTCCACGAGAGCAACACAGACACTTTTAACATAATTTGCATATTTATTTTTTTATACAATTATGCTAATTTTAATTATTATATTTCAAACGTAAAAAAAACATTATTTTATTAAACTTTGAAGGCGACGTTTCGGCCATCTTCAAGCAATTTTTAGTATGAATTAACAGAGTAACAATTTAAATTTTACAATAACGAATAACATAATTGAAGTCGAAGGAAAAAATAAAAAACTTTGAGGTGTTATACATTTGATTAAATTAATAACATAATTAAAAATTATTTGTCCCGCGTGTTGGCCGCGCGGATTGAGGGTCTGAGTCACAACCATAAGTTCGTGGGTTCGGGTCCCGCCCGTGGCGGCCATACAAAAGACATATCGGCATATGACCTGAGTAGTTGGTCCGATATATAAATTTAAAAAGAAGAAAAAAAATATCTATACTGTTGCAAACAAAATTTGTTTAATGATTTTGATGAATAATTTAATTACACTTCGATTTGAAGCACTTTTCCCTGAAATATATTGGCGACCAATAAACTAATTTTCCATGTTCTGACATGACTGCAATAATTACTTACTTTGATGATGAAGTGAGAATCCTATTTCTATTTTTATGTTATTATTTCCACACTAGTTATCAATTTTCGCAATTGGCAACATCTTGAAAGCGTTCGAGTTCGATTAAATTAAAAATAGTGTACTACATTTTTATGCGTAACTGTGTTTCCTACGTGATGCAATGCATTATAGCTCTGAGGTTTTCGTTATTGATGCAGCTGATTAGATATTGCTGATATTGGTTGCTATATTTATTGCAATAACTGGAACGCATAAACTGTTTTACCATTACTTAATATGAGGGATTTTACTTTAACTGTTTTTAGAATATAGTTGCTCAGTCAATCTATCAGCGTACTATTTTAATACAACATACCGGACCGTATTACCTTCATATTTTTTCTTCAATTATTCTTATTCATAATGTTTCACCAAGTGCCAACGGCTCATACTTTTGATATTTTAGTTTTTTACTTGACAATAATTATAACTAATGTTAAATTTTGAATGCAACCCAGAATTTATATGTAGAATGTGGATAAAGTTCTCGACTAGAAGTTATTGTTCGAGTTAATGAATTGTCATGTATGGTTTCCTCAACTTCAAAAGGGATTATTAATAATTTTAGTTGTATATACATTGTTCAAGTCACTAATCTGCATTTGTGAAGTTTCTACTGGATAATTATAATTTAGTGGCTTTGAGAATGAGAAACAGCAGAGATTTGAAATTTAATTGGGATTCAGTTGGAAACTTGCGAGAAGATACAGACTTACTGCTATACCGCATTAACTATTAATAGCTAAAATACACACAAAAAACTAATCGACATATACTTCTTATAAGCATGAAAACATTACTAAAATGATTTTATTAATCAATTCACTAATCGGAGTAGATAATCTATTATATTTAAACACTATTTAATTTTTTTTGACACTATCGATTAAGTTTATTATCAATTATAATTGGTTTAAAATTGTGTTTGATATTATAGTGTACAATTATGTCTGGCAGCTATTATTTATTTAATATTTTATCGTTTAGTATTTTTTGTTGTAATTTTTAACTAAATTATTATCTGAATAATTATATGGTGTAAACTTTTATGTCTACAAACAAACAGAGTTTTTATAACTATAAAACTAGTATCTGGTAAGTTAAATTGAGTAATAATTATTCATTTGTATATAATTGGCGTGAAAAATAATTTAAATTTACGTCTTTGTTAATGACCATTAAGAGTTGTATAAATACATTTATTGTTCGACATTTTTCTCCCATGAAATGAAAGTAGCTGTGTACATAAATGTCAATAAATGATATATGACGCATTCCTTATTTTATCGACAAAATTTACTATACTAGCTAGCTTAACAAATCACAATAGGTACCTACCTAAGAAAATCAGTGTATGAGGAAACAATTATTTAACCTTTTACTGACGTATCGCATTTAAGCAGAAATGAAAAGCTGAGTTCGATTTCCACAGATTTTTCACGCCAGTATTAATTAATTACTTTGCAGGATATAGGGGATTCATTCGATTTCGGTTTCATTTATTTTTAGCAAAAGTTGTTGCCAAAGAGAATTAAATCCGCAAAATCAAGCTTAATAAGCCTTTTACTACATCTGTTTAGATTCAGAGCAGTAGCTCACTAGAAATTTACCAATAAATTGCAATTAAATTGTTACATGAAATAAATATCAAATAGAAATAATTAAGATACCATTATTCTTCAAAACAAGTTAAATAGTGTAGGTCAAGAGAGTTGCAATTTAAGCCTTTGGAAAAAATGGAATTCATTATTCCAAATTTAGTGTGTATGAATCTGCTCGATATAAATTAATCGTAATTCATTGACCCCGCTGTTAAAATTTAAAATCTGTTTACCAATAGTATATTTTGAACAAGAGCCCTATTTTGTAACTAGAAAGCGAAAGTGAATATAACTAAATCAAAAAGGAAGACGTAAGAATGTTTTAAATTAAATTCTGTATCAATGGCTTATTAATTCAAATTGAATTAAAAGACCATAGTTTTTAGATGATTTGGCAAAAATAAATAAATATAATCTCGCCTTTTACCTATTACTGGACGTGGGGCATTCTGCTGTAGTAAATCTCTGTAGGTGTGATATATTTTTTGAAGTGTGGTTACAAGCCGTAAAGTCATGGCTTCCAAAGATGTTAGTGGCGAGAGGGGTTAGTATTAGCAGTTACTTTGTTTATGATTATTCCTTTTCTAGTTTTCCGTAATGGTTTAAAAACCATATTATTTATGTTTGTTATAATTTTCTCTTGTCCAGTGGAATCAAGTTGGACTGTGAATTTGAGAATCCTGGTTTGATTTCCACAACCGACAAACAATTTTCAACTCATTATATTATCCCTGTGGTTCTCCTTTCATTAACATATTGGGGGTGAGACGTGATTTGACGGCTGGTATTTGCCCTATTTGAAAAAATATCATATTCAGCACAAGGCATGAAATAATGTTATAATAAAATATTTCAGTTTAGAGTAGTAGTGACCATGAACTTTGATTAAGTATTATTTAATTTTTCGTACGGACTCAAAGAGCATATTATGTATTTATCATTTGGTATAATTACCAGTAGATTGAGCGATTTCGTAACAAGTATAATCCATGTCTTAATTTAAAAATCCCCCGTGATGTTATTCATTCTAAGAAATCCTTTTCAAGTTCAGACGCATTTAAATTAAACCTTCCACGTCAGATTGAATCTCGCTGCACACAAAAGCAAAATAATTTCCCTGCCTTTCGATCCCAATGGCTTCCTGCACAGAATGTCTCACTTCTGAAGATTAATAATGGCTAGCCGATAATTTAACGGCATCGCCAGACATTAACATATGTTGCACACGACAGGTGTAACATTATATAACGCGAGAGATCTCTCGCTGGCACTTCGTATACTTCGACATGCAAATGAGCGAACAGCACAGTTTTCGTTTGTGGACATTCTGTTAACGTATTGGTCTCTGTCACGATACAAAACGTCCGATGCTGAAGAGATAACTAAGCGGGATTAGCATAATTTACTTTCTGCTGGATGGAGTTGATGCATTGTCGTTGCTTCTTGAAATGTGTAAAACATTGAAGTTGTAGTGGCTGGGATTTGCAGGAAGCTGGATGATTTAAATTATTTATGATGATTTGATGTTTGGTTAAGTTATTTGACTAATGGTGTTCGTGATTGGATGAAAGGACTCGGGAAAATTGTTCATTATTGTGCGTCATGGTTTGACAGTTGAATTGAATTTGTTCCCTATTATTTTTAATTTTGTGTAAGTAGGCACATTACTCTTACTTCATTAGATTTAAATTAATACCAATTTGAATTTAAATGTGTAAAAGTCGTCAAGATAATTGTTTCTGTTTTCAACCGATGTGTTACAACTTTTTTTAATACATACGTTAATTTTATCGTAGAAAAGAAGTTTACGCCGCAAATAATACAAGTATTAAATACTTTTGAATTCTCAATGCAATTTATTTTTCCTAACTGACTTACTACAGCTAATGGGTGCTGAGACAGTTTCAATAGTGTTTCTCTCATTTCAACAGTGTTAAAAAATCATTTTGAACTTTTAACAAATGCGGTGTCAAATAATTTTGTAATATCCGTAAAAAACTAATAAAATATTTTCTACAAATCAAATTTAACTAAACAACCTACAAAATAATAGTTGTTTTTGTATAATTGGGCAAAATGAGTGTTTTTTTGTTGCGCGTGAGAATTTTACTTTTAGTCTAGATCGCAGCTCGAGACAATAAAAGTCATTCGAACGCACCAAAAAGACAAGAATTTTATCCACGAAATACAAACAACATTTTTTCTACAACTGTAAATAAAGAATAATACAATAATTATTGATTTATTTAAGTAAATTAAAGGAAAACAATCAACAATAATATGAATCTGGTATTATTGATGTGTTGTAATCAATGGAACGTGAGAAATAATAATTTGGGTACGTGCACGAAATATTTATTTTGCGCACTAGGGTGCAAAATAATGCGCAAAATACGCGTTGTTATGATAATGTAAATGATGAAAAAATCACGTACTTCGCGTATTGATATTTGTGAAAAAAAAATAATATTTTTTGACAGTTGTAGAAAAAAAGGATTTAAAATGAATATTTAATTTACCTTTTTTACAATTAATTAAAATCCAACTATTTATTTTTTTTTTCAAAATTTACCTTTCGGCGTATTGAAAAATATTTAAAATCTTTTTGATTTAAAAAAAGTTTCACAATTTAATTTCTGTTCAATAAAATAAACGCAAAACAAGACAACAATTGCAAAAATCACCTAGTTATGCAGGCTGGGCAGTCAGTTGCATTTCGAACGGTTTTAGCAGAAACGGTGCAGTTAAAACAGTTGTAATCACAGCCTGCATCGATTTTCATTCTGTCACGACAATGATTTTGTTGTCAAAACAAATTAAGAATCAGAACAACTGTTATGCGAACGTGCAAGAGCGAAGATTTACGTGAAAAAATGTTCATTCCCAGCTGGTAGATTTTTTCGAAAGTATTTTAATGTAATGGTGACTATCTTCAGATTTAGTACCAGTAATTTCTTTTGATACGAATCGGAATTCACAGAAAAAATATTGGTACGTCAAACTACTTTTGAAACATTAAACAAACAGATTCATAAAACGAGTTAGTCAGGTAACAACAAATTTAATTTTAATTTAATTCCCTCTAATTTACCATCTTAACTAATAACTTGAGTTCTGAAGAGTGTTAGTATCAGATTTAACTCACTTCGTGAATATACGTGACTATGACTAGGAATATGTTGTTAATCTTATCGAAAGAGTATAAACTGAATAATACTGGAAAACGTACCCAATTCTGTTTCTTTTATCAGGTAATAAACATTTATGATTTTTAAAATGTGAATTTATGTAAGTATTTAGATTAAATTTCAAGAGGATTGTTGCATTTAGCATAGCAATTGAATGAAAGAATAGAAATCAATGAAAGATCAAAGTTTTATACCAGGAAGCGCCCAGTAACAAAGCAACAGCTGGAAATTCTAGGAAAATAAAACGTCTGATAAAGAAAACCAAAAACAGAAAAACACCAATATCATCACATAAATTTTATTACTTTATTTATACGCGTTTTATTTCCAAATAAAATTTATTTCACTTTCGTAAACCGGGGCCATAAATGAGAAATACCGAACATAAAAGTTTTCAGCAGAGCAGGTATGTAGTCGAGTTTTAGATCCAATCTTTTCGTCGCTTTCATTTTGCAAAACTTTATAAATTTTTCCCTTCCAAATACGAAACAAAATTCAGAAAATCTGATTACATCTCTAAGAAAATTCAACGTTATAAAAATATAAAATATATTCACATATTTCTCGCTAAAATTCCATTCATACAGAATAACTAAATTCTCTACAACCCTCTTTTACCCAACATTACAAAATAAAGTTTCCATCGATAGAATAAAATTTTACAATTACCTTCTAATCTTATCTTAATATTCATTAGTTTAATAATAACAAATCTGTCAAAATTAAGAAAGTTTAAAAAGTTAATTGTATACTTGTAAGAATTAAAAAGTGCAAAAACAAGATATCTTGTCTTTAATTACTCAAATAATTTTTTTATTTGCCTAAAAACGAAGAAAGCAAAAAATGTGATAGAAATCAGAAGAGAAATGTGAAACGTGGAGGAAAGACAAAAACCGAGACAATAATTTTCCACACAATTGCCTAATATCACGAGCGATAATTTCGTAAATTAAACACTAGTCTCACATTAATTTAGCAGCAAATAGTTGTTTCCGGTTGCGGAGAAAGACAGTGCTGACAGCGGAGCGTTGCGGCCGACACAAAAACTAAACGAATTTGGCAAAACAATTGAAATAAGGGGCAAAAAAATGGGCAGAATGAAACTGAATGAAAATGAAACGTTTTTGTGGGCCGAGGTTTATAATTTATAACGGATTTTATGTAAAAACGGAACAGATGCTGGACGTAGAGCAGAGAACTGAGAGCGAGGGCAACAAATGATGTGGGAGGAACAATTACGACCAGTTTAATAAATCGATCTTTAATCGCTGCGAATTATCAAACAAGTAATGTTTTCATTTTACGTAAATTGATAAAATGGCTATAAATAAATAATTACATTTACACTTCACGTGTATTACAATCGTGATCATATATTACTGTACATTTAAATACCTTTTGCCGTATATATCTAGAATTGTTAGCTATAAATAGATAAATAAAATATGTTATCACGTTGTTATATGTGTTCCCGACAAAACCATTTTCAGACCCTCTTGGAGCCCTAGGCATATAGCTATTGACGGAAACATCTTTAAAATTAAATTTGAAGACGTTAAAGTAATTTTTTTTCAAGTTATACGGTTATTTCAATTAGAGGCCCCGTAGTTGTCGTTACCTAACTTTATTCATAGATGATAATACAGCTATTAAGTTAGTAATTTCAATTAGTAATTACAATGAGTAAAGATTAATAATGAATAATGAAGAGGTGTCTTAAAACTTGTAATTTAATAGAAAATTGTCAGCACCAGAAATAAATTTAATCAAATAGGTGGGTCAGTGGTATCTAATCGGCGTGTGTATTTGAAAACCCAGATTCGAACCCCACAGCCGACAAACAATTTTCAACAAATTAAATCTACCTCTGTGGCTTCCCTGCCACTAACATCTTTGGTGACCCTTATTTAACGGCTTGTAGCCGCACAACAAGAGCATAAATATATCACTTACCAAGATCTGTTACGGCAGAGAGCCACACCAAGTAATAGATAAAAGTTGTATAGATCTCTGAAAAGGAACTTAAATAAAAAATAAAATTATCTAAAAGTAAGGTAATAAGGTAACAACCCTGGTTCGATCCCCACAGCCGCCAAACAATTTTCACCAAATTAAATCTACCCCTGTGGCTTCCCTGCCACTAACATCTTTGGGGGCCGTAATTTGATGGCTGGTAACCGCACTTCACGTGAAGTAATGTATCATTTACCGAGATCTGCTACGAAAAAGTGTCACACCCGGTAATGAGTAAAGGACGTGTTGAGATAAAAAAAAACGCGCCTCAAAATTGTCATGCGAAGAAATATATCACATACCGACATCTGCTACGGGAGAGTGCCACACCCAATAATGGTTAAAAGGCGTGATGATATATTTATTTAGTTATATTAATTGAAGTTTGCAAAAATTTCATTTCCTACTAATTATTGTCTAAATTTTGTCGGTGTGAACATTCGAAATTTGATCAACACTGACTATTAATTGTAAATGCTAATTCTAATTACTAATTGAGTAGCTGTCAAAGCGGCTTTATAATGCTAATTTTTAAATTCAAAAATTATGGGCATATTTCGCTCTACAAACTACACTACATAATCTAACTCATCTAGCTACTTAGTAATGAAAGAAATTAAATGTGTTTCAAACTCAATACAAATTAGATGAAAATAATTAAGAGCTTACTAAACAATTAAAATAATCTAGAGAAAATCAATCACGATAAAACTAATATCCTAATAATTTGTAATCAATTATACGATTGGTGTAAATATTAATCAAAACATTAAAAGGCATGAATATTAGTTTCCATATATTATTATGCACGAAACTGTCATAAATCCATTCAATGTAACTATCTTCATCGATAATATGGTAATCACTTATCATTCTAGATATGAAACACCGATTACTGCCAATCAATCAATATTCTAAATAATAAAATTTAATTGCTTTCATAGAAAGATAAATGTAAAAATAATAAATCCAATTAAGCACAGAGCGCAGTTATAAGCGGCCCACACACGGAACAAATGCAAATCCGGTCGGAAAATAAATTACTGGGAAAATATAAACCATAATTAAATTTAATTAATCCTCGCAACACCTCGCCTGGCAATCTTGATCCACAAATTCCTTCTGCGTGCCCGACTCAACTGTTCCATATGTAAGAGGCTGCAGTGTGCTATGGTTGTGTATAAAACAGAGCACCTGATTCGAGATAAGCTAATACATATTTTTCACAACGTGAGATTACTGCGGTGGACGCTACTTGAAGTCGCTACTTAGTGCACTCCGCTATTTAATGGCCGTGTTAGTGCTTCATGAATGCTATAAAACTAATTGACACAAGCGCTTTGAGATATTGGATATTTAGTATTATGGCGCAAAAAATTATACATAACTACAAGTTATCACATCCTTAATCTTACAAATAAAACATCTTAACTTACATATACCGCTGTACTTTCATTTACAATTTTTTTCTAAATTAAAAATTATTTTCTAAAAATAAAGAAATAAAGTAAACGATGCTAGAAACAATCTTGAAGGCTGTTGACTACTAGTCGTCCAAATACTGAAAAACATAGTTTAATTTTCCTATTAAAATTTGTTTAAAATTGACGAGTTTTGAAGAAACAAAAATATTGTCTACTAGTTTAAGTTTTATAATTTTGAATAATGCCACTAATTTTTGTCGACTCCCAATTTAATTAATACTAGAATAACTTAAATTGAATAAATAAATAAATAAATCAAGTCGGCCTGTGGATTTGAGAACACGAGTTCGATTCCCATACCCGACAACTTTCACCAAATTAAATTTACCCCTGTGGCACACCCTTCACTACATTAAAACTATTCCTCCACTAACATCTTTGCGGGACGTAATTTTACGGCTGGTAACCGCACTTCACACGAAGAAATATATCACTTATCGAGATCTGCTACGGTCAGTGTCGCACTCAGCAATGGGTTAAATACGTAATGATATATTTATTTCTTTTATAAACAAAATATGATATATAAATTATAAAATAAAGCTAGCAAGTTTTATGAATTTGTACTTCTAACATGCAGGTGTTTCTATACCTCTGCACGAAATTTTAATGATATATATAATTTGATATACAGATTATAGAACAAAAAGAACTTTTTGAAATTCGCAAAAATTAGGGTATTTCATTCCTAGCTACACTAAAAATGTTCCTAGGATGAAATACCCTAAAAAAATTCTGTTTGTTCTATAATCAGTATATCAAATTATATATGTCATTAAAGTTTAGGACAGAGATATGGAAACACCCTGTATTTTAATTAATTGAAAGTTTATTCATTTTTCCACACATACAAGTTATACGTTGTCACCACACCCTTATACATGTGTCTGTTCACCCTCAATATGCATACATACATACATACATACAAACATCACCCTACGTGTGTATTTGTGTTGTCAATAACCCAACGACCCTTCGGTTAGTGATGCGGTGGCGTGAAATTATGTCAAAAATATTTCAGGGATGTTAAGTGGCTCTACGTCGACAAATTGACAAAACCGCACGGCCAAATTCTGTTGGAAATATTTGCAAACAAATTGAGAAGTTATTCCCGGAAATTTGTATCTTAAGCGGAAAAAATGTACCCCTCAGGCGCCCTGTTCCCTCTGTGATTTCAATATAAATATTACAACTACATATTTCATATTTATATATAAAATAAATTGAATTTATTAATTCTTTATTTAATAATATCTACGACATTATTCAAATGTTAATTTCCTTGGCTTATACAGATTTTAAAAGTAATGAAATACGAGTTTTAATAATGAACCACTTGTTCTTGTACAACCATTGCTGAGGTTACTATCTATACGTGCCTCTCTGAATCAGTGAAGTTGCGTCATGTCATACGTCATGATATTTTATACCGATTTATCTACAATGTTTATAATTAGTATTAAAATGTTAAAATACAAAGCATGAATAAAGCAATTTACTATAACTGACAGCGCGTTATATACAAAGTAAATACCAGTGCTGGTATACGAGTCAAATTCAAAGAGCTTTTAAAATAGTTTAATTTTACATTTACATGCAATTTTAACTGTATTTTTTATATATTCCATAAATAATTTTAACTAAAATAGCAAAGTTTATTAATTTGGCGAAATAAATATGTTTGTTTCATTTTTCTAATTGTAAGGTAATATGCGAACTTCATTGCTCAGCGAGGCAACTGTCAATTGATAAAATTTATGCATTGTCCAGAAAAGTGCGACAAGAGCGATTAACATTAATATGAATTTTCTACTACCATTGCTTCTAAAGATTGAAAATAAAAGCTATAAAGAATTAAATCCTGAATAAACTAACATAGTTTTTGTCACTGGTCATGGCTCAACTCGTTGGACCTAACATATGCGATAACGCGAGTTGACTATAAAATCTAAAATGCAGAATCAGGGCGTAATGGCGGCATATTATGACTTTGGTAGTTTGCCCGCCAAGAAGCCATAAAAAAACCACATTTCATTAGTGATAAAATTAATTTTAAAATAAAATATAAATATCACACCTTTAACTCATTATTAGGTGTGGCACTCTGCCCGTAGCAGATCTAAGAAAGTGATATATTTATGCGCGTGATGTGTGGTTACCAGCCGTCAAATCACGGCCTCAAACATATTAGTGGATAAGGCTTCAAGGGTAGATTTAATGTGGTGAAAATTATTTGTGTGATTCAAATCCGGGTTCTCAAATCCTCTCAAAAAAAATTAAAATTACATAATCATGACACTAGCCTAAATACAGATAAATATATGTATGCTTAACTGTCCCATTTTATGAATAACTAAAATTAAATATGAACTGAATTAGGTGAGAATTTAATTCTCTACAATTTTATTTGAAACTATTCTGTAAAGTGACCAGGGTAGCAATAAATTTATTTGTGTATGGTGAAATTTTCATAGTACAACTTGTATATTTTCTGAAAGGATAATGAAGTATGAAATTGTTGGAGTGAACGTGTATCATTTAACATAATAAGTTTTTCCCGCATGTGTTCAAATCAGTTAGTGCAATGCATGGCCACGAAAAGGAAGCGCTAGTGTTAGTGTTGTAAGTTCGTTTCGGCAAGGAATGAAAAACGCGGTAGTGTGATGTGTGCGACGCGAAATGTGTAAAACGTTTAACCATCATTGTTCTTTTTGTAATTGTTCAAACACGATATACTTGTCTATGTAAATGTCAACATATTTTGAGTTCTGTTCTGTACGAGATGTAATTGCAAGTAAATAAAAACACTTCACTGTATTCATCGGAAACATATCGTTTTATTCAACAGAAATTAACTCATTTTTTGGCTGAAAACCACATCCGATTAATTGTTAGTTCATGTCTTTCGCTTGAAATTTTTAAACCGCTTTAAATAATATTTTACCTTATGTACTTGAGTTTTATAAAATACAAATAATTTGTGGTTAGAGATGAAATGAAATCTTGTTTTTAAAATATGAAACGTTATACATCAAATATTCCCCATTCATCAAAAAACTTCTCACGAAAAAATATCCCCAAATTAATTTGTTGCTTCCTAAAATGAAAACAAAACTCAATGGATAAAAAGCAAGGGTCAGTGTACGCGAAACATGGAACTCGAACACGGTTGAAAAGTTCCAGTCACACATCGGTTTAATCAGCGACTCTCACGCCAATCTGCATACATATAGACATAGGCGTTTGGGATCCACATCGCCTGTGACCAGAGGCATTTGTCCGAAACAAAGGCGACTCGTGCGCTAATTAATTACCACGAGAGTTTCTGTATCACATGCTGGATGACACGCATTTTAAACAAGTCTCAGAAGTTTTAAGATTTGCGATGGAAGAATGAAAATAGGTGTATGACGTGAATAATTAATAACCGGTTAATCCCTTCTCGCTAATTTAATTGTCAATAGGTATAGATTTGTTACAGACAGAGGAATAATAAATATGTTAATGTACTGTAGTAAATTAATTTCATGCTCTTTGCTTTGAATATTACCGTCTTTCCGGTACAAGGCGTTAATTAGAATCAGGACATAAACAAATAAGTTTTTTCTTGTACACGTCGTCATGTTGAATTGCATTTTGCATCTTAATTTAATTTTTCTGGGAAGAAAAGAACGGACAGCAAGGAATGACAGTACCTGCTAGTAAGGGTTGTAATTCGACAAATATTTAATTATGTTGTTACAGTTGAAAAATATATACCGGGTGTCTACTTTTTTTCCGAATAGGAAATTCAATGTTAAATTTTTGATTTAGCGATATCTATTTACCTATTACTTTTAGAACAAAATTGTATGGAAGAAACATGTTCAGAATGAAAAACTACATCCATAGAGTACAAGTTTGTTGTTCAATTGTTTCTTATGTACGAGTTAGAAGCAAAAGAAAATACACGCTTTAAAGCAATTATCAAAGTGCCATGAGAAATATAACAATAATTTGTTTGTTGTGTCTGACATTATTTAACATATTGGACCAGAATTGGAAGCTTACTCTAATTTATATATTTATTTATTCGAGCATTTAATTTAATAATAAAATTAATTATAGCAACTATTATTTTCTTTTTTCTACATAATCTAGACAAATAAATAAGTATTATTAAGTTATCTAATTTGATTTATTTCTCATGGCACTCTGATAATTGCTTTACAGCGTGTATTTTCTTTTGCTTCTAACTCGTACATAAGAAACAATTGAACAACAAACTTATACTCTATGAATGCAGTTTTTCATTCTGAACATTTTTCTTCGGCATACTTTTGTTCTAAAATTAATAGGTAAAGAGATATCGCTAAATCAAAATTTTAACATTGAATTTCCTATGTTCGGAAAAAAGTAGACGCCCGGTATATGTAATGTGTAGAATATATTTTCAAAATAAGTGGAAGCCGATGCTTCTTTCATTTCTTTATAGATTCGTTATTAGAACAGATTTATGAAACTGGTGTACAGGAGCGAATGGATGGTTTGATTGAGGATTTGTTGCGTGATGGTAGATTTAGGGTGTGAGGAAAGAATGAACTTGTATGGAAGGAGCATTAACGCGTATCGTGTCAGTATGAGAATGTTTCTTAGTTACATTAGAAAAAAATATGCAAAATAAAAATTGATAGATAAATATCAGGCTATCTAGTGCCAGTCAATTTGATTAAATAAAACATGCCTCTTTAACAAATCACTAAGATTACGAGAACAAGATAAAAATCAAGATAAGTATTGCCCAGTAAAACAACGTTAACACCATCTCGCAAACACTGAATAATTTATTACTGAAATCACCACGATCGCTGTCACCTTGACATGACCTTCACCAATCACCAATCACGCCCCCGCATGCATTACAGCCTCCTCAGCCTTGCGTTACGTTCAAAACAGAACAAAAATCTAATGCAAATTCCAGCACACCACTGTTCTGTTCGCCTGTTCCCATTAACGCCCCGTAGTTCGCTCGCTCCTCACTAGATGGCTAGATCGTCGCATCTGCATATAAAACGCTCTCGTGCCCAACACGTGCAAACGCCACGTTCCATTACGCTTGATGGTGTGTTGTAGCGATGCCGACACATCGATGGGACGAGAGCAAATACATTCTTTACAATTATCTTATCATATTGTGAATTGAACAAAAATCACCATTGTGAATTTGCTCGTGGTGAGATAACAATGTAATTTATTGACGAATCAAACTATAAGAAACTAATGTAAGCTCATGTCGAGGCAATTGTGTCTGTTCTAAATAAGATATAAGCGATTTATATGAAAATTAAATTATTTATAATTAACAAACAATTAAATTGTATATGAAAATAGTAGATCTATCCAGGCACGTTATTTAATTCAATTTACATATTCTATTTTATTTGCTTCTTTGCACAACAGGAATTTAATCCCAATTTCAGTATAGAGTGTGTGATTAAATGCTAGGTATTGCGACACTTGCCGATAGGTAGACTCGAAATCGTAACTGCACAAGTGTCTCGCAAGAAGCAATGGTCTACCTCATTTTTATGTCACAAATTAGAGAAATTAATTAAAATATTATATTAAAATGTCAACAAAAGTTAATTACAATGACAGCTATAGTTTGCATGATAATAGTGTATTATGTAACAAATTTTATAAACGTTTCTTTAGTTACTAGTGTATAAAAAACGAGTATCTAAAGAGTTTATAAAATAATCGCAAAATAAGACAACAAAAAATATAAAGTTTTATGAATTATTTAAAAAGTAAGATTAAGTTACAATGACACATGCAGGAAGCTCTCTTCAACCCATGCTTAATATCTCAAGCCGTGACTAAAACGTTCGAAGCCACAGCTTATCAACATGTGATTAAGATGTTATTTAATGCCATGGAAACCAGTACGTCAAAGGACATTTTAATAATGGGAGTAGAAAACAAAATCATCATCACGTCTTTTACTCACTATTGGATGTCGCACATTCTCGTAGCAGATCTCGGAAAGTGATATATTTATACATGTAAAATGTGGTTACCGACCGACAAATCAAGACCCCTAAAGATAGTCGAAAGGAAGCTACAAGGGTAGTTTTAAAGTGGTGAAAATTATTAGTCTGCTGTCGGACTCGCACCCAAGCTCCAAATTAACAATTTGTTACAACCGAACGGTGGAGAAATAAAATAGTCTGCTAGGTCTCCCAATCTAGCACCACTGGATATTTAAAATTCAATAATTACATCATTTTAAATTTAAAGCCTTTAAAAATTTAGATTCAAAACGTGTTTGGTAATTAGAGCTACCGAAATAGCTAATATTATGACGAGTTTTATAACCGATTAGTGAATTGTTTTTGAAATTATTGTTTAAGTGAATTTCTTGTAATGGTTCAATCAAAATAATTTGTTTCCTATGTTTCATTTCAAAATGAACGCGTAAATACATTAATGTCAAATTTAAAAACCATTGATACGGCAAATTCACGCTAAAATAAACTTTACTTCTATCAATACTTTTTGGATAAACTATAGATATGTTCTAGACTATCAATAAGATTCGATCTTGCTTGCTTTCGATGAACATGTAAGCGCGTCACGCACCGATGAAGGGTTTGAGACTTCTAGTTCGAAGCGTAAGATTCCATCTTCATCTTCCCATCTCGTCATCATCTTGCGCGTCACCACGTCAAGTGTCAGCGGCTGATCGAATTTAAATTTATTATCAGAGGTGTGCGTGCATCCTGAACGCCCGCGTGCACTTATTCCATTACGCTACAACACGCACATTTTATTTGTTTGAGTTGCAAGAAGATTTTATTGACGCAGCAATTCAATAAGTAATGTTACTTTACGAGTAGTATATTATTGGAGCATATAAAAGCAATAATATTTTTATTGAAAGTTCGTTGAAGATTTAAATTAACAGCTAATTGAAAATCGACAGAGGAGGAAAGTGAAATATTTTCCATTAACTCGAGGTTAAATATATTTATTTATTTTATTTTTTCAAGTTTCGTAAACACGAATTGAATCACCACAACTACCATGACTTCGATTTTACATTTCAATTTAAGTAGAACAAAATTGAGTCCTCCAGTATAATCACAAAATAGTAAATTTATCATTTTTAAAATTATTTCTACTTGCCATGTCTTCCGTTTTTATCCTACAGACGGCTAGTTTTAAGGCTATTGTTTTGCTAACATCGTTTTATACATAATTTATAAGTATATTCTAAATACATATCTAATTAATATTTATTTCTCAACTAAAATATATGTTAGGTAAAAATGGTTATTAAATATTTCTTAGTTTGAGATTTTGTTTATGTTTTCATAAATTAATGAAACAAAAGATATGCTGAATGGTATATATTAGCAAATCGTATCAATGGTAATCAAACTTTTGACTACGATATTTATTAAAATTATTTGCTATTAAGGTTATTTCAACTCCCTTTATGAGTATATATTTTTCTAAATGATAAAATAGATCATTTATTTGATTAAAATTATAAGCAAGCTCACCTGTTTGAAGTCCACACTTCCTTAAGTTTGACTTTACAAAAATTTAAAAAAAATCATTACGTCTTACAGAATAACAAGACTTTCTAAAACTGTACATTGCTTTCAAGTAAAATGAAGTTTCATAAAAAACCCTACTATTTTCGTAGTCTAAAATGCATTTATTTATTAATTTACGGCATTGAATAAAATGAATTTAATCCCAATTACAGTACATCGGAGCATATAATGAAATCCATTCTACAGGTATATTCAATAATAATAAAACTTTTTATTTGATTTAAATCATAATTGACATATTGCTGTTCTCTTACATACATAAAATGTATTCATCAAATTTGTTATAATTTGGCAGAAAGTACTAAGAAAATGTTTTCGATAATTGGTAAATATAACGCTTTCAAACAGTAATTACCCAATAAAAAATAAACGAGGTAGAAACAAAATATTTACCTCATATTGTGTAAATTTAAACTGAAAACAATTTCATCTCTGGCAAGCAAAACAATCTCCATGACAATTAATTAAGCACTTGAGAGAAGTCGTGATTGTCAACGCGCAAATCAAATTCATTACTTGCAAAGTTAAACAAAATCTGAAAAACTCTTTTTAGTGCTATTTTCCAGCAAGAAGAATTGAATTAAGACATCGTCGAATGGCTGACGCGCCCATGCATATTCATACCTTGTTACGTGTCATTTGTTCGCGAGCTGAGACTTGCGGTGAAGCTGTTTGTTTCATCATCAAAAATTAATTTCTCTCTTATCTCCGAGCGGCTATTAATACTTGACCAATTAAATTTTAACGATTATTTATTATGGTAGGGTCGATATGTCTTCAGGGTAATTCTAGATAAATTGGTTTTTAAAGTGGAGTGAATTATAGCAGCGCTAAATGAATTTAAATTTATTTGCTGCTTATAGAAAGTTGCAAATTTAAAACCAATGTTTTAATCTTCTTACAAAGTTCCTAATAAATAAATTAATTAAAGTTAATTCAAATCACTTTCTAAAAACCAAATTATAACAACAGTAATATATTTTTTTGAATATATGATTTAGCTTCATTTGTCTGATCTAGTAATGTAAAAGATTAACTATTAAATATGTGAATAATAAAAATTTAAACATGAAGAAAACTTACTTAAATATTAAAATGTGAAGCACCAACGCAAAGCAATAAAAAATGCAACAACCGTATATGATATAGTTGATTGGCAGTTACTGTTAAATACAGAAACAAGTTAAGTTAAAATACTAGAAATACTGCTATTTCAGACCATGAGAATATCGTATTAGCGACTTTATTTCCTATATTTATTTGTCAAATATAATCATTACGTCCAAATAGGGAATCAATTAAGTTGTACCGTGAAATAAGTACCTGAGTTACGTAAAATGTTTCAACTCTAAGAATTTTCTATTACAAATACTAGGAGCAGTAAAATATGACATTAATGTCAAAATGTAATTTAATGTTATCCGTTTTAATAGCCAAATGAAAACTTTTATGAGGTGATGTGGAAACGGTGTAAGGAAATCATAAAATTTCTTTTCATATAAAAATAATTATATCCACTTGATCAAGTCTTGTAAACATGTAAGTTGCAGTAGTTGGCAATATATCACATTTTATAAAATTACTGCATCAGTTCTAACTCCAAACAGGTTTTGGTGAATGAAATTTGTATTTTACTAAACAAGCAACTCATTAAGAAAAGTTGAGTTTATTTATTTTGATTGCTTACAAGACAACCGCTACCAAAATTCATTAGCAGTCGTTAAATTTTTAATCTCCTAAATGAACCATTAATAAAAATCCAAACGGTAAATATACATTCTGTTGATAAAAGCGAAAATAAACCAATACTGTAAATAATTACATTAAAATGCACAAAAATATACAGCTTTTGCTTGAAACTGACACTAATATTATTCTCATAATTGCTACTGATCAACTACGAGTACATCGTACATATTTAAGTTTTTCTTTTGCCACGTAACGTGAGCGGTATCGAGTAGCAAATATATGAATTAAATTATAAGGCAGTAATGGAGGTAAAAAATTAAATGTATTTGTACTCGCTAAAAAAGCGCCCAAAAATGAGCTCGATGTCAAATTTTAACGAATTTATTAGCTGATATTAGCAGAACATCAAAATTTTTGGATACTACCTTTATTGTTTTATTTGTTTAAACTTATTTGAAGTATATTTTGTAACTACTGTCAATGTTATGACGAAATTTTAACAAATTTACTAAATTTATTTAAATCGTACTATCTACTACAATTTCCAAAATCGTACTAATTTCATGTTATTAATCATACAATATATTAATTATATTTATATTCTAAAATATAATATTATGTAACAAGTTTTTTAGTTACGAGTGTGTAAAAAACGAGTATTTAAAGAGTTTATAAAACGAGGCACATACTATACTTTTTCTACGATCGCAAATTAAGTCAACAACAACAAATTTTATAAATTATTTAAAAAATAAGGTTGTTACAATGACAGATTCTGGAAGCTAACTTCATTCCGTGCTTAATATCTCAAGCCGTAATTAAAACAGTTGAAGCCACGACTTGTCAATATGTGATTAGGATGTTATTTAGCGCCATGGAAACCAGTAAGTTAAATGACATTATAATAACGGGAGTAGAAAAAAAATTTATTCATTTCAATAATATTTTATTTAGTTGTTTCATTGTGAAGTTATTAATAAAATAATTTCGTACTATAAAAATTAATTTTATATTATTCTCGTTCCTAATATATCACTATAAGTTGCCTTTTGAAAACAGCACATTACGTTTTTTTTTTTATATTACCTTATTATAAATTAAGTTAAAACATATGTGGTTTTTATTTTTAAGAGTGAACTAATAAAGTGAAGGGTTCATAAATCATCAACTAAGAGGCACAAACATTAATTTTTGTAAAAAAAAATTAGATAGTACGATTTTGGCAACTTTGTTTTTGGGTGTTCTAAGAGCACGTTTTTTAAATGTTAGAGATAGCTAAAACACCCAAATACACTGCTCTTAAAACAGGTAAAAAAGTATTATTAACTTTTATGAAGTATAAAACATAAATATATAGATATGAAAATTAAGATTGTATTTAAAATAAATGTTAACAAGTAATAATAATAAAAATGGAGAGTAACATTTTCTTCTGTTGCCTACTCGTCTAAAAATAAATCGAACTAAGATATCATGATGTCAATAAATAAATGGTAAAATATGAATGATTTCCATTCTCACTCTAATGGAATTAAATTCTTCTGCATTGAAAGCGATTAATAATTATTACTGGTAATGTTAAAATATCGATTTGATGTCTTCAAAGCCATCTATCATTTCGCTTGCATTGTATATTGTATTGCTTGCCGATACATCAATGCCAAAATGCAGAGAACTTCACAGTATAGTTGTAGATGTTGAACATACCTATATTCATTCGTCAATTTAGTTCTTATTGCTTTTTTGATATTTCATTGCTTTCTTGTATAAATTACAAATAATATTACAACTCATGTTTACGGAGAGCGAAACCTATTAGGAAACTTCGAAGGAAAGTATTACGTTTCAGTTTCACGTCACTTAGTATATAAAAGTAATTATTATTAAATCAAACTTACAATTTCAAATGTATTCGTATCATTTTTATAAATAATAACTGAAAAATTGAAATATTTAAAAATATAAATTTATACCGAGTGTTCCCTTTAAAACAACTAGTGCTGTTTGGATAAATTAGTGTTGTATACATAAAATTATCTCGAATAAGGTGCAAAATTTATCAAAAACAACATTATATATTTTTAAATGGTCTCTTATATAAATTTTTAGTCCATGAAATAGGGAATTTTCTTCTGTAATAATATTGTAAATGGTTACATAATAATTATTTCGAGAAAAATGGTATTAAAACATATAAACAATGTTATAATATTAAAGTAGACTAGGTAATAAACAAATAACAACAAATGAAATAGGTGACAAATAGTTTTGTTACACAACCCTATGAAATAAACAAAACTATGTGTCACCTGCATCATTTGTTTGTATTTGTCATTGAAATCACAGGAAAATCTTTATCTAAAAAACAAAAAAATTATTTACATTATCGTTAAATAAATACAATTTTTTCTACCGATGGAGAACCACTGGTGAAATAAAAGATTTGATGTTACTGATCATTTTGTGTATAACTATAAAGTCATTAGTTTGCTCAACTTAAAATTCAACTACATCAAACTGGTTCTAATTTCACTATAATAAGAATGTTTTCTGTCTGTCTTAAAATTAATTTCCTATTGTACCGACTAGCACAAATATTACAACGAGCTACAATCAAAAGTGGAATCCCAAGCTGAAAGATATCACTTCTCTGGTTTATTAAACGAAATTGATGATTAAATAACCGCTCAAAAATGTATAAAAATGCTTCTCATTCATAAACAAACTGTGTGTAATTTGTGAGATAACGGCAGAAACTAATTGTAATGTTCTTCGCATACTAAGTGACTCCTCCTATAATGTATCTATTCTAATCGAGCATAAACATCAAAACATCGTATGCATTTCGAATACAGATTTATATTTACTACAAAGAACTTGACTTTTGTATTTTTTGAATAGTTGTGGAATAACGGGATTAGACATTAGCAGTTGAAGAATGATGTTAAAAATGGCAGAGGAATCGTATTTTCTAATTCCAGACTTGTCTAACAATCATTGTAGTGCAGTGCTAGTACGTTCAGCCTAAGCGTTACGACGAACCGTGAGATATCGAATCGCGTTCGGAATAAATTGTAATGCGGACGCAAATTCCTTGGCTATTGCCAATGCGATGAGAATATTTAATGTTTCCTTGACATTCATTTACTCCAAGCATCACTGAATTTATTTTACTTTATCGGAAACCGTTGTCTATAAAGAAACAAATTGTCTTGACCTCGAACAGGTTTCAAGCATTACTTCCTGTTTATATAGGGCATATCAGATAGAAAAACAAATATATTAATTAATTTATTTGTAGTGTCATTGCTACTTATTTTGTTTTTGTCATATGTTTTCAATAGAAACATCTCAAGAAAACAACAACGTATACAGAACATCGATTCTTGCGTTATGAGGGTTTCACCACTTCACTTATTTATTTAACTAACTTGCTTCACTCACTTTACTGCTAGGAATGATATACTAATTTACATTTAGCTTAAAGTAATTCAACATTAATAGTTACGTGAATTTGTTTTTTCAGTTCAGTTCAGTTAGCCATACGATCAGATATGTCAACTGATTTAAGTGATCCAAGTAGAAAATGGAATACAACTATTGGCTATCATATGTATAAGGCATCGTCATTTAAATTAGATCTAAATTACATATACTTACTGACACATATTACTTATTTTTTATTCGATTTAACTAGATTACTTCGTGTAGTTTACTCTCAATAATTAAATTTATAGATTCACTCAGCTTCAAGTAAACCAGTGTCCTAGATGAATCAGTTTTTATTATTACTATTATTATCTTCATTTTAGTTAAACATATTTGTATTTTGGATAGAATCAACAAAGTGTGGTAGAATCCCACATTAAAAAAGTAACCCAACACTGATTTTTCTTTGAAATTGGGGAATCCTCTGGACGTTAAACTTTTTTGTGTATCGTGGCGTCGGCTGATTTGCATTGCACTATGTCTTTCATTTAAGGTATAAGCAGGTCAGTCCAGCTCTTGCCAGAAACTGGGCGGAGTGTAGTGTATTGTCTTTATGTCTAGGGTGCATGGTCCGGCCTGCCGATTCTGTTCGGATATTGAATTATTATTATTCAATACTTAACAGAATGTAAATAACCCAGGATTGGCTCTAGGGCCCGCCATGTATCTCTAACAGAACAGATTATCTTCATTTTAGTTAAACATATTGTTTTATCTGAACTGGTAAAGATATAGGGGAGACCAGTATCAAATAGAATTATAGATAAACTCTGTGTGAATTGATGTTACAATTACGTCATTTTTTAAAGTAGTATAATGCAACCATAAACTGTATTTATATATGTTTCCTTATTGCCTTAACTGACAACTTTTAATTCTTTAGATCTTATTTATTGACTAACTCCTGGTTGATTTTGTTACAGGCGCCCTGACAAAGTCCCAGTTCCCCGTATTCACAATCTACGCGCAGAAGAGTTGCCTAGGCGTGAAACCATGCGAGAAAGCGTGGTGCATCGACCGCGTGCAGGGCTACCGGCTGCAGGGCTTCACGCGCTCGCACCAGGTCGTCGCCTCCCGCCAGGAATGCTTCGAGATGTGTCTCGGAGAGACTGAATTCACCTGCAGGTAGGTCACATTTTACCTTCTTTACGCGGAATGTAAATAAGATATTATAATATTTATGAGAGAAATGCGGGATTCTCAAATAATATTAGTCCGCGAATTACTATAAACGTGATCAGTTATTAATTTTTATCCGTATACTCAGACTAAATGAATCTGGCGTATTGTGGTTCAGGAACTTTTATTTTGTAAATTAGTTCAGATCCGAAAAAAACAAAATAAATTAACATAATAAAAAATTTAGTTATCACGATAAATTATCTTTATCTGCAACTATTAAACTATACCTACATTTTATGTCTAACTCTAAATACATAAAGCTGCTCAAATTACATTAGTGTAATATGAAATTTCATATCCTACAGCATATTTCCAACCAATAGCAATCAAATATTTTCTTATGTTTCAAGCACATTATTTGTTGATCCGTGATAAATATAAGAAAGGTTATGTTTTACTATTTTTGTTTCGTTTACTTAAATAGTAGATAAATATAGGTATCTGACTCGTATATAATGGCTATATGTTCATTAAATAATATACTATTTTTTAAATTATAACAATATAATGAAAGATGTCAATAGAAAAAAGTTTTTAAATAAGTTAAATATTTTATTAAGAGGAGCGATTCCTAGTTAAGGGAATGTAACAATTCATTGTAATATCTTAAATACCACTGAAATAAAAATAAAAATTTCGCCAGAGAAAAACTAAACCATCGATGATATTTATTAAAATAATTTTCTGAATGAGGTATTTATTAAAATTATCACATTTATATTTCTAAGTCAAATGATAAAAGTGCCATTAGTATATGATATTTTATAAATAAGTTATCCATAACAAATGAATAACGTGAAGTAAATTAACCGATCAAAAACAATTACACTGTACTGTTCGAAATAACACTTAACCAACCAAATTACTCAACTGGCAACAGCTATACATAATAATCTTTCCAATTCATCTGATAGCAGATAGACCAAACAAAAAATCCATAGCTCCTTCACGATATGAAAGATATCAGCAACTATTCATTATCATTTCTTTACAATCTCCCTTCGCATGATGAGCAAATATTACTCTCCAATGTGTTCTTTGAAAACCTTCATCGAAGGCAAAAAGAGAAGGCGCAGATAGTAGGCAAAGGAACAAATAAAGCAAAATTGCATCGGGAGGTAAAAGCAATATGCTAACGGCAGTCATATTGCATCGCTGCCGAGTAATGGACACTGAAATTAGCGGGAAGCAGTCGCACTTATCAAATCCAGACCGAGGCATGGCCTCGTCGGCAAGGAATGAAACAAAACTATGTTAATTAAGTGGATAAAATACTACGCCAATTCAACGACTCCTGTCGCCATTCATTTTAATTATAAATCATTAATAAACAACGACAACTGAAACAGATTTGTTTATACCAGTTGCACGGCATTCAGAGTAGCTATGTGCAACTGTCATTTTTTATTTTTGTAATGTATTAACTTGATTTTATATTTTTTCTTATAGATAACGAGAACATACTACAAGTATATATGTTCTAATTAATTGAAGGACAAATTATTCTAAATTATAAATCCTAATTTCAATATTGCTCGGGTTAATACTGAGAAAAGGAAAGTTTAAAAAGAAAAATAAGAAACCAAGAAATGAACTATTTTCTCCAATCAATTTCTTGGATCAAATTACATTGCACAAAGTACTTACATATTTTATGCCCGTTTGCATCAATGAAATTTAAATTTAAAGTTTGACAGCAATATTAAACATGTTCATATGACATTTTTCAATGATTTGTTTTTATTTAATTGGAAAAAAAGAAACCAAATATTCTTGTTGTTTGGATACGGCTTAAATTATATTTATTATTGAACACATTATTAGAAACGACGTTTCGGGTCTTTGATTGGACCTAACTTCAAGTCTACGAAAATTATATAAGTCGTTTAAAACAATGAAACATTACAAACAAAAATAAGTTACTCAATAAAGAACAAGAATTTAACATAGTTCAAAGTCAAACAATATATTAGAATTAAAAATTAAATTAACTTATTACTAACAAAACTACATAATGGTAGTTATAATTACCAGAGTCAAACAGTGACATTATTTAAGTTAGACATAAAATTTAAATTTCGTTGATTCAAACGAGCATAGAAAACTTTCATATAAATAAAAATATCATTACGCCTTTTACCCATTACTGGGTGTGGCACTCTGCAGTAGCATATTTCGGTAAGTGATATATTTGTGCTCGTGAAGTGCGGTTATCAGCCGTCAAATCACGGCCCCAAAGATGTTAGTAGAGGGGGAGCCACAGGGGTAGTTTTAACATGGTGAAAATTGTTTGTTTGCCCATCACAATGTACATATGTTCAAAGTTTTTTTTAACACCCTGTATGTTTCTAATCAACTACAATCGAATGGTTTAGATTCAACTATAAACTGTAGGGTACTTGTATTGTAATTTAGATTAATTGGTAAATAAAGTATTTTTATGAAGTGATTTCGAATGGTAGAGAATATAGAGTGATCTATTTCGGAAACTGAGTATTTTCTTGTGGAGTTCTCTTAGGGAGTCCGAACAAAGAAGTATCGCGTTAGTTTATGCGAGGGTGGGCAACTGAACACGACCAGCCACCACGGCATTGTGTGCATCCCGGCCAGGCGATGTTTGTTCAGTTCATTTGCATGTGGCGAACTTGTAACTCTTATTTTTCCTGCACTTATCGGCCATTGCCGTGGTTGGCCCCAGCTCTCCATTCTGTTTTCAACGCGCGCTCAATTACAGCAGTAAATTTAGAAGTTGGTTCTGTCGGGATACAAAGTGCACATTTGTTCACAAGTGCCAACGTACGAGCGCGAGCGAGATGCAACAACAGTAAGGGTAGTATGTGAGAGCGAGATGACGGCGTAATGAGTGTGTTTACTTGGTGCACTGGTCGCGATGTGTCGCCGACGCCCGCTGCCTTCTCTATTTTTCACTTGTTGACGAATGAAGACCAAGTTATATGTTACAGGAACTTGCACAGAGTTGGCGCTGCAACGTAAGCACAGTTGGAAAGAATGGAGGTTTTGTTTGTAATGACTGAACGGTCTGTTACAAATTTATAGATTTTCTTTCTTTATCAATAAGTTTTCAACGCGAAAACCTTTCTTGAAACCGGAAATAAAAAATTCATGTATCTATTATTCGGAAGACAGAACCAGGCAAAGCTCTCATATATCAAACAAGTATTTTTGTTACTTTAAAAGTGTGATTTTATTGACAATTTGTTAAACAAAAATAACTATTATCATCATTTCATTGCCCTTATTCTATGTATGCTAGCATTATTTAGTAAAGTAAATGACAGCTCTAATAAATTAAATAGTAGAGGATAATATTAATTTATACGTGGCAAAGTTTAAATAATAAACAAAATGAATGATTTTTTTAACTTCCATTCTACGATTCTGTAGTGTTCTTCCCCAAACTAGCAATACAATTACGTTGTCAATTCCTTCTATTGCTAATCAGTAACTCATTCTGTTGTCGTTGGACAAATTAGTGCCAAACCTTATTTTCCATTGTTACTCTATAGAGTACCACCGTACAAAATATTACTTTTTCTAAGATTGTTATGAAAAGATGACAATATAGCAAGTTTCTGTTTTGTATGTATCTCTGGAAACTATTGAAATAAGCTCGCATTTAACATCTTTTTCGCGCGTTGCCATTGGCGACGCGCGACCAAGATATTTTCCGATTGTTCCACAGGAAACGTCAACTTTACGATGACAAATAAGAGCGTAGTTGCCAACTTTTCATAGCAATCGTTGAAAAAAATTATTATATTGACAGTTGACAAAATAAATTTATTTTAATAATTTTAAGATGCAATCGTAGAAAAAATTATATGTGTGTCACGAGCGTAAAATGTCTTCGTTACTTTTACATTATTGCAGCTTTTGTTGCAATTACCGTGCTCGAGTAACTAAGAATCATTTTATGTTTTTAATACACGAATAACTATTTTAACCTTACTATACGAAGTTGTCAATGAGCTATCATTCTATCAGTTCTTATAATAACAACTACTTATATAAGTAAGCAAAAAGGATGATAAAAACATAAAAATGTAAGAGTAAATGACTACTCACAGGATATAAAAACTGTGACAATCTATAAAACAACCATGAAATATAAAAAGTTGCGAATAACATATCAATCGATTGCTGATCTAAATGAAATCAAGAAAAAGTTATTGGCCCGAATTCAATATTCGTTTCTAACTGAAGAGAGCTGAAGACATGAGTTGAATTCCATTCTATCCGCCAAATATATCTCCAGGGTTTGATGTAACTCATAATATGATAAATGTAAAATCAAATTGTCTTTCAGTTCATCAAGATCGACATGACACTGGTAGTTCAAACTGAGAAAGGTGTGATGATATATTTACTTCACTTTCGCCGTTGCAGTGTGTAAGTAAAGTAGTATTTTCTCTCTTTGCGTTCCAATCTTCCTACGCTACACACCGCTGCAAGTGCTCGATGATCGGACGCGTAATTGCACTTGACTTGCATATATCTACCCGCTCAATCAGTCAATCACAACTGCTGTCTGCCGTGTAATGTAATGTGTCAATTATAATAGTGGATATGAGCTAAGTTTAATTAGTGCTTTGTGTTGGCGTTGACTGATGCTTTAGTTTTTTTACGGTCAGATTTCCGCAACATACTTATAGTCAAATATAAGTATTGCTCAATATTTACCATCTGCTCTTAAACATATCCAAATTATTAAAAATAAAAACTGGTTCAAACAACATTTACAGAGAACTAAATTTTCTACTACTTTTCTTTAAAATATTTTTAAAATGTGTAAAAGCGGAATATATACGTTGTCCAATATTCAAGATAATTTCCATGCAATTTATACATTCTCTAAGCAATGCACAAAATTACAAATGCAAATATTGTATCACCTACTTATTTTTTATATTAAAACGAGTTCTTGGCAAGGCTCGCTTCGCTCGCACTTTTTACAAACAAATTCTAAACCTATAGAACACATATTTCAGACATGCAAGTTATTATATTCGATTTTAGCTCAAATTATATGGAATATTATATATTTATTTAAATATTGAACGTGTTCTCAGCAAACCTAGCTTCATTCCCATTTTTAATAAAACAAACTTTTGGTACAATTTGCATGATTTAATACTTTGTCGGTAGGAATACATTTTTAATACGAATTTATTCGTTAGATTCATCCTAAATTTATTCTTCGTCATACATTTCTGTTTAAACACAACCACATCCACATCCACATTCATAATGCCTTTCATACAGGCTTGTTTATTCATCACCCTAGGGATCGATTGTCAATTAAACAACCCTTAAATTATATGTATCAAGATGACTGACACCTTATTTGACTTATTTTCTGATTTTATATTATAATTAATTAATATTAGCATTGAAATGCATATTATGAGTTAAATAGTAATAATAAAACAATATTTGTGACAAATAATTATTACTTTAAAGCATACTGTAGAAATTATAACGTTTAAAAATATTTATATATCAAAAATTATATCATTTCTTTTATTTCTATTCAACTTTTCCGCAAATTTAAAACATTTTATGCAACCCGGCTATAATATTTGTCTACCACTATTGAAATGGTAATATTTGGTATTCTATTGTTATAACTAGATATATTAATGTTGCGTTATTGAATAAAAATAAATAAAAAAATATATCATCACGCCTTTTATCTATTACTGGGTGTGGCACTCTGTCTAAGCAGATCTCGGTAAGTAATATATTTTATCGCGTGAAGTGCGGTTATCAGCCGTCAAATCACGGCCCTCAAAGATATTAGTAGAGAGGGAGCCACAGGGGTAGATTTTTTTTTAATTGGTGAAAATTGTTTGTCGGCTGTGGGGATCGAACCAGGGTTCTCAAGATCCACAGGTCTTTTATCCATATGAACATCCTGTAACCAAAACCTAGCTTCAACATATTTTCAGTATCAATTTTTATTGTCACCAACATCTCACAAAATCTAGTAATTTTCAAGACAGACCTCATATATTTTGTTGTACATACACGTACATTCTGTCAAATATAACGAAAGCGCATTTCATCTCACTTTACAGCCTCATTACATCGTTAATTAAATCGAAACTGCGAGTCGGGAACTGCGCTCGTCTGTTAACAAGTAACACATAACATTTACATTTCATAACAGTGCACGAACGAATGCAGGCACTCCGAGGAAAAATGTATTCGATAACTAACAAAGTTAATTAAAATTACAAGCCGAGTCGTTCGCTTGTGTAAACAAAAAATCAAAACTAATTTCAGTGAAAAACTCGATAGCGCACATAAAAAGGTGATCATTAACTCGAGCGGGCCAGAGTGCCGGGTATGTTTACATGATACAAACGCGACCTCAGGCGATTGGATATTATTTTTAGGTTGTAAACTGAGTTTATTGCTACTAAACCCGTGTGTACAACTTGTACTTTTACTAATACCTTGTTATCTGTAATTTCAAGAGAAGCATACATTATATACACACATAAATTTTATTAATTTAGGCTATAAATGGCTGTAATTATAAATATACATACTTGTGAGAAACATTCAAGTCTAAATATGGTTAAATTATGGTTATACCTAAAAATAAAATAATTTGATCAAATTAGTACCTAGTATAGTAATAAACTCAAATATGTTACAATGTTCATTTTATAATTAGGGGCATAAATCATATTTATAGACATAAAGCGGTTTTCATAATGTATGCAAAATATTTTTTCCGTGAAATATGTTTAGCGTTCGCAGATCGTCATCTGTCTTGACTCTTAAATTAATGCTTCGATAAGGACAGACATCCCAGATGAATATTGTTGTATGTCTCGTTTAAAAAATTTGATATTATATCTCTTTTTTCTACTTCCGTTAGGAAATTAACGTTTTATATCACTTATTTGAGTTAGATAAAGCACTGCATTATTTAACTAGTGAAATAATGAGGTAACATAGCAACAGATATTTTGGTAGACGAATTCTGATATGTTATTCTTTTATTTTTTGAATTTATAACTGTCATTAATATGTCAAAATTTCATAATTTCAAAAACGTTCTTTCGTATTTATTAGAACGGAAGTAGAAAAAATATTGTATGAAACTAGTAAGCAAATGAAGGTTATTACCTTACGTATGTGAAACACATAAGTAAGGTAATAACCTTCATTTCCTTACTAGTTTCATAAATAGCTATTATGTCATCTCGTGGCATTTTTATTTCGCGCTGTTCATGTAAGCACCTATATGTGAAAATATATTCCAAAATCAATTGTCTAATTCATGTGATGTAAACATAGAACGAAGTCTGTAGGGAACAAACCACATCAAAGAGTGGAATACAATTTTCTTTATTTGCGTAAATTTGAAATCAGTCAAATCGAGCTGAATAATTATATTTGTTTGCGCGTAGCATTCACCATGCAACTTTAATGAAACCGCGTGAAAATACAGGCGAATGAGCAGTGTAGTGCCAATATACGCTTTTTCAATTCATGCCTAATGCCAGCGTTGGTGGCGCCAACAGCGCTCAACGGTCCAACAGCGAATAAGCATTAAAGAGGAAATCACTTGGCGCAAGAATCAAAAGTCTGATCAATCATCAAGCCAAAGGTTTGACTACGGAAAATAGAATTGTGTGAGAAATTAAGCATTTTCAAAGTTAAAATATTCATTTACAATCAAAACCCAAAAGGAGGATCTCTAAATTTCATGTAATAAATAGCAACACTGTTGTATGTTCTCTATTCGCTGGAATAAATCGGTACAAAATATGTACACTTACAGTTTCTTTGATATATAGTGATGTTCATTTCATTATTGATATTCGTACGGATTAAATGAAAATTAATACAATTGTAGAATAGTTATTTGTCAAATTACAGAGGAAATCGATATTTTTCGCACATAATTCAGAAGTTTACCTTACAAGCAATCGAAGGAATGTTGAAAAAAGCGCTTTCCTCTCGTGTTAAATATAATTTTTTTGCAGTACATATTACAAAAAATATTAATTCGAACTTTAAATATAGTCAGAAAAAATCTAGTAGACACGATAAATATAATATTTTATATATTTTATTCAAAATTGTTCGTTAATTTAAATGATTTACAGAACGTTTTATAAAAAAATTTAAGCTAATCTTATTCTAACTCGATATTAAAAAATTAATATACAGGCTATTTCAATATTATTACAAAATAAATTAAGAATACATATTATTGTATGTACTGAAGACAATGCAAAAATAATTTTTCAAGATATTTGCGCATTACTTGAAACAAACACTTCTCGTGCCACTGGTCTGATAAGTTATACAGTAATGAATAAATAGTTATTTGTATCACTAGTCCAGAAATTATTATTACCTAAAAAATCAACATATTTTATTTGGATTTAACATTGTTAATTCAATTATAATTACTTACAATTTTGTTTAAAATATATGTACGAGTATAAATATTCTGTTTTCTTGTATTAAAAATACTCAACTATGAATATTTTATCATAATATTTTTACGCCAATGCAATATTTTGACATTTCGTACGTTCAGAAGTTCGCTATACTAGTGATGCCAATATATAACCATAAAAAGTTACTAAATTTTGCCGGCCTCGGACGATTTTGAGTTATGTAATTTCTGCTAATGCCGGACGGTGGCGCGAAAAATTAGTAAACATTCAAGATTTAAAGAACTGTTACACAATTTTAATTAAATTACATTAATTTTGGCTTGTAACCGTACTTCACGGTACAAAATTTGACATATACTAAAAAAATCAACAATTGCAGAGCTTCCACAGATGAAAACATATATCGTTTTTTAAGGAATTTATTTAAAATTATACGTTGACAGGAATTAAGTAGTAGTTACAATTACATAAATGCAATAAATTAAACACTTTTCCATTTTAACGCATAGAACTGTTAATGATTCGTGAATGAATTTCACATTCCGGGGAATGTTTACAGCACTGCTAGTAGTAATGACGTACATTCCAGCACGCAAATCTTAAGTTAATGGTGTGACACAGAAATATACAATTATAATGTTAGTTTTGCATGTTGCAACCGGGTTCATATACGAGAATATTATATTGTAATAACATCAATTGATACTATTACCCAAGTACTTGCAATTTCTATTTGAAAATAATAGCCAGTCGATGTACATGATGTATACAAAATTCCTTCGAAATTGCTTCGAATGAAAATTACTTTATATAATCCATTTCAGAAAATGTTTGCATTCCGTAATTTTTGTATTGTCAGGCAATAAAAATAATATACCTACTCGTATTACATAATGGGGTAAATGGCTCAGTGGTATCGAGTCGGTCTGTGAATCTTGACAACTCTGTTTCGATCCCTCCTCCACTAACATCTTTGAGGGCCGTGATATGACGCGAAGAAATATATTACTTACAGAGATCTGCTACGGTAGAGTGCCACACTCAGTAATGGGTAAAAGGCGTGATGACTATTAATCAGTAATCTAGTAGTAAGGCTAAAGTAACAGAAATAAGCTAATAAAATAGATCAACAAATTATGTTCAGTTGCACTGCCATCCCTTGAATATTAAGTGTCATTCAAGTAAAAAAATCTGATGTGGACACCACATGACTTCCTTGTACGCGTAGTAAACTATAGATATTTTTTTAATTGCACATATCTGACATTAAATTTAATTTTTTTTCTTATTTTTGTTCTAATTCATAGCAAACTTAATTTAAAAAACAAACAAAAAAATATATAATTTTTAAATTAACATATCTCGCGTATACAAAAGGCTAATTAAATAATTCTTAATGTGCTAGACGCAGAATTTAATTCTCTAAAAATTTTATTTGCAGCATTTATTTCTAAAATCAAAATAATACCATATATTTTCAAGAAAAAATGTTAGCAACTTCATATAATGTATCACTTCCGGTTAGTCCATTTTAACCAAAATTTATTATGTTTTTTGTATTGATATAGTAGTCTTATATACCAAATTTGAAAAGTTTTGGATTATATTTGAATATAGTTTTTCATGAAAATCTATTATAGGCTTCAAGTAAAGTAGCACTTCCGGAAGTTATATAATGACCAAAAAGGAGGTGCACAACTAGATGTTATAACAGTCCTAAATACAAAATTTCAACTTTCTACGGATTACCATTTTTGAGTCATGCGAAATACATACGTACATACGTACATACAGACGTCACGACGAAATTAGTCAAAATGGATTCAGGGATGGTCAAAATGGATATTTCTGCTGAAATCTCAAAATCTAAATTTTTCGCGATTACAATACTTCCTTTACTTCATACAAGGAAGTAAAAATATCGAAACGAATTGTAAACATCCATGTTTATTGACATTTTTGTCGATTCTATATTTTTTTATTTAATATTAAGGGAATAGCAGTGCAACTAGCCATAAGTAGTCTATTTCAGTAAGAATAAAAAGAATAAAATCTAATTCTTCTGTATGTCAACAGAGAGTTAATAATTGCGTCACTGGTGGTGCTTTGTGTCTCGTGTAACAAGAATGCCTCTGCTCTCGCTCGAGGTGAAGAAAACTGGAACACTTGCGTACCCATCAGCAATTTATTCATGACATATTTGAACAAGTAAATTGTTAATTTAGCAGAATGTCAAAGAACCCACTGCGACTTGCCACGCATGATTTATTTATGAAGGCGCGCGTCGACACTTTGAACGATTCCATATCTCATCACGCACTTGACGCGTTCACGCTTCGACCTGTTTTAATTATACCTGGCTGAGACTGAACACTGAAGTGCGTCGCCATTAAGTTGACTGGCTCATGTTCATGCAACCACACTCACGTGATTGATACTTGAAAATTAGTTACTCTTTTGAAGTGAGGTGAGAATGTGTCAGTCAAGGCTGTCGCTCACGAAAAATGAATATGTGCGTAAGGTATCCCACATAAGAGCCAAAAATAAACACTGCGTCGATAGATTATCTTCTAAATGAATTTGCTGACAAAAATAAAACAATAAGATATTTGAGGATTCTTTTCTAATTTAAAGTACAGGTGAATACATACAAATTTTGTATTATTATTTAAGGGAAATTGAAAATACAACTTCAAAACTGACTTAATAAAATTTTCATTTTTATCGTAATATGATATGATACATAAATGTCATTACTTTTTCGCAATTATTTAAATAATTCTATTCAGTATCACATCGTTTGATTTTTAATGGTATAATTAATATATGTACCAGGGTTGGTCTGATTTAAATCATTAATTTAAATAATTTTTTATGGTTTTTTTTGTATTAATTTAATTATATTTCTAGTACAGCAAAAAACAAATGTTAATAAAAATTCAGTTGTTTAAATATATTTTTAAGTTTTTGTGTAAAACAGACAAAATAATTTTCAATATTTATTTACGATATGAATTAATATTAAATATGAAAACATCAAATTTCCTGTACGAACTTCGTCCACCCAATTTGTAAACACGTATAGTTGAGTATATAGGTAAGAAATTCTTATTAAAACTTGAAATGTGCAATAATAATTGAAACTACATATTTTTTTAAAGGAATTTTTCATAGAAATAGTTAAATACTAATAACTTTTACTCCATATAGCGATATAATTAAAAAAAAATGAAAAACTGAATAGAAAATTATGAAAAATTCAAAGAAATCTATGATTTTTTTTTAATCATGATTTTTGGCAACCCTTTCTTTTTACTCATTACTGCGCGTGAGGTGCGGTTACCACCCATCAAATCACGGCCCCGAAAGATGTTAGTGGTGAAAATTACCCCTGTGGCTCCAATTATTGATATATTTAAGAATAGAAATATTTGATAACTAAAATACTGTTTCCTAGTATGGTTTGGAGTAATATCTATTATTCTGCATAATATAATAAAATAAAAAGATCTAATGCTTAATTTAATTAGATAAAAGAAAATATCATGTAATATTAAACATTTAATTTAACAATTAACATATCTACTTATTAAGCATAACTCTTTATGGCTTTGTCTAATCGAATTATTAGAATATCAGAAATAAAAATCATCTTTCAAATAAAAGTTTAAAATTGTTCTGGAGATTATATGGCATAAGTGTGCAATAAAATTGTTTTTCGCAATGAAAGCACCACAGTGGGTGTATAAAGAGTACGGAATCGGGTGCAGTAAGACATTAAATGTAACACGAAGCCAAAGACATAACAATTACTCGGCACTGAGCACTGAACGGTTTCGCTGCAGCAAGGAATAGAAATGACAAGATCTTTAACTTCCAATACTGTCGCTGTAAATATCAAATAAATATAATTTACTGTTCCACGAGTGCATTTATATTTCACTAGCATAATTATTTGCCAATCATAAAAATTGATTGACCATTTTCAACAACTGAGACAATCAACTAATGAAGAAATAAATGTCATCAAGTTGTATTGGAATAAATGATTATTTTAGGTTCATAAAAATAACAATATCAAGTAGCATCATATTCGCACTAATGCTTTGCAATATAATAAATATAACAACACTCCATCACAACAAATGAAGCAGTCATTGAACATTTTTACACATTAGATAATCTGGAAAATATTATACGAATACGATGACTCGGCAAAGTAATAATCAATCATTACATAAATAAATAAAATAAATAAATATATCATCTCGCCTTTTACCCATCACTAGGTGTGGCACTCTGCCTAAGCAGATCTCGGTAAGTGATATATTTTTTCGCGTGAAGTGCGGTTACCAGCCGTCAAATCACACCCCCCAAAGATATTAGTGGACGGGGAGCCACAGGGATAGATTTAAATTGGTGAAAATTGTTTGTACATAAGTATTTAAATTCATTATAACACAAATACAATAACATAAATAAAGCCGAGACTAACTATCAAAATTAATGTAATGAAATAAAAATTATTACGATAGTCTAGATTAGTTATCTGTTGTGTTAGGTTATAAATAAAATTAATCGAATGTTTGTCATTGTCTAGAAGGCTAAAAATCTGAATACATATTTAGTTATAGAATAGTTGCGAATAGTGATAATATTTTAATAAGAAAAAAAGAAGTGTCTCTTTCCATTAATTATATTACTGATAGTAGAAATTCCGTTTCGCCATCCTCAAGTACTTAAATAATAAATACGTAATGTGTCAAACATTGCCAACATAACATACATAATAAAGCTCGTCCATTATTGTAATCAGTAGTGTAACGAGGCAAGAGCGTGCAATTCATAATCTTATCAGCGCTTTTAGCACCGCGAAATGTAACAAATAAATAAACAATTCATGAGCAGACACACCCAATACTGCCACGCAGTAAACAAACACTAGGATAGAATCATAACAGAATCCATAAGACCACATATTATCTATACTTCCATAAAGTACAATCATATAAATAAGCTCAGAGACGGACTTTGGTCTAGGCAAAAAGGGTCTACAGCTTGAACATTTCAAAACTCATTTGTCTCATTTGTAACAATCATAAAAAAATTACAAATTATCTTGAGCACACTAATAAGTAACACTACCCAACTGTCACTCACCGATTTATATAAAACTTGGCACACTAATAGAACTCTAAAAAATATTGAACCTCTATTTTTTTTTCTTCCGCAAGTTGCATTTTACGGGTACAACCCCCCCCCCCCCCTGAAGGTAATACCAAAATATTACGCGTTCAACATTGGTTACCCAAGGGTAACCTCTAAAATAGATTCAGTGACCTCAAAAACCCCCGAGTAACTAGTTTTGAACCTAAAACTCTATTTCAGTTGAATATCGTAATTTAATTCCCCCATCCCGTTTTTAACCCCTTAAAAAGTGTATATGATCAAAATGACCCCGAAAATAAATTTTGGCGATCTCAAAAACTTAATAAAACCGAGAAACAATTTGTGTATTAGGCCGACCACAAAAATACGATATCTGTAGGCACATTGTACTGTAATGGGAAAATTTATGTTATAAAGAGTAACAGATAAAATAACCACGTGATCTATTAGCCACTGTTTCATCAACATGTACCTGTTAAACAACTATTCTATTCCACATCAAATGTCGAAGAAAATTTAAAAAACATGTAGTTAGTCTACATACAGTAAAATCAAAAGCCAACATAACGTATTTCAATAAACCGAAGACAAGACAAATGATTTGATATGAAATTTAACAATTTGCCGTCAAATAATACAAATATTTTAAATGGTTGATTAACGACTTTACTGTTTCCACACACAGTTCACAATAAAACCAACAAAATACATTTTTATCTGAGACTGCTTCGTACGTCTTTCTTAAAATACTTACAAAAAATGGTCTGGAATTGAAAAAATCTTGAATCCTCCATCAAGTCACTGTCGAAATATTCTCAGTCCGAGTCTGGGTGCGCTACATGTGTTGGTCGATCAACACAGCCGAGGAAGAATCGCAATGCTTATTCTCAATGCAAACCGAGGCAGTAAAGTCTCATATTATTTTATCACGCCAGTCGGCCATAACACTAAAAGCTGATTCAATCGAAGCCGACATTACTGACTCGCATACTTTAAACCGATTTAAAATAATGCACTCGCGAACTTTACGAATCGATATGAAAAACGAGAAAGAGAAACTTATGGAATAAATTGAAAACTTTCAAAGGAATATCAGGTTTGTATAAAGTTTACTTATGGAACCTGTTATAACTCGGCGCTCTAGTCTAGTGTTTTACTTATGATACCAGAGAGTCATATTCAATTTAAGATGACTTTAAAATGTAATACCTCACTCATAAAATAAATATATTCCAAACCCATATACATCTGCATTCCAAACATCGTTATTGAAGAGATATACATTTCTTTAGAATATATCGTCAATACTTGAAATAGAAATAGATAAAGATAATGAAGATACTAGGTAAATTCGTACTGGTTATTTTTCTTTGTAATATTTTATATATTGGTAGTTGTAACATTATGATAGCACCATCGCATTATATATCAAAATTCGTGCAAATCTGTTGTCTTCACCTAAACTGCGTCCAAAACATTCAAATTCCACTATATACGGGACGACTCCTGTTGTGTTGGGAATAATTTCGTAGCAAATAAAATTGCCTCTCTTAGTGAAAATTACATTACTTATGTTCAATTGCACTAAAAGAATTTTAATTTTATAGTTGATTTAAATAAATAAAAACATATCGAATGTTTGACACCAATATTAATTATTTCATGTAACATGTAACTTCAATTTGTATTTATTTATTTAAATCAAGTTTAAGCTTTAAGTTTTGTTAGTGCAACTGGTCGTTAATAATTAAGCTAAAATTATTAAAAAATATATATATCATTTCTTCATTGGTAGTATTACTGGAAATATAATGAATTGAGCAAAGAGTAAAATTGTCCATTATGCAAACACTAGCAAAATATATATTTCAAAATTTTGATTAAATTTCTCAAAAATTATAGGGAAAAATTGAGTATATTTATGAATATAGTTATCTACATCTCACAAATATTTATTCGATTTGAAATCGTTAATTATGAGACAAAAAATAAATCAAATTCACATTTTGGAAAATTTATTAAAATACTTTCAATCTTTGAGTTAGATTATCCCTGTAGTTTTCCCTCCACTACCATCTTTAGGTCTTGATTTGACGGCTGGTAACCACACTTTACACGCAAAATACATCACTTACCAAAATCTGCTACGGCGGAGTAGCACACTCAGTAATGAGTAAAAAGCGTGATAATATATTTATTTATTTTTTATTACTACAATTATTATGTAGGTTGTGGCAAAACAAATCAATGTTCCAATGCCAACTTAACGGACATTTAGCCACATGATTCATTGCATCATTTTCGCAAAGAATAAATTATAACAGAACTATACCAATAAGATAAAATTTACTAGATCTACATGCTAACAATTAAATATATAAGGGTGTCCACTGCTGAGAATTCATGTGTGTTTAATGGAGTAACAAACAATAATATGCACAAATAACAGCAAAACATTATAGAGCCCCACATCGCAATGTTAACAAGGAAGATTTCAGTAAACCAGCCAATAATTTCTAAAATTTACTAGCATCCCAAAAATCTTTTATATACAAGAACCATTCCTACTTCTTGTCCTATTAAACATAAACCCACGATGACCGTAAACTAACGAAATACACTCGCGCAGAAATAGTAAATTCGCTGTTAAACCGTGAGTAAATTTTCTTACTAATAGCGTGCGTCCATGTATTGGTAACCGAAGCGGTGGCTGGTGATAAATACAAGGGTTACCAGTGGCAGGGCGAGTGGGACACAAGGGGCGGAATATTATTCGAGCGGGGCTCGTGAACGGCAACTGAAACCATAACCAAACTTTAGTAATTATCGCGACAGTCTGTCTTTGCTAGGTTGACCAGCGTAGCCAGAGAGACCTTTCGACCGGGTATTTAATGGTATATGTGGCGCTGTGGTCGATATCGTGACTTCACGGGGCTGGACCGGCATTTCGTGCACATGCTACATGTGCAGAGAACTATTTTCCGAATTGTTTTACTTCGACTTTCTAACAAGTATTCACCCTAAATCTGCAAATATCTACACCAAATTTTATTTTATTTAATGAACTAAATATACATACATATATACATAACATTACGCTATATCCCATTAAATGGGGCAGCACGAACCCCTGAAACATTCATAGAGCATCAGTTCACATCAACATTCTCATCCTGACACACGATACTCGTTTCGACCACATTAACACTTCCTTCATACGAACTCTTTCTTTCCTCACAACCAAAATCCATCATCACACAACAAACATCCATCCATTCGCTCCTGTACAACTGTTTCGTAAATCTTCACTTACGCCCACTTCTCTAACAACGAATCTATAAGAAATGAAGGCAGCATGTCCTATGTTGACTTTGTTGATACCTTTGTTATTATTTTCTAATAACAGGAAAATAATTCCAATAACAGACCAGTAGTATTTTTTTCCCGACCCGTACACAGTGTTGAAAAATCCGTTTTACAAATGATCACAGCAGATTATTTTATATAAGTCAGTGAAATGTTAATGCACAAATTCTTGATTGGTATATGCAAATTATATCGACTGTAGTTAGTGCATTCCAAATGCAATCTTATTAAGAATATATTTTTTATGGAAACATGTTAACAGATGTGTTTTATGAAAAATAAATTTAATCTATCGTATTAAAAAATGTATTAGATGCTCTGTGCATTTATCGTTCACTCCATCTTCGTCGCCTGTCGTTAGCGCGCTGCACTAGTGCAAGGTATTCATTATTAATTCCAGAATTCCGAGACAAAACCTCTGTGCACGCAGCTACTAATTTAACTCCTCGCTTCCTCCTCTTGCACTACCCTACTCCACATCTTAGTGCCTTCTATTCATTTACATATCGTTACGCTCTGCATTTGCAAATTGGATGATGTTTTTCACTTCACCACTTGCACCATGCTTTTTATAAGTTTAATTAATGGAATCTTGGTATTATTTCTGGAGTGTGATTTCTTAGAACTGAAAGAAGTGGATACTTTTTAAAATAAGAATTGTTTGTTTGTAACGTTTATAATTTTTTTTCTACGACATGTTATACGACGAAGTATTTTAAATACTTCTTATATAGTCTAATTGCTGATGGATAGGTAGATGAGCTGTTAGTAGAAAAAGTTGAAAATTAAAAATTATACATATTAAACTGGTTACTTTTTAATTACATATAATGTAAATATAAAAAGTGCAAAGTTATAACTTTTGTAGAGATTGCTACTTATAAGTAGCAATCTCTACATGTAATATCGTGTCTTCTACATGTTAGCATTTAATGTATAATTTTAGAAGCGTTATTTAATTTTATAAGGAGTTTTGCAATAATTCTCTAACCAATCATTATCCCCAATGTTACAATAATTTATAAGATTAAAAATAATAAATTTAAAATTTACTATCTGTCATAATTGACAAAGAAAAAATCACTGATTTTGGCAAGCTTAGACGTGACCATTATAACTATCTTTATTTATAATGGCACGATTTGGAAGCCATTCTTTTTAAATCACCCGATATTATCAACCTGTCAGTAAGCTGTTATTATATTTTTTATTATAATAGCTACGTATATAAATAAGAAAAATACAACAAAATAACATTAAAATGCTAAGGTAAATTATTCTGATTACAGAATTCCAAAATTGTGATAATCTATAAAGTTATCATAAAAGAAAAAAGTTGTCATTAACATATTGATCAATTACAGATAATAACCCAGTTGCAGAATCATTGGATATGTTATAATTATAGATTAATATCAATTTTAAGTTTAATAATAGTAACACACATTACAAATTTAAATATCTGCATCTAAATGATAAACAGAATTATCACAAATTACTTAGGATGCTAATATGATCACAACTACATGTGCACAATACCATTTCGCGACAACAGAATGTAATAATTGCATTGCATAACTAGGAAACTTTATCAGTTATACAACGAACCACTAACGACACAATCACAAGCAAACATAAGAAATAAAACAGCCTTAAGACGCCAACAGCATTCTAATTTATAAACTGCTGTAACTTTAATTCATGATTAGATCAATAGAAGAATTTCTTTTCGATGCTAGAAGAAAAGAAAAGTTCCAAAGTACGCGAAGAAATGTTCCAACAAATCGTGGGCGTAAATAGTTGCTTGAGAATTTAAATCACGGATAAAGGAAATGCAGAGACACTAGGAATGCAGCTGAAAGTCATATCGATAAAGGACTGATGAGTTAGTGTATGCGCGCTCAACCATTTCATAGATTTTAGTCTATGGGAAATTATTCAAAATGAAATATCGGACTATTGATATTTCAACTGATATTTACCGAAGGAATTTCTAAACTATTCATAAAGTTCACTTTCGCTCTGAGCTGAATTTTGAATAAAATCGTGCAAGCTAAATATTATTTGCAACATTAGATCAAATTATCACTAAGATACTTTTATAATAAACTGATTATTTATTTCTAAAAGATAAAATAAGTATTTCTGTTTCTGCTATATTATAGTTGTAAAAGTGTTTTTTCTTGGCTGAAATTGAAGTTTAGAACCGAAGCAAAAGACTCAACTGATTTGCTAACCTCGGTTTTGATAGCAAACTTTGCATTCGACTGAAAAAGAACTTTTCAACCAAGGTGCAAAACAACATTTCTCGGGTTGCTATCATAAAAAGGTAAAAAAAAATATTTAAAAATAAAGTTCATATCAACATGATTGGTGCATTTCCGTTACTTGAGCAATAATTAACAAAACAATCTGTTTACTCTCAAAATATTTTAAAACGTAAAAGTGAAAATAAATATGAATAAATAAAAATGAACAATAGCAAAAGCGACAATGAGTTTTTTAATACTCCGTCAGAAATTTATGAAGCTGCTAGTAGACATTACCCGAAAAAAATAATTAATTTGCTATTTAAACAAACGACTGACTATAGTGGCCGTAAAAAAAAACAACTATTTATGTAATAGCTGCCAACAAAAAGAATTATGTGAACTATTAGTACATATTCAAAGTGTACAATTAAGGTTTAGTATTTAACTAACTACTTATCTAATATACAATTTTAAATTCCTATTTTGAAATTAATATTTAATTTCATATTTTCGTCTTAAATAATGTTCTCTACGATCGCTATGATAAGTTGAAAATTGCGCTCTCATTTGTCATCGTAAAGTTGACGTTTTCTGTGGAACAATCGAAAAATATCTTTTTTGCGCGTCTCCAATGGCAACGCGCGAAAAAGACGTTAAATGCGCGCGTTTTCAATGGCAACACGCGAAAAAGTTCACAGAACGAATTTATTTTCAATACGTATACTTTTTTTTTAATAATTTTAAGATGCAATCGTAGAAAAAATGATGTGTGTATCACGAGCGTCAAGTGTCTTTGTTCCTCTTACACTATTGCAGCTCTCGCCTTCGGCTCGCGCTGCAATTACCTTGTTCGAGTAACAAAGAATCACTTGACGCTCTTAATACACAAATAACTATATATACATGCTTCGATTGAAAATATTACATTATAATTAAACGTCTAATTATCTACTAGTAGTTTGCTCTCAATTCAATATGCATCCAATAGCACACTACAATACAGTTATAATTGAATGAATTTTAATATTTAAAAGTCATTATTAAGGATTACAAACAAGGAAAAAGCAAGTGAAGATTGAATGGTTATATTTCGGTTTGTTTAAAGCCATCATCGGATCAGATGGTGATGCGATAAGATGTACAATTTTTTATTTTTTTAATTTATATATCGGACCAACTACTTAAGACATATGCCGATATGTCCTTTGTATGGCCGCCACGGGCGGGACCCGAACCCACGACCTTATGGTCGTCAGTCAGGCCCTCAACCCGCGCGGCCACCACGCGGGACAGATGTACAATTATAATACATCTTATAATAAAATGCGAAATACGCTGATTCAATAATACTTTTTTTTATAAAAATTGTATCTTGAATATAAAATCAGAAGTTTAGTTGTTGGTAAAATTTCTTAGTACAAAATTGTTTGAATTAAATTTCCAGCTAAACATCGGTTTTGTCGTAAGAAAATCGTTGTAAACTGCTCGTTGATAACAAAAACAAAGTCTTCCGCAATCAATAAGCGTCCGGGCGTCAGCGAAGAAAACTTGGCGTTATATCACCTGAAGTTCGCATTTTTCATTGGCGACGACCGCCGCCGCGTGCCACTGCCGCCAACTTTAAAACTTTTATCAACAAGTTGAAAAAGGAATTTAATTTAACATCGGTTCGAACAGGAAAGACAAAGTAATGAAATATACCATTTCCTGCTACAAAGGGAATTTTGACATTTTATTATTACTCCGACGTGTTTGCGTGCCCATTCCACCATTCTTTCACTGGCTACTGATTCGTGAATCGGGAGTTTTCAAATTATAGCATGAAATTTCGAACGTGAAACGGAAGAGATTATCAGTGCTAACGATCTGAATAAAAATTAATTTCAATAACCAAATTGAATTAGAAAGAGACAAAATTGGGATACTGCCTGAATTTGTACATGGTACCTATGCATTTCTATCTTATGCTTTAAGAAAATTGTAGTCAAATCCCTTAACCAACTAAGCTACGGTCGCCATGTAATTCAAATCGGATTTTATTCCAACTTTTCTCTATATTTTGTTATGTGCTATAAGCAGCTTCAATCTCTTGACTCTTTCATATACTGAAAGACTTGACACGAGAGTAGTGTAATGACGCTGTTGTTTAAAGATAATATATACCAACTAAAATTTAATTACTATTTTAAGTAATTACTTAACAATTGTTTGAATTATAAAAGATAAAATTAGGGTACTGCCAGGGAATTAGTTAAATTTTAATTGGTAAATATTCTAATTAAATAACAGTGTCATTGGACACGACTGTCTTGTCAAGATTTTAGCATATAAACGCAGTTCATAGATCCTACGTTCAAATCCAGGGTTAATAATAGATCCTACATTAGCTAAATATTTTGTTATATTTATTATGTACCAATTGAAATTTAATTAGTATTTTAAATAAATACTTAACAACTGACTGAAATCAAATTGAATTATAAAAGTGCTTAGTTGGTTAAAACATATGACCAGAGTGCATAGGTCTGAGGGTCATATCTTGACGAGAATCCAATTTTTCTCTTTATACTTCAATTTACTTTTATCAATTATTAAGTATTTACTTGTATAAATAAATAAATATATCATCACGCATTTTATCCATTACTAGGTGTGGACTCTGCCTAAGCAGATCTCGCCGTCAAATCACGGCCCCCAAAGATATTAGTAGAGAGGGAGCCACAGGGGTAGATTTAAATTGGTGCAAATTGTTTTACTTAAGAATACTAATAAATAGTATTACTTCATTTCTTTTCATCGTTCTAAAGTTTTAACATCCTTAAAATATTTGCTTGTTTTTTGTTTAGCCATCACGCATCGTCAGAAAATGAAAAGTAATGACTGGTTGCTTCGTCATCCACCACTAACAACGAGCATATTCGATCACGAGCCATCATTCGGCTAATCAAAACACTATTTATGTCATTAAGAGCATCGGTCAGCTTAATAAAACCACGAAAGTACATTAAAAGCATCATATAACAATTTCTTAATGGGGCGCACGAGAAACCTTAAGCAGCATTCCGAAAAACAAACAAAAATCATAATAACACGTTTGGCCGGATGTAAAAAGACAACTCTCAGCTTAATTGAAGCCACTAGCTCATAGATGTCACTACCAGCACTCTTGAAACACAAATTAGATCGTTACATATCTCAGAATATCGTCTTGTTATATTAACCGGGATATGATAATAATTCAAGGTTAGGTGAAAATAAAACTGTTCCTCGCGGCCTTGGAGGAAATTGTATTCGTTGCGTGTAAACAACGTTTAACAGCGACTTGCTTTTATCTGAATAATTGCACGAAGATATAAATTATTGTGTCCACTCCGGCAATTAATTTTTGCGGGAGAATCTATTTTGTTTGTTTTCTAAATCGCTACACTCGGGATTTTTTATGTAAACTCAAATTCAATACGACTGTTTGTTATTTATGTAGTAGTGGTTTTATTTAACCTCGGTACACAAACGATCAAAGGCAGTAAATTCTACTTTTTATAGTTGTCGAACTCTGTTTTGCTGTATTTATTTTACTAGAATTTTTGCAAAGAGAATTAAACTTATTTATATACTTTTTGCTTTTACTATTTAATTATCATTAAAACCAAAACAAAAATATCTCCTGATATTCATTATAATCTCAAATTAAAACAGCTCAACAAAAACAGTTTCCGTTTATTATTTTTTCTTATTATAAAAACATGTTTTCAATTTATTCTAAAAATATTTTACCGTTTTATTACCAAAATTGGAAATGTTTTCAAGTCAAGTCATCAATTTTTTGTTACAAATTCGAAACAAAAATTATTTTACAGTTTTACAAAACTCCCTAAGGTACAGTATCACTTGACGCCAACTAAAATTATATCTTCTTATACGCATTATAATAATTGAATGAAAATATATAAATAACATTCGTTTAGCCAAGAATTTAAATTGTTAAACATAAATCACAGCATTGCATGCGTTGAGCAATAGTTAGCTTCACCTGTAATGAACTCAGATTTAACTTTAATATTTCTAAATCACGAAACATGATCGTGCTAAACGAGCGGATACATTAATCATAACAAACGAAAATGACCGTAATTAAAACTAACAAATTAGTAACAAATACCATCACTTAAATCAATTAAAGACATTAGCTGTCTTATAACCTTATAAAATACTGCGCATCAAAACAAAACAACAGAGATAAAAAACCGCATATCTAATCCGAAACAAACGTGCGGAAAAAAGCAAAAACAACGCGCGATCTGATAGTGAGGGGAACAGCCTCCAACGTACTTGGAAGGAAAACGAGTTGGGATGCAGTGATGCCAAACATTTTACCAAAAAATTATAATATTACAAATATGAGACAGAATAATAAAAACATTTCGTAGAATAATTATAAATGAATATAAAGGTAGTTCCAATTCCAAACAAAAAGTACATTTGAATTAATCTTAATTTTGAATTAAATTCATATCAATTTAAACGTTTTTCCAAGTATAACACAACAGTTTTTTCTCTGCTTTATAAGCAAATTATATGATAGTTGTATTTAATTCACGATCCCATCATAAAATTATTTTAGCCCCTATTTTAACTCATTTTTTAAATGCCCAACAATATCTGATAATTCTAATTTGTAAATGTAAATTTATTTTCAACCTTATTCGCAGGTTTGTTTTGTAAATAGCTTCAATACCATTTAATTCAATTTAGAATAAAAATTGAATTAGGTACCTAATTCCAAATTTGATCCCCTTTATGTATCTGCCTGTTTGTGATTATTCTTTCATATCAATTAAAATATAATATAATGGAGTAGGAGACTCAGTGTTATCGAGTCGGCCTGTGGAACTTGAGAACTCTGGTTCGATTCCCACAGCCGACAAACAATTTTCACCAAATCTAATCTACCTCTGTGGCTCCTCCGCCACTAACATCTTTGAGGGCCGAGACTTGACGACTGGTAACCGCACTTCACGCAAAGAAATATATCACTTACCGAGATCTGCTACAGCAGAGTGTCACGCCCAATAATGGGTAAAAGGCGTGATGATATATTTATTTATTTATATCAACCAATAAATAAATTTAAATTGAGTACCTTAGTTAACAACATGAAAAAGGAAAGAAGAGAAAAATGATTAATTATAGTCTTTCTCTAAGAGACTGTGGATATTAACTACTGACCTATTTGCAAATCTGGAGAAACTGAACTAGCTCTGCCACTAATGACTGGAATGAAAACAAATTTACTGAATCACTATTGTCTTTCTTAAATTATATTTAAGAAATAATTGTGATTAATAACACCGGCCGTTAATCACTTTAATGATGGATATTGTTGCTAAGTAATAAATCCATTAAACAAAGTTTACTCCAACCTACACTTCTACTAAGGTGTAAGTTAATCCCACTGATAATACCCAACACCTGTCCGTCTGTACGGTGATGTGGATAGCAATATGGAATTCGAATTCGGAGATTCCGACTTCGAATCTCACTCAAGCTAAAAATTATATGAACTACCATACTGCGGCTCGGTGAGTGCAGATCCTGTACTGTAATAGGGATTAAATTCCTGTTGTACAGAGTAACATAAATAACAGAGTAACATAAATCACATAACACCTGCTTCTTATAGTGGAAATCGAACTACTCAGACTCAGATGCATTTTTTAATTTTAATTTAAAGTCTGTAAACTTGCCAAATTTGGGTTACGACCCGATAGCGATACTGTCCGACTATTTTATTTTTGTCAGTTTGAAATAAAATCCACTGATTCAGTATCTAATAGACAGTAATCCTTCAAAACAAACTGGGTCAAATGTCGAATTCAGAACTTTTCTCTAACTAAAGAAGCTTCTCAAAAATAACATAATAAAGAAAAACATATGCAATGACAATTTAATGTGAAAAAGAAGCAAAATGTTTTTCACAATTATGGCCGGTTTTATAAACGACAAATTAAATTACTTCCAAAGTAAATAAAATTTATTCATTCAAATAACAGTCGTACTTTTGACAGTAATGTTATATATGCCATAACGTCGTCTATGTTATACACATACAAGATCTGGAAATGTCACCGAAAAAAAAAAACAGGGGAATATTAAGTGCTAATCTTGATAGAGGCGCCTTTAATTTAAGAACTATTTATTTTGTAAAAAATTTTTAAACAAACATATACAAACACTATTTATAAAATTATTGTATGTAAAATTAAAATTATGAAAATTAGGAGCAGTATTAGTATTCTTCTATTGTGACTGTCATTAAAAATTAACTGAAACAACTAAAAAGAGAGACTTGATAAATGTCGTACCGATTACCAAAATCGTCAACATTCCATGTCTTGTGTGGTGAACGACGACCAGAAAATAAATAAAATTGTATCAAAATTGTTAATTTAAATACAGGGAAGTAAATGTATTATGTCTTTTTTTAAACCTAGCATTAGTAGTAGTAGTATCGAGTCAGCCTGTGGATGGACACAGGTTCGATTCCCACAGCCGACAAACAATTTTCACCAGTTTAAATCTACCCATGCGGCTTCCTCTTTACTAACGTCTTTGGGGGCTGTAATTTAACGGCTGGTAGCCGCATTTCACGTGAAAAAATATATCACTTACCGAGATCTGCTTCAGGGAAAAATAAATAAATAAACAGATGCCACGGCATATATGTCTAACCACAAAGCTAAAGAGGAATATTAAATTAGAACCACTGTTTCTTCTCAAGTTGCTTATGTGCCGTTTGATTATAATAACACCTCTTGTATTGTTTGACAATCACTGATCCATTCAATGCCCGTGACATTGGCAGCTCTTCCGCTATGACTGGCCGCGACCTTCGCGCGCACCATCGCGGTCGGCCTTGATCCCGCAGGTTGTTCAGTCCACCGCCCTGCACTGCATTCGTTACGTGCTGCACGTAAATATCAACAACTATAACGAACGTGCAGTGTAATCTTTACCGCCCCCTCCGCGTACTCGCCTTTTATTTATTTATAAACTGGTGATAGTGCAATGTGCAATAAGCACTGCAGGTGCTAATAAGTTTCAACTTTAATATAGAAGGCTGGATATTAGACAGTGGATGTCAAAAAGTTTCTATTCAATTGATTTACCTTGAATATATTAAAATTACCTCCTTTGACCCCGTTCACTAACCCCTTTGAGGGCCGTGATTTGGCAGCTGTAACAGCACTTCACGCGAAGAAATATATCACTTACCGAGATCTGTTTCAGCAGAGTGGCACACCCAGTAATGGGTAAAAGGCGTGACGTATTTTCTATAAGCTCTACCTCTACAATCTTTTAATCTCAACAAGAAAAAAGTTATCTAATTACGTTTTTGGTCAAATTATACAAATTTATGAATTCCCAAAACTAAGTATTGTTTCCTAAATATTAAGACAGTCAAGATTTAAGTTTTATCAAATCGTTATTAATCTTCGAAAAATGTACAACAATAAAATAAAACAATTAGTTATTAGTTAATATCTATTTAAGAATTATGCTTCTCATTAAGTAGAACTGCTTACTTTAATTTAAATTCAGAAAATATGATTATACTCGTATCTGACCATTACGGATTCTACTAAACTGTAATTCGGACAAAGTTTCTGTAGTGGGGTGACAAAATGTTGTTAGTACTTTAGTTAATTTATTAATGAAAAAAACTTATTTCATTTATACCCGTTTGGAGGTTTGGACCAACTAAACTTAAATTTAATTTCTGAGTGAAATAAATAAAAGGAAATCAAAGTAAAATATCATATAAAGACATCTACATTCCAGTCGAACGATGCGATATTGTCAGTTTATATTAAACAAATTTCATTGGAGCAAGAGATTTGCTTAAACATTATTAGTTTTTATAATTTAAATTTTGGTTGTGAGGAAGGAAAGAGTTCGTGTGGATGAAGTGTTAATATGGTCGAAACGAGTATCATGTGTCAGGATGAGAATGTTGACGTTTGTTTTTATGAATCTTTTAGTGGATGCTCTATGAATGTTTCAGGGTTTCGTGCTACCCCATTTAATGGGATATAGCGTGATTTAAATTATGGGATAGGAAAAAAATTAGGAATATAGGTCTTAAAGCAGGTCTTGGGTAAAAATGCTCTCAGAACCTCACTTATCTCCAACTATCTATTATACTTGACTTACAAAATAAATATATCAAGATCTGTAACAACAAAACATTTTACTAAAATAAGTAATTATTTAGTTTTCAAGACTAACTTATCTTTAAATAAAATCTGAAGCAGTTGAAAAGTAATATGTAGATAAGACCATAAAAATTCAGTAATAACTACCTCGGACTATAAAGTATCGATAAAAACGCCTTTCAAGTTTCTTAAAGAGCACATAATAAGCAATAAAAAAGTAATGACTAAATTAAGATATCAGCCCGCCGTTTGAGTGCTACTGGTGGAACAATAAGACGATTGAATTATATACATACATAACTCGAGTCTACACCATTTTAATAGTAACCTTAAACGCGATATTACAGTTCTTATCCCCTTAATTGGACAACGTAATCAACTTGATGTTTAATCAGATTTACAATTCTTTTATTGCTGCATTTATAGTAGGCTGAATTGCAATGAGTAAAAATGCCGTGTGCTAAATGGCAAGCATGGATTATAACTTATGTATTGGTTCTGCTTATGCGACCAAGATATTCTTATTAAGTAATTAAACGACAGCAATAACAAGCTTGTATCTTGCAGCTTTTGTATTGCGGTGTAAATTGTTCACGGGAAATTAATATGCATAGAAGAGAACATCCGGTTGCTCGAAGAAATATTTTAGTTAAATTTATTGACCGTTTTTGCTTCTATATGTAAAATAATTTAAGAAGAGTTGAATACATGTATTTGATCATTTTCTATTCCTATCCTGTTGTTCTGATGTTTTTGTTATTGAGAAGAAAAAAATAATTAAAATTAATCGCATTTAAAGTATCGGAGACTTACAGCTTCCATCGGTATTTCTGACGACAGTAATTATTTCACATGTTATTTTCAAAAACCAATAAAAAGCTCAATCCAAAACAATGTCTCACAAGTAACACTACCCAACTGTCTCTCACCGATTTAAATAAAACTTGGCACACTAATATATTTAACCTCTATTTTTTTCTTCCGGAAGTTGCTTTTTAGGGGTACAAACCACTCTTGAAAGGTGGTAAAAGCAAGAATCGCCATAAATGAAATTAAATAATACCAAAATATTATGCGTTCAACATTGGTTACCCAGGGGTTTTTGAGATCGCCAAAATCTATTTCCAGGGTCATTTTGATCATATATCCTTTTTAAGGGGTTAAAAAGGAGATGGAAGGATGAAATTACGATATTCAACTGAAATCTATTTTCGAGGTTACCCCTGGGTAACCAATGTTGAACGAGTAATATTTTAGTATTATTTAATTTCATTTATGATGATTCTTGCTTTTACCACCTTTCAGGAGTAGTTTGTACCCCTAAAAAGCAACTTCCGGAAGAAAAACTAAATAGGGATTCAATATTTTTTACAGTTCTATTAGTGTACCAAGTTTCATTTAAATCGGTGAGTAACAGTTGGGTAGTGTTACTTGTCAGTTTGATAAGCTAAACTAAGAACTTAAATCATCAAAATATTAATATCTTTCTTTTCGTATTTTATTTTATATCTATGTACATAATTTGCATATCTATAAGGTACACATGTGAAACAATAAGAAAAGTTTGAAAATTTCTCGTGCCTAATAAATTTCACGATTAAAAATTATTTATTTCAAATATAGGCTTCTAAATTTAAAGTTAAAAAGTTAGGATTACCACATATCCAGAAGTCCCTAACTTATGATTCGATATTATTTTTTAATTGATATTGTAAAATTTCGATAAAATAAATTAAAAAATCGAATAAACATATCATCACGCCTTTTACCTATTACTGGGTGAGATACTATGTGTTCTTTGTGTTAAATACGGTTACCAGTCGTCAAGTCACGGCCTCCAAAGATGTTAGTAATTTTTAATGTGGTAAAAATTGTTTGGCGGCTGCGGGAATTGAACCCGTGTTCTCAAATCCATAGGCCGACTCGATATCACTGACCCACCTGACCCATCGTTTTATACAACATAAAACTCGTACTTATTTGTGTTTATTTCTCTTTATATTTATTTTGATACGTTTCACAAAGAATTCAGCTGAAGACTAATTCAACTAGCAATATTGATATTTTCTATCCGACAACGCTGACAAATATCCGTAAACAATTAATCGCCAGTTTGTCACAGCTGTCTTCGATTAATGTACCATTACAATCGCATCTAGCGTTAAATACACTCGAGTTTGGCAGATATTTAACGCCTCGCTTGTCAGCTATCTCACGGTTCAGCGCGTCCCTTGTAAGTGATCAAACTGATCCAAGTGATCGTCACATCACTGATCATAAATATTTACGACCCTTTAAGTGCTATAATCAGTCAGTGGAGTTTTACATCACTGATAAAATCTCAATAACTTGATCTTGGACAGACGCGATTACATGTTTGTCAAACATCGGACTCTTTTAGTGAGGGTCGTTAAAAAAATAAAGGATATCGGTTAGATGGAAACCAGGTCGTTTGGTCGATCAAGCGCCGCGAGTGAGAATATCCGATGAACAGATAACGCTGATAAGTACACTGCTGAGAGCAGCAACGGTAAACGTTGATCAAAGAGTGCGTTTCACTGGATTCTTCTGTTTCTGTTTATTTATTCATGTGATGAGAGGCAAGTTAATTATTTGTTTACAGTGGCGTTATTGTTGCATATAAAGTGGCGGAGGTGCCTATGAAATTATACTTGTACTGCCTTATTATTGCAGCCTCTCTTACCTACATACCTATAATGCTATGTTACTTGTGACTAAATTAATGTTTTTGATTTAAATTTCTAGAGCGTAAATTTATAATGCGTGCTTATATTTTGTTACATCTAAGTTGATGATTAAAATAACCAGTTACAAAGAAATAAATACGCAACTTGTGCTCTGGATGAACCTGATATACATCCCAGCTGTACAGTTTTCACTATTCGTAATTGACATATGGGCGGAGCCAGCGTTTTACAGCAAAACGGTGGAATATTGGTAGCCTAAAATGCTCTAAATAGTGCCTCTTCTATTACAAGCTAATATTTTTAATATAAACAAAAAATTAAAAAAATGCAAAATTTATTAACTGAAAACACAATTAATTTAATACTATTGATAGCTGGAAAATACTAATATTTAGTACCTAATTTTATGTTTTAAAAGCGAATAAACTGTAGGTCATTTATGCCGTAATTGAGAGGAGTAACGCGCTAATTTTTTTTTTCACTACTACTCTAGAAACATACCATTATTTATCTCGGTTTGAGTCATGAATTTGTAACTCACAACTGCTTGCTTAAAAATGGTTAATAATGGATTATTATTTACCGCGATTAATACTACAAAATGTAACCTTTTAAAGAAAGTCAAGTGTCAATTAATTATGTATGGTTTTAATGTTCCGAACTGCACATTTTGCGCCCTTCTTTAATTTCTGTAGGAGTACAATTTTCTAAATCACTTTCATTTAACACTATTACAAAAAATTCAAATAATAAAAAAAATGTTAAAATTAGTTATTTGTGTATTAAGAGCATTAAGTGATTCTTTGTTACTCGAACATGGTAATTGCAGCGCGAGCCGAAGGCGAGAGCTGCAATAGTGTAAGAGGAACAAAGACACATACAATTTTTTCTACGATTGCATCTTAAATTATTTAAAAAAAAAGTATACATACTTAAAATAAATTCGTTCTGTTTGTTTTGTTTGTATTTGTATTGTTTTTCACGCGTTGCCATTGAAAGTTAAATAGTATACTATTAAAATGAAGTTGTGTTTTTGTGATTTACAATTTTAATATTTCTCAATAAAACAATTTGCAATTATCTATAACTAATTTCTAATAACATTCGTCTTCCAAAATCTTAGATAAACCCATAAATGTAAAATACAAAAAAAGTTTGTATGTCATTCATCTAAAAGCTAAACTAAAATTTTCAGCAAGAATTATAATACAAGGAAACAAATATTACATACATATATCATTAATCAAAGTCTTCCTCTTCCAAAAAGTAAGCCTCCCTCAAGCTTCAAAATGAACCACTAGACAAAACATTAAAATAAAAGCGCAAAAATACATAAAATTCCCAATTACGCTACACGGCAACATCTCACATCACATCCATAGCCTACATCGCTACATCTGTATAAAGGAACAAAACATCGTTTGGTAGAATGGCTCCACTTAAAATTCCAGGGGGTACTGTTCCGGCAACGTTGCCACATCGTGGCTCGTAATGGCGGATTGTGCGATTTTATCTCATCTTGCAACCAGCCTGTTACGCACTAGGCACTCGGCGACTCCGCTCGCTAATGTCGCCTAGTAATGTACCCCGACAAACGAAAAAATTGGACCATCGTTATGCTTATGAGTGGGTGTAGTTATGCGTTCTGTCGACGAACAATTATTATTTAAAATAGTATGGGTATGGGAACATTTTATATTATTCATTAACAATGAAGATATACTAATATTTTATACTAATACGTAATAAAAAACCAAACTTATAACAATGAGATGCGCCACTGTAATCACAAAAAAATAAATTAACGCTCAAGCCAAAAACTTGGTGCCACAAACGATTAAAATTTTAAGAACATTATTTGTTTTTAATATTTGAGTTTTGAATGGCTGTCTAACGTAAAAACATTGCGATCTTTCATTAATCATCCCTCTTGTACATCTAGTCTATTCTTTTTCTGCTTCTCTCTCTTTCTCATAGTCATAGCTTCTGTCTTGGTCTAATTGATAGCTAATTTTAAGATTAAGGAATTGGTAACACAGACACAAAAAAAATGTCATGTACTATTCGGCTGAGGTGGATATACATATGTATTTTGACGCGCTAAATTCGTCACGTCAGGTTTATTTTAACCTTTAAAAAAACGGTCAAAATCGGTAAAATTTAAGTTTTTAAATAAAATATCTATCATGGTTTTCGCCAAATGCTGGAAATAACATAATGCAATGTTTTTTAAACAGCTATAATAAGGTGGCGAAAAATTACCATACCAACAATATTTTTCCTAACTTCAAAAAAATCATCCTAAAAAGTAAAATAATTATATTTTAAATACATATCTAATATAATATTTATTTATTAACTAATGAGTATGTTACTTAATAAAAATAATTGTTAAATATTGACTAATTCGAAACATAGGTTAGGTTTAGAAAAATTTGAGGGAAAATAAATGCTAAATGGTACATATCAACAAATCGTGCTACTGGCATCAAACCTTTAACTAAGATAATCTTATGATTTATTTAATTTTCTTTCTGAAATAACTGATATTCTTACACATTTTTTTTATTTTAAAATTTTACTATGGCCATAGATTTGCAGATGTCAATAAATATCATGTTTACTAATCATTAAATGGTGCCATTCATATGGATTTCAACCCAAAATTTACAAGTTACTACTCATCATCTACCGCAGATATGAACCAATTAGGGAAGCTTCATTTTACAAATGCTTAGACGCAGTATTAAATTCTATTTTGCGTTCATAGGGAGGTCATTATGAAACCCAGTTGCGTATCGAAAGAGCGTTCATTAAGATACGCAACATTTTGTTTTAGACGGTTGGTAGTAGCGGATGACATACTGAACCTATCAAGCTGAGAAAACATCCAAATTTCAATATAACTTCAAAATCTGAACAATTACATAAATGCCAATAACAGTTACCAACCACAGCATTTCATATACAAATTGCCCTAAATTGACTCGGTTTAAAACGACACAGACTTTTTTTTAATTTTAAATTATAAAAGATTCAAAATAGAAAAAAATAATATAAATAACTCATTTTATAAGACTTATCGCACGCGTCCAAGTTTAGAATACTCGTTCTTTAATATACTATTCTAAAATATATCTTGGACATACATATACGTACATAATAAGTTGTTAAGATCTGTGTTTAATATTAAATAATAGTTAAAAGCAAATACTTGACAAAGCAAATATGCAGACAACAAGAAAAGAGCAAAAGTGTACTTTCAAGACAAATATAGTTACGCTAACTGCAACTCTGATTATAAGCAAAGTAACTTTGAGTAGAAACATTTACAGAAACAAGAAACAGGTTCTGACATTAGATGTCGTGCACCTGCACTAAGAAAATGAATTCCCTAGAAATATTATCATGTATTACTTCACTTAAACTGCATTCAACTCAACCTGCATCCCAAGTTTAAATATATTATTGTTATAGTAATTGTGGAAGTAATACTCGTGTATTAGGTAAATAGTATATTTATTATAACAGACTTGAGAATACACACACTGACAGTTATATTATAATTCTACTTCTTATTTTTATTTCAAAACCTTTGTATCTATGGTTACTTAAATATTAAATATTCATTGTTTACAACACGCCCCCTCAATGAAAATTTAAATATCTAAATAACCTCGTTTTACATATTAAAATTTAACTTCAAACGCATTTTCTTTAATGCTGCATTGCCAAGAGGCTTTGTAAAACCATCTGCTAATTGATCACTAGAACAAATGTATTTTATATCGATAATACCAGACGCAATTTTATCTCTAATAAAATGATATTTAGTATCCACATGTTTGAGTCGTCTATGATTTTCAGGATTTTTAGCAAGCCTTATCGCCGACTGATTATCTTCAAATATTGTCGTTGGGTCCTGAATAGAAAATTTTAAATCATTTAGAATACTTCTGATCCAATAAGCTTCACTTATACCAGCACTTAGTGCAACATATTCAGCTTCTGTGGAACTTAGTGCAACTGTCTGCTGTTTACAAGAATTCCATGAAACTGTTGATCCAAAAACTTGAAAAACATAACCTGACGTTGATTTTCGTTCACTGTGTTCGGCTGCCCAATCCGCATCGATATATCCTTGAAGAATTGGTGTCTTAGAATTTCTTTTATAGATAAGTTTTATGTCAATTGTTCCCTTTACATATCTCAGAATTCGCTTGAGACACTTCCATAATTCTTCATTAGGCTTACTTTGAAATCTACTGAGAATGTTAACTGAGATACAAAGATCAGGACGTGATCCCAGTACTGCATACATCAAACTTCCAACTAGTTTTCTGCATGAAGATTCCCATTTTTCATCAACATCTTTTGACGATATACCTTTAAAATTCATATCTAACGGTATATTTACTGGTTTGCAATCATTCATTTTATAACGATTAAGTATTGAAAGAAGATATGCCTTTTGGTCTATTTCTAATATTCCTTCTTCTTTCTTGTAGACTATGTGTAATCCAAGGTAGTTTTTTACATTTCCTAAATCTGTCATTTTAAAATGTTCATTTAATTCTCTTTTAAAATGACTCATTTGTTGTTTTGATGTTCCGAAAATGAGAAGATCGTCTACATACAATACCACATACAATTTCTGTTCCTTTTCTATTTTGACATAAAGACAATAATCAGTTTTAGATCTCTCAAAACCATAACTGTTCATAAAATTGTTAAATTTATCATTCCAGTATCGTGGGGATTTTTTTAATCCATACAAGGACTTATTGAGTTTCAGTACCTTTTCATCACTTGCATCCATCCCTTCTGGTTTCAACATGAATACTTCTTCGTGAATGTCACCGTTCAAGAATGCGCTTTTGACATCCATCTGTTGTATGTACATATTTAACTGGTTTGCCACTGCTAACAGAACACGTACAGTTGCAAGTTTTGCTACCGGAGCATAAATTTCAGAGAAATCAAACTCTTCTTTCTGTTGAAAACCTTTTGCGACTAATCGGGCTTTATATTCTGTTGGTTCTCCTTTTTCATTTCTTTTTATTCTGAACACCCATTTTGATTCAATTACTGGTTTATTTACAGGTAAGTTTACTTCATACCATGTATTGTTTTCTTCTAATGCGTTTAGTTCTTTTTCAATAGCCTTTTTCCACAAATGATGTTCTTGACAATTAATGACTTCTTTATAAGTTAAGCAATCTTCGATATTATCAGCAAAATTACAGGTGTTTGGAAATTTTCCTGGTTTTCTTAATGAATTTCGGTTTCGAAAATTGTAACGTTGATTTCTTTCTTGAAGTTTATTAACTTTTTCACCTTCGTCTCCTTCAAGTTGATTTTCATCTTCTTCATCTTCTTTATCATCTTCTTCAGCTACTATTTCATCTTTTTCTGCGTTGTCGTTGTCTTCTTCAGCTGTGTCTTCTTTTTCTGTGTCATCGTCGTCTTCTTCAGCTACTTCTATTCTTTCCATTTCTTCCTCTCTTAAATTCTTGTTATTTTCTTCCCTTGGTTCTTTTCCAGGTATTGTTTCTTCATAAGCTTCTTCATTTTTCTTCAAATTATATTTATTTTTTATTTCTCTCTGTTCAACATCAGTCACCGGTTTAAAAATGACATCACGAGCAATCACTACTTTTTGCTCATGTGGAAGAAATATTCTGAATGCTTTGCTATTTTCTTCATAGCCTACAAATATACCTTTTTTACTTTTTGTATCCCATTTTTGACGTTTTTCCTTTGGAATATGCATAAAAACTTCTGACCCAAAAATTTGTAAATTCTTTATTTCTGGTTTTCTGCCATACCAAAGTTCATATGGAGTTTTATTATTTATTGAGCTTGTTCCGCTACAATTTAATACATGAATAGCAGTGTTGACTGCTTCAGCCCAATAATATTTTTCCATGTTTTTAGCTAACATCATTGTTCTTGCAGCTTCGACAACAGTTCTCATCTCTCGTTCTACTTTACCATTTTGTTCTGGTGTATATGGGACTGTCTTTTGATGTCTGATACCAAAATTTTCAAACAATTTTTTTAGATCGTCGTTTACAAATTCTCCACCATTATCAGTACGAATTATTTGAACTTTATTTTTAGTTTGATTTTCGGCACTTACTAGGAACTGCTTAAGTTTGTTGAAAACTTCTGACTTGTTCTTTAGAAAATACACAGTCCTGTAATGCGAATAATCATCTTTTATCAGTAAAAAATATGTTGATCCACCAATGCTTGTTCTTTCCATGGGACCACATAAATCTGCATGTATTAGTTCACACGAATGTGATGTTTTAGAAGAACTTGATTCGAAAGGAAGTCGACATTGTTTACCCATTTTACATTTCTCGCAAAAATTATTATTGTTATCTGTAAAATTGATGTTAAAATTTTTAAGAATCTTTTTGACGTGATTGATATGCTGATGTGCAAGTTTTTCATGCCAAACCATTAGAGAATTGTTCGCACTCATTGTCGAATTTGCTAGTTCATAATTCAATTTTATATCCATAACATATACTTTGCCTTGACGATTTGCTTGAGCACATACTCTTGCATTTTTAATTAATTTACATGTAAAAGAGTCTCCTACTATATTATAACCCTTTTCAAGAGCAACTCCAACAGAGAAAAGATTAATTTTTAATTTTGGAACAAATAACACATCCTTTAGAACAGATGATATCCATTTAGATTTGACTTTTATTAGAACATGGATGTCACCTACTCCTTCAGCTTTCAACAATGTCCCGTCGCCAATTTTTACTAATCTGTCAGTTTTTGTTATTGAATGAAACCATTCCTTGGATCCAGTCATGTGGTCGCTGGCCCCACTGTCTAAATACCAACTGTTTTCTTCTAATTCTGAATCTGACAGCATCGCCATACTTACAAAAGCGTTTTTGAAATCAAACTTCTTAAAATTATTTCTATGTTGTTCGATATGTGAATCATTATTTTGCTTTTGAATTCGAAAACGACAATTTTTGATAAAATGTCCAGGCTTTCTACAAAAATGACATAATAGAGGATTACTACAATTTTTATTTCTAAAACATTGTTGCGAATAATGTCCGTTCTTGCCGCAAATTGAACATTTCTTATTAGTTTTCTGTCTGGCTGTCAACGCAAAATTTTCATCATTATTTACAGGTGTTTTATTTACAACTTTCATTCTCTCTTCTTCAATTAATAAGCGTGACAATAAATCGTTCAAATTTTGATTTAGTACAGGAACTGATTCCCATGCTGAAATGAAATGTTTGAATTGTTCTGGCAATGACATTAATATTTTTGTCATGAGCATTTGATCTGAAATATTTTCGCCCGCTTGCTTCAGTTGATTTACTATTTCTTCTAATTTTGAAACATGTACTGATATTCCTTGTCCTTCGTATTTGTAATTGAAAAATTTATGTTGAAGCATATGAAGACTGACTTCTGTTTTCTGTTCATATACAGCCAATAGTTTGTTCCATATTTGAAAAGCTGTCTCGCAAGTAAGAATGTGATTCATTGGTGCTTCTTCCATTCTGGTTACAATTATTTCTTTGGCTTTATTGTCTCTTCCAATCCACTCTTCAACTTGTTTCTTCTGTACAGTTTCATCAGCCTCATCTACATTTTTAAGTTTTGTGTCCTTTTCTATTAAGTCTGTTAATTTCTTAGCAGCCAGCACAATTTTAATTTGAAACTTCCAAAGGCTCCAGTTAGATTTGCCTTTTAATTTAATTATGCTTGATTCCATTATTCAGACAATAATAAATACTGTCTAGTCACAAAATTTAAATACTGACCTATTTACCACTCTGGGCCCATAACCTATTATTGTTATAGTAATTGTGGAAGTAATACTCGTGTATTAGGTAAATAGTATATTTATTATAACAGACTTGAGAATACACACACTGACAGTTATATTATAATTCTACTTCTTATTTTTATTTCAAAACCTTTGTATCTATGGTTACTTAAATATTAAATATTCATTGTTTACAACAAAATATAGAACCAGATTCAAGTTAAAGGTGCAACTTGCTTAAAATGATTCAGCGCATCCACCAAAAGACGACGAGATAATTAAATGAATATATTATAGACGAGTTTTTCAATTTAACATTTAAATCGCTGGTAGTTTATTTTTAATACAGTCATTTAAATTAAATGGTCATTAATCTCTTTTTGTGATTCTTTATCCGGAAAATAAATTGTCAATTGATTCAAATGGATATTTATGATTCCCGTAATTATTGGATTATAAATAGCAATTACTTATCATTCAATTTATTCTTTAGTAATCTTGATTAATTTCATTTCATTATTTTAATCCGTTGAAGTTCAAATTTAAAATAATACTATTGTTTTGTTGGTTAAATACTTTTATAAATTTTTTATGTAAAAAAATGCTTACGTAATAGTATTGATGTAGTAATTTTCTCTGCGTGGAAAATCCAAATTTACTTACCTGAAACAGAAAACAAAAATATAATTTAATTCTTTTATTAAGTAGAATTAAGGCTAACAAATGCACTGCTGCAACTTAAACTACGAATATTAAAACCTATAGTTATTACTTAATTAATGATAAATCTATAAGTTTATAGATCCATAAAACTATAAATAATTTTACATAATCACAGCAATATTTATTTCAACAGAATTTCAGCAGAAGATTTATTCATATCATAATCCTAGTATATAAATAAGTATCCATGAAGATGAACCGATCTCATGAAGATGATCTTAAAATCCAACTATGAATATACGATTTAATTTTAATTGTTGACGATAACTAAAACCACCTTCTAAACATACTGAAAATCCGAGCTCTTAATAAAACTAATGGCTAATGTTACAGTGACAATTTAAACTTAAACTGATGCTTAAACTGTAAAGTAACAATCATTTTGTGCATACTTCCACAGTAAGCATAAGATTGAGTGGAAACCTTGACTGTAATGTTCTCTCTAAATTGTAACAAAAACTACTTAAAATCCATGTTCAGAAACAGAAACACAATTTCCAACAAAACTGCATTCATTACGTAGACAAACTAGTACGAAACATTTGACAACTAGTTACACAATTTCCGGTGCTAGGAATATAATTTAACGTGCAGCATCTAAACATCTAAAGTGACTAGTAACAATTTATCAACACTTCTCGGTGGCGTCAACCGAATAATTAATTACGTGGCAGGTAACACATTTGTTTCGGGGTTGAACGGTAGCACTGAGCGACGTGGCAACGCTGTAATGAACTGGACACGTCGAGATGTAATGATGCTTGGCTGCTGAAAGAAGATGAACACGATGAATGGTAATGAGTCGAACGTGATCGGAGTGGATAACGTTGTCGGTAATGACATTTGTAGTCGATGAATGAGATTATGTTTACTATACTGTTTGGTGATTTGTATAGTCGTTCTCGGACTAATTTGTTGTATACTGTTTCTGGTCAGACAAGATAACACAACTTGTTCGAGTACATTGTAATTATTTCAAATTATTTTGAACATATCGTATGTTTTTCGTTATCAAACTTTAGATATAAATGCTTCAAACTAAACTTGCAGACTAATTTGAAACATTTTTCTCTAAAACAAGTAAATGAGAAACTTTTAACAACAGTAAAAATAAAATACCCGCGATAATTTGAAAATTCTAAATAATATTGTAATCTCTTTTGAAATATTTTATGTGTGAGTTCATTAGATCATTATAAGAGATACTTTGAAACAATTCAAATTTGCTGTTTTTAAAGTTTTGAAAAAGTATGTATTGTAATATCATTGTTCTAACTATAATCGTTTACGTGAACGAAAAGGAATCAGCATTAAAAAATTAAAACTTCATAACACGATGTGACCAAAGAAAAAAAACAACAAACTTACAATTCACGGAAAAAATAACAAAAGAACGAGACAAACAAATTGATAACGTAAGAAGATAATATAAGAAATAAATTCAAAGAAATACATCGAACGTGACGAAAATAATTGAAGTTTGAAAAGGACATCGTGTTTTTCTTTTAATTTCAAAACATGGCACATGCTACAATTTTTGCAACAATTTCAATGTACATGGCGAAGATCTACAACATTAATTACATAATTTATTAAAATAAAAACATTGTTTTATTCTAATTAATGGAATAATTTCTTTGGTAGGTAGTGTAGCATAAAATACGTTCCTTTAATGCATTTTATGGCTTATTGCAAATTTATTTACCAAACAGCAAAAAATCACGAAAGAAAAATAATAAATATCCGAATATTTATGGCGATTTTAATGTATTTGCGAGGATATTTAGCATATTAAATGAGGAATCTTAAACGAATAGGTTATTAGACACATAAACCATGACCATAACCTCAATAAAAACCCTATGGCATCTTCACCAGATGTTCTGAATTTAAAACACGTGTTCCGCCCCTTTCCCGCCCCCGAGTAACGCGCAAACAAGCAATCGGCAGCAACGCAATCCTTTATAATTATAATCAAGAGTGCATATCACAACCGATGGTAATTTACGTTTAGCGGGGAGAAAAATTCGAATATCTGAGGTGTAAGATCCAAGGTGGCGCCGAGGAAAAAGTGAAAAAAATCGCACATCGCGCACGCGGACTTATAAAGCCATTATAATATAATTGCCTGGTCGGAGAGTGCATTTAAAACAGTGCCATTAAAGTCTTTATATATAATCCGTTAATTATAGTGGTGGAAAGTCATCATTCATAGCGGGTGTCACAGAGAGAAAAACGCCAACATTAACATATATAATTTATCAAAGGAAGGTAAAAATGGCGCTCACGTGTCATAGCAGGATAGGAAATTGCTTTATTACCGACGTTCATACGAAACACCGCGGGAGCAAGGCTTATCAAATGACTCGTACTTCAAACTCATTTCAAATTCAGCCGATGCGGCTTCTTCGCTTCTTCTTGGGATTCCATTGTCCTGTTAAGGTAATCACCTCAAATAAGACGAGTCGACGTATGCTAATCATTTATCAATTTAAATATTAATTCTGTCGGTGAAATGCAACGCCGGATAAAAACTTAGATTAAACACGGTTCGAATGCGAACGTATTAGGTAAAAGTTTTTATTCAGTCATCAGCGTTTCTGTTTGGACAAGCGAAGCCGTTCATGACATGATTAACTGCCGAGGAGTAGAATCGCTTGCTATGTTTGCGATGTGTTCTTGTTCCGCTATATTTAAAATATTCCTACAACACTCCATTTAAATTCATTTTATTTATTTGCTACTAGCAATAATATTTGCATTTTTACCCAACTGTAATGAATGCTATTCAAAACATTCCTTCGTAGATTAGAACTTGATACAAAAATTCTTCATCGTTCAATTTTACAAACAGAATTGACAGAAAATTAATCAATTACAAAACTATTTGAATCCAAATTGCACAAGCTTTCATTTTAAGTTTAAAAGAGGAGTCAGAATAGTGCTTGTCCGACCATAAGTTTAAATAAATTCGGTATAATTTGTACACCTTAAAAAAAAATAATTCATGATCGGTTAAATGTCACATTTTATATTTTTACTAGAATTCTGTGACCGAGAGTTTTATTTTGATACTGAACACGGCCTAATTTTAATAAATTTTGGAAATCAATTGACTTTTGTTTCTATCCAAAAATTTATCCCGTTTTTAAGTTATCGTGTTTAAAGACAACTTTAAATCCCATATGAAAATTGAAAGTTAGTATAAATTTCTCGAAAATGATGCGAGCTATTTTGAGGACAGCTGTAATCGTACCAATTAGAAACTTGTATAAAATCAAACAAAAAAGTTATAAGCCAAAAAGATAATCGATCAAAATGACCTCTACTTTTATTCGGAAAATCAAATACAGCATTAAAGTGGCCAATTAATACAGCAACTTTGCTTCAATTTAACCGACTTCGTAGCTCTTACATTTCTCAAGATCGAAATGGTTAGGCTCGAAAAACGGGCAGCCTGTATACTCGAATAGTTTTAAAATGGGGTAGGTGGCTCAGAGGTATTGTGGATTTGAGAACGCGGGTTCGATTCCCACAACCGACATACATTAAAAATTACCCCTGTAACTCATCCATTACTAACATCTGTCGAGACTATGATTTGACAACTGGTAACCGCACTTTACGCGCATAAATATATCACTTACCGACATTTACTATTGCAGAGTTCCACACCCAGTAATGGGTAAAAAACGAGATATATATTATTTATGTATTTCATGTTGATAATTTTGTTAGATATTATTTGCAAGTACAACATTTATGTCACGAAAATGTCAAGTTAATTAACGTTTTCTTCGCGGAAAATTCCTCTTGGCCGCACTGTATCTCTATAAAATATACTACATTAATTTAAATATGCATAATCCACATTCTACATATTGTCTCGTCCCGATGTCTGCAAGCAAGTATTTCATTTTAACATGCTTAATTATGTAGAGCCTTGCGTTCGTTCAAGAATGCTTTGTTTCATCAATGCGCCTAATTATTCGCTACAATAAGAATCTCGTTGGATGGTGCACTGTTTATGAAATTGGATTTTGTACACAACACTGCGTCGTTTTGCTCGACAAATCGTAGAGCCATTGTGCTCTACAGGAATTTATTTCTTCGTTGATGTGCATTAGTATGATTAATGTAATAGTTGGAATAATAAAAAAAGCTCTATATACATATTTCGAAATATTGAACGACGTGATGAAGAAAGGAAATTAAGTTTACTAAGTAAGCGTTTACGAGTTCAAATCTCGCTGGTATCAGATTATAAAAATTTTGAAAAATCAATACGAATGAATCCACTTGAAATTGTAGCCTCTCTGTACTCTATTCGGGATTATTGATGAAATTCTGTGTAAATCTATTAGTTTTGTATATCTGTAAATCTGTAAATGATGTACAAAATCGCAACGAAACTTAAAACTTTATGCCATGTTTGCTACTTATATTTATTTATTTATTTATGTTACGCTGTACAACAGGAATTTACAGTACCAGGTCCGCACTCACAAAGCCGCAGTATGATAGTTTATATTTGTTTATTAACAAATATTTATATGATTTTAGTAATTATTGAAAGATGTACAAATCTATAAACTTATAAATTTATCACAGAATTCTACCATAAATTTCTGATGTTTCAAGTAGAAAAATTCATAAAAACTTGTAGATAATATAAACTTTCTTTATTTTTTCTAATGGCCACTTGCAACAATAAAATTTAAATAAACAAATAAATATATTCATCACGCCTTTTACCTATTACTGGATGTGGAACTCTGCCGCAACACATCTCGTTTAAGTGATATATTTCTTCGTGTGAAGTGCAGCTACTAGCCATCAAATCATGATTAGTGGACGGGGTACTACAGGGGTAGTTTTAATTCACAGGCCAACTCGATATTACTGAGCCAGCTATCCCATAACCAATAAAACTAAATTTTAAATTTATTTTAAATAAATAAAAACATTGAATGTTTGACAGTAATATCAATAATTCCTTATAGCATGAACTAACATCATTTTATTAATTTAAATCTATTTTAAAATTTAAGTTTTATTGGTACACTAGTGTAATTATTTGTTTAAAATCAAACCTTTGGTAACGGAAAAAAAACTCAAATATACCTCATAATTATTTTGTGTTAAATTCCTTCCTTCTCATATTTTTAGATTCGTTGTTAGAGGAAAAGGCGTGAGTTATTTAAGATATTTTGAGTATGTAAAACGTATGTCGAATAATAGATTTATAAAAAAGTTGTATAGGAGGGAATGGATGGATGTGATTGAAAGTTTGTTGCTTGATGAATGATTCATAGTGTAATGAATAAATGAGCTTGTATGAATCGAGGATTATGTGTTAGTATGAGAATGTTTGACAAACATCAATCTGATGAGAGACTGTTCCGTGAATGTTTCTAGGTTTAGTACTACCACATTTTATGGAATATAGCGTATATATGTATTATTTTAAAAGTATTCAACTAAAAGCAGACGTAGGTGTGTCTATAACATTACTTTTAGGACAGGTTTTATTTAGCAAAAAAGAAATAATTTTTCATATTGTTTAGTTACTTGATCTCTCGTACCAAAAAAGAATTGCAGAATCACAATTCGCAAGTCTGGCGCACCTAAATCATTAACATTTTTATATTTTTCCTTCATGATTCATCATTTTGAATTTTAACTGTCAAATATTCCATAAATACAAAGGCATATTTGCATAGTATTTTAATAACTTCACCTCTACCAAATAAATCAAAATATTACGTCATATGCAATGCTGCGTTTAACAAACAATTTAAATTTAATACATAAAAAAATACTTTGAATGTGTCAGTTGAAGCGTTAAAGGAGGACGGAAGACAATAGTGTTGACAATGTATTTGTTTTGGCACGGAAGCCATCGACTTCGTTTTCGTCAAAGCTACAAAGTCACTAGAATTCCGTGTTTCGATGTTTAGTTTCAAGTCGTCGCACACGACTACCTTCCGTGCAACAAGCCACGCTACAGATCTAAGTTTGAATTGTTTGATTGTTGTCAGTGAATGCCTTTGACTGATTTCCTTCACGGTGATGGTGATGTTGTCAGCGTCGGCTGATTTGTTTCCGATGTTTACGAGCGAATTTGTAAATTGATTTGTTTCGGATTTTATTCCTTTTGCCATATTTTTCACGTGAATAAATTTCGCTGATTTAAATTTTATTTCCTCGTAAACAAACTTCGAAAATAATCTGATTGGAGGCAAGACTGTGCTTATTTTATTCGCTGTAAAGTTACATGACATCTGCTAGCAAACATTTTAAACTAATCTAAGGTACATGTTGCTTTGCGTACGCTAGCTTTGAACTCTATTATTGAATATTTTAATACGCACTTAAACTTCAATGTTTGCAATTATCGTTTAGTGTACAAAACGTTAGTTAACGACATATCAAATAGGAATTTTGTTCCGTGTTTGGATTTCTTTTAAAGCAGAAACTACTCAAGTAAAATGATGTGTAATTTACAACTTTTATTTTAATCTTATTTCTCTAATTGTAAAAAAAGCAAGAGAAGGAACGATTGCACAAAAACTTATTTTTATAAAATATTACCTTTGTTGTACCTATTAGTTTTTTATCCTAAGTGGTTTAAAGATCGAATAAATATTTTTAACAAAAAGCCATTAAAAAAAATGTTGGGTCTAATACGAAAGGAAAGTGCATTTTCCATTTACGTTCTAATGCCCCAATCGACATGGTCGTGAGTCAAACTTTGGACTAAATATATCACCACCTATTATTCCCATGCCTGGCGTAGAAGATCTCAGTAAGTGATATATTTATGCCCGTGAAATGCAGTTACTAGCTGTCAAATCACGGTTCCAAATATGTTAGTAGAGGGAGAGCTGCAAGGGTAATTTTAATGTGGTGAAAATTGTTTTGTCGGTTGTGGGAATCGAATTCTATAACCTACTCCATAAACTTTGGACTTGAAGTGGAGAAAATATATTTTTCGTCTTTAATTTGATAAATAACTAATTTTTTATATGATTTCTTTGCTATGTAAGATAAAATTTGCGTCTACCCAGTAAGAGTTCGGGTGTTTAAATCTCATTGATTTCAACTGGCGAGATGATATATTTATTTATTTGTGTCTGTGTGGTTTGGATTCCGCTATAAGCTGTAGGATTCCTGTATTGTAATTGAGATTAAATTCATATTTTGCAGAGAACAAATAAGCTAATAAACTCTGCTTCATCAATAAATTGCAAATTAAGTTTGTAATATTTTGCAGCATCTTTATTATCAAGTATTAGGAATGTATCAATAGAAGACAGTGTAAGATATCCCAATAAGGCATGATGATTCGTCCCCATAGATTTCTCGATGTAGAAGAAGTTTGAATAGACTGGTTGTCATTTGCATTTTTAATTCTTTAATTTCCCGTTTATGCAAATCTTTCTTCCAGCGCAGAAATCCTCCATTTTATTTCAATTCAAGTCGTCGTTTCCGTCGTTCGGCACAAACCGATCAATCGATGAACAGCGACACGTATCAATGGCAAAATAAACAACAATTTGTAATTTAAATATAAAACGTGTGGGGCGATCCACAGCCCTGGCACGCTGCGATTAATGGCCGCTTCAGTGTAATTGATGTCACAGTCAAATGTTACAATACGCCTGCCAATAAACAATCACGGATCGCATTCCGGTGTTGTCAACGCGACACTGTGGCTGTACTGCAAACAAATGCAATAGAATACAACGCATATGTGATGATGTTCTTTCCTGTGGATGTTACTGAAAGATGGGTTAGGTTAGGCGGATGCGTGTTTCTGTCTGTTGGCATGGATGCTTTGACGGCAGCTTGACAATACGAAAGAGTTTGGTCTTACATCAAATTCTACAACCAGTTTAGAGTCTACTAGGCATCTAGGCCTTTGACAATTGAAATATTGTTTCTGTATACAATTCAAATTAGGAATATATTATGCTTTTCTATTTTACGAGCACAATAACTGTCTCGAACACGAACACTAATATCGCTTAATTATGTAACAAATTACTTTTTATTTATTTGTTACTCTACACAACAGGAACATAATCCCAATTACAGTACAGGGGCCTAGAGTTTATAGTGAAATCCGAATCACTCGAACACAATTGTATTTATGGATATAAATTGAAGACAATGAGATATGAACACACGACTTCTAGCTTGTTAATTAAGAAACGCAAGTTTTAACTCGTATTTATCCACTGGACTACATTTGCCTGTTATAACTTATAACCAAAAATAATCCGTCCAAAGTTTTGCGTTCCACTGAAAGCTTAAAATCTTCCGTAACTATATTTTTGATTAAAAAAATAGTAATACTACTCAATACAAAAGTAGATAACATTTAGAGCTAATGTTATTAAGTTGTGTGATTAAATTGTACAATAAATTTCAAATATTTGAAATTAAATTTAATATTAATTAACGAAAAAGTTTTAATTAATACAAAAATATTTATTTTCTGTTTCAATGACTGTCACTCCGATGTACAGGATGTTTTACAACTTATAGCACTTGTTTTAACCCCATATAGTACTCGGTATTGGTAAAGCACGAATCCACCTGCAATTACTTTTTACCATAAAAATGCGTTCTGTACTAGGTCAGGCATGGTTAGGGGTGAATTTTTTCAGGGATTTCATCAGTTTTGGAGCTGATTGACCTAAAAAAAACCCTAACCATGCCTAACTTAGTACAGAACACATTTTTATTGTAAAAAGTAATTGGAGGCGGATACGTGCTAAACCAATACCATAGTACCTGCTCAACGTATTGATTATGAAATAAAAATAATTTTTAAAAACTTGCAGAATAAATATGAAATAAATATTTTTAGTACTACTGGTTTGAGAGTTATTTCTAATATATTAATAATTAAATTATAATTATAAGACTACTAATAGGCATTTATCTAATGTATAATAAATACATGGACTATTGTACTTCTGGAAAAAAATCTTTCTGCTTCATTATCAATAAGTAGAGTACTATATGGGGTTAAAATAAGTGCCATAAGTTGTGATACAACCCGAATATTAATTAACTATGCATTATAGTACTATTAGTCGTCCAAATACTGAAAAACACTCTTTAGTTTTCCTATTAAAATTAACTTCTAATTTACGATTTTCAAAACAAAAATATTGTTCTACAGTTAAAGCTTACTTACAACTTTATCTTCGTTTCAAATTTACCTAAATTGTATATGTTATAACTTAAATATAACACAAAAATATAATAATTTGGCATTAGACAAAATAATAGTCATACATTTTCTTCCAGAAAATTATACACTTTTAATAATTATTGCTATTTTTTTTAACATATGACTTCGACTGAACGTACAGTAATGAAGATAATTTTAAATTTAAATTTTTATGAAAGAAAAATTCGGTTCGAATCCAGGCGTCATCCGAATTTTTCTTTCATAAAAATTTAACTTTAAAATTATTGCTATTAGTAAATTCCAGGCAACTCAGTCTCAATGGTTCCGCTCCATGTATACCTAGCTATAGAAATAAGAATCAAATTAATTCGTATTTATGCAATGTTGTGCAATACTGAAAATACGACAATTTTTGTTTTGAATGTAATTCAATGAGTGGGGGTACAACTTTGCCTTTTACACTTGCAAACCCCAAGATGGTTTTAATTGACTATACAACATATTAGTATAGGTGTCAATAATATTTCATTCAATGCTCTTGCATACCACACGAAAAATAAGACTGCAAAATAAAACATCAAACAAAAAAATAGAATTCGAGCCAACTGATGTGATGCAGGCCTAGTATACTCGCATAGCCTATAAGTACATTGTACTGTAATTGCGAGTAATTTTCTGTTGTGAGGTATAACAAATACAAGGAATATAGTATATCGTTATCTATATCAATAGCAATTTTGATATATTTTCTGTACACATCTGTGTAGGTATTTTAATATGGATGTGCTTTACAGAAAGAAAGACTGTCACAGGATAATCCACTTTGGAAGCTATATGATATAGAAGCGCAATATTTCTTTCATCCTAAATAAAATTCCGGTCATGTAACGGACGTACCAGCGTTGTATATTAACCGTGCACAATAAATACAAGTTGCAGCAAAACATACAGCAAGCAACATCAAATGAATGACAACCATTTGATAAATACCTTTCTATGCAACAAGCTAACTGACTATTAACACTAGTAGATAATATATCTAGTATATTTCTTGCTGGTATTATGATAAAAGAAATGAGAGCGAAGTTATACCTCACTGATTTCAAATTCATGATATTCAAAGAGGAGTACAAGTTCCAGGATAGAAATGGTCTGTATTGTAATAAAATTATTAGATAAACTACTAAAATGAAATTAATTTATTAATAAACAAAGTTCATATAGTTCAATTTCGTTACGAATTCAGTATTGGCATCATATGAAGTATATTTCCGTGATTATGATCGTCCTGAACAAACGTCAAAACGAAAACAAGTTTACGTACATTTAAATCGTAATGAACTGTTTACTTAACTCTGTCTCTAGGGGTTACGAGACTAATAACGTGCTAGCCCGTGTAAAATTTATAACGGGCTGTTGACATTGGTTATCATGACAACATATCTAATTTGAAACGTTTGACACTTAAATATTTTTTGATTAAACAAAATCGTCAGATTTTCAAAGTCTACCTTGATTGAACATTTTAGTTATTGTTTTATACTATTGCAATTAATTGGATTAAATATACATATATTGCGATTCAAATGCACATAAAACATTGTACAATGCTCGACCGTTAACTGAAATTTACAGGCTCACACAGATAACAGATATGCTCGCCTGTAAATTTCTGTATAACGGTCTTGCAATGTAAATAACTATTACATGCTACAAACCCAAAGAAAACAGAACTAGATTCGTATTTATTTAAACTTGTTAAGAATGTGGTTAAGGTAAACCAAAATTCAGGCTATAAATCAAGCTAACTTCAACCAAAATATAAGTGGCAAGACTGATACAGACTCCACTAGAAGTTGAAATTGAGATCGATTGATTTTCTTGTTGTATACGAGTTGAGTTGTAAATAAATAAATATTCAACAAACATGTACAACTGGCTTTTGAAGGGCAGAAGTTAATAGGTCTCTGAGGAAGCTAGCGGGAACAAAAGTGTACTAAGACTGATTAAAAAGCAAAACATTTGAGAATGATAGTAACGAAGCACATTTTGACTGGCACTGATCCAAGTCAATTAAAGAAAAACCACAATGTAATCCGACATTTTATTGTGTTCAGGGGAAGCACGAGATATTTACAAACACTCCTTTAATCGGGGATCGAATCTCGTAATCTTTATTACCGCATCAACGAGCCTACACAGCAGTCACCGTTCACATAACCGACACAAAGAAATCGCAACATAAAAACGAAATCGCTTTATCAACTTCCAATTTCATTCGCACATTTAAACGCGAGACTTTCTCGTAAAACTTTATTCGGCATCGAACCGCGACCTGGTTGGTTTGTTTGTGCGGTGTGTGTCGCCTAATCTCTGCGGACCTGGCACTGTTCTGTTGCCCGAGTGCTAGATCGAGGTAAACTGACAATATTGAGATTTACGAGCTAGATTATCCGGATGATTGCACTCGCTGCTTGCCACTAACGCTACCTATGTCGTTCAGATGAATCATGATGAATTATTTTAATAACTTGATTGCAATTTATTGTATTTAATTATCCCTCTATTTGTTATAATTCAAATCTTTGGTTTCCAAGGATAACGCATAATAGCCATTTCAGAAAATCAATTATTAATATAGAAAAATCTCTAGCATTGCCTCTTCCTATCTAGAATACACTGACTAGGTCTGTTATTCCGATGTTATTTAAATTTTATTTTCTGTTTTTTTAAATTTTATAACAAAGACAACCTGGATCATAACTCCTCATACATTGACGACTTGATATAGAGACCGTCTGAGGTGAACCTTTTATTGTTAAGTAAATATTTATCTATCCACTCTTAACTGGAGTATTATTAGTAATCGATCGGTATGTTATTGAAAATCTGTACATGACAGCTCACTGACAGCTTTGTAAAAAATATTCATAAAAGTCAAATAGAAATAACAGAATAAATTATTTTGGTTCTAGAATGTTTAAATAATAATTATCTTTAATGGGGTAGGTGGCTCAGTAGTATAGAGTCGGCCTGTGGATCTTGAGAACCCTAGTTCGATCCCAACAGGCGACAAACAATTTTCACCAATTTAAATCTACCTCTGTGGCTCCCCCTCTACTAATATATTTAGGAGCCGTGATTTGACGGCTGGTAACCGCACTTCACGCGAAGAAATATATCACTTACCGAGATCTGCTATGGCAGAGTGCCATGCTCAGTAATGGGTAAAAGGCGTGATGATATATTTATTTTATTTTTATTTCTTTGGCGTAATCATGAAAAACAAAGGTTGTTATTAACTTCGTTCGGTAACTGATAATCAGTAAGTTACAAAAATAAGGGGAGGAAGAGGTTATTATTAATTTAACATAGAGACTATCTTTGACATATAACAATTGACGTTTGAATGACAATGCATCATAGTCTAAGAGGAAAAATGCTTTGTTAAAATCAAAGAGTCCTGGGATCTGATTTTCGCATCGGTCTTACTTTTCCATCTAAATTATTTATTAATTTAATCGACGGATAAGTTTATTCTTTCAAAATATTATAAAGCGTTTCAGAATTTTCATTATTCTGATTTAGTTTTCTTTTTATGTGGATAAAATGACACAAAATTCATCCCTTAAATTGGTGAAGAAATATCGTAATCAGAAAGTAAAGTTTGGGGATAAATTCATTTCCTATATTGAACGTCTTTTTTTGTCAATATAGACACTGCACAAAAGCTCAACAATATTGTAGATAAGTATAACTATTATTTCTCGTGTATATCTATTTGTTCCGCAGTTATGAATAACGCATATGAAATGTGATTATACCGATTAGAATAATCACAAAATCAGTACAAATGAAATACACATCGATTACAGTACCAGCAAATCATCAAAAATTCATGTAGTAAACCAATCTATTAATACCCTAATAAACATCACTCAGTCTCATTAACCACCATCAACATCACTCTGCATTATCCAGTGACCAAATCACCGCATTAAGCATTAACTCTACGTAATCACATCGTTCAATCACGCTGAATCATATTTAGCACCGGGCTTGCGTTCACGCTTACGTTGACGTTGCCACTCGCCGCGCGTGTTGTTTACGTTGTGTTACGTCAGCGCTTGTGAACAACACAACAAAACGTAAAGTGCAGACACACGACAGTTACAAGGAAAAATCGGGACACGTGAACGCAAACAGATGCGAAATGTTCACGGTTCATTTGACAGAAGGACTGAAGTGTGAAGATGTGAGGTTAAGTTAGGTTAGGACACTGATACTGCTGGAAGAATGTGGAAATAGGGAAGAGATATATGAGCCGGTGATAAGAATGATTTTGGTTGGTGGGTACACTGCCACTTAAACTGTTTTATAACATCTTAAATTATTCACAAACATAAAATTATATAAATTAAATTTATGTCAATAATAATGATGTCCCATCATTCCGTTTCGGAATATAGGGGCCGGGCACACCGAGCCGCAGTTTTTACACTGTCGTACTGCCGGTTTCTTTAGTCAAATTATTTTAAGGCGTATAAGTGACTAGCTTATAGCTCCCGAGTGTGATAAATACATGCAACTGTATTTTTATATTTAACGACAAATCACACATTGTCGATAGGCGGATTCGAACTGACGAACCTTGGTTCGGGTTGACGTCACAGTATGTTAAGAGATGTGCCTTAACACGCTCGGCCACCGTACCTACAAATTTTTGTTAATTTTTAACAAAAATTCAAAGACAGAAATATTTGTAAAAGGATTTTAGGTACACTAAATACACTAGGTACACTAGATAAAAAAAATATATAATCACGCAATATCCTATCAAATAAGGTAGCACGAACTCCTGAAACTATTACAGAACATCCGCTCTACAAATACATCAAATAATCAGTCTTCATCAAACATTCTCATTCTGACACACCATCTTCGCTTTAACCACATTCACGTTCCATCCATACTAGCTTAATTATTCCTTACACTTGTAAAAACCTTTCATCACGCAATAAACCTTCAACCAAATTCATTTGACATACGCTCTACATGCTCAAAATAAATCAAAACCTTCACGTTCAGCTCCTCTAACAACGGATCTAAAACGGTAAGATATCTTTGACGTTTGTTTTAAAAAAGTAATTCCACGTAATTGTAGTTAGACACGGGAAACAAATAAAAAGATAAGAAAGGAAAGGAACATATGGATTTCAAGATCTATCGCACACTCCTCTAAAAATACCACCTCGTACTCCCGCAAGACAACAATCAAGTTCGCATCCTCGATATCGATAGGTCAAAATGGAATCAGCGTTGTAACCATCCCTGTTTTCGATTTAGGACATTAAAACAATATTAATCGTAATTTTATTATTTCGGCCTGTATTCATTTTCAGATTGCACTAAGATTTTATAACAAAAAATGTAATATTTAATAAAGAGTCAGAATTAACGACAACTTTTGATTTGATAAAAGTTTCATAGTAAATCATATTTTCTTGAATACATTTGTTACATCTATCAATTTAATGACGACAAAGTATTTTGCCAACTTAAAATTATATTATAAATGTACCTTTAACAATTGATCATCTAGAAAGAAAATGAAATTTGTTTGAGATCTGACAACAAATCATACAGGTTTGCACACATACAAGCCCAATGTTTCTGAACAGATCCTGATCTGTGATTTGATATTTGAACAGGTTGTAAATTTGATCATCACTGAAACCCATCAATTTATATATTTCAAGATATCAGTGATATTAACATACACAAAATATACTCCACTTAAAAAGCGATAAAATGAAAAAGACAAATAATTGTCCATGTTGCTAATACATAATGAAACCAATTCAATAATGAAAATCAAATGATAACTTTTCTAAGTTCCAGAGAATTTCAGCCTCCAACTCAACCTACTAGGTATATTGGCCCACCTCCGAGAATTATAATATACCTAGTAGGTTGACTTGGAGGCTGAAATTCTGTAGAACTTAGATAAGTTATCATTTGATTTTTATTAAAAAGCGATATTTGCGTTAAGTAGAGGCAGTAATAATTCGCGAGTTCAAATCTCGCGGACATCCATGTATGTCAAAAAATAGGACAGTGTCTGAGTAAATAGAATTTCACCCCTTGTACTATAATTGAAATAAACTTTCTGTTGTGTATAGTAGCAAATAAATACTTAAATGTTAACAAACAACAAAATCTAGCAGAAGTACGCGAAACATTTCATCGTCTCTGGTGTAATGTATTCGATCCTGAGATAAAATGGGAAAAGTATGTAGCAATTTGTAACCGCGGTTTCATTGCATTCTCCAGGCCAGAATGTAAAGTACGGACATGGAACGTAACGTAACGTAACATACAGTAGTAGCACAATGCAAGCGAATAGCGCCACGAGTAATTTACACGAAGCATAAGAGTTGTGGAGTGTTCACGTGCAGACAAACATTTTTACACATTGGACACATGCGAGATGAGGATAATAAGCAACTAAAATTGAAAAATATTGCATAGAAATTAAAGAAAAAGATAAAGCTATGGTTTGTAACATTCTAGTGGTCCAGGGCTAACTTTCATCCCGTCACAAATGTTAAAATAAAACTCTATAAACAATAATCGATGCTGCAGGAATTTTTTTCGTTTGTTATAAATACCTCCTGTCCGAGGGCAACCATTGGGATCTCGAAACCTAGAAGAGCTGGCTTTAGTTAAAATAGACAAAAGATGAAACATTAGAAGGCCAAATAATAAAGTTTTTGTTTTTGAAAAACATACATAGATCACTAAATATGACTAAAATTGTGGAAACTTTTTCAAATAATTTTAATTAAAAAATAGTCGTAGAAAGAAATGTTTTAAATAAAAATTGTAGATAGCTCTATTTACACGGGCGAATTAAAATAATTTTTGCATTCGGCTATTTTTGAAATATTACATAAAGTAATATATTTACATGAAATGGATAATTCAAAAATACATATTTAAAAAGTTTATTTTTTCTGTTTGTAATGTTTTGTAATAATTTAATGATTAATAAATTATTAAACGTTAAGTAAATTGTCTGTACATTTGATTATTCTTTGCTCAAATAAATAAAGTATGATAAATTCATATGTCATAAAAACAATAAGGCTGATCAATTATATGCTATTTATATATGTAATGTGAAACTATTCGATCAATTTAAAAAATGTAACATTATGTAATATAATAAAAATGAACAACTGAAAAAAATTTAATACTTTATTGTAAAGAGGGCCTTAGTATCCACAATTTTTATTTGAAACTTGTCTCTTTATATTATTGTTTAAGAATTAAAACTATTTGAAAAGTTTCACTATTTCATCATTTTTACTCATATCTAGTGACCTACACATTTTTTTTTTGCAAAACCAAACCATCATTTAATTGTCCAACTAGAGTGAGAACTTAAGTCTAATTTAGTCGAAGTTGTAGCTTTTGGGATCCTAATGATGTTCTTCGTATAGAAGACACCCTGTTTATTAAAGAAAGTTGAAAATTGTTTGATACTATGCAAGCGGTTCTCTGCGTCCGTAGTTGCCCAATAAAATAGTTGTTCCTTGATAATATTCTTGGTTTAGCAATAAAGTTTTTTCACAAAATATGACACATATTTTCACCCCATATATTAATCAACGTACTAATTACGAAACAAAAAGAATTTTTTCCAAAATTCGCAATAATAGCACTTTACATGAAGTAAACATTTTTAGTGCCACTAGTTTGAGATTTATTTCTAATATATCAATAATTAAATTATAATATAATACGTAAAACGCACAATGCTTAGTGAAAGTCATAACTTTTCTAGATTCACTTTTGCATGTAGCAGAATGTGTGTGCTACTTTTAAATCTAATTTTCCTTATTTAGTATATCAACTTGCGACACCTATACTTGTAGCGCAAAACATGCTTGCAATTCTTTCATAAAGAATTCAAATTCCTCACATTCTTCTCTGCGTTTGACTCACAGATTTCAGGAAAAATCTCACTAAAATCCTCGGAATGCTAATTAATTAATAATAACCTCACTGTTTATCAGCAATTTCTATGCATGTGATGACAAACTTGCCCTGTCATTTCTCTGCATTTGGCGAATCCGTCTCATATCTGACAGCCGCTTCATTATGGGTTCCATTTGCGGTTTTCGCGGAGCTGGAAACCAGTTGAGCGTCGCATTATGGCTGCCTTGATCAATCACGTAAGGTTTTTACGAATCCGCGGCTCTAAACTTGGACGCGTGACTCGTGATTGGAAATATTATGAATGTTAATGAAGTGCCACCTGAGGAATTGACTATTTATAGTGTTATGGCTCGGGTATGTTGTTCATTTTGACGTGTCAATAATTTTAGATCTTGGTGTTTTTACTTGGGTATTTACTGTAATGAACTAGTTTGCGTTTTTTATTTTATGATAATGTATTTTAGGAATAGTAGGTTACTAGAAATACAGGTGTCTCTAGGGAAATCATATGCACATTCTTCTAGGGAGATTATATTATTTTTATAGTTCCGCTGTCAAATATAATATGTAATATATAATAGAGTACAGTGAAACAAATAAAAACCTAAGAACAGCTGCAAAAACTACTTCAACATTTTCTTGAGATTCTTTCCAGAATTCTTGGCTGTATTTTTGGTATTTTAACTTGATAATATAATTTGCAATAAACAAACTTGTTTACATTAAGTTTCGCTGTTGTCAAAAAATTATAAATAAATAAATAAATCATCACGCATTTTACCCATTACTGGGTGTGGCACTCTGCCGAAGCAGATTCCGGTAAGTGATATATTTCCTCGCGTGAAGTGCGGTTACTAACCGTCAAATCACAGCCTCCAAAGATGTTAGTGAAGGAGGAGCCACAGGGGTAGATTTAATTTGGTGAATATTATTTATCGGCTGTGGGGATCGAACCAGGGTTCTCAAGATCCACAGACCGATTCGATACCACTGAGCCACCTACCCCATTAAAGATAATCATTATTTAAACATTCTAGAACCAAAATAATTTATTCTGTTATTTCTATTTGACTTTTATAAATATTTTTTTTACAAAGCTGTCAGTGAGCTGAATATACTCAAAGAATTAATTACTATTAATAATTCTTATATTAATAAATGTAGTGTCACGCGTGATGGTCGCGAGGGTTGAGGGCCTGACTCACAACCATAAGGTCGTGGGTTCGGGTCCCGCCCGTGGCGACCATGCAAAGGACATATCGGCATATGACCTTAGTAGTTGGTCCGATATATAAATTTTAAAAAAAAATAAATAAATGTAGAAAAAAATATTATAAATATAAATGCAAATATTAGAGTGAATTTTGGTCTCCTTTAAAATCTGTAAAATCCTTATTTTGCCGCAATTGCAAAGCTACCACATTAGGAATTAGTTCAACATACTTGCCTATTAACATACAAAAACCCGTAATCTATTACGTACACAAAGCTGCATTTACACCAGCGGAAATTGCTGCGGAGAATTTTTACAACAGGAGGAATTTGATAATGTACGTAGCTTGTAGTACAATGGAGCTCGGCTAGCTCACCAACACAAGTAAGTAAATCTAGTAGCTATTGATACAAGATAATAGACTTACAGGCCAGCGACAACATTCAACATCATGTTAGATTCCTCAACAGCGATACAAGTGTAGTATAGCGTCTTGCATGAATAATGTACAACACAAGTAGCAAGAACACGCACAAAAATACTATCTAAAATCTACCAAACGCTCTTGCGCTATTCTGCATTTGCACATTGCATGTGCTGGGGTTCCAACGATCCAGCGCCAGCTACAATCCAAGCAATTGATATCGAGAGTGGGAAGAATAACAGAAAGCATTCCATTCTTACGAGAAAAATATAGTTCCCACAATAAGATGCTGTAATCGCAGAGTAAATATGGAAATCGTGAAAGGCAAACAAAAAATACAGACAACGAGAAATTATCTGTTATCGCAAGAAAACTTCAAATTGGAGCTTATTACTGCAAACAAAAAATTCAATATAATTCTAAAATAGCTTTGACAGCATCTGGCGTTGTATATAAACTATTTCCAAATTATTTTAGAAGCTTCAAATCAAAGAAACGGAAAGCTTAACTTATAAAGGACTTATTCAACCATAATAATATGAAAGTTTTAGTTTCATACCTCACTCGTTATGATGTGAACAGAGAAATAACAAAACATTATGTTCAATATTTACAAATAAAAATTAATAATGTTCTGTTTTATAAACGTCGATAACTTAGTGGAATCGCGTCGGTCTATGAGATAAGAACCCGAGTTCGATTCCCGCAGTCGACAAACTTTACTTCACATTTTAACAAGTAACATTTTTTGAGGCCATAATTTAACGGATAGTAATCGTACAAGTAATCATTTCCATTAATTATTTAAGATATTATTAGTTTCATATAATTTTGACTTTGAACTTGAAAATGATCCGAACAAAAGAAACGAAACGTGGGCAAGAATTGTTTTGAAATTTTGATTTACTATTAAAGTCATAGTAATTTTTTATCATATGACATGACTGACAGCACAGTGCCGATATAAAGCTAAATTTATGACAGAAAAAAAATGGGGTAGGTAGCTCAGTGGTATCGAGTCGGCCTGTGGATCTTGACAACCCTGGTTCGATCCCCACAGACGACAAACAATTAACAATTTTCACCAAATTAAATCTACCCCTGTGACTCCCTCACCACTAACATCTTTGAGGGCCGTGATTTGACGGCTGGTAACCGCACTTCACGCGAAGAAATATATCACTTACCGAGATCTGCTACAGCAGAGTGCCACACCTAGTAATGGATGAATGGCGTGATGATATATTTATTTATTTATTTAAAAATACAGAGGACAGGATTAGACCCAGGGATCTTCTGCTGCTGGGCTGAGATGTTAACCGCTATACCACGTCATCTAGGTACGAACTATGTCGTCACTTGAATTCTTCTTTCATAGTGTCCAACACAGCATCGATCCAAAAACTGTTATATGATATCAATACTGCGTTACACACTATGACAAAACAATTCGGTTGATGCTTTACTTCGTACCTAGGTAACGTAGTGTAGCGGTTAGCATCTCTGCTTGGCAAGCAGAAGATCTCTGGATCAAATCCAGGCGTCACCCGAAGTTTAACTATAAATTTATTACAGCCATTTATGTATGAATTAAGAGAATCTTCTAACTACATTTTCATTCATACATATGCACATAACATCAAATCAAATAGGGTAACATGAACCTTAGAAACATTCATTTATCCGATTTATCAAATAATCAATGCTCGTCAAACATTCTGATACTAATACACCATCCTCACTGCAACCATATTCACAGTTCCTTCCATACAAGCTCATCATTCATCAAGCAACAAACCTTCAATCTCATCCATCCATTTCACTTTCTTTACTTTAAAATAATCGCTAATAATACATTTCAAAATAATATTAATTAAGATCCACAATTGCAAAACAACGGGATTCCAAATTGGTTAAAATGTTTGAATACATATATTTAATAAAAATGTTTTTGATCTTAATTTTAGAATCTTTAACAATAATTTAGTACTGATAATAGGTAGTTGTGGTCGAATGGTTCAAGCTTCGCTGACTTCAACTTGTAACAAATAATTAATCTGCATCCAAATGTGCTTGTATTTTGGAATAATAACTAATAAATACATTGCTCAAAATTGTACAGGAATATTTTAAAAATTTAATGTAAAATTAAAACTTAATATTAAATATATACTAGGCTTCTTAAATACATAATTATAATATTAAAACTTTAAAATATATTCAAATATTTGTAAGAAAAAGAATATCTTAAGTATTCTTACAAGTATTTTAAAAATATCCCTGTACAATTTTGAGCAGTGTATTAAAAATATTATGTTATGTAGCTGGAAAATATAAAGCTGCATATATTTATATCAAAATTCCTTGTCTGTTAAATAAAAATAAAAACTATAGTTTATCTTTTGTAGGAGTAAAGTACCCTTTTGTTCTTTTCTTACAATGCCGCCTCCAATGAAGTAAATCCTCTCAACGTGCGTAAAGTTCGATCATGCGATCAGGGATCTAGAGTGCGCTGTTTTTTCTGTAAACAGGAACGTGCCGCGTTCGATCGTTCTTACCGCACTTCCTGGTAATTTGGGAGATTATCTCCCCTAATATCTGGTATTATGCCGGCGTGAAACACGGGCGACAGAGATCCCAAGCACGATAAAACTAAAGAGGAAATATGTTGCGTTAATGTTTCAATCTTTTCAAGGTACACCTGATTGACAATCAGAATAAAATAACCAACTGTTTCGCAGTTAACTTGATGTATAAACTAAAATTATACCTTTACCTTTGATGTTAAATTAGATTACTGTTGTAAATTCTACACAATCTTGTTTTTTGTTTTGTTTGCTATGTCAACTACAAATACAAGTAAACTGTTGTTGAAATAATTTTACTTTGTGATTATCGGAGTGTAAATTTGAATTCAAAAAGCGAATAAATTTACACTTGAAATAACATAAAATTTTAAATCTAATAGTGCACGTGAAGAACAAATTTAAAATCAAATTTGCTCTCAGAATGTGGGTTATCCCTGCTACTAAGAATTAATCAAATATTGATTTCTGTTATTTCAAAATTAGATAATCAAATTTCAATTTATCATTTTCCTTCGTTCAAACTTGAGCAATACTTTAATCAAACTCCACGACATCCTTCAAATTCTTATTAACGAAAAAAGTTACTTTCTTTACATTAATTAATATTTCGTAATTTTCACTAAACAATACTGAAGAGTATTTAAAAATTTGTAAGAAGGTACTTGATCTCCTTGAAATGAAAAAGTGAAGTATCACCAATTTAAGGAGCACGGATAAAAGGAGTAATCGTAACCACGGCAAATTTTAAATTTAGCTAAAGATATTTCCGGAATCGAAAATTCCGTGGCGCAAACATTTAACATTTAACCTCTTAAATATGCAGCTCAGTCGCGGCCTTCCAGATAAAAATGTAAAATCCTCGCGCATGTAATGAAGGCACGTTGCAGCGAGTCGAAACTCAGAGAGGGAGCGAGGGGTGAGTGTTAAGAAGACACACACGAGTGGCCACGCAAATTTTTAAATTGTCTCAAAGTCTCTCTGATTAAAGACGAGAAATTGCCTTAATTATCTTCAGAAGGTTACGCAAAGAACGATTTCAATCAGCATGAGGAGGAATAAGATTAGAAGATACAATTAAAGTCTACAGAATTTACATTTAATTAATGTGACGGGAAGCGGTCGCTATTAAAATTTGTACTGAAATCAATTGGGGTTTTTGAGTTGGGATCGAGTCACGTGGTGACTATTACTTCCCTACTGATTAAGCTAATTGCTAAATTATTTCAAATAATAAAATAAGACTGGTACACGGAAACTCACTTTGTCACTTTGCCTGGAAATTCTTCAGCTCTTTCAACAATTCAATTATATAGAGTTTCAATATCTATCTGTTTGCATTCATTATCGAAGATATTTAATTTTGCAAGAACAAATTTACACTTTAGAAAAAGCTATTTTACATATAATACTACTAGAGACATTTATAACGCAAGACAATTTTATACGATAAAGTTTATAAAGAAAATTTGTTTATTAAATCTCTTTGACTTTGATAATTGAATGTTTAGAGAAAATAATTAAAACTTGTAAGAATAATTAAATAATATTATATAGGTACTAGACATATTACAAAATTGTTGTTTTTCAAAATATTTATTAAAGTGTAAATTATTAATTTCATTTTGATTAAAAAATAAAAATAACTTTTATACTAAATTAAAACTTTATAAAAAATTGTTAATTTATTTTTAAGAAATAAATTAAGTATTTAAATTTAACAGTGGAACAACTGTAACTATATTTTAAATATTGTAACAATTCAACTTTATGATTAAGATCTCTTTTCATATGCGAATGTTCGTTGGTACCCCACGCTAATTTGAACTTATAAATAAACCCCCATTTTCTGGATATGATATGATATTCTAAATTCAATCAGTTAATTTTTCATTATAAATCAGCGTAAAAAAACAAACCAAATTCATTAAACTCCTTATTCAAATATATAAGTTAACAAGTAATCTATGATAATAAAATAAAATAAACGAATTCAATGAAACATAAACTTTGAACTCAATTTTCTAATAATTGAGCTTGTTTTTTGGGACACCAGTATAACTGTGATCAAGTAATTAGAATTATAAGCCCTGTATTCACTGTAATGTAACGTATATTAATTTCCTGTTGTAAAATATAATAAAGAAAATAAACAACAGCAAATTATTTATGAAAGTACAAAATAAAAACAATATTTATCAATAACATTTTGATAATAATAACTCTTTAGCAGCACTAACAACTAAATATCTATTATCTGTATAAATTTGATTTCCCTACTATTTATCTATCAAGATCATAAACTAAGCATTTTACTTTTTCATCTTACAGATCAGTGAACTACATCAACCAGACCGGCGACTGCGAACTCTCAAACATGGACCGTATGACCGTAGCTGGCTCCACGTTCTTCATCGCCGCCGACGGTTACGACTACCTAGAGAACAACTGTGTGGAAGAGCCCACCAAGCTGTGCGAGTTCAAGAAGCTCAACGGTCGCATTCTCAAGACCGTGGACTCAGTGTACCAAGACGTTGGCAGCGTGGATGAATGCAGAGAACTGTGCTTGAACAGCCCCTACAGGTGCCACTCATACGATTTTGGAGATACTGGAGATATGGTCTGCAGGTTGAGCCATCATTCCAGAGCTACTCTCTCTGACATCCAGGTAAGAAATTCATTACATGCTGGATTATTTCAAATACTAACTTCACAAACAGAAAAGATTAACCTTTCATAGGATTCTTCATTGATATCATGAATATACATATAAATAATATGCTCTTTTGATTAGGTATTAGTCTTAAGAACCAGCCACAAATATAATAAATTATAAAAAATAAATATATCATCAGGTCTTTTACCCATTATAGGGTATGGTACTCTGCTGTATTTGATCTCGCTAAAATATATTTATACGCGTGAAGTGCGGTTACCAGACATCAAATCACTGCCCCTAAAAGTGTTAGTGACAAAGAAGACAGGAGTAATTTTAATGTGGTGAAAACTGTTTATCGGCTATACAGGCAGACGCGATATTACTGAGCAACCTGCCCCAAACAAATTGTAGAGAAAAAAATTGGGATACCATCAGGATTTAAATCTGGAATCTACAAACATTTCACCAACTGAGTTACGATCGCCATGTGATTTAAATTTTTCTTTCTTTTCTATGATTCCTTCATATATTGACAGACTTGATATAGGGTTCGTCTGCAGAGACACTGTGATTTAAAGAGAATATTACCAATTGATTTTTTTCCCAGTTTCAAATTCTGATGGTATCCTATTTTTTATCTATAATTTTATACTTTATCGTTCAATTCCCACAGCCGACAAATATTATTCATCACATTAAAATTACCCCCGCGGGTTTCTCTCCACTAACATTTTTGGGGGCCGCAATTTGACGGTTGATAACTGCACTTCAGAATAACACTAATAAGTAACACTACCCAACTGTCATTCACCGATTTAAATGAATCTTGGCACACTAATAGAATAGAATATGGTAACCAATGTTGAACGCGTAATATTTTGGTATTATTTAATTTCATTTATGGCAACTTCCGGAAGAAAATAAAATAAGGGTTCAATATTTTTTAGAGTTCTATTAGTGTGCCAAGTTTCATTTAAATCGGTGAGTGACAGTTGGATAGTGTTATACTTGTTAGTAATGGGTAAAAGCCGTGATATATTTATTTATTTTTTATTTAATTATTCGTCCAAAACTATATGATATTGAAATATTCTATATTTTTGAAATAATTGTTTTATGATTATAGCCTTAAGGAAATGCAAAATGCCTTGTATTAAAAGGGGAACAAAAGAGTCTAAATAATTATATAAATTCATTATTTTCTTCTTATTATAATCCAATTTTACGTGTATCGTGAGTGTATTGAATGTTCACTATCAAAGTACTAATAGTAAAATGAAATAAATAAATCTGTTCCTGTTTGTGTAGTTAGTTCCATCTCATAAATAAAGCCTCGTTGGTTGTTATTCTATGTTTTGTAAACATTAGAAGAAACACTCAACATTTGCAGTATCCATCAATCATAGCTATAAATTCCAACTTAGTCCACAAAAACCGTCCACAACTGAAGTTCTTTTCCGCATTCTTCACTCTATATTCCTTTTCTCCCATTTTCCATTCATCTGCACGCAACGCAAATTAGTAGCCGCACAACGCTAACGCGTGACATTGATGTTTCAGGACCCGTACCTCGAAGTGCCCGAAGCCGCCACTTATGAACTGAGCTCCTGCTACAACGTCAGCATCGACTGCCGCTCCGGAGACATGGTTGCTCGCATCCAAACCAGCAAACTTTTCAACGGAAAGATCTATGCCAAGGGAAGCCCCAACTCCTGTGTACAAGACGTTAAGAACAGCCTTGAGTTTGAATTACATATGCCCTACGATAATTTGGAATGCAATGTTAGAAAGAATGGTCTTGGAAGATACGTCAATGATGTTGTTATCCAGCATCATGATAAAATTGTTACTAGCTCTGATTTAGGTCTTGCTGTTACTTGCCAATATGACTTAACCAATAAGAGTGTTACTAATGAAGTTGATCTTGGAGTACATGGAGATATCCAACCTGCATTATCTGAAGAAGTTACTGTTGATTCTCCGAACGTTGCAATGAAAATTACTGACAGAAATGGAGGAGATGTCATGCCGTCTGCTGAAGTTGGAGATCCCCTTGCCCTCAGATTCGAAATTCTCGATCCCAACAGTCCTTATGAAATCTTTGTTCGCGAACTTGTTGCTATGGATGGCGTCGACTCCAGTGAAATTGTCCTCATCGATTCTGACGGTTGTCCCACCGACCACTTCATCATGGGCCCGCTGTACAAGTCCGCTAACACTGGCAAGGTACGTTCACAATAAAATCACGTACGTAACGAACTCATTACTGGTGTACTTTATGGCTTTGCTGCCGTATACGTCGCGAGCCATCACTATAAATTCGCGATTGAGGAATTATAAAAGACGATGTCGGTTGAACGTAATTATGGAGCAGTATTTGTGTACTGTTATCCGCTACCCGGAAATGATTATTTGGTTTTGGTGCAATTCTGTGTAATAAATTATATAATCAATGCGCATCATAAATTACGCTGAATGAAGTTAACGATCTTTTGTTTCTGTAATTTGACGCATTCCGTATATGGAATTTTCATTGTTAATCAAGAACTTCAAATTCAATTAGGAACAGAAATTAACGGAAGTTTAATTTTATAACCAAACAGGCAGATTCATAAAACTCCGTTTTTCACAAAAATACCTAATAAGTATGACGTATGAATCACTAAGAATTAGGAACTCGAACCGTAAAAATATACGGTTCGATTTCAGTTCGCGGTTCTATTTATCTTTTTGATTCGATTTTTTATTTAAATTCATTTAGTAATATAATGTAGATATTTAGAAAATTCAAAGTAATATTCTTCAGTACAACAAAAAGGAAATCAAATATAGTTATAATTCCTTAACCGACAAAATCATACACATCCATAGTCAAAATACAACTACATATGAATCGATCAGCTCGTTATTAATGCACCACAATCTAAAATTGTAAATTTTGCCAAGATCACATCATTTTAAAGTCGTTTTAATATTTTCGGTTCGATTAAGGTTCTCGTTCTTCAATATTATACGAAAAGGTTCATGTTCCGGTTCAGGTTCCTTAAAAATATTCCTCCCAACAATAACTCCAAAATTTATTGTTAAATACAGAGTGAAAATTCACTTAAAATTCAATCCTCTTTATGAACTTGACCATAAATGATTTTTTCTACAGTCGATATAGAAAGTAGATATTTGGGCTTGAATTTACCAACGCAAAATATCAGTTTCCCGCTTATGCGCGATAAAACAGAATAAAAGCTTGCTCACCGAATTTGCAAAATAAACAATTTTAAATTTGAATGTCCTCTAACACTTAAAACTTGTAAAATTAAATTCCTAAAATGGAAACATTTATTGTGGCGATTACAGAAAACAATCTTGTATCTGTTTCGAGCGCAAATGTACATTGTCGAGTTCGAGAGATTGCGCTCTTAATACACAAATAGCTGTAATATTAAATACTAGTAGTATAATGTAAGAGTATGTAAATAATGATATATTATCTTTTTATAGATCTTGCTGTCACACTTCGACGCATTCAAATTCCCGTCATCAGAGGTCGTCCAATTCCGTGCACTGGTAACTCCCTGCATGCCAACCTGCGAGCCAGTACAATGCGACCAAGAAGAATCCACAGGCGAACTTCGTTCCGTCATCTCCTACGGAAAGCGTCGTCGTCGTCGTGCCACCAGCAGCCAGTCTCCCCACGATGACCTCCTCCTCGTACAGTCCATCCAGATCACCGACAAATTCGGTTTCGAACACTCCAAGGCCAACAAGACTTCCCTTGCAACCGAGACCGTATTCATGCAAAGCGACGCCGCTAGTGGAGTCTGCGTCAACATGGCAGGCATCATCGTAGCTGGTACAGTATTCCTCGCGGCACAGCTGGTCGTCATCGCCGCATGGACCTTCATCTGGCAGCGGAGAAGAAGCATGAAACATCACCAGGATGCCATGTCTGTCAGCGTGAGCATGCCCTCCAGCATGAGCGTGAGCCGCACTGATAGCCTCTGCAAGTTGTACGATGCTGGCTACGGACGTAGATTCTAGATTGGATTGTAGGATAGGTAGAAATATGTATATCACAAACAGTGCCTTCTTCTGCATTTGGAATCTCTTGAAAATTTTCGAAGCAATTCAAGTATTGTGATATATAGTTCGTAAATCCAGACTTAGCTTGAACACAGTTGCTTAAAGATGCACAGTTTCCTCCGTAGGGAGGAGCTGAGTGTCTCCATCATCACGGGTCACCGAATGTGCAAACGCCACGCCACGCCACGCCGTCTGGCTGCTTAATCGATGTAATTAACTCGGCTGCCAAATCAGTGGCTCCTAGATCACTAGACGCCGCCGCGGCACCGTGCCGACTCGTAACAACATCGTTAGTTTTTATTACGGCGACTTGCAACAGACCTCTCTACAGTAATATTCATTTAGATAAATTTACCGTCACATTTAATTAGCTATGCAACGAGAAGCCGTTCTCTTCTCATTCAACGGTTTGTAGTTTTGTCATAACGCAAGATTTGTCTGTAACATAACTTCCACTAAGCTCACTCTAGGTTATGTGCGCAGTTTTACAAACAAATTCGAGTGCAGTAGGGTATAGACGACAAACACTCAACAAAGACAATCTAACTTTATTTAACGTAATATAAACTAATCACTAATCTATTTTGTACTTCCAAACTAATTGCATTCAGCTGCGCTTTCTGGTGTTAGGGTAGCCCAGACAATATTTAAATTTATATTGCGCTTGCGCAGCGCATTAGGCTAGGTAGGCAACAGAGGACTCGAGGACGACCGAGCGAAAATGACTGAATGCATGATATTAACAAATAAAGGCGTGAATGGCTCATCATAATACAGTCCGTGTGAATGGTTTTATATTTAAAGAGCTTGTCCTCGTTTCCTTTGGATATGGGGACGGTTTTGCTGAATTGACAACACAGTAGAGCGACAAATCCTGCTATAAATACTCTTCACCAATGCGGTGATACTTTTACGATAGCAATGACAATAGTCAGGCGTTTTATACGGCCATAAAGTTGTACCGGAAGCAGGTGTTGTGAAATGTCACACATTCATTTGTACTCAGAATATGTGATATTTCCTTCAGCAGAAAAGTCTCAATTGTATTAATATTATTATTTTAATAATTACAAGAATACCATAATATCCATACTTTCAACCTATTAATAATAATTATTATAATATAGATAAGTTAGTGATATGAATGTATTTAGAAATATTACTTCAAATAAAATACTTTTGTACCGATTTTCTGTCTCATTATTTCATTTCAAAATATATCCCTTCCCTTAAATAAATCCTTACGTAACTACTCGTATTTTATTATTCATTAATAAGTGAAACGTGAAAAATAATTTCAGCGACTTTGTTCAAGATTCAAGTAAACAAGTGACATCATCGTAAGAAACTAAGAATAAAGTTAATGTAAAATCTATTTGAAGAAATTGATTAAACAAACCAATTATAAAAAAAAGATAAACTAAACATATCACCACGCCTTTTTCCCATTACTGGACGTGATACTCCGCCATTTCAGATTTCGATAAGTGATATATTTCTTCGCGAGAAGTGCGGTTACCATCCGTCAAACCACGGCTCTCAAATATGTTAGTGGAGGGGTAGTTTTAACGTGGTGAAAATTGTTTATCGGCTGTGGGAATCGAACCCGGGTTCTAAAATCTACAGGCCGACTAGTTACCACTGAGCCACCTACCCTACAAGCAAATTGTTCAGTGTTATTTAAATTTTGAATCATATTAAACAGCAACCTTAATAAAAGTTGAATTCGCAACTAAATATATAACTGCCATTTACACAAACGAAATAAGACTTATTTGTAGTATCTAGCAAATAATGCAAATTATGGTAGTTAAGGTACATAATCTTATACGTAATAATTGCATTGGTAATATAACTATACATATTTTAAACGTCAAAAGCTATTATATAATATATTTTTGTTTACTTATTTAATAAACAAACAGTTTCAGATTGTAGAGACGATATTTAACTTTTAAAAAATCAACCAGTAGTCAGGAGATATGAAATGGGAGTATCAAAAAGAAACTACAATATTTATTTATACTCGTAGTTGTAAGTAATCGTTTCTAATTTAATACATAACTTTACAATTTTTACATTGCAGCATGCATCATGTTTATGCAAATATAATAAAATCAAACACATCAATCTAATCTAAATACCTATCGCATAAACACAGCACATGTACATGTTATTACACTATTCACAAAAATATAATATGTTTGATAACAAAATGGTTATATTCTAAAAATAAAATAGTAGCACTTTTACAAACACTAATGAACCATAGATATAATAATATGCTTCCTTTACCTCTACTCTATATTCTCAATTTATCTAATTTACCAGAAGACTAAAATAATATTTAAGATTCCATAGAACATGAAACTCTACAACATAATAAATGATGACTTAGAACTAATAATATCTATAGCAAGTATTTGATACTAATCAAATTAAATTGAGATATCACCAGAATTTGAAGCTGGGATCTTTGAACTCCGATGAAATACCTTAATCAATTGAGTAATTTGTTTTCATCTATTTATTTATTTATTCATTTATTTTTATTTTTTTATTTATATATCGGACCAACTACTTAGGTCATATGCCGATATGTCCTTTGTATGGCCGCCACGGGCGGGACCCGAACCCACGACCTTATAGTCGTCAGTCAGGCCCTCAACCCGCGCGGACATCACGCGGGACAAATTCATTTATTTATTTATGTTACGCTGTATAACAGTTAAGTATGTACTAATTAAATTTGATACTAATTTAAAAAGATAAAAAAATCAGACGATGTCGAATTTAGAATTGTTATTAACAGGATGTTCATTTTAAGTGGTGCTCTATTGCTGTCTTGAGAAGTATAGGGCCTACGAAGTCGGATTCTTGAGAACCCGCAGACGACAAAAAATTTTCACCAAATTAAATCTACCCCTGTGGCTAGCCCAACACTTCTCCAATCTTTGGGGGCCGTGATTTAACGACTGGAAACCACACTTCACGCGAAGAAATATATCACTTACCGAGATCTACTTACGGCAGAGTGTCACACCCAGTAATAGGTAAAAGGCGTGATGATATATTTATTTATTTAGTTTAATGAGTGTAACAAGAATTTTTTAGACAATTTTTTCTTTAAATACGGGGTGCAACTTTTTTATTTTAAATGACAACTTATTTTTTTATAGGGTAGGTAGCTCAGTGGCATCGAGTCGGTCTGTGGATTTGATAACCCGTTTCGATTCCCACAGCCGACAAACAATTTTCACCATGTTAAAACTACCCCTCCACTAACATTTTTGGGAGCCGTGGTTTGACGGATGGTAACCGCATTTCACATGCAGAAATATATAACTTGCCGAGATCTGTTACGACGGAATGCCACATCCAGTGATGAATGAAAATATATAAATAAATGATATAATTATTACTAATCAATTACCGAACTATCTATGTGCTAATGTAAAATTTGTTCATGAAGTGCATAGTTATCGTACTAGACAAGTAAGTAACTTATATGTACCGTAAAATGGGGGGAAGTTGAACACTTTTCAAGTTTAGCTTCAAAAATTTGGAGGATTTAATTTAGATAGTTGCATGGGTATGACATAGTACTTTAAATTTTATGTCTCAAATTATTACTGTTGTACACCATTTATTTAAAAAAAAATTAAAATGTTTCATTGGTCAACTTCATCCCGGACGGGGTGAATTTGACCACTACTATATTTTAGATTGAAAAATAGAGTTTAGCACCGTCTGAGGCGACGATGACTTAAATAGAGCGAGTATTGATTTAACTTAATTCTTTATTTAAAATCATACAGAAAAAAAAATAAAAAAATTCCAATACAAAACAAGTTAACATAAAATTATCTTTTTTAATGAAACGAGATTATTTAATTTTACTTAAAATTTAAATTTAACTTATTTACATTAAAATATAGTTCACCCCTACGACCTACAGTTGGTTCACTTAAATGTTTTTTAATGTATTTTATTGAAACTGAATCTTGGTCCTCATTCTCAGGCCATATAAACCCATCAGATTTAGAATTCAGAAAATTTACTGTAGCTTCTTCTTCGTTTATTGATAAACCTTTACCAATAAAATGCCTAATTGTTTTCTTTGTCTGATATTCCACCACTGGCTTTACCTCATCTTCATTAGTTTCCTTTCGGAATGCTGTACTTCTTCGAAGCGCGATTAAGACTTATTTTTCCCTCTAACACTTCAGTTAAACATTTTTCTAACGTTTCTTCACTGTATTCTTTCAGACGTTTAGTGCCCTCTTTATGTTTATACACCCGCGGCATGGTAAATGTAACGTCCTTCTACTGCACAATGCCGTGTTCAACTGAATGGATTTATCATGTAGAAAATTGTAAACAAAATATTGCATGTTTAGACATGTCAATGGTCATCTTCATCCATTAGGTCAACTTGACCCCAAATTACTTCAAAAAGGGTGTAAATGAACAAATTTCGCAAATTATAAAAAGTGAAATAATTTATTATATATATATGATATCGAAATTTTTTTCTTAGATTAATTGTTTATACAAAAACATTTATTACTTCAACATAACATTATAAATATTAAGATTTTTATATAAAAGTTTAAAAGACTCTTTTTAGTGTTGTATGCAGTTGTAAATTCAAATTTGTATTCTCATGTTTGGTAATGATATACTTTACTTTTATTTATTTGTTACGTACGAGTATAGTGTTATTTAAAGATTATCGTAATGAAAATTATTTTTTTTAAATTATTGTATGAATTATGAAGTCCGAAAACATTTTCCAACTTTTCGGTCAACTTTATCCCAGTGGTCAAGATCCCCCCATTTTACGGTACCAAGAACCATTAAAGCTACAACTTCGAAATCTATTTTTATAAAAGATTTTAATATTTATAATGACTTACCGATTGACATTAAGAATTCAAAGTCAATTAAAGCTTTTAAAATAAATTTAAGAGCAGTTATGTAAAATTTATTTTTACTTTATATTATTAATTACCATCTTATACATACTTATTTATTAAATTAGAGATATTTCATTGTTATTTTCTTGTATTTCATAGCTTAAAGCTAAATAAATAAATATTATTATATTTATTTTAGCTAAATGCATAATAAATTGACATTCATTTCAACCCGAAGATTTTTCTTATAAAATCAGAATTCGGAGATTTATACAAAAAAACGGAGTCTTCGAACTGAAACCGAAAAGGTTGCAACCATAGCTCCAGGATAGCAATGTTTAGCGGAGATATATTTATTTATTTATGCTACTCTGTACAACAGGAACTTAATGCTAATTACAGTACAGAGGTCGGACTCATCGAGCCGCAGTGTGATAGTTCATATACAGGGTTTTAAAAAAGGTCCGGGACGGTGAAATATCTCGAGAAATACACATCGAATCAAGAAACAAAAAACACGTGTTTCATATTTTGCAAAAACCTAACAAAGTACACCAAACAAAAACCCCACCCCCAGGAAGTGGGATGGGGGAACTTTGATACCTTAAATAGGAACCCCCATTTTTTATTGCAGATTCGTATTCTATAGTTAATTTTATCTGAAACTTTTTTCCAATTCGGAATAGATGGCGCTCTAATCGCAAGGGGACTCACCGAAAAAAAGTCACCCCAAAAAACAATAAAGGAATAAAATAACGTTTATTTTATAAAATCGTTTTGCTAATTTATTTCAAGCATTTAGTCGGTGAAAGGCTTGTGGCTACTTGTGATTATGTTGATTTTTTTAATTGATTCAATGTTTATTTCTTATGATATTATTGGAAAAAAAGTTTCAGATAAAATTAACTCTTTTTTTTTTCGCAGAATACGAATCTGCAATAAAAAATGGGGTTTCCCATTTAAGGTTTCAAAGTTGCCCCCCGCCCCACCCTTTGGGAGCAAAGTATGAAACACGTGTTTTTTTGTTTCTTGATTCGATGTGTATTTCTCGAGATATTTCACTCTCCCGGAACTTTTTTAACATCCTGTATATTTAGCTTGAATCGGATTCAAACTTGGGATCTTCTGATTCGAATGCCGTGATTAATTGTAGGATGAATCTTATAAGTGCAAAGTGAATGTGTTAAGGATTCGTGCTACTCCATTTGATAGAGAAAAGCGTGATGTTATGAGTAAAGTAACTAAATGAACTAAGAGTACGAATAAAAGGTTCAAAATAGCTGTGAAATATACGATTCTATATTTTTTATTTAAGTGATCTTTAAAATTTAAGTGAAAGCGGTGCAAATAACCATGATTTCTTTAATCGGTTGAATTTCCTAAAGAAACAATGTTTATTCGACTAACATTTAGTCCCTGAATAATTCCGAGATGATTAAACAGACATCAAAAACGTGTACATTCACACGTACTTATTGCATAGTAATTACATCAACTTGTTCCATATTCAAACATCCAGTATCAAAACAAGCAAGTGCCGCAAGCGTTAAATGCCATGCGAGTCGCCCTTAAAAATAATCTGATTCAATTAACACGTGTTCTGGTGTTTGCACTTGACAGGAATGTGTTATTAGATGTGTTTAGCATATCAGATACACTGTACATAATAAACATGTAGCTTAGATATTTGCACTCGGCTTTTGAAAATGAATGTGTAACCATGTTTGTTTGTAAACCAAATGGTTTACGTCTAATTTTCACATTCGTGACAATAAATTAAAATCATAATAATAATAATCATCTCTGTAACTGGATTAGTAAATCAATTTATGTGTTAATGACAACGTTTCTGTTTAATGTTTGATTTATAGTTTACCACAATTTCTATATTCCGCTACTAGAATAATTCGCCCTAATATTTGTATTATTTTCATAATTTTTGTTTAATTAAATACGCAATTATGATTTAAATAAAAAATAACAACAAAGACAAAATTAATTGTCATCCAACACTTGGTGAAACAAGGTTTAATAAAAAATATAAAATAAACACTTGGCTATGTTTCACAAAATTCAGCCTCCAAGTCACCTTATGAGGGCATCGTCAGAGGCTGGCCAGCACAGTTAGTAACCATAGACGCGTTTCGCTCTTATTAGAGCTCATCAGTATGGTATAACTCATAAGGTGACTTGGAGGCTGAATTTTGTGAAACATAGCCAAGTGTTTATTTTATATTTTTTATTAAATAAAAAATGCTGTTCGCAACACAATACTTTCCTGACCATAATTTGTATAGCTTTTTAAAAAAATCAATAAACGATCGGTTAAAAGTTATATTTTATACTAGAATTCCCTTTGATAACATACGTGATAATTTGAACACATTTTGAAACAAAAATTGATAATATCATTTTTCTACGATTGCTATGAAAAGTTTAAAATTACGCTCCCATTTGTCATCGTAAAGTTGACATTTTCGAACAATCGAAAAATAACTTTGTCGCGAGTCTCTAATGGCAACGCGCGAAAAAATATTTAACACGCGCTTACTTGTCATATTGACAATTGACAGAACGAATTTATTTTCAGTACGTATACATTTTTAATAATTTAATATGCAATCGTAGAAAAAATTATGTGTGTATCACAAACGTAAAGTGTCTTTGTTCCTCTTACACTATTGCAGCTCTCGCCTTCGGCTCGTGCTGCAATTACCGTGCTCGTGTAACAAAAAATCACATTATGCTCTTAATACACAAATAAATATTATATTTCGTGAGATAAATTCTTTTTGTTTTTTTGGCGTGTTCGATAACTTTTTTGTTTCCACTAAAAGTGAAATTCTCACTCACAACAAAAAAAAACATTCTTTTCGCGCACTTAATACAAAAAAAAACTGTTTTAAACTGGCAGAATCGTGGAAACAAATATATAACAACGCCTTTTACCCATTACTATATGGCACTGTGCCATAGCAGATCTCGGTGATATATTTTACGCGCAAAGTGCAGTCACCAACCGTCAAATCATGTCTCCCAAAAATATTAGTGGAAGGAGAGCCACGGGGATAATGTGAAGTAATGTTTGTAGGCGAGGCAGGTTTACTGAGCTATCTACCCCATACCCTTCTTCGTAGGAAATCAAAATGCATAAAAGTTAAATAGAAATAACAATATAAATAAAATGCTTCCCGCGCGCATCTTTGCTTAACTCGCATTATCTCTCATTATTCTCTAAGACCTCAGCAGTTGGTCCGCTAGGAATCCAGGAAAAAAATCGACTAATGACTATTATTTTTGTACATATTTTCGTTAACAATTTTAACCTTTTCTACTAACGAACTCTTTCTCTATTCTCTATTGATAAAATTCAGTTACATAAGCAAAAACACCAACTGACCATCGGACCATGGCGTGTGTCCATATCGGAAAAAATAATTAGTTCCGGCCAACAGCGAACAGAAACGTAGAGATGTGAGACTAAAGGAGTACGAACATTCAGTAATTCAACACGTTACAGAGTCGGCATCGCGTTAAAAAGTTGCGGGGTCAGGGCGCTGCCAACTGCGTTTTTGATGCGCCAGCGAGAACAGTCTGCGCAGTGCACTGAAGCAGGAGATGGTGGTTTTATTTCGTCCACTCACGTTTAGGATATATGTTAGTCATATGACAAATTTATATATTCCAGACATTCGGACACAATTGTAAATAAAAATAAAATAAACATATCATCACGCCCTTTACCCATTACTAGGCATGGCACCCTGCTGTAGCAGATCTCGATAAGTAATATAGTTATGCGTGTGACATGAGGTTATCAGGTAGTTTTATCGTGGCGAAATTCAGGGAATCCAACCCGGGTTCTCAAATCTATAAGCCGACTCAATACCACTGAGCCACCTGCCACCTACCTCACAAATTATATGTTTGGTTATAAGTTGAAATTAGTAAGATTTGGAGTTGTACAACCTACAAAAGTATTTGATAAACGTTCGTCTTATTGGAGCGTTTGATCTCAAGTAAATCAGATCTCCAACATGCTTCTACAGATCTTGTACTATGTTAATTTTGGCTACTGCTATCAATAGGATATCACCAAGCTGTCAAATATGAGCTTAGAAAGTCCAGACAACAGTATATTGAGAATTGTTTTCCTAGATAATTGTGCCGCTTGAAAAAAAGAATTAAGAGAAGCATTTCAGTTAACAAAAAATATGACTTAAGCTTGTTTTATTTTATACTAAATATTGAACAAGATTTTGAACAATTAACCCCGTATTTTTTTCTTTTTCCTTAAGTGTGTGTCAGTAAGCTAATATTAATTAATAAAAGTCAAATTATTCGAAAAGCGATTGAATTGCCTTCTTCACCTCTTGTACAGTAACTCAATAACTCTTATATCCAATAACAACACAGCAAGCGCACGTGTCTCTTCTGCTTCATTTTATGAAGATAATACTTTTCAAATCTCAAACCTTGCTTACATGTTTTGTTAATATCAGATCTTATCTTTAAAAATACCTTTAATATACACAATATAAAACAGTGATTCCCAACGGGGATGGTACTGCCCTCCCAGTGGGCAATAGTACGAGTTTTGTAATTGCTCGTTCCCAAGAGTGTTACATACAATTTTTTCAACAATAAACCTAAATATTATATTTTTACTTTTGCGACACAAGAAATTTAATGAATTATTTTATATAAATCAATGCAGTTGTATTTGTCAAATGACACTTCCCTCATTCAATTTAGTTTTAATAGTAATCGTTGCCCTCACTAGTGAGGAAAGTTTCTCAGTCTTGCAGTACATAGTGAAATAATAAATTGAGTATGCCGTAAGTATAGTGTTAAAGTTATATAAAATAAATTTATGTATTAATATAAATATCACCAGCATAATCGACAAAATTTAAATATATGCTGGAAACAAGATTTTTCTTTCCAAAACTGGAAGAAAAAAAACAGTAAGCGCTGTATTCTGATAACTCTGTCACAAATTGCGAACTGTGAAAATATCAATAAAGTAAATTTAATTTTACAATTTATAAATAGTTCCATATTATTTCGTCATATGCAACATGTATTAATACAAAATTTGAATTAACTGCACAATGCTGGAAAAAATTGAAAAATGCCGGCAAATTGGATTTTTTTTTCAAAAGCTAAAGAAATCCAGCAAAAGTTTCCGGCAACACTGGTATAGGTATATTGTAAAATTTTAGTGAATTTATTTATTATAAAAATACAACTATTGTATGGTATTTTAATTTAAATATGTGAAACATAATTCGCACAACATAACAGTTTTATTTTTAATTTCATGGGGTAGGTAGGTTAATTTAAATCTACCCTTGTGGCACCCCCTCCACTAACATCATTGGGGTCCGTGATTTGACGGCTGGTAACCGCACTTCACGCGAAGAAATATATAATAATAATAATAATAATAATTTTATTTGGCAAAATTACAGCAAAAGCTGATCTCCCATTTAACCTTTACATCAAAATAACAAAATAAATTTATATAATTATGGTATAGCATAAATTCAAGTTATTAGGCATACATAAGATAAACATGGTTATTAATAAACATGATAAATAATCTAATTAAAAGTAGACAAATATGGATTAACAATAGATATAAAAATAGATCATAAATACAATAATAGAGTAAGGTTTAAAGATTCAATTAAGTGAAATTGTACCACTAAGTAACAATTTTTTCAATGTAGATGCAAACGTAGCTGGTTGTAAATTTAGTAATGGAGAAGGTATTATATTAAGAATGCTAGGGACAACATGACTGTAAGTACGTTTAAAAAGAGCAGTATTGTGAGTAGGTATGTGATATTGTAGTATATTTCTTAAGTAGCGTTGATGATGCTGATTTCGTACTGATAGTTTATTATACAAATAGCAAGGAGATTTGTTAAGAATTACGCGGTGAGCTAAACATGCAGCATGTAGATGTCTAGTTTCTTTCATATTAAGCCAGCCTAATTCCTTTATACGTGATGAAACGTTATCACGTCTCTTCAAACCAAAGATGAATCGTATACAACAATTTTGCACTCTCTGTATTCGCCTTTCGTCATGAGAGGAAATATGTGATCCATAAATTGTGTCGCAGTAGTTAAATACAGAAAGAACAAGACTGCTAGATAAGATCACCCTATTTTGTTTGGATAAAATAAATCTGTTCATATATAGATTTTTCAGAGCTAGGAAGGCTTTTTTGATGAGAAGTGATACATATTCTGAGAATCTAAGTTTACAATCAAGCAATAGTCCTAAATTTTTACATGTATGAGAAATGTTAATTTTGATATTATTTATGAAGACGTTAATTAAATTATTCCGCAAGAACTCCTCTCTCGTTTTATTATTACCAAGTAACATAATCATGGACTTTAATTCATTTATTTTAAGGCAATTTGCTGAACTATAATTTGATATAGCCTTTAAATCCTCGCTTAAATTTTGAACAGCGTTACCAACGTCATTTGGATCAAAGGATAAGTAAATTTGAGTGTCGTCAGCGTACATATGAATTTTACTGAAATTGACGCTTGCAGACAAATCAAAAACATAAATAGAAAATAGCAGAGGCCCTAAAATCGAGCCCTGAGGGACACCTTTGTCTAAAGTAACAAAATCAGATGTATTATTATACAATGACACTGCTTGACAGCGATCCGAGAGGTAACTACGAATGAATTGCAAACTAGCAGTGCTAAAACCGATGTAATGAAGTTTTGCCAATAGCAGGTCATGATTAAGCGTATCAAAGGCTTTGCTGAAATCAAGAAGGGATAGTAGCACCATACGTTTTTTATCAATTTCAATTACAATGTCATCAATGATATGTTGCAAAGCAGTAGTAGTACTATATCCCTTCCTGAAGCCAGACTGAATATTAGGCAGAATTTCAAAATTATTTAAATAAGAAACAATCTGACGATGTACAACTTTTTCCAATATTTTAGACAACGTGGGAAGTATGCTGATTGGTCGTAAGTCGTTAAATGATGACGGATTCTTGCATTTGACTATAGGTTTCACAATAGCTTGCTTCCAAATAACCGGAACAGTATTAGTAAGTAGACATACATTAATAATATGTGTTATTTGTAAAACAATGTTTGGAAAAATTAGGGTAAGAATATTTAAGTTTATATTATCAGCGCCAGAAGAGTTAGATTTCAGAGAAGAAAAAATTTTGGAAATTTCATCTTCAGAGACAAGGGAGAAAGAAAAGTCAATGTCATTCCTAAGCAAACGATGTGATTGATAGAATTGTAGAAGAGAAACATCAGGTTGAGACGAAGGAATCGAATTAACAAAATGAGAATTTAAGTGATTTACATCCCTCAAGTATGTAGGTATGTCATTATTCGGTGTAGTGTTTATGTTAAATTCCTTTATAGCTTTCCAAATGTAGGCGCCACTATTATTTTTTAATTTAAACTCAAAATAAGCTTTCTTTTCTCTCCTAATAGCATCAGTAGTAGTATTGCGTAACGTTTTATAATAATTCCAATGAACTATGGACTTGGTCCGTTTATATTGAGAATAGGCGTTATTTCTGAACTTAATCATTATTTTTATGACATCTGTCACCCAGGGAGATGTCTTATAGCGAGATTTGATTGTTCTAATAGGAACATACTCGTCAAGAAGTGAGATAACGACATGATTGAAAATTTCTAATTTATCATTAACATCATCGCAAGTGTAGAAATAATGCCAATTAAAATTATTTAAACGAAAGAGGAGGTTATCGGTATTAACATTTCTAAAATCTCTAAAACTTTTAAATTCGGGAATACGACTAGTTGGACAAGCCAATTTCAGTTTGCAAGAAATAGATCTGTGATCTGTTATATGGTGCAAGTCAGTTACAACAATCTCGGAACAAATCTCAATGCTAGAAGTAATGAAAACATCAATAAGGGTCTCAGAGTTAGCTGTAATACGAGTAGGCTCAGATACCATCTGTACGAGATCAAATCCACCAATCAAATCCGAGAAAAGATTAACTGCATTGTTCAACGTTAATAAATTAATATTAATATCACCAACACAAATAACATGATCAACTTCATGAAAAATAGATGAAATTGATGTTTCAACATAATCAATGAAATCAATACATGAACTACTTGGTGGGCGATAAAGTACACCAAGAGCTAGTGTACTTCTGCCAACAACCAATTTAATCCAATACTGCTCCAAAGTAGCACTATTGATATTTAAGTCATTTAAAATTTCAATATTGGTCAGCAGATTGGTTCTAACATATAATCCGACTCCACCACCACGACCAGTAAGTCTATCATTCCTAAGAAGCTCATACCCATTAATGGAAAAATTGCCACTATTAATGTTATTATTCAGCCAAGTTTCACTTAAAGCGTAAACATCAAAATTTTCACTTAGTATAAAATCTTTAAATTCCTCAAAATGCGTTGACAATGATCTAATATTGACATGACCCACATAAATCATAATTATAAACTAGATAAAGGCATAATATAGACAAACTAAGAACAAAATTATAAATAAGTGTAAACTGATTATTTATCAAACAAGGTCAATGAACTGAGAACATTGTATCGACAAGTATATAAAAATTGTTAATCTACAGAGAAGGTCAAATTAATTTATGACACTGTGAGTATTACTTCAATTCACAAATAAAGTATATGAAGGTTACCTACTAATAATTTGACTTTGCGTATCAAACGCTATTTAAATAATTACGTATTAATAAAATTTACAAGATATAAATAAATCTATCAAGAAATTTGATTATTTAGAAATAAACCTTGAGATAGTGAAAAAACGTACTAGTATGCTATTAAATAATAAGTAAGTGCAGACAATTACAAAAATAAAAATGTGTAATACAAATTGAAAATAGACATAAATCACTGTGTGGCGTATTAATTACAAAAAATATATTTTAGCAAAACATAATAAACATAAAATATTGATATGAAGCAGAGAAACGACCAGAAGCAAGATTTTCAAGTTTCAGCAGTGACAAGGGCAAAATAATTACTTCACATTACTCAGTTCTTTCATTGTCGAAATTTTATGCACAATGTCCCCGATTTTAAGGAAAATAATTCCGTCACTAGACCACGTATTATTTAAGCCGTACTTGCGTTTAGCCTCGTTTAACATTAATAGTCTTTTCTGCGTAAGGTCTTCTTTTATTGTTACTCCGGTTCGTTTCAATTTTTTCTTTTTTGAGTAAATAACCGCACGATCTTTGTAGCTACAAAATTTAACGATAATAGGTCTGCACTTATCTTTATGGTGTTTTCCCACACGATGAGACCTATCGATGGCCGCAGGATCCAGGGTCACGTCCAGCTTCTCCTTAAATAACTTCAGGAGGACATCATCCGTAGACTCGGTTCTATTCTCCTGGATTCCGAAAACACGCAGACAGTTACGCCTACTATATTGATGTAGGCGGTCAATTTCATCTCCCATCGACAAAATTTGCAGATCTTTGTGGTGAAGTTCATCATGCAGATCTTTAAGTTGCTTAGTAAGCCTAGATAATTGTTCCCGAAAAACAGCTTCCACTTTTTCAGAAACAGCTGTAGCTATTTTCACCATGAACTCGTCAGAATGCAAATAGTCACAAGCAGCTTGTTTAGCAATCGCTATAACTTCATCTTGTTGTAGTCGTGTCATTTTAATATCTTTAAGGTTTAACGTCAAAAAACAAAAAATAAAACTGCAGTTATAAATGAACAGCTGAAAAACGATCGTAGATAGCACACACAGGTAACACGTCTAAACCACCTGAATGTTCATGCTAGACATGCTAGACATCCACTTACCTAGATCTGCTACGGTAAAGTGCTACACCCAGAAATGGGTAAAAGGCGTGATGATATATTATGTATTTATATTTTTAATTTCGTGATATGAAAATTATAAAATTATCCATTCCTAATGGCATCCTCATTTCTTGGCGCCTTTGTGCGGTGAACAATCCACAAACTCAAACTCTGCGGCCCTGTTTGTATTTCTCAAAAAAAAATATAAAATATTTCCTTTATTTTTGTATTGCCATTATTTCCAATATAACGTAAGTAATTGTCAAATCATTTGAAACCGTCTAATTTAATTTTTTTTTCTTAAATATAACTGAGAATTTACCTCGTATATGTGGTAACCAATAGAATCACGAATCTGTTTGAAAATAAACCAACGAAATGAAAGATATTTTGATAATGTTCCACTAGTGAAATTAATAAGTGATAATTTTTCAGTGAAATTAAATCTTCTTGGTTACCAATAAAATAAATTCGATTTGCATGAACATCAATTGAAAAAAAAATCGAAATGGCAAATTCTCGATTGAGAATTGCTTCTACAGAAGAAATGTTTGCTTGTTAAATTCTCACGCAAAATATAACTTGTAATATGATAATTGTCCGATAATATTTTGGCATAAATTTAATTTCATTGTTACGGAAATCGGAGCTCGTGCTGCGCATTCGTTATATTTAATTTCCATAACAAGTCATGGGATGTACTCAGGCAAGGACTATGTCCTTCTCTATAGCGGCGGGAAAGTAAAACACGAATTTGGAACAGGATTTCTGGTAAAAAACTCGCTAAAGAATATCATCATAGACTTTCAAGCGATTGATGAGAGATTATGCAAACTGAGAATAAGGGGAAAATTTTTCAATGTGAGTGTAATAAATGGGCACGCCCCAACTGAAGAAAAAGATGACTATGATAAAGACGCATTCTACGATATATTGGATAGAACGTACGACCAATGCCCGAATCATGACATAAAAATAGTATGCGGGGACTTCAATGCTAAGATTGGTAAAGACGATAATCTGAAACCCACAATAGGGAATCATAGTCTACACGACGATTTTAATGAAAATGGCGAGAGACTACTTAATTTCGCGATCTCCAAATGTATGGCAATAGCAAGCACACTCTTTCCACACAAAGAGATTCACAAACAAACGTGGACATCCCCTGATGGAACCACAGCAAATCAGATTGACCACCTCCTAATGGATAGACGGCATATCTCATCCATACATGACGTCAGAAGTTATAGAGGACCAAATGTTGAATCCGATCATTACCCGATCGTGGCCATACTTAAACAGAGAATTACTACCCGTATGCCGCAACGCAATCAAGCCACTAAAAACACTTACAACACAAAGGTACTCTCAGACCTAGAGAAGAAGGAGGAATATAAAGACAGGATTGAACAGCTCAGTACAGACATTACGACGGAAACAGCGACGGTGGAAGAAAGATGGAGTATATTAAAACAGCTAATAACCCAAGCAGCCAAAGAAACACTGGGAAGTGCAGAGAAAGATAAAAGGAATGAATGGTTTGATGAAGAGTGTCGAAAGGCGATCAATGTTAAGAACGAAAAAAGGAAAAAATGCCTACAGAGGAAGACCAGAAGCAACGAACTTGAATATAAAGAAGCTAGGAAACAGGCAAAGGATCTAATACGTCGAAAGAAGAAACAAATGTGGTTAGAAGAAATCAAAGTGATCGAGGAATCAAGAAGACACAACGATTCCAGGAAATTCTACAAAAAAGTAGGACAAAACAAGAAAGATTTCAAACCACATGCGCCATACATAAAGAATAGTAAAGGTGAGCTGCTAACAGCCGGTAACGACATAACGGAGCGCTGGAAGGAACATTTTGACTACCTACTGAATAAGGCAAATAGACTAAACCATAGTACAGAATTAGGTGCAATACCGCCGAACGACGAAGAAATCAACGCTCCCACGATGCTAGAGGTGGAACGAGTGATAAGCAAACTCCGGAACAACAAAGCACCAGGGATCGATGAAATTCCAGCAGAGTTGCTCAAGAACGGGGGACCAACTGTAACGGCACAGATACACAAACTTATAACTACCATATGGAACGCAGAAGAGATACCAGAAGAATGGACCCAAGCCTTGATAGTGCCAATCCATAAGAAGGGGGATAAAACGTTATGCTCAAATCACAGAGGCATAACACTGCTAAACACAGCGTATAAAGTTCTGTCAACATTAATCTATGAAAGGCTAATACCATACACGGAAAACAAGATAGGAGACTACCAGTGTGGTTTTAGATCAAACCGGTCTACCACAGATCAAATTTTTGCCGTCAAACAAATAAACGAAAAAACTATAGAATATGGACTAGTTACATGGCATATGTTTATCGATTTTAAGACGGCATATGACAGCATTGACAGACAGGCAGTATATGCATCAATGACTGAACTAAACATACCAAGGAAATTAATAAATATGACAAAACTTACTATGAAGTTAACATCAGGCAGAATCAAGGCAAACAACACACTCTCTAATGAATTTCAAATTAAGCATGGACTAAGACAAGGTGATGCTCTAGCACCTCTTCTATTCAACATTGTCCTTCAAAAAGTCATTAAAGACTCCCAAATAGATCTAAAACCAGGAACCATATTCACCAACAAATCTATAGAAGTACTAGGATATGCGGATGACATTGACATCGTAGGACGAACAAAGAATGACGTGGAACTAGCTTTTATAGCTCTAGAGAGGAGCGCGGCAACAGTTGGATTGGAAGTCAACATAGCAAAGACAAAAATAATGATAGTTTCCAAAGACCGGTCAATAGAGGGAACAATTAAACTAAACAATAAGGAACTGGAAATTGTAGAGTCTTTCACTTACCTAGGGGCTCTAATTAATAACAAAAACGATGAAACCAGGGAAATTACACATAGGATCTCAGCCGGTCTGAAATCCTACTACGCTTTGAGCAATGTAATGAGAAATAAGTTGATATCAAGAACCAGCAAAATCCGCATATATAAGACATTAATACGACCGGTAGTGACATATGGGGGAGAAACATGGGTTTTGAATAAAAATAATCGCAAGAAGCTGGATATTTTTGAAAGGAAAATACTGCGCAAAATATATGGACCCACCTGTGAAGAAGATGGAACATGGCGCATAAAATGGAACCATGAAATATACAATTTGTATGATGACGTACCAATATCATCCTTCATTAAACTTCAACGTCTCAGGTGGTACGGACACATACAAAGAATGGGTGAAAATAGACAGGTATACCGACTGTATAAACGAAATCCATACACTTCAAGACCTAGAGGAAGACCGAAAATAAGATGGAGGGATAATGTTATAGAAGATATGAAAATAACAAAAATCAACTTCACGGACGACAGGAAGAAGTGGAAAAAGATGCTTGATCAGGCCAAGGAATTCTGGAAATTCTGTGGAGCCGAATGAAGAAGAAGAAGTAACATAATTCATGTCAAAATATTATTGGCAATTATCATATCACATGTAGTAACGAGAATACATCCGCAGTAACAATTCTTGTGTCCTAAACAGGAGTGACCAAAACGCTTCACCGAGCGAATTAGAAGGCAAAAGGCAGTTTCCAACGTCATAGTTTTAATACACAGAGGCAGCGCAGCGCATTTTAACCTGACGTTGTAATTAAATTAAACACGGCTGCATTTTCACCACCGCCCCCAGAGCTGCTGCCGCCATAGCTGCACACTCTATAATTTTAATTTCGTTAACACTGAACTAATTTACTTCACTCGGATTCACGATTATTATAGAACGGCAAAGTCGGTTAATTAACTGATGCGTTTAAGTTGCTGGTTTGGTTAGGAAACTTTAATGAAAAATTTATGTAAGTTTTACAAAGAAAACGAAAACTGTTTAGCAAACTTTGGCATGTTTTGAAACACAGCAAAGTAATTTTATTGAGGTTAATTTTCAATCTATATTACAAGTTGATATGTTATAATTTGTTTATTTCACCCACTTCAATATGACACTATTATTTCAACTTTGACAATAGTAAAAAAACGCTATTTCAAGTGTGGTACTTGTCACCATGACAACTGTAGTAAAATAGTTATTTGTGTTTTAAGAGCGTAAAGTGATTCTTTGTTACTCGAACACGGTAATTGCAGCGAGAGCTGCAATAGTGTAAGAGGAACAAAGACACTTTACGCTCATGATACACACATTTTTGTCTACGATTGCATCTTAAAATTATTAAAAAACGTATGCATACTAAAAATAAATTCGTTCTGACAACTGTCAATATGACAAGTTTCTGTTTTGTTTGTATCCCTGGTAACTATTGAAATAAGTGCGCATTTAACGTCTTTTTCGCGCGTTGCCATTCAAGACGCGCAAAAAAGATATTTTTTGATTGTTCCACAGAAAACTTCAACTTAACGATGACAAATGAGAGCGTAATTGTCAACTTTTCATAGCAATCGTAGAAAAATGCTATTTTTGGTCCTGAGACCAAAAAACGTTGACGCATCCATGATAACATAAATAATGTTTCAGTTTTTTTTTTTAATGGTATCGAGTCGGCCTGTGGATCTTGAGAACCCTGGTTCGATCCCCACAGCCGACAAACAATTTTCACCAATTTAAAATCTACCCCTGTGGCTCTCTCTCCACTAATATCTTTGAGGGCCGTGATTTGTCAGCTGGTAACTGCACTTCCCGCGACAAAATATATCACTTACCGAGATCTGCTTAGGCAGAGTGCCACACCCAGTAATGGGTAAAAGCCGTGATGATATATTTATTTATTTTATTTATTTAATTTGAATAAATCTGCGAAATTTTTTAAATAACTGGGTAAAAAAAACTGTTTCAATCGGACTAAAAATACAAGTTTTAGGGTCAAGTAATAAAGGAGGACGTATAGCGGAGTCTGGCAATATTGCGAGGCTCGAAATAGTATAATAGATCATATATTTTTTTAGTTTGAGTGGGATTCGAACTCGGGATCTTCGAATTCGAATGAAACAAATAACTATTTCCACGATGGTGCAAAAAGTAAGTAATTTTGCATGGCTTACACCAGGCGCGAATGAAATTAGCAGCCCACCATTACTAACTTTTTTTTATTTGAAAAGATAGATAGAGAAAAGGGAGAGAGAGAAAGAGAGAGACATATAAATTCATAACAACTGTAGATAAAATAACCAAGTTATAACAGAAAAATAACATTGTTTTTAATGGAACAACATATTAAAATTAATACCATCCGTTTATTACAAAAATTATTTTTATTATAACTCGCTTATTTGATATTCAATTGTTTTTAATTGTACACTATTAAAGTCGGATTAAATGGCACTGGTTTGCCTATTTAATTGTCTCTCTCTATATATTCAACGAAAAAAATTTAAAAACTATTAAAGAAATTAGGGGATTATTCTTTTAAAATTTTTAATCCCTCCTATTAGAAATGAGTGTATAACATCAAAATGAGAACTTATCTTTACCACAGATTCTTGAAATGCAGAAATTTAATAATAATTAATGAAAGCTACAATTTAAAGTAATACATATCTTATTAAAACAACATAATGAATAATAAATAAGACAAAAGACAACAAACTATTTAATAACAACATATTATTGGGTTAGACACACTCGAATATTCTTATTTATTTATTTATTTATTTATGTTACGCTGTACAACAGGAATTTAATCCCAATTACAGTACAGGATCCGCACTCACCGAGCCGCAGTGTGATAGTTCATATAATTTTTAGCTTGAGAGATTCGAACTAGGGATCTCCAGATTCGAATTCCATATTGCTATCAAGAATCTTTACTAATACTCTTCTTAAACCACGATATTTATAATAAATAAATGGTCGATCGCAATAATTTCGTTAAATATGATAAGCGCATCAAACACTAGCGCGTAATTAAAAAGGTGAATAAAGACGCAATCTAATCAATAATGTAGAATACAATTGTTTCCAACAAATCCTGTTTGTTATATTAGGTTACGCTACTGGCTTATACATATGTGTGTAATAAGTTTAATATTATTTTAAATCATATTTGTTCAGTAGTTTTCATTTTACAATAACGAGTTTAATATCCTTTCAAAATTCAAGAATCAAACTAAAAGCCAATAGATAAAGAATGCATGCCCCATAAACTCAAGCCATTTAATTCGGTTGTACCTACATAATATACATTTAGTAGGAAACATATATTATCATAATTTTTCCTGTTTTACAAAAGAATTAATTAGAGACACAATTCAATACTAGACATTTATGTACTTAATGAATAATTTGATCTCATTTTCAACAAGGAATTGTTTTATAAAATATGGCAGTTTCTTTATTAAGAAATCTTGCATAATAAAATACTAAATTTATTATATAAATCTAAAGAAATAAAAGCTTAAACAGCAGAAAAAGACCCTGACAAAAAAACAAAAACGCTAATGTACAGATTCAAGTTTTCAGCAGCGATGCGAAAAAAAGACTTTCACAAGAAAACGCTTCTTTAACCCGGTTCCCTAGCTCCACTGACGGAAAAGAGAACATCGGGTCGGAACTTCATCTTGCGTTAATTCCAGTTAATTAACAACGATAAAGGATTTCAAAGAGCTGCCGATGTAATATCGAAAATGTCATCCTTTTGTAGTGCAGTCGTTCGTGCAGGGCAGGCGTGGCCCTAATGGAACGCGCCATAATTCACGGGGCGAGGAAGGGCACAAGAACAGCGCTGTAGTAATTTGCTTTTATGACATCGAATCGATGCCATATTTTTATACGTTTCTTGCCTTTTCTCGACGCCAGACCGGGAAAAGTCCATGACTGCGATGTTCGGATGTTCCGATGTACGACGTTTAACCGTTCGACGTTCACTTATTTTATGCAAACCGATGTGAACAGCGACTTTATGAGCTCAAGTCGAACGGTGTTATGGAAAAACAGAAGTCAGTAGTTTTATTCCACATGAATATTGTATTGGTACATAAGTTATTTATTTTTTATATTTTATTACCAATTGAAACTTAAAGAAGAAACACTATAAGTATAATTTCTATCATACAAACTGCTTAATGGGCTTCTCCACCATAGTTACAAACTAGTAAATTAGTCATTTATATAAAGACTAGACCCAAAAACATCGTACTAGAGACAATCTAAGTTTCAAAAATGTTATTCATTTTTAAGATATTTAAGTTTTTAATTCCATTAGGTCAGGCGTCAAATTATTGCAATCTTTCTTTAACCATCTCTCTTGACATCTAGTCATTTCACAATACTTTCTCCTATTCGTGTCTTCTGTCTAACTAACAGATCATTTTGAGGTTATTGTTATGTTTACGTCGTTTTATGCAAAATTTATACCTATAATTTAAATAAATATTTAGTATATATAGATTAGATGAAAGGTTGAGTGTAAATAAACAAACTGAATTTTATAATATATTATTTATATGCTTTGTGCGACCGATTTCGAAACTATGTTCATTATCAGGTATCGAAATCGATCGCACAAAGCATTATAATTAATATATTATAAAATTCAGTTTGTTTATTTACACTCAACCTTTCATCTAACCTAAATTATCACAAACTGATATGGAGTCTTTCATTACGAAAATTTAATATATATTCTTAATTAATTAATACGTTACTTAAATAAAATGGTTGTTAAATACTGCCTAGTTCGAAACTTTAATTAGGTTTACACAAATCAGTGAAGGTGAAGTCAAACTGAATGGTATAGATCAGGTAATTGTACCAGTAGTAATTAAACCTTTGACTAAGATTATCTTACAATTTAATTATTTTTCTTTTTAAAATGACGGATAGCAATGCATATTTTTAATTATTTGCCACGGTAGTTATTTCAACTACATTTACATATTTCTCTATATGATAAAGTAGATCATTTATGTGACCACAGTTATATGGCGCGGTGGCCGAGCGTGTTATGGCACATCTCTTAACATGTGACGTCACTCGAACCAAGGTTCATCAGTTCAAATCCGCCTGTCGACAATGTGAGATTTGTCGTAAAATATAAAATACAGTTACATGTATTTATCACACTAGGGCGCTATAAGCTAGTAACTTAAACGTCTTAAATAATGTAGCATTCGACTACGAAAACCGGCAGTACGGCAGTGTAAAAACTGCGGTTCGGTGTGCCCGGTAGGCCTAGACCCGATTTGGACTGTAGCGCCACAGATGATGATGATGACAGTTATATGAGAGCTCCGCTGTTTGATATTCATATTTTCTTAAGTCATCACAAAAATTTTCATAGTATGTTATGCATCAAGGGTGGAAAACAAGCGACTTTTCCCGCGTGTGAAATCGAGGTTTGCCAACTTCACACAAAAGATAACCGCGCCCTCCCGTGAAGCATATCTATTTATTCGATATACGAGTACTATACTGTCGCCAGTGGCATAAAAAAGTACACTTCGAAAAGAATAATGTTCTTAATTTTTCGAATTATGAAATAGTTATTCGTGTATTAAGAGCGTAAAGTGATTCTTAGTTAGCTGCAATAGTGCAAGAGGAACAAAGACACTTTTACGCTCGTGATACACACATTTTTTTCTATCATCTTAAAATTATTTAAAAACGTATACGTATTTAAAATAAATTCATACTGTCTACTGTCAATATGACAAGTTTCTGTTTTGTTTGTATCCCTGGTAACTATTGAAATAAGCGCTCATTAAATTTCTTTTTTCTACGATTGCTATGAAAAGATGACAATTACGCTCTCATTTGTCATCGTAAAGTTGACGTTTTTGCGCGTCTCCAATGGCAACGCGCGAAAAAGACGTTAAATTCGCGCGTTTCCAATGGCAACGCGCGAAAAAGATTATTTCAATAGTTACCAGGGATACAAACAAAACAGAAACTTGTCATATTGACAGTTAACAAAACGAATTTAGTTTTAGACGTATACCTACGTTTTTTAATAACTTTAAGATGCAATCGTAGAAAAAATTATGTGTGTATCACGAGCGTAAAGTGTCTTTGTTCCTCTTGCACTATTGCAGCTCTCGCCTTCGGCTCGCTCCGCAATTACCGTGCTCGAGTAACAAAGAATCACTTTACGCTCTTAATACACAAATAACTATTTCGCGCGTTACCATTGGATTGTTCCACAGAAAACGTCAACTTTACGATGACAAATGAGAGCGTAATTGTCAACTTTTCACAGCAATCGTAGAAAAAAATATTTTTGTTCTGTGGTCATTATATCCTATGTATAATGCATATCCCAACTGATAATACAATTAAACTAACTGAAAAGCGGTGACTAGTTTTATTAGGAAAACACAAATGTATATCAATAAATTAAAATTACATTTTATTACCTGTAATTGTATTAAAATATAATAGTTCATTAAGCGCAATTAAAATAAATTTTGATAAGAAAATTAATTAGAAAGGTATATTAGTCTAATAACAATATAAATATCATTTAGATATTTTACTAGTAAAATACTATAGTATCGAAGCATAACCATATAGAGATTCTAATATATTTAAAATTTTTATAAGTAATGATTAGAAATAACCTTTTGATAATATACATTAATAAATTTTTAATAAGTATTTAATTTTATATCATTGGTATTATTGCTAATAAAATATACATATTATTAGATAGGAGTTTTCCTAAAATGGTTAATCCTTACATATGATGACAGATAATAATAATAAATTTATTTGTTCGAGATCTATACTTAAAGCTATAAAATATCGGGCTATCACAACAACAAATTATTAAAAATAAACACGCGTTTTCGCATTCCGTCCGTTTGCAGTTGGCTGTGCAAATTAGCATTCTGTCTGGCGCCAACCAGCAATTTCAGACGTGTAAATTAGACTGTTTCATATCCAATTTACTTTGTACAATATTATTATGTATTTATGGATAAAATGACGATCTAAAAACAGTACTTAATGTATTCCAATTTTACTTGTTGTACTATATTCCGGTTTTGAAAACAGAAGACGTGAAAAATTTTATTATATGCTTACGTTTTATTGAAGGTTGTAAAACTCGACTTATTTTCAAACTAAATTAGCTACTATTTTACCCACATAGAAACATTTTGTAACTTATTTAAAATTGAGATTTAGGGAGAGGATTAACTGTATTCTAACTAACATTTTACTGTTTATTATATTATCCCAAGTAAAATAAAACCTCCAGATTTTATCGATAAATTTTTATTTTGCATTAAAATTTCCTGCTAAACAGTAAACAGGAGAGCAAACTATACTAAATCCTGAATCAGAAGGACGAAGAGTTTCACCTATTATCAATTAGCTTGAGTGATATTGCTACAACCAAGTATTTAAATAGAGAAAATCTGAGCGGTCGACTGTTATCTGGTAAGGTAATTTTTCGAGACAAACAAAATAATATTTTATCAAATTATCAACCAATTGTTAGAGAAGTGGGCGTAAGTGAAGATTTACGAAACAGGTGTACAGGAGCGAATGGATGGATGTGAATGAAGATTTGTTGTGTGATGATGGATTTTGGTTGTGAAGAAGGAAAGATAAAAGCGTAGACTTCCACGGTCTGAGTCATTAAAATTAAACGAGTTCCGAGTTTGGACCGTGTCAAAATTCGAGTGAGGGCTCGACGTTTCGCTCGCCATCATAGGGAGCTTCTTCAGGAGGAAAGGAAGAAAGATCAAGGTTATCCGACGTGTAAACCACGCTAGAGGCCAAGAGCGACCTTCGAAGACTAGAAGGAAAAAAGAGTTTATATAGAGAAAGACGTGTCGGATGATTGGTTTGTGTCAGGTAAGGAAGGTTCATTGGTTAGAGTCAGGTAAGGAAAGAGCTCGTATGGAGGAAGTGTTAATGTGGTTGAAACGAGTATTGTGTGTCAGGATGAGAATGTTGACGTGAACTGATTTTTTTTTATTAATCTTTTAGTGGATGCTATATGAATGTTTCAGGGGTTCGTGCTACCCCATTTAATGGGATATAGCGTGATATTATGTATGTATGTATCTGTACAAAAATATAAATTATTATTAAAATTTGAAAATGAAACCAATCCTTAGTTCCGAAACGTATTATTTTTCCTAAATAAAATTATTTTCATAATAAAGCGAAATAATCCAAGCAAAATTTATAAATATCTATTTAGGCATTTACTTTTTAAATAGTTTTGAAATGCTAATTGATAAGAACAAATTATATTAGTAATACAAAAAATTTAAATAAGCGCAGGCGATGCAGCCTCTATTTATTGATAGATTCGGTGTTAGAGAAGATTTACGAAACAGGTGTACATGAGCGAATGGATAGATGTGAATGAAGGTTTGTTGCGTGATGATGGATTTTGGTTGTGAGGAAGGAAAGAGCTCGTATGGAGGAAATGTTAATGTGGTCGAAACGAGTATCGTGTGTCAGAATGAGAATGTTGGCGTGAACTGATTTTTTTTATGAATCTTTTAGTGGATGCTCTATGAATGTTTCACAGATTCGTGCTACCCCATTTAATGGGATATAGCGTGATGTTATGTATGTATACAGGGTGTTTCACAACATAGAGCAAAAAATTAACGGGTATATTCTGTACGACGTGCTGATCATGAAACAAAAAGATTTTTTTTAAATTTGAAAAATTAAGGGTTGTTATCCTAAAACATTTTTTGTAGTACTGCACTGGATTCGCTGTTCTATTAAACACAAACAATGAAGTAGGTATCAACTACGAATGAATAATTACACAATTCAATTATTAGCAGTTATTTATAATATAATTTTATTTAATTAATAACTTTAACATAATCATCCACCCAGTGGCAGTGGCAACGAAAAATTTTGGACTGGGAAACATGCAAAATAGTTTTGCGATTTAAAAAAAAAATCTTTTTGTTTCATGATCAGCACGTCGTACAGAATATACCCTTTAATTTTTTGCTCTAAGTTGTGAAACATCCTGTATGTGTATATGTATACAAAAATATAAATTATTGTTAAAATTTCTTTAAAATTAAATAAATAATTTTAAAAGGTAATACCAATTACATTAATTTTTTATGCATCTTGATTCCACAATTCCGACATATGCAATATACATACTGATTTTATAAATTACACTATATTTATAAATATAACAGAATGTCATCAATATTAGTTTTATTCCAGAGACCAACGCCACCAAGATTTTCAAAATCAGGAGTAAAAACGAGCTACCTGACCTACGATTCACTTTATAATAATAACCATTAAAATAATGAAGTTAATAATAATAATTAGTAGTATATCATAATAAATATTGATTCCTCGTCAATTGAAACGATTATCTTCATCCGCCTACAAAGTTTCTCCTTGCTCCAACAGCTATAATTCCCAGTTATTAACTAGGGAATTATCATATCAATTTCTTATTTTCCATTTTACACTTTCATACCACCTTGTATCTCATCCACTGCAGTGTGGGCCTGAACGCGTATCTCGAGAACTTATCAGCTGGTTACGGCACTCAGAACCTGTAATTTATTAATCGTAGGTGTGGCACTCGCAACGATTCAAATTGGAAAATGACGCTTTATAAAAAGGAAGAAAATATGAGTTACAACATAATACAGAGTGCAAGGTCGGAATGCAGTGATTGATTATGTTGGAGATGGTCGTGGGATGGAAGTGTAAGGGCGTTTGTTAAGAGGGGGCAAGACGTCATATTTTAATGTGAAGGGGAATCCAAAACAGTTGTTGATTACTATTAGCTTCAAAAGTATAGTCGACGCGATTGAAATAACAGCTGAAAAGCATCTTTAAAAAATTACACAAATTTCATATAAAAGGTGTGAATAATTTTATCGTGTTTAATCATTCAGAGATATTATTTCGTTCAACAATAAAAGAATAATAATAAAAACAAACCAGTATTTAAGCATATTTTTTTAAATTACCAACTTTACCTTAGTAAAAATATCTGATATGGACACCACATGACTTCCTTGTACCCGTATTAAACTATAGATATTTTTTTAATTGCACATATTTGACATTAAATCTTTTATTTTTTGTTCTAATCCATAGCAAACTTAATTTTTTTTAAAATCAAAAAATGTATAATATTTAAATTTAGATCTCGTTTATGCAAAAAGCTAATTTAAAAATTCTTAATGTGCTAGACGCAGAATTTAATTCTCTAAAACTTTTATTTGCAGCATTTATTTCTAAAATTAAAATAATACCATTTTTTTTTCAAGGAAAACAGTTAGCAGCTTCATGTAATGTGTCACTTCCGGTTAGTCTATTTTAACCAAAATCTATTATGTTATTTCCATTGATATAGTAGTCTTATATACCAAATTTGGAAAGTTTTAAATTATATTTGAATATAGTTTTTCATGAAAATCTATTATAGGCTTCAAGTAAAGTACCACTTCCGGTAGTTGTATAATGACCAAAAAGGGAGGTGCACAACTAGATGTTATAACAGTCCTAAATATAAAGTTTCAATTTTCTACGGCTTACCGTTTTTGAGTTATGCGAGATACGTGCGTACATACGTACGTACAGACGGCATGACGAAATTAGTCAAAATGGATTCAGGGAGGGCCAAAACACCTATTTCCGTTGAAATCTGAGAACCGAAAATTTTCGCGATTACAATACTTCCTTTACTTCGTACAAGGAAGTAAAAAACCAAATAAATAATATCAATTGATTTAAACTTGAAGAATTTAATTCAAAAAAAAATTAAAATAAGGCATTACACCAGGTACCCACATAATAACTAATTCATAAATGATTATTTGTAGACAGTGTTTATACTTTTTTCTACTTCCGTTAGGAAATAGACGTTTTATTTCACTTATTTGAGTTAGGTAATGAACTGCATTATTTAACTAGTGAAATAATGAGGTAACATAGCAACACAAAAAATTAAGATATCTTGGTAGACAAATTCTGATGTGTTATTCTTTTATTTTTTGAATTTATAACTGTCATTAATATGTCAAAATTTCATAATTTCAAAAACGCTCTTTCGTACTTATTAGAACGGAAGTAGAAAAAATATTGTATGAAACTAGTAAGGAAATAGGTTATTACCTTACTTATGTGTTTACATAACTCGGCTACGCCTCGTTCTGCAAATTTCACATGCGTAAACTAGTTTCATAAATAGCTATTATTTCATTAGTAACATAATTATAAATAATTAAATGTACTATGAAACCAATAACACTAAAAATATTCGCTAGAAATGATATATCCTAATTTTTTGGAATTTCAAACAAAATATTTTTGTTGTATAGTCAGTATATCAAATTATATGTCATTAAAGTTTCGTGCAGAGGTATAGAAACAACCTGTATACATGGTCAAGACACATTTTTATAGTGATAAATCTCTCAATTTTAAACTGATTTTAAGACTGATGCCTAAATTCCCTCCAAATATATCTAAAGTGAAGTGTAGTTATCAACTGTGACATGTCAAATCACGGCTCTTAAAGACGTGAAGAGAGAGGTTCAAGGATAATTTGTATCTGGAATCAAGAAGCCCTCATCTTAAATCTTTTATTAGTAGTAAGAATAACGAGCAATCATGAGCCATTGACGCAGCAACTAACAAGAACAATAAGCTTCAGATATTGCATCACTTGTGTATAATAAAAACACTTGAATAGATCAATTAATAATTAACGATAAAATTGAACATTAAACAACTTAGTTCGCCCAACATTAAAACCTAATTAATTATCCAGCCGATACATCTCCAATGAAGCAAACACATCGACTCTCAATGACGATATAATGATGGCAATTCCAGAGCAATCAGTTTTTTGCAGTTCATGAACACAACCGCACTTTCATGTTGCAGAAACGTCGATGTCGAAGCAAATTTGCGTGCGTTCCAATCAGAACAGCCAACGTAACGCCAAACAGGCCAACTTGTTATTAATTACAGAGTTGATTCGGGTCACTGCTGGAACGATTGCTTTTTTGCTGTTTTGTTTGTGGGCTGTTTGGATTGAAGAGTGCTTTAGAAAAAAATGCAGTGGTAATGTTTTTATTCCGGTGGAAATGTGGGAATGGAAAGGGAATATCAACAAATGGCTGCTGCATTAATGGAACTTATATTTTAACTGGTGTTTTGATTTTGTATAAACAATTACACGTCGAATATTTACCACTGGATTGACTTAGAATGTAAACCAATCTTATGATTATATTATACAAATAGTAGAGAAGACTAAATAATAAATTGAATTCGAAGTGGCTATACGAAAATAAAATATCTGATGTGGACACCACATGACTTCCTTGTACACGTATTAAACTATAGATATTATTTTAATTGCACATATTTGACAAAAAATCTTTTATTTTTTGTTCTAATCCATAGCAAACTTAATTTTTAAAAAAATCCAAAAATATATAATATTTAAATTTAGATATCTCGTTTATGCAAAAAGCTAATTTAAAAATTCTTAGTGTGCTAGACGCAGAATTTAATTCTCTAAAACTTTTATTTGCAGCATTCCTTTCTAAAATTAAAATAATACCATTTTTTTTCAAGGAAAACTGTTAGCAGCTTCATGTAATGTGCCACTTCCGGTTAGTCTATTTTAACCAAAATCTATGATGTTATTTCCATTGATATAGTAGTCTTATATACCAAATTTGGAAAGTTTTAAATTATATTTGAATATAGTTTTTCATGAAAATCTATTATAGGCTTCAAGTAAAGTACCACTTCCGGTAGTTGTATAATGACCAAAAAGGGAGGTGCACAACTAGATGTTATAACAGTCCTAAATATAAAGTTTCAATTTTCTACGGCTTACCGTTTTTGAGTTATGCGAGATACGTACGTACAGACGGCATGACGAAATTAGTCAAAATGGATTCAGGGAGGGCCAAAACACCTATTTCCGTTGAAATCTGAGAACCGAAAATTTTCGCGATTACAATACTTCCTTTACTTCGTACAAGGAAGTAAAAAGAACAATAATTAATTATATAAATGTATATAGGTATCTAGATTACTTAACATAATTATCAGCTGAAACGAATTGGTTCAATTTCGGTTTTTGTTTTTACTTCCTTGTACGAAGTAAAGGAAGTATTGTAATCGCGAAAATTTTCGGTTCTCAGATTTCAACGGAAATAGGTATTTTGGCCTTCCCTGAATCCATTTTGACTAATTTCGTCATGCCGTCTGTACGTATGTATCTCGCATAACTCAAAAACGGTAAGCCGTAGAAAATTTAAACTTTATATTTAGGACTGTTATAACATCTAGTTGTGCACCTCTCTTTTTGGTCATTATACAACTACCGGAAGTGGTACTTTACTTGAAGCCTATAATAGATTTTCATGAAAAACTATATTCAAATATAATTTAAAACTTTCCAAATTTGGTATATAAGACTACTATATCAATGGAAATAACATAATAGATTTTGGTTAAAATAGACTAACATGAAGCTGCTAACAGTTTTCCTTGAAAAAAAGGTATTATTTTAATTTTAGAAATGAATGCTGCAAATAAAAGTTTTAGAGAATTAAATTCTGCGTCTAGCACATTAAGAATTTTTAAATTAGCTTTTTGCATAAACGAGATATCTAAATTTAAATATTATATATTTTTAGATTTAAAAAAAAAATAAGTTTGCTATGGATTAGAACAAAAAATAAAAGATTTAATGTCAAATATGTGCAAAGTAAAAAATATCTATAGTTTAATACACGTACAAGGAAGTAATGTGGTGTCCACATCAGATTTTTTCAGTTTAATATTATTTGTTGTTTATTGCTATGATACGAAATATGTAAACAAGTTAATAATGTATGGAGCATTATGATTCATAACGCTTGTTTTGTTTATAAACTTTGTTTATAGGCATTATTATAACGATAATTATTATAAATTAAATTTAATTCTACAAATTCCAGTAAAAAATAAATCTTTTTTGTACCACAGAAGTCATGATGTTTCCGGGTAACTACATTAATCTGGGTATTATCGTCTACATAACGTCCTTGGTGCATAAATAACTATCAATTTTCCAATTTACACCAGAGTAAATATTTTTATATATCACCGGTAAATAATGTTAACTTTATTATTATCAAAATCATTACTTAATATGTTATACAGGGGGCCATAGGTGTAATTTTAATGTGATGAAAATTATTTGTCACCTGTGGAAATCGAATCCGGGTTTTCAAATCCACAGACCGACACGATACCACTGAGCCACCTACCCCATAATCGTTAAGATTCATTCAACTATTGGTATTTAACAAAGAAACAAAATGCATTTTTGTTTGTTTTGGGAAACAGGCTAAAAATTATAAATCATAAATAGACCACAACAAAAAACACATAAATACATGTCGTAGCCTACGTTCGTACTCGTACATAGAATATATTCATCAATTTGACAACGAGAAGCTCAATTATATTCATTATAATGGTACAAGTGGTACACGAGTAGTGTTATTATTTAGGTTGGAAATGAACAGATATTCAAATGTTTATTCCGCTGGGGTTAAAACACATAATAATTTCCGGAACGTGTGGTCTCTATTAAAGCCTTGTATTAAATAAAGGCCGAAGGCGATCAACCAATTGTAACTCGCTCGTAAATGTATCTACCAAAAATATCTAAATGCTTGCAAATTTAGAACAATTACTAGTTTCTCGTTTGTTTCAAGAAATTCAGATTTCTGCAAATTTAATAAATTTAATTTAAAAGTTCTTACTGTAAAGGAACAGAAGGTAATCGGATATATTTTTAAGAACAGTATATATTTTAAATCAACAAGATTTTAGCCGTAAGTCACATACTTATTTTAAAATACTAGAGACAGCAGCGCAACGACTAGATCATTATAAACATGAAATAGTTTTTGTTGCTTTTAAATCAATATAAACTTTTAATTTGAACGCAGAATCTCTTTTTGAATCGCCAACTGCACCACGCCAGTTGTAAAATCTAAGCGTCATTATTAATAGTTTTTATTTTATTTACAGTTCAACAATTACTATGATATTCTTACAATTTAAAGGAATATTGTTGTAAAAGTGGAAATGAATCAGTTAGCTTGTTACTTTAGACTTACTGATATTGAGCGTATGTAGAATAAATGATCATCCAAACGAGATATTTAAAAAAGTTTATAATAAAATAATAGCTATGAACGCCAAAACAGGGCAATGCGAATAATTTTAAAATGTAACAGACATACCAGTGTAGAACTAATGTTAAAAGAATGAAAATGGTGGAATATTAAAGATCTAACAGAAAGGCAAATTATAATTTTGATACATAAAATAAAATTAGGATTGCAGCCAGAGTACTTCGACAAAAAATTAATTAAAATTGTAGACACTCATGAACATAATACTAGAAATAAAAATAAATTTCATATTTAACATAAAAGGCAAAATACATTACTTTGTAAAGGAGTACAAGCTTATAACAAGTTACCTGATAATTTTAAGAATTTAGATAAAAAATAAAAGACTATTATTTAAATAGAATATAGTTATTAAAACAAATTACATATATTATCGTTTTATTATGGTGTTATTGTCAGGGCCGTCTTTACCCGGGGGTTCAAGGGGTGCGGGTGCACCCGGGCGCAGAGTCCTAAGGGGCGCACACAAGCCGAGCGCTAGAAATTTCGATATTTCATTAAATCCTAACTCATTCAATACCAACACGTCATTGCACCGTTTCGTACACTTTGTTAGGTCAAATGCAAGCACAAAATAAAATTATAGGCACCAATATTAAATTATTTTATTAAACACACCTCATACCGCTTTCGGCGGCACTTGTTACACCGCTCACAGTGTGCAAGTTAAAATAGCTCTTATTACTACACACCTAACAATTACCGAAACTGCTCGTCCACGATATTTTAATTACGAGGCTACAGATGAGCCCATTTTAGATCCAATGAAAAAATTTAAAATAAATTTTTATTTTTTTTACTCGAAATTATATGAGAGATCAGAATAATAATAATAATCATCATCATTCGAATAAATTGGTACCTATTAAATAATAATATAAAATAAAACATTACTGATGTATTGTTTTATTTGTATAATTTAAGAATTTTGAGAAATAAATAAATGACACATTAAAAATTACATTGCGTGTTTTTGGCTGACCACCCGGCACCCAGGCGCAGGATATGCTTAAGACGGCCCTGGTTATTGTATAGCTTAAGCTAAATAAAGTTTTTTCTTATTATACCTAGGAATGTTAAGAGTAGAGACATCAAACTCATGTTCTCAAAGCCACAATCAAAAGGATTGTAACTAAACTATCAACTCTATAAATAAATTTAATTTTAAAATTATTTTCAATGTTTGTAAAGTTTCTAAAATATTATAAGTAATAGAAAGAGTACAACATTCCAACAGCGCGATAGGTTTGCTGTTCGCTCTCGGCCTGGTCGCCCGCCACACAAATCGTGCTCAAGTGTATTACACGTGAACTTACGAGGCGCACGTGCGCAAAAAGATAAGCCACTTTACTTCGTCGGCAAAATAAACGCACACGGTCGGCTCGGCGTCCACTGAGCTCTAAACGAATTATTCGTTTGTTCACGCCACCCGAATAAAGCATGGAAATACAATTACCCGCCGTCGCGCACACCTTTTTATTGTGGTAGGACTAGAGCGGCCGCGACCAAGGCTAATGGATGCTGTATTACGATTTATAGCTTGGTTTATATCTGGATTATTTCGAACAATTCTCGGGAAATATTTACACCTGTAGCTGGAGATGATAATGTCCCTTTACTGTCCTTTTATGTTACTTTATGTGTTATATTGATATTGTAGATCTGCAGATACCATTTACAATTGTATAGTGAGAAAATGTTAAATATATACTTAATGATTATCTGAATCAATATAATTTTTAATGTGGCAAAATGTAAACAATTGGCCATGTATAGTCAAAAGACAATGGTTGGTAGCACAAGCTCTGTTTTTGGGTGTTCTAAGAACACTGTTTTAACATGTTAGAGAAAGCTAAGACACCCAAATACAAACAGGCAAAAACAAAGCTTGTGCTACCAGCCAATTTTTCGACATCACCATCTTCATTATCAAAATAAAAAATAAATTAATCATCACGCTCTTTACCCATTGCTGGGTGTGGCACTCTGCCGAGCAAATCTCGGTAACTGATATAATTAATCGCGTGAAGTGCAGTTACCAGCCGTCAAATCACGGCCCCCAAAGATGTTAGGGGGGAGTTACAGGGGTAGTTTCAACGTGGTGAAAATTGTTTGTCGCCTAAGGTATCGAACCCGGGTTCTCAATTCCACAGGCCAACTCAATACCACTGAGCCACCTACCACATTATCAATTCAATATTATGTTCAATGCAATAATTTGAAATTTCTTATAAAATACGGGTACGATTCCCTAGTCGAATAAAGTATTTTGTAAAAAAAAATAATTGCCATAAAGAAACAACAGACTTCTTTCTTATTTAATATTAATTATCTCATTTTAACGCCACAAACTACTCGTAAAAACATTAAGAAAATATTTCAAAAGAAACCCTACAAACTTTTAATATTCATAACAACAAGTCGAATCGACTTTGCTGTCCTTCAAGCCGAGCACCACGAAATTTATATTCGTGAGACAATTATTGACAATCGAATTTTTCCAATTTTTTATTTGGTTCCTTGAACAGCCGTTTCTTATGATACGCGACAGCTGGTAGTAAGAGCTCGGTTCTAAATTGGTTTTAGTTAAAACCGTGCAACGGAAATGTTGATGTTACAAACATTGTTCATAATGATACAAATACATTTATGTTAATATTAATCATATGACTTATTTTAGACGTACATCATTAAAAATAGAAAATATTTTTTACCACATTAGAATTTTTTTTTTCCTATTTTGCGTTCATCAGTAAGTCATTACGAAACCTAGTTGCGTACGAGTATCTAAAGCGCGTTCATTATGATACGCAGCATTTTGTTTTAGACGGTTGGTAGTAGCGGATGACATATTGAACCTATCAAAATACCCCTTTTTTAGTTTTAATTTATAAAAGACGCAAAATAAAAAAATAGTATAAATAACTCATTTTATAAGACTTTCATCGCCTGCGAAAAAAAACATGTCTTATAAAACTCGGTCTTTAATATATCATTATAGTTTTTTTGCGAGATATAATGACTGTTGACAGCTAATGTCAAATGATTTGTCTTTGTTTATTACAAGGAGAATTATTTACAACATTGACACGTCTAAATTTCTATTTTTGCTAATACCAAGTTAGAATCGAGCTCTTGCAACCAATAGGTTTTAAAAGCAATTTTAGCTAATACAATTGCCGAACAAAAATTTTCATTTCTACACGTGAGTCCTTCAAAAGTGATTGAAGTATCCATATGTTAAGTTCGTCGATCAAACTTGATCTGTAAACAAGATTGATTTGAAATTGATACAAAAAAATGTCTTCTCAAATTTTATATTATGTAGGTTAAGTGGCTTTAGTTTAAACATATTAATTTTTGTTCAACATTTTTTTATGTTACCTAAAATAGAAATAAAAAGCTTATTTTGTGCCTATTTTCAAGTTTTAAAGCGTATATTTGCTCGCCTATTTTCAACATTTTTAGGGCCTAATATCCGAGCCCTACTCATTGTCAAATTTGACATATTGTAGAGATTATTGGATGAAATTATACTTCATATATTTTCCAGGATTCGATCCTCATTGGTTGCACTGTATTAAAATAGATCCTTTATCTTATCTCCAAAATTTACTTTTAATTGTTTTGGTTTGATTAAAATATTACTTATTATAATTTTGATTACATAATTTTAGTTCTCCTCGTTAGTGTATTATATTAACTTTGTACTCTGTAATTACTTTTTTTTTTCAAAACATCGGAACTTGAGCGAAGCAGGACGTTGTTCGTACCTTGAACAAGACACCGCATGGTGTAGGATGTGAGTTGGGAACTAGAGAACTCGGAGATTTACGAGAACTTATGCCCCGGTCCGTGTACCGTGAGTATGTGCATGATATGCACGCAGATAACCAGCTAGCTAGAGTAGAGCCCACAAGCGGAGGAAGCAGCTAGTTATTCTCGTGAGCAGTGGACGATGACCACGGTCTATGAGCGAGACCTGACCTACACCATATACACACTTCCCTTGCCAGAGAGGAATTTAAATTGGAAGTAATGTCAAGGTGAACTATTGTTTCTAATGAGGAACAAAATACAATTTTTTATACTTTCCGTTCAACAATCAGCCCATTATTATACTGAAAACAGTTTCATAATAGAGCCTATTTTTAAACTGTTTTTAGTAACTTTTTATTTTGTAAGGTCTGACATACCTTAAATGTCATTACAAAATGATAACCTTAAATTATATTAATTGTTTGTGTGGTTGGCACTTGGTGAAACATTTTAAATTATAAAATTAAAACACTTGGTATATTTCACATAAACTTTTTTTTAAATTTATACGACGCGTTTCGACTTTTCAGTCTTCATCAGGTAACGCGTCGTATAAATAAAAAAAAAATGTTTATGTGAAATATACCAAGTGTTTTAATTTTCTAATTTTATAATAACCTTAAATATTAAAAAAATGATCTTTAATAACAATTTGAAAGTATTTATGGGGTAGGTGGCTCAGTGGTATCGAATCGCCCTGTGGATTTTTGAGAAATCGGGACAAACAATTTTCACCAAATTAAATCTACCCCTATGGGTACCCCTCCTCTAACGTCTTTGGGAGCCGTGATTTGATGACTGGTACCCGCACTTCACACAAAGAAATATATTACTTACTGAAACCTGCTAAGTAGTGTCATACCCAGTAATGGGTAAAAGGCGTGATGATATATTTATTTTATTTATAGCCAAAATATCAACATCTTTTCAGATTTTATATTACATCATTCAGACGAAAATTACTATCGATACACATGAGAGGCAGAAAATAGTGAAACTTTCTCGTGTCTAAAAAATTTTAGGACTAATAATTGTTTTATAGTATTAAGTAAATAGGTATGTATCATTTTGCGCACTTAATATAAAAATAACTATTAATCAATTTTCTAGGTGATAAATTAATTTAAATTTGTACTTAAAATGAAAGTTTCACGACTATGAACTTTCGTAGTGATAAATAACTAGATAGATATTATTTGAAAAGATTTGACATAAATTGTAAAAAATATGTCATACATTAAAAGTTAATTTTCCAATAAGACCAGCAAGTCGCGAGCACTTGAGAAATTCCCATAAAATGAATTTGTGAGATAAATCACTTCTAACACATTAAGTGACAAAAAACGTAATTATCCGGATCAGTTCATTTATGATTTAGCGTGAGGTCAGCGCCGCTGTAAGTCATATTTCCTTGTCGTTGTCGTAAAGCCGTAACGACACATCGACAACGACGTAACTCGGCTGCGGCTACTCGACAATAATCGTTCATTCGAGCTCCACGTCTCCGGTTTTCAAGCTTATCGGCTACAAGTTACACGAGAATTCACATAACAACTTTCAATTCTTTATAATCCACGCGGAGATTTATTAACCCCGATGAATTATAGCGAAAAAAAATTGAACCATCAACCACCACAATAAATGGTTTCATTTCACATCTTTTCACACCACAAATTTCATTATATATGACCGAGGTATTGGAAATTGAGACAAGCATATTTAAAACAATAAATTAATAGATTACAGGCTGGATATGTTTATTGAAACACAGTCAGACGACGTTTCGACCATGAGTTGTGGTCATTTGCAAATCAAAATAGTTATTTGTGTATTAAGAGCGTAAAGTGATTCTTTGTTACTCGAGCACGGTAATTGCAGCGCGAGCCGAAGGCGAGAGCTGCAATAGTGCAAGAGGAACAAAGACACTTTACGCTCGTGATACACACATAATTTTTTCTACGATTGCATCTTAAAGTTATTAGAAAACGTAGGTAAACGTCTAAAACTAAATTCGTTTTGTTAACTGTCAATATGACAAGTTTCTGTTTTGTTTGTATCCCTGGTAACTATTGAAATAATCTTTTTCGCGCGTTGCCATTGGAAACGCGCGAATTTAACGTCTTTTTCGCGCGTTGCCATTGGAGACGCGCAAAAAAGATATTTTTCGATTGTTCCACAAAAAACGTCAACTTTACGGTGACAACTGAGAGCGTAATTGTCATCTTTTCATAGCAATTGTAGAAAAAAGATGTTTTAATTAAACTTATAAAAAGCGAAGGAGTTATTGTTCCACTTTTAAATAAAAATAAATAAATATATCATCACGCGTTTTACCCATTACTAGGTGTGGCATTCTGCCGAAGCAGATCTCGGTAAGTAATATATTTCTGTGAGAAGTACGGTTATTAGCCGTTACATTACGGCACCTAAAGATGTTAGTGGAGAGGGAGCCACTGGGGTAGTTTTAATGTGGTACAAATTGTTTGTAGACTGTGGGAATTGAACTCGGGTTCTTAAATCCACAGACTCGATACCACTGAGCTACCTACATGTAATTTAACTTCGTTTAGTATTTATTTAAATTTTTTAATTACTTTATTCTGCGAGCTTAACCGAAAGTAGGCATTTCTTCTCTCATATGCGGGTAAGTAGGTAATTCTCTCCCAGTAGGCAGAAATACAATTTTCCTACCTAGGGAGGAAAGTTACAGTTTCCCTCCCTTATTTGCATAACAACCGAAAGCAACCTCTTAGATATTTATTTATTCATATTTGGTCAGAATTTTATCATGATAAATAATGCAATTGAAAAGTAAAAGTGATATGTGTTAGAAGGGATGATTTTAGGTGAATGAAATGCGGAAGCAATGTTGATAATTAATCTAACTTACTTTTATATCAAATGAAATCCATTACATATTATTCTTTTTTTATAATAACAACTACGTCAATAAAAGCAAAATACATGGAAATAACAAAAAAAGGGAAAAAATATTCAAGTCACACAATACTAAACTTGCAATAATTTGTAAAGTAATCATGAAAAATAAAAGTTGTCATTAATTTATCGATCATTCACAGATAATGATCCAGTTATAGAATATAGGGGAATATATAAGTTTCTATTGGGTACTCTGGAAACCTTTGTTCGAAATGGAAATGTAGAATGATGTGTTAGTACCTACTTTGATCTATGCTACGGAATATTGGGTATGGATGAGAAAACAAGAACAGAATATAATTACTGTGGAAATGAGGTGTTTGTAAGGTGTGTGTGAATATATAAGCAGAGATTATGTCCACAATACATTGGTATATGATAAATGTGAGATTGAAACCAATGATGTTAGAAGAGTGCGTATAAATCAGCTATTAACATATGTACCTAGGAATGTTATGAGTATCATTACAGCCGCAGATGTCAGTTTGAAATCCGAGCTCGCAGAGCGAGGATTTTAAGATATATAAGGTCTGTTATGACTTATAACATCCGTGGTTTGTTCAATAGTTTACCGGTTTCAGAATAGAAATACGTTAACGTCATTAATAAACATAATTTTTTTTAATTATTTTATGAATAACGTCATTGTCATCATTTTAAAAGTAAGTAGAATCAAATAAGTCTGTGGTCTGTATGTTTTTATTTAACGCCATGGTTACAAATGTTTTGTATCATACTTATAAATAATTTGTTTTATTTAAACGTCATAACATGGACATCTCTAATTTGAAAGACTGTACAATTAATATATATCAAAACAGACAAGAAAATGAAAATAAAACACAATGAAAATATAACACTATTAATACAAACGGAACTCAAAACAACAATAATTACAAAGATTACTTCTCCTGCTTATCATTATGATTAAGCAGGAGAAGTAATCTTTGTAATTATTGTTGTTTTGAGTTCCGTTTTTATTAATAGTGTTATATTTTCATTGTGTTTTATTTTCATTTTCTTGTCTGTTTTGACAAGTCAGTATAGTAATATTACCGTACAGAATACAGTTATTACTTACTTACCAGTCTACTTTTGTGGATGTAAACATAGGTTTAATATCCTGAAATCGGCAAAGATGATTTAGGCATCGTATCTCGAATGAAAGATTCATGAAAAAATTTGTAAATATGTGCAATTGAGGGTGATAGATGACATCGACATCCTAGGAATAAATGAATGAATATAACTGAAGGACTAACCAACCGAAGTAAAATATATACATATACTCGCATGTTTATTATAGTTTTACTAATCTATATTCTCAAATATTGATTTAAATTTAAATAAATAATGATTAAATTCGGCTAGAGAAGGAAGAAACCCCAATAGAAATGTTTTATACAGGATCTACCACATCAATTATAAAAGTTTATGAATGAATGATTCCCTGCAAAATGATACAATTGGAAAAAAGGACAACGGCAAAATTCTAGCAAATACTATTCGACAATTGAATCTCGTTTCAGTTAGTGTCCTACATTCCGAATAAAAATTAAAACTCTTATCAAACAGATACCAACATTCCCATCTCCGAGTCCTGGGAACAGTCCGCACCACAACCGAGCGGAATTTATTATAAACTGCCTCTGTTTGAGATAAATCACTTGGGGTGGCCGGGGGCCGTTGACAACGCTACCGCCACCACCGCCTCACCGCTCGCATTCCACGCGATCACCCAGGCCCGCGCACCCAAAAGCGATATTGGTTTCATTGATCTCGGAATACCAGCCGCCGTCACGCATCAAGAACATTGTGTGCGAGAGTGTACTGTGTTTGGTTTTGTTATGCTAGTGGTTAGCAAGGAAATTGATTCTTAATGTAAAATTCGTATCTGGAATTATTTTTATTAATCATAAAATGCTGTAATCCCCTTATTTCAAAGTAACTGATAACTTTTTAAATATTTGCAGAAATATTAATAAATATATCATTAAGTTTTTACTATATTCTGTTTTTAGCAGCAAATTATATAGGGTACAAAATTCACCATATTAAGGGTAGTTTTCTCAAAGAGTGCATCTCGGGTACTTCTAGCTTTACGCACTTCTTTACAATGAATTAATGAAGTTAATTAGTTATAGAATTACACAATGAAATATTTGTAAATAAAGTTATAGCTATTAACATACCTTGGAATGTTATGAGTATCATTACAGCCGCAGATGTCAGTTTGAAATCCGGGCTCAAAGATCGAGGATTTGAAGACATCTAAGGCCTGTTATAACTCATAACATCCGTAGTTTGTTCAATAGTTTATCTGATTTCGTATATGATATTGAAAGGGTAAGTTGTTGTGGGAGAAATTTGAGAAAAATGTATATCAACAGTGAATTAGTGGATATGCTGTTAGTGTATGGAGAAGCGAGGCAAAATTCCGAATTAAACCAGTATATCAAATTATATATGTCATTAAAGTTTCGTGCAGAGATATAGAACCAGCCTGTACGTACATATATATATATATATATATATATATATATATATATATATATATATATATATATATATATATATATAAATTAAGGTTATATATATAATATCCTTAATTTTTTTGCAATAATTATGAAACATCCTATATAAAATGAAGCTATAAAATGAATTATTTAATTCAAGTGTGGTAAAAAATAGTAAAAAAATAAATTTTGGATGAAATTTTTGTAAGATATATCATTATGAACAGTGTTGTAACATCATCATTTCCATCTCTCGGTTTTAGCTAAAACAACTTAAAACAGAGTTCTTACTACCAGTCCATGAGTACGAGTATAGTATAACCAAATTATAAATTAATATTCACGATGATTTTCAAATACACTGCTCAAAATTGTACAGAGGTATTTTTAAAACTAAATGTAAAATTAAAACTACACATTATATTATAAATATGTATTTAGGCAGGTTCCAATATAAAAATTTATATAACTTATATTCAAATATTTCTAAGGAAAATAATACCTTAGGTATTTAACAATTTGAAAGTATTAATGGGGTAGGTGGCTCAGTGGTATCGAATCGGTCTGTGGATTTTTGAGAACTCGGGACAAACAATTTTCACTAAATTAAATCTACCCCTGTGGCTCCCCCACCTCTATGGGAGCCGTGATTTGATGACTGGTAACTGCATTTCACACAAAGAAATATATCACTTACTGAGAGCTGCTAAGTAGTGTCATACCCAGTAATGGGTAAAAGGCGTGATGATATATAAAATTATAAAATAATACCTTAGGTATTTTTACACATATTTGAATATAATTAATAGCTTTAATTTTATATTCAATTTATAAAATATACCTGTACAATTTTGAGCAGTGTATTAGGATTTCTCTTGTAAGATTTCCACAAACCATAATCAACCGTAATATTGGAAGTAATTACAGAAAATTTATAAGGCATCCATTAGCGGCACAGCGCATATACACAATAGACTTTAATTACTGTATTTACGGGTCCCTTCTCACAGTCCTAACTGCCCACTACAGCTATCGACATCAAGTGGATTTCACTGCCGATAATCAATTGGCACTAGAAATTTTCAGAATATATTCAGTACCAGTAGTGCCTATTACCATCGGATGGAATTTGGCTCTTCTGTGCAATAACCCCAAAAAATATTTGAGTGCATTATTTGGTGGAATCGCTACATTGTATATTGGGTAATTCAATATGAGTAGTTTAAATGGACCGTTGCTCAAACATACAGAGTGGTGATTTGGATGACGCAGCGTAGGGATTTACATAGTAAATTAATTAATTATTGGATATTTAAAAATTAATACAATACATTAATAACATATAAATAAATAAAAATTTAACACTACTTTTTTCTACGATTGCTATGAAAAGCTACGTTGTTGGTTTCTATGACACCAAAACCATGAGTTTGATTTTAACCCACCATACTATTAACATATTTATCGATGTTAGTCACAATGGAAATAAAATGTTTTAGTCCCGTTGTGGTTTTGGCATTCTACGCTCTTAATACACAAATAACTATTTTACATGCATCATGAAAACATAGTACACAGAGTGTTTCAAAATTATTGCAGAAAATTAAAGATACATATTATCGTATATACTGTTTATAGCGAAAAAATATTTTTTTTTAAATTCGCAAAAATAATTGCAGATTACTTAAAACAAACGTTTTATACCATTGGACTGATAAAAATGAGTCAACATTAAAAGAACTGTTGCACAATTTTCATTAAATTAAATTAATTTTCAGTGTTTAATGTTTACTAATTTTTATTTATTACTGGAACCTATCAATCCAGTGGCTCGGAAAATGTTTGCTTCAAGTAATGTTCAATTATTTTTTCGTATTTGGTAAATAATTTTTACATTGTATTTAGTACATCAAATCATATATACTTTTTAATTTGTTACAATAATTTTGAAACTTTCTGTATACATCTCAGGAGAGAATAATATTTTGCCTTCAGTGCTTGTACAAATTACACCTCATGATAAATAATTCAGTTCTCTCCCTAGGAGTATAATATACTAATCTATTATTTTAAGGATTTTAAAATATGAACATTTTCAAAAACTTGTATTATTTTCGATGTTGGTGATGAATCAAGGAAGTATTGTAGTTGGTAGTTGGGAAAATAACCGTTTATAACTGCGAGTATTTCAATGTAACCTTCCGTCCCGTGAAAACCCCCATCGAATAGTTTGTTATAATAGTGATTATTTATCCTCTCCCACTAAATCTGCGGTTCACAAGCACCAAGCACGCCACACGCGAGTTCGCGGTATGTATATGGGTTTCGCAGTTCTCCCACGTACCACATAACTGTTCCGCGCGTGCGCGTTTATCGACTCGCCCGGTAGATATTGCTTGTTTATCGCGTGCGATGTCAAGTAATCTCTGAATACTTGTATTGTAATGTATGGCAATAACGTAACATGAATTATTCATTTTGTTTACGTTTGTTGTGAATATATCACCGCGGGTTATCTGTTCTCTAACTCTGTTCTCTGTCGCTCTTTAAGGATTTCTTCAGGGGTGCACAAACTTTTTCACTGTTGTACCAATTATTAATTGCGTAGCAAATGTTAGCTACGTTCAATAGTATCTAAGCGTTATCAACTTAGCAAACAATTGTAACATTTGAATGATTGGGAACGATTCAAATATTATCTCGTAAATTTTGTACAGATTTTGACATTTGTTATTTCTTGACATTACTTAAATCTACGCTATATTTTGTTCGGGCGAACCGGAAACAACTGATGCCTCACAATCTATTCAGCCTCTTAGCGCTCTTAAATACAAACGTACCAATTGTGTTCCAATATTGCAATAATAAACGGATATTTAACTCTAAAAATACTACTATTTATTAAAAGTCTTCAAGTATATTAGATATTCGATCAGATCCGCAGTCGGATTTCGTATCGGATTGAATTCGATACGAAGTTCGGATAAAATATCCGTCTCTAATTTTAATTAAAACATCCGATCTAAAGTTCGAATAAAGCATCCGATCTGAAATTCGGATACAACGATTAAATTTTTGATCTGATATTCGGATGAATATCCAATCCGAAATCACAACTTGTAGGTGTACACTCTGAGTAGAAAACATAAATTTCAATTCCACTCTCTATTTATCATTATTAAAAAACGTTACAGCATAATTTGTCTACCTAGTTTTTCACAAGAAGAAAATAATGGTACCTATTTTATATACTAAGGAAGAGATGTGAATGATTTTTTCCCTAGGAGGAAATTTTCAGAATGAGCCGAAGGCGAGGGCTACAATACGTCGTGGGAGAAAATACACTTCTTTCACGCGGTGTATATACTATTTTTCCCACGATCCCAGCATACATAGTGAATATTTTTTTAAATATTAGGAATAATTATTTAAAATAGTTATTTGTGTATTAAGAGCGTAAAGTGATTTTTGGTTACTCAAACACGGTAATTGCATAGTGTATCGTTCTGTCAATTGTCAATATGACAAGTTTCTGTTTTGTTTGTATCCCTGATAACTATTGAAATCTTTTTCGCGAGTTGCCATTGAAAACACGCGTATTTAACATCTTTTTCGTGCGTTGCCATTGGAGACGCGCGAAAAAGATATTTTTCGATTGTTCCACTTTACAATGACAAATGACAGCGTAATTGTCAACTTTTCATAGCAATCGTAGAAAAGTGTAATATTGTAATTGCCATTGATTTGTTACTTTTTTGTAAAAAAAAAATTTAACAGAATGCCAGAACCACAACACTGATTTCCTTAGCACTAATATACTCATAGCAACGGGACTATAACACTTCATTTCCATTGTGATTGGCATCGATAAATAACAGCAGTTCAGGATGAAATCAAACTCATGATTTAGGTGTCATAGAAACCAAATTTCTATCCCGGTCGTGGAAATATTTAATTTCATCTAGAACGGTTATTTCTTTCGAATATACAATTTACGTTTGGTTACATATAACTAGGAGAAAACTGTTTAGATCTGATGGTACATTGGGTCGGATAAGATTTCAGATCTGATCTCAAATCGGATGTTGGATTGGATTTCAGATCGGATTTCTAGTCGGATCTCGGATAGAATTTCTAGTGGAATCTCGGATCAGATGTCTAATTAAATTATGGATTGAATAGGATATCGAGTCAACACGAATTTTAAAATTTTTGTTAATGCCGAAATATAAATAAAATGTTAGAGATCTTATTCTCTGCTGGCACAGTTCGTCGTCACCAGCTTCTTCACATGAACTTTGTTCTAAGTGAAGAAGTGAGTTATACCATACTGATGAGCTCTAATAAGAGCGAAACGCGTCTATGGTTACTAACTGTGCTGGCCAGCCTCTGACGATGCCCTCATAAGGTGACTTGGAGGCTGAATTTTGTGAAACAGCCAAGTGTTTACTTTATATTTTTTATTAAACCTTGTTTCACCAAGTGTTGGATGACAATTAATTTTGTCTTTGTTGTTATACAAATAAAATAAATATATCATCATGCCTTTTACCCATTAGTGAAGGTGGCACTCTGTAATAGCAAATTTCGACAAGTGATATATTTATGCTCGTGAAGCGCGGTTACCAGCCGTTAAATTATGGCTCGCAAAGATGTTACTAGAGGGGGAGTTGCAGGAGTAATTTTAATATATTGAAAGTTGTTTGTCGACTGTGGGAATCGAAACCGATTCGATACCACTGAGCTACCTAACCCATAGTACAATATTTGGTATCGTATATATATACCAGCTAGCTACAAAAGCAAAATTGAAACACCAAACATTTATTCATTATATTCATCCTGGGATTAATTTTAATTTATAGGGATATTCAAAAACTAAGAAATGGTGTTAATCACGATATGTTAAACTGAAAACAAAGTTCAGGTGTACAGGAGCGAATGGATGAATGTTTGTTGCGTGATGATGGATTTTGGTTGTGATAAAAGAAAGAGTTCGTATGGAGGAAGTGTTAACGTGGTCGAAACGATTATCGTGTGTCAGGATGAGAATGTTGACGGGTTCGTGCTACCCCATTTAATGGGATATAGCGTGATGTTATGTATGTATGTATGTATGAAGACAAAGTTACACTTTCAGTTGGTTATTATTATTATTATTATTAGATTAGTAGCAACTGTATTTTTGCTACTATGAGCGCATTCTTATTTTTAAATAGCCCAATACTACCACACAACTTGCATATCTACATTCGCAATTCCTTTCATTCATGCTCGATTATTCACTCTGAATGTGAATAACCTTGAATTGAAATAAAATCATAATCGACATTTCAGTCAAATGATTTGACAATCTAATCAATTATTTAAAAATCATGAGACAGTTGGATTTCAACCCGGAGTTAAATTTGCAATGACTATCCACAAGGGTCGAACGGGATAGATTGACAAACCCTATGGGACACTTCTAGTTGAACCGTTGGACATCCCTGGTTTAGTTCCTTTTCCTCGTCGACCGCAACACTGGCGTAGCGGAAATTAACATTCGATAAATTGTTCTCATTAATTATTGGCCAGATCTTTCGTTGCTGGGTTTCTGCACGGATTGTTCTGTGACGAGATGGTACGCTGGATGCTTGCTTGTTATTCGCCTGATTACTGACTAATTGTTCCTCGTTGTCATTGAGCAGGGATTTTTGTTTTCAGGGTATTTTTATAAAGTGATTAATGCGATGAAGGGATCATTATTATTATAGGAGTTAATGAGGCTTGTTTGCCATGATTAATACAAATTTTAAAAAATTCAAATGTGTTCATACTGTTTAACAATAAAGATATTAATCAATTAGGTTTACTTAAAGGCCTTATAGTTATTTTATCTATTACGAGTACAAAAGTTACCTAATTTGTTAGTACTAAATATTAACATTTTAGATTATTAACAAAAACTTAGACTCGCTCTTATAATGTAACAAAGTGAACCAATTCAGAATTAGTTTTTGTTATAATTAGGATTTTTCACTATCAACTCAGCTTCCAAAGATACAGACAAATTAAATATTATCTTAAGTATCTTTTTTTTAAGTTGACTTGACAGAGTTTTGGTTATCAAATTTATTAGTGCATATGTTTGTAATAATTAATATTATAAGTATTCTTCGATCATTATTTATCGAGTTTATGGTTTCTCTGAATTGTCGCGCTTGTTATCTATTATGTGATGATATATCTGGGTAAATGATTAGCTATGAGTTGGTCTGAGATAGCTTTTGATCCTTGTATTTCATCCCTTAGAAGCGTCTGGTGTTTTTTTATGTAAACTCATGCATGGGAACAGTTATTTCTAACCAAGACAACGACTCCACCTTCATACTCCTTGTCAGCACGTCCCAAGGAAAACAACAACAAATAGTCAGTAGTGGTTTAGCTTTTGGATTGACAAGATGTAGTCTTGCCATGTAATAACTTTAGTTCATATGTTGTTGTTGTTCAGTCAAGTCAATAGAGAATTAATATATTTCGTTTATTACCTATTACTTTTGTAATTTTGTAACTTTTCTATTTATTTTTATGTTGTGAATATATCTTAATAAACCTTAAATTAAGAATAGTGATTGACTTATTCGCCCAGCTATTGCTCGTGTTACAATAACAACACCAGCCTGGACTGGATTCGAACTCGAAGCCTATAGTGTGCAATATTTAAGTATCCACTGGACTGACCACTGAACTATCGTTGCCAATAATGATTCGGTTTTATCATCCGCTATTTTCTTTTAAAATGGCAGTCATAAAATATCGCTGTCTAACACTTTTCTGTGGATTGGTTTGTCGGATTTTTATGCGACAAATTTTAATTTTATGACTAGTTATTCAAAATTCAAACCCTGTATGTAGTTAAACGACTCCAGCAGGAAAATTGACGAAAATGCTATTTCAACCAATCTCAATTGTTTTTTTTTTTTGACATATCTATGTAGTTTTATTTGCTAGATTTTATGGCCCGTTAACTCTGAAAAATTTATCGCCGTTGTCGACATTATCTGATGTGAGAATACTTGACGGTTCAAACGGTTTTGATCGTCATGAGAACGTAGAAATATTTCAATTTTTAATTGTCGTTATCATCATTAGAACATGTAACTAGTGATGTGAGTTGGGTAAATACCCAATGGGTAGGTAACTAAAATTCGGGTATTTACCTGAGGTTGTATTTACCTACCCAATTGTAAAAATTGTAAGTTTATTTTTTGTCAGTGTCGAACAATGTAATTTACTAAGTCTGAACAGAAATAATCTACAACTAGAAGTCTACAATCCTTTAAAACAAATACTATAAATTTAACATAATACATCTCTAAATATATATATATATGTACGGGTGTCGACTTTTTTTCCGAACATAAATTCAATGTTAAAATTTTGATTTAGCGATATCTCTTTACCTATTAATTTTAGAACAAAAGTGTACTGAAGAAAAATGTTCAGATTGAAAAACTGCATTCATAGAGTATAAGTTCGTTGTTCAATGGTTTCTTATGTCCGAGTTAGAAGCAAAAGAAAATACACGCTGTAAAGCAATTATCAGAGTGCCACGAGAAATAAAACAAATTAAATAAATTAATAATGAGTAGTTCTTTGTCTAGATTATGTAGAAAAAAGAAAATAATAGTTGCTATAATTAATTGTATTATTAAAATAAATGCTCGAATAAATCGTCATTGACTGATAGGCAATGACTTAATCTATTGTAGAACTGAATTTAATTGTCTTTGGGTAATATTGTTGCACTCTTGTATAATTGCATTTCTTAAGGATGCAATGTCATTGTATGTTATGTACAATGTTGGTACACTTTTTCTTTTTAAATATGACCACAAAAAGAAATCACCAGAAGTAAATCCGGAGATCTAGCTGGCCAATTAATTGTACCTTCCCGGCCTATCCACGCATCAGAACACTGATTTAAAAATATTTTAATATTTCGTCCGTTGTGTGCCGAACAGCCAGACGATGCTATTATCATTAGAGTAAGCTTCCAATTCTGGTCCAATATGTCAAATAATGTCAGACACAACAAGTAAATTATCGTTTTATTTCTCATAGCACTCTGATAATTGCTTTAATGTGTATATTTTCTTTTGCTTCTAACTCGGACATAAAAAACAATTGATGAACAATCTTATACTCTATGGATGCAGTTTTTTATTCTGAACATTTTTCTTCGGTACTCTTTTGTTCTAAAATTAATAGGTAAAGAGATATCGCTAAATCAAAATTTTAACATTGAATTTCCTATATTCGGAATATATTATTTCTGTGATATTCTTTTGTATTTATTTTATTTAATAAAAAAAATATTTTTTAATAACGTATTTTTATGTGACTTCAAATATTTTACAATGATATTGCAAACCTATATTCTTACTATTTGTAATCAGTAAATTTATACCCACGCGTGGGTAAATACCCGAGTATTTACCTTGAAATATAAATACCTGGGTATCTTGCATCACTACATATAACTAAACATAATGAAGAGAAAATTACACTATTACTTGTGCGTTCTGGAAAGATCACACTATATCTAATTCCCCCGGGTCACAATCTTGCCTCGCACATAATTCCATTCTGAAGCAACTAACGTCTGTTCTTCCATGCCTACTGTCTCACCTAATTGATATAGTGTTACATCCGCAAAGTGAACTCGCACTCGCGGGTTTCCGACAACGCAAGACTTATGTGTTTACATAAGAAATCGTTATGTTGCGTTCACGCTAACGTTACGTTACCTACACAGTTCTTGGGTGCGTTGTATATTGTGTTTGTTGGTTCTGTTCCCTGGTTCTGTTTGCATATCTGTTGCATCTGACGGAGACGTGGTCGTAGAGTAGTTGCTGTTTGTGGATTCGTATACTGGTATACGTTTCCCGGTTGTGGGATGGAAATTATCGTGTTTGTTTATTGTGGAGAAATATTTAATTGTGTTTCGATGTACTGACTATAGGCTGGTGCTTGACATATATGAGGGGTTCAAAGCTGAACTGGACCAAGTCCATAATCAACAATTATCTGGACTTAACATCCATACGATAGCTTAAAGCCTATACTTTTCATTGCTGTAATGAACCAAGTCCATATTTATTATTTTTACTAGAGATGGGCGAATATCAAATTTCTCGAATTCGAATATCGAATACGAATATTAATCAGATCTCGAATATTCGAGGTACTCGAATACTCCTAAAAGTTAATTTATTTATTATTAATAATGATTTAATTATGTCCTTTTCATTATTTGAATGAAATTGTTAAGATAAAATAAAATTAAAACAAAAAAGAAAAAGACGAAAAATTCAAATGTTGGCGAAAAACAAATTTGAAATATGGTACGTCTTCATGGTTTTGAAACAAAATATCTTTGTTATTAATAACTTCAAAGTATTGTAATTGCTTTAAGTTTATGTACAAATGATAAAGAAAAACATAGTCAAAAACTGCGGTCAACATATGGCGCGATATTCGAAGTATTCGAATGTTCGCAATACTGACGTTAATATTCGAAAATCTCGAATATCGAATAATGTCAATATTCGCGGCATTCGACTATTCGCGGATGATATTCGCCCATCTCTAATTTTTACCAACAGATGGGGATGCATGTATTTCTTATGTAAATTATTATCTTGAATTCTCGATGTAAAAAAAAACGTAAAGAAAATAATTAAGGTTACACATTTTGATGTAGAGCTCTAACCTTTAAGTTATGATCAAATTAAAAGTTTGTAACATAGAAAAATCAGACAAAATCAATTATGAATTAATGTCCATAAACAACTACTAATTGCTTTATCTCAAATTTAATATGCATGGACTTGGTCCACTTCAGCTTTGAACCCTTCATATAAGATTTACAACTTCGATTAAATTAAACTCAAGTTGACAGTTTAATAATTTGTTTTTCTAAAAATGCACAAATACAAAAATTACATTAATTCTCCTGAAAAAAAAGCTTTAATATCTGCAATTATTATTAGCAATAATGAAAAATTATAACTTTTAAAATATCACTAATTACATATTTTTTGCTCTTGAGTAGTGTTGAAATAGGTAGTTCGTGACCGATCCGTTTAAGGGGCGGCACCTGTCTGAGGGTTTCAAAAAATCGAAATTTTCGTTTTGCATTTTCGGAATCCTTAATACCTTCTATAATGCTGTGTCACAATGCCAATTCGATATACAAAGTCGTTACGAAGATGCAGCGAGAAATAGGGTTTATGGTGCCGAAATAGCAGAATGAATGTAAGTCGATGTTAGTCTTGTGTTTAACACACTTAAATATAACTCAAATCTTTACACACGTTTTTCTCGAAATCTCATTTTTTACCTTGCGAGACAGGGATCTCTGAAACTATTCGATCAATTTTACTGATTCTTTCGGTTTGCGATGTAAAAATGAATTATATAAAATATAGCATAGGATTTTTCGGATATTCCAACTTTTTTATTTTTTATGTGCATTTTAGTAGCGATTTTTTAAACGAAAAATCAAACTGTTTCTTTCGAGAGCCGCCATTTTGATAATTTCGCAAAAGTTATGCTACACTTTAAATAATTTAATTAAGAACCCGAAACACTAAATCATTTTTTTCTCTGATGTTTCTGTACTGACCACGCTGTCTCGCAAGCGGCCAATACATCGCGTGCAGCTGTCTGTTCGCAGGGCTGCCAATAGCTGAGAAATTCATAATTTGTGCTGGAAATTTTTCAAAATAAAGCTCAAATATTACTCAATGACATATTGAAAACCCAAAGTAATTGCGTAGCAGATCTCGGTAAGTAATATATTTCTTCGCGAAAAGTGCGGTTACCAGTCGTCATATCACGGCTCCTAAAGATATTAGTGGAGGAAGAGCCACAGCGGTAAAATTAATTTGGTTAAAATTGTTTGTCGGCTGTGGCGATCGAACCAGGATTATCAAGATCTACAAGCCGACTTGATACCAGTGAGCCACCTACCCCATTATTAAAATTGTTGCCTGTTGTGATATGTATTAAGAATTTCTTAGATGAAAAAGTTATTTATTATAATAAGGACAGATAAAAACAATGGCTGGTAGCACAAGCTCTGTATTTGGGTATTCTAAGAGTTTTAACATTTTAGAGATAGCTAAAACACCCTCCTAAAATAGGCAAAAACAGAGCCAATAACTTTTAATTGGTAAATTTATTGTTATTTCATGGCACTGATGATTTTAATAAAATTACCAATAAAGATTTCCGTTATTTTTTCGGTTCCTGGTTCAGTAAAATTATAAATATTAGTGTCAAAAAATGCAGAAACTTTTCCTCTAAAATAAACTATTTTAATTTTTTTATGTAAATTAAATAGAGAAGCCAATATTTGAACATTTCAAAATTAGCACTGACAACGCTATGTTGCGTCCTGCGATCCATCATCCTGTATACCAACATGCAATTTGCATATAAACCTAACTCTAAGTAATAACAAATATGGTTACTAACTGTGCTGGCCAGCCTCTGACGATGCCCTCATAAGGTGACTTGGAGGCTGAATTTTGTGAGACTTAGCCAAGTGTTTATTTTATACTTTTTATTAAACCTAGTTTCACCAAGTGTTGGATGACAATTAATTTTGTCTTTGTTGTTATATAAAAGAGACCTATGTTGCATTAATTTATAAAGTGAGTATTTATTTCTCTATTTGAATTGTTATTCCACACTCAAAGTTCACATGTGTGATATGGCATGAAACGTCCGATGACAGACGACAGTCAGCGTGACGCCGAGTAAACATCACCGGTGTCCGCGATGCGTCGTCAACAGGTGGCGCCCGTCCGCAGCCTGCTGAGGTTATTTATAGAATGGGGGAAACTTCATTAGGGGAAACTCGGGCATAAAATGTGCGACACTGACAAACATGAATGGCATTAGTAAATAATTTGACTGTAACTCTAATAGCAATGACAATTTGTATTTTTTATTTGACTGCATGTGAAACATGTTCTACTAACAAAACTTCACAATTAATATTTCTTTTGTAATGTAATAACGGTGCTGATTGATATACGCGTTAAGATAACGGCTGTGACTCTTGAAGCCTACAATTATCTAAAAAAAAACTTTTTTCTATTCCCATACTTTAATTTACTGGACACTCATTAAGATACATACCGAAAGTTTTTTTTTATCAGTAAACATAGGGATATGTCATTACCACAGTTACAGTTAAAAAGTTTGACAGCAATGCATTAGAGCGTTTATTTTAAAAGTAAACATAGGGAAAATAACATTGCTATTATCTATAGTTGTCAAAGTAATAAAACTGTCCTGTTTCAAAATCAGGCCGGGTTAATAGGGGATCAAATAGTGGGGCGTTTTTTATATAAATGGAAATTTAAATGGGGGAAATTATTTAGAGTTATTACTAGAGAAGTAATCCCGACAATAAATAATTTAAATATTGAGGAAGTGTGGTTCCAAGAGGATGGTGCTCCCCCGCATTATACTCAAAATGTAGGAAATTATCTGCACCGGATATTCCCTCAACGATGGATAGGACGAGGTGGAGAAGTGGAGTGGCCTGCAAGGTCACCAGATCTTGCACCAAACAATTTTTTTCTTTGAGGCTACTTAAAAAATAAAATTTATAATGGTGATAGAATGAGCGTAGAACAATTAATGGGGTTAATTTTGAACAGTTATTAAATAAAAATTCCTATTTAAACTAATGTAATTCAAAGTAATTAAAATTCATTTAATTTGTTTACCTTAAAATGTTCCTTTTATTATAATAGACCATTACACTTCAATACATTGCTGAAAATGTTATTTTCCCTATGTTTAGTTTTAAAAACGCTCTAATGCATTGCTGTCAAACTTTTTAACTGTAACTATGGTAATGACATATCCCTATGTTTACTGATAATAAAACTCCCGGTATTTTTATATATAATATAACAAGTAGTATGAAAATTGCTGAAAATATTTTGACATAAATTATGAGTTGTTATGGAAATGGAAACATAACGAGTGCGAAGCACGAGTTGTGTTTCCTATTTCCATAACAACGACTGTATATTTATGTCAAAATATTATCTGTCAATTTTCATACTACGAGTTGTATTCGGCTTGAGAATTTACCAAACAAGAGTTAATTAACAAGAATAGTTAGGTATTTATTTACTTATTACAGTTATGAAAATTTTGATAATGAAATGTACACTGAAATTTTTTTTTCAATTGACGTTTATGAAAATATTGAAAATATCATTTATTTTATTCGTGACCAAGGATATTAATAACAGTGGTATTTCCGATGAAATACCACTAGTGATGAATTTCCGACGAAATGTACATTTCATTTGTTCATTTTCAAACAAATTCTTGATCCTATTGGTTGACAGTGACGTGTGGTGAATTCTCATAATAATACAAATATTCATTATGGTGCAGATTATTGACCAATAACACAAAATTTACTGTTTCCATAGTTTCTATGGTTTAATGGTAATAATGGATTTTGTAACCACGTAACTCATATGTTGAATAACAAATAATTATTTTTATTAAAAATTACGTGTCGACCAGTGGCACTAGAAATGTACTCTTCTAGAAACATGTCCATAATTTTGCGAATTTTGAAAAAAATTATTTTTGATTGTGAATCTGCACATCGAAATGTATATACCTTGAAATTTTTTTAGCCTTTTTTTAACACCCTGTATATATAAATAAATTTAATTCACAATATATAATAGAGGGTGACGAAGGAATGTTAATCCCAACCGAGATTAAAGAAGCGGCATACGGTTATACAAGTAATTATATTTATTAAGTTAAATCATAAATGATAAATTTATTGTTATTTGATAGCAACATTTTTTATATCCTGTGAATTATAAACCAAAGCACACTTCTAATGTCAGTAGGCAAAACATGTTATTTTTTTGAAATCACTGCATAACAGAAATTTAATTCCAATTCTACGAGTAGTGCAGTTTATATTAAAATCGAAACCACTCGGATGTAATTGTATTTTTAATTCTGCCTAAATAAAAGTAGAACAAATATATCATCACGCCTTTTACCCATTACTGAGCGTGACCATTCTGTCGTAGCAGACAGTAAGTAATATATTTATTCGCGTAAAGTGCGGTTACCAGCCGTCAAATCACGGTTCCCAAAATGTTAGTGGAGAGAAACCTACATGGGTAATTTTAATGTAGTGAAAATTGTTTGTCGGGTTCTCAAATTCAAGCCCGACTTGATACCACTGAGCCACCTACCCCAAATAAAACAGCAAAGAGTATCGAACCCAGGTTCTCATATCAACAGCTCGACTGAATATCACCGAGCCACCTACCCCATAACTAATTATTCCTAAATGCAAGAAATTTTAACTTGCGAACTCTCGCTTGTAAAACGACAGCGCGAGCATGTACACTCAACTACCCACTAGAAAAACGAATGACCGCATTATTCAAATGCAAATACCTACAGATACGCCCCTGCGCTCAAACCACAATAATCCATTCAGATACACAACACAGCGATCACAGATAAACTAAATGGGAACATCGTTAAAATCTTTTTACAAGTGCTGCCGCCACTACTGTCCATGGACGCATGGACATACCGCGCTCCATACAACGAACAGCAGTAGCACATAAAGGTGCAAATGCTAAATGCTGACAATTCCTATCTGAGTAAAACAAGTAGTTGTGCCGCCCTCAAAGATATCTTAGATACAATAACTTCACATCTGTTCCTGACTCATAAACTTGCCTTCAATACAAATCCGAGAAGGTAGTATGCATTTAACGACAAGCAAAACAGATTGCCACTGTATTCATTTTATTCATTGTTAAATTTATTTTAAAATTTGAAAATCCAAAAGATTTTTGTTCATTCTGATAAGCCGAATAACCGAATTTTGTACAAAATTTAAAAAAAAAGAATTTTGAAGAAATAAAATTTTGAATTTATTTAGCGACGTGTGGCACAATATTATAGATATTTTCAAGCAAAAATAATGAGTTCAATGGATTTAACTGTTGGTTCTCGTAGAAACATTTTAATAAAAATTAAAAAGATAAACATTTGGTTAGTTTCAAAATTCGTTTCTTTAATATACTATACGTATTTTGGTCGTCTAAACCATCATCAGGTAACGTTATCAGAAGAATGATGATGTTACCTGATGATGGTCTAGTCGACCGAAATACGTATAGTATAAAATAAACGAATTTTGAAACTAACCAAGTGTTTGTCTTTTTAATTTTTAAAAATAATAAGGTTGAGGTGTACACCTCAACAATATTTTATTTTTAATAAAATATTGATTTAAAATATTAAGTATTTAAAATCTAAATATGTAACTAATTAATTTTGCTACAAAATATCAAAAATATTTTGCCGAAACGTCACCAAATAAATTGAAAATTTTTTCACACATCTGTAAAATAAAGTTGACATTTACGCGCAAAATTAAATCCGCGAAATTCAACTTTTTTGTAAGCAGCCCGACAAAAATTCATTACTGAACTATCAGCTTTTTTGGCGGGCTGTTCTATACCAATCAAAAACATGATTGCAAAATGCCGCCGATAAAGAAACAATTTTTTTTTATAACGTCTTCTTTGTAACACATTCATATTTATAATATTCATTTCAAAATTAAATTTATAAATTTTAAAGTATTTTCATGAACATTATGCAGTGGCGTGAAAATTTTGTTCTACATCTCGGCCACGAAACAATTTATTGCTCTCAGAAAATAGTCGGTTACATCCTCAGCCGCCCAACTTTTTCTTCTACACACAGAAACGATCATTTCGTGGCCAAGACGAACAAATAATTATTACAATAATTAATAAAAATTCATATTCCCACACAATTTTAATGTTTTTAAAAGAATTATCGCAACAACAACTTTATAAAAATTTCATCATTATAAAAATTTATGTCTTTAGGTAAATAAATGTTATTAAATTTAAAGATCTAAGATCTTGTAAACTTCCGAAGAAGACATTAACAGTTATTTGTAAAACATTGAGCATCACGTCTCAACTAGGAAATGCCAATTGGAATAGAATTATTCACCGATGGTAGATTATTATATTGATTGTAATCATCGCCAAAGAAAGAGTTAAAGATGCTTCTCCAAGATGCAAAACAAGCGCAGGCGCATTTAATCTAAATGAACTAATCTAACATTTCTGCATTTCTTGCCATTGCGGGCATATCACTATCAGCAACAGCTTTGCTTTTGGTCCGTGGGTCAGTTCAGACAGTCTTGTTTCTACAGTTTCCTTAGCGACAGAACGAACCCTGTGGCTCTAGGCTTTATTGCACTCAAGATATCGTATATTGCGTCACCTGATTGACTTGAAACAATAGACTATAAATACACTGTACTTATCTCGGAGTTTACGTCAATGATTTTCTTTGCAACGCTTCGTTAAATAAATGTATTTAGGTACGTTTTTACAGATTGAGTTTCATCGTGTGAACTCTGCTGGATTATATTACAATAGCTACAGTATTTTGTTTCTAGATGGCGCATTTTTATTAAAATATTTATTTTTAGATTCTTTACTCTACAAAATATGATACACCACCAACTTCATTGTTGTTTTAAAATTAAAAATATACCTATATTATTTTTATCCAGGAAACTGAAAAATGTACGATTTTAAAAAGCTCAAAAATGACAATTTTAATTTACGTTTATCTCGTAACAAAACGTATTATATCAATACATTTGAGTTCATTGGATTCAGTTTTTGAATTTATACTTTTGTTTTAAAATTAATTTACAAACTATCGCCAAGAACAATTAAATTTCGCATATAACAAAAAAAGGTAGTTGTTCAATGAATCTACAGGATGGTGACCGCGACACTGAAACATAGGACTTTAACATGAAGAATCATATTTTTATAATTTCCTGCTTCCCTTATTATTTTAGAGAAAAAAGGTTCAAATAAATGTTGTAGAGCATAAAATTTTACATTAAAATCAATAAACAGAATTAATTTTTCATGCTTCATAACGGTCTTTCTATATATGAGAATAAATTTACATTAATACTCATATTTTTAGCAATACAAAAATGTTTATTTTATTTTATCCACTATTGCTATCTAGAGAACTATAAGACCTACGAGGTCGATTAAATTAGCAAACAATTTCTATTTTACAAGACTATTTTAATGAGCATACAATTTTTTTCAACCAGTAGTTCACAAACTGTGGATGTCAACTTTGTTATTTTAAATGGAATTATATTTTTTTAATGATATATAATAATAATATAATAAAATAAGGGTGAAACAAATTGAATATGGATTCAGATTTTAGAGTGCTGTGGCCGAAACTATAGCACTGTTTATGATTGTTTACAAATGTCAGTTGCTATTATTGAATTATTATTGTTGTGTGAATACTGAATAAGCTCAATAAAATAGAAAATGCATAATTTTACTCATAATTAAAAAGTTTATATTCGTCCATGGCGCCCATATTTTAGCTATAATGAAATAAATCTAACCATGCATTTTTCTCATACAAATATACAAATATTATATCACTGAATATATAATAAAATTCTCCATCGAACAAGCAAATAAAAAAAATATAGTTCCATTTAAAATAACAAGGTTGATATCCACAGTTTGTGAACCACTAGTTGAAAATAAAATATTTTTATGCTCATTAAGATAATCTTGTAAAATAGAAATTGTTTGCTAATTTAACCGACCTAGTAGGTCTTATATAGTTCTCTAGATAGCAATAGTGGACAAAATAAAATGAACACCCTGTATAGACATTTTATCTCTAATACTTTATTTTCATTTACCAAAATTACTAAAAGATAATAAATAAAAATATCTTGCAAACCACCTATTTTTCTCATTTGAGTAATGTGTAAAATAAATTCAATTCTAAATTATAACTGAAAAGTTGTGTAAGCATAAATTACAACGTCAGCTTCAAATTTGCTGACACTAATAAAATAGTTCGTCTTACTTTCATCAGAAGTTTCACTGTATAGTTTTCGCTGTTTATCATTATACTGTTATATTAGTGTTATAATTATCTTCCTATTAAAAATATATGTAAGCACTTGTCAATTAAATTATTGTTAGTTATCAGATACTTAAATTGATAAACTGTAGTTGTCGGGTATTTGAAATGCTGGTACCAATTTTTTGCATACTATTTGTACTGTGAATATATCTTTATTAGAACAAATTGTAGCTTTCTAAATTTTAATACATTTATTTAAATAATACTCGTAATAATGGTAGTTTATTTCCAACAGAAATCCAATTACAGGGAACAGGAAAACATAAGTAAAAAGAAACAAGAATTTAAATAATTACTAAATTTACAAACTATAGAAAAAATCATAATTTACAGAAATATGTCGTTAATTATGCCTATAATTATCTGAAATATCTTATTCTGTACATCAGCAAGGTAAGTACAATTTGTTTCCAATATTTATATACTTAATGCCAGTTTGCACCAACACAACTTACTTCTGATTTCAGATTACAGTAAATTCAAGTAAAGTGACTTGATATTGTCAGTTTATGTCAACCTTAAACTTAAAAAACTTGTTGCAAATTAGCATAAAACTACCCTTATTATATATCTTTCTTATTTGTAAAACCTAATGCAAGCTAAAGTGAGGAAAATCCTACCTTTAATCGTTGATCCGAAACCGTCCAGACCCGGCTCGCGAAATCATTGGAGGCACCAAGACACAAAGTTCCAGTTGAATCAAAGTCCACTGACATCACTCCGGCATTACTGCCCACTAACACACCTTTGCTCTTCGCGGTTCCTGAAAATTATATTCATCGTCAGTTCACACCATCGTACTAACACTCAGTATTCGAATTATTTATTCATCAATCACATAATAATGCATTTTTAAATAAATGTAAATTTAAGGGTAAGTTGTATTAATACTTTTACATTAGTTAAATTCTATTCAAATATAATTTTAATTTAAAATTTAATACTCGATAATATAATACCCAGTTGCAAAGGCTAAAAACAAATTTAAAACTTGTTTTACAAATCGAATGTTTGATAACAATGTAAATTATTCCTTATTAGATATAACTTCCAAATTAAAAATAGATTAAAAAGGATGATATAGCAGATTGAGAATGTTTGGCGAAAACCTGTGTTTCTGATTAATGTGATGCGTGGATGTTCTATAAATGTTTCAGGGGTTCGTGCTACCACATTTGTTAGGATATAGCGTGATGTTATGTATGTATGTAAAAATGTATCTTTTAGTGATGCATCTAGCCACAGCACGTTTCACAGTCTAAAATTAAAAATATTTAATATTCTAAAATGTTTGTTTTGAAAGGTATTTAACTTTAATGAACAGTCAAAAATACTAAATAGAGATGACATTTTTAATTCACCTCTGTGCAACCGGCTCTCAATTCTGTCAATTTAGAAATAAAATTGGGTGTATAGAGACATATTTCTTATAAATAAATGCGGAATTCTAGTATCTAATTAATTAATAGGAAAATATTACAATAGTTACCAAATTTCTGATTTCACACAAAATATAAACACTGACAAAATAAGTAAACAGCACGACAATCATTTCCACACTGAAATGGACTAAGAATGTTTTTAACATGCTAGACCGTTTAAAACTTGCAGATAAAACAATGTTCATGCAAGTCAATTAAAAAATTTATTAGTTTGTCAGAACAAGTTTCGTGTATCTACGTCTAGCAAATAGAATAAATCAAATTAAATATATTCCAGTGACTAAAAAAAATGTTTATTGTTACAGTATTATCATAAATTATTTACAACAAAACTTATATCGGTAAATAATGAAAATAATTTTGTTAATATAAATAACACATTAAAAATAAATATGAACGATGTTATTTATACAAAAAAAATAAATAAAATATATCATCTCGGTAAATAATACTGTTTCTTAATTACGAAAATTATATAATATTTAAATAGTGTTTCTAACTTTTGGATCGAATAATTAATTTTGATATTCATTATAATAGAAAAATGCTCCAAGTTATTAACTTAAATATAATGTATAATAATTTAATTAATTTAAATTCATAATAATGATTTTACAAATAACTAAATATGTCACTTCTTGACAACTGTTTCATTTATGTTATTTCTACATCATTATTTATTTTTTTAAATAATACCATAGATTGACACCGGAACATAGGACTTTAACATGTAAAATAATATTTTTATAATTTCCTGCTTCCTTTATTATTTTAGAGATAAAAAGATTCAAATAAATGTTGTAGAGCATGAAATTCAATAGAAATGATACACGTTTTATCTATCAGCTGAAAAATAGTTCTTGTTTCATGAATTTATTGCCAGTAGTTATTTATTAGTCTATACTTTAAATGAATTATAAGAAAAAATGATGGATAATTACTCAATTAGTGAAAGAAATGAATTCCTTATGTTCCATTATAGTGGTAATAATTTGAGACAAGAGATTTATTTGCGGATTCGTACCCTCATAGACAAATTCCTTCAGTACACACAATTCAAAGAGTTAATAATCAAAAAATATATGGGTCAGTGTTCCATCCATGCCACAGTTGGAGATTTATTCGCGTACAATAATTCTGAGTTTATTCTGTGTTAAAATACAATAAAAACATTTAATAAGTGCGGTTATCAGCCGTCAAATCACGGCCCCCAAAAATGTTAGTGGAGAGAGAGCCACAGGGGTAGATTTAATTTGGTGAAAATTGCTTATCGGTTGTGGGGATCGAACCAGGGTTCTCAAGATCCACAGACCAACTCGATACCACTGAGCCTACCCCATATATATTATTATATTATATTTTATGTTAATATAATTTGATTGTAAAACGATTATTATTTTTTAATTAAAACGTGATAAATATGTGTACTAAAGTATAACTTCGTCTAAATCTCTACAAAACATATCAAATTTGACTAATACAACTTAATACCCTAGGTAGCATTGAAAATATCAAAATATTGACACATTTTATATTGTAAAAATATGTTTTCTGCTGCTTTTAAATCAATTCTACATTTTGTTAATACTGTTTCTTAATAATAGATATCTATTAAAATTTATCATTTTGCACATAAAATAAGAACAAAAAGCAATCTCGATACGATCAAAGCACCCGAAAATTTAGTTCCAACATACAAAATAAAATATGTATTATTCCGAACTAAATGATATTACTTCCGATGAACCTAAAAGTAGCATTTATTTTTATAATTTACAACTACAGGTCAAAAACGAACAATAAAAATATAGTGATTTATCCCTTTTCTTTAATATAATCTTGTAGTACGTAAAATGTATTTCAATCGACATTACATGAAGTCTAAATTACACATAAACATGAGGACCAACATAAAATGTTACAACAACAGTACAAACACATATATTTACTAACCTTTTGACACATCCCATAGTTTCACTTTTCTATCTGCACCACCTGTCGCTACTATCCTGTCTACGGGGCTCCACTTTACGGCGTTTACTTCTCCATCGTGCGCATCCTGTATTTTATTCAATGTACTTTAACTTCAAACATATTATTATACATTAAATAAAAATGAATATACCTACTAAATATGACAACATAATGAAAATATGATTCCAACATAAAAACTGTTTGTTAATCATAAACAATTTATTTTACATTTGTATTTTATTCTAACACAAAACTGAAACAAATGTAAACTATATGTCAACAATTAAAACTTAAAATTAAACAGTTATCAAAAACCGATGAAAATAATTTAAATGTGCAGGTGGTCAAATAAATGATGTGCATTACTGCAAAAAAGGAAATAAGTTTAAAGATATTTTAATTCTTTATCGGTTTCATCATCAGATTATAAGATCATTTTCACCGCTTGAAACGCTAATTACAGGAGATTAATTTTTTGTATTATTATAATCTACCCACTCAACAGAGTCAACATTTTATTACAAGGGTAAAAACATCATAACTATCCTTATCTTAGGCAAGATTTGAACACGCGTCCTTCGCTGTACTATCATTAAGCAGATAAGCTAACAACTGGACTATATTAAAATATAAACAAATTTTGCATTATGAGTGAAGTGCCGACTATGTTATGTAATTAAGTTACATATACTTAAATCAATTCGACTCGCATTCATCGGTAGATCCTATATTATTTAGATACAGACAGCAAATATTTCACCTGCTTTTAATTTTACATATTTTTGTAGGAATTTAAGCAAAAAAAAAAGTTATGGTTGGGTTTTTCATCTCCGAATAAAGTTTACGATAACTATCGGCAGGATAAGTGAAAAAAATATCGCATCAAAAAATAACATTCAGTATTACCATTTCTGCTATGATTTTTATCCGATATTTTTTTATTTATTCCTCTGATAATTATTGAGAATTTTATCCGTAGATGGAAAACGATCAACAGGGTTTTGAAATTATAACCATATACAATAGAGTAATATTAATTACAATTTAATATTTTAAAACCTTGATAAGAATTTGGATTTCAGTCACGATTAGGTAATTATGTGTTAATTCAAATAAGTTTTGATGGTGAAACCGACAAAATTTCATAAAGAGAAATCTAAAGGAACAAAACATGTACTTACAAATTTAATAGCAGCATTCGTAGGCAACGCAGACGAAAAGAAACTACCACCATCTTTTAATGTATCAGGTGATAATCCCCTTGTATCTTTCGCTGCTTCTTCTAGTTCTTTCTGCATTTTCGCTTGTCTTTTCCTAAAATTAAAACTGACTGTAAACCGTTTAATATATTAAAAAAAATTAATCCATAAATATGCATTATTTGAAACTATCTCTAGTCATGCAAGCCAAGCGTATTAATATCTCATGAAAGCGTAAATTGTCATACAAGAATGATTTGCGAACATCCTTGCAGCTAGTGTTTAAGGTAAGCCAATGAAAATATATACAAACTTACCCAAAATTACCAAATTTCTGCGTGAAAAAACGTGTTGGACTTGTGGCACCCACACTGGAAATAAAGTGCCATCGCTTGCATAGAAACTCAGTATTACGAAATTAAAACAGAAGAGAGAAAGAATTTAATAAGCAGTCTGCAGCTACAAGCCCAACTATACACTAACTACCAAGTTTACAAATTTCAGCAAACTCAAATTGAGCATTTTGTCTTGATACCGTATTTGAAACAGAAATTAAGTTGAAGTGCAAGATATTTGCAATAGATACAGGGATACATTTACGACGATCATTTTTATTGGCTCAATATTAGGATCTCCTAAGTAAATGCTATTGAGATGCAAATAAATATGCATTGATCACCAAGAACTCATTAGTAAATCAATAATAATAAATTTAAAATAAAACCAAGAATCAAAGGAATTCTCGCATTTTTCCATTCTTACTATTTATTGAAAATAAATAGAACTAAATAAATAAATTATTAATTTAGAGAAAAGTTAGGTCGACGCCCATAATCAAATCATAAATTAATAATTGATTTAAAATCAATTTTGACAATATTTGTGGATAATCGGCAAGATTTATAATAATTAAAAAGCATACAAATTTTCGGATCTTAATGTTCAGCCAATTAAACACCTCATCCGCTGTACACAAACAAATTAAAATAAATGTGCTATTTACAAAAATAATAATTACAAAATGTAAACTTTGAATTTAATTAGAAGTTAAAATTTCCTATTCAATTACGTTGAATACATGAATTCTAATTAAATCAAGATTTACATTTTAAAATATATACAGATATGCTGCGTTCAAATGAATAAATCTACTACCTTTAATAAATAATTCTCAAAACTAAACCACTACCTATATGTAATTTAAAATAAAAACTGAAAACCATGTTATTAAAAACTCAAATAAGGCATGCTGAACTGTTACTCACTTTAAGAAGTTCTCGTTCTCCTCATTCATTTTATCAGCGTCTTTCGACTTATACTTTATCAGTCTTTCAACTAACTGTCTATTTTCATCCTGCAACATCATAATGCTTAAAGTTATGACTGGTGTGGTTACATCTATTTTCAAACGCAAAAGAGAGAAAAGAAAATTGTCCCAATTTAATTATTTCGAAATATACGTATTCACTGCAAAATACATTTATTGCACTGGCTTCATTCCAGCTAATAAATTACGAAAATAATACGAAGCAGTTAATAAATAAAATATTTCTTCCGTTTTATGTTGTTTGAAACCTATCGTTTTTCCTTACGTACCTGCGCTTTCCGTAATTTTTCTTCCAAAGCAGCAAAAGCCAATTGTAACGCTTGATGCTCATCTCTTAAAACTTGATTTAAATTTTCTAATTCGCGAATATTGTTTTGAAACATTCGAATTTCGGCACGTAAACTTGTATTTACAGCCATACTATCCGCTAGACTAAAATACACAGTATAAAATAAGAAAGACTTCAGTTACTGTTAGTTCTTATTATTTACCTAATATCGACAGAAGCTAATTGCTTTTCTTTTTCTTGAACTCTATTGTTCAAATCAATAATTTGTTGCGCATTTTCTCCCTTCCTACGATGCAGCTCTGTTAACTCTTCCTGCTGTGTTAATAGTTTCTGTTCCAGAGCTTTTAACTTGGTTTCATGCGCCCTGCAATCTGTGGAAGCACTAGAGCCTCCATTTCCATCACCAATTGTTGTACCGTTTTGAATTGAAGAAGGGAGATTTTCTGCTCTTAAAGCATTCGCATTGTCGAACAATCTGTTATCTGAAAGGGAAGAATAGTTATAAAAAGAATATTCATTGTTGATAACCTGATGGTGACATACGAAACGTTATTAAATCTATGAAACACTGTGTTTGAGTTTTGTTTCTTTCTTGAAGTTGAGAAATTATGCTGCCTCGCCAATTATTATCTTCGTTATGCATTGCCATCGTAGTATTCTTGTAAATTTCAAAAGAATCACAACATAACCTTAAAATGCAACTGAAATTTTATATATAGTTATGTTAATATCATAAGGTAACTGTAAGTGCTTCTGATATTTTCATAATTTAAAGACCAATTTTTATATAAAACCAGTATTTATTGTGTTTTTGTTTATTTTACGTTATGTCAAAGAATGAAAGATTAAACGTCAATTATTGTTAATAACTTCACATGACATTTGTTTGATTACTCAAGGTTATGTTTATTTTATTTGAGCGGGAATCTAAAATATTCCTCAAATTGTTTGTATAATATTATGAATAATATGTGTTTAAATCTGTATTGCTTGGTATTCTACTAATTTTTTATATAATTAATATACAGACGAGGAATACACTAGACAAAATTTCAGAAAATTTATTTTGTTTTCTGCTGGCCAGAAAGTAGAGATAAAGATATACGAAATCTATTCCCGCGTTTGCCGCGACATGTTCCTACGTTTACATGCAGTCATCGCCAACTTCATTAAAATCGCGCATGGATTATTATGGCCGTTTCATATCATTAAAATTCCTAGTTTCAAATTAACAGAGGGGGCATGTCAACTAGCACTTCTGACGACATGCTAACTTATTGAATAAATGCGCATTTCCATTAAATGTATTTCATAATAAGCGTTAGCTCAATTCAATAAAGTTGGCCGTGATACAATATTTAAAAATGTAATTTATAATACATTTTGTAAATAATAATTATCAAAGTAAATAAATATGTTTGAAAGATTATTATTCTCTTGAACAAATCTTGTCTTTCATTATTTCAAAATGTTTTAATAGAATTACGTTATAACTGAATTAAACAAAATGACTACAGAAAAGGAGTGTGGAAAAAATATTCTTTTATTTTCAAATAATATAGTATTTCTATATAGGATGCACCACAAAAATTGTGCTATTGGCGATGGCGAATAACATGAGAAATACTAAAATGAATATTTAGAGTATTGAATTCCGTTTCTAAAGCAATCTTATTATTACATTTTACTTGTTTAGTTACTGCTAAAATCAAGTTCAAAATATTATACATTTATTTCAGTTTCATGATTAACTAAGCAGATAATATCAATTTTTTGAAAACTTAAAATTTATTTTTTCAAAAATGAAATAAGTAAAATGAATTGTGTAAACTGATTTTGACACAGAATATACTTCTCTATTATACGCTTACAGTATAAATATGATCGTATTTATACTTTGGTCTTTATTATAAACAATAAATAAATTTACTTCCAAAATATATAAAATTTATTCCTTCAAATGATAGTCGAATTTTCTAAAGTAATATTTAGTTTTTCATATAACATATACAAAATGTGTTAATTAAATTAACTATGGAAGTTAATTTATTCTGTCTTTTATATACTACTTCTATTTGAAACATTTTCTCATAAATTAATTAGTAAATCAATGGTAGTGGAAAATTTGAAATGGCAAACATGTGATTCATATATCAGTATTGTCTGTACACACATTCTTCTTATTCTCACACACCATCCACGCGTCAATCACATTCACGTTCTTTCATGCCAGCTTATTTATTCCTAACACTCAGAATCTTTTATCACGCAACAAACCTTCAATCACATCCATCCATTCACTCCTATACAACTGTTTCATTAATATTTCCTTCAACATACGCTCCACATGCTCAAATCATTTGAACTCATTCACGTAAACTCCTTTCACAACGAATCTAAAAATATAAGAAAAGAATAGGCTGTCGGTCTGTACTTGCTTTCTGTATAAATTCCATACAAATGCAATTAGATATTCTATAGTAAGAACTGAAAACTAATCAAGAAAATGAAGAATGGAGTGTTGACTTTTGGGTTTGTTTTTGAAAGTGAATTTCACACAATTAGGCCCTCAATTGTAATCAGATTCATTCTACAGTTTCGCCAAACGTCCTTGTCCTGACGCACCACTTTCGTTTTAACCACATTCATAATTCTTTTCATACAAGCTGCTTTGTTCCTCACATTCGGAATTATTTGTTCACGCAACAATCCTTCATTTATATAAAATACACCTTTTATTCGACACATGCCCAAACCATTTCAGCTAACTTGTACCCCACTCTTCTACTAACATTATTTTTAATCGTACACTCATCATACGCCAATGTATTCCGGACACGATCTTTTCTAGTATATTCATATACCCCGAAAATATCTCAATTCCGCAGTAGGTATACGCCGGTCATATTTACTCATCCACATTTAACATTCACTACCATACATCACGTATGCACTAGCATTATAAATACTGAATTGAGCATCTCTGATTTCAATGCTGAAATAATAATAATCACAGACCTGATAATAAATTAACGAATTAATTTTTAATCTATTCGTGTGTGCGACAGCTCTGTATTTGTAGATTTTAATAAATGATAAAGTAATTAGATTATGTTTTGAAATATTTCGAGAATTGCAAGTCTCAATGATCTAGAATCTCATTATTTGATCCTTCAATATATACTATCATTTGAAACGATGTGTGGCTCCTGATGATTGGAAACGTGTTAACATTTGTCCTTCCGTGCGATAAGTTTGTAGAGTGTGGTACGGAAGTTGTACGGGAAGATTCTTATTCACAAAGTACGAACCTTAGCAATCTCCAAGTTGAGCAATATGCAAGGTGGATTTTTGTCTGAGAGAGGATGTGTAGATCAATTGTTTTCTCTTCGTATGATTGTTGAGAAATCATTTGCTAAGAACAAGAAAGTGTTCTGTAGTTTTCTCGATCTTCAAAAACCATATCCTAGTGTTCATCGAGAAATTTTGTGGGATGTACTTCCAGGGGCGCCGAGAGTAAAAGCGGGCCCCGGGAAAAAATCGGGCCTTCTTTAACTTTGAATATATATTAATTAAATATAAGATACAAAAATATATATTTATAAATATATGTATGACAACAATAAGAATTATTAATATCTAAATAAAGTGATAACAATATAAATAAAATTTAATACAAAATTCTGATAATAAAAATAAAATAGAAAAACTATATTTATAAATGAAACTTATATTAGAGCTTTTCTAGCTTTCTGTTTCACGAAAGTTTCTATTATAACATTTAAGTCCAATTTTCTTGCCAAAGATGCTTCCAATAGCAAGATATCCTAAACTTGTTAGTCTATTTTGGCACATAGTTGAAATTAAGACATTTTTTATTTTTGCTAGTGTACTAAATGATCTTTCGGCTTTAGCAACAGTTACAGGAAGTGTACAAAAAATTCTTAACGCAACAGAAATATTTGGTAATAAGGTGAAAAGCAGCTGCTCATGAATTTTATTTAATAATTGTAGAGGTGAAAGAAGTGGTTCTTCAAAATTGCTTGAATGTATTGCTTTGAGGCAATTAATTTCTTCTATCAAGTTTTCAGAGACGTCTTTATTATACTTTTTTACAAATTTATTAGCTCTATCCTGTAAATCTGTGGGATTTAAATTGGAATACTTCCATAAAAACCCAAAAGTCATATCCAGTTCTTTCACTGAATCATAACGCCTTGTCATATTACCAATAACACAATCTAAATCTGAATGAGTTTCTGGAGTCAAATTTAATTTGAAAGCTTGCTTAATTGCTTTTTTAATCCTGGAAGATGAGCTGCAAAGGGCTTTACTGCATCTATTCGAGCAGACCAACGTGTGTTGGATAAATTGTGAAGAGAACAACCCACATTTTCCTTTAAAATTTCCCATCTTTGGGTGCTGGAGCTAAATATGTTATATAGTTTTTGAATTACACCAAAAAATGTTATAACTTCTGGGCAACATTCAGCTGCATGAACACCACACAGATTCAAACTGTGACAAGCACATGGAACAAATGTAGCCAAATCATTTTTCTTTATAGCAACCACTCATATTACTGCCATTATCGTAACCCTGACCACGACAGTTACTATATTATAATAGGAATATTGTGTTTTTCTAGAGTATTTAAAATTAGTTCAGCAATCATTTCTCCCGTTTTGTTATTACAATCGACAAATTCTAGAAATCGTTCGTGAATCTCAAACTTATTTATTTCGTTATTTAAACTGAATATCTCAAAATAAATACTGTTTGTTCTACATGCGCTGAATCTGGTGTTGCGTCAACAATAATAGAATAATATTTAGAATTTTCAGATTCTCTCAGTATAGCATTTGTCACATTTTGAGCACAGCATTGAATAAATTCATTTTGACTATCCGGAGATAAATAATGCATTTGTAATCGATTATGTTTTGTTTGAGATTCTAGAACTTTATCTAGATGAGATTTCAAAATTGGATCATAATGACTGATTAATTCCAAAAGACCTAAGAAATTTCCATTTCCTGAATCGCCAATCATGTTACTTTTACCCCTGAAAGCTAAACCTCGTTCCCCCAAAGATAACGTAACATCTAAAATTCGGTATAATATTTGTTTCCACATTGTTTCCTGTTCTTTTAAACTATGATAGAGAATATCTTTTATAGTTGAACAACTTTTAAGTGTTCTCTCTAAATTACGCCATTAAATGTAGCAGATTTAATGTTCTTTGCTATTTTGGTGATCTGGAATTTTATCATACAGTTTTTTCCATCTTTGTGGAGAATATACAGATTTTATTGAAAATTTCGAGCGAACTGAAATGGACACCTTGCTAAAAAGTCGACAAGGAAAGCAAAACAATGCTTCTTTGTTTTTGCTAGACACTAACCAATCACGGGAAACTTTATCGCCATTTATTAGAGTAAAATGTAATAAGCTTTTAGGAAATGTATTACCACATATATCATTTGGAAGTTGTAGTGGCCACTTTTCATGTCCTTTTTGAACAGCTTCCTCTATTTCTGCTGGTGTTGGAAAATCTAATATTAATAATCCTATATCTAAATTAATATCAGTCGGATTATTCGTATCTTCGGATTGCTCACTGGTGTTAACGTTAACTTGAATTTCTTTTTCATGTAAATATTTATTGCAGTGACTTGCTTGAGAAACATTTTCATTCAATGCAATGTTAATATTTTCAGCAATTTCAGTTGGAGAATTACTATATGTACTTCTTCGATTATTTCAATTTCATTGCTGACCGCAGTTTTAGTTTTTTCTTCGGTAATATTTCCAGAAGTAGGAGTTTTACTAATTAATGTGAAACCAATATTATCAAGAGTTTTTTGACCTCTTGCTTGGTTTTCTTCCCTTGCAGCTTTTTCTTTTCGTTTTGAAGCACCTGATTTATGGCGGTAACTCATTTTTAATGTTTAAAATGTATTTTTCGTTATCTGCTACAAAGTTATGTCTGCATAAGTAAGTAAGGGCATAATCTACAAAAAGAGTTAAAAAGTATTAATACTGTTAGAAACAGATATTTTATAAAACTTTATATTCATTTACAAAGAACTATTAATTACCTTCATATATGTATGTTATAAATACTCCTTCGTAGTACTGAAGTCTTCAAATTTAAAATTTATTGTGCGCACTAAAATCGAGGCTAAAAAATGGTAACAGTTCGGTAAGAGTTAATTGGTGCAGCGATGTGTATTGTATACTCACTGTATGACTATCTAATATCTAGTTGCATATTCGATAAATGCAGGGGATACCAAAACAGCACTACGCACAAATGTATAGAGCCTTTGCCTATGTGTGTTGTATACAATGTGGTAATATAAGAAACAAAAATGCAACAATGTAATAATGTACTTTTGAATAGTGTATAATTTTTTTTAAATTTGCAACTGGGACCCTTGATCAAGCATTTCGTCATTTTTATACAATGTAATAAATTGTTGGAAACGTGTATCAGACATTTCGTTATACATGTTTTAGTAAAGAATATAAAAAATTGGTGAAATATCCGGGCCCCTTGAATTCCACGGGCCCTGGGTATTTTACCCCCTACCCTCCCTCTCGACGGGCCTGTGTACTTCTAGAATACGGTATAAATGGTAATTTGTTGGGAGCGATTCGTGCACTGTATGAAGATAGTGAGGCTGCGATGAGAGTTAATGGTAGATTAAGTGATTGGTTTTGTATAGATGTTGGCGTGAAGCAAGATTGTGGGATGTCTCCGTGGTTTTTTAATTTGTATATGGATGTATTCTTAAGAAAAACGCTGAATGGGATGGATGGTGTACATATTGGTGGTAGTGTAGTGACTGCGTTAGCTTCTGCGGATGATGTAGTTATAATGGGTAAATCTGAAGAACAATTGAGAAGAATGATTCTAAGTATAAATAAAGTAGGAAAAAGTTTAAATATATTATTGAATGTTGATAAATGTAAAGTGTTAGTGTTTGAGAAGAGTGATTTGGTAACTGATTGCAATGTTTCGGCGAATGGTGTGAGATTGGGTCAAAAGAATGGGTAGTAGGTATGTTTTCGAAAGATGGACGTATTGATCGAGTGATTGAAAGAAGAGTATCTGCAGGATGCAAGGTATTGGGTGCTCTGGGAACCTTTACTCGCAACGTGAATGTATCCAGAGATGCTCGATTGTGTGTTTGTAATTGTTAGTTAGTATGTTGATGTATGGTAGTGAATCTTGGGTGTGGATGAGGAAACATGAACGGCGTATTGTAACACGAGCGGATGGACGCAGAGATGGCTAACCGGACTGAGTCAATTGTACCACGAAATGAATGAATGATGGAAGGATGGTTAAGTGAAATTAAACAGTATATAAAAAACTAAACGTTATAAATGAATAAATGATATGGAAACAGAATTAAATTTACATTTTATTAACTATAATAAATTAATTAACGCACTGCTGTAACTGTTAAAGTTTTAAAACTTAAGTAAAACGAGCACATAGCGTGATGCGAAGAGCTATATCTTCATACGTTGAGTCGATGGACGAGACTGACTGTGTCTACCAAAACACTTGCTCTTCTGGGTACAGTACCCACATCTGGAATCCATCCCTCACACATAGGGGTGGACACAGATGCCTCAAATGTTTTGGTTATGTAGTCTGACACTCTGGTACTGTAGATAACGCGAACATGAAATTCTAAGAATATTAACTATAACTGTCTCTTTTATAATTTAATGCACTATATTCGAAAACCCAAAGATCTCACACTCAGCCTTAATGACACATGTGGACACGAGTGTCAAATTACACGAAACCAATCCTTAACCTAAACGCAACATAACAACAATGAGATAGCTCATATTGTTACAGTATAACTGCTGTTGAAATGAAGTATTTGCGGGATGTGTGTGTGGATATAGTAGAAGAGACCGTGTCCTAAATACATTGGTGTATGATAAATGTGAGATTGGGATGAAATTGAGGGTGAGAGTTTGCGTGGACAGTCTAGGAATAAATGGATAAATATGATTGAAGGGTTGTTGCGTGAACGAAAGATTCCGAGCGTGAAGAATAAACGAGCTTGTATGAAAGGAATTATGAATGTGGTTGAAGCGAAAGTGGTGTGTCAGGATAGGAATGTTTGGTGAAGATTAATTTGTGGGAGAAATGTGATGAATACAGAACGGATTATATGCAATATAAAAAGCTTGAAATATGCATGAAAAATGCTTAAAATATGCCTGAAAATTGCCAAAATATTCAACATTAAATAATAATAAAAAGTAAGACGTAGTTATTTTATTTCAAAATCAGCACACAATTTGTAAATTAATAATTCATAAATTATCGATATCAGAATGAAGCAACCTTATCGACAATAATATAATAAAATTAACAATTATTTAACATTTTGTTACTCTTGTAAATGTAAACAATCAGGTACTGTTCCAACTGTTCGCTAGTAAGATTGTGTCTTCGATCACTCAAAATATTTTTATAAGTGAAAAAGGATTGCTCTACATCTACTAAGGTAACTGGGCAGTAGGTATTTGAATTTAGGTGCTATGTTAGCACTTATAGTTTCTGCGACAAGTTCTGTCGTCCCAGTAATAAAACTATCAATTTGACACAAATCCAAATGATGCTATCATTGAGGTCATTGAGTATTTCATCCAGAACATGTAGATAAACTGATAATTTTTACGCAATATTGATTCGTCTGGTATATTCTGATTTAAGCAATATTTTCGCAGAAAATCTTTGAAGATATGATTTTTAGCTCTAAGAGCCGTGCGAAAATATTGTAAATATAGCAGAAAATATGCATCATCACTAGATCTTAGATAAAATATGCAATGACCGCTGAGAATGGGCTAAATATGCAAATGCATATAATCCGGTCTCTAGTGATGAATAAGTACAAGCGCATGATTCTTGATTTTAAATTCATTGGTTACATTTTTTGAATGTTTACCTACCTACAATTGACTTTCAAACAAGTGCTGAGCGACACTCATCCTTTCTTATCTTTTGATTCATTTACTGTTCTTACATAAAGTGTTTCAATGCAAATGTGTGGAATTCACTTTCAAAAACAAGCACAGGTAAATTGCTCTCTTCCTTCCTTATATTCTTTTTTCGGGGAGAACACGTGAAGCTTTGATTGGCGGTACGCGAGTAACGGGGCTGAGGGCAAGTCTTGACCAGCCTGGCTTGCCAGGAAGAACAAAGAATCTTAAAATGCACTTCAGGATTTTGGAAAACATGCGGATGCCAGATGTCGGGAAAGCTTAGGAATGTTGGGAAAGTTTAGAAAGTAATGGACAAGGACAAGAGCACGTATAAAGATACAGAAAACGAACAGAAAATATACAAAACTTAACAGCTAAAATATATACAATTATTTACATTTATATCTCATGAATGTTTGTGTGTGAATGGATGTGTGTATCTGAAGGTGTAGGTGGTGGTTGTATCCACAATATACATACATATATATATATATATATATATATATATATATATATATATATATATATATATATATATATATTTATATATATATATTACGCAAAAAAAACGCAACACTTTGCAAACCCCCAAAAAAACGTGATTTTCAAGTTCATGTAACTTGGTTGAAAATAAGTTGTTTTCAACGTTTTTAGGCTCAAAAGAAAGGTTGAAGTATCTACTTTATAATGATGTATGTGCTAATTCAATATAACCGGAAGTGCTTTAGCTACAACCGAAAAAAGTATCTTTACAAACGTGCACATAACGCAATTGTGCCCGCAGGTTAATTTTTGCAACAAATTCAAAAAGTTAAACTTTTTTGTATTAAATTTGCTACATTATATGTCCCAATTCGATAAAATGGAAGGTTTTGACGCCCTTTAAAAACACAAGATTTTTTCCTTTTTTTTAGCTTGAATACCTACATAACAAAAATGGAAGCTATGACCCCGACTACTACAAAATTGCCCCCAAATACAACTCCTCTCCCTCTAATTTTTTATTCTTTTTGATCAGCTTTATTGAAAGTTTCTAAAAAATATAAATTTTTTACTTACCTAAGTTTTCATTTGGGACCCTTCAAATTTCTTTTTTGGAATAACCAAATATATATATATATATACCTAGTCTCAATTTTCTTCGAATGAACTATAGGTTCAACAAAAAAAAGTTGATTAAGATAAAAATTATATTAAAAATGTAAAAGGAAATAGAATATACAAAATTATTCGTTTAATGAAATGCTATAATTATATAACATATTTTCATAAAGCATCGTCTTAAATTAACATATTGCTTATTTATTAACGTAAATGAAACCTAGAGAGCTAATACAAATATCAAAAATATGCTATTCGCATATAAATATTCAACAAAAATTCAAACAAAAATCGAGTACGTAGCAATTATAAACATAAGTATTTGATTTATACGTGCTTATTTATTTTAATTAATAAATATTTTAAATGATTTACAAAACATCAAAGAATTAGTAACGAATACATTTTCAGTTTGTGAAATTAAGCACTAACATGCATTTATGGTGTACAGAAACTCTACGATTTAAGAAAAAGATTACAAAATATTTTCAAGTTGGAAGGTGACATTCATAATAGAAGTACACTCATGGTCATTTTAAGGTGTAAACAATTCCAAACTGTAAAAATGTTTAGTTATTTGGCACAAAATGAATACGTATACAAAGATTTTTATTGCTACAACAGATCTAAATGGTAATTAAGATCACTGAGATTATAAATCGAGTGATATTAAAATTCTAAAAATATTGCTACTCTCTGATTGTGATGTTTCAGATTTAAACTAAAAGAGCAAATATTTTTAATACTGCTTAATTGTAGTGTAAAATTGTCAGCCTTCGGTGTAACAGCATTTTCAGAATTTTATAAACAAAATATACAAACTATATCAATTCATCTGGCACATTTCATTTTTTAATGTCATGTATTTTGTAAAAATCGCCAGATTTTTCTAAATTACTAAATGATGAAATAAATTAGTACGAATATCTATATATAATAATAAGTTTGTATGTTTACAGATACTTATTGATCTAGAAATAATTGCTGCCAATAAATGATTATAAATCTATACAGTCATTAATCCATTAAAGCCAGTTGACAATTCTAAATATATCAGACCACATATATTATTTTTAAAATAACTGTTGAATAAAACTTTTAGTTATTTCAAAATACAAACAGTATTATATAAACTCTCCATTATGAGTGCTTTAACCTCACTTTTCTCGCACAATTGTCGGCCATTTTAGTTGACTCATTTTTCTAGAAATGGGCACTTTAAATTTGTCTCTTTTTTGTTTATATCCATGACTAAATAATATTCAAGTTCTTGCAAAAATGAAATGAGAAAAGTAAGGTTATGGTAAATTACAATTTACATGGTTCCTCTCCAGCCACAAATAAATTATTTCAAAGTTCTTAATTTTAATTATTGTTACTATTAAACTTTAGTACAGCAAAACATTTTAGTAATAGCAGATCATAATACGAAGCAGACATTATAAATAGTACTGTATTAACATTAAATATGTCAAACATGTATTATATAGTTAGTGATGTAATATTTATCGATAACCTTTTCTAAATAAACCGACAGTTTCAAATTTGTACGTGGTTAACTATTAAAATGAATACATGTGCAACAATATTTATTAATATTAAGCGACTAACATTACAATATAATCTAACGTCTATCTTTACAGTTATGGCACAAATATATAGGTATATGTGAATAGTAAATCTTATATAGAGATCTTTTTGTACAAATAAAGTTCCAAAATATATATTTTCGTCTGTTATATATTTTAAGCAATTTTATCATATATTAAATTATATTAGCAAAAATAGTTTGTTCAACATAAATCATTACAGAAAATAGTGCGTTTCCTTGATTTTAGTTGTGCTGATTATTCGAAATTTTAAAATAGAGACTAAAACTTGTTAAGTAACATTCATTCATTTGAAAAAATAGTTCGGTGCAAATGTAGAAGAAACCACAGATACTAAACATTTATTACGTCGCTAAACAGCTCGTTTTAGGTGGTGCAATTTTTCGTGCAAGTTTTGTTGCGCAATTTGGCAATAAAATTGATGCAATTTTTTTAAACTGCATTACATGGTGCAACTATTTGCAGCAATATATCCAGGTATTTTTAATTCTGTACTAACATAGAACTGTAATATAATAAAGGATGTTGTTCCTACAATGTTATTAAAATTTTGTGTCAATTTAATTTTACGTTTCTGGCATTGTGAACTGAAATTTAAAAAAAACTAAACTAATTAGCATTAAATATCATCATATTGATGTTCAATTTCATTTCATTGATCTGATACAAAATTAAATATCTATCAAAAAACATATTTTTAAATAAGAGCACAAAACAATAGTTAAATCACGCTTAAATGATTTGTGGTGTATTTGATGAAGTTACTAAAAAATTGTACGTTGCCGCAAGAAAATTAGAACATGTTGTAATTTTCTTGCAGCAACTTTTGTTTTAAACGAAGCAATTTTCTTGCAACTTTCTTGCGTAACAGAACTTGCTTGAAAAATTGCACCATCTAAAACGGGCTTAACACTGGGAAACTGTTTGTTGAACAATGTTACTTAACTTATGTGTCATAAAAATTGAAAAAAAAAGGAAAACTTATTAAAACGTGTGTTTATCTCAGTACCACCATACTATGTTAGCATGTTTGTGCTAATAAATCCAATACACAAGGTGTAAAAATTGGTCATCATAAAAAATAGTCATTCTGACTCTTGTTTCATAAACTCTCGTTATACGTAATTTCATCTTACGTATATCATATATAACATTTTAAAATATTTTAATGTACAAATCTTTGGTAATAATATCAATTCCCATCAAGTTTATAAAAAAGAAGGCACAGTTTAAAATAATAAAAATAAAAAACGCAAAAACATTTGCCACAGTATGATCGTACTGCCATCAATTCAGCCTACTTGAAATTATATTCTGGAATATGGAATGTGGTTCCAGACGTGGACGAGAAATTATGGATGAAGAGGGGATGCGTCGTAGTAGGCTTCGTTTATGAAAGCTCTGTTTAAGCTTTGTATCTGTCAGAGCGGTTGATTGCGAAGCACAATACTAGAGAGAATATTATGCCAATGACTTCGATTGCGATTACAGCGATGGTGATGCCTGTTACAATATTCATGTGCGATTTGATTACGTCAATCAGTTTGTCCACGCAGCCCTAAACACAAAAAAATATAAGTTAATATATGCTTCCAATAACAGTTGTAGAAACTTAAATTTTATATCTAAATCAGTTTGTTTTCATAGCAATTTTGTATAAAACTTTTAAAATTACTGTTTATTTATTAGATTACCACGAATTTGTAACAAAATATGAACCAGTTATTAAAATTTTAGCGTATAAATTTTAATATCTCTTAAAGTTGAATAACATAAAAGCACTTTTGTTTTCTCTACATGTAAATAAATATAGCATCAAGCCTTTTAACCATTACTGGGTGTGGCACTCTACCGCAGCAGATCTGGGTGATATATTTCTTTACGTGAAGTGCGGTTGCCAGTCGTAAAATCGCGGCTCCCAAAGACGTTAGTGGAAGGGAAGCCACAGAGGTAGATTTAATTTGATGAAAATTGTTTGTCAGCTGTGGAAATCGAACCCGAGTTCTCAAATCCACAGGCCGACTCGATATCACTGAGCCACTTAAATTATTATGTGAATATTACAAAGGGACATATTTCAATGTCAACTACAACGAGAAACATTTGCTTGTATTATGTTTCAATGCCATGGTTATTCATTATAAAAAATAAAGTTTTAGTAAATTTTGTCCTATAGGTGAATAAACAAGAAAGTGAAATATTTTGATTGGTTTGACTTTTTTCTAAAATAAATTGGCAAGCAATGCCTCCTGAAAAACTGTTAAATACATTTGTTGTCGTTATACGCACGGTATATTTATTACAGTAACCTTGGCAAATAGCATATGATCAAAATTTATAAAAAACAATTATAGAGTAGGTGACTCAGAAGTATCGAGTCAGCATGTGGAATTGACAACCCGAGTTCGATTCCCACAGCCGATAAACAATTTTCACCACAATAAAATTACCCCTGTGGCTCCCCCTCCATTAACATCTTTGAGGGCCGTGATTTGACGACTGGTAACCGCACTTCATGCGAAGAAATATATCATTACTGGCTGAGTGCCACACCCAGTAATGGGTCAATGGCGTGATGATATATTTATTTATTTACCTTGGCAATCAACAAAATTTATTTAAAAACAATTAATAAAACAAACAGCACATTTCAATGGTTAAAGTTGAATCTGTCTTTAATTAGGTGTGTTCAAGATCACTAAACAAATTGGACGAGTTAAATATAAAAGTTTGTCTGTGCTTTTCATACTAATTAATAACAATTTACATATTAACATGTAATTAATTGTAATGTAATGTATTAATTAGTATTAAAAGCACACACATTTTTTTTAATTAACTCGCACATTATAAGTCCAATTTGTTTAGTGACCGTGAACACACCTAATTAAAGACAGATTCCACTTTAACCATGGAAATATGCTGTTTGTTTTATTAATTGTTTTTAAATAAATTTTGTTCATATGGCATTGACAAGGTGACTGTAATATAGCATGGGTATAACGAAAGGCGGGTCATATGTATTTATCTTTTTTTCAGAATGCATTGTTTGCCAATTTATTTTAGAAAAAAGTCAAACCCATCAAAATCACTTTCTCATTTATTAACCTTGAAAAATAGGACAAAATTTACTAAAACTTAATTTTTATAATGAATATATTTTTTTTTATAATATTCGTAAAAATAAAAATGTAAAGTTGAATATTGACATTAATATTGAATCACGGATAATGAAGAAAACAATACCAAAAATTAACGAAAAATCTGTAGGTAATAAAAATTATAATAAGTATCTCATTAAATGTGTTTTATATCAAGAAATCCCAAATTTTATTTAAAGTATTTTCTTGTAAAATTATTTGGAAAGCAATGTGCACTAAAAAACTGGTATCACATGTCATAAGCTTATGTCGGATTTAAGATGGACAAACTATATATGTATATATTATTTTCTATCAATTAAGAATAAAATAGTAGTAGATAAAAATCTTCCTGAGAATTTAAAATTTATTTACTAAAATTAAAAATTGTAATTAATATGATTGCCGAACAGTAAAACATAAGAAGTCATTCCCTCGAAATAGTGGTGACATGAATGAATGAGCGATGTAGAGCAAAAATAGAGAATCTATTTACAGACCGCAGGCGTTTTATAACCTACACTGACTCACGGTAGGTAATTGATCGCACAATTATAGAATCCGGATATTATAAATATGAAAATAAAAATCAACACTTATAATAAATTTAAATAAGAATATAAACAAGAAAACTTTGTAAAATCTTTCCAACTCCTGTTGATAAACAGAAATAACTTACAAAAAAAATATTATTTAAAAATATTTCTCACCTGTGAATAAATAACCTGTGCAATTGAAGCGCCAATGCCAAGTTTTGTGGCGTCAGCACAGATCTGACTATCGGTTCCTTCCCGGCAGCAGCTTTGGGGGATCTTATAGATCTCGGCGGTGGTAGTCACACTTAGCATGAATCCAGACTTGCCCTTCTTGTTATAAGCGCTTCCAGACCAATCGCGGGGGCCATTAGCTCCGCAACATTGCAACTATTACAATCAAAATTATGTTAAAGTGAAACATGCGCCTAAACTTGAGCCTAAATTTGGTTGCTGGACACTGGCTAATCTTTTTGAAACCAAATATTATTGTTATTATAAATGAAATATATTATTTTTAAAGTTAAACATTTAAAATAATCTAATAAATTAAAAAATAAAATAAATTTATGTGAAAATAATTATGGAAAAGATATAAGTTCTCAGAAACGATTGAGAAGTTAAGAAAAAAATCAATATAATTACATTGATAACCGTTTTTGAGAACTTATAACAAAATTCATGTTTAAATTAATGTTCTCATTTTTATTCATTATATTTCAGCTTTTAACTTCAAAAATAAGTAGAATAAAAAAAAACTACTTTAGAGAGAATATTAAAAATATAATTCGGTAAATCAATTCGACGACCGAAGATTATTAAATTGATAGTATTAATAGCGAGAGTTGATAAAGTAGATTAGCACGGCATTTTTTGTTTGTTTGGTATTTTTTGACGAATAAATATGTCTTTTTTTATTTACATTGAAGCATACTGCAAACAAATATATTTTATCTTCCTCGGAATCGTTGACATAAACTACACCCTACCAGGCCCGACGAGAGGGGGATAGGGGGGGGGGGTAAAATACCCAGGGCCCGTGGAATTCAAAGGGCCCGGATGTGATGCTATTTTATAAATTGCTTTTAATTTTCTACTATTTCACCAATTTTTTATATTCTTTACTAAAACATGTATAACGAAATGTCTGATACAAGTTTTCAACAATTTATTACATTGTATAAAGTACTAAATGAAGAAATGCTTGATCAAGGGCCCCAGTTGCAAATTTTAAATAAATTTATACACTATTCAAAAGTACATTATTACATTGTTGCATTTTTGTTTCTTATATTAATACATTGTATACAACACACATAAGCAAAGGCTCTATACATTTGTGCGTAGTGCTGTTTTGGTATCCGCTGCATTTATCGAATATGCAACTAGATATTAGATAGTCATACAGTGAGTATACAATACACATCGCTGCACCAATTAACTCAGAATTTTGTATTTAATTTTATTTATATTGTTATAACTTTATTTAGATATTAATAATTCTTATTGTTGTCACATATATTTATAAATATATTTTTTTTGTATCTTATATTTAATTAATAAATATTCAAAGTTAAAGGAGGCCCGATTTTTTTTCACGGGGCCCCTGCACCCTACTATATCTATATCTTTATCAATAGGTATAATACCGCCTCTCGTTTCCGCTTCTTTATTTTGTCTCTTTCATGAAAGTAAAATATGAATTATTTTATATAAAAACAGTTCATCAACAATTTGATTTACTACCCATGGAATCATCAATAAAAATGATTACTTATTAACGGTGTAATTTTCGTAATGGAATATGAAATCAGGATTCTAAAATATTCATTCTCCATATCATAATGACATCAGTATTTTCAGCTAAATTTCAATTATTCAAAACGACGCAATATTAATTTTCAATATTGCTTACCAGATTATTAAAAAAACACGGAAAAATATTTTCGATTACATACTTATCGTAACTTGTAGCGATAAAATTATTTATTTTTATGTTAGAGAAAGCAAATATAAAACAAATAAGTTTATCAACACATTCATTACATATAAACATGCGAATAATAATATTGTATTTATGTTCTAAAATAATCAAATGATGTAATAAACCGCATTGACTAAGATCAAGTCATATTTGGGTTCACACTTATTAATTCTGAAAATGATTAGTCATAATCCTAGTATATTTTAAATAGTTTTAAAATGAATTTCAGGTTTAAGGAAATTTAAATTTTTATTTATTTTCTTTTTTATTATTAATAATTGGCGACGTTTCGGCAAATTATTTTGGCCACTTTCAAGCAATAAATTTTATATAAATTAACTTTAAAATTGCATTGTACAGTTATAAGCAAAAAACTAAATTTTGAAAATCAGTAAATATATTAGTTTTTGATTATAATTGTACAATGCAACTTTAAAGTTAATTTATATACAATTTATTGCTTGAAAATGGTCAAAATAATGTGCCGAAACGTCGCCAACTATTAATAATAAAAATAAATGAAAATTTAAATTTCCTTTTTTTACTTTTCGCTAAATCCTGAAATATTAAAAATAACTAAAATCTTTCGGATTTTTTTTACATAACCCTAGAACATACCTGTTGCTGAATAACGTCGAAAGTTTGAGTACGCGAAGTCACGACACTATACTCTTCTTGTACAGTATCCTTGACTGCGTTTCGTATTTTAATTTCAAGATCATGGGACTTGGTATACGCCCAAACTCCCGCGGCAACTTCAGCTACCAAAATCACCAACAGGAAGCTGAAGAACTAAACAAGGAACATCTCATTAGCATACTAGAATTTGTCGCGATGACATAACTGAATATTTAGTTTATGGGTTAGTCATGTCTTTACTTTCGCATCAAGACTATTTAAGATTTCAGTCATGATTACTAGGGTCATTTTAATCAATTTTCATTTTATAACCTAAGCCTGGGGTGTCGATTAGTCCTCGGTATAATCAAATCATCAGATATCAATATAAAAATCGATATATTTTATTCGATACACTGAAATCGAGAACGTAAAACATTTCCAGTTTTATTAGCAGAAAAAAATTGATATATTTTATTCAAAAAATTACTTTTAATACTAAATTGATTTAACTGTTTTACCATTTTGTATAAAAAGTTCAAAATTGTTTGTATTAATTTTCAAAAGTTGTTTAGAATGATGAGGCTAAGAGGTTATTTAGTGTTGTGCAAATAACCCTGTATATACGTATTTTCGATATATCAAATATATCGATATTTTTATTGATATATCGCAAAACATAAACATCACTTATAAAAATTTTATAAAAGTATTTTTGTTTTTATGAATAATCATTTTTACATTTTATTTTTAAAACCGAGCAGGAAAGTACAATTTTCTATCATATCTTGTAAAAATGTCACGTTGTTTAAACATCCTGACTTTAAATATTTGTCAAATGATAACTGTCGTATTATCTCCCTTCCGGTAACATTATATTGATATACAAATATTTTATTTTTTTTTATTAACACACTTGCATTTATAATAGCACAACCTTGATATTTATCTAATAGATTTTACATATTAATTTATGTAATAATAATGCAAATTTATGTGACAACTTACCGATATCAGCATACATTGCGATTCCTTAAATGCTCCGCAGCAGCCAAGGAATGCAACAATTATCATTAAAAGCCCTGCAGCTAAGAAAATGTATACAGTGATTTTGTAATTATTTTCATCTTCGGTCATAGAAAAGTAGAATGTTGGGTCTAATATCATCCATGCCGCAAAAGCTACAACGGCTGCTCCAACCAACTGAAATATTAAAACATAAATAGTGCTGTTATTTAGCAGTTTTGTTATATATTATTACAATAATGATAGTAAATAGATATAAAAGTATCATAAATGTACAAATAAGTATTTACAACTATTAAGTTTACAAGCATTATGTCTGTTGAATAATTTATGTATCTATGGTTTAATAATATTATACTCGCTGCAAAATTGAGTCGAGGGGTAAACTTAAGCTTTTAAAAAGTATAGAAATGAGTCATACTTCATGCATATAACAGTTTTGTGTATAAAATTATTCAAATACTTATAAATACTAATGATTTAATTTTATCTCAGAATTTTCCAAAAGAAAAAAAGGTATCAATAAAAATGTTAATGCTGCATTTGTTGATAAAAAAATTATAACAAAACACTGCTAAGTATAGCATGTTGATATTTTGATCCTTCCTATAACTTTTCGTGTAAACTACTTGCTATTACATGGTATAACAAAAATAAAACTAAACCAATATTATAAGCAAAGTATTATTATACCAGATGCCATTTAAACCTAAATATAATAACGTGTTTAAACATACCCAGAAGACGAAGTTAATTAGTACCATGAGGTACTTAATTATTCCATAACATCCTGTCAACCCCATTGTCCTGCTGGTCTAGTTCTGTCGTTGATTATTCGTAATTAAACAATACTCTTTAAATAATTTGACAGACCCAATCACTACTGCAAACACAAGCGCTTCTGCAAATCTAAAGCTAAGACTACACTGTACATGACACCTTAGGTAGCGCATGCGCATAGAACAGCAGTAAACAAAGTTCTTTGAAAATTTGTATTTCTTTAAGCTCAGGTCGGTTTAATAGACAAGTACAACAAATTAGGTATACTATTATATACAAACTTACAAATACTAAATAATTTAGATTATTACCAGACTGCAACTTACATTTAAGTAGTTTTAAAAAAATATTTATTCATTTTGTACTTGTTATATTGAATATTGAAATAATTATAGCGTTTGGATTATAAGTGGAAGAAATATATGTTTAAAAAAATGTATGTAATACAAAATTAATAAATACAGTGGAAATTTGCTTTTACATATGCAACTCCCCTTTCATGGAAGTAGAAGCGGTTTATTGACCAAGCAGGCGTCGGCGCAAAAGATACAAATGAATTACGGCGCATGATTCAACATTCAACAGCGGTTGCATTGAGGATTCGTTCTTTCAGCAATTCTCGTTTTTTTGAACGAACCTTTATTTGACATATAAACAAAATGGAAGCGATATGTGATGCTTTATTGTTTAAAACAATTTTTGCAATCAAATATGATTCCAGGGATATAACAAGACAATTCAATATTTTAAATGTGACCCGTATGAGCCAGACTTTTATAAAGTTGCGTGAATAGTAATAAGTAATTAGTGTTAGATTAAGTTTTATTCTTCTTGAGTGCTGTGTTAAGGTTAAAGTGTTTGTGAAATATTAAATTGTTCAAAATGTCACTAACAATTAATTATAAACTTAGAATTAAAAACATTATCAAGACATTAACAAAGTGGTCTAAGAAACCAACATTAGATCACGAACTTACTAGTGTAAGTTGAACCAAATTTAAAGAAGGGCGCTCTGTGGAACATCATATTTATACTACATACTTTTACAGATTTTAGAGGAATATCATTCGTTTGTTAATAATGGAGTACTAAATTTTGCTGAGGGTGCTGTAATAATTCAAGCATGTACATGTATCTTAGAAAAAAGAATTGACATCTTATCGAAGGAATTTTTCGCTTTATCCATGAGACTTTGTAGTGCTCTGAGGTAACACGTTCATTCTTACGTAATATATTTAAATAATTATATTTAATATTTCAGGCGCCCAGAAGAAGAAACACAAGAATTAAATCCAGTGCCTGATAATGTTGAAGTAGAGCATCCAACAGAAAATTTACAAACTCAACAAAATATTGTACTTACCACGGAAATACAAAGTAAAAAGCATGAAGATAAAAGTAAAGAAAAACTGATGGATAAAAATAATAAAAAAAAGAAAAAGAAAACAGAAGAGGTACCTGACACTTCAAAGAAAATTGCAATACCAGGTCTTCCGGATGAAATTTTAGAGTCCTTAAATCTTACTGATTGTAATATTAATGACGTTATTCAAGAATGTCTCAGTAAATTGACACCTACTCATCCATTATACTCTGTTTTCGCTAAAATCGGAGACGAGATTTCAAGAACAAAAAATTTAATCACTTACAACGATATTAGTCTCTCCGGCAAATCTTGGAACGTACTTTATATTTTAGAAAATTTATTAAAGAAAAACATGCCTGAAACAGGCGAGAATGGCAAAACACAAGAAAATGCTATTAATGTAAATGAAAATAATACACAACTTAGTGAAACTAGTTCTAATCCTGGTGTTATAAAATCTCTAGAAAGTAATATTTTCACTAAAGAAACGGGCGAAAATACCTTAACTTGTACTCAAATTAGCGAAAATGGGGTTGAAAATATTACAGACATGTATGAAGATAATAACAGTGAGGAAATCGGTCAAAACTGTCAAGATTTTCCAGTAAATGAAACTCCAGCGACATCCAGTGTAAATTCGCAGAACGAAACTAACACCATAACAGGAAATACGATTGGTGACAGTAATAACAGTCTAAGTTCGAATAATGAAGCAGAAATCACTGCTGGCACTCCTGTACAGAGTACTGTTGGTACTGCTGCAGAAAGCACTACTGAAACTGCGGAAAGCTCTGTTGTAACTTCTTCTGAAAACACTGTTGAAAGTAATACAGAAGCAGATAAATCGAATAAAATGCAATTAGCAGACGCCAAATTACGACAAATTATTGTGGATAAATGTAAAATTCAATTAAAGGATTTAAAGATCAATTTGTTAAGATTACCACACAGTGTTTTGTTTAAAGTTGATTATTTCCGATTATCATCTGATTACTTTACAAAAGTATGAATTTGTATAAATTTCTGTTTTTATTTATAAAATATATATATTTTTTTTGTAGGCGAAAAAGAGAAAAGTGGAACAGAAAATTAAAAATCTAATTAAACCGAAAGTAATTACAAGAAAAAGACAAAGAGAAATGGAAGCCGAGTGCATCGAGTTAGTGAAGAAATTAAAAACGTATGACTTAGATGCTTTTGAAGAATTTTGCTATTCTTATAATATTCGCCAAGGTAATAAGTGTGTTTTATATGTGTTATTGTTTTTTGCATTTTGTTTAAACATTTTGTTTTCCTTTGATTTTTTAGGCTTATGTTCTCCCATTCCAGAAAAATTATATTTAAGCCGCAAATCAATCGACAACCGCAGCGAAATGAGTTACGGATGTCCTGTAACCCCCGATTCCGGAAGATTCTCCATGTCATTCCACACCGACTCTGAGTTCGAGCACACAGACTTCGACATAGATCATGATTCGGAACATAGACCTTCGTTAAGTCGAGCTGATTCCGGGTGTTGTTTGATGAGTCCACCGCATGAAAGCAACATGGATTCCGCATTGCCATTTTCTTCGGAGCCTGTACCAACTACTGAAGATCCTACGTTACTGAAACTGAAGGAAATGTTTCCGAATTCATTTGCAGATCCACAGAGAGCTGAGATGTTAAAGAATTTAGTCCGGCCTCCAGATAAGGTAATAATTCATTACATTCATAAGAGAATTCAACAAAAATACATTTGCGTGAGAATGTTTTTGTTTTACAATGAAATAAATAAATACAAACTAATCTACATCGTATCTACATTCCATTCCTATCGAATAGTTTTATTAAAGTAGACTAAACATCATGATATTTATTGTATGAATCATCACCAACTCGTATTTCATATACCGGGTGTCTACTTGTTTTCTTGTATAGGAAATATAAATAAAAATAAATATATCATCACGTCTTTTACCCATTACTGGGTGTGGCATTCTTCAGATCTTGTTAAATGATATTTCTTCGCGTGAAGTGCGGGTATCAGTAGTCAAATCACGTCCCCCAAAGTAGTTAGTGAAGGGGAAGCCACAGGTAGTTTTAACGTGGTGAATTGTTTGTCGCCTGTGGGAATCGAACCCGGATTCTAAAATATATAGGCCGACTCGATAGCACTGTATAGGAAATATAATGGTAAAATTTTTATTTGGCAATAGTTTATGAATAATTTTAAAATACAAAATTTATTCGGAATTAAAAAATATATCCAATGAGCTCAAATTAAAATTGTTATCTTGGAGATGTTTACAGAGTGCCATGAAAAATAAAAGAAACAATTTAAATTTTTCATGGTCATTGCACCGCCTAAAGATTTAAACTTAGTTTAAATAAATAAAAGCAACTCAAATATTTGACAATAATGATTTGCAAGTTCGTTTTGCTTTTATTTACTTAATCCAAGTTTAAAATTTAACTTTTGGCGGTGAATATGGCCATTTGTAAAATTAATTATTAAATGATGAGAAATAAAAGAAATAGTTTTTATTTTTATATTGACAGATACAGTATTAATTTACGTTTATCTTGGATGCAGTTTTCATTGTACCATTGTATTTCCTAAATAAGAAAAAATAATTCACCCGATAGTAATGGTCGTGCATGAAATCCGGCGATCTTGGTAAATTGAAAACATACTTTTGTTTTTTAATTCAACTGGTTGGTACTATTTAGTACAGTTTACAAATACGGAAAACTCAGTATCTCAATTTTCCCTCTATAATTCAATTTGAAATACGAGGCTTTTAGTTTGAATAATAGTTTATAAAAATAAAACTCAAGAAAAACGTTTTATTTCTGTGGGTAGCACGAATCCTTTATTAATTTATTCATAAAATTCACCCTGCAAGTAGTCTCCAAACATTAGTATCCTGGCACACCATTTTCAATTCATTAACATTTTTAATTCCTTTCTCCTATCTCCAAATTACAATTTATTACAATTTGCAGCAAGGTGATAGTGAAAACTATTTGGAATGGAAGCAATTCATTGACGACAAAACAGCGAAAGAAGTGGAATTTAATATCCATGAATATGGCTCTGAAATTTTGAATACCTTTCCTACTAAAACAAAAAATGAAGTAATTAGTTTTCAGGCCATCGTTAAGGATAAATCTATAGGCGACATAGCTCGATATTTCGTTTCCACCTTACAATTGGTTAGTATTTTTATATAAATATAAAATGTAAAATTTCTTGAACTCTGTAAATTTTCTTAGGCAAACACGTATAATGTTGAAGTATGTGATGAACGTAACGGAGAAGTAAAAGCAGAAGGATTCAACCTCAAATTTCTGAGCGATGAACGACCTCACGAAGAATTCGAGGAATTGAATCTACCTTCACAAAGGTTAGTGCATTTTATCAAATTTCTTTTATTGTTTGACAAATTTTCTGTTGTATACCGAGTAAAATCTACTCCAGTTATTACATAAGTTTCTTTAATTAATACCAATCCTTGAATCTTTCACGCTAAATTCGCTCCATCCGCATTCATAATTCCTGTCATATAAACTAATTTCTTTATTTATATACATCTGTACGTATGTTTAATTTTTAGTTATTATTAATTTAAATTTTCCCAACAGTCTATTTTTCGAACAGCTGGCATCTACATCATCGACGCAAACATATAACCGGCATTCGACCCCTTATTCTTCGCAAAGAAATCCAAGTTATCATAAAGTTAAAAGACGGCGTATTGATTATACGTAATAATACAAAATATATTTTAATAATGTTATGGTACAAAATTAATATAGAATAATATTTAGAAAAACAAAACAAAATTTAAGTATAACAATAAATCTGTGATTGTAATGGTATCAGGAATACTGCTACGCATATATATATATATTTTTTAATTAGAAAATTTAATTTAATTTGCTAAGAAAAATAAAGTCGTTTGTGTTGCAAAACAGGATGAATGAGCATGTTTTCAAACATGCATGATTAATTTTAAATCCAAAGTTCAATTATATTTTATTTATGCAATGTAAGACTTGAATAAATTTAGTTTTAAGTTTAGACAAAAAATACAAGCGGCTGCATTTTTGTTTACTTTTTAATAGCTTGATTGTCAAAAAAGTTTTAGCTAATCTTGAGTTTTGGTTTACTTAAACCAGCTAAACCATATACTAAAAAAATATTAAATAAATCGTAATATTATCTTGTTGCCATTAATTTTTTAAAATAAGATTTGAAATAACATTTTAATATTGGGTTAAAATAAAAGCTAATTAAAAAATAAAATATTGGCTAGAATTTTTTTGTTATCAAGCTATAAATTATTTTAAAAATCGAATAAATTTAATTTTTAAAAGCTCGATTATCAAAAAAGTTTTAGCTAATCTTGATTTTTAGTTTACTCAAATAAACTATACCTTATACTAAGAAAAGATTAAATAAACCGTAATATTATCTTGTTGCCACTTAATTTTCAGATATGAAATAACATTTTAATAGTGGGTTAAAATAAAAGTTTGGCTAGAATTTTTTTTGTTATCGGGCTATAAATTATCAAAAAATCGAATAAATTGAATTATTTCTGCTATTAGATTTAATCCAGGTGTTCTGGATGAAAAGTCTTATTGAATTGTGTTCGCTTTAGGATAGATTATTCTAATTAACTTATTTAATTCAAAATAAATAATTTTTCTTTTTCGTAATGATATTGTTTCAAAAATCGTCCATTTTATCTTTGTTTCTTATTTTAAGTAGGAATAAATTACGAATATTCCTAAATTAATAATCTTAGTAGTAATCAAATCGATTAATTTGATTTAATAAATTGTTAATTTACTTAAAAAAATACTAATGAACAATCCTAATAGTATTTTTTACTACCAGAAATTATTTTTAATAATTAAAAATAATTTTATCATTAATGTTGCTTTTTAGTTCCCTTAATTTGCTTAATTTTAAGTAATGATAAAAATAAAATTTAAACCTGTTTTTGCAAACATTAAAAAGAAAGTGCCTTTATTGTAAAAATAAACGAATGGATTTAAGACGTATTAATATTTGAATGTTAATAAGCAGTATTTTATCAAATATTAATAATTTGATTATTATATTTTTTGAAATTACACTGTGCAATATTAAATTTTAGTTTTTCATTACAGTATAATTTGAAATTGCATTTTATAAACTATCTTATTTGCAAAAACTTTAAATTTTATATATTTTTATAATAGATAATTAAAAATGGGTACATTTAAGTATAAATTCAAATTATCAACTTTGTACATTTGTATATATTAAAAAAACTGTACCTGAAAATAGTAATGTATAAATATTTTGTACTTTAAAGTAAAAAAATAAAAAAATATTACTATTTTCACTTCATGTAAAATATTTATGTACAATTAATTTCATAGTTACATTAATAAATTTTTAGATATAAAATTATTTACTATTTTTAATATTATGAAACAAATCGTTAAACCGTTTTTAATAACATTTATTAACAAATAAAATCTTTGGTTACACAGTTCTTGTGAATAATTTATAATAATTAACTATGGTTTAGATTAAATACATTCAGATAATACACATTGATAATATTTTGAGATATATTTTATGGCAATGTAGCGGCAAAATTGTCGCGAAGATTTTGTGCATTTTGCGAATACTCATTCCATTGAGATGGTGTTAATTCATCTATTCGTCGACTTAAAAATGATACTCGCGATTCGAGTGTGTGGGTTGTACGCTCAAGTAATGATTGACGACGCCATTTCAATTGTGGAATGAAAGACTCGACGCGAGAAACACGAGATTCCATCGTTTTCAATCGATTTTGAGCTGCATCTACGTATACGGTATGTAAAGGTGAATCACATTCGAGAGCTGGAACTTATATGAAGAAAAGATTAAATGATTTTCTAAACCAATAAAAAAAATTTTACTGACCATCATGATGGACATTTGTTACGTCTATTATGAATAAACTAAAAAAGTAATCAGCTTAAATATGTGCATGAATACAATAAGAATAAATAAAATTATTGAAACTTACTTGTCAGAGGAATCTCGCTGTAACACATCTGTAAGTGGTACGAGAAATCCGTCGCTGTTTCTTATCTTAAATACTTTATTATCTGTATCTGTAATTTCTAATAAATCCAAGAATTTCTGTTTTAAATTATGATAACTTAAATCTGGATCCAATTCTAATGTAACATCACGATCAAGTTCTGCAAATCATGCATGTTGATATTATTGCACAAATATAAATAATTATTATAAAAAATAAATATTGTATTTACCGTTGGAATCTATTCTTCTAACTTTCATACAAACTGTTTTAATATTCATTCTCACTGTTATTTATTTTACTGTGACAGTTGAACAGTTGTTGATTACACTGTCGGTAACGTAGGCATTTATTGGCAACAGAAATTGATGCGTTTATTTGCCTATAGAAGTTAAATAATTTCAATTATATTTGTCAAATATTCACCACAAATAGTTAATTTTGTATTTATATTAATCATTTTAGTATAAATTTCATCTATTTTTATACTTTTGAAAATACTTTATATACTTGATATATTTTTATTTGTTTCTTAATGAAGTAAAATAACGCAGTTGCGTATGCGAAAATTTGAAAACGATTGCTGTCAACTTTTTCCGTTACAAAAATATTGGAAATAATAAACTGTGTGTGCTTATAATAGTTAGTAATGTGATTATAATATAACAAGACTAATATTAAATAAAATACTTCCATAATAGAAGGTAATGTATATAATATTTGAAATATTGAAGAAAAAAATATTTTATTTACATTTGTATAATAATTTTAGAGCACCATGGATGTACAGAAAATTTGTTCACAAATTTCGGAAGGCAAAATCACTGAAGCTAAAAATCTCATCATCACACATAATGGAGAAATATTAGATTCTAAAGTTGCACTTAATATTTTAATTACTTTGTGCAGAACAGTGTCTCAGAGTGACAACAATTCAGTAACCGATATATTTCATTTAGCAATTATTTGCTGTAAAAATCTATCAGGGTTAAAAGATAGTGAACGAGAAAACTTCTTGCTATCACTGTATCACGTCATTAAATATTTATTGACGTTCAAATTGTATTCCAATGTGGTAATTTTACTTGAATTTATCAAACAACACTGCATTGATAGGAGTTTTAAAAGCGATCTTTATAATCATTATGTAGTTCTTTTTCACAACTATCTTTCGAAAAATGTGAAAAATTTTAATGCTGATATATTACTGAAGGTTGTTACATGTTCTCTTCAATTTCAATTATTATTAAAGAAAAGTGATTTTAGTAGGTTTGTTTCAAAACTTAAAAGTTACACTACCTTTTTTAACCATTTAAATATATGTAACACACATTGTGCCAAATTTTGTTCAGAAATACTAAATCTGTTGGAAAATGTACCTGTTACTGAAAACCAGAACGATGTCAAAGAAATGTACACAGCGCTGCTCACTATATTAATTCTCACTATTCAACATTTATATAATTGTGACGATGAAAATTTTCCTCATTTTGTACGAGATCATATTAAACAAATATGTTTTGTAATGAGAAAACACTGCAAGAGTAAAGAATATACTGAATGTATTGAAATAATAGAGAATGTTACACAATCTGTAATAAAAACTATAAAAAGCCGAACCGAAACAGATTTACAAATCTTAATAGAATGTGGCAAAAAACTAAAAGCAATTATACGAAAACGAAGTACAAATCCAATAGTCATTACCACTTGCAACCATATATCAAAAATATTTAGAATATTTGTTGAATTTCTCCAAAACTGTAAGTATTTGTGGAAAGAATATTTTCCAACTTCAGTGCAAGTAGAAATTTTAAGAATTGTCGAAGTACTTGGACAATTCGTTTCAAAAAGCTCTTTAAATATTGAAAAATGTTGTGGAGATTGTAAATTGAAAACAAATATCTGCCACGCTACAGTAAATACAAGCTGTGCAGTAATGTTAAGTCTTACAGCTTTGAGATTAAACTTGATTTGCTCCGAAGAATTTCACGCTTTAACCCTTCGTTGTTGGACAATGTGTTGCAAATTTATAAATAAGCTTAAAGAAGAAGGTTGTATAAAATATATCTTCTTTTGGAAAAATGTGGGAACAGCAATTTATAATGCAGCTGTGATTTTATATAAAAACAAAGATTACAAGTTTTCAAAATTGTATTCACATCTATTAATCAAAAATATCATTCCTTTAGAAGGTGTAGACAATCCTGAACTGTGTTTCCCAAATTCTTTAGGAGCTTCATTAAATTTGTATGCAATTAATTGTTCTTACCTCCAAGAAAATAAACAGAGTATGTTGTATTTATCTTTAACTATGTTATTGAGCCCAGAATACAAAAAGAAGGCTTTCCAAACATGGATAATGTTGAAATCTAATGATAATGATAATGGGGAAGGATTGAAATCATTATCTGTACATCATTTCTTGTTTAAAGAACAGGATTCCATCAAAGAAATTTATCCATCTTACACTTACAATCAGAAACATTGTGAAGAGCTTTTAATGGAGGAACTAGAATTTTATTTTGAATATTGGCCGAGTAAAGTAACTTTAAGTACGGTTTGCAATGAATTGTGTGCAATTTCCAAAAATCCCATTTATCGGACAAGATGTTTTGTTTTGACTTGGGAAAAAGTCGTTTTTATGCAGGAGTTAAATTATATCAAAAATTTAGAGGCAACTATTGAAATGATTTCAGGAACGACTAACGTAAACTTAAATATGTGCTTGTCAGTTTTATATTATATACAATATCAGTATAAAATGAATGAAATTGTAATTAAAAATATTGCGGACATGAATGAGGCGTACATTCCACTAAAAAGTACTCCACTTCAACCATACGAGGAACCACCAAATCCAAATGATAAATGTGATATAGTGCCTGCTTTTTATAACATGAAAATAGATAATTTGTTGAAGATATATAAGATTTTGGATAATTCTGTAGAAATTTGGGACATGTTACTTGAAAATGATAAATACAAATTAGATCTTAGTGTAGTCTCTTCTTTAAACATCGGCAATTTTATTAAATTAACTGCTTATGAATACAGAATGCAGTATTTTAATATCAAAATGTGTAAAACATGGATTTTGTATTACAAATTTGCGAAACAATTAAATAACAAACAAGAAATTATTACTAGTATTGGTTTTATCATCGAATATTGTGAATATGGATCTGAAAATGTTAAAGCTCTAGAAGAGGAAGCAGAAAATTTATTGATCGATTTTGACAAAAATGATCCAGTCGAACTTGAAGTTTATCTAACTTATTATATTAACAAGAGCAGTGGATATTATAAAAATGATTTGATTGAGACAGGATATTCAGCTTTACGTACAGCAGAACTGGTTTTACAAGAAGCAAACGATGCAAATCTGAAAATTTGTAAAGCAAGAATATTACATTTAAAGACCTGTTATTTGCTGCTACCTTGTGCAAATAAAATTTTAGATCATGCTGAAAATTTCATGCTCACTGCACAAAATTCTTTTGCTATTGTTGCTGAATATTACACTACAAGTAAGTATAATAATTTAAAAAATATTTTAAGGAGTCTTATACCGCGACACTGGAACATAGGACTTTAACATGTAAAATTATATTTTTATAATTTCTTGCTTTCCTTATTATTTTAGAGAAAAAAGCTTCAAATAAATGTTGTAAAGCATAAAATTAAACAAATGATTCATGTTTTATCTGTCAGCTGAAAAATATTCCTTGTTTCATGAATTTATTGTCAGTAATTATTAGTCTTTAATTTAAGTGACTCAATTAGTGAAGGAAAAGAATTTCTTTTACTGCAATTTATTATAAAAATTAATAATTCAAAATTATTTTTTTCTTATAAGACTCCTTAAAATACTTTTTTGTATTTGTATTATATAATATTAAATCACAAATATGTGTTATGTTTCGAAAATAAACACCAGAACTATTTTGTTATATTTCGAAAATATGCAATAAACAAAAATGTTTACCTACGCCACTGGATACATCTTAAAAATATCTTTAATATTATCTAAGTTTTTTATTTGATGTTTTTTTTTTCTATATCCAGAAACTTATAGGTCTGTGGTTCGAATCCGTGCGTCGATCAGATTATATAATTTAATTATTTTATCGCACCTTTTTTTTTAATTAAACATATTTAAAGAAGTTTGCGATATTATATTTTCTAGTCTAGTCTAGTCACTTAAGAAGTTTTGTATTTAAATTTTTCTTTTAATGATTACATTTTTTAAGAAGTAATTATTTAACAGTTCAAAATTTATTTTAGAGAGAAAAATTCAAATCTCGGTAATATCTAAATTTTTATTTTTAACACCATTCTCTAAAAAGGCATTACTTGAAATTAATATTAATTTGCTTATTTAATCCGGGTAAAATTGAAATGTGTAATTATTTTCAGTTTAATAGTTATTAGTATATCTATGAAGTAATTAAGTTTAATAAATGTGAACTAAAATCTATTTGTAGATGTATATTAAATTACTTTGTTGCAGAAACAATCAAATGTCCGTATTTAATTTCAATTCTATTTGAAATTTCTCTGATCAACGGTTGGATGTACAAGTGGCTGCGTTTACCTCGAGAAGCTCGTTGTTACACCAAAGAAAGCATTCTTCTCGCTCAAAAATGCGTACTTCCAATTCGAACTGCTCAGTTTTTGTCTCTTTTGGCATTTACCGATTTACTGGATTTGCAATACGCTGATTGTGAAGTTAAACTCAGTGGACTTACGAAAATGCTTTGCTATGCATCACATGTCACTTACGAAAAATTACCAAGCCAAACAAAAAATAAAGAAGATGTTAAATTGGAAAGTCCGAATTGTGAATTAGTGGAAATGGATAATTCTAATTCAATGATTCAAACTGTTCTTGATATTCCAACTTCACAAAAGATAATTAATACTGTTCTAATGGGTTCCCCTGAACTAAGAAAGAGGTCTTTTGTATTACCTGAATTTGTGAAACATCCTGACGATTGCGATTGTTTCATATGCTCAAACTGTGAATACCAGAAACTGATTCTAGATGCGATCCATTTAGAAGCTCTTTTAAATTTATATCAGGGAGTAAATGCGCAAGGAGAAGATTATTTTAAAGGTGGTTTAAAGCTTTATGAAAAGTTGCTCAAAAAATCAAAATTACTTTCTTATAAAACATTAAGATTCTCTGAGAAGGAAGTACTTTTTGCAAGAGTGTACACAAATATTTCTCAAAACTATTGTAAATTTTTGTTGGATTATTCATATTTCTTAGCACAAAGAAGTGCCTTATCCGATGCTAAAAAAGTTGTAGAAAATATATTTAAATTACTTAGTAATATAAAACATGTAAATATTTATTTCTGGGGTGAACTAAATCTTCAGAAATTTAACTTATTTATTGAAGACAAAATCACTGAAGAAAAATCGAATAATGTAGAAAATGAATTACGAGTTCCAGAAAATACGATTCAGCCTAAAACACCTGCAAACAAGATTTCACGAACTAATATTCATTTGTCTGTGAGTCCTATTGAGATTGCAAAACCAAATAAAACTTTCAAGAAATTAACGTTCGATTTATCTGAAGATGAAAAAGATGATAAATTACAAACAACTCCTGAACCAAACAAAAACTTGTATTTCAAATTTCAAACTCCTGCTAAAACTCCAGCTCCAGTTGCACCCAAAATAAAAATTTACACCCCAAAAACTATTAAATCAAAAGGAACTACATCCAAACCTAGAGCAATACCGACAGTATCAACACCCAGTAATTCTGAATTGAAAAAATGTGTAAATAAACAACTACAGGAACGAACAAGACTTTTAACAGAAAAATTGAAGGCTGAGAAAAAACCTTTGCTAAAAGACTGTAAGAAAATTGACATATTACCACCTCCCGCAGTAAAATCTGGAGTACGTAAAACATTACTTGATGAATTGGATGATGTTACTGAATCTGTTGAAAAATTGTCGATTAATGTCATGGAAAAAGAATCTGAGAAAATGAAACAGGCTCAAGATTCTGCTACTGCTACTACACCTGAGAAGACCGTTAAAGAGAAAACTAAGAAATATAGAAGAATTAAATTAGCTTCTAGCTCATCTTCGTCGGATAATTCTTCAGATCATTCTGGTATACGTAAAAGTTCAAGAACTAGAAAATCTGAGAAATAATCTTATTTCATGTTTAATGTTTTAGTTTTGTGTTGTAATTTGTGTTCATAAGAAATAAATCAGAGTTTTAATATTTTTAATTGATTCCTGTATTTAATCAACTTTATTTTATTTAAAAATAATAAGACATAAAATATTTTAATTTTTCTTATCAAACTTCATGTAATTATATTTGTATTAAGTGTGCAAAAGAGTGTTTTTTTTGTTGCGCGTGAGAATGTCACTTTTATTCGAGGCAAAAATAGTCACAAGTGAACATTTTTAGAAAAAAAAATCAATATTCAGAATTACCATACTAGGCGTTGAGAGATTATTCCCATTTCTTATGTAATTTATTTGTGCAAATGGACTTTTTCAGCAGTTTTATACACAATGTCAAAAAATAGAAACAGAGTCAATGTTAAGTCTGATTTGAGAGTGAAAATTGGCACTATATATTTATTATAACCAGATATATTTTTGTTTTAAATTTACTTGTTTTGCTTATATACATTCTTGCTTATTTTTCTAATATTTTAAGTAACGTATACACAATTCTTTCATCAGAAGTTCATGGTATATTAAGATTAAAATAGGGGTTCTCTGCATTGAAAAAAAGTTTGAAAACCGTTATACTATATTATTCTGTTACAATAATTGCGGTGGCCTGGTGACATTCTAAACAGTGGCGCCACGCAGCATTTTATTTTGTGTACTATTTTAATACATGTATTTTTACGGACGGACTGAGCTACCGGGAATTTTCAAAAAGCCGGAGCTTGTAGAGATCTGGGGACCTAGACACTAATTTTTATTATTATATCAAAGTATGAAGTACCTAAACACATACGCGTAAATTAGTCAGCCATATTATAACAGTCCACGTCTCAAAAGAGTTTTAGCTAATCCTGAATTTTAGACATTTTCAAAAAGTTTGAATAAACTAATATAAATTTAGCTACTATTTGGCTTTCGAAATGTGATTTGGATTACTTTTTTAAAACGGACTAGAAAAAGATTAGCTAATCCTAAGTTCAGGATTAGCTAAAACTTTTTTGGAAATCGGGCTATTAATGAATAATCAAGGAAGTGCAGTGCAGTGCCTATTGTTTGTTATTATTTTTATTGTATTTAGTTTAACAAGACGGTATATGCTTATATTTCGTGGATTGATACAATTTTCGGATCATGATGTGACCCGCGTCAGCGTCAACGATTTTTAATATTTTAATCGTAATTAGGAGCGCGAAACTACGAATGCATTTTTTCGGGTTATCTAATGTTGTATAAAATAAATAAATATATCATCACGCCTTTTACCCATTACTTTATGTGGCACTCTGCCGTAGCAGATCTCGGCCGTCAAAACACGCCCTCTTCTAAGATGTTAGTGGAGGGGGAGCCACCAGAGGTAGATTTAAATTTGTGAAAATTGTCTGTCGGCTGTGGGCATCAAACTTCATGAAAATCGATCAAGCTTTTTTCACATAATACTGTAAACACAAATCGCACTGATGGGTAAAACGCATACTGGTATTTTTTTGTACTGTAGCAGATCTAGGTAAGTGAAATATTTATGCGCGGAAAGTGTAGTTATAAGCCGTCAAATTACAGCCCTCAAAAATATTAATGTGGTGTTTTACGGCTGTAGGAATCGAACTCGGATTCTCAAATCTACAGTTCGACTCGATACCACTGAACCATCTATTTCTGAACTTATAATTTTTGTTTTGAACAACTCGTAACTTCTAAATTATACTTTAATTAAAACGAAGTAAATTAGAAGGTTGTAAATGTAAACTGTCGATGCGTATTGTTTAATGTAGCATTGTGTTAATTCGTACGAAACTACCATTAAGTTTTCAAGAACAAAGTTGAGTCATAAATTTAGCTTAAATATAACAGCTTAAATCGTCACGTCTTAAGAAAACTTACAAGCACAACTGACAGGTAGGTGATAAAGTTTACATTATCTTTTTGTCGTAGTTGAAGATTAGAATTTATTTACGCAAGACAATCTGACATGTTGCGTGCCTTCTAGCGTCTACCTTCATCTTCCTTCTTCGTGTTTCGGCTTCTAAATTGTTGTTCAGTTATCCTTGAGTGCTGGCGAACTTGTGGCAACTTAACTTCATAATATAATCAAGGTCTCGAGCTCGACCAAGAAAATCCGTTGTGTCAAGAGTCCGAGGATGAATCCGTGTTGCAAGTATTTCCCGCGTTTCTATCTAGTTGGAGAATGAGGGCGCTTGTGGTCGTATTCGAGAGCTGTTTGTCGTCCTGTAAACCGAATCTAACTTTCGTTTAACTACTGACTACTGTGTTCTTTGAATGGACCTCCAAATGATGCTTTCATGATACCAAAAAAGGGATTATGTACTGTCATTATCGGATAATGTCAAATGGAAAACATTGTCCTGTGAAGTTTTTTTGAAATGTTGAAAGTGTGATAAAATGTTTGAAATTTATAAAATAAAATCAGTAATTGACTCACTTCTTCTCTGTCTTTTCAATTTCGTAAAAAGTCTTAACTGTTTTTAAATAATTTCACATAATTTTATTTTAAAATGGTAGATTATATTAGTAGTATTCTGTAGCTATATATTAAATAATTAGATTCATATGCAAAATTGATAATAAACAAAAAGACCAGTAATAAATAGCGAATTCTTAATTAAGAAAAATTATGAGAATCGTAATGAACTAATTCCAGCGGGTTTTAAAAGATTAGTTTCCAAAACGAGACGGTTTTAGTAAAATTATTTCAGTGTTTTAATTGCACCCTGGGAAAACAGTGACAGTAAGCAGTAAGCCGAAAATAAACGACCTATTTTACGGAAATTGGAAGTTCCGGTTGCCGGAAAAGAGAAAATAAACGCATTAAAACATTTAAGATGGTTATTACATCCTTTCTTCTTATTTCTTATTACTCGAGATTATGAAATCAAGACACATCTATTTATTGTTGAGTTTTGAATATAGCAAATTAAACAAACATAAAACTATTGACAATTGGAAGAATAGATTGTATATTGCATTTTAAATCTGTGCTTCTCAAACTTTTTTGGATAACCGCCACCCTTGATTCTAGTATTTTGTAGCAACGCCCTCTGTACCGTATATATAAGGTGGTGCATTTTAAGTTGCGTTTGTGAATATTTCGAAATGTACGCATCGGATCAAAAATGTACAAAATACGTATCAAATATTTTTGAAGGGGCTATCCACTGACACCAAAGTCGATCCCCAACTTCACCCCCTGGGGGTGCGGCGGGGGGTAACATTAAAATCTTAAATAGGGACCCCCATTTTTTTACAGATTCGGATTCTATGTTTAAAAATAGGGAGGTTTTGTTCGAAACTTTTTTTCGATTCGCGATAGATGGTGCTGTAAATGCAAAAAAATATTTAATTTCCCCAACAAATTTCAATACAGTCCCTCGTCCTACTTCCGCAAGAGGGAGTGCGGGGTAATGTTTAGTAAAAGATTCAATAACTTTTGTCTACATTATAAATCTCCTGAATTAAAATTTTTTTTTAAGTTTTCGTTGGTGAGAGGAGAGGGGACTCACCTAAATCAATCACCCCATAGGTGAGAGGCGAAATAATCTGAATCTGCAATGAAAGTTATCTTTTAAAAGATAAATTTTACGCCCCCACAACCACTCCCACCCTCAGGGCGACAGGGCTTAAATGTAGCACCATTGGTTGTCCTTTGGTAAATTAAGGTACACGTACTTTTTATTTGTAGTGTAATTTCTCGAAAAGTCGATATTTTTGCGATTACAGCGCCATCTCGCATTGCGAATCGAAAAAAATGTTTCGAACAAAACCACCCTAATTTTAAATGTAGAATCCGACTTTGTAATAAAAATGGGGGTTCCTATTTAAGATTTTAATGTTACCCCCCGCCGCACCCCCAGGGGGTGAAGTTGAGGGATCACCCCTTCAAAAATATTTGATACTTATTTTTTACATTTTTTATCCGATGTGTAGTTTTCGAAATATTTCCAAACGCAACTTAAAATGGACCAACTTGTATATGAGTATCACCGGAAAAAGTACAGACTTTTCTTTAGGTTAGAAAAATTTAACGCCAATTAAAACTTCTGGTGTAATAAAAAAAATACATTTAAAAGAAATTGCTCCATTTATTTTCTCTGCAGGTTTCAACCAATTTTTAAATAATAGTTTCTTTTTTTGCCGTTTTCAAATAAAAATACTATATTTATAAATACTGTATTGCTTTTGGATGAATCAGAACGGAGATATTTTAATATTTTTTAAGAATTCGAACAATAATTTTATTAATTTCACGAACTGGAAGAATATTTGCCGTCAAATCGCTGCCCCGAATATGTTAGTGAAGGGGTATTTTTGTATATGGTGAAAACTGTTTGTAGGATGTGGAAATCGAACCCAAGTTCTCAAATCCACGAGCCGACTCGATACCACTGACAAGTAACACTACCCAACTGTCACTCACCGATTTAAATGAAACTTGGCACACTAATAGAACTCTAAAAAATATTGAAACCCCTATTTTTTTTTCTTCCGGAAGTTGCTTTTTAGGGGTACAAACCACCCTTGAAAGATGGTAAAAGCAAGAATAGCCATAAATGAAATTAAATCATACCAAAATATTACGCGTTCAACATTGGTAACAAGGGATAATTTTTAAAGTAGTCTGTATCCGGCGCTAGGTTGAAACTATTTACTACTTGTAAGTGTTTAAATAATGCTCATTTTCTCTCTATCGAGGCAACCTGGAGATTTGAGAACCCGGATTTGATTCCCATCCCCAACAAACAATTTTCCCCACGTTAAAACTACCCCTGTGGCTCCCCCTTTACTAACATCTTTGAAGGCCCTGCTTTGACAGCTCGTAAGAAATATATTAATTACCGAGATCTGCTACAGCATGGTACCACACTTAATAATGGGTAAAAGGCGTAATGATATATTTTATTTAATATATTAGAAATAACTATCAAAGTAGTGGTACTAAAAATGTTATATAGTTATGACTTACTTACTAGTCTACTTTTGTGCATGTAAACATAGGTTTAATATCCTGAAACCCGTAAAATACATTACGTACCTAACTAATTTTATTTGTTTCCTAATTTATCTTCATTATCTACTTTCTACTAGATTTAATTCCTTAACAAGAACTAATAAACTTAAAAGAAAGAACAAATCCAGTGCAACAAACTTAAACTTAAAACACGCGCTCCTGAATAGAGACGTACAAGAAAAACAGCAATTAATTGAAAAAATTGAAGAGGGATCATTGTTGTTTACTCAAATATGGAAAATCTGCTTCTCAGGTGCTATACAAGTTCCGGAAGATAAGATGTCACTAACAGAAAACATTTGGAAACCACTGAATTAGCCATCAACTAATTTTAAATAAAGAACGAAGTACTTTATATTTATTAAAAAAAAATAAATAAAGTAAACACTTATTTTGTCTTTGTTGTTATTTAAATTGCTATTGCGTAGCTTTTCCTTTTTTTCGGTAGATGGCATGATCTGTTCCACAGAACTTCTCATGTCATCTTACCTGTTGTTAGAGATCTTATTCTCTGCTGGCACAGTTCTTCGTCACCAGCTTCTTCACGTGAACTTTGTTCTAGGTGAAGAAGTGAGTTATACCATACTGATGAGCTCTAATAAGAGCGAAACGCGTCTATGGTTACTAACTGTGCTCTCCAGCCTCTGACGATGCCCTCATAAGGTGACTTGGAGGCTGAATTTTGTGAAACATAGCCAAGTGTTTACTTTATATTTTTTATTAAACCTTGTTTCACCAAGTGTTGGATGACAATTAATTTTGTCTTTGTTGTTCTTTATATTTATATTGCTGACCATTATTGTCCGTGCTTGTTTGTGTACACTGCGAGTAAACTCTTGCTTAGATATACAAGCGTGGTTTCGTATGAAATGCATGAACTCTGTTGATGTGTTCAGTGTTGATGTTGATGGGTCATTTACCATTCAATTACCGTCTAGTTAGCAGTTTATCAGTGTTTGTTCCGAAACTAGATGCTGAAGTAAAACTTACTGCGGGAATATTTGTTTACTTGATTAGTTTAGTGTGTTATGCTCATATTCGCAACAATACGTGGCCGATATGAACTGTCATAATGAAATGAAATTAAAATTAAATGATTTATTGAATAGTTTTTTTGAATTATTAGTGTGGAAGTGTAAACAGTAATTAGTGAATGAAAAATAAGTAGATTGCAGATTTTGACAGTGGCACAAAATGTGATAGTTATACGTAATATTTTAGCTCCTGCCTACTAAACATGAAATCACCAGAAAGGTAAGAATATTAATTTATTTATCCAACACTCACTAAAGTTATAATTGTCATTATTGTTGTCATTTTAGATTAGTAAAGTGGTTTATAAGTCACACGTGAGTTATAAGTCATAAGTCACGCATAAATTATGACTTGTAACTCACTGTTCAGTTTAAATAAAATATACAATTTTTTAAACATTTCAAAATGTATGAAAGTTAAATTTTATTCACATTAACATTTACATATGTAAATATTATATTATTAAATGAAAAAGAAATACAATTTGATGATGTTGATATAGTGTAATTCTCGACCTGGCTCTTTGAAGAAGTCAACTCAACCATTTTAGCAGTATTTGTTCCTATGAAAAAGAATTTCATATGTTTGAAGACTGGATGAAAGCTAGAAATGTCAAAGGTATAAATGAAAGAGTTTTACTTGCTTATTTTTCATACTTACAAACGAAACTTCCTTATGGACGAAGTATTCAATGATTAGAACAACTCTTCAGCTTTATAAGAAAATAAAACACTTTCATTTATACCTTTGACGTTTCTAGTTGTCATCCAGTCTTCAAACATATGAAATTCGTTTTCATAGGAACTTCTAGACTTTTTTGATAAAATATCAACAACCGCTTCTTCCGCTTCCTTAATGATTATTTCGGGAATAAAATTCTCGTCTTCCATTTCGAATACTACAGCTGCAACCTTTTTTCAAATTTGTTTATTTAAAAAATTTGAGTAACCTAGACAACAACACAAAAAAGTATGGCTAATTAGAATATTATTTGAAATGTAGACAATTATGTCAAAATTTATATTTTAATGTTGTTGGATAAAATTTCGTATGACACTCATGTGTTATTACAAATAAGTCACTTCAGAAAATTATTCCTCTCGGCCTGACGGCCTCGTGGACTAATACTTTTCTCGCGTGACTTATTTGTAATATAACACACTTGTACCATAAATAACTATTCTTATTGTATATTAAAAATTTTAAATTGTAATCTTGGTGAGTATAATTATTAGGCACTAAATAGATATGAATTATTTTTAAGTAGTTATTTGTGTATCTGGAGCAGAAATGCGCTTTCTGCTTGAAGTGCACACACTATTTTTATACGACCGTTTAGAAACGTTTGAAATAGTTATCTTTATACTAAGGGTCGAAAGTAGATGTTTGCGATCGGAGTTTAAAGATTGTGTCAGAATTAATTTCAACAAAAGATGTACCCAATATTTTTTCTAAAATAAAATAAATATACGAGTATCATCACGCTTTTTACCTATTACTGGGTGTGGACTCTGCCGTAGCATATATATATATATATATATATATATATATATATATATATATATATATATATATATATATATATAGGGTGTTTCACAACTTAGAGCAAAAAAATAAAGGGTATATTCTGTACGACGTGCTGATCATGAAACAAAAATATTTTTTTTTAAATTCGAAAAATTAAGGGTTGTTAACCTAAAACATTTTTTGTAGTACTGCACTGGATTCGCTTTCCTATTAAACACAAACAATGAAGTAGGTATCAACTACGAAAGAATAATTACACAATTCAATTATTAGAAGTTATTTATAATAGAATTTTATTTAATTAATAACTTTAACATAATCATCCACCCAGTGGCAGTGGCAACGAAAAATTTTGGACTGGAAAACATGGAAAATAGTTTTGCGATTTAAAAAAAAATTCTTTTTGTTTCATGATCAGCACGTCGTACAGAATATACTCTTTAATTTTTTGCTCTAAGTGGCTCAGTGGTATCGAGTCGGCCTGTGGATCTTGAGAACCCTGGTTCGATCCCCACAGCCGACAAACAATTTTCACCAATTTAAAAAATCTACCCCTGTGGCTCCTCCACCACTAATATCTTTGGAGGCCGTGATTTGACGGCTGGTAACCGCACTTCACGCGAAAAAATATATCACTTACTGAGATCTGCTTAGGCAGAGTGCCACACCCAGTGATGGGTAAAAGGCGTGATGATATATATATATATATATATATATATATATATATATATATATATATATATATATATATATAACAACAAAGACAAAATTAATTGTCATCGAACATTTGGTGTAACAAGGTTTAATAAAAAATATAAAATAAACACTTGGCTATGTTTCACAAAATTCAGCCTCCAAGTCACCTTATGAGGGCATCGTCAGAGGCTGGCCAGCACAGTTAGTAACTATAGACGCGTTTCGCTCTTATTAGAGCTCATAAGTATGGTATAAATCACTTCTTCACCTAGAACAAAGTTCACATGAAGAAGCTGGTGACGAAGAACTGTGCCAGCAGAGAATAAGATCTCTAACAAACAGCTAAGATGACATGAGAAGTTCTGTGGAACAGGTCATGCCATCTACCGAAAAAAGGAAAGCTACGCAATAGCAATTTAAATAACAACAAAGACAAAATTAATTGTTATCCAACACTTGGTGTTATTTTCTTTTAGATATCATTAGATAAAGTACTATTCATTTCTGTTTACATTTTGTAGTACATTTTATTATCAATTTAAAATTTCTCGCATAATATTAAAAATGTTTAGTACTTTTAACATCATAAATGTGCCATTCCCATATTACATCTTAGAAGCTATAAAGAAATCTAATTTTTAAAATTGAATTTAAGTCAGCGTTTAAAAATGTGAAGCAGCTAGGTATGTTTTTATCGATGGAATAAAATTCTGCAGCGCAGTTTTAAAATGCGCTATTTCAATCGAAAATGAAATTAAACGCCGTGAAATTTAATTTCAGCGATGCAATTGCGCTTTTATAGAAACTGAGAATCAGGTCAACAAAAAAAACAACTTATTTCTAGTCATTTGCTTTAATATACAACATATTCATAAAACTAGAAGCGTAATACTGTACCTGAAATATTTGCAAACGATGTCAGATGGATTTTTTTTTATTTACCGTTTCCAGGATTTTTTTCTTTTCAATAAAATATGTTTTATGGTATTTTTGTAAGCTCTAGTTTTTATTTCGTTGAAAAATTTTGTAGGTAGATACTCTTAAAATGATTTCTTGTTAATTTTAAGATAAATAATTTTATTTATTATTTATTTCCTTTTTTTTTTAAAGAAACCAATGTTGAACGCGTAATATTTTGGTATTATTTAATTTCATTTATGGCGATTCTTGTTTTTAATATATTTCAGGAGTGGTTTGTACCCCTAAAAAGCAACTTCCAGAAGAAAAGAAAAAGGGATTCAATATTTTTTCTATTCTATTAGTGTGCCAAATTTTATTTAAATCGATGAGTGACAGTTGGGTAGTGTAACTTGTTAGTCACGTTTTGAGTGTTTTTTTTTGTACAAGTGAATTAGTATAATCTACAAATTTATCATAATAAATAAAGTCAAAAAAATGTTTATCTGAAACATTTATATTCTAATAAAATAATGCATAATAATACCTAAAGTAAGTGAATAAGTGACATCACTTTCATTTTTAAAGAAGTTAAATATTAATAAAAAGATTAGTAAAAAACTAACAATCAATTCGATTTCAGCTAGGCACCACGGACTCTGAAGAAAAGTATATTTTTCTACGATTGCTATGAAAAGTTGACAATTACGCTCTCATTTGTCATCGTAAAGTTGACGCGTCTCCAATGGCAACGCGCGAAAAAGATATTAAATGCGCGCTTATTTCAATAGTTACTAGGGATACAAACAAACTTGTCATATTGCCAGTTGACAGAACGAATTTATTTTCAGTACGTATACGTTTTTTAATAATTTTAAGATGCATCGTAGAAAAACTTATGTGTGTATCACGAGCGTAAAGTGTCTTTGTTCCTCTTGCACTATTGCAGCTCTCGGCTTCGGCTCGCGCTGCAATTACCGTGCTCGAGTACCAAAGAATCACATTACGCTCTTAATACACACATAACTATTTTAGACTTGTTACTTTATACACCATCTAGTCGAGTACTGATATTGAAAGAAATTACAGTTTAATAATTTTTAGAAAATGATTGGTTATTAATTCGTTGCTGATTAATTTTGATATTATTTCTCAGACCCTTCATTACAACTGAAAAAGTACATTTGTAATAACTTTTAGGTTAAATCAATTGACAATCAGTCGGTTATAATTTTTAGCTATTTTATTAGACATCTCTCCTAAAAACTTTTAATTTGATACCAAACACGTTACTAAAATATAAAGGTATACAATAAACAAAATAATTATGAATAGCTTTGCTGGTATACATAAAATTAATTCACTGTCAGTGTCCGTTTTAAGTGTTATTTTCGTTTGCGTTTCATCTGGAATTGTGGAATTTATCTCCATCGCAAAACTTCTTTTCTTATAGAATAATTCATCAAGTTGAAATGAATCCGTGTAACTCGAAATTGCTTCGGTGTGACGTCAACGGAAGAAAACAAGTTTGATTTAATTAAAAGAATGGAAGGCGTACAAATTTTCCCATCATTTTCGGTCCCTGTAATATTTAATTAATTTTAAAAGTATTAAGAGCTTTTCAGCGTTTTTTTCGCAGTTGAAATTAATAAATGAACTAATCATTATTTTCTCATTAATAAATGCGGGCTTTGATTTATTAATTTTATTCGAGTTCTCTAAGAATATGTATTAAAAACACAAAAAATATAATCTTTTTTAGTAGTATTAGAATTATTTAATTATTATAGAATTAGAGATTTTTATCAAATGTTAAAAAAATGATAAGTCACACATTGCAAATGAAATCTTAGTGCAGCATTGAAAATTACCTGAATAATTTGAATATATCATGTTTTCGTTATGAATTTATGTTTTACAAATATATAAAAAATGAATTAGTGGATATGCTGTTAGTGTATGGAGAAGCGGCGCAAAATTCCGAAGTAAACCAGTGACACTAAAAATGTTCGCTAGGAATGAAATACCCTAATTTTTGCGAATATCAAAAAAATTATTTTTGTTCTATATATCAAATTATATATGTTATTAAAGTTTCGTGCAGAGGTACAGAAACACCCTGTATAAATATATCATTATGCCTTTTACTCATTACTGGATGTGGAAGTCTGCTGCAGCAAATGTTGATAAGAGATATATTTCTCCGCATGAAGTGCGGTTACCAGCCGTCAATCAAAGATATTAGTGGAGGATGAACCACAGGGGTAGTTTTAACATGGTGAAAATTGTCGACTGTGAAAACCGAACCCGAGTTCCCAAATCCACAAGCTGACTGGATACCACTGAGCCATTTTTTCCTACAAATTTATATACATGTTAATCAAATCCGGCAGCACGAATCTTCGAAACATTCTCTTAACAATTATTCTTTAAATAAAATAATTAATCTTCACATAGATAACCAAATATAGGATGATTTTTAAAAATGGCATCAAATCATGCCATAAGAAAAAGTATGTTTGAAATCAATTAGGTAATTGACAACGAAAAATGTCACCGATTGTTCAGTTTAGAAAGATTAAATTTTGTTCTCCGTTTCTAAAATACGTTTCTAACAAGCAACGCTTTCGGTTGCAGGGGCGGATCCAGACTTCGAATTGGGGGGAGTTTATTGCCCATCTTCTAAATATAAAAACATTTGTATTTGCTCATATTATATTCCTGCTTTAAATAATTTTTACTATCACATTAAATCGTCTTTGGAATCGCATTAAATCATTTTTTCACCTCAAAAATTTCCTCTAAGAACGCCAACACTTTTTAAATCATAAAGTTTCAATATCTAAACGGTTCTTCGATAGAATACAAAAATTATTGAATTAGAAGTTGATTTTCTAAGTGCAAATGTCGGTAGTCACATACTTGACTAGGTCTTAAATAGAATACCTCTCACATCTGCGGGTCGAAATAATATCCCCACAAAATATTGGTTTTTGGCTATTTATTAAAATAAATCAAACAATAATTCTTAATTATCTTACAATTTTAAGTTCTTAGATAATATTTTCTATTTAATTTGTTCAATAAATTGAGTTATCGTAAATAATTACATCATTATTATGTATTAGCGTCATAACCCCCATGACCCCCTCCCTGGATCCGCCTCTGTTCGGTTGTCAGTGAAAGCCATACCGTTTACATGTTACAATAATAAATAGAATTTAAAATCATAAACTTGAAATTAATTATCTGTTATAATTGACAACTAAAAACGTCACCGATTGTAGTAAGCTCAGACATATGTTTGTATGTTTCAAGTAAATGTAACGAGAGCTCCAATATTTTGTTTCTTTTATTTATATTTCCAATATTTTTTAACAAAAAAAAAAATAGGTATGTTATATATGTACAAGATCATTTTTATTTGTCATTATATTTCAAACAAATCCGGTCCTTTCGTTTATTATCGAAAATTTGCCGCTTACTATGCTAGCTTTATATGCCATAACGCCAACGAACGAGTTATAACGTAACTCGTCAATTACTTTGCATCGTCGAATTGAGCTGATCTTGACTAGTTTAGTACAGTGCCAGGCATTTGCAGTGAATGCAGACATTTTGTAGATATTCTGATGAATATTATGTTAAATTTTTATATGTAAATTTGCTTAAATGACGTGAGATCAAGTATATTTTTGTGTGGTGTTTAAAAAACACTAATATATAAGTGGTAGTGTTGTGGAATATACTATTATGGATATAGGAATCCAGATTTCAGGATTTGTTGATGTTAACAGTGAACAACGTAGCAGATGGCGCGGTAGCTGATTTCCAAGGTAAGAAATACTTTTAGCAACTAATTTGAAACTGTTTGAAGCACTCTCGTAACACAAAAACAGAATAAATTTATGTATTATTCCAATTTGTTTCAATGATGCATTGCATTATTATCCTAAACTAGATTAGCAAAGATAATAATATCAATTAGATACCGCTCAATATTGTAATGTTTGTCAACGAAATACGTTGTTGTGTGCTTGAAATATAGCTATTGGTATAACGTGGGAGAAATGTGTATTATTTCCTCCCGCAGATGATGTTTAATGTCCGAATTTTAGCTGAGGACCGGGGAGGAAATAGCATTTTATGACCATTGTTTTATGGTATGTAAATAAAAATTTAAAAATTCTTACGATATATGAATAAATATAAATCCATAACTGAGCTGATGGTTGCTATGAAACAATTACAAATAGAGGAAGAAAATAACTGAAAAATTTGATTTTCCTGCTAAGAGAGAATTGCCTACTTTCGACTCGGAAATGAGGAAAGAAAAATCTACTTTCGTTTAAGATCATAGCAAAAATATTGAAATAGTTATTTACGTAAAAGTCAGAAAAGCGTTCAATTATAGGATGAGTAGATAGTTTCATGCCGAGCGATAGCGAAGTTTGAAACAGCTTATGAATCCTGTACGATGTTTTACTGACGTGTTACGTATAACATTTTACCTGAAACTTATAAACAAATAATAAATATTTCAATTTAATTTAAATTAAAATAAATATTTGACTTACATATTCAGTCAGTATTTTATGTTGCTAAGTAACTAGACCCTCACGTTTCTCTCATTACCTGCCTAGGCAGACAATATGTTATCTTCCTGACTAGGCATGCAAAGCAAAGCTTTCCTGAGTCTTAAAGGTCAGGCAAATGTTTATTTTCCTGTCAGTTTCAGGTAAAATGTTTTACATAGGCATTTATAAAATTTAGTCAAAATGGAAATTCTACGTCTTTGACCTTTAGTCAAACTTCCAATCACATTTTCAATTGGCAATCAAATTTTTAGTTTAATTGGATTTGTGTTTCATTTTTCAAAAGCGAGTAGAACGGTTGTAGCTGAATGGGTCATGACTTATAATCTAATTGTCAAATAAATGTATTTATAGATTGTAAATGACAAAATTTAATAGTGTTTCTATTTTTCCTACTGCTTTTATTTGTCTTTTGTCTTTTGTATGTTTTTATTACTACGTGACCTGTTGCTGCAGCGTACAGCCCATATTGACAATTGACTACTGATTTTCTTGATTTTAGATTCATTGGTTAGATTTTTCTAGTGTTTACCTGCAATTGTGTGTAATTCACGTTCAAAACCAAGCGCAGGGAAATGCTCCGTTCCTTTCTTATCTTTTTGATTTATTTTCTGTTTTTACTATAGAGTATCCAACTGCAATTGTGTGGAATTCAGTTTCAAAAACAAGCGCTGGTAGATACTCCCTTCCTTCCTCATTTTTTTTTCTTCATTTTCAGTTTTTATTATACAGTTTTTAACTGCAATTGTGTTAAATGTATTTTTAAACAAGCGTAGGCGATGCTGCCTTCATTTCTTTATACCGGGTGTAACACGAAAAGTGAAACATAGGCGTTTAACATGGCAAATCAGTTTTTCCGTGCGCATTGCTTCCCTAATTATTTTAGGAAAAAATATTTCAAATAAATGTTGTAAAGCATAAAATTCTACATCCGAATCAATAAACAAAATTCATTTTGACTACTTCATAACTGCAGAAATTAAATTTAAAAATTCACGTAATTTCAATTTAATAGTAATAGCCATGGAATTAAAAACAAGAGATGAACAAATGCGTAACGGTTTATACGTCAATGTCAGAATAAATTGTCAAAATCATTTTTAGGTATTAAATATTTTAGTGGTTTTAAAATTTAAAAGGAATGTATTTATGTTTTTTGAGAAGTTATGCACTGTCATAAAATTTATATTTAGTTCTCTGGAAATTTCCCGCAAACTCATTGTTGGCTCCAGTTCTATTAAAGCAAGAATATTTACTTCATTGTTATAAATTCTTTCATTTATTTCTTTCTTGAAATTTAGTGTTCCTATCTTTTCAAACTTTACTATAAACCTTGCCGTACTAGGAATATCATGATGCTGCCAAATAGCGCTAATATAGTCACGAATTAGTCGTAAACTATGGCCAGAATAATGCTACTTAATTATTTGCAAATTTTCTTCATCTGAATAATTATTCACTTTTGATAATAATAACCCTAATATTAATTTAATATCACAGTTTGTCAAAATAAATACTAATAATTTGACGTATAAAACGTTATGCATTTGTTCATCTCTTGTTTTTAATTCCATGGCTATTACTATTAAATTGAAATTACGTGAATTTTCAAATTTAATTTCTGCAGTTATGAAGTAGTCAAAATGAATTTTGTTTATTGATTCGAATGTAGAATTTTATGCTTTGCAACATTTAATTGAAACATTTTTTCCTAAAATAATTAGGGAAGCAATGCGCACGGAAAAACTTATTTTCCATGTTAAACGCCTATGTTTCACTTTTCGTGTTACACCCGATATGTAGATTCGTTGTTAAAGACGTGGACGTAAGTGAAGATTTACGAAACAGGTGTACAGGAGCGAATCGATGGATGTGAATGAAGGTTTATTGCGTGATGATGGATTTTGGTTGTGAGGAAGGGAAGAGCTCGTATGGAGGAAATGTTAATGTGGTTGAAACGAGAAACGTGTGTCAGAATGAGAATGTTGACGTAAACTGATTTTTTATGAATCTTTTAGTGGATGTTCTGTGAATGTTTCAGGGGTTCGTGCTACCCCATTTAATGGGATATAGCGTGATACTATGTATGTATATGACTACTGACATTCTATTACAATCCACAACGTTTCTTTCCTTTTTAAATATGGTATTTATACCTATTCCTACATCGTTGAATTTAACCTAAAACATCAACTTGCATCCTCATCTTAGTACGAGTACGTAACCCACCGTCACAAACCAATCTCGGCTCTGGTCGGTACAGCTGCTGGCATGTGTCACGCGTGTAGTCGAGCGCGAGATCGTGTCATTCACCGGGGATTAATATTAGCAAGAGCGACACTACGGCACCAGGTTATTGTGCATTAGTTCAGTGTTCACCATCAACACCAAGTCTAGCATATGTGAAAGTACGATGGCAAGGGATGGACGGTTCGTAAATATTTGAACGGCAATTATTAACATAGGGGGAAGGTGTTATGGATGAAGGCAATGAGGAAGTTGATGTCACTATAAATTAGTTTCGAAGATATTTGAAACTGTTCAATTATTGTAAACTATTTAAAAATATTGTAATTGACATAAAATAACATAGACGGTTAGGATTGCTAATTGTTAGTGAATTTTCTCTCGTGTTTGTCTTTGTCTAATATTTCTTGATTTACATTAATTCCTTGGTTTCTTCTTCTCTCTAATTGACAATCCTTTTCTCTTATAGTATTCTCTTCAACGTCATTCCAATTTTGTTATTTGTTGCTTGTTCCCTTCTTTTCTATTTCATTTTTGTCCAGCATTGTGCTAGGATTGATTTTTGTACTTGTCTCTTATTTTACTTAATACCGCATTATTCACTGATGTGCATCTATTCTTAGCTTATTTCTTTTTTACTCCTTTCTTATTATATACTTCGACATTTGCATATTCAAACCCATTATCTATCTTAGATATTTTATTTGTATGTTTCCTATTTTATCGCGTTTTTACATACATCAAAATACTTTTTTTACTAATGACTTGAAGATCATTACCCTCATTTTGCATTTATCTTCGAATTTTCTTTCTTCTATTCCCGAAACTTGTGCTTTTGCTATAGTTGTTTTTTTCATTTCTTATATAAGAGTATATGCGTTATTGGTTCTTTGAAAGTGGTATTTTTACAATATATTTATTTATAATTATGCATTTAGAACTTTAATATATCAAAACTTAAAAGCAAACAGAAATACACAAATGTGTTTGGCTTTCATATCAATCACTGGTATGCGAACTATTACGATCTTACTCTGTTTTACAATCCGTGGAGACAAACAGAACTTCGAATACATTAATCGCCAATACCTACAGTATACCAACTTTTGTTAAATATGTAGCCCTTTATACGGAAAATATTGCGCCGTATACGTTTAACTGAAAGCAGCATAGATGCAAAATGTTAAGACGGTTTTTCTAAAATGTTAATGATGATGCATTAAAAAAAGAAATTACTTATTTATTTTAAGAATATAATTACTGATTGATTATTGATATTAAAGTGTGCAGGTTAATTAGCAATAAGTATGCTATTTATAAATTTTATAAACACGATATATTTCAAATATTTATTAATCTCCACTTTATAGAAGCTAAAATTGGTACGTTTAAATTTCGAATAAAATAGGTACCTATATAATTTTAGTTTTAGAGTAGTTTACCCTGATTGTTGATTAAAAAAGTTTATTGGACCAGAAACTTTGCAGACTCATTTATTTCACAGTACCAGGAGTTTCAAATTTACTTCAACTCTGAGAATTCAGATTCAGAGTACATGTAATTTCATTTGCACAAATTAAAAACAGATTTTCCTTTAAGATCAAACTCTAATTGTTTGTTTTGTGTTCGTAACTAGTTCTGTTTTCGTTCTTGTACTTTAATACCTAATGTTAACCTAAAGATAGTCCACACAAAAAGTAATTAAACCCCGCTATTTCCAACTCCACTAAAAGTTATTTAATTGTAGAATAAAATTTATTCGTAGATTAAACTAAATTTTGTGTATTTCCAACCGCAGTTAAAATTTAATTCAAGATTAAATGTTTTATCTAAAGAATAAATTTATCCGGACTGTCTGGCAGCAGATACAAATTTATTCTTGAGTAAAAGCTGAATAATAATTTTTCAATTATGGTTATCGATTTCGAAAATATATTTGAAGATGACAATGAAGAAATTATTCATTATATTGTACATTTGTATATTGCTAGACCAAGGGCTGATTTTAATCTTTTTTGATTAATAAAAAATTCGGTGAACTAATATGTTTCACTTTTATAGTTTATGTATATTTGTGATTTGGGCTACTAGGAGCATTACAAATTGTACAGATAGATTTCCATGCATTATTTTTGTTTATGAACCACTGTACCAGTGATTTTGTTCTTTATGATCATTTGGAACTCGAAAACGATGTCTATCAGTAATATAATTTCACTATTTGTTAAATTACAGCTTCTCTTTTCATTTCTCAAATTATCTACAACACCACTACTACAATAATATGACTATAGATAACAATCAAGTATTAAACTCGTTGAAATGAAATATTTTAGGTTATACAGATTTAGATTGTCCTTTCATTCATTATAAGATATATTTGTCTTACTAAATATAAACATTATTTTTCACGATCAGGAGTATTTGATTGTTTCTATTATACAAAAATCTGGACAGAAGTAAAACAATTCATCCCTAGGGAAATAATGTTCACATTATTCCTCTAGGGAGTTTATATTATTTTAACAGTTCAGCTGTGATATATATATATATATATATATATATATATATATATATATATATATATATATATATACAGGCGCGGTGGCCGAGCGTGTTAAGGCAACATCTCTTAACATACTGTGACGTCACCCGAACCAAGGTTCGTCAATTCGAATCCGCCTGTCGACAATGTGTGATTTTTCGTAAAATATAAAAATACAGCTACATGTATTTGTCACATTCGGGCGCTATAAGCTAGTCACTTATACGCCTTAAAAATAATGTAGCATTCGACTACGAAAACCGGCAGTACGGCAGAGTCAAAACTGCGGCTCGGTGTGTCCGGTAGGCCCTGGCCCGATTTGGGCTGTAGTGCCATCAGAAGAAGAAGAATATATATATATATATATATATATATATATATATATATATATATATATATATATATATACATACAGGCTGTATCTGTAATTCGGGAAAAAACTTAAAGGGTATATACTATGAGACATACTAATCATGGAACAAAAATATTTTTTTTTAAATTCGCAAAAAAATTGCATTGTATTTAAAGGCAACATTTTGTTAGCCACTGGTTGATAGCTATTTTTAATAATTTTATTTAAATCTTCTGACAAGTAATTGTTTAGACATCGCCAAATAAATGCCTGATATTGTGTAATTAATAATTTAATTTAGTTAAATGCAGCAGGTCAAGCAATAAAGTACGCTAATCTAGTGGCCCTAATAATTTACATTTCAAGTAAACCATCCTTTATTTAGCGAATTAAAAAAATTATTTTTGTTCCATGATCAGTACGTCTTATGGTATACTCCCTTTAAATTTTTTCCCGAAGTACAGATATATAATTTGATATACCGATTATAGAACAAAAAGATATATTTTTTTAAATTCTCTAAAATTAGGGTATTTAATTCCTAGCGAATATTAAAAATGGATAATACCATAAGAAGTTTAATTTTTGTCGGACAAATTTTTATTTACATGAACAAGGTTTAGTAACAACTAACTAGCAATTGAAATGAAAAAGTTTTAACACAAAAGGTGGAGAGAATTTAATGACAAATTACTGAAGTCTTTTTCCCTTAAAGCAACGAAGTTTGAATGATATTTATTAGATAATTATCTAAATGGAGTATTTAATTAAAATTTATATTCGTTGTTTCTAATTAATGAAGGTGAATAAAATTTATCCACTTGTAAACAGTTCTCTTCCCTGTTTATCCAATGTCAAACAGACAAAAGTGACGTTTTTTATATGGAATTTTTATATATTTCATAAATAATGAAGCAATGAAAAAAATCTATAACATTTAACAAATAAATGTATTTCTTAACCTTACAAATCACCTTTCGTAATGATAAAACCTACCACATCTTAAATCTTTCTAATAAATCGTGAGCTATCTAAAAAAACCTTCCAATAAATAGTTCTGTCGTTTTTATCGGGTCCAGCGGCAGCAGCAGCGGCAGTGGCAGCGGTAGCAATTGCGCATGCAGAAGAAATCGTCGCTGCCGGTGAATTTGAAACAGGGTGCTCGCGACGAGGTTGTCAGTTCAGATTAAAATAAATGTGGCGGGGTCATCTCGGCGCCGCTGATTGCGCCCGTCGCTGGAAAGAAATTTATGTGCGCGATTCACCTCAAAGGTCCGCGGCTAAAGATTAGATTTATGTCGCGCTACTAATGAAATTGTCCATTTCATGAGAAGTTAATCCATTACGTGAAACACACGTTTACATAAATCATAGTCATATTAGGATTGAGACCGGTAAACTTTGCGATATGTACATGTTACTGAGATTACACCGAGAGAGGAGAATGTTTAAATATGGCTGACCACTTTATTTTTATTTGTAAATCACTCTGAGAATTTTTGCCTCAAATAAACGTATTTTTTTCTATGTTTGTGTGAAAAGTATGTTACTCTTTTTTAGTGCAAAACATGATTGTTTATCGCACAGCTTACGATAAACCGTTTTATCGTACGATGCTACTAGCAACATGCTTAATTAACCATTATTATAGAGAGAAAAACTGGGATATTGCCAAAATTTGAATCTTTGAAAACCTATTAAATACTCTTTACCAACTAAAGATTTTAATATTCCATCAATCGTTAAAGCTGGCACTTGAAACGCCCAAACAAAAAAAAATTCTGGCAAACAAAAGTAAACTAGACAAAATGAATCGAATTGAGCACTTTATTTTAATTAAAGAAGTTTCTGAAAAATAACAATATAAAGAAATATATGTATATGCAACGATAAATGAATAAGACAAAAATGGATTTGGTGGTCTAGTGAGTAGGCAGTCGGCTTACGGTTCTTGAGAAACCCGAGTTCGATTCCCGCAACCGACAAACGGGCTTTCACCAATTTAATATCAACTCCTGTGGCTCCCCCTCCACTAACAACTTTGGGGCCGTGATTTGACGGTTAGTAACCGCACTTCACTAGTAAAAATATATCCCTTACCGAGATCTGCTACTGCAGAGTGCCACACCCAGTAATGGGTAAAAGGCGTGATGATATATTTATTTTATATATATATAAAGAATTGCTTATTAATTTAAAATTTGGTGCATTTTATTAGGAAAATTTGAGCATATTTGAATTTATGGCTCCCCTTACACTAAGATCTTTGATGGCCGTGATTTGACTGTTGGTAATCGCCCTTCACGCAACGGAATATATCACTTACCGAGATCTGCTACAACAGACTACCCCACCCAATAATGGGTAAAAGGCACTGCTCAAAATTGTACAGGGACATGTTAAAAATATATAAATATATCATCACGCCTTTTACCCATTACTGGATGTGGCACTCTACCGAAGTAGATCTCGGTAAGTGATATATTTCTTCACGTGAAGTGCGGTTACCAACCGTCAAATCTCGCCGACCAAAGATTTTAGTTCAGGGGAAGCCACAGGGGTAATTTGGTGAAAATTGTTTTTGTCGGCTGTGGGGATCAAACCAGGGTTCTCAAGATCTACAGGCCGACGCAAGTTTAAAAATCGAATGTTAAATTGAAACTTATTATTAAATAAATAAAAGGCTTTTTAAATACATATTTATAAAATTAAAACTACATGTTATATTCCGATAGAAAAATAATGTCTTAGGTATTCTACCAAATATTTGAATAAAATTTATAGTTTTAATTTTACGTTCATATTTTAAAATTTTAAGCAGTGTATTTAACAAAATAATATTTTTGCGGAGGAGGCTCAAAATATGAAATTCCATCACTAATAAAATAAATCAAAATACTGGATAGTTCATAGAAACATAGAAGTACGTAATACGCCATAGAATTTAAACTGCAATTTAACTTAACATGTAGTCGACATATTTTAATTAAACTGTCCGTATCAGTCGTACTTTATTTGTTACGTTGATGCTGTATCTTAGTGCAAGAAAAACATTGAACAGAAACGTGGAATGATTCTGCGGTTGCTGCTGGTCTGCGATTGACATTTCAAAGATATTGGTTCGCGCTGAGCGCAGGAAATATCAATAACATGGTGTTGAATAAGACGAAATGAAGTTAAGAAAAACGACGAAATTTATTTGCATAAACGCTATCGATATTTTACCGAGTAATGTAATATTCAAAATTTTAAATAAAACATAGCATTCAGTCCAAGATACGAAAATAAATTGTGAATTTCTACGAAGTTGTAAACATTGCGGTCAACCCTTATTCATGAGTAAATAGATTAAGTTTTAATACAGATAAAATATTTGAGACACCCGAAACTAAGATATTGTGGATGGACAACATATATCTACCTATTGGGGTTGATATATGAACAATGAAGTCATAGCAAAATAAAAAAAGTTACTCGATTTTTTTTACAGAAATTAAATTTGTGGTATTTTTGACAGGCGCGTAGGAACACAATTTAAAATTTTCTGATTGCGCTATTCTGTTAGTGGAAGGCAGGGAAGGTTAAATACACAAATTAAATTATGAAAAATATATATGTAGATATATAAATAGGTTTCATATAAATAAATATTAAACAAACTCTATAAACACAAGATTTACTTAAAATATATATTTTTTGCAATTTTCTAAATTTGTTAGTTTTATCGTAAATTGTTAAATAAAAATAAATATTTCTACAAACGAAATAATGGGTGTGTATTAAATTGACGATTATAATATATAATATATATGGGGTAGGTGGCTCAGTGGTATCGAGTCGGCCTGTGGATCTTGAGAACCCTGGTTCGATCCCCACAGCTGATAAACAATTTTCACCAAATTAAAATCTACTCCTGTGGCTTCCCCTGAACTAAAATCTTTGGTCGGCGAGATTTGACGGCTGGTAACCGCAATTCACGCGAAGAAATATATTACTTACCGTGATCTGTTACGACAGAGTAATGGGTAAAAGGCGTGATGATATATTTATTTATTTAATATATTATTCATTTATTACGAATGTTACAAATCAAATATGAAAATTTAAAATTGAAATTAACAAACACAAAGATTGAAAATATTAAAATTGAAGACGAAGTTAAAATGATCGAAAATGTAGACTTTGAAGTTAATAATGTCATTAGAGTTTGAAAACTATGCAATTTTTGCCCCTCCCCAATAAAATTCATTGGAGGTGGGACAACAGTTGTCTCTACTCTCCGGCTCCTACGCTCCTGGTTTTTGATATGAGTATTGCTATTAAACTTATGGTGCTATTCTGTAATTTTCTATAACGCTACAGATCTATAAATCTGAACAAAAGCGCATCATATTAGATTATCAAATGGCATTATATGTATTTGGCAATAAAAATCCATGCGCTTTTGTTCAAATGTACAGAACTGTAGTGTTATATATTTCATTAATAATTTTTCTTAAAATATATTTCTATGTGTGAAGTGCGGTTTCCAGCTGGCAAATCCCGGCCCCCAAAAATGTTAGTGGAGGGAAGCCACAGGGGTAATTTTAACGTAGTAAAAATTGTTTGTCGGCTATGGAAATCGAACCCGAGTTCTCAAATTCATAGGTCGACACGATACCACTGAACCACCTACCCCATAACAAACAAATTTGTGGCTTAATTTTGTAAAATATTTTGATACATTGAAGTTTTGCATTAAAAAATTATATGTCAAAATATTTGACTTTTTTAAATTTCGTGGCTAATTAAATTATTAATATGTAAATTTTCATATTTAATTTGTCGTTAGAATAAATAGAAAATAAATTAGTTTATAGATTTAGATGCAGAATGTTAAGCTCTACAACTTTTATTTGAAGCATTTTTTATCAGAAATAATTTGGGAAGTAATACGCACGGAAAAACTGTTATCCCATGTTAAACGCCTATAATCCTATGATTAACTTTTTTGTTAAGAAATATCACAGATAATTTTGTTCAGCAGAGTGAGATTTGTCGTTCGAATATAATAGGACCACTTTTAGAAAAAATAAAAACATATTAGAACATGTAGAACATTTAATGGTGTATGTACTCGTAGCTGTAAATACAAGGGACATATATGTAACTCCTAGTTTTATAAATATTCCGGATTATTCTTATACAGAATGTTTCATAACGTCGGGTATTCCTTTTTGTGTAAAACATTTTCTTTGATTCACATTACATAGTTTAGAAGTTATTTGAGAAAGAATCAATCGATCAATTTGTTTTTTGTCATAATAATAATAAGTATATTTATTTAGCAATTAAAATACTATACAGAATTAGAATATAACATAAAAACATAATTGTAAGACAATTTATAACAATATAAATATAATATGACCTTATTTAAATATTACCAAATTATTCTATTTCACCCTAAATGATAAAAAAGTACATATTTGAACATATTTTAAACTTGTGCATTGCAACATTTCTTAACAAAACTTGGTTGTGAATTGTATAAAATAAGACCAACAGAAAAACAGATTTACATGTTGAACTTTTTAATATTAAAATCACATTTAGTAACTTGTTTGTAAGTTAACTAAAACATGAAAAATTCAATTCCGTTGACCACATACATCTCAATATCTAGCTTAGTTTTTGAGATATAGCGCTGAGAAAGTCGAAAAACTGATATTGAAATATGTATAGAATGTTCAACTTTTCCGGAAGCTATATTTCAAAAATTAAGCAAGGTTTAATTTTTTTTTGAATTTTTTCCATGGGGTTTCCTTGTGTTAAGATTTTCAAATAATTTGCTTTAAAATCATTTCTCGTATAAATATTGTAATTTATATACATACATATGTATTTTGACACGCTGTCTTATAGATTTTGAGAGAATGTTGAAAAACTGTTAAAATATATTTTGTCCTCCACAGATATGTAATGGAGGGGAATTACAGAGGTAATCTGCCTACAATTTTTATATTTTCATAGATAACAGCTAGTTCAAAATTAAATTACAACAATGTATAAATTTGTGTAACTTATTTAAAATTTACTAAAAACTATCACCTAGATAAAATATTAAAAATAAATAAAATAACACTTCTTTCAGTTGCCCGGTGCAGTATATAAAAATACAGTTCCATTGCCACTATTTATCGGTAGATATAATTAAATTAACAATGTTTCGACTTGCGCAAACAGCTAAAGTATGTATATATCTGTCAGTATTCATTTGTGTTGAACAGTGGTGAGTTCTAAATGATATTTTGTAGTTTTCTGTGAGTTATTGTGTTTATAATATTGATATTTCAATGTAGATAGATTATGATAAAATATAGCAGCAATACAAAGGTACTTATATTTTCCATTTGTCATATTTATATTTTAATTTTCATATCAGTTTTAATATAATTTCGATCTTGTTGCTTGTGAATTATGATTGTATGATAATAAATGATATACTAAAGCTTTCGGATATTAAAAAAAAATATTCGTTGTCGTGAATCACTATCATATAATTGAAAAAAAATCTGAACAAGTAGACGAAATAAATGTTAATAAACTATTTGTTAATTATAAAAGTAAATGATAATTGACAACAAAGACAAAATTAATTGTCATCCAACACTTGGTGAAACAAGGTTTAATAAAAAATATAAAATAAACACTTGGCTATGTTTCACAAAATTCAGACTCCAAGTCACCTTATGAGGGCATCGTTACTAACTGTGCTGGCCAGCCTCTGACGATGCCCTCATAAGGTGACTTGAAGGCTGAATTTTGTGAAATATAGCCAAGTGTTTATTTTATATTTTTTATTAAATGATAATTGTATGAGTTATTACAGAAAGAAACAAATATAGAGATGCTGCTTCTCTACTAATGTTCAAAGAGCAGAGATGCAAAATTAAAACACATTGGCTGGTAGTACAAGCTCTGTTTTTAGGTGTTCTAACAGCACGGTTTTAACTTCATAGCTAAACAAATACACTGCTCTTAAAACAAGCAAAAACAGATCTTCTATTACCAGCCATTTTATTTAACAAAAACATATTGGGAATTATTTAAAAAATAGAGCTTAAATATATTTAAATTTTGAATTTATTATTTATTATAATTTTGAGAGCTACAAAAATAAAAAAAATAACATTCAAACCGAATACTTCTTTTATATTATCGTAGTCTGGAGATTTGTACTAAAAACCCTGAGTTTTCGGGCTGAAACCGATGGCAACCGTGATCACGACTCCTGTAGATGTTATTGAACATTGACAGCCATTGGGAGAATTATTTTGCCCTGTAATATTATTTGATTTACTATAACCACTTGTAACAATTTTCACCAATTTAAAAAAATCTACCCCTGTGGCTCCTCCTCCACTAATATCTTTGGAGGCCGTGATTTGGCGACTGGTAACCGCACTTTACGCGAAAAAATATATCACTTACCGAGATCTGCTTAGGCAGAGTGCCACACCCAGTGATGGGTAAAAGGCGTGATGATATATTTATTTATTTATTTATATAACCACTTGTTGTATTGATTAATGTTTATCTGATCAATTATTTTTGTTTAAAATTATATAAAATGAAAATACATAGTGATATATAGAATTAGAAATATTTAAAAACGAAAATAATATACCGCAAAAGGTTGATTGTTCTGCAGATATATAACATATTTGCATCACCTACAAAAATTCTATAGAAAAATATACCAAATGTATTGAGGATTGAATTTTAGAAGTTTTATTTAAAAAATTATAGGGCATTCTAAACCTTTATACGAGTATACAGATTGGTGAAGGTGAAATGAACATAAGGAAATGTAAGACAATTGAACTTTCATGCCAGGCATCTTGACACACTTAGAATACTGTCAATGTGAAGTAGCTATCATATTATTGATATTTGTATTTTCATTTTCTTTTCGTAATCATTACCAATTTATTCCAAATTTCATATAACATTCAATATTCACTTCATGATTACTTCTATTATATATTACTGATTTTGTCAGACAAGTTCACATTACTTCGTTTTGTGACAGTACAACAAAGTATATTAAGGTGCCTGGCATGAAAGTTCGATTTTCATACATTTCCTGCTGTTCTCATTTCACCTCCACTAACCTGTATTTATATTTGTTCTTTGAGTTTTAATTTTTATATTCAGTAAATATAATATTCGGTATTTACTAGTGCTGTCAACCAATCCCGGTCTTTTTTAGAACCGGTCTTTTTTAGGATCGGTCTTTTAACCGGTCTTTTGGTTTATAAAAGACCGGTCTTTTTAACCGGTCTTTTAGCCGGACTTTTAACCGGTCTTTTAGCCGGTCTTTTAACCGATCTTTAACCGATCTTTTAACCATTTGGATAATCCGTTTTTTTAGGACCAGTCTTTTCCTATTAGGACCGGTTTTTTTTTTAAAGTCTCAATTTTTGCCTGCACTAGTATTTACCGTACTTACAGAAGCAGGTTGAGATAACAAAATAAATGTATAGATATCAAAATCCATTATTAAATAAATAGCTACGAGTACCTACTCCAATTTTTCTGCAAGTGCAATTATTTCATTTTACAATTAACGGCATATGGAAGTTGAAAACTAAAATCCAGTTAATATATCAATTCCGCAATTACACAAAACATTTCCAGAACTGTGGACTTGAAGCACTTTTGTATATCAGCGTGTAATTAGTTCTTTTCACGAGACAAAGCCCTTGGAATTACCGCACTCAGGTTCGGCGTCGGTTTACGAATTGCACTCAACCAACTCGGAGTGCATGCCGTGCGCACACTGCACGATGTCCTCGTAACGAAATTGATTTAGCAGAACTTTGTCATGTTCGGGTTTGTATGCGGGACAAACTGTACGATTTGGTGCGCGTGTTTTAAGTTTAAGTTTGTTGCACTGGATTTGTTCTTTCTTTTAAGTTTATTAGTTCTTGTTAAGAAATTAAATCTAGTAGAAAGTAGATAATGAAGCTAAATTAGGAAACAAATAAAATTAGTTAGGTACGTAATATATTTTACCGGTTTCAGGATATTAAACCTATGTTTACTTGCACAAAAGTAGGCTGGTAAGTAAATAATAACTGTATAACATTTTTTGTACCACTGCTTTGATAGTTATTTTTAATATAATAATAATTAAATTACAATTTTCAAAATTACAATAGTCAATTTGTTCATTTTACAATATCAGATAAATGATTATTTTCAGTGCTCATTATTTAATTTCATTATTGCTTCATTAAGAATAGCTAGTCTAAAAAATGTTCTATTCAGATATGTAGAAATTTATTTTGTGATTTTTTTGAAAAATTAAAAATTATAGTTTGATCCCGAAGTGTAGAGATAGTCTGTATACAACCAATGATAGCAACATTTTTATTATGGGTCGTTTTAATTTTTTTTTCATAAAAACAAAATAGGTAATAATTAAAATGGACCCTAACAAGTTTATCTAAAAATAATTTTAAATAGTATGTTATGTATCAAGGGAGGGAAACAAGCGATTATTCCCGCGTGTGAAGTTAGCAAACCGACACGTAAGCGAGGATTCGAAGGCTAGAGCTGAAGTCGAGGTTTTGCCAACTTTACACAAGGGGTAAATCGCGCCCTCCCGTGAAGCATATTATACTTTTCGTAACAAGTGCACAAAAATTACTGTCTTATCGGGACAAATGTCAAATATGGGTTACCTAGGAAACGCCGCAAACTGCTAATAATCGTAATCTCTAGGGAGAGAAACATGCTACCTAGGGGAGAAAAGCAGTGTTTCTCTCTCTAAAATTAGGGAATAAGAACGTGTTTCTTGTGCATGTGTTACGAAAAATTATTATTGATTCCTTCGTTATAATTTTTAATAATTTTGTAAATCGTTGTTATAACATTTGAGGACCAAAAATTATCAAAATCATAATATAATATTACAGGTTCTATGATCATGACCAACTTCATTCATTTGTGCTACGCTTAATATGGCCGTTTCGTTCTATGGTTTTGCCATATAAAAAATTGTCGTGATTTTTTACATAAGTCATCTAGTAATTAAAGGAAAGTGAACACGCAGTTAAGTTTCAAAAACTACCTTCAAATATTTTAAAACTGAAGTTTATATGATTAAATGAAATGCATTTAAATGAATTGGGTATTTTATTTATATATTCAATATTATTAGGTTATGTTAGTTACGATGTATCTCGTCAGAGGCGCTAGTTAAAGTGTCCGCTCAATAAATTTGAAAGTAGGAATTTTAATATGAAAAGGCCGTAATAAACGTAGCACAATTCAATGAACTTGACCGTGCTATATAACTCACAGTTGAGTGTCAAAAATGACATTTAATCGTTCATCAATTGATTTTTCGAAATATACCGAGTTTGATATTAAATTAAGATTCTAGAGGCAGATAATTTTAGTAAAAGTATCAAAATTTATATTAAGCGATTGCCAATTTTTTTTTCATACTTTGTTGAAATTAATTAAACTTTGATATCAAATTACAGTTTTCGGGCATGGATTTCTAGAAAAAATATTTTTAGAAAATATCAATTTTTTTGAAAAGTTATATAATTTATATCGAGTTTATGAAAACTTATCGCCGAAAAAGTACTAAAGCACTTCCGAGTATTTTTATCACACATGATCCATAATTATAAGCAGTGAAATTTCTAATCTCTTAAATTAATTTTAAACCCAAAATCGTTTTAAATTTAAAAATGAAAATGAATGATAAATGTCCAAAAAATTTTAATACTCATTTGCATATGGCTCATGTATTTATCCTCTTTCTGAACTTTTGATGCAAGTTGCGTACAAATTACCACGCACGGTTTCGTTTTGTCGGGGTTAATTTGTTACGCATTTCACAGTTGTTCTTGCTCGCTAGCGCTGCTCGGTGTCATTGAGAGGTACTACTTTGCCACTATTTCAAGATGTGCTTTGCAATCTTTTGCTTTCACTGCCAGTGTTTTTGACGCGTAACTTTTTTCTTGTTTGTTTTTAAATTAACAAGTCTGCTCTGGAACTTGCTAACTTGGAATGTTTTAAAGTATATATTTTACTGCAGATGAAGTTTCAAATTGCGGATGATGTTTTTTGTTAATTAAAAGAAAATCGAGAAAGAGGATACAACTCTTTACTTAGGAAAGATTAGTGCATTTTTACTTCCTTGTACGAAGTAAAGGAAGTATTGTAATCGCGAAAATTTTCGGTTCTCAGATTTCAACGGAAATAGATGTTTTGGCCATGCCTGAATCCATTTTGACTGATTTCGTCATGCCGTCTGTACGTACGTATGTACGTACGTACGTATCTCGCATAACTCAAAAACGGTAAGCCGTAGAAAATTGAAACTTTATATTTAGGACTGTTATAACATCTAGTTGTGCACCTCCCTTTTTGGTCATTATACAACTACCGGAAGTGGTACTTTAATTGAAGCCTATAATAGATTTTCATGAAAAACTATATTCAAATATAATTTAAAACTTTCCAAATTTGGTATATAAGACTACTATATCAATGGAAATAACATAATAGATTTTGGTTAAAATAGACTAACCGGAAGTGGCACATTACATGAAGCTGCTAACAGTTTTCCTTGAAAAAAATGGTATTATTTTAATTTTAGAAATGAATGCTGCAAATAAAAGTTTTAGAGAATTAAATTCTGCGTCTAGCACATTAAGAATTTTTAAATTAGCTTTTTGCATAAACGAGATATCTAAATTTAAATATTATATATTTTTTGATTTTTTTTTAAATTAAGTTTGCTATGGATTAGAACAAAAAATAAAAGATTTAATGTCAAATATGTGCAATTAAAAAAATATCTATAGTTTAATACGTGTACAAGGAAGTCATGTGGTGTCCACATCAGATATTTTTGTTTTAGGCACATTATGTTAATTTATAATTATTAAATAATAAAACACAAATAGTATATTTAGGGCAATTTGTATATAATATGTTGTTGGCATTTATGCAATTGTTCAGATTTTGAGGTTACATTGTAATGTTGATGTTTTCAGCTTGTTATGTTCAGTATATTATCCGTTAATACCAACCATCCACAACAAAAAGTTGCGTATCGCCAGGGCCGTCTTAAGCATATTCTGCGCCGGGGTGCGGGGTGGTCAGCCTGCGCCCCGGCTCTTGTCAACTAAAAACACGCAATGTAATTTTTAATATTTCATTTATTTCTCAAAATTATTAAATTATACAAATTAAAAAAATCAACAATTTTTTTTTTCAATTTAAAAGCCCGGAAAAATACATCAGTAATGTTTTATTTTATATTATTATTTAATAGGTACCAATTCAGATTATTATTATTATTATTCTGATTTCTCATTTAATTTCGAGATAGTCGTGTCAAGTAAATAAAAAAAAATGTATTTACAATTTTTTCATTGGGTCTAAAATGGGTTCATCAGTAGCCTCGTAATTAAAATGTGTTTTTCGGTGACGTGGACGAGCAGTTTCTGTAATTGTTAGGTGTGTAGTAATAAGAGCTATTTTAACTTGCACATTGTGAGCGGTATAACAAGTGCCGAAAGAGGTATGAGGTGTGTTTAATAAAATAATTTAATATTGGTGCCTATATTTTACCTAACAAAGTGTACGAAACGGTGCAATGACGTTGATATTGAATGAGTTAGAGTTTAATGAAATATCGAAATTTTTAGCGCTCTGCTTGTGTGCGCCCCTTAGGACTCTGCGCCCGGGTGCACTCGCACTCCTTGAACCCCCGGGTAAAGACGGCCCTTCGTATCGCAATGAACGCTTTTCGATACGCAACTGGGTTCCGTAATGACTTCCTTATGAACTCAAAATAGAACAAAAATTTATCATCACGCCTTTATCCAATATTTTATTATCTATTCTCTACAATAAGGATCTCATTTAAGGGAAATTCTTTGTAACAAAATCCTCGCAAATCAAACAGCATGAGTTGTAGTAAATCCCGACACGTTGTCAAGATGGTTTGTGTGAAAAAGTAACGGTATTAGTCTCACACATCTTAAAAGTTGAGTGAAGTTGACGTTAATTCGAAGTTTTGTGGATCCGCGCGCCACACGTGACTACACTGTAGGCGCGGCATTGCCAAGTCTCGCTTTGTCGCACGAACGTGACACATTCGTGTTTTCGTGTTCGCGGTGTTAGTGGTTTACTCTGACAGAATTTCTACGTGTGACAAACGCAAAAACACATATTTTTCTTTGAGGATTTCTTTTGGAAACTTAACAGACGTGAAGGAAAGAAGGCGACAGGAAATTAGGTTTTTTAAATGGAATGTGCGTAGTGCGGCTACACAAAGTATTGCTAGTTACATTTTTTGTGTGATTTGTTCTGATTTTAAAAGAATTTAAAAATATGATACTTTTATACAATGTTTCAATTTGCATTATACAAAATACTGTTTTGCACTGAAAAGAACCAGAAAATGTAAAAATATGATAAACATATCTAAATGGCAGCACTTTTCATTTGATTGTTTAGTTCTGGACGTGTCTACATAGCAGCACTAATATCGATTATTTGTTCATGAACGACGGCTTAGGGCACTAAAAATAAAATAATTATAATTTATAATATACAAATTATTTTAATAGGAATTAATTCGCAATTCAAATTATAAATACATAAACCCTACATTATCGCACATGAACTAATAATCGACAGTAGCGCGACAATACAGATTAATCCAGAACTACAAAATTCATTTATAAAAAGCGCTGCCTATTGAATACGATGAATTAGACTTCTATTTTTTGTCTGTGTCTCTATACATTATTATAGAAAAACAATTACAACAACAAAATCATCTTCTAACTTTGGTAATTTAACTCTTATGAAAAATCTCATTCTCTATAATTGATATAAAATATGTTTTTTAATTATTATATTATTCATTTTATCGACATGATGATGTTAAATTTTTATAATAAGTTTCATAATAACATTCTCGCATTTTCAAGAATTTTAAGAACAAATGTGAATATCTTCTAATTTTTGAGATATAAAAACAATATCAAGAGAGTTTAAATATTCACAAAATTACACTTTGCCGGTGCTTAATTAAAAAAATTAACCAAGTACAAAAAAAGTCATTGATCATTTTCGAGTTTAGTAGGCTTACAAACAAATATATATATATATATATATAAATATATATATATATATATATATAAATATATATATATATATATACAAGGTGTTTCACAACTTAGAGCAAAAAATTAAAGGGTATATTCTGTACGACGTGCTGATCATGAAACAAAAAGAATTTTTTTTTAAATCGCAAAACTATTTTCCATGTTTCCCAGTCCAAAATTTTTCGTTGCCACTGCCACTGGGTGGATGATTATGTTAAAGTTATTAATTAAATAAAATTCTATTATAAATAACTGCTAATAATTGAATTGTGTAATTATTGTTTCGTAGTTGATACCTACTTCATTGTTTGTGTTTAATAGGAAAGCGAATCCAGTGCAGTACTACAAAAAATGTTTTAGGTTAACAACCTTTAATTTTTCGAATTTAAAAAAATTCTTTTTGTTTCATGATCAGCACGTCGTACAGAATATACCCTTTAATTTTTTGCTCTAAGTTGTGAAACACTCTGTATATATAATTCTTTATTTGAAAGGTGCAATGAGTCTAATCATAATTTTGAATTGGTAAACTAAAAAAAGTTTTCACATACGTGAAATAGGATGATCCAAAAATATTTGGAAGCTTTGATTTAGATCAATAAAAATATTCACACACATGTCGAAATTTATAAAGAATTTAATGGTGAAGTTGCCAGACCTGGATCTAGTCTAGTTTTTAAGATATACGGTACTTAAAGAGAAAGAATTAAAATTGAATGAAATTTGAAACCAAAACTATTTTCCACAAAACAAGTTTTAGTAATTAATTTTAATTAAACGTTAAAAAATGTATGAAATATGCATATGTTTAACGGAATATTTGATTTAACTTTCTGCCTGACTCCAAGCCTGTATCCCCGTTCGCCCGGATCTTCCACGCCCGGTAATTGACAACCGGGTGCGTGTTCGGTCGACATTCAGTTATAGCGCTAACTCCACAGTTAAGGTATGATAATCGCCCTGAAAATGACCTCACGTTTATATTTATAGCGGATCTTCATTAACTATTCATTTGCCAAATTGCTAAATTTCTCTCGTGATGTAGATGTAAGGTGTATATCTTCATTTGTGTGCTGCTACTGATAGATAAGAGGAATACATTGTTTCTAAAATTATAAAATATTAAATCAATGTTCAGCTTTAAGCTTATTATTAATTGTAAAATATCTATTCGTGTTATTAATTTTGTAAATTCATAGCTTTTAGCTCGTCGACTTTGATTTAGGTCAATGCTTTTCAAACTTTTTTAATTACCGCCCACCTGGATTGTAGCTTTTAGTAATAAAGCCCCATGTTAATCCCAATTAGAGAAATTAAAGATTTTTGTAGCACACAAATATAAATTGAATTAAAATAACTAATATAAATTTTTGCTCTCTTTGTGTGTGTATTAAAAAAAACTATCTAATGTACTTTATTGATTTTTGGTAAAAAAATACAAATACATAAATGAAGTCTTTACTAATTAGATACATTTAGCTATAAAAAAAATATGTAGGTTTGCACCACTGAAACTAAATTTTAAGTTTGGCATAAATGAACAATATCGCATCAAATGTTTAACAGCAATGTTATCATCAAGTGATATTTTGCTTCAATTTGCTTTTATTAATTTAAGTTAGACATACATTTTAAATTTTGTTGGTGTAAACGAGTATTATAGTTATTAATTAATAAGTTATCATATTAATATAAATATTTAATTCTAAATAAAAACAAAAGACAAAATTAGATGTCCGTTTATATACACTTGGTGAAACTAAGTTTAATTTTGTGAAACTCAGACAATTGTTTGTTGTAATATTATATTTAATTCTTTTTATGTTTATCGCTCTAGCGTCCCCTTATCGCCCACAATCATACCTGACGCCCCTTTCGATAATTTGATACCCTCCAGGAGGCGATATCGCCTACTTTGAGTAGCTCTAATGAGAGATTTAAAATTTTGAAACAATAATCGCTGAATTTCTTTAGAGGTTATAATACTCGCAAGTTATCTATTTATTTATGTCACGCTGTACAACAGGAACCCAATCCCAATTATTGTACAAGATCCGAACTCACCGAGCGGCAGTGTGGTAATTCATATAATTTTAAGTTTACGTGCGATTTGAACTCGAAATGTCCGGATTCGAATTCCGCAACACTATCCACACCACCGTACTGAGACGGTCTAAGTAATATAGCAATTTATATAATACTTTAAGATATTACAAATTTTACCATCCGATAACTATTAGATCATACTAAATTCAATATGGCGTTTCATTAAAAAAAATGTAATTTTTGGTCGCTGATTTGAGTTACAATTGTAATAAATTTTATATCATTAAATTTGTCAGAAAAAAGAGCAGTAGTTAATGTATTTCACCCTCTCCCGCTAACTCTTGAAATAAAAAAGTTCCCTCATCAAAGTGTAGCGAGAATTTAATTTAATTCTTTTTTATCTATAGATAAAACTATATAGTTTAGTTAGATGGGAGGGGAAAGAGATTTAACCCTATACTTCTTTCTATGTATAAGCGCCTTATGCTTGCGGCATTTCCCATTGCCGAGCTAAAAATATAGATACTTCCATTACTAATAACAAATTTGGATTAAATTGTCCAAAAATATAAACAATCTATATAAAAAAATGCACATGATATATTATATTCAAAACTTTATAAATAAAAAATGTTTGTATATGTTTCACTGTTAATTGTTGTAAAATTACATATTACAATAAAATATGCTGAGAAGTATATTTGTTAATTTTTTATTTGGAATATTTTCTCTAAAATATGCAAACATTTTTATAAACAAAATGTTAAGATCTTTTGAAAATACTCTATATGAATAGATTTTCGAATGTATCTATATATTTTTACTATAATATCTAACCGAACAACGTTTTCCATTTTGTTGGAAGGCAACGAAGAAAATATTTTTGCTAGTTTATTTATATTTGGAATCCATCTGGTTTCGTTTTATAAATAAATGTGATATACAACCTCAAGGCCTGATGTATTCTTTCATATCCGCTATGTCCGTAAATCTTCTCGTTCAGCTGTCAGATTTCCTGAAAACAAAAGATTTTTTCGATAACCGGAAACAGAAAAAGATCGTTGTTTATATTTTTCTTCGAAATATGGTGTTCCGCACAAATTGAATTTTTCCTAGAAATTTATCGTCGCTCTGAAATATTATTTTTTTTCTTACGTTGCAATAAAATGGCAGACATTTGATTATGTTTCATGTAATGCTTGCTCTAAGTTAAATATCATTAATTTATGTTCAATTATAGTTAATATTCATATTTATAGGTAGGTAGTTCATTCATGTTTAAGCATCTTATAAAGTTGAGCAAATAGCAGACCAATTAATTACATACTAAACACTTTACAAATGCAAATAATATGTAACTATTAATAACAATCGACTTTTCATAAAGTGAACACGATTTAGCAGAAAAATATAAGTAATTTAAATACTGTAATTTTGATTATCTATTGATTTTATTATCTATCCAAGTTAATATTGTTCTTTTTAAGAGTATACTTCCAGAAGAAAATATGAAAAGAAAATATGTGTATTACTTGACAGTAAAGTACATAAAAGAAACTTTATCTCATTTAGAACTCGTTGCAAACACGGGAAGTTTCTCATTTTCTATATTTTCTCGCGAAATAAAAAAAGGAAATAAGAAAAACTTAGTAATTTAGTAATTACTGTAAACGAACGAGAACGGAAGTGGTCCGAGGACGACGAAGGAAACGAACTCCGGCAACTCCGGTTGAGACTAAAGTCTGGAGTTTTCCGGTTTTGAAAAGATTCAAGGCTGCACTGACGCGTAATTACGCGATCAGTTCAGAGCATTGGTTCTGATCAATGGCACGGAATTCTTCACAATTCATATACGGCTATATCGACATCTATATTTATTCGCTTCATTTGACAAATGTTGAAATTATATACAGAATATTTCACTAAAAGTGTGCCATAGGCGATAACATGACAAAAAACTACCATTGTTTATTTGATTTCTCGACTCGTGAATGCTTCAAATAAAAATTGTAGAGAATTAAATTCCGCAATTAGGAATTGTTTTTACATAATTTATTACTGTTACTATTAATTTAACAGATGTCAAAATTTTATATTATAGCCATAGTTATTCATGAAACTGGAACATATGCAAACAAATGTATAACGTTTAACAACAACATAAATATTTTAAACTTGATTTTAATAATTAATAAGTAAAATATAATTTAGAAGTAGAATTTTGAAACTCTAAATAAACATTAATATCAATATTTTTCTTCTAATCAGTAAGGCAATGACAAAAATGAATTCATTGTTTGTTTATATTTGTTGGCATGTTTATTTCACACTGTATTATTATTCTTATTATATATTGGTTAGGTGGAAGAACAGCTTTTAGCTGAACTTCGCCATTGACTGGCTGTCAATGAAGTTATATTATTATTATTATTATTTCCCATGTAATTCGCTGGCGTGTATTGTTACGAAAAAAGTTAATATTTCTTGAATAGCAGCAATTTGTATAAAATGTTTTTCATTTATACATAATTGTAAATAATAATTATATAAAATCATGATTGACACTTGGACGGAGTCAGCACTTTAACACCAAAATATGGCGGAATTTTGGTAGTCTGAGCTGCTCTAATGCATGTGCCTTCCATTACTAACTAATATTTTTAATATAAATTGTAATAATAACAACAAAATATGAATAAATGTCAAATTATATACGATTGGAAGCAGAAAGATACCATTATTTAATACTTAATTTTATCACCAGATGTTATTGTAATATATCAAACGCTGGAGTCCCTGAATTTATAGAATATCGAACTGATTGACCCACTACTTGGAGTGAAACTGGCGGCTTATTAGCGATTAGTGTAGTAAAATATTAGTGAGAAGGTGAAACAAACAGTTTTAAAAAGCATTTTGTAAGTATTTATACTTTTAGTTTGAATTGTTGCAAAAATTGTGCGGAACATGGATTTCACTTTTTCAAATGCCAGAGGATGAAACAAATAAAGAAAGAACTGCAAACTTGTTAAAATTTATTAATCGCGGCGAACTATCTTTAAGAACTAGTGTTTGTAATGTATATGTTTTCTACAGAAAAAATAGGTTTTGGTAAATTTTCTTTTTAACATTACCGCTTTCCGTTAGAGTGAAAATAGTTGTTATTGCGGTACTCTACAGGGTGTTTCACAACTTAGAGCAAAAAATTAAAGGGTATATTCTGTACGACGTGCTGATCATGAAACAAAAAGAATTTTTTTTAAATTCGAAAAATTAAGGGTTGTTAACCTAAATCATTTTTTGTAGTACTGCACTGGATTCGCTTTCCTATTAAACACAAACAATGAAGTAGATATCAACTACGAAAGAATAATTACACAATTCAATTATTAGCAGTTATTTATAATAGAATTTTATTTAATTAATAACTTTAACATAATCATCCACCCAGTGGCAGTGGCAACGAAAAATTTTGGACTGGGAAACATGGAAAATAGTTCTGCGATTTAAAAAAAAATTCTTTTTGTTTCATGATCAGCACGTCGTACAGAATATACCCTTTAATTTTTTGCTCTAAGTTGTGAAACACCTGTATAAATACGAGAACTATATCAAACGCGAATATCCTAAAAGATGATCAGAAGTAACTATTTAAGTTAGAAATAAAAAAAATTACTTGAAATTGGTAAGACTGATACATAAAAGTTCATGTTGTTGACAGTAACATTTATACAGGTATAATAATATAACATAATCTATCTATGACATGGAAAATAGTATATCCGCCTTTACCTGGCTTTGTGCAAACTATACATTGAATTAAAAAATAATTATAATAATAACTAGGTAATGTTTCCAACACAACCTTCAGCTATGGATTATTGAATCGTACACTTTTTAGTTGATTAATTTAAATTAATTTAATTAACACCAAACAAGTAACATTTTATAAAATATATAAGTAGATCAACAAATGTCTCGTGTAATTTCTGCTCTCTCATATTCTAAATTAGAATCTTTTCTTTTTAACATTACCTCTTTTCATTAGAGTGAAAATGGCTGTTACTGCGGTACTCTATAAATATAAGAACTCTATCAAACGGGAAGGGTAATTAGAAGTAATTGTTTAAGTTGGCAATAACTTGAAATTGGTAAGACTGATACATAAATTTATTTCCTGTTATTGACAGTAACATTTATACGAGTATAATAATATAATATAACCTATCTAATAATAACTAAGCAATGTTTCCAACACAACCTTCAGCAATGGATTATTGAATCGTACACTTTTCAGTTGATTAATTTAAATTAATTTAATTAACATCAAACAAGTAACATTTTATAAAATATATAAGTAGATCAACAAATTTCTGCTCTCTCATATTCTAAATTGGAATCTTATATTCGGTACCATAAATCATATCTATTATCTATTAGTTTTTTTCTGAATTGTTCATTGAATCTTACACCCTCAATCTTAATTTCAGATTTTACCAGTATTTACACTATATTTTATAATCTTAAATACTAAAGATTTTTAAATAAGAAACAAAAATTATCATTTAACGAATGGAAAAGTAAAACAGAAAACTAAAAATATTTTAAGTACAACTTCAACTATCGGTTAACAAATATTGTTAGTTCCGAATCAAAGGAATCAAAAGAATTACAACAGAAATTATTAACAATAAGTAGCAAGAAATATAATAGTTACCAAGGAAACTTCAATCATATATTTTTTAAAGCTATGCACTTGAGTATTATTAAAATTATACATAATATATGAACACAGTAATACATCTACCACATGAACATGATTAACACAACGAGTCAACAGATCCACAACTAGTACAAAGAAAGGGAATCAGTAATAAATTAGCTTTGGGTCTGTTGGTTTGTGTTAAGCATGTCCATATAGCAGAAGGTTTTAGCTTGCTGGTATTGTTAAAAGCGCCGTACAAATTAACTACGTTCACACACTGTTCTGTACCGCTTTCTGATCCTGTTTTGTTAATATAATGCTCTCTTAGCTTAAAATGCACTGGTGTTCGTTCAGGCCCAGTTTAGAATAGTGTAAGTACTATGATTTCGGTAAATTAGGTATTTATTAATGTAATGAAGTTAAAGCACTTATAATAAATTATAAATTGCAAATGCCATGCAAATAATAAGTCAAATTTTTCGTCGTCCATTGCCTATTAGGTAATTTCACTTGACCTGAAACTGACGGGAAAATAAACATTTGCCGGACCTTTAAGACTCAGGAAAGCTTTGCTTTGCATGCCTAGTTAGGAAAATAACATACAACAAGAAACGTGAGTGTCTAGTTACTTAACAACATAAAATATTGACTGAATATGTAAGTCAAATATTTATTTTAATTTAAATTAATTTAAAATATTATTTGTTTATAAATTTCAGGTAAAATGTGTGTAAAACGGCGTAAGCTGTTTCAGGCCTTGCTGTCGCTCGGCATGAAACTTTCTACTCCAATAATAATATCAAAAGTATGAGCCGTTGGCACTTGGTGAAACATTATGAATAAGAATAAAGAACGTAGACACTTGATGTAGTTTCACAAAATTTGTGAAACTACATCAAGTGTCTACGTTCTTTATTCTTTCTACTCCTGAATTGAAGACTTTCCTGACATTTTACGTAAATAACTATTGTTATCTATTTCAGACGATATCTTTATTATCTGACCAATTTCAATTATGTTTTCTTGACCTTCTTCATTACTATTTGTATTTGTATCTCAAGTCTTATATGTTAGCAAGTGGCGAGTGTATTACATTGGATTGTTCATTGCCGGTTTTTCTTGAATCTTAATATTGATCTTATTTAGGTTAGCTGTTGTTTGATGTCATAAAATCGATAAATGAGCAACATCTCTCACTTGGTGTAATGATGCAGTTTTGTTTACAAATAAATGCAAAACGAAGTTATAACATTTGATTTGCTTTTATTTATTTAAACCAAGTTTAAAATTTATCTTTTGGCGGTACAATTAGCCAAAAATGATAGAAAATTGAACAATATCGTTTGTATTTCATTCTAACTGATAATTCTAAGTGATCTTTTTTATGTATTATTATTACGTTCTCGCAGAGCAGCAGTTCTAAGCCATTTTAAATTATTATAACCTTTAGACTCACTATGACGCGAAAATTATCCCTTGTCAATAATTGGTATTTTAAATTACTAAAGGGAATAATAATGTTTAGATTACTTACCGATATCTGCTACGACAGAGTGCCGCATTCAGCAACGGGTAAAAGGCGTGATTAATTTTTTAATTTATTTAAAGCACGAAAAGTATGAAACATATTTTACGTAGTTCCTGTAGAAGTTTAACATACCCCCTGAGGATCAAAGGACTCCTGGTCCTCGGTCGTAGAGATTGGTAATTATGTTTGTTTTGATCATCGTCGTTGTTCGATGCACTTGGTAGTTAATTATCGGTTCATCTTTTTCATGTTCTGAAGATTCAATGATTACTGTTGATCAAATTTAGGTTGTATACAGGGTGTTTCTAACCTTACATACATTTTAAACTGTAAATATTATTTGTTATACTAATTAAAAAAAGAAATGTAATTCGCAGTTTTCTTAAAGTAAGCATTTTTGCTATCTCTACTAATATAAATAATTTAATTTTAAACTTAATAATTAGTTAGATTATTCATCATAAAACAGCAGATACCGAACTATTTGTAATATTTATAAATTATTCATATTATTAGAAACAACGAGCATACCAGTGGTAACAAAAATATTTATTTCGAGTAATGAGCACTATATTTTCCAAATTTCTAAAATTTATTTTTGTTTTGTGATCAGTATAGCAAATCATATTTGTTGTTTAAATTTTGTGCTTAAGTTTAGAAATATCTTGTAGTTTTGTTTAATCTAAAATAGGTATTTATTTTTCTATTTATTGTCTAGTAGGTTTTTCAAACGTTAAAATATTCAAAATTGGTTTAGTTTCCTCAGAAACTTTGACAATTCATATTGTAATAATTATTTTGGTTTTTATGATTATACAAATCAAGGAGCAATATAGATATTTGTTTATTGTACGACATACTCCAAAGCAACATATGAAACAAAATTATTAGTAATGAATGTAATACAGTTCATAAATGACAAGTTTAGAACATTATTTGGGAAAAAGGCGAAAAGAAGAAAAAGAACCAAATTCAATTTAGATGCATTTATACAAGAATCAGTTATTCATCCAAATGTCATATGCAAAATATTTCTCCCGCCTATTATCGATGAACTATGTGAAGACGCAGAAGAGTGTGAAATTATTACAAAAATGTACTGGTCAAATCTAAAACCTTGAATTATGTTACCTAGTCCTAGAAAAAACACGTCATCTTTTTTCCAATGTATGGAATGTGTACTTTGTACTTATATGCATTTTCCTTTTTATGAAATGATTAATACACCGTTGACAGGGTTCCGCAATTCTGTTAATAGTGAAAATAATGAATAATTTTACTTGGACTTAATTATTAATCAATGTTTTATGCCTTTAATGCAATTATGATATATTTGTTCTTTTTAGAATTGTACATTCTCTTCGTTTTATGCCTATCATGTTATTAGGCTTTGCTTGTTGGACAATTATATTAATAAATAAAAATAAAATAAATTGTTTATTAGAATTGTTTCATTTTATAAGAGAATCATGCATAGCAATTGCATTTCATTTGACAGATGATATATATCTGTCAATTCGATGCAATAAAATACTAGTAAATTTCAATGTTTATCTTTGAAACTTGAATGTTTCGGTTAGCAAGCAAAAGTTCTAAAGTTGCAGAAGTCATATAAAACTACATCAAAGAGAGAAGTTCGACATTCGACAAATGATAGATGTATTGGAATTAAAGTGTAGAACTCGGACTCGAGTTTAAAGCAATTTATCTCCTTTTTCGTGAGCTAGCGTAGCACTGTCGACTGTAGCAATAGCTGCGTAGAACTGGTTATAAATTAGTTCTGAAATAAAGCGAAACTTTGTGACCTATATTTATATTATGCTGGTATTAGATTGCGTTGCGAAATTCGGCTACTTTTACTTACTGAATGAAACTCTATTGGAGATTAAACCTTTTTGCTAAAGACTTTTCTTTCACTCAAACGGCTACTTCTTTTCTCTACCTTTCCTAGTTCCGAATTAATACATTAAAACATCGATTACATGCGATACTCCCTCCCCTGTGGCTCCTCCTCCACTAATATCTTTGGAGGCCGTGATTTGACGGCTGGTAACCGCACTTCACGCGACAAAATATATCACTTACCGAGATCTGCTTAGGCAGAGTGCCACATCCAGTGATGGGTAAAAGGCGTGATGATATATTTATTTTTTTTATTTTACTCCCTTCCTTCCTCATAATTTTTTACTTCATTTTCAGTTTTTACTATACAGTGTGTAACTGCAATTGTGTTAAATGTATTTTTAAACAAGCGCAGGCGATGCTGCCTTCATTTCTTATAGATTCGTTGTTAGAGAAGTGGGCGTAAGTGAAGATTTACGAAACAGGTGTACAGGAGCGAATGGATGAATGTTTGTTGCGTGATGATGGATTTTGGTTGTGAGAAAAGAAAGAGTTCGTGTTATGTGGTCGAAACGAGTATCGTGTGTTAGGATGAGAATGTTGACGGGTTCGTGCTACTTCATTTAATGGGATATAGCGTGATGTTATGTATGTATGTATGATTACATGCAAGAAATAAATGACTATTAAATAAATAAATATATCATCACGCCTTTTACCCATCACTGGGTGTGGCACTCTGCCTAAGCAGATCTCGGTAAGTGATATATTTTTTTCGCGTGAAGTGCGGTTACCAGTCGTCAAATCACGGCCTCCAAAGATATTAGTGGAGGAGGAGCCACAAGGGTAGATTTTTACAAATTGGTGAAAATTGTTTCTCGGCTGTGGGATATCGAACCAGAGTTCTCAAGATCCACAGGCCGACTCGATACCACTGAGCCACCTACCCCATATAAATATAAATGACTATTGTATATACAAATTTAATATTTTAATGATCGGTTTGATAAATAACAAATTAATTTATTGTCAAAATAAATAAAATATATTCATGCAAATGTCAGTTGAACTTTTGACATGTTATATAGGCCATAAAAAATATATTTACTATGGAAGTAAACTTATTCTGTCTTTAATAAAACTGGGTACAAAAGGTATAAATAGTTCCACGGTTACGTATTTAACTACAGAAATGAGAATTTGAGTATGTTTTTCACAATCTGTCATTGTTTGTGAATTTAAATTTCACGGATTTAAACCACAATTAAAATATAAATGAACGTATTCAAATGGTGTAGCACTTGTCATTTTAGTTTTTGCATCATTATTTCGATTATTATTTAATGGATGATTAAAACATGAAAATTAAAGAATTATAATTCATAAATTATTAAAGTGAACAGATACCGAAGGAGGTATTGACTAGGATTAGAAAAATAAAGTGTTGCTGCTAGTGACAAGCAAGTTGGGGTCATATGATGAGGAGGAATCGCTCATTGTGAGACTTTTGGAAAGATCGGTTGAAGCTGAAGGTAAACGATAGGCTGGAAGAAGAAGAATGGTTTAAAGAATGGAGGGGGTTATGTAGGGCTAAAGAGAGAGGTAGAGGACCTGCAAAAGAGTAATTTACAATTCATTATAAAAGGAATTATTTCACAATTTGCGGGGTGTTTGTGGATATACTAGAAAAGACCGTGTCCGGAAAACCGTAGTTGACGGACAAACCTAAAGTTGGCTGCGAGTCGCTAGTGACTTTTGGTGAAATCGGTACAAGTCGGACAGAAAACCCCGGCAAATTTGAATGTCAAGATAATTTAAAAACGTTTTGTTAGCAAAGTCGGATTTTAAAAAAAATAATAAACACCAATATTCATGCCTGACCTAATATAGAACGTATTTTTATGGTAAAAACGGCAAATTTGAATGTCAAGATAATTTTAAAACGTTTTGTTAGCAAAGTCGGATGTTTTTTTTTTAAATAATAAACACCACTAACCATGCCTGACCTAGTATAGAACGTATTTTTATGGTAAAAAGTAACAAACCGCTTGCTTCTTATGTGGAACTTGTACCGTTCGAACTGCCGTTTTCCCCAGAAGTCCCTAGTGTCCTGCGGTCAACTTCAGGTTTGTCCGTCAACTACAGTTTAGTCGAATATATTAGTGTATGATGAATGTGAAATTGGGAAGAATGTTTTTAGAAGAGTAGGAATAAGTCAGTTGAGATTGTTTGGTCATGTGGAATGTATGTTGAATGAAAGATTGGTGACAGGTGTATGTTGGTGAAATGCTACACTCACAAATGGGTAAAATTGCAAATTGGGATTTAATATTTTAATTAATATTTAATTGAAAATTTCATACAGGCGAGGTTGTTTTCTAATTATTACTACCTTCTATATTATATTTTCCCTTCAAATCTGAATCGATATAAATAATTAAAGTTGCAATTTTCACTTTTTTCCTGTTTGTTAATCATAATGGATCATTGATTAATATTGAATAATGCCAGCGAACATCAGTCTTGTGCGTGATGTGTTCGGAAATATCAGTAGAGGTACAGTGTACAGGGCAGGGACGAATGCTAAATAAACTAATTAACAACGTTACCGTTCGTTAATTAACTCCCCGGATACGGATATATCCGACATTGTGGCCAGCAGTCTAATTATACTTTGATTAAATTTTCTCTCTGTGTCAACCAGGCATGATCACGAATTAAGTCCCGGCAGATTTTCGCTGATTTCTGTTTCAGCGCTAATGGATTTGCTGTGCATGTGTGGACCTTAGGAAGATAATTTCATCAATCACACATTGATAGTATATTATAATAAAAGTACTGAAAGTACTAATTTGCAGCGCGAACGACTGTGGTATATTTTCCAGAAGCAGTTTCAAGATTACTTAAGATATTATTGTACAATATTTTGAAATTCATTAAACGTCACATTGACATTGGTAAATATAATTTTTTTCTGTTCAGTGCCAACTACTTGTGAGTGAATATAAAATTAAGCTTAAATTTTAAAAATCACTGGGCGTGGCACTCTACCGGGGCAGATCTTGGTAAATGATATATTTCTTCGCGTGAAGTGCGGTTACCAGCCGTCAAATCACGTAATCGTAATTAGTTGCGCGAAACTGTGTGAATGCATTTTTTCGGGTTATCTAATGTTTTATAAAATAAATAAATATATCATCACGCCTTTTACCCATTACTTTATGTGGCACTCTTTCGTAGCAGATCTCGGCCATCAAATCACGCCCCCTTCCAAGATGTTAGTGGAGGGGGAGCCACAGGGGTAGATTGAATTTGGTGAAAATTGTTTGTCGACTGTGTCATTAATTTCCGAATACATCTCCTAACATTTCTTAAGTGGCAAATGATGTATGTCTACTATCAGAAAAATCTAAATTGAAGTATATTAGAGAACATTGGTTATTTTCCTTTTTATAGAACAAAAAAAACATTTTTACTGGAAAAGAAATAGGAGAATAGAAATAATAGAAATTAGGAGAAACTAAATTTTTAATGAAATCTTGCAAATTTGTATTATTATAAAAATTTATTACCGAGAAAATTACAAATCTAAACAACTTCTTATGATTTAATTTTGTTTTAATGCTTAATTTTTCGAGCGAGACATTTGCTGGGTCTATTAAAATATATTTAGGAAAATCTGAAAAGGCAAAATTAATATTCGCAATGGTATTTTTAAATAATATCTAATAATGTTTCGGTAATTACAGTACCGAAAATAATAAACTATTTTATTTTAAAAATAATAAAGTAAACCTTATATTATATAAATAAAACTTATCACTACTTGCAATAAATCATAATTCTGTTTATTACGTAATAATTAATTATAGCGTTAAATATTTATTAAATATTAATTTTATACAGTTATTAATTATATAAAATAACAGAAATAGAACATGGAAATCGCTCATGATTATATTATTAGCATAAATGTTAATTAGTTAATGAAAGTTTCTGTATCTATAATTCATTTATAACAGAAACAAGAATCTGTATTTAGATTAATATAATTTATTACAGTAATCAATTTATGTAATTTCCACAATACAATCCAATGACACAAAATGAAATTAGGCCAAGTTAATTACACTACTGCATATATAAATTGCATTGCTTTCAATTTGAGTTTCTTAACTTGTATAATATTAGAATAGAGGAGTGGGCTGGCTTTATATCTTGTTGGTTTATCCTAACATCCTGTCAGAATAATACGCGCTGTCTGAAGGCGTTATTAAAGTCTTAAGTAAAGAAAAGCCTGAGGGAATAACGCAAAGTTTGAAACTCACGAACCGGGCACCGGGTTAGGCTGTATCCTCGCTTTCGGATTCGTACGTTGTCGGCATGTAGGTTGTGAGAGCTGTAGGCTGTGTACAAACACCTAAATCACAAGCCTTTCATCAAGTAGCGATGTGTGAGTGTGAGTGTGTTTGTACACACCTAGCAATAGAGAATATTAGTACAATTGATGTATTATTTAATTAAACGATTACATATAGTACAAAATTTATAGTTTGATGACTGTTTATAAAATTACATGATTAATAATGAAGGTAAATAACTTTTTGTACGACTTTGGTAGAAAGTATTTTTTTTTTAAATCGATATTTCTATATGAGCATACCGGAAGATAGGTTTTTCTACATTTATTTTATGTATGAAAAGTAGACATTTGCCATTATTAATACTATATGTACACCTCTTAAGAGAGAGTTCTTTTTCTTTTTAAATGAAACGGCAGTTTTGATAAGAAATATCTTATTTACTTCTCTTGTTTTTAAATCATTAATCCTGCTATTCATCATCTGTGGCGCTACAGCCCAAATCGGGCCTGGGCCTACCGGACACACCGAGCCGCAGTTTTTACACTGCCGTACTGCCGGTTTTCGTATTCGAATGCTACATTATTTAAGGCGTATAAGTGACTAGCTTATAGCGCCCGATTGTGATAAATACATGTAACTGTATTTTATATTTTTACCACAAATCACACATTGTCGACAGGCGGATTCGAACTGACGAACCTTGGTTCTGGTGACGTCACAGTATGCTCGGTCACCGCGCCTGTCAAATCCTGCTATTAGTTATCGGTAATTTTATCTGGAGGTGGAAAGACTGATCGCCTCGACCGACAAGTTAATTCATCGAGACGGAAATTATTTCACGACCTAGGTATACAAATAGTTATTAAATTAATTTTAAACAGAAAAACAGGTATTTAAAGTATGTTACGATTTTGTTTTCTAATATTCGGTATATTTTACATAATATACATACAGGGCCGGCGAACATTGTGTGAAGTATATGCACCAGTCCATACCTCGGACATGTCTGCGTATCGAATTGTATAATTCAAAAAGATAAAGATATTATTATAGTATTTACCCTTTAATTATATGCAGTTAAATATGTGTAAATTTTTCATAATTTAAATTGGAACAAAGAATAGCGCGCATCCTTTTACAAGTGAACAAAGAGAGAATTAATCATCAGTTTAAAGTGCAACAGATAATAGACTGCATCACTGAAAATGTATAATTTCTATAATTAAGATTTTCATTTGGTAAGAACAAATATGTAATTAGAGTCTCATACCGTTTTGGCATAAAAATAAATAATAAAAATGAGGAGCATGAGTCCCTCCCTTGCTTAACATTGGGATGGTATTTCCATATTAGAGATGTGTCCTTCGTGAACGATCCATTTAATCTGAACGGGTCAAATCATTACTTTATTCTCGAACGGGTCACACAGCTTTAAGTATCTTTTAGACGTTTCGTTCGGTTCATATTTTAATCCACAGACAAGAAAAAATGATCCGTTCAATTGAATGAACCGAATTATAAAAAATGTTTTTGTCTTGTACTGATGCTGATAAGTAAGTAAAGTTTACTTTATTTTCAAATATAAATATTTATATCTGCAGTATCACAATCACATTGTTCAGATTAAATGACAACAATGAAAGACAATAATTTCAATAATCAAATAGTTAGAAATAGATTGTACACTTCATGAAAAATAATTAATTAAAAATTCAATTAGCTATCAATTCATGTCATAAATTTTAGTTAATGTTAAATCTTTCATTTATTTTAATTTGCAAAAAAATCGCTTTAGGTTTTATATTTACACATATTCTAGTTTATTAATAAGTTACATCGTTCAAAGTATGAAATGTGTATTTTTTTTATTTAAACGTCATAACGTGGTCATCTCTAATTTGAAAGCCCATACAATTTTTTTATTTTTTTTTTAATTTATATATCGGACCAACTACTAAGGTCATATGCCGATATGTCCTTTGTATGGTCGCCACGGGCGGGACCCGAACCCACGACCTTATGGTTGCGAGTCAGGCCCTCAACCCGCGCGACCAACACGCGGGACAACCCATACAATTAATATATATTATGATAAGCAGGAGAAGTAATCTTTGTATTATTGTTGTTTTGAGTTCCGTTTGTATTAATAGTCTTATATTATCATTGTGTTTTATTTTAATTTTTTTAGCTGTTTAACTAGGTTGTAATATCCTGAAATCGGTAAAAATATTTCTTTTAAAAGTACATATAATTGTGTGACTCAAAACAGATCCAAAATTAAAATGGTGAAATGGAAATTAGTACTTATTATTATACAAGAAATTTAAACAGAACGGTTCAATTGAACGGGTCATTTTAGTGAGCCGATTCTAATGAACCGGATCAGTTAGCTGAACGGGTGTTACCATCACTACTCCATACCTCGACAAATATTATTTCATCGACCCTGCGAACATAATGGAATTATCAATCGATTAATGCACCGAAGAGTACATTTCCTGACATTTTATCTATATATCTTTACAATACTCATGTGGTTGCACTTGTACAAATATTAGACTAAGTGCACTGGAAATAAAATCATAGATGTAATCCTCTTTGAACATGTTAACGCAATACAACATTTCCAGCCAAATAAATCTCAGTTCTGTACTTCAATCCAATACACTATTCTTTCAGGTTTCACACCAGTGGTGTATCAATTCACCTAACCTAAACCCATCCAATCACAAAAAGCAAAAAAAGAACTATCGTAACTACTTTGTCCACTCTCCTCATTTTTACACTATCACAAAGCAATGAGCAGTGAGTACTCTCATTCACTCACACTTCACCACCAAGCTCTCACACCAAGTGACAATGTGACGCGGAGATAGTTTAGCTACTTTTGCGAGTAGCTTTAGCGACATCGCTGTCTAGTTGAGTTAAAACGGACTTCGTAGCAAGACTGATCAATATTTCCGCATCGCTATCGAAGTCAATCTGTCCCGTACCGGATATTACGGCTGTTGGTTCCATCACCATGTGAGCTTGAGTTTGCCAGACTGCGCTACGACGTAGTGGCGTCCTGACATAGTAACGTGGTGGAGTGTTATCGTTTGTGCTACGAAATCCGATTTAGTCGTTCTTTTCGTTTTCTTCGTTGAGGTTATTGGAGGATAGAAAGATAGTATGGAGTTTATGTACTAGTGATTTTCTAGAAATTATTAAGCTACATCAGAATTTTCAACCTTCTTTTGTCTCACGGCACATATTTATTTATTTATGTTACACTGTACAACTTAATCCCAATTACAGTACAGGGTCTGTACTCACCGCACTCATCGAGCCCGCAGTCTGGTAATTCATATAATTTGTTTTAGCTTGAGTGAGATTCGAAAATTTTACGGCTCACTAAAATATATTATATTTTTTTGACCATCTGACAATAGTTATTGACGTAAAAAGTCAGGAAAGTGTTCAATTACAGGATGAGTAGATAGTTTCATGCCGAACGATAGCGAGACCTGAAACAGCTTACGAATCCTGTATGACGCTTTACTGACGTTTTACCTGAAACTTATAAATAAATAATAAATATTTTAAATTAATTTAAAATAAAAGAAATATTTGACTTACATATTCAATCAATATTTTATGGTGCTAAGTAACACAATAAAATTGGTGTTTCATTACCTGCCTAGGCAGACAATATGTTATTTTCCTGACTAGTCCTGCAAAGTGAAGCTTTCCTGAGTCTTAGAGGTCCGGCAAAGGTTTATTTTCCTGTCAGTTTCAGGTAAAAAATTATACATCTTTGAATAAAATATTTTTTATGACTAATGTGCCACTTTATTACCCGAGTGAGAGCTATAAAATCCACCAGTACAATAAAGACTTTTTTTAACATTATTTGCATATACTATTTTTTCTACGAGCTATCCCCCATATGTTAATTTGTTTCATATTATAAAGTTTATTGGTATAGAGTCGGCTTGTGAAATTGAGAACCCGGGTTTGATTCGCACAAGCGACAAAAAGTTTTCACCACTTAAAAACTACCCCTGTGGCTCTCCCTCCTCTAATATCTTAGAGGACCGTGATTTGACTGCCGGTAACTGCACTTCACGCGTAGGAATATACCACTTACCGAGATGTGTTTCAGTAGAATGTTACACCCAGTAATGGGTAAAAGGCGTGATGATAAATTTAGTTATTTAATTTCAAGTTTTATATGTGCAACTTTTCTTACAATACATATCCAAATGGATGCGTGTAGATATTAGCCAGATTTTAGTTGGCCGCTGTTTCTGTCGAAAAACTTATAATGATCGCGAAATGGCAAAATTCATCTGGGTGCTATAAATCAGTTTTTTATGGGTACTAAAATATAATGGATAGCAAATATACCTATACCGCGTCGTCCCAAGCCAAAACCAAATCGAGCCTCTGAATTCCAAGCCAGTGATATATTTTAATGGGATGTACACGAATATCCTTTTATGTGCGTTGTGAATAAATTTTAATTATATTCACTTTACGGATTTTTTTCGCAATACACCAAGAACTTAGTGGTCTTTGTGGAGAATATAAATTATTATTATTTCGATAAGAAAGATAGTATTGAAACTTTTATAGGGTTTCATATTGACACATAATAATTCATTTTAAATTTGGATTACGATATTCTACTATACATGTGCTGAAATATAATATCTTTCAAAAGAAATCTACATTCAAGGTAAATTTTTTTTTAGAATTAAAGTTAAATTAGGGTGTAAATATATATAATTGATTAATAAGTATACAGTAATATCGGCAAACTTATATTATTTTCCGAAAACGTTATCACCATTATCAATTATTTATAATATTAAAAAAAAAGAAGAAATATGTCCAATATGTTAATTTAAAATTAATGTCAATGTTCTTCTATCTTTAATATTTTATTAACGTTCGCTTAAAAAAAGAACGCTATATCTGCATTTTTCTTAGGTTTGTTGACATTTTTAGAAATTGTATAATTTTCTTTGTAACATTAATAATAAATTTATTTTAAATTTTTCTTATTTAGTTTTCTGGGATATGATTGAATTAAAATAAGAGGATCCTATAGTATAACGGACTACCCACGTAAAAATTGTTTGAAATTAACTGTGTATGTGTTTGTAATTTTTTTAATTGGACTGACAATTACCTATACTTGTAATTATTATTATTTTTTATACATATATCAGACCAACTACAAAGGTCATATGTCGATATGTCTTTTGTATGGCCGTCACGGCCGGGACCCGAATCCAGGACCTTGTGGTCAGCTCCTCAACCGCGCGGCCATCACGCGGGACAATTTTTTATTTTTGTTTTTATTATAGGGCTTATGATTGTATTTAATAATTTCTTCGTTACATTTTCTTTATAGAACTCCTAACCAGAGCCCAAGTGAGGCCGAAATCGTTAAAATGACAAAATATTTTTTCAACTGTGACCGAATCTCCAAATCAATTAAAATAAAACAGCAGTCAAGAAAACTCTATAATATTAATAACAAAAGTTATACATTTTGTAGTTTGAATTTTGTTCTGCAGCATAGAACATTAACTGAAATAATTGACTAAAAGGGAACATCTCAAACTCACATTCGGCATGTTTGGTTTTCTTCTAATATAGTATAATCTTCGCTATTGGAATTTTAAAATGATTTTTCATTTTTCATGGTGGCGAAAATTGGCTCTACGACAAAGGTACTGTTTGCTACTAATCTATTAATTAAATACTTAAAAAATTAATAAACATGTTATAGAACTAATATTTACAATATAGAAGGTAATAAAATATAACTGACATTATACTAGAAGAACTAATTTCAATTAAAAACCTACTTAATTAAAAGTACCTCTGACCTAATATATATTTAAATTTGTACGTAGAAGTTAAATGATGAATGAAACTAATACTAAACCTACAACTAATATTAAAACAGAACTATATTCTACATAAATTAATTTTTTTTAAACCCTCTACTAGCAAACACAAAATAAATAAAAGAAAAACAAAGAAATAGCAGTGACAACAATGATAGGCTTATGGAGACTGAAAGTGTACCTTTGTCTGAAGTTTGGCATATCGTGATCAACGCCATCTCTTACAATTAGTAATTGATTATTCCTATATTCGCTTTCTTATTTACAATTCTCATACTCCTATTTTACTTTTAATTTTGTAAATGAAGTATACAAACAAAATGCATTACTACATAAAATCTAGTAACTTATAAACTTGGATCAAAATAGGATCTCATTTCCGACTCAGAAAGAATTAGGTTACTTACAACATAACTTCCAAAATATAGTCATATAAAGCTGACATTTATTGCATCTCGTTTGTTTTTCCTGGCGCAAGAAGCAAGTAAATTTCGTCACGTTGCCCGCGTTTTTCACGGTAGTTAATTGCATGTAAGTACGGGGAACAAAGCTGCACTAAGCCCGGTGTTTTGTTAATGTATTTGCCCGGCCCGAAAGGTCGAATCTGGCACAGATTTCACGCAGCGCGCAGAACTGGACGCTACATTCTGTTTTGTCCTACACTTATTTGGATTTTAACTTGAAAACATAACATTGATGTGATTATAAATAATTAAAGTAATTTGCTGTTACCTAAAATTATTGAATTTTTGCGTATTAATATTATAACTGAAATATAATTTTGTATTTCAGGTTCCAGGAGATTTCAGATATAGAAGATACCGAAAGTGAATAATCAAGTAGATGAGGATTTCATCAAAAGGTAGGAATATTTATGTATTAAAGTTAGTCTAAGTAATTGCGTCAGTAAAAGGAACCCACTTGCGATACATTTTTTTTCAGTATTTGATATTGATCATGGACTACTAAACACTTATTAAAATAATTGTCATTTAAAAATAACGATTCTTTTCTTACAAAATTATAATTGCCAATATCTTAAAAATGACAAGAGTTATTGATACATTGAATATATCAAAAATGAAAGAACACAAAACTTATTATAAAATGTTTTCTAGGCTTTTATAATTTCTTGCATGATTCACATTTTATTTTGCGATCATATGAAATGAAGTAAAATCCAAGAAAATGTTTGAAGTTATTCTGTTAAAACTATGTTTTTGTACCAGAAAAAGTTTATACACAATATTATTTGAACGGATGTTACCAGTAGCAGTGTTCGTTAAAACGATTTTATTACTAAAAAAAATATAAAGTAAACACTTGGCTGAATTTTGTGAAACATAGCCAAGTGTTTACTTTATATTTTTATTAAACCTTGTTTCACCAAGTGTTGGATGACAATTAATTTTGTCTTTGTTGATTTTATTACTATTTAATAATAACGTCCGCAGAATATATATTTTGAAATATGGCTGAGAAAGCAACAAATCTATTATTTCGTAACACATGCACAAGAAACACGTTCTTATTCCCTAATTTTAGAAAGAGAAATACTGCTTTTCTCCCCTAGGGAGAGAAACATTATGTTTCCATAGGTACCATGTTTCTCTCCCTAGAGAGATTAGCTGTTTGCGGTGTTTCCTAGGTAACTAGTTACGCAACCCATATTTGACATTTGTCCCGATAAGACAGTAATTTTTGTGCACTTGTTACGAAAAGTATAATATGCTTCACGGGAGGGCGCGATTATCCGCTTGTTTCCCTCCCTTGATGCATAACATACTATTTTATACAAATTTAAGGTACCAATTATTTGAAATATGCTCGTGCCTTAAACAGCACGGTACGAACCTAGAAGGGTTAGTCTGGAATAGACAATTGTAGTGCAGGGTAGCTTGTTCCTTGGATGCTTAATGCTAGATTCCACTTTGTGTTAGGTTAGGTCCAACTTGCTTTGAGTAGAAATGTAGATATATAAGTCATCTCCTATTCAATTACTCCCTAATTAATACTTCATCGACCATCCCCTCCCTAAAGCAACAAGTCTTATTCAACATTTATCATTGCATTAATTAAACGTGGGGGCGCAATGGATGGGTAATTGCTTCAGGTTGTTTTTCCAGGAGAATGGATAATTAATTTTATTTGCTTTATTTTATATTTTCTCTTACCTGTATCTTCTACAGAAATACTGCTGAATCTGCTTTCAAATCTTGGCAGTTAACCTTTTGATGAAATCGTGTTAATGAGAATATTAAATAATCCTAATTTCTTGTTTGTATTCATGTTTAAAAAGCATTTTCATTAGATAAATTTGTTTATTTTCAAATGTACTTTTGATGCTGTGATTACTCCACATAAAGGACACGGTTTTCTTGAAATTGACAATAATTAAAATATTTCTTATTTACTTAAATAAAGATTTGTTGTATCTAAAATTACTACAGACCTATTTTGTAAAAAATGCACGGTAATAATACTAATAAATAAAAATTAAATAAGGCTTGTACATCGTTTCAATAGTAAGTTTTCCAATGGTACATTTCGATTTTTCAAAACTATCTTCATTTTATACATAATTATATTTAAAATTTAACTTTTTCTATAATTCTCTGTGATAAAACAAATTGCAATAAAAAATTTCAACTAATTTCAAAACATAAAACATTTTAAATTAAAAAACACTAGGTTAGTTTCTAATAATGTAAAGTTTATTTTACAATACGTATTTCGGTCGACTAGACCATCATCAGGTGAACAAGATATAAATGAATTTGTACATTAGAGTAAGACTTATAAATAGTATACACAAGAATTCTGACACAAGAAGTGGGAGATACATGATTGAAAACAGATGTAAGTACAATTAGTTTGGGAAAAATACATTTATGACCATAGTTGGAAGAAAATAAAATAAGATAAGAACAGACCGAAGAGGTAACTATAATTATATGGGTGGAAATTACATTTTAAACCTAGTTGTAAAGAGATTAAAGCGGACGTATTAAAGGTGAACGGTACAAATCTATTTGTTCATTCATAACCGTTAGCTGGTCCTTAATTGCAATCTGAATTTCCAAGGATTCTAAGAAATCCAACTTTAATCCCTTTTTACAAATGTGTTTGATTGTCAAACTCTTATCAAGTAACTTATGATTATTGTCAAGACAATGTTTAGCAACATTTGAAGACACATTATTATTTAGTAGCGCTTTCTTATGCTCATTGAATCTAATGCTGAAATTACGACCGGTCTGACCTATGTAAATAGCTTGGCAGTCACTACAGCTAATTTGATAAACTCCACTATTTTGAAAAATGTCTTTCTTAATTATTTTGTTATTTACTAGCAAATTTTTTTAAAGTGTATGTGTTATAAAAGGATGAAATAATATTCTCTGAATGAAGTATTTTTTTAATTTTGAGGCTTGTATTGTCTATAAATGGTAGTCTTCTGTAAACAAATTGATGTACTCCTTTAATATTGTTAGTGTTATAAATTAGTTTGTGAATTTTGTTTCTATTGTGGTGTTTTAAAATTTTGTCTACCAAAGTAGTAGGGTAGGTAACCGTTATTAACGGCAATATGTTTGATAATGTCCAATTCTTTGAGGAAATTTTCTTGACTTAATGGTAAATGTGTTAAACGGTAAATGAAACTATGAAACGCTGACATTTTTTTCAATCATGTATCTCCCACTTCTTGTGTCAGAATTCTTGTGTATACTATTTATAAGTCTTACTCTAATGTACAAATTCATTTATATCTTGTTCACCTGATGATGGTCTAGTCGACCGAAATACGTATTGTAAAATAAACTTTACATTATTTGAAACTAACCTAGTGTTTTTTAATTTAATTTTTTATAAAATGTTTCAACGAGAACCGACAGTTAAATCTATCGAATAAAACATTTTTTTCTACAACTCTCAAAAAATGTTAAATGTTTTCACTAATATAATTACGCGAAGTACGTGATTTTTTCATCATTTACATTACCATGACAACAACTTATTTTACGCATTATTTTGCACCCTAGTCCGCAAAGTGAGTATTTTGCGCACTGTTTCGTATTCTAATGCACAAAATGAGTATCTCGCGCACGCTCCCAAATTAGTTTTTGTCAGGTTTCATTAGTTACAACACATCAATAGAATCAAATTTATATTATTTTTGATTGTTTTCCTTCAATTTACTTAAATAAATCAATAATTATTGTATTATTCTTCATTTACAATTGTAGAAACAATGTTGTTTGTATTTCGTGAGCAAAATTCTTGTTTTTTTGGCGCGTTTAAATGACTTTTATTGTCTCGAACTGCGGTCTCGACTAAAAGTAACATTCTCACGCGCAACAAAACAAACACTCATTTTGCACACTTACAATATAAAAATAACTATTTTCTCAAATAGTAGTTCTCCTATACTGTAATTAGGATTAAGTTCCTGTTGTGTAGATTAAGAAATATACAAATAAAAATTAAGTTCTTTAGAAACAGAATTTAGAAAAAACTATTTGAATTGAGCTATGAAATAGCTTTTTTGATTACTTTATTTCTTTTTCAATATTATATTTAAACTATTAATCAAATATGCAAATACAAAATTGAACGGGTATCGCCGCTGTCTGTATTTAATTTTAACAATTGATCTCGCGTTGTCCCATCCAAAGAACATTTTGCTTGGTATCTACAAAAATAACAAAATTAAAATGTGTTTCTAGACGTTGGACAGGATTATTGTAGATAACTAGTTGTATTTTTTTATAACAAATTTAATTTGTTCTGTAGTTTTGTATGTTTGCAGTAACCAGAGAAGTAGAAGGTTAATCTAACTTTGTATTTAAACTATATAAGAATAAAGGGTAATAAATGTAAGATTTTGTAATAAATATACGTTAGTAAAATTAAATGTCAAAATTTAGAGCCTCAACTCCAATCATTTATGAGAACATGTTTTTCGGCTCCATATCTTCTCATAAATGAAATATTATGATTGCAAGTGAAACAATACAAAATTAATGAACGCCTTCAGTATCGCCTACGTTATATAGCTATGTTACATTACGTCCCAGATTCAATTTTGGCTACTTGAGTAATTGGCAACATTGACGTATAAATGTAATAACTCCTGAGATCCTAATATATGGTAGTAATTTTAAAGAAAATGATCGCGGCCGAAAGATATATCAGAAATTCCGGGTGGAGCAGAATATTTCCCCGTGCACGTTCAGTGTTCAGCGTCTATGCTTTTGTTGGAATTCCCTTTCGTGGCTGGGTTTTCTTAATAGAATTCCGTTGACCGCAAGTTATTTATTATTGCCGGCCGGCATAGCGTATACACGCTCAATATAATGTGATTTTCCCTCACGCAAGACTTTGTGTCTTCTTCGCTGAACTGTAAACAAACGTTTAGGTGAAATGACATTTTCTTCTATTTATTTCGCTCTTCTTATTCTCGTGAAAAATTGCGAGGACGTAACTTCAAATTGGAAATTTTAGATATGTCATATTTTTGATATAAAAAAATTCGGAGATGATATGTTGAATCATTTATTATATGATGGCCGATTCAATGCTGCAATAAAATGAACTTTTTTATTCATATATAATTCAATTAATGCCGGAATTTTTTGTCGTCATGCTGCTTGTTGCGACGAAAATCTGCACGACTGCGACAGCACGAGTGTATACTTTCTAAAAGCAACAAGCAGGAGTGATCTAGGCAAAAATTAACAAAGGAAAATGATATATTATACTCATGTATGGTATTCGGCTGGACAATTCCTCGAAATATTTTATTTACTCTAATAAAATGTTACCTGCAGTATTTTTAAAACAATGTCTGAACTACTATTACCTTGGTGACCAATTTACATTGTTCAATTTTTTGACATAACTAAACAAAGTCAAATAAAATTCAACAATATTAATCTACTCAAAATAGTTAACAAACGTTATATCTAAGCTACGATTTGCAACAATTTTCACTAATGAAATTGTCGCTGTAATACTACTGTGATTGGTTCAATTCATAAAATACTGTAATTTGATTGGATGAAAAGTTATGAGTGGAATTGTCGTTATAATTTTTATTTTTAATTTAATTACATTTCATTCATATTACCCAGTTATTTAATGTAAAAAATAAATCAATTTTTTATTGCTCGGAACAATATTTTTCTTCGTTTTATTATGTTGTAAATATGGAATGAGATATCTAAAGCTGACATTTTATTTTCATCAACTATAATTTTACAAAAGCTTTCTTATTTTTCCAGATAAATTTATTTTATCATGAAACTTTGTTACCTACGACGTCTTGATTTTATTATAAAACGGTTATTCGAGTCAAATTGCTGTCGAGTAATGTGCAAACAGAAATTTATCCGTAACAAATAAAATGTTCGGATGGCTGCGTAGTAGTACCAATCTTGCAAAATAAAAAGTTACCAAAACAGTTCAATAATACTAAACTATTTTTGATAATGAACCAATTATGAACGTAAACTACAAAAAACTTGTAAGTGTGCCAAGTGCAAATGGAATTCAACTAATAATGTCATTACTTACTGTTTCGTTTCCTTCTGAAAAATAGAGATTGTTCATCAAAGCGTTGTACGAGTATAACATGATAAAAACTTGAAAAATACTTCACAAATAAAATGTTTCAAGAAAAATAATATTGTGTTAACTGTAACTGTTAAATATCTTGCTATACTAGTGCAACTGAATGTTTAGAATTTAATTCAACTGCATCTTTTCTATTCTCGCTGCGTTTTTAAGCTCTGTATTCAGTTCCTCCCTTCGGATTTATTTTAATCGCTGTAATGCACAGCTGTATGAAACTGATAATGAAAATGGAGTGCGAGCTTCAAGCTTCTGCTTCTGTTCATATTCAGCTGTTCCAGTCTCTGTAGTCATGCGCTCTGTTCTATTATGCATGCAGTCATGTTGAAATTATGTTACTTTGGGCGTTGTAGGTAATTACTGCACAGCTATAATTAAGCAAAGATGTATAGAATTATATTTATTAGCACTAGCTGTATAGGTGTCTCGATGAATCAATGAAGTTGCGTTGTGTCATACGTTATGGAATTTTATGACGTTACATCTACAACATTTATAATTGATATTAAATGTAAAAATACAAAGTAGGAATGATGCAATTTACTATTGCTGACAGCGTGCCTTATACAAAATAAAAATCAGTACTTCCACAGGAGGCAAATTAAAAGTGATTTTAAAATAGTTTAATTTTGAATAAAACTAATGTTTAAATGTAGTTTCTGCTGTATTTATTATATATTCCATAAATAATATAAATAAATAAATATATCATCATGCCTTTTACCCATTACTGGGTGTGGCATTCTGCCGTAACAGATCTTGGTAAGTGATATATTTCTTCGCGAGAAGTGCCGTCAAATCACGGCCCCCAAATATGTTAGTGGAGGGAGAGCCACAGGGGTAGATTTTAATTTGGTGAAAATTGTTTGTCGGCTGTGGGGATCGAACCAGGGTTCTCAAGATCCACAGGTCGACTCGATACCACTGAGCCACCTACCTCATAAATAATATGAAATTTAATTGTTATGGTTGTAAAATAAAATTATTTTTTTTAATTCTAAAGTTGGTTCAACGATTAATGACATAATTTTATGAATCCATTGTAAAATTATTATACAGGCTGTTTCATAAAAACGGTTCCTTTCTTGATTATTTTAAAAGAAAATGTATGTTGTGGAGAATTAAATTATGAATTAAAAATTTAAATATATAAGTCATTTTACTTACCCACAACCGACAATTTGCAACCACGTTAAAACTACCCCTGTGGCTTCCCCTCCACTAACATATTTGGGGGGCATGATTTCATGCGAAGAAATAAATCACTTACCGAGATCTGCTCCGGCAGAGTGTCACACCCAGTAATGGGTAAAAGGCGTGATGATATATTTATTTGGAGTATTTTTGTGTAAAACAAAGTGTAAACTTTTCCAATGTTTCAATATATCAGGCAACGATAAGAACAATGATAGAAACAGTTCGGAACTTAGAATAGCGTGGTCTAAAAACCCGTTAAATCCAAATCAAGCAAAGAAGTTTCTCTCGCATACGTCTACATTTCCAATATCAGTGCCATAAAAAGCTGAATTCTAAACTGAAGCTACAGCCCGCGAGTTCAGTTTGATATATTGAGAGTCCTCCAGTCCGACTTGCTATCAGTTCTGCGGCTGGTGCAGAGATTTATCACAACAGCGCGACTTGGTTGGTATCCCTGCATGTGTGTCAGATACTACAACGGGGAGAGAGCATACACCACACGAGGTAAAAAGAAACATTTTGCTTCCCAAAGATCACTCGATCCTTCTTTATTACTTGCGGTACGTTACACGATACTATTATGTTTCTGACAGCTTTCGACATTATCTGAAATAAACAGTGGAATATGGGATTCAGTTGGCGCTGGATAATAAATTGGGTGTAGCATCTAGCATTATTTAGAATATGAAACTTGTATTGCCATATACAGGGTGTTTCACAACTTAGAGCAAAAAATTAAAGGGTATATTCTGTACGACGTGCTGATCATGAAACAAAAAGAATTTTTTTTTAAATCGCAAAACTATTTTCCATGTTTTTCAGTCCAACATTTTTCGTTGCCACTGCCACTGGGTGGGTGATTATGTTAAAGTTATTAATTAAATAAAATGTTATTATAAATAACTGCTAATAATTGAATTGTGTAATTATTCTTTCGGAGTTGATATCTACTTCATTGTTTGTGTTTAATAGGAAAGCGAATCCAGTGCAGTACTACAAAAAATGTTTTAGGTTAAAAACCCTTAATTTTTCGAATTTAAAATAAATTCTTATTGTTTCATGATCAGCACGTCGTACAGAATATACCCTTTAATTTTTTTGCTCTAAGTTGTGAAACACCCTGAATAACAATTTTATAAGAATGGGGGTGCTGGACAAAGCTCGTCGTAGATGGCAGCAGTAGTCACTTTAAATGTCTGAAATTTGGAAATATATTGTGTCGAAGTATGTTCGTTACAATAATATACAACTATAACTAGATCGCGGGAATTCAAACACAATTATCTCGCGAACCCTAACTCAGATGCACACGAAAACAGATACAGGAATATCGGACGTATCCTATAATAATAAAATGTAACTAGTTTGCGAACCGGGTAACCCAGTTTTCATTTTTTACGAAACCACCCCATAAGTTAACATGGGACGAACTTAATTCAATAACCCGGGATAAGTTTAATTGATATTAGAATATACAAAAATAACTATTAGATAGTTATACAATTATTAATGTTATAGACGTTTTATCAGATACGAAACAGGTTTGTTGCGTGGTGATGGATTTTGGTTGTGAGGAAGGAAGAAGAGAGTATGGAGGAAGGGTTAATGTGGTTGAAACGAGTATCGTGTGTCAGAATGAGAATGTTGACGTGAACTGATTTTTATTTTTTTTTATGAATTTTTTAGTGTATGTTCTGTGAATGTTTTAGGGGTTCGTGCTACCTCATTTAATGGGATATAAATAAATAAAAAATTATCATCACGTCTTTTACCCATTACTGGGTGTGGCACTCTGCCTAAACAGATCTCGGTAAGTGATATATTTTTCGCGTGAAGTGCGGTTATCAGTCGTCAAATCACGGCTCCCAAAGATATTAGTGGAGGGGGAACCACAGGAGTAGATTAAATTAATTAAATTAATGGGATATAGCGTGATGTTATGTATGTATGTTATATTTGATTGTCCGGTAGTTGATTTTTTCTCTACGAGAGTTACTATTTAAAAAGTGAGTTTTTTAGAATCTTATGTTTATTTCCGTAGCAATATTTAATATGGTTTACATTTTCGAGTATCTCTATAAGTTGCCGTTGCTATACTATTTTTATTAAATTGTAAATTTTTACATTTGCTTGTTTTTGCGATTGTGTTGCGCGGATCTTAAATGATTTTGATGTGAGACCATGCGGGTCGACATCAACTATGATATATTCACTATACATATTCTTTTGGAGCGTATTCACGTGCAAATGTACAAGCGAATTATCATTACCTGGAGAAGCGATTGCATATGACATTTCGTACGGGATTGTAAAGTAAGTTTTTCGTGATACAGTATTTCTATATTATCTGTATCTTTTGTAATTTAATCTTAATCATACGATTCTCTGAGCTCAGCTTTTGTTCGAATTTGAGGTATGGTTGGGTAGGACGCAGATTTGTGGAGATACGTAAGTTATCATCCACGATATTAATTATTTAATACGGTAATTATAAAGAGCTGCGAGTTGTTTTTTTTCACGTTTCAAGTAACTCTAATATTCCCGAGAATAATAATTGTAGCTTTTGTTTTTTTAACAAATGCCAGATAGATTGTTGTCAGATAATTATTTAAAATTGTCAAAGCATAAAGTAAAATTTTTCTGAATTAAATTTGTGTGTCAAAGAAACAAAACCACTTTAATATTACTCGAGAGTCTAAAATATTAAGAACTAATTATTCAGTTTATCTCTCAAATTTGTTGTCATTTGGCAATAGACACTCGAGCCCTACACGTTTTCGATTCGAAATTGATCGAATAATTTTCAATTTATTCTCTCTTTCTTGTTATATTATTATTGATAATAATTGAGGTATTCCTGGGATTTGAACCTGGAACCTTTTTGAACTCCTGTCAAATGCTCTAGAAAACTATGCTATGAAACTCATATAATTAAAATACGATTTGATTAAATTTTATGACTTCTTCATATACTGAAAGACTTATGGAACGTCTACAGGAACACTTTTATTTAAGGTGAATGTTATCAATAGAAATTTAATTACTATTTAGAAGTTAATATTTAACAATTAATGAAATTGAATAGCTCAGTTTGTTAAAGCGTTTGAAAGGAGTTAAAAAAATTCAAGTTTTCAACATTTTTCTTTTTTTCCTTAAAAACTATTATAATATAAATGGGAGACATATCTTATTTTTTATAATCTACATTTTTTTAAATTTATTGATATAGAAATTGCAACAAGCTATAAATAAAATGTTCCCATAATTTGAAAATACAAATTATAAAAAAGAAATTTTCGGATCCATATGACTACAGTTCCATTCTAATTACAATTTCAAAGGATCTACCTTCAACTGTATATAAAAAAAAATGTTTCAAGCAAAGTTATTTACAGTAGAGCCCCGATTATCCGAACCTCAGTTATCCGAACCCTCAATTATCCGAACGATGAATCCATTTATCCGAACACTCGGTTATCCGAACGACCTTTCGATTTATCCGTACACTGCTGAAACGTTTGCGAGATTTGACCGCTCAAAAACGTGTAGCCACCGTTCGCCAATTGAAGATAGACAGTTTTATGCAACCGAAGCCATAAAATAAATTATGCGGAATACTTTTGATAAATGTTTCATACTTATTATATTTGGTTTTGAGAATATATTTCGATTTTTACGACATATTTTTTTGTGCAATATTTTTTTTCTTTGAAACCACGAAAAATATTGCATTTCGGTTATCCGAACTTTCGATTATCCGAACTAGGTCCGGTCCCAATTAGTTCGGATAATCGGGGCTCTACTGTAACTTTAAAACAAGCTTCATATGCTTTAACTTTAACATTTGCTAAAAACAGTAGATATACAAGAAAACTTTGCTTATATAATAAATAAAATTATAATCAATTAAAAATAAAGCTGTCAAAAATTAAAATATGTAAAATAATATCAATATAATGTTGTTACAATTGCTTAGCGACGCTCGCGTCCTTTTTTATCTATTGATTCATTTACTGTTCTCACTAATATCTTTGGGGGCCGTGATTTGACGGCTGGTAACCGCACTTCACGCGAAAAAATATATCACTTACCGAGATCTGCTTAGGCAGAGTGCCACACCCAGTAATGGGTAAAAGGCGTGATGATATATTTATTTATTTATTTTTACTGTGGAATTCACTATCAAAAAGAAGCGCAGCGAGATGCCCTTTCCTTTCTTTTTTTTTATTCATTTTCAGTTTTTACAATAGAGTGTGTCTAACTGCAATTATGTAAAATTTACTTTCAAACATGCTTCCTTCATTTCTTTATTGATTCGTAGTTAGAGAAGTAGGTGTTAGTGAAAGTTTTATGAAACAGGTGTACAGGAGCGAATGGTTGGATATGACTGAATGTTTGTTGCGTTTTGATGGATTTTGGGTGAGAGGAATGAAAGAGGTATGAAGGCAGCATTAGTGTAGCTGACGTGTGTATATTGTGTCAGGATAAGAATGTTGATGTGGACTGATTTTTATTTTATTTTATTTTTGTTATGAATAAAATATAGCGTGATGTTATTTATGTATGTATGTAATATAATTAAAATGCGAATTAAAAATGTTTTTCTATTATTCAAGACTATTAAACTATACCTTATTCTGGTTGCATCGGCGATTATCTTTGTTTATTATCAGTAATATTTTCTATAAAATGTCTATATATTTTTTTAAACACATTTTAAGTAAATCAGTAAATAATACTCCTAAATTCAAACCTCTCTCTAGACTATAGATTTCGCTTTTGGTTCTGCATTAGTTTGTATGTACACATGCGTGAAAAGCAATTATCTCACATTGTTGACCCATCAACCTATCTCTGTAATCTCCAGACAGTTTTAGGCACAGACTACACACACTGCGACGAAGAATAACTCGAACTCGAGTCTTGGAAAGTTTCCGTTTTATCTGTTAGCAGAGTCGGCTGTAAAATGAAGTTTCACGTCGTCACTCCAACGAACTTTGTCGAGTTAAATACGCACGCATTTCGTCTTGCTGCGAATCTAGATCTTTTACTCTGTCTTCTGTTCTTCTCCTTGTTGCTTCTTTGTGGGCCGTTTGTAACTTTGTAGGTTTGCGAGAGAGATAGAAGTATAGTTTTAACTTTGTTTTTGTTCTCACCCTCGTGTTTCAACACCTTGCAAAACAATAAAACAAATAATCTAATTTTACGGTGGGTTGCAGTGTTATTTTGAGGTAGCGTTGTTTTTGTTTCAAAGGTCATCAACACTTGTTTGATTAACTCCGTTTGTTTCATGGTATTAATTACTTTTTATGCTCAAGATCTTGGTTACTTCTTTAAATATATTGTCAAATAGAAAGAAAAATTTATCTTTCAACCAACAATTCTTTAGAATTAAAACAAAAAAAAACGTTATTTGACCTAAAATAAATAACAACAGATTTTATTTACACATTTTACTACTTTCATATGTAGAATTGTAGAGCAAAGTATGGCGGAAGTGAATTCGTGATAACATCGGATTTCCGTCTAATGAGCCACTATACTATATATAGTTATTTGTTAATTTTGTCCGGAAACGGTCGTTTGTGTGCGTCGAAGAAAAAGCTATAAGCGGCCGAGATTGAAAACTGAGGCAGATTATTTTCTGAGCACACCATATTTTTTTCACGCAATTGTATAATGTTCATTATTTATTTATTGACGGCATTTTATAAACATGTTTTTGTTTGGTTTAGAACAGCCGAAGAAAATAGGTAATGAATTTTTATTTTCACCTTCTATGTAAATGACACTTATAAGTATTTATGATGATGAACAATTAAACCGAGTAGCCCTGCACAATTTTACAGGCTCATAAAAGAGACGTGTAATATTTTAAAATGCTCATAAAAAAATGATTATAAACTAATTAAAAGTTGCAGCATCTGCAATATTTTGTATATTTTCGTGAACTGCAAGAAAATCGCTTTCGACGTCTTCGTGAGGCATGAAAAACATCATTTCAAATTATTTATTTTTAGAATTCACGAAACTATTGACATTGACAGTAGTTGTTTTTTCATTACAACGATCACAACACCATGATAACGTCTAGCTAGAAATTGTCGTACCGCCAACAACTTTTGATTACAAAATGTAATGTATCTTTTACAAAACTAATAAATTTTTTAAAAAATCTGTGAAGCTGGAAATAAAACTTTGTACGCGGCATTAATCTTTACTGGTAAAAATTAATTTACCACGTTGGGCACGTAAATAACTATTGTCGTGCTGTTTACAAAAACAAAGTGAATTGTGCGCATAAATATCAACTTTGTTTGACAGTTGCGTGAAAATAATATTTTATTCCAGAGATATAAGCTCTTCTAAGGCATTTATTAATGGTCTTAAATTTACAAAGGAATTAAAATTGGTTTTATAATTATAATAAGAAAGAACAAACAAAATATGCAGTTTTTTTACTAGGTTCTTATTCCAAAAGATAGTAACTATTCATAATTGACATATGGCCGGAGCTAACGTTTTAAAGCAAAATATGGCGGAATATTGGTAGATCGACCTGCTCTAAATTGTGCACCTTTTATTATTAATATTTTTACTATAAGATATAATAATAAAAACAAAAAAATAAATAAAATGCAAAACAGGACAAAATATGTATATTTTAATAATCATGTAAAGGTAGGTACTAATATTTAGTACCAATTTTTATCCCCAATTAATGCAACGTATCAAACCCAAATTATAACAATGTTTTGCCCCGCTCTGGGTATTTATTATATCTGTTTCTGGATCGCGCTATGTGCAATTCTATTTGTAACAATAGATCACTGTCATATGTCAAGTAGAACTTGTAATTTTCTGTAATATAGTTCAAAATAATTTCTATTACAGAAGTATTTTGAAGTAAAAGTATAATGTAAGATATATAAAATTTAACTTTTGTGTTATTTTAAAAGTAGGATCAAGTGGGGTAATTGTAATATCGGGGTAATTGGAAACGCCGTTCGTAAATTGCTTCAAATTTAAAATTACTGCTGATAGCAAGTTTCATTATATTGGCAACATTGTTGGCATGCGTTTAATATCTTTTATAATCACTTTTTATTAATAACAAATATAAACATGCAATAAACTAAATTCTTACGCTTCTTTTAGAATATAAGTGACAATTGGGGCAGTTGTAGACAAACAATATTTAAATTCGATAGATTTAACTGTCGGTTCTCGTTGAAACATTTTATAATAAAATTAAATTAAAAAAACACTAGGTTAGTTTCAAATAATGTAAAGTTTATTTGACAATACGTATTTCGGTCGACTAGACCATCATCAGGTGAACAAGATATGATATATATGATATATATATCTTGTTCACCTAATGATGGTCTACTCGACCGAAATACGTATTGTCAAATAAACTTTACATTATTTGAAACTAACCTAGTGTTTTTTTAATTTAATTTTAAAACAATATTTAGTTTACATTTGTGCTGCATTGATTCTTATTATGTTTTGTTCACTTTTTCCCCTTGAATATTTGAATGAATACATGTGGATCTGAAATGACTTGTTCATAATTTCCCCGAAGTCAAGGGGTAATTGGGAACGTGGAAAGTTCAAAATATATATTTTTATCTCTTAATAAAACTACACGACTGACCTGGAACGCTCACGTTTCTCGCCCAAGACATTGAAGTTACGGACAATGTAGTGGCTTATTTTAAAAAGATAAAATGAACTTAAATATAACGTTACAAATCAAAAATACGAAAAAATCGTTCCCAAATACCCCACCTGACCCTAAATTACATATTTCCATTTCGCAATATTATTTTTAATGAAAACTGTTGGTGTGGACTGTGAATCTAGGAATAGACTAAAAATATGTTTTTGTCCCTACGGAAGTTTAAAACTTTTTAAAAACTTCATTAAAAACTAAAACTACATAGTCGTAATAAGATTCTAAATATAATTCAGATAAATTTTTACATACTTATATATTTAACTTTCTATATTTTTTTGTGCTTTTGGAAAAATGTGCACAGTATATTTTCCAACAAAATTTTATTTTATATTACCTTCATGAAATATTTTAAATTTATGTCAATTCAATTTGAGAATAAAAGTAATCACAGCTTTTATGATTTACAAAACATACAAAAAATAACAAATATGCCTCTCGGCAGAGAATATTATGAAGGATTTTAATTTAAAAATTTTGCTGTTAAAATATATTTCATATTTTATTATTTTATTTTTTGATTATATGTCAAAAGTCAAAGTGAAAAATATTTACAGCTGAGAGCGTTTATTCAAATATCAAAGGATCCGTTAAATAATTTTGAACATTGTATTATTTCATTAATTGATTAAAAATTTGAAAAATCTAAATTACGGAAAATAAATTATATGTACCGACAAAGTGCAAAATGAAAATGAAAAGTAAAATAAAATAAAAATAAATCATTCTATCACTAATAAAAATAAGGAATTTTTCCACTAGGATACCTTATTTAATATTTGCACTTAAATATAATATTTGACACTTGGATTTAATATTTGCTACTTGAATTTAAGATTTGCCACTTATATTCAATATTAAAAACAAGTAAGCTATTACATTCAGTTTTAGTGGATTTCAGTTTTTAGGAGAGCTCTCTTCGCTTTAATTTTAACAAACGAAGTCCGTAGAATCCACGCTAAACACAAGCACGCCATTATATTTCATGTGATAAATAATTTCTTCAAATAGCAAGTATTACATCCGACTAACAAATATTAATTTGAATTAACAGTATAAAACTGAAGTGGCAAATATTAAATCTAAAATGCAATTATGAAATTCAAGTAGCCAATATTAATTCCTAGTAAGAATATTAAATCTAAGGGTAAATATCAAAGTGACGTGAACATTTTCAAAACTAAGTGGAATTTACATTATTTATTAAAGCATGATAAAGCAAAAAACAAAAACAAAATTACAGCAAATAATTTGTACTCCTTTCCTACTCTAAGACCCGGTTGCATAAAACATTGTCAGCTAATTACGTTGTTAACTACGTTGAATTAGAAAAAAACAAACGCATTTAAGAAATGTCAACATTTTTATCAGTTCAATATTTTACATTTTAATCATGGGGTAGGTGGCTCAGTGGTATCGAGTTAGCATGTGGATTTGAGAACCCGGGTTCGATCCCCTCAATCGGTAATCAATTTTCACTTAATTGCATTTACTCCTGTGGCTCCCCCTCCACTAAGATCTTTGAGGGACGTGATTTGACGGCTGGTAACCGCTCTTTATGCAAAGAATTATATCACTTACCGAGATCCGCTACGGGTACCAGCACTGTTAGTACAAACATACAACTTTTATATTGGGGATGCGGATATAAATTTCGAGTAGAAAATTATTTAAATAATTCATAGGTCCGAAACAAGAACTTCATATAGTATTTATGAAAACAAGAATTCATGATTTTGTTACTTAAATATTGACTTAACCTACATTTCTGGCTTATCAAATTTTCTATGCAGGTAACAAACGCAGCCTGCGGTAATAAAAACTGAACCTATAAAATCTAAAATCGAATATGCAAATTGCGTAATCGACTTTTAGTACTTTTAATAAACTAGTAGAAGCATCTAGACGCATCCACGCGCTGAATACCAAATTCGCCATAAAATTTTATCAAACTCATATTGCCTTAGATAATAGTGAAGTATTTTACAGCTTCCTGGCTTTATACCTGCTGAAAGGAGAGTTTTATTGAAAATAAGCGTAGCGAGGGCTGTAACACTGCTGCAGAAACTATTTTGTTTATTGAAAATTAAAAGGGAAGCTTATATTTGTGCTCTACGAAAAATATATATCAGAATGAAAAGATACAGATTCTTGTGCCTTAATTTACACTGTTCTTATTTATTTAATGTTATTATTACCGATTTCGACCACTGAATGTTCAACATCAGGTAATAAAAATGTGTGTGAAAAATGTATATGAAAATTACAAAAGCAAACAAATATATAACAATATTTACACAAAGACTGCTAAAAATTTTATTTCAGAAATAAACACATAATAATTGTTACTTTAGGGTTTAAGCGTAAAGTTCAAACTGTTATTATAATATTGAGTATAGAGTACCCAAAAACCGAACTTGTAGTATCTACTAAAATATTTTGTTCATTAATCAATTAAAGTAAGGAATCTGTATTAAATTGGATATAACTTTAAAATGAGTTCTGTGTAATGTCACATATGCATTAAATTGATAATTTAATAAAAGTTTTCGACCGTGACAGGACTCGAACCTGCAATCTTCGGATCCGAAGTCCGACGCCTTATCCATTAGGCCACACGGTCAGTTGCAAACTGTTGTTATGATATAATAGATGAATACATTTCATCTAATTAATAAGTAAATTAATATTTGATTTCACATTTAATCGATTTTACAAATATCGAGGCCAAGCAAGATAACGTGTAAATAAAATTATTTCTTTTGGAATCAGTATCTAATATTTATTAGATACTTGCTCTATAGTCCCACAGTGGCAGTAAATTAGTTAAAATATTTTGACCATGTGAAATAACTCGAATTAAAGAAGGGTGAAAACTCGCAAAGTTGTCTCTGTAAATTGCGATTTTGATAATTAAGATCTTGTTTAAAACACGAGCAAAGCGAGTCTTGCTAAATACACAATTATTATATAAATAAATTTAGAAAAATAGGGTAGGTAGCTCAGTGGTATCGAGTCGGCCTGTGGATTTTGAGAATCCTGGTTCGATTTCCACAGCCGTCAAACAATTTTTATAACATTTAAATTATCCCTTTGTCTTCTTCTCCAGTAACACCTTTAGGATATGAGATTGGACGGCAGGTAACCGCACTTCACATGAATAAATATATCACTTATCGAGATATGCTACGGCAGAAGCCACACCCAATAATGGGTCAAAATCGTGATGATATATTTATTTTATTTTAAAATCAAATATAGTGCTTGCATGTAAGATTCTAATAAAAAAATTCTGATGTGGACACCACATGACTTCCTTGTACGCGTATGAAACTATAGATATTTTTTAATTGCACATATTTGACATTAATTTTTTTAATTTTTTCTTATTTTTTTTGTTCTACTCCATAGCAAACTTAATTTAAAATATCTGATGTGGACACCACATGACTTCCTTGTACCCGTATTAAACTATAGATATTTTTTTAATTGCACATATTTGACATTAAATCTTTTATTTTTTGTTCTAATCCATAGCAAACTTAATTTTTTTTTAAATCAAAAAATATATAATATTTAAATTTAGATATCTCGTTTATGCAAAAAGCTAAATTAAAAATTCTTAATGTGCTAGACGCAGAATTTAATTTTCTAAAACTTTTATTTACAGCATTTATTTCTAAAATTAAAATAATACCATTTTTTTCAAGGAAAACTGTTAGCAGCTTCATGTAATGTGTCACTTCCGGTTAGTCTATTTTAACCAAAATCTATTAACTTATTTCCATTGATATAGTAGTCTTATATACCAAATTTGGAAAGTTTTAAATTATATTTGAATATAGTTTTTCATGAAAATCTATTATAGGCTTCAAGTAAAGTACCACTTCCGGTAGTTGTATAATGACCAAAAAGGGAGGTGCACAACTAGATGTTATAACAGTCCTAAATATAAAGTTTCAATTTTCTACGGCTTACTGTTTTTGAGTTATGCGAGATACGTACGTACATACGTACGTACAGACGGCATGACGAAATTAGTCAAAATGGATTCAGGGAGGGCCAAAACACCTATTTCCGTTGAAATCTGAGAACCGAAAATTTTCGCTATTACAATACTTCCTTTACTTCGTACAAGGAAGTAAAAAACAAAAAATATATATTATTATATGTAATCTTGCTTATACAAAAGGCTAATTTAATCATTCTTAATGTGCTAGACGCAGAATTTAATTTTCTTAAACTTTTATTTGCAGAATTTATTTCTAAAATCAAACTAATACAATTTTTTTCATGATAAACTGTTAGCAACTTCATGTAATGTATCACTTCCGGTTAGTCCATTTTAACCAAAATCTATTATGTTATTTCCATTGTTATAGTAGTCTTATATACCAAATTTGAAAAGTTTCTGATTATATTTTAATATAGTTTTTCATTAAAATCTGTTATAGGCTAGTAAAGTACCACTTCCGAAAGTTATATAATGACCAAAAAGGAAGGTGCACAACTAGATGGTATAACAGTCCTAAATACAAAATTTCAACTTTCTACGGCTTACCGTTTTTGAGTATGCGAGATACATACGTACGTACATACAGACGTCACGACAAAATTAGTCAAAATGGATATTTCCGCTGAAATCTCAAAACCGAATATTTTCGCGATTACAATACTTCCTTTACTTCGTACAAGGAAGTAAAAAGATAACAATGAATCTTTTGCCTAGATTTTATATTATGTGGCAGGTAACATACATACAGGAAATGAAATATCTACGAAATGATCCACATCTACCAAATTCTAAATTATATTACCCTCCTTATATCCTTCCAACACCGCTACACATGTAACCATACCGCTGTTACATTACATACAAGTTGACGACACATGTTCCACGCATACATCACATATGACTACACACTACGACTTACGGCTCGCTAAGTAATTGCGTGTCTAATCTTACACGCTGTCAGTAAACTTGCGACTAACATTAATTAGTAAATGTTTGCGTTGCCTACTTTACAACAATACCCAGCTACAACGGAGCTAACCGCAAACAAGATAAATACATCACCTGAGAGCTGTGTGCTAAACGTTGGCGTTTCACAGGTTTTGTGGCTAAATGAGTATTAATTGTTATTGGAAATTCAATGGAAAACACTGCACTGTTTAGATTTTCTGTTGGAATGCATTTACTCTAGTTTACTATGTATTTATGTATAAAGCTACTCTCATGCGTTACATGTATTGTATATTAGGTTATTAAAGACTTGTTTATGGGCCGTGAACATACAATTTGTATTGAGTTAGACCTCATTTTCACCGAACGTTTTAGTCCTTAATGCACTGTGACAATTTGGTGGGTTTATAATTCCATCTGCTGTGTTTAGTAACTATTTCAACGGCGTGGAAATTTGGAGAAAATCTATAATTATAATTATTCAGGAATAGATCCTTTTTTCTTCCTTGCGAAAATTGTCGGTTCTCAGATTTCAACGGAAATAGGTGTTTTGGCCCTCCCTGAATCCATTTTGACTAATTTCATCATGCCGTCTGTACGTACGTATGTACGTACGTATGTATGTGAGTACGTACGTACGTATCTCGCATAACTCAAAAACGGTAAGCCGTAGAAAATTTAAATTTTATATTTAGGATTGTTATAACATCCAGTTGTGCACCTCCCTTTTTGGTCATTATATAACTCCGGAAGTGGTACTTTACTTGAAGCTTATAATAGATTTTCATGAAAAACTATATTCAAATATAATTTAAAACTTTCCAAATTTGGTATATGCATATCAATGGAAATAACATAATAGATTTTGGTTAAAATAGACTAACCGGAAGTGGCACATTACGTGAAGCTGCTAATAGTTTTCCTTGAAAAAAATGGTATTATTTTAATTTTAGATATAAATGCTGCAAATAAAAGTTTTAGAGATTAAATTCTGCGTCAAGCACATTAAGAATTTTTAAATTAGCCTTTGGAATAAGCGAGATATCTAAATTTAAATATTGTATATATATATATATATATATTTTCAATTAAGTTTGCTATGGATTAGAACAAGAAATAAAAAATAAAAGATTTTATGTGCAATTAAAAAAATATCTATAGTTTAATACGCGTACAAGGAAATCATGTGGTGTCCACATCAGATTTTTTAGAATTAATAGTCGAGTAGGAAGGATGTACCAGGTTCATGATTAACAGAACAACTGTTCTATTATAAATATTTATTAGGACGTTTAAAAACAGTAAATTGTACATAATATAATGTATAATAGTATATTGAAAAACTAATTTTACAATGTCCCTAATTGTAATACGATTACAGTTTGCGTATACGACACGCAGGCAAGTTACGCCAAGTATGAATATTATAACTAGGTATTGTAATACGTGCCTTTCAAACTATTTTCCTTGAGTTCGAATCGCACTCAAGCTAAAAATTATATAAACTATCGCACTGCGGCTCGGAGAGTACGGATCCTGTACTGTAATTGGGATTAAGTTCCTGTTGTGCAGTGTAACATAAATAAATAAATAAATAAGTTAGGTTAGGTTAGGTTAGGTTAGGGTCATTCATTCATTCATTCATTCATATGTACTATGTCTTATACAGACGTCGGTAAACATGAATTTCCGTAGATTTCTGTCTTCTGCGAAGCGTACTAGTTCTTCGAATGTTTTTATTCCTAATTCTTTCTGTAAACTTCTTATAAGAGATGTGGATATTTTTCCTTTTCCTCTTATACCTTCAATTTTCGCACTGCACATGTCCCACTCAAAACCTTTTTCGCTAATTATATGTCCCAAGAACGTAAATTGTTCTCTTTTTATTTTGCTAAGTAGCTGCCTATTTGTCTTAAACCTTTTTAACATCTTCTTATTAGTCATTTTGGCCGACCATTTTATTTTTAATGCCCTCCTGTAGAACCACATTTCTGCCGCACAAATTTTCTTATTTAATAGTTCTGTCAAAGTCCATGGTTCACACCCATATAATAGAACGCTCCACATGTAACCTTTTATTATCTACCCCAACTTTTTTAAATTATTGAGTTTTTATTTTTGTAATTTACATTAAAAAGAACCAATGTATTTATTACACGTCTTAAAAGAATTAAGAATCTCTAATTTTATCTCCAACTTTATTTTGTTTTATGAATAGCTGTAATACAAATATTTTTAAATCCAAATATAATCTTTTACGGATCTGCTAAAGTCCCTAGATATCGAATTTTGCTGCCATATTGACTCCAAATTTAAGCACCAAATAGCTGTCAAATAGCTCTTCACTATTTTGGCTACAACACTGGCTTCAAACGTCGCGGTACCAACCTTAAGCAATTTAGATAAACTCTCAAATTCTGCTATCTATTGTTCAGCTTTGAAACTAGAATTGATGCATGGGTGATAAAAATTAAGGGATCAATCCAGGATCCAGCCTGAATATGATAGGTATTCTATTTCTTATTATTCACGTAAGTAAAATAAATTTGGTAATCGAGTGTTCATAATTTTCTCATTTCTCTCAATCATTATGTGTAATTAATGACGTCGTCAGGGCGACGACAAGAAAATACTCTCCCTGTCATTCGTTTCCATGAACTTCTAATATATTCTAGCAGATGATGGATATTCAAAGATAATAAACCTGTCTTTTACATTCCTGCTCTGTTATAAATGGTAGATACCTGAATAACATTCACTGCGATTTCCATTTAATATTCGATATTTCAAACTGCAGACTGACATTTGTAGTTGGCAGTGCAATTCGCGCATACTTGTACAAATGAAATGCTTGCATTGCATGGCTTGTTGTCTTGCTGGAGCTGTTCCTTGCTGCTGCCGCTGTTGAGTTGAGATGCATTTGTGATACATTGCAGTGTAAATCGTGTTATTTCGAGTGTTTCCGGCAGATGACGCATAACTAGATTTCATTGTTGTTCCAAACAATAATATGTATTTAAATTAATATGGTAGAAGCTGCAGATAACTCGGTAGTGTGGGACGTATTGCAATTTTGTTTTGTTCTATTGTTGTCAAACATTTCATGTTCAATACTTACTATACTTAGAAACTGTTTACAACAGTGGCGCTCCCAATATACTTATATACTGCCCAAAATTGTACAATATTTTATAAATTGAATGTAAAATTAAAACTTAATATTAAATAAATAAAAAGATACTTAAATACATATTTATAAAATTTAAACTATAACTTACATTCAAATATTTCTAAGAAAAATAATATTTAAACTATTTTACAAATATTTGAACATAAATTATAGTTTTTTTTTTTTACTTTATATATCGGACCAACTAATTATTATAAATTGGCAAAGAATGGGAAACTATTTTTTTATCATTTATTTATAAATGTTGCTGAAATTTAATACATTCAAATGTATTTACTGGATGCGCGACTGGTTTATAATATTAATAATAATAATAAAGAGTGCTCTGGTATCAATAAATCTTTGAAACTTTTCTCTGTATTTACTACCATGTTTGAATAAAAAATAAATAAATATATCATCACGCCTTTTATCCATTACTGGGTGTGGCTGTTTGCCTTAACAGATCTCGGTAAGTGATATGTTTCTTCGCGTGAAGTGCGGTTACCAGCCGTCAAATCACGGCCTCCAAAGATGTTAGTGATGGGGGAGCCACAGGGGTAGATTTAATTTGGTGATAAAAGTTGATCCATAAATCTGTATATGCTACTATGAAATAATAATAATAATTGAAAATAAAATAAATAAATCATCACACCTTTTACCCAATACTGGGTGTGGAAATCTCAGCAGATATCTATAAGTGATATATGTCTGCGCGTGAGGTGCGATTACCAGGCTTCAAATCACGGCCCCCAAAAATATTACTAGAGGGTGTGCTACATATGATGAAAATCATAATTTATTTGACATAATTCAAATTGAAATGAAAGTAAAACAGAAATTACAGAGCTGTTTTAAAGGCAGATTCATAAGCGGATTAACGCTGATACTATTTTTCATTTCTCTTTTAACTCTATTTCCAATTCTCAAAACAAGTTTATTCTAACCCGGGTTAAAGTAACTTTTAATTAACATCAAATTTCATTTATTTTGTGAATCTCTTTTAATTTGAAATAAAGTTATAGATAATATTAAGTGGTATTAGCTCTAATCCGATTTATGAATCAGCCTGTTAATGATTAATTAGGAGTCTGAAAACTTTTTCCATATGTTATAAATTACAAAGGTTCACTCAGGAGCAAAACACATTTATTTATTTTTATTTATTTATTTTGTTAGATAAGGAAGACCAACAGTTTCCCAATGACAGGTCTCCTCGATTTACAATTAGAATTAAAAATTACAATATGTTATATGGTTACAGTACATACATATATTATTTATTAAAATGAGTGTAGTAAAGTATTCTTGAAGTTAACAAATGTTTGAAAAAATAAATCTAGATGCTGATAATTATTATTATAAGATTGCATTATACGATTAATTGGTGAATTTTTTAAGTTGTTAGCATTAAAGTTATTAATATGAAATAAAGTATTAGATCTTGTTACTGAGCGAATTTGCAATTAAAATTTATGGATAAAATTCTGCGCGTCAATTAAATTATTAAATACTTTATATAAAAATAATATTTCAGCATGAGATCTTCTTTGTTCGAGAGATGTGATATTGAAATAACGCAAACTATCTAAGTATGTCATATTATTAATATTTAATTTATATTTAACAAGTGATATAAACTTTCGCTGGATTGATCCAATTAGATGAATATTTTTATTGTACATAGGATTCCATATAATACATGAATATTCCAAATGAGGTCTAACCAATGATCTGTAAAGCGTAAATAAGGAATCTTTCCGCTGAAATGGTTGAGATAATCTAATTATGAACCCTAAAAATTTATAACCCTTTTTGACCATTACTTCTGTTTGTTCATTGAATGTTAACTTTGAATCAAAGATTACACCAAGATCGCAATTTTTTTCCTTTCTCATTAGGTAGTTACCTCGTAGATCATAATTGAAATTAATCTTGATTTTATTTCTTGTGTAAGTCATTATAGAGCATTTATCCAGATTTAAATGTATATCATTAGTTAAGCAAAACTGGTGTAATCTTGATAAGTCGTCTTGTATCGGTTGTATCAAAAGACAATCTTCAAGGGATTCTACAGTTTTAAAGAATTTGAGATCATCTGCAAAAAGAGAAAATTCGCAATGAATGAAGCAAGAAGATATAGAGTTAATATATAAGTTAAAAAACAGAGGTCCCAAGTGAGATCCCTGAGGTACACCAGATGAAACTAATATTTCACGCGATACAAATCCATTGCAGACAACAAATTGAGATCTCATTAGAATATAAGACTCAATCCAACGCAGTAAAGATCCATGAATGCCATACTCAGACAATTTCCGTAATAATATACAATGATTAACTCTATCGAACGCTTTACTAAAATCAGTATATATTACATCAACTTGTTTTCTTTGATCCATATTGCTACTAACAAATTCAGTGAAAGGTAATAAATTATTTATAACTGATTTTCCACTACAAAATCCACTTTGTTGTTGCATAATAATGTTACGGAATACATGACTAACTTTTTAACGATAAGAGCTTCAAATATTTTTCCGAAAAGTGGTAAAATTGAAATTTTACGATAATTGGATGTTTTTGATTTGTCACCAGATTTAAAAATAGGAATAATATGAGAAACTTTCCAGAATTTCGGAAAAATAACAGCTTGCAAAGATTTATTAAATATTATAAATAGTGGATGTACAAGAAAATGCGCACAGTATTTTACAAATTTTGGATGAATTTTGTCAGGTCCACAACCTTTTTTTACATCTAAATTTTGTAGAAACTGAAATATTTCATCTGATGATATATTAAGTGTTCCTAAATTAACACAATGATCTTGAAGTTTATCATTTAAATTAGCATTACAGTTATTAGTTGAATCAGTGTAAACTGATTCGAAATGAAGCGCAAAGAGATTGCAGATATCGGCACCATTACTTGCTTCACAAATCACAATCATTGTGGAACATAACATTTGGTATGTTGTTATACGTTTTCCGTGAAGTCTTTGCACTTTCCTACGGCGTAGTCAAAAATTTCTAATCGAGGAGCGGGAAGGATGGAGAATTGTAGAACAATAAGCGCTCAATCTCTTTACCGATTATGATGTACGCTTGTCTACCATAAGCAGCCCACCATTGCAAACTTTTTAAAATGAAAAGATAGAGAGGTTTAAATAAGTAAAATTGTACTATTTTATCCGTCAAATTAAATGGTTTAAAATTCAAAATAATTGATGAACAAATAAGTGAGTTATAAATAATTAATAAAACATTTTTTTAAATGAAATACTGAAAAAAAATTATATATTTTATTTTCTAAATTAAAATTACTATTGGTTCTTATGTAAATTTTAAGTTAAAATAACTCAGATAACATTAAATTTATCAAAGTAATAGATTTTGAAAATATTATTGGTCGAGGTTTTAACCATAAATCTTCAAATTTTAATAGTCAGCCTGTGGATCTTGAGAACCCTGGTTGGATCCCCACAGCCGACAAACAATTTTCGCCAATTTAAAATCTATCCCTGTGGCTCCCCCTCCACTAATATCTTTGAGGGCCGTGATTTGACGGCTGAGTACCGCACTTCACGCGAAGAAATATATCATTTACCGAGATCTGCTTCGGCGGGGTGCCACACCCAGTAATGAGTAAAAGGCGTGATGATATATTTATTTTATTTTATTAATCATAATTTTATCTTGGCTTGCGAAAATTTTATTTCACTAACTCTCGTAACGTATACGATGAAAACTATAACCTATAATCCATTCGATGAGAGATTACGACGTAGTTGCATAAAAAAAATTGTAGAGTGTAAACATAGATAATTGCAATCAACAAAATTTTAAAATGTATTTAATATATTTTAATTCTATACGAATAGATAAATTCGAGTATGCAGCAAACTGAAACTTTTAATTTTAAATTTCAAGTTATTTGATTATTTGATCACAATATTTCTTTGTTGTGATCGTCATTGATGTAATTTTTCATTGTTGAAATATTTTATTGTTGTAATCAAATAATACCTTTTTACGTTGTTACTATGTAGTAGTTTTTCTTCTGAAATATATAAAATTTCAAGTCAAGCGCTTTTTTGAGGTGTATAGGTCCTATTTGATTTTAATTTTGATTGGCTGATCCAGACATTAAAATAAAGAGATATGCTTACATAGCATACAAAAAAGTTTTGACAGTAAGAGCGCTAAACCAATTTTGTTTAACATTTTTATAAATGTTTGTAGATAATAATTAAATGTTTCATATAACGAATAGATCATTTTAAAACATGAAACCAAATTGTACGCCATGTTTATTGGGAGGTTAATTAGAAATGACTAATTAAAAAAATTTATGCTCTGTAAACATGTCTTTTTTGAAGGTATATAAAATATTTCTTTTTGCTTAATTTGTTGTACGAAATAAGATTGCAAGTAGTTTCGAATTTCATTTTCATTTTACACAAATTTTAACTGATATTCAGATATATATTATAAATAATGATCTTTCTTGTGCAGTTCTGGTTTGTATTCAGTATATTGTTAAATAAATGAAACAGTAGAAAATGAGCGCAAAATTTCCATTGCACCAAATTTAATTTTTAAAGTAAAGTTTATACTTACAAATGAAATTTCTTACCGTTTGATTTTTATAGAATATTAACCGGGTGTCTGCACGAAAATTTAATAAGTTCGGAATAACTTCCCAGTTCTTTGTTGATTTTTGAAGCTCTTTGAATTCTTTTTTCCTTCTTAATTTTTATTCTGTCCGTTCAGGTTTCTTTTTTATAAAATTCGACGTTAAGGAAATTTGTAATTGATTCTAAATTACAATTTCTTTTACGTTTTGGCTTTGAAGTACAAATTAATCATTGTGCAATTTGAACCGGCAGAAAAAGCAAGCATGCAGCAAAGCCGCGGTTATTCGAATTTTATATAAACAGAAAAGAACTCAAAAAGGTCAGAAGATATTTTTTTACACTTTGCGGAGAGAAACAGTAAAATATTCCACTTTTAAAATTACGAATATTAGTTTCGTTCATAATATAAATGAAATAAATAAATATAAAGTTTTCATCACGCCTTTTACATATTATTGGTGGTAGTATTCTGCCACGGGGTAGGCGGCTTAATGTTATCGAGTCAGCTTGTAGATTTGAGGACCCAGGTTTGACTCCCACAGCTGACAAACAATTTTTACCACGTAAAAAAAACTACCTCTGTGACTTCCCCTCCACTAACATTTTTAGAGACTGTGATGGTAATCGCACTTCACGCTAAGAAATATATCACGTACCAAGATCTGCTCCGGTATAGTGCCATACCCAGTAAGGGGTAAAAGGCGTGATGATATATTTATTTATTTATTTGTATTTTAAAATCTCCAAATTTTTTTCTGAAAATCAGCAACGCTGGAAGTAATTACAGTTCGGAGCACCAAAATCCGAGGATCATCATAATAAAACGATTAAAAGCACCTTAATGACATTAATCTGAAATAATTTTTAAAATTGTATGTAAACTTGCATGTAATTATTGTATAATTTAGCTGTAATAGAATTGAAACATAGTTAACAGGGAACGAGGGAACAAACTAATCAATCCTAAAAATTCTGAGCGTTACAGGAACTATAACAAGCATATTGCAACTATTTACCATCATATATTTACTTGTATGTCAAAGGCCCCTCATCATTTACCGCTATATTGAAACTTTGAAAATTACCGGTCAAATTATAGAACACAGCATATACTTCAATGTATCATCTGATGGCAACGAAGCCAACTAATTCAGTGTCCGCTTACGTTTCTGTTTTACATCCAACGTGTAACGTGTTTGTAAAATTAATTGCTATTCGAACACCATCAACTTGTAAGACTTGCTCGGTTATGTTAGCCTGTACGATACGTGGATTCTATTATTTAAAAGCTTGTATTCTCGGTAGATTATGTGAAATGCACAATGCAGTGACGCCTGCAAGATTAGATGCATTAGTGATTGCAGTAATTTAGATTGAAATGACGTCTAACTGAACATTGATGCCATTAGTGTAAGTTATTCATTGAAGTCTGGGATCTTGTTTGGAACAAGTTGCTTTGTTTTGTAGTTTCAATGAAGATTTAGAAATGGAGACTTGTGTTATATTGGATTAAGATAAGTTTAAATCAAGTGTCATCATCATCTGTGGCACTACAGCCCAAATCGGGCCTGGGCCTACCGGACACATCGAGCAGCAGTTTTTCACACTGCCGTGCTGCCGGTTTTCGTAGTCGAATGCTATATTATTTAAGGCGTATAAGTGACTAGCTTATAGCGCCCGAGCGTGATAAATACATGTAGCTGTATTTTATATTTTACGACAAATCACACATTGTCGACAGGCGGATTCGAACTGACGAACCTTGGCTCGAGTGACGTCACAGTATGTTAAGAGATGTGCCTTAACACGCTCGGCCACCGCGCCTGTTGTGTACTCAGATAAGTTTAAATCAAGTGTACTCCACCTTTTAAGCCTATTACTTTTGTAACACGAGCAAGAACTGTGCGAATAAGCTAATCACTATTCAAAATTTAATGTTTATTAATATATATTCACAACTTAAAAATAAATAGAAAAGTTACAAAATTACAAAAGCGGTAGATATTAAACGGAACATATTAAATCTCTATTTAGCAACCTGACCGAAGATGGCAAACAACAACAACATATGAACTAAAGTTACTACATGGCAAGACTACATCTTGTCAATCCAAAAGCTAAACCACCACTGATTATTTGTTATTGTTTTCCATGGGACGTGCTGACAAGGGGTAAGAGGGTGGAATCGTTGACTTGGTTAGAGATAACTGTTCCCATGTATGAGTTTACATAAAAAACACCAGATGCTTCTAAGGGATGAAATACAAGGATAAAGGGCTATCTTAGACACAGCTAATAATTTACCCAGATATGTCATCACATAATAGCTAACAAGCGCGACAATTCAGAAACTCGATAAATAATGATCGAAGAATACTGAAATGATTACAAACATATGCACTAATAAATCTAATAACCTAAACTCTGTCAAGTCAACTTAAAAAAATATATACTTAAGATAATATTTAATTTGTCTGTATCTTTCGAAGCTGAGTTGATAGTGAAAAATCCTAATTATAACAAAAACTAATTCTAAATTGTTTCACTTTGTTACACTTTTAAATAGCGTTTTTTCACTCTCAATTAAAGGAAGAACACTTTCCTTTCTTCTCTAGGGATGCAAAGTTTTACATTTTTCCTCAGTTGAATGAAGAATATTTTTTTCTTTTCCTTAAAGTATCAACTTCATCTCTCATTTGAGGTGACTCTGTGGTATCGATTTGGCCTGTGGATTTGGGAACCGGGGTTCGATATCCACAGCCGACAAACAATTTTCACTACATCTATCTCTATGGCTCTCCCTTTATTATCATATTTGGGCTCCCAAACATGGGAGCTCTGATTTGACGCCTGGTAACCGCATTTCAAGCGCAAAAATATATTATATATCAAAATCTGCTACGGGAGAGTAATGGGTAAAAGGCGTTATGAATATTTATTTGTATTTATGTATTTGAGGAGTAAAAATTTTCATAAAGAAATGTTTAATATATGATATCTTTTGGAAGTGTTCCCATATTTATTGATTTGGCGAACAAAAAATCATATCCATTCGTTCAAAGCGTCCGAGTGTTCAATTCCTTTTTATCTGTAATTCAAGTGGCTGATTGCCCTTAGCCAAATAAATAATTACCCTTTTGGGAGTAATTACCCCCAGATTAAGAACCACAGGTATAGATTCTTATAACGTTTTATTTGATGTTGACTTATTTTCCGGATGATCTACTATAAAGTGCTCCACAATTCTTTTTATCTTTCGCTGTTGATCGTTGAACATGCTTCACTGATACTTGCCTGCGTTATCTTCATCTCCTTCGAGTCTTGTTCGACTGTCGCTCGAAGCTTGTATTGGTTTTACTCATTTCACGTTGATTAATTATTTGTACGTGAGCAGCCAACTTCCAGATTAGGGATTAAACTCTTAAGGTCTTAGCGGCGCGATGCTGAAACACTGGAACACTGAAAGCTGCTTGCTGGCTAGAGACTGCATTTGCCGCCCACGGAAGATAATGTATTTTGTGGCTGCTTAATGGCGGATTTACAGCGCTGATTTAAATTTTGTAATTAAAGTGTTTTGTAAAGAAAATGAGAGATTTACGATGAGAAACTGGAACAATTACGCTAGTTTTCGGAAATGGGATCAGGCGAACAGGGACTAAGATGTTTTAGGTTTAGGGAACGATAAATTAAACTAATGACCCATTTGCACTTAAATTAACAGCAGATTAATTACCATCAATTTTATGATAAAATCAATACCTACTAACGGATTTAAAACTATAGTTTGAAGTTGTATTAAAATTATTTTTCATTTTCCATTCTGTAATACAAACATATTTTTTGAACGGGGATATCTTTAGCAACATGTTAGAAAGACGTAAATAAACTGATTTATATATCCTAGATTTTTGTATGTAGTTTTCCTAAGTCATTTGAAACGATTTATTAATGGTAAATATTAAGAATTTTTTTAAAATATCAGAACAAAAATTATTATTTTTGATGTGTTTTTGTTTCGTAAAATTCACTATTTCAATGCTAGACAACAAGGGATATTCAATTATTATATTATAAGAGAAAACGTACAATTATCTATCTTAATTAAGATTGCAATATGACATACATAATTGCAGATAAACATATTTTTATGTAAACATTTAAATTGGTAGGTGGCTCAGTGGTATCGAGTTGGCCTTAGGATCTTGAGAACTCTGGTTTGATCCTCACAATTTTCACCAAATTAAATCTACCTCTGTGACTTTCCATTCACTAACATCTTTGAGAGCCATGATTTGACGGCTAGTAACCGCACTTCACGCGAAGAAATATATCATTTACCGAGATCTGCTACGGTAGAATGCCACACCCAGTTATGGGTGAAAGGCATGATGATATATATACATGGTAAATAAGTTTTCTGCTACAATTTCTTCTCGGATTATTTTAGAGAAAAAGAATCAAATTAAAACTGCGCAAGATTAAATTATATAGCGTGTTTAGATTTAGAGAAATCCCGATAACTACAAGAGTTGCAATTTCCGTGAAATTATTTCAAAGTTTACTAAATCAATATTATATTTTATTTTACGGTGATTCAGCGGTTTTGAGTCGGTTTATGGAATTGAGAACCCGGGTTCGAATCTCACAGGCGACAAACAATTTTCACTACTTTAAAACTATGCAAGTTGCTAAATTTAACAAGCATTTATGACAAAAATTCATTTATAACATGACATTAAATTTTAACATCGTTGCTAAAAAAACTATTAGATTAACGTAAATTTGATTTAACTATTAATTTCACCAAGACAGCTTTGACAAATCCTTAGCGACTCCAATTCATTGCAATTTTTTGTACTTGTGATTTTCTCCTTGAGTCAGATATGTAAGACTTTTCCAGCAATATATTTGATTAAACTGCAACAAATGGTCACACATGTCTAAATCCAACATAAATGTATTCCACATTTCAGCGAAACACCGCACATTTTCATAAATATCCGTCATTTTCTGCGCTGACGTCTTACAAATGAGTCTCCACTCACACACTTGCAATCGTTTCTCGTTCACATACGATGTGCTCATGTGCATCACTGCCATTCCAAGTTGCCCACGCGCTACACACTGGCTGCGCCAAGGGAAGGCCAAAGCGGGCACGTGCCTATCCAAAAAGACCATACGATTTATGGTGTAGGTGGCTCAGTAGTATCGAGTCGGCCTGTAGATTTGAGAACTTGGGTTCGATTCCCACAGCCGATAAACAATTTATACCACATTAAAATTACCCCTGTGGCTCACCCTCTACTAACATAATTGGAGCCCGGATTTGACGATTGATAACTGCACATAAGCACATAAATATATAATTTACCGATATCTGTTACGGCAAGTTTGGGTAAAAGATGTGATAATGCATTTATTTTATTTATTTTTATTTGTTTTAGTTATGGGGTAGATGGCTCAGTGGTATCGAATCGGCCTGTGAATCTTGAGAACCCTGGTTCAATCCCCACAGCCGACAAACAATTTTCACCAATTTAAATCTACCCCTGTGGCTCCCTCTCCACTAAAATCTTTGAGGGCCGTGATTTGACGACTGGTAAACGCATTTCACGCGACAAAATATATCACTTACCGAGATCTGCTTAGGCAGAGTACCACCTCCAGTAATGGGTAAAAGGCGTGATGATATATTTATTTATTTATTTATAAAACAAACAATTTTCACCACAGTAAAACTACTCCTGTGGCTCTCCCTTCACTAACATATTTGGAAACAGTGATTTGACGGCTGGTAACTGCACTTTGCGCGAAGAACATATCACTTACCTAAATTTGCTATGGTCGAGTGCCACACCCAGTAATGGGTAAAAGGCGTGATGATCTATTTATTTATTTATATATTATTTTTTCTACGACCAAATTCAACATCAAAATTATGAAAATAAATATTAGTCTTTACAAAATGTGTTTCGTTATTGTGCCCACACAGATTTTATATCCTAGCACGTCACTGAATCCACCACTTGGCAACAGCGCTGTATTGTATGTCACAGTCTCAGGGCTTTATTCGCCGGCTCATATCACTTGACTGACATTTTTAGTACAATGTAATGGCGGGAAGGTTTCTTGTTACATGTAATTGTTTGGTAGTGTTACCGTAATATATGAATAGTAAGATGTTTTTCAAAGTGACACACGGTGTTAGGATTTTTTATTACTTTAATATGAGTAAAAGCGTCTATGCTGCGTGGCTTTTTAAATGTTTGGGAGATAAAAGTCGGTATTGTTGGTATTTATATTGTGATTTTCAACTTTTATTGTTTGTAATCCATGGATTTTAATTTTTTGTTTGAATTTGGATGATTATTTTTGAGCGTTGATCCCCAGATTTTAGGGTTACATGTCAACACTTCCACCCTTCGACGATACATCATTTAGAGTTGGTTAATATCCAAAATCTCTAATAAACTGAAAATTAAAAATGTAATGTATATTTGGATTTTTTTTTACAAAATATCCCACTAAAATAACTGAAATGAACATGGGAAATATATCATTGTGCTATCACCGATTCAAATAATTATTGTTCTGCTTTTCTCCCTAGGAAGTTTATCTCCCTAGATAGGATGTTTCTATCCCTTGTGAGAATGTTTCTCTCCCTAGAGAGATGTTTCTCTCCCTAGAGAGATGTTTCTGTCACTTGTGAGAATGTTTCTCTCCATAGATACTATGATTATTCACTGTTTGCTGCGTCGAACGCGCCATCTAGCTGAGCGGACAATGAACTAGTAACGCAACCGAAATTTGACATTTGTCCCGATAAGATGGTAATTTTTGTGCACTTGTTACGAAAAGTATAATATGCTTCACGGGAGGGCGCGATTATCCCTTGTGTGAAGTGAAGATCATATGCACATTTTTAAGGTGTTAAAAAAAAGAGGGGGCGTTTTAGGTTCAAAACTAGTTACTCGGGGGTTGTTGGGGTCGCTGAATCTATTTTAGAGGTTACCCCTGGGTAACTAATGTTGAATGCGTAATATTTTGGTATTATTTAATTTCATTTATGGCGATTCTTGCGTTTAGGTTTAAGAATGGTTTTTACCCCTAAAAATCAACTTCCTGAAGAAAAAAGAAATTGGGATTCAATATTTTCTAGAGTTCTATTAGTGTGCCAAGTTTCATTTAAATCGGTGAGTGACAGTTGGGTAGTGTTACTTGTAAGATAGACAAATATTTTTTTAATGTTTTGCATGTACTAGTTTAAAGATGCTGAGCTATTTGTAAATCGGTATATATGTTTTAAATTAATTTTTATAAATAGATACTGTTAATTCTTAACGTCTGTTAAATTTTTGTCCAAGGTAACAATAGACGACAGTAAATTAAAAAATTATATTACTGTTGCAACGAGAATTAATAAAAAAATTAATTGCTGTTAAAAATGACGCCCAGAAATCTATTGAACATATAAAACCGGATTCTCAAAAATAGATTTAACTAATTTTTAACTGAGTATTAATTAAATTAAGCAAAAATAATATTTAAATAGATAATAGATTTGGTTTTCTGTATCCGATTACGATTAACTTTTTTATATCCGGTTAGAATAAGTTTATCTAATCCAAAATTCAGGATAAGATAAAACTTTTTTGAGAATCAGGTTTTTAATCTATTAGCAAATTTTGTTGCTATAACTTGAGGCTCAATTTAATATGTTGTTCAAACTTCCACATTCCATTGTACTATTCTTTAATTACAACTTCATTAATTCTATCATTAAAATCAAAATGGGATATTGTAGTTTAGTATTTACTATTAATTTTCTATATATTAATCATGCATTAACTTGTGTTTGCGTGTTGTCGAACGCACAATTTCGCGGTTACAGCACACAGGGTTGGTTGCCCTGCGGCTGCACTGGTTTTAATTAATTATCATTTCGTTCTACATCCTGTTGTTCCACCCCTGCCCCCTCCACTGGTAACACACCACCACACACGAGGATACACGACACGCATGCTCATATATGCAGCAATGTGAAGAACGCCGTTTGCGATACAGGCTTAATTTCCCGAGGTGATCTCTCTGATAAATTTATTATGCGATGTTATCGCAGCTTATGGTGCGTTTGCGTTATGTTGCGTTACGCCGTTGAGTTACGGCAGATTACGGTTTCCGCTTCGAATAACTTCATCTTGTTTGATTTTTACATTAAGCGAAAAGGAGTATCAACGTAACTTAATGGATATTAGATCTTAGCTGTAGCGATGGTAGACATTTGCCAGAAGTTCATATTTAATTTTAAAGTCAAACTCAAAAACAAGAACAAATGAGTATCGAGTCGGTTATAGTAATGAACTTTTAATTATTTTTGGTTTAGCTTTTTATTTCAAAATTCAAATAAAAATGAGACAATAATTTTAAATTTTGCTGCGAAAATTTTATACAAGTTTTTCTAAACCTAATGATCAAACTTTAAGTTACATGATGTACTGATTACGGATATACGGATACATATTTTAATTCGCAAAATTAGGCACAGTTTATTTGTAGTAAATATTTTAGTACCACTGGTTTGATAGTTAAATTACAATTATACCGCTAAAACAAGTAATTAATTTAATAATTATATAATATCAGATAAATGAGTATATGTATTGATTAAATTTATAATTTAATTATTAACTATCAAACCAGTGGTACTAAAAATATTTACTTTCAGCAGGTGTTATAATTTTTTTTTCTTCGAGTTTGTAAATTGTATTTATATCAACATAACTTTATTTTTGTACCTTTTTTGTTTGATAATGGCTAAAATCAGTGACCGAAACGTCTCTGATTAAATGAAAAAATAAAGTATTTGAAAGTTGTTGTTTTATTTAAAGCCTGAATTCCAATAAAGAAAATTATTTAGATATACTTTATGTTGAGTTAAAATTTAAAACCAACTCCTTAATTCGACAAAAAAAAACAGATTTATTACCTTGGCTATATTTATATCCTTGACTATGAAATTTTAACCACAGCATTAAATTTGATACTTTTTTACCTAGTTAATTATAAATTTAGAAGCGATTTTACGTCTATTATTAATGTAATATACATATAAATCTAAATCGTTTAAAATCCTAAAAATAATTAAAAACAGAATATTAACGAACGAGTTTTATAGTATAAAAGTGAGCTATTTATACTATTTTTTTCTATTTTGTGTCTTTTATAAATTTAAATTATAAAAAAAAAGGAAACACAGTCAATTTAGGGCAATTTGTATATCAAATGTGGTTGATAACTGTTATTGACATTTATACAATTGTTGAAATTTTGAGGTTATATTGTAATTTTGATGTTCTCAGCTTAAAAATTCAGTATATCATCCGCTACTACCAACCGTCTAAAACAAAATGTTGCGTATCGTAATGAACACTCTTTCGATACGCAACTGGGTTTCGTAATTTATTCTTTATGGACGCAAAATATAAAAACATTTTATTTATTTTATTTTTAAAATATTTAAATATCATCTATAAATCGACTGAAAACTACCTATACAGGAGAAAATTAAGAGACAAAACAAAAATGATCTACAACCGAGTGAACAACATACGTCCTCCTAAATCAAAATCAGGTTCGTCATCTAGAAACTCCGTCCAGGATTTCTAAATAATTTTTTAAATTATTGCCTATGATACAGACATCGAAGCGATCACTTAAATAAAAATAAAATAATAATAAAAAAGACAATTTATTACCTTTTCTAAATTGCTACGCCCCAACATGAATATCACCAGCGGAATATTCACGTTCATATGATATTATGATGTGAAATTAGTGTGACGAGTGCCTGGGTGTTTTTGTTTAGTGCGTGTGATATGTAAATGCAAACGCGCCTCTGGGATTAATTGCTTGTTGGAATTGCACTAATTATTGTTGAAATAAAAATGAAAGTGAAAAATTACAGCGGTTAGTTATACATCACGGACGCATTAAGCTAATTTATCGTGTGCATTGCACCCTTGCGATGCTTTCTGCTTTTAATGATTTGATATTTCAGAGGAATTATGTTTACAGCTAATATCATTATGATTTTATTTTCAATCATAATACAGTAAAATTGTAACACGTAAGTGAAGTATATCTTGCTGATGCACCAGATGTAATTGCGTTAGCGAATAGTCGAACAAGAGCAAATATTAAACTATGAAATTATGTACACTAAAATATATTTAAACATAAAAACAAATGTTCAAATTAAAATTAACCATAGTGAATGACGATGACAAACAACAACAACGTATGATCCAAAAATATTGTTTAAAATTACTAAATTACATGGCAAGACTACATCTTGCACATCTAAAAGATACTTCTTGTCCCACTTAATTCCGAAGAACCACTAATTAATTGTTGTATTCCATGGGACGTTGCATTGGTTCAAGATAACCGTTCCCATGCATAAAAAACCAAGACGCTTGCAAGGGATGAAATACAAAGTTCAAATCTATTTCAGACAAACGCATAGCTAGTAATTTACTCCGATATGTCATCACATATACCTTATAAAGAAATCATGACAATTTAGAGAATCCAAAAACTCGATAAATAATGATAGAACGAATTCTGAAATTATTACAAACATATCTACTAATTAATTTGATAAACAAAACTCTCTCAAGTCAACTTTTAAAACATACTCAAGATAATATTTAATTAGTCTGTACCTCTTAACGCTGATAGTAAAAAATCGTAAATATAATAAAACCGAATTCTAAAATGATTCACTATAATTATTTAAAACTTGTATATTTTTTTCGGTCAAAATAGAGTTACGCGTACAAGGAGTTAAAGGCGATGGCTTGGAGTGCTTTAGTAAGGATGGAGCGAGGCAGCGATCGCCCCAAGCTCTCAAAGAATAGGCGCCAAAGTGGTAAATATATTGGTGGTGGGGGAGCCGCAGGGGTAGTTTTAATGTGGTGAAAATTGTTTGTCTGCTGGGGTTTGAAACTTTTTATAAGAAAACATTTCAAGATGTTTGAGGTTTTTAAATGACATTTAATGTGTGGCAGCGACATAGTAACCAATCTTTTAAATTAAAAAAAATTCAAAATGTGTTTTCAGAATAATATAGACTGATTGTGACTGCAAAGTATGATATGATATTTATGCTAGTTTCCAATACTTATTATTTATCAACTGGTTTAAAATATTGTTAATTTTACGGTAGTTACCTATTTATAATGGTCATCATAACCGCACAGATTATTATAAATTTCATTTTGAATAATGATAAAATTTAAATTGTTAAGGGGACACCCGGGTTTGAACCGGGGACCTCTCGATCTGCAGTCGAATGCTCTACCACTGAGCTATATCCCCTTACGATATAATAAAGTAAGACATAGATATTAGTGCACTTGTAGCAGATACATACGTCATGAAATGAATAAAAATAGTAAAATTCTCGGCTTTTACTAAAAATTATTAAAGTTAACTATGTGAAACAAGTGTAGATTATGAAATTTCGAAGTTGTTGAAAGAAACATTGTTGATCGTTTCTTATGTCTCATTAAACTACTTTTAATTTATAATTAATTGAATCGCGTTTAATTTTTTTTAACTCATCGAAAATTTTTTAAATAAATCTTAGTTTGCCTCATATACATTTATGATTTCTTTCATATAACAAAATTAATTCCTAATACGTAGAATTTTTCGTTTAAGTATGTTAATATGAACTATCAATGATATTTATTTTTTACGCAAGTTCATCTATATGATATCTTCTTCATTAATCTATATTACTACTATAACAAAGTTTTTGTTATAATTAAGATTTTTCACTATCAACTCAGTTTCAAGAGATACAGACTAATTAAATGTTATCTTACGTATTTTTATTTAAAAGTTTTACAGAATTTTGTTTATCAAATTTATTAGTGGATATTTGTAACTATGTCACTATTCCGTAGATTATTTTATGTTTATGGCTTCTCTGAATTGTTGTGTTTTGCTTAAACGGTATCTGTGATGACATATCTGGGTAAATTACTGTGTGAAGTTTCGGGATAGATTTGACAATTGTACTTCATTCTTTGCAAGAGTCATGATTAAAAAAAATGTAAACTCGTGGTAATTTTGAACCAACGCAACAATATCACGCTCTTACCCCTTGTTAGCACGGCCCAGAGTTAAATAACAACAATTAGTTTGTGGTACCTTTGCTTTAGTTGAGACAAGTCGTCTCTTATCTGATGTGCAAGGTGTAGTTTTGCTATGTATAATTTCTAAATTTGTAATTAGTAACTTTAACAATAATATTGTGTTCATATGTTGCTAGTTTTTGCCACGTCGTTTGTTTAACTTTTACAATTTTGTAAATTTTACCATTTAATTTTTATATTTAAATAAATTTTAGTTTACACAATTTTATTATATATTATTAATTTAAAATGTATGCGATCGGGTATTATTTCGTTAACTGTTCGAAATAATGGAAATTGATAGAATATACCGAAATTACCAATTGCCAATTAATTGATAACAAACATTTTCTCATTTTCATATTTAGTACTATCACTGAATGGTAACTTCATATGCTATTTATTATAAATATAGGTAAAGTTAGTATCTTAAATAAAAAAACAACAAAGATAAAATTAATTATCTTTGAATGCTTACTTGGTGAAACTAGGTTTAATAATAAAATATAAAACTATAAACTTGTCTAAGTCTCACAAAATTCAGCCTCCAAGTCAAGTTATGAGGTCATCGTAAGAGGCTGGCCAGCACAGTTAGTAGCCATAGACTCGTTTCGCTCTTATTAGAGCTCATCAGTATGGTATACTATGGTTACTGACTGTGCTGGCCAGCCTCTGACGATGACCTCATAAGTTGACTTGGACGCTGAATTTTGTGAGACTTAGACAAGTGTTTAGTTTTATATTTTATTATTAAAGTTAGTATCTACTTATTAAATTGTAAACGATTTTATTTAAAAGTTGGTGAGTGTGTGAAGTGAAGTGGTTACAATTATTTGGAAGGCCAGTGAAAATATCTACGAGGTGACACGTCACGTTTTTTTTGCACGAAAATAGACCCCGTACGAAATCAAATAAATGTCAAGCCCGCGCTATCCGGGACGTGCGGCACAACTGAAATTGGCTTTGCTGCCGCCGCCTCCGCCGCCGCACTCTTGCTACCTAAGAAGTAAATATAATTTTGTAAAAACATCAGTGGAAACACACTTAGTAACAACTTCAGCCAGGAGGCACACTCTTCCTAATAAATCCTTGTTGGCTTTGACAACACGATTCGAATGTGAAAACTGGAGCTGAACAAGTTTTATTACTTTTCTACTCAAAATATGAAGTTTAACTGTTAATAATACTATGAATATATCAATAAGACAGATGAAAATTAGAGTTGTATAATTGCTATTAACATACCTAGGTATGTTATGAGTATTATTACAGCCGCAGATATCAGTTTGAAATCCGAGCTCGTAGAGCTTGTTATGACTCATAACATCCGTGGTTTGTTCAATAGTTTATCAATTTCAGAATATAAACACGTTAACGTCATTAACAAATATTATTTTTTGAAATTCTTTTATGGGTAACGTCATTGTCATCATCTTAGAAGGTGATCAAGTAAGTCTGGTCTGTATGTTTTTATTTAACACCATCGTTACACTTGTTTTGTATCATATTTATAAATACATTTTTATTTAAACGTCATCCACCTGGTCATCTATAGTTTGAAAGACTGTACAATTAATATATATTATGATAAGCAGGAGAAGTAATCTTTGTATTATTGTTGTTTTGAGTTCAGTTTGTATTAATAGTGTTATATTATCATTGTGTTTTATTTTCATTTTCTTGACTATTTTGACAAGTCAGTATGGTACTATTACCGTACAGAATACAGTTATTACTTACTTACCAGCCTACTTTTGTGCATGTAAACATGGGTTTAATATCCTGGAAACCGGTAAATATTTTAACCATTTAAATATTATTTATTACTTAGCTCAATACACAGGGAGCTGAAAGAATAGTAAATATTTTAGGAACGGTTAGTATGGACTATTAAGTGAAAAAGTTCATTCGGTCATGTATTCAATTTTCAATGGTTATTGAGATATAACTGCTTCAATGTTACCCATAAATTTATTGGTTATTTACATTATAAAAACAAACAATAATTTAATCGCACTGAGCACATGTAACGGTTGTAACATGACGTTATTTTGTATTACAAGTGTTTTTAATAAAATATTATACACGTGGTTTTTTTAATGTCGCATTTTTACTCAAGCTGAATATACCGATATGGTATTTCTATATGGATACCATTCAAGCAACTATATCTCCGCAACGATTGAAAATTGGGTACATGTTTAAATGAACTTTTTTATTCAAAATATTCAATACTACAAGTACCTATAATATTTACTATACCTCCTGAGACACCCAGTATTTGAGTGAACTTTATAGTGGAATTCTATGTAAATTCAAATTGTATAGATTCATAAATTTGTAATTGATGAACAAAATCGCAATGGAACTTCTTATGCCTTTATGAAATATTTTTGATGATGTTCCATCATTCCGTTTCGGAACATAGGGCCGGACACACCGAGCCGCAGTTTTTACACTGCCGTACTGCCGGTTTCTTTAGTTAAATTATTTAAGGCGTATAAGTGACTAACTTATAGCTCCCGAGTGTGATAAATACATGTAACTATATTTTATATTTAACGACAAATCACACATTGTCGGCAGGCGAATTCGAACTGACGAACCTTGGTTCGTTTGCCGTCACAGTATGCTAAGAGATGTGCCACCGCGCCTGCTGTATGACATAAAAAAAATAAAAATGAAATAATTTTACTTATCAATAAATATTAATATGATTTTATTAATTATTGACAGATTTACGTATCTTTATACTTATAGAATCAGCACAAAGCCGCAGTCAATTATACCATATAACATACAATTTCGATTTCCTTTTATTTATTGATATCAACTTTAAAATTTAAGTTTTGTTGGTGCAACTGGCCATTAGAACTGTCAATGTCTAAATGAAAAAAGCTTTATCAAATTGCGTTTTTTTTTAAATATCTCTTTATTATTGTTATTCCTACCTGCAATCAGTATACAAATATTTCATCTATCAACATATCTTTCATAAACATCAACTATTCCAATTCTCTCCTTGCTTCTTCCGGCTATTATCTGTTGCACCATTCAGCATCTGTCTAATGATGTTCGCCTGTTCTTGTCGCAATGGAGCCTATTACGTCCGTGTCCCGTGGCTGGACCTCCGGCCTGCTAACGCGCTTTGCATCTGACAGTCGCGCAGTTTGGCGGAGGCGCCAGATTACTAATGCTATTGCTACTGCAACTGATCGGATAGTAGGAGAGAACGTGGACACGCAAAGTGGAAAGACGTGTTGTTGAGGATTGCGAAGGATTAATTTATTAGATTTGTGGCCGTCAACTTTCTGCTTTCAACTGATGAAATGTCTAATTTCTGCTCGGTCGTAGAAAAATAAACATACAGGGTGTTTCATAACTTCGAGTACATACGTTAATGGTATATGTTGTTTGATATGCTGATTACGAATCTAAAAGAATTTTTTTTAAATTCGAAAAATTAAGGGTTGTTTACCTAAAACATTTTTTGTAGTACTGCACTGGATTCGCTGTCCTATTACACACAAACAATGAAGTAGGTAATCAACAATTTAAATTGCATAATACTAGTAAAATAAACAAACAAAATTTAATTATTTTTAATGAAACGATAATTATAGTTTATTATGTATTCAAAATAATTGACATGTCAAAATAAATAAAACACATACAATTCGAATAATTTTTACAAAAATTGCTCAAAATTAACGTATGTACCTGAAGTTATGAAACAGCCTGTATAATTTCAAAAAGATTAAATCCGACCAAATGGTCAGGTATCAACTTTAAACCCAATTAGTTGCATATCATAATCACTTATAATTTTTATATGATTTTATCCTGTAGAATACTTTACTTGCCTATGTAACAATTTTCATTAAATAGTTTACATATACTATACAGCGTGTTTCACTATTAATGACATTTATTTTAACCTTATATAGTACTCAATGTACTAATTATTGTTGGATGTATTCAATGACATCACAACATAACATATCAAGTAGTTGTAAAAATAAAATATAATAATAAATGAATTATGTCAAAATAAAGTTTTAAAATAAAAGGGGTATTTTTCTTTAATAGCAAGTAAACTAATAGGTTATGGGCCGTCTGCTGTATTGAGCTCAGTTTAGTATTGTTTATTGGATAATTATAATGGATGCAGCAAAAGTTTTAATTTCAAAACTGAATAATACAAATTATTCTATTTGGAAATATAAAGTTAAACTTTTGTTAATAAAGGAAGATTTATGGAAAGTAGTTACAACTGAAAAACCTAAAGAAAATGATAAAGACTACGAGAAATGGGAAAGAAAAGATAATATGGCAATTGCAACAATTGGTTTATTGGTAGAAGATAACCAGTTGATTCATATAAGAAATGCCAAGACAGCTAAAGAATCGTGGGATAATTTACAAGCATACCACGAAAAAGCAACTTTAAGTAATAAAGTATATTTAATGAGAAAAATATGCAATCTAAAGATGACAAGTGACGGAAATTTAGAAGATCACATAAATGAAATGATGAATTTATTTGAAAAGTTGACGGCATTAGGAGAAAAAATGTTAACAGATAAGTGGATAATAGCTATGTTGTTAAGTAGTTTACCAAATAGTTATGACACACTTATTTCGGTTATAGAATCTAAATCAGAAGAAGAATTAACAATTGAATTCGTAAAAAGCAAATTATTAGAAAATTATGAAAGACGTTGTAAAAATGAAGAAAAAATAACAGAAACAGCACTGAATACGAAAAATTTCGTCCTCGATAAGACGAAAGATGAAAGAGAATGTTATTTTTGTCATAAAAAAGGACATTTAAAGAAAAATTGTTACAAATATAAATCTTGGAAGACAAATAAAGGGATTCAGAAAGCTAATCATGTTTCAATTTCTAATAATGAAAATGAAGAAAGAAACATGGTTTTTGGCATAAATAAAGAAAAACAAAATAAAACTGACTGGTTCATTGATTCAGGGGCGACATGTCATATATCTGTCAATCGAGATTATTTTACAGAACTAGATGTCAATGTTTGTGAAACAGTATATGTTGCAAATGGTCAAACTGTTTCTGTGCAAGGCAAAGGTACATGTGTAATTAAATTTATAAATCCACAGAATAAAGAAATATCAAAAACTATACATAATGTTTTGTATGTACCTGACATGGAATCAAATTTATTATCAGTGAGGCAGCTAACAGAAAAAGGATTTCATGTATTGTTTAGCAAATATAAATGTTTCATCAAAAGAGACAATCTGATTATAGCTGAAGCATATTTAAGTTGCAATCTATACAAATTGCGACAACCAGAAAAAGTTTTTATATTACAGAAGAAAATGAAAACACATTGCATACATGAATGGCATAAAATTTTGGGACATCGAGATATTCAAGCAGTGAAGAGTATTTTTGATAAAAATCTTGCTTCCGGAATAAAGTTATCTACCTGTAGAAATAAAGATATGTGTGAAATTTGCGTTCAAGGAAAACTAGCAAGAAAACCATTTCCAAAACAATCAGAGAATAAATCAAAAGAAATACTAGAACTTGTACATTCGGACGTTTGTGGGCCAATGGAAACATTTACTCCAAGTGGTAAAAGATACATATTAACAATAATTGATGATTTTAGTAGATATACAGTTATTTATTTATTAAAATTCAAGTCTGAAGTGACTGAAAAGATACAAGAATACGTGAAAACGGTAAAAAATAAATTTTCGCGTGCACCTAAAGTAATACGTTCCGATCGAGGCGGAGAATATGTAAATAAAGAGTTAATTAAATTTTTTAAAGAAGAAGGTATACATCATCAGTATACAACACCGTATACTCCGCAGCAAAATGGGGTAGCAGAAAGAAAAAACAGATATCTAGTAGAAATGGTGAGATGTATGTTGATTGGTTCAAATTTTGAGAAGAAATATTGGGGAGAAGCTATTACTACTGCAAATTATTTACAAAATTTGTTACCAACTAAGGGAACTCGTACAACACCATTTGAAGAATGGAATGGAAAGAAACCTGATCTACATCATTTAAATATTTTCGGAGCAAAAGTATTTGTTCATATACCAGGACAAAAAAGAAGAAAGTTGGACTCAAAAGCAAAAGAATTGTATTTCGTTGGATATGATCAACATTCAAAAGGATACAGATTACTCGATAAAAGAAATGATAAAATAACAATAAGTAGAGATGTTATTTTCTTAAATACAAATAATGAAGATAAAGAAAAAGATTCAGATTTAAAAGTTAATATAAATCTTCAGTCAAAAGAAGATAATACTAAAATTAAGAATCAAATTGACGATGAAGTACACATCGAAGAAGAAATAGAACTAGAACAAGCAGAAAACAATGATAATCAAGACAAAAGAGTATCATTAAGAAGTAATAAGGGTACACCACCAATAAGATATACTTCGGAAATAAATATAGTTCAAGTAGAAAAAGAAGAACCGAAAACATATAAAGAAGCATTATCATCAGAAGATAGAATAAAATGGATTAATGCAATGAAAGATGAAATGCAATCATTAACAAATAAACAAACTTGGGATTTAATTGAATTACCTACTAACAGAAAAGCGATTGGTTGTAAATGGATTTTTAAAATTAAGAAAGATGAAAATGGAAAAATTTCTAAATATAAAGCAAGGTTAGTAGCACAAGGATATTCTCAAAAATATGGCTCTGATTATGACGAGGTATTTGCACCTGTTATCAGACAAACAACTTTTAAAACTTTCCTATCAATTGCTGGAAAGAGAAAGATGAAAGTTTTCCATTATGACGTAAAAACAGCATTTTTAAATGGAGATCTGAAGGAAACAATTTACATGAAGCAACCACCCGGTTTTGAAGAAAAAAATAAAGAACATTTTGTCTGCCAATTAAATAAAAGTTTGTATGGACTAAAACAAGCGGCTAGATCTTGGAATCAAGCAATTCATCAAGTACTTCTAGATCAAAAATTTACTCAAAGCAAAAATGATCAATGTTTATATATGAAATGCATTGATGGACATTGGTGTTATATTTTAATATATGTAGATGATATTCTCATTGCCGCAAATACAGAAAATGAAATATTAAAAATTGGAGAAAATATTGGAAGCAAATATGAAATAAATAATTTAGGAGAAGTAAAACATTTTATTGGTTTAGAAATTGAACGAGACAATGAAGGAAATTTTAGCATAAGTCAGAAGAATTATATCAAGAAAGTAATAAAATTATTTAATTTGGAAAATGCGAAAATATCCAATATTCCTCTAGATACCGGATATTTTACAACAAACATAGGAGGAGAAGAACTGTTTAACAACACGCAGTATCAGAAATTAATTGGATGTTTGTTGTATATTAGTGTAAATACAAGACCAGATATATCAGCTAGTGTATCTATTTTAAGCAGAAAAACAAGTAAACCCACGAAAATTGATTGGATTGAAGCAAAAAGGGTTGTTAAATATTTGAAGGGAACATTAAATTTGCAATTAAAATTAAGCGACAATAATACTAAAGAAAATGATTTCCACGGATATGCAGATGCAGATTGGGCACAAAATAAAATAGATAGAAAGTCAAATAGTGGCTATATTTTTAAAATCAATGGAGGCACAATAAGTTGGACTTGTAGAAAGCAATCATGTATTTCACTTTCGTCGACAGAAGCAGAATTTATTTCTTTAGCAGAAGCTGTACAAGAAGGCACATGGTTACGACGATTACTGCAAGATTTTAATGTTAGAATAGATAATCCAATAACAATTTTTGAAGATAATCAAAGTTGTCTAAAACTTATAGATGGGGAAAAATTTAGTAATAGGACAAAGCATATTGACACAAAATATTATTTTGTAAAGAATTTAAGTCAAGATAGGATTTTTAAATATGAATACTGCCCAACACAAGATATGGTTGCAGATTTACTAACGAAACCGTTGTCTGCAAAAAGAATAGAAAAATTACGAGAAATGAGTGGACTTCGACTACAGTAATGTCATTGAGGAGGAGTGTTGGATGTATTCAATGACATCACAACATAACATATCAAGTAGTTGTAAAAATAAAATATAATAATAAATGAATTATGTCAAAATAAAGTTTTAAAATAAAAGGGGTATTTTTCAGCAAGTAAACTAATAATTATGTAACAGTAGATTTTTTTTCAAGATTGCAAAATTTATTTCGCAGTTTTTTTATATATTTTGGGCCACTGGCTTAATAGGTGCTTATTATATTTTGTGTAATTGTTTATCTTACACTGAATAATTTATACAATACCTAAAGTTCCTAAAACATAAATTTAATCAATTCTTGGTGGTTACTGTTACTTTCGCTCTCAGATAATAAATGATATTAATTTGATTTACGAATATTTTTTTATGCAATCTCATAACTAATTAACTTTGTTTACTCATTATAAAGAAACACCCAAATCAAGTGTTACCGAAAATGTTCACCCTGACACACGATACTCGTTTCGACCACATTAACACTTCCTCCATTCGAACTCTTTCTTTCCTCACAACCAAAATCCATCATCACGCAACAAACAAACATCCATCCATTCGTTCCTGTACACCTGTTTCGTAAATCTTCACTTATGCCCACTTCTCTAACAACGAATCTATAAAAAATGAAGGCAGCATTTCCTGCGCTTGTTTAAAAATACATTTAACAAAATTGAAGTTAGACACTGTATAGTAAAAACTGAAAATGAAGAAAAAAAAGATGAGGAAGGAAGGGAGTATTTTGCGAATTTTGTAAGTAATTATTTTGTATCATAATCAGTACATTAAGTACTATATGGAGTTAAAATAAGTGCCATGAGTTGTGAAATACCCTGTATATATTAATTTAGTAACAATTAACGTCAAAATAATTATATCCTAATAAATACTACTCAACAATGAACTGCAACCAAACCACGCTTAAAACTCCTAATTACAATTTGAAAATGGAATGCAAACACAAACAACGCGAAAATAACCAGCGGCCAACTGCCCGAGGTAATAACCCTGCATTGTTGCCATTATCTCGCTCAGGCCACGCACACTGTTGTATGCAGGACATAGTTCATTACGTTATCACAACATCGCGGCAACAGTATCAACGCCGTGGAGGCGACGGTGGCGGTGAATATAATTGAAGGGTAGCTTCAATTCAACTCGTGAACTAGAGGAGTACAAGTAAAGTTGATGAGTAGGTGGAGGGAATTTGTTTATCACGGTTACATGAGGTTTAATGTTATAGTTAAACGACGAGATACGAGTATCACCGAAATGGAGATGTAAATATATTATGTAGTTTGTATGTCAGAAGTGTGAAATATCTAACTAATTTGTTTACTACACCTACGCACTTATATTTACTATTGTGGATTAGATATGCTATGAATAGAATACATATTTATAGTATGTATCTCCTAATGAACACATGTTTCATTTTCAAGTATTTGAAATACAACAATTGTTATTTAGATAACTAGTGTTAAAAGTCCCTCTTTATTACAATCAGAGTCAGAAGCTTTCAGCACGAGTAGGAAACAAATGTTACAAACAAATGAGTGCAATACAAGACGCTTTTTACACGAACAGCATATTAGTATAATTATTTAATGAGCATATAACCATTATATATATATATATATATATATATATATATATATATATATATATATATATATATATATATATATATATATATATATATATATATATATACTTTGTCTACAACTAGTAAAGTACACAGAACAAAAATAATATAACATAATCTGACTTATATCTGTCATGGATCACTAAACTACAAACCATGTGCTTGAAACATGAGAAAATACTTAATTGCTTGCTATTGGTTGAAAAAAAGCTGCGGAATATGAACTTTCATAATTATACGAGGTGCTGTTCAAAAGTTCCCGAACTATTTTTTTTAAGTTGTATTTTTTAAAACTTCAATCTAACAAAATATCTCCTTCAAAATAATCCCCACCTACAGTTATACACTTGTCAATAAAGCTTAAGACCTCCTGCGATATAGTTCGAATATCCTCAACAGTCTTTTATCTCTTACTTTTCAGCTTGGTTTTCATTTTTTTAACTACGAAAAAATTACAGGGAGCAAAGTCTGGTGAGTAAGGCGGATGGGGAAGAACAATTGTCAAAAATTCACGGACAACCAGAGATGTGTGGATCGGTGCATTGTTGAGGTGGAAGTGACAATTTTTGCTTGCCCAAAGTTCAGGATATTTTCCCTTAAACGCATCAAAACATCCACGTTGATGTTACCCGTTACTAGTACAATACAATTTTTTAAATGAGTTCGGTAACTTTAGGGTAGCACGTCGTACTAGTATCATATAAGTAGCTTTTATATTTAGAATTGGATACATAAGGTAGATATTATTTAGTTGTTGTAGACAAAAGAGTTTTTTTTTATAACTGTAATGAAGATACAATTTTAAGTTGTGTAGTTAAGTTTTTATCGCACATTGCCTTTAGAAGCGTGAGATAATATTATATTGAAATACAAGTGTTACCCGGACTGTAATATGAGTTCTAATATTCCAATTGATAATTGTAACACGTTTTCATACAGTTTTTTATATATCGAATTATTTCATTTTTACTAATAATAATTAAAATTTCAAGTAACTCTGACAGATTCAATAAATATTTGCAAATGGCATAACATGGTCAATAATAATGTTATCTAAATAAAAATGTGCATTCATGAATCTCTAACGAATAGGGCCCAACTCATCGGTAAATAAAACACGCTTCCATGTATCTATACTCCAGGTAGCTGGCAACTCTGTTCTCTCTGGTAAGAAGTGGCGCAATTGCGAGTCTTCTACTGTCTTGTCCAGCTTCATTAAATCATCGTCTAATGGTTGAGCAGAAACTGATATGTTACGAATGCCTTCAAGTTCAATTCTTAATTCTGAACAAGTGATAGTCCTGTTTCTTAAAGCTGCTTGTCTAAGACATCAGTCATCTCTTTTGTTAGTACATCGTTTTGCCCTTGTCCTGGTCTTCGAGAATGAGATCCTGTTTCATAAAAACGTCTAACCATGTGACTTATCGTTGTCTAATTTAGAATATCCTTCATACAATAAAGTTGATGCTCGTATTGCCACATGGTCTGTTAAATTCCTACGCCGATTCATTTTACAAAATTAAAATTGTATATTCTAAACACTCAAATGAATACAGCACTCTAGTTGCAAAATAATTAAGATATTATAAATAAATAAAATAAATATATCATCACGTTTATTACCCATTACTGTGTGTGACACTCTGCAGTAGCAGATATCGGTAAATTATACCGGGTGGTGCTCGGTGAGTGCGAACATAGGAATTTAACATGGGATATTAGTTTTATGCAATTTCCTGCTCTCCTGTACATTTTACGGAAAAAACTGTAGAGGGAAGATTTGTTCAGAATTAAAAGTTACCCATGAAACTGTTTTTACATGTTTTATTAAGTTTTTGGTTTAGCCGTAACATTAAAAATAAATTTCGAAATTTCTGTTACTTTGTAGCAATAGCCATGACTTTTCTTTTATTTTTATGACAAATGCGTTAAATGTCAATTTTTGATGTTTATTAAAGTTAATCTTATAATTTAAATTAAATCTTTGTGTAAGCTATAAAATGAATGTTTATTCAAACGAAGAACGTGTCTTCATTATTAAAAATTATTATGGAGGAAATAGTTATAGGAGGGTGCGGGATTTATTTTCAATTAAATATGAAGATAAACCAATTCCAAGTGTATCAACAATTTCAAAACTGGTTACAAAATTTGAGAGTACAGCTAGTGTAGCTGTGACCGATGGTAATGAAGGCAATAATAATAATAACAGAATACGTCATAACGAAGTGAATGAAGAATTGGTATTGGCTATGATATCTCAAAATTCAAGGTACAGCATAAGACATATTGCTTCTGAATGTGGTTTGCATCATTCAACAGTTCTGAGAATTTTAAAAACACATGGATATAAATCTTACAAATTTCAAACACATCAAGAACTTCTTTTGGCTGATTTTGAAACTAGAAGTACATTTTGTGAAATTATGCAAGAAAAGGCAAATCGGGACCAGCACTTTATTTCGTCGATTTGTTTTACAGATGAATGTACATTTACTTTAAATAATGAACCAAATGTTCAGAATACTCGTATGTGGACCACAGAAAATCATCATTTAACTGTGTGTACAGGTACCCAATATCCTGAGAAAATTAATATTTGGGTTGGAATTTTTAAGAACAGGATTATACCATTTGAAATTATGGGAAATTTAAATTCTGATATGTATTTAGAACTTCTGCAAAATCATATAGGTCCTGCATTGGATGAGGCAGCTGCAGTAGATGAGGATATTTGGTTCCAGCAGGATGGGTGCCCGGCTCATTATGGAATAAATGTGCGGGAATATTTAGATTTGGTTTTTCCTAATCGGTGGATTGGTCGTGGTGGTGGAATAAATTGGCCTGCAAGATCTCCGGACCTAGCTCCTTGCGATTTTTTTTTGTGGGGGCATCTTAAAAGTAAAATTTACTCTAAACACTACGAAAATTTAGATTTACTAAGACAAGCTATATTCGAAGAATGTGATAATATTACTGACAGGCAATTAGCCAATGTTAGAACTTCGTTTTACAATAGACTTGGTTATTGTCTTGCTGAAAATGGTGGCTTGTTTGAACATTTATTGTAATTTCTTTATTTTTTTATGTAGGTATATTAAATAATATTGTTACAATTATTACTTATTATTTCACATTAAATTATTGTAATTTAAAATTTAAAAAAAAAATTGAAATTGTTGATAAACTTGAAACTGATTTATTATTAAATATGAAAATAAAACTTTGTTCAAAGAATAAAAAATGTGATTTTTTTGATTTAATTTAAATTATAAGATTAACTTTAATAAACATCAAAAATTGACATTTAACGCATTTGTCATAAAAATAAAAGAAAAGTCATGGCTATTACTACAAAGTAACAGAAATTTCGAAATTTATTTTTAATGTTACGGCTAAACCAAAAACTTAATAAAACATGTAAAAACAGTTTCATGGGTAACTTTTAATTCTGAACAAATCTTCCCTCTACAGTTTTTTCCGTAAAATGTACAGGAGAGCAGGAAATTGCATAAAACTAATATCCCATGTTAAATTCCTATGTTCGCACTCACCGAGCACCACCCGGTATATTTATTCGCGTGATGTGCGGGTACCAGCCGTCAAATCCCGGCCCTCAAAGATGTTAGTGGAGAAGGAGCCACAGGGGTAGTTTTAAAATGGTGAAAAATGTTTGTCAGCTGTGGGAATCGGACCTGGTTCTCAAATACCATCCCTACCCCATAACTAAGAAATTACTGAACTTAATTTCAAATAAACTTTATTATTATTGTTATACGAAGATACTTGTCACCATAAATAACTGTTTGCTACTTAAAAATTGTTAAACAAAAGAAATTATTTATTTGAAATGGCACAGAAGACATACTATGCAAATGGTTAAAAAAATACGAAGAACAATTAAAATATAAGTTATTGGACAATTTTGTAATGATGCGTTAAGTTTGTCCAGAAGTTTATGTCAAGCTTTAGAGTTAGAAATATGCTCTCCTCCGATTCTGTTAAATTTGATTAAAATTCTAGAAAATATGACTTATTTTTTAAGGACGTTACCATGGGAACGTCAATACTCAGAATCGGCGTTTACTATCATAACAAGTCAATAACAGTTTTGTAAAAATGAAATAAACACTTATTGATTCACTATTTAATAAACTAAATAAATTTTCAATTGGAAAATTATTGGAAGGAGGATTAAATTCAATTAATTATGTACATAATTAAAGCGTATTATTATTGATTGAATTCCCTTCCAATAACTTTCCAATTATCTCATTAGTCGGCTAATAACATTCTCAACAAATACATTTTCAATTAATAATAAAGTATAAAACTAAAAATTATAGAATAAATCAATATATCATCACGCCTTTTACCTGCCGTAACAGTTATCGGATTAAGTGATATAGTTTGCATGTATAAACACAAAAATATGTACTACAGGGTGTGGCACTCTGCCGAAGCAGATCTTGGTATGTGATATAATTGTGTACGTGAAATGCGGTTACTAGCCGTCTAATCACGGCTCCCAAAAATGTTAGTGGAAGAGAGCTACAGGGATAATTTTAATGTGGTGAAAATTATTTGTCGGCTGTAGGAATCAAATCTGGGTTCTTAAATACATAGGTCGACTCGATCACCTGAAGTGATATTATCAGCTATCCAGTTTACACCTTTTATGGATGTTAATGGAGAGAGAGATCCATGGAAGTAATTTTTATGTGGTGAAAATCAGTTGTCGACCGCGGTATTCGAACTCGGTTTCCGAAATCTACAGTTCGACAAGTTGCCACTGAGCTACTTGGATTATAATATGTAATTTTAAATTTGATGAAAATAGCAATAAGTTATACGATATTAAAAAATATGAATGCTTCTTTTATTATTCTCAAAGTTTTGTTCGGCAATCCTGCAAATCCTTTCTTTATTCTACTTCTTAATAAAACAAAATTATTATCTGCATAACTCACCGTTCAACTACGACATTTTTTCATCAAAATTTCATTCCCCACTCTTAGCTACAAGATAAAAAAACCTTGATAGTATCAAGTATACATAGCATCCCTTTCCTGCCATCGAATACGACGTTGCCAGGCATTTTAGCTCGTAAGCGACATCTAAGATACACTGCGACTGTCAGAGATGAATGCGAGAGGTCACAACACTGTCCCTCTCATACCGGCCCTAAAACACATTGCCCTTGCGCAATATTTCAGCGCTGTCACCGTAAATATACAACTTAGATGTTTCGGATCCTATACACAGAGAGAACGGATAGTGACCGGTTAACAGTTGAATTAATACGAGCAAGAAGCGATGGAGAGTGGATAGAAGATCTGCTAACATTGTTTTTGTTACGGCCTCATTCTCATAATGGGATGTGATATTTATTTGCTACGTAGAGTAATAAACCGTTAAGTTAGTTTAGATATATTTGGTCTCTATATGTTATTGATTTTGGTAAAAACTCAACATAGTATATCTTATTCTTATTTAACTTTTCGTAGAAAAAATATGGTTACGTTTAATCAGTATTGTTTAAGTTTAAATCAAATTGAATTATACAGAAAAAAATAGGAATCACGCTACGATTTGAACCTGAAACCTTTGAATTCCGGTCAAATGCTCTTAAATCACCTGAACTACGGTTACCTTGCAATTCAAATGTGATTCTATTGTGTTAAAAAAAGCCTCGATCCCATGACTACTTCATTTTCTAAACGACTTGACACAAGAGTCGTCTGCAGTCACATTGTCTAGTACAGAGATTATCAATCTTATTCCTTTTACCGCCCCCTTTGAAAATCAATTATTTTTCAGCGCCCCCAATTTTGTATACACTCCTAAAACTTAAAAACCACAATTTCATTACTTTAATTAATTTAGTTATAGTGTGCTATATTAGTCGGTTCTGGTGTTTAAACTTATATTCTAAACTAGAAATTTTTACCGGCGAGAGCAATTAAAACGCAACTTTATAATATTAAGAATATATTTTAATCAAATTGAAAGAAACAATATAGATAGGTAATCAATTTTAGTTTTAAAACTAATCTAATGAGATGGATGAATTTGATGATTTTTAACAAGTTTGTCGATATCAAGTTCGATTTTATTCAAAAACAGTCGTAAGTCGCCGCGTTCGGTAACATGCAAACGATTTCTCTTTTTAGTAAGCAGCGTTGTCACAGCGCTAAATCTACGTTCACACAAATATGATCGACCATAATCCAGGGTACAACTGCGGGATTGACTTTGGTAGTCAAAATTCTTGTAACCATTTTTTAATTTGATTTTTATTTCCTCGTTCGTTGTCAGTTCTATAAATTCTGTGTCTTTGTTTTCCAAGAACTCTACGACAGAGTCAAACAGATTGTAAAATCGAGACAGACATCATACAAGGCAGAAATATAAACTAATTATTCGATATTGAGTAGTAGGTAGGTTTTAATTTTAGTGAATTTTAAAATATAAAGTAAATGAAATTACCAATCAACCATCGCCCCCCTAAACCACGCCAACGCCCCCCATTCTTTTCTTGTACTAAAAGTCATTGTTATTTAAGGAGAATATTTACCAATTTAAATTTAATTAGTATTTAACAATTGTTGAAATTTTAAATAAAGTATACAAATACATTATATATTAACCGTACAGTACAAAGCTGCAGCTGCTGCTGCTTTTTAAGATATCTTTCTCGTGTTTTAAAATGCTCATGAGATTCTTCAGTTATGCGAAAAAATTTTGAGTACTATTTATCTTTTGAAAATCTTGGCTGTACGTCTGGTCAGATTCAAATATTGTTCTTTTGGAAACATCCAAATATAAAGATCTATATTTCATCTCAACTGAAGTTTTGACAGTCTTTTTTTCGGTATTTTGCTTTTGTTTTTTGACAGATAAAAAACAGTGAAGTATAAAAATAACCATCTACGTGATATGACATATGGTAATGTGATGGACATGTGTATTGATGTGTGTTTTGAACTTGTTCTGTCAATAATTTTTTCTGATTTAACGTGTGCTTTGAATTGTTTATAATTGGATTTGAAAGTATTCCTATCGTGATTGAAATGATTTTACGGAATAAAAATGTCAATTGCTGATAAATGTATATCGGAAAAATGTACTGCGAAAAATAATATTTACATACAGGATGTTATGTAAGTAAAATGTTTAGATCACTGCCTGTAACCTGAATCTGCAGTAATTCGATGTTGAATTCTTTTCATATAGCAACAAAAGAAGTTTTAAGTTGACCAATGAGGACTAAGTCTGAATTAATTGAAATCTAAGGTATACATGTATTTATTAAGCAGAAGAGGCACGTCATCAAAACCTTACAAAACGAAAAAAAACTTGTAGTATTGCCCGAGTGATGTTTATGATTAGAAAAGAGAAAAAAATAAATGCTTTTTTTGCATACTATAAGAAAAATGCATTTTAATTAAATTTACAATTATTAAAAAATTGAACGTAATGTTTTTAATGAAATTTTAATTATTTAAAATAATTGTAGTTAATTTTTTCACCACACGTTGGTACTACTGGAACTGTAAACGGTCACGTTTACACTTATAGTCTAAACCGCGTGATTACATCTGTCATCTGCTTTTGTCCGTTCCGTGTGATCAACACTAGTTTACTTTAATCGTTGTTTTTGCTTCGAATTTCATTACTGTTGCCTTGTTGCGTATCAAATCTGTATTTTTCAATACAAACAGTAACTGTTGTTCGAGTTGTGCTTCGTTGTTTTAGTTATTTATTTCATAATAATCTGTGGTTAACCGTCACTTCATTCCTTTGAGTGTTCAATTGTGATTTTCGTTTTCACTGTTTTATTTGAGTCTTTTGGTGTATTGTGGTTTTACATAACCTAATAATAATGCCTAAAGCATTATCCAAGCAGTCGCAAATGCTTATTGCAAATGTAATTGCATATTTTGAAAAAGAGCTGGCACATGGTGGGCCCCTGCTACCGTTAAATGCTGTTCGGGAGGTATGTTTATAACTTTTACTTGTTGTTATCTAAATTTAAATCAATTATGCATTTATAGAGAGCAGCAGATAGCCTGCAAATATCAAAATCAGTTGTCCATAAAATATCTGGAAAAATTGCAAGAGGCGAACAGCTATCGTCGCCGAAGAAACCCAAGAAGAGAGCAAGACCAGTGACTGAAGTTAATTCATTTATTGAAACTGCAATAAGAAACGTGATTTACGAGATGTACGCAAACAGTAAGTTTATTAATAATGACGTTTTATAATAATAAAAATGATAATAAATATGTTTTCTTTCTAGAATCACACGTGACTGGCAAAACATTGCTTGCAGTATTAAAATCTAGAGACATTTTTCACGGATCGCTTTCCAGTATAACCAAGGTATTGCGAAACATTGGATTTTCATGGAAGCAGGACGACAACAGACGGGCCATATATGAGCTGCCACATATTGTGTCGAAAAGAATATTTTTTCTAACAAATTTTATGAGAAATTTTAATGATTCAACGCCACATAAATTTGTCTTCTTAGACGAAACGTGGATTTTTCAAAAAGGATCTGCTCGCCGAAGTTGGCAAGACGTGGACGTAAGAAGCGTGAAACGGAAAACAACGTCTGAAGGAAAAAGGTTAGTTAGTCAATGCAACTGGTGTATTATTCGATCAAAGTATTAAAACTTTTTTTAATATTCATAGGTACATCATTCTTCATGCTGGAACGGAGGACGGTTGGGTTCCTAATGCATCATTAATTTTTACTTCTAAGACAAAGGCTGATGATTACCATGGGGAAATGAACCATGACAATTTTATAAAATGGTTCAAGGAACAACTCATTCCGAATTTGGAGGGACCATGCATTATAATTATGGACAATGCGTCCTATCACAGTAAGATAGAAGAAAAAAATCCGCGTGAAAATTGGACTAAGCCCAACATAAAAAATTGGCTTACAGAACATAACATTGATTCTAGTCAATGTATATTTAAAAGGGAACTACTTGATCTAGCAGCAGAGTAAGTTGAATTTATATTTCTCTTAACAAATGTTGAACAGAAAAATAATGTAACATTTCTTATTTGTATTGTAGACATAAAATTGAAGAGAAACATATAATTGATGAATATGCACTGGAATGTGGTCACCGGGTTCTACGTTTGCCGCCGTACCACTGCATTTTCAATGCTATTGAAAATATCTGGGGCATTTCCAAAACTTATTACAATAAACACATAGGCCGCGATGGTTACGGTGACAGTCAAACTTTGGCTATGTGGGCAGAAGCGCTGAACACCGTAACTCCAACAGTGTGGAAAAATACAGTGGACCACACTGTCCAAGAAATTAAAAAGTGGTACGATCGAGAGGTATTCCTCGATCAGGAGGATATTGCACCGCTGATAATTTCAATAAACGCCGAGGACGACAGCTCCGAAGAAGAAAGCGACGAAGATAGCAGTGACTCGTGACAACGATACTCAAATTTATTTTCACGTTATTACGTTTTTTGTATTTTCAATAAATAATTTTATGCAATATGTAAATATAAGTTTATGTTCTTATTATTTAAAATCCTACTGTGCCCTACTACAAATTTTAAATATCAATTACAATTATCATTTCTAATTTTAAAGTGTTTTAAAAATTTATTATACATTTATGCAACACACATTACATTTTGATTTTTAATTTTTTTTAGTGTACCCTATAAACGTAGCCGCTTTTGACGTCATTATTCTAGTTACAAATTTTGATGACGTGCCTCTTCTGCTTAATAAATACGTGTATATATACATCGTTGAAAAGAGAAAAAACGGCGGTTTTTATTTTAATAAAATAATTGTAGGGTTCCCATTTGAAAAATAATAGTTGATAGTCGTATCATGTAAACCTATGTGTCATAAAATAGTATATTTAATATACTAAAACTTCCATATGAAGAAAATTTATCTATTCCTTATAATAAAAAAGTTAAGGGGGGGTTCGACTCACCCTGTATAGGGTGATTTAAAAAAAATGGCGTCAACTCATGCTTTGAAAGACAAAGATAGATATAATAGACACGTCTAAGCTTACCACAATCGGTGACATTGTTCGTAGTCAATTATGACAGATAATTTGTTAATTGTGATAGATAATTAATTTCAAATGTATGATTTTGAATCGCATTGATTATTATTAACATTTAAACGGTATGGCTTTTACCGAACACCAAAATAATTATATTTAAACCAATTATATTTATTTAATTAAAAAGACCCTTCTAAATTGAACAATCGGTGATATTTTTCTTTGTGAATTATATATCTATATATATATATACCTATCTATGTGGTTAGTTCTGAGATTGGTTCTGCAAGTGTTGTACGCATACTTAAAGGGCCGATCTGACCCGGAAGTGCACGGACGGTAAACCAAAGGGAAAGCGACAGCCGCCAATTATACATTCAGTTTTTTTTTTGAAAATTTTCATTAAATAAATAAATATATCATCACGTGTTTTACCCATAACTGGGTGTGGCTCTCTGCTGTAGCAAATCTCGGTAAGTGATATATTTCTTCGCGTGAAGTGCGGTTACCAGTCGTCAAATCACGCCCCCCAAAGATGTTAGCCACAGGGGTAGTTTTAATTTGATGAAAATTATTTGTCGCCTGTGGAGATCGAACCAGAGTTCTCAAGATCCACATGCCGACTCGATACCACAGAGCCACCTACCCCATTTTTTAAAGAGCGTTATAAATAACTACTGTCTACTAATTAATGTCAAAACTAATAAAATAATTAATACACACTTTTTCTGATTATTCTATGTTTATACTTTATTTAAAAACAATTCTATGTATCTGGTTACTAGACTTTAACAACGCAACGTTGCGCGTCGCGTTGCATGTCGTGGTCGCTTGATTATACGAGCAAGATTTTGCAGGAAATAATTTGTTTTAAGCTAGATCTTATAAATATGCACTGGGCAGGAAGATGTTTTATTTTAAGTTTGTAAGTCTCAGATACAACAACTTTAAAAAATTGTTTTTTAGACCATAATTTTTGTGTTCGATTTTGTAATCATTGTTTAGGCAACTGAAAATCTAGTAAAAGTAAGTACACTTTATGATACATTTCATTATTTTTTTTATGCTCGGTTAAAAATTAAAATACATACGATTATTTAAGTTAAAAATATTTCAGAAACATTCCAGTTAATCGATAGAGGGAGAGGGGAGGTATCAAAATACCATACGAACGCCACTGCATACTTTAATAACAGCCTGTATAATCAGGATGATAAAAAATTATTATTTTAATTGTTTTTATGAAATAGTTGTTTAGCCAAAAGTTCTTGTATTGTTTTTATCGAATAGTTTGAAATTAAATCTACCCCTATGGCTCCCCTCCACTAATATATTTGGGGGCGTGATTTGACGGCTGGCAACCGCACTTCACACGAAAAACTATATCACTTACCGAGATCTGCTTAGGCAGAGTGCCACACCCAGTAATGGGTAAAAAGCGTGATGATATATTTATTTTATTTATTTATTTAGTTTAAAAAATTAATAAACTGCACCCTATTTGACTATTTGGATCAATGTCATTGATAACACCTTCGATGAGATTGAATAGAAATTGAGTTAACTTGTCGAACTATATTTATGATATCCCGAATGACGTAGCATTCTGCGTTAACGTAATTATCTAAAATTCGTACCCAGCCAGTATCCAGTACACTGGCATGATATGGATTTGGAGATATGGATATTGGTGCATCAATACACGCTGGGGGCAGTAGTTACTATAATGCTATTACCATAAACGCATAAACTCTGACTCCTCGTATGCACAACATGAATTCTATTTGCTGTTAAATGTTTATGATATGGTACCCTTGATATTTCCGTCAGATATTATAAAATTATCTCTTAAATACTACCTTATGAAACGAGAGTCAATATAGCACATTTATAAATACAATTAAGTATCAGAATATAAAAATTAAATTATTTTAGGGGACACCCGGGTTTGAACCAGGGACCTCTCGATCTGCAGTCGAATGCTCTACCACTGAGCTATATCCCCTAATAGTACTTTAGTAACAAAAATTTAATATTCTTCTAGAAATTAGGTACGACTTTTTTTTTCTTTTAAATAATAAAGAGAATATTCTTGTAATTCACTCTAAAGTCTCAAGTACGAAAATCTGCTCTGCAAAACAAGTATCAATAATATAATTTCAAACTTTATTGGAAGAAATATTGTTGATTGTTTTTTATTTCTCATTAAACTCCTTTCAACTTATAATTAATTAAATCTGTAAATGAATCGCATTTATCTTTTGAAATCCTTATTAAAACTTTAAATAAATCTAATTAGCACAATCTATGGTTCATGGAATAGAACAAACTACAAAAACGAACTGAGATGTTTCAGTACAAGAGTTCGTTAACTAGTTTGATACTCGCGTGTTTGTATCGTGGTAGCTAGGACTCGAACCGAAAAATGTTTAGATTTGAATTCCGTTAATTGTTTTTTATATCAGAAAAAATCTATTTCCTTTATCGATTATGGGTTTTTGAAAATATTATATAGATAATGGTTTTAAAAATTATAAATTTCTGTTTCGTTACGAATTTGGTATTTTTCGGTTACGGTTATTTAAGGTTTAAGGTCAAAATAAACACAATGGCTGGTAGCACAAGCTCTGTTTTTGGGTGTTCAAAGAGCACGGTTTTAACATGTTAGAGATAGCTAAAACACCCAAATACACTGCTCTTAAAACATGCAAAAACAGAGCTTGTGCTACCAGCCATTATTTCAAATTACTAAATAAATATAATTTATGTAAATGTAAAAATATCATTCTTATATTAGGTGGGTATGTATCCTATATCAAACAAATAATATATTACGCGCATGGTAGAATTATAGTATATTTTTGAAGTAATTAATTTGCAAGATTTCTAAAACTATTTATATTTGTTTTCTGCAACCTTCAAAATAATTTCATAACCAGTGTTACAACCCCTATTGCGACTGTAGAGACTGCAACTTAAAATAAATATAAAAACTAATAATTTATATTCTTCTTTGTATTCTTACTATTTTTGGTTCAATACGTTATTTATACCGGTTTAAATTGATAGTTTTGAACCGTAATATATTCGGTTCAGTTACATTTTCGGTTAGATAATCAATTAAATTTTCGTTTCTGTTTTTTGTTTTCATTTTTCACAACAAGAAATATCTATTTCGGATTTTGGTTACGGTTTATTTACAGTTTGAATCCTCGGGTCAACTCTAACCTGACCACTTGATCCACGAGTTAATTTCAGCTACTTCGGCGACCGCGTACCACGTGTCATATTTAAAATATGACAGTACACGTTCAAGATAATTTATTAATAACTTTGGTTAATCAATTTTGTTTACTAAAATAAACTCGTCAAATTAATTATTTAGCCACAGCACTCTCAATTCGTAATTTTTTTTTATAAAAGCCAATTTCGTTTGCTTCTTACTCTTGCATAAAAAACAATTGAACTAACAAATAGATACTTATTAAATGCAGTTTTTAATTCTAACATTTTTTGTATTTACTCAATTTTTACTTGTATTGTAATCGCGAAAATTTTCGGTTCTCAGATTTCAGTGGAAATACGTATTTTGGCCCTCCCTGACTCCATTTTGACTAATTTCGTCGTGACGTCTATACGGACGTACGTATGTATCTCGCATAACTCAAAAACGGTAAACCGTAGAAAATTGAAATTTTATATTTGTGACTGTTATAACTTCCGGAAGTGGTACTTTACTTGAAGCCTATAATAGATTTTCGTGAAAAACTATATTCAAATATAATTTAAAACTTTCCAAATTTAGTATATTAGACTACTATATCAATGGAAATAATATAATAGATTTTGGTTAAAATACACTAACCGGAAGTGACATATTATATGAAGCTGCTAACAGTTTTCCTTGAAAAAAATGGTATTATTTTAATTTTAGAAATAAATGCTGCAAATAAAAGTTTTAGGGAATTAAATTCTGCGTCTAGCACATTAAGAATTTTTAAATTAGCCTTTGGCATAAGCGAGATATCTAAATTTAAATATTATATATTTGTTTGTTTTTTTTTAAATTAAGTTTGCTATGGATTAGAACAAAAAACAAAAAATAAAAGATTTTGTCAAATATGTGCAATTAAATAATATCTATAGTTTAATACGCGTACAAGGAAGTGGTGTCCACATCAGATTTTTATTGTACACATCAAAGCTGATGAATATAGTGCAGGATAATTCGAATTATATGAAATATATAACCGGTATAACATCTTTTCAATTTAATTCCCTAAAATAAAAAGTTTACGTAGATAATACAAAAGATAGGATTCATTTCACATCAAATATCATTTCATATGAGGGATGAAAGTATAAAAGATAAACCTATCCGTCTTAGAACACAAAGAAATTATCTTTAAACTCGATCCTATACATTTTATTGAATATTTAGTTTTTTTAGTTACAATATCCGATATCGTTTCTCGAAGTTCCGTTAAAAAGAGAAATATTGTAAAATAAAAGCATGTAGCGAGCTCTGCTTTATAAGTGGGTCAAACTAGCGGAACAACAAAGCGAATTCGTCTTCGAAGACGTTCCTCATATATTTCATGTGGTTTGTGGAACTTCTGGAACAAAAAAAGAAGCTTTTTGCATCAGTGCATTCTGTCTGTTGTTGCAAATAGCTGCAGAACTAGGAACTGTTAAATGTAATTCACTCGAATTGCAGACTTGAAATAGAATACTAAATTTATGTCTACGTGCAGTTGTTGCAATGTTGGATGATTTAAAGGCGGCATTAGTTTTGTAAATTGCCACATTTTATAATAAAATATTTTCGCTATTTTTAGTTTTACAAACAATTTTGTGACATACATCACTAAAATATTAAAACATTATTTCTGCGAGTAAAAACGCTTAAGGAAGACCAACTATACTGAAAATTACATCTGTTAGCAGTACAGAAACATAGAGATACAATGGCTGGTAGCACAAGCTCTGTTTTTGGGTGTTTTAAGAGGAAGGTTTTAACATGTTAGAGATAGCTAAGACACCCAAATACACTGCTCTTAAAACAGGCAAAAACAGAGCTTGTGCTACCAGTCAATGTTGCTAAATATTTCTTAAGAATGTTTTATCTACTCTCGTTATTAAAATGTCATTTAACGTACTGATTTCCATTACGTTAAATAACATCTTAAACTGTGGCTTCGAACGTTTTAGACACGGTATGAAATTAACAACTGACATATTAAATACGGGGTGAAGTTAGCTTCTTGCATAAATAATACATACAACTTTATATTTTTAGTATGGTTCGTTACAGTCTATTGTATCATTTGCATCATCTATCTGTCCCTGAGTTTAGTCATAACAAAGGTTCTTAAACAATCTGAACACGTATTTATTTATTTATTTATTTATTTATGTTACTCTGTACAACAGGAATTTAATCCCAATTACAGTAAAGGGTCCGCACTCACCGAGCCGCAGTGTGATAGTTTATATAATTTTAGCTTGAGTTAGATTCGAACTTGGGATATCCGGATTCGAATTCCATATTGCTATCCACACCACCGTATTGACGGACGTATTATTGAAAATATTCACCTGCAATTAACTATCGATATTTCGATTAATAATTAAGTGTTCGACATGATCTAACATATAATCAGCTTCTCAAATTCTTTTTTCTTCATGTATTATGTTTATCATAATTTCTCTATTTTTAAATCACTTCACTTCACGGTGATATGTGAGAATTTGAACGACATGTCTGGCAGCCAATTCATCGGCTGTATATTTGGAATATAAGTGTTTAAATTTTTGTTCAACTTTTAATATTACGTTTTTCCGAGAGTTTTTCAAATAATCTGCCTCTTGAAACTTGTTGCGGACTTTTGATTACTGTTCTACTAGGTCACTTAATATTTACAATCCTTATATATATATATATATATATATATATATATATATATATATATATATATATATATATATATACTAACATTTTATTATATAAAGAAAAAGTATTACAAGCTGATAACAACAGAAAAATTAACATATTTTTAAAAGATTCGAATAATAATCTCAACGGGGAGATAATTAAATTCAGGCTTTAAAGCAGAATTTAATTAAATTTAAATATGAATATGATAAAATAAATTCATTTATTTTATTAAATGTTCGGACCATATTGTTGTTTATTGTATGGTTACAAAAGATTAATTTAATTAATAAGGGGTATGAAGGAGGTTGCAGATATTTTTACGGGGTTGTGTTTGTGCTTTTATGTCTGGCATTAATTCACATAAATATCTGAACAGAATGGTTTAGGGGAAGTTTTTATAGGTAATTATACGACTTTAATTGCGGACCAGAGATGAATGGATGTACCATATTAATAAAATTCTATTCTTCATTGTTAGGAATTTTTTTTTCCGCAAAATTAAATAAAAGACAGATAACTGCTAAATGATAATCAAGAGAAATTTCATAGGCTAATAAATTATTTAGATTATATAAATAATAAAAAGTCAAGCAACCATACTTCAGAATCTGCCTTGATTACCACGTATAGATAAACTAATATACCATTGACAACGTGGTATAATCACTTTCGTATATTCATCTGGTCAAAAATGTAAAATTAAGATCTAGAATGATCGGAATAACGAAAAAGTATGAAATCTTAAAATAAATATAAATAAATATATCATCACGCCTTTTCCCCATTACTGGGTGTGGCACTCTGCCTAAGGAGATCTCGGTAAGTGATATATTTCTTCGCGTGAAGTGCGGTTACCAGCCGTCAAATCACGACCACCAAAAATGTTAATGGAGGGAGAGCCACAGGGGTAGATTTAAATTGGTGAAACTTGTTTGTCGCCTGTGGAAATCGAACCAGAGTTCCAAAGATCCAGAGGCCGACTCGATACCACTGAGCCACCTACCCCATGATATGAAATCTTGCACCCACAAATACATCAAAAAGCACTGTCGTCATAGTAACAAAGTCTTAATTGCGTTTGTTACTCAACAAAGTCATTGCTAACGTCAACAAAATTATTTCAATTGGAGTTTTGAAGTAATTTTGTGATGGAACGATGTCTGTTCGTTTTATATTCGTTATATAATCATAACGAATACAACACTCGTGTTAAAAATTATCAGAATATATTGTATTGAGCAAGGTTAACAAATTAGTTTAGAAAACCACTCATCCTACGGACTTCTGAGTTTCCAAAATAATACGTTTCGTGGCAATACAATATATTCGATAATTATGAATACCCGTGTTATATTATACTCGTATATGAATGTAATGCTGATATCAATGTTATTCTATTAATATTTGTAATAATTAAACATTCATATTTTCAGAAATTATTCCTTGATTATATATATATTAAAATTAAATTAATTAGTAGTTTTGTATTTTAATTTTTTTTAAGTCAGTAGTAACAATAAAATAGTTCAATTGTCGTATATAAAAAAATAAATATATTATCACACATTCTACCCATTACTAGATTTGGCACTCTTCCGTAGCATATCTCGGTAATTGTTATATTTAAGCGAATGTTTTACGGTTACCACTCGTGGAATCACAAGGGTAATTTTAATGAAAATTATTTGTCGCCTGTGGAAATAGAACCAAGGTTTTTAAATCCACAGTCCGACTTGATACCACTAAGCCACTTATTCCAACAATAATAATTATTATGTTTTGAATCGGCGTCGGCGTCAAGCCAAAATTGGAGTCGAACATTACAAATATCTGAAGAGAGTCAAAGTCGGAGTTGGAAATTTTTTCGACCTACTCCACAACCCTGGATTTGTCTTATTTAGGCTTAAGATCCTTTTTTTACTTATCCAACCAAAATAAAAGTAACTAGTCCGCCACTGATTTCAAATTACTATATGCTTTTTGGCATTTTTAAATCAAAATGCGTTCATTGTGGCGAAAATTGGAACTACAACAAGGGTACATTTTGCTACTAATCGAATAAATAAGTACTTGAAAAGTACTGATAATAGAACTAATATTTAGAATAAAGAATATAATAAAACTATAATCAACTAATATTATACTAAAAAAACTCATTTATACTAAGAAAATCCTATTTTATTAAAATAACCTGTGACCAAATTTGCACCTAAAAGTTAAACGATAAATAAAACTAATACTAAAACTACAACTAACGACAACATAGAATTACAGTCTATATAAATTAATAACAAACCACTACTACGAGTAACAAACACAAAATAAAGAAAAAGCAATAAAATACAAGTAACAGCAATGCTAAGTTTATGGAGACCAACTGAAAATGTACCTTTGTCTCAAGTTTGAGATATCGTGCTCCACGTCATCTCTTGAATATGCCAATCTGAAACGAAGTAGAACTATTCGTATATAAATTTAAGCTGGTAAGAATAAAATTATTGGGTTACATTTTAATGTAGCAAATAACAGTCATACTACGATGGTATTTTTTACTTTAAAAGCAATACTTTTAGGCTAAAAAATAAAAGCAAAATAATTCACCTCATAAAAAATAATAAAAACTCGGGCCACTTAGGAAGATCATTTTAACGAATCCACAGTAATATTTTTAATTCATCTGTTCCCCGAAGCATTTGCTCGGCTCTGACTGTCCGAATCCAATTTTATAAAAATATTCCCTTTGGAATCAATTTAATCTTTTTAATACGCCGCTTTGTATTACTGATGGGCAGATATCGTATTTTTGTGTATTTCATTCACGTCCGCTGGGATCTGCGCCTCCGCGTTGTGATATCTGCCATTTCACTCACTTTTATGGGCTTTTATTTAATAACATATTCCATAAATTTGGCGAATCCACCCGCTTGATAGAATGCGAACACGCAGAATGCATAAACTTTACAAAAAAATGCCGTATGCTTGTTTGAATGTAGTTTGTTTTTTTTAAACTATATCTAGTATCAAGAGCTGTGTTAATTACAATTTTGTGATGTTGTAACTAATATTTTTTGCACGTTTTCCTCGCTGAATAATTAAGGATTTATTTTTAGTTTTGGTTGAAATCCAATTAAAAGTGTAAATTATATTCTGGATTAATTATATTTTGCTGCGAGATTTTTCTTTTTAATTTGTTATCTCAGATATCTGCTTACAATTTAAGTCTAGGTATAACTTGAATAAAAGAAAAACAAAGAATATGCAGGTATCACAAAAACCGTGCATAACATAAAGCACAAATAATATTTATCTACGGACGTGTCTAAAACTATTTTAGCTGTCATTACTTAAATTGGAATCATTAAAATTTACTTTTTTTGTGATAAAATAAGAACATCAAACTAATACTTTTCTTTATTTGAATTCAAAGGTTTTATTTATTTATTAATGATTTTGGTCATTATTATAATAACAAACTTTTTCATGTAATATATAAAATAAACTCTTAATTAATATCACATTTGTTTTGTTATTTCGTGGCACTTCCAGGTACAATAAAATTATAAATGATAATGTCCAAAAATGCAGAAATTTATTCTCTACAATAAACTATTTGACCTTTTTGATATCATATTTATTTGTGTATTAAGAGCGTCAAGTGCTTCTTTGTTAATCGAACACGGTAATTGCAGCGTGAGAGCTGCAATAGTGTAAGAGGAACAAAGACACTTTACACTCGTGATACACACATATTTTTTTCTACGATTGCATCTTAAATTATGAAAAAACATATACGTACAGAAAATAAATTCGTTCTGTCAACTGTCAATATGACAAATTTCTGTTTTGTTTGTATCCCTGGTAACTATTGAAATAAACTTGCATTTAATATCTTTTTCACGCGTTTAATGGCTATTCCTTATTGGAATAAATGACTTAGGTCATTCTACATTTGTGATTTAACTCTGACCCGCTCGTGACTAAAAACTATCTTTACGTGCTAGTATCTTAAATAACAATTAATTTAAAATTTCTCTTAAATACTAATTTTATGGATTAAATAAGACAATAACTTCGCTTTGCTGTTGTTACGACGATATATTAAAACTAATGCAGATTTATTTAGATCTTGTCTCTCATATAGATGGAAATGTGTATGCAAATACATTGTTATGAAGCTTCGATTATGAACACTTCACTCAATTTTATTGTGTCACAGAACGCGTGGGAGATTTAATTTATTCGTGCGCCCCGGCGCCAACACGACACCTCTTCATCTCTCAACAAACTAAATTGTATTGAATTTGGATTATTAATATGCCCACGCATATTTCAAAGAAATTGAAATAAAATTGAATTCGCGGATGAATGAATATAATATTGACATCGCTACGCTATTCTGTTGCTATACAATGTTTTAATAATAAAAATTGAATTTGTATAAAAGGAGTTTTGACTAAAAGAAACCTTAACAGTTTTTTTTTTTTAGATAGAATCTGTTGCAGTTTATTTGAAACGTATTGGAATTTAAAATAAGATATTGTCGTATGAAAATTGTGCTATAGGCCAGACTTTCCCAAACTTTATTGTCTCAGAACACCATTATAAAAATTATTGAGGATTTCAAAGACGTGTTGCTTTTATTTACGTATTTAATAGAAATAAAAACTGATTGATTCCTTCATTAAATTATAAGCCAATCATAATGCTTCATTTGCACCAAGAGGACGTTTTTAAAACGATAAAATTTTGATTATTTACTTCATTACATTATAAGCCAATCAGAATGCTTCATTTGCACCAGGAGAACGATTTTACAGCTATAAAATTTTGATAAAATCTTTGCACCATATCCTAGGAAATATTGAAAATTTTGACATATAAACAATAATTTAAAATGTTAATTCAGGAAATAATCAACGAAATATAACTCGAGTCATAAATTTATTTGATAATATTCCTAATAATTCCTGTTTAGAAATGACAATTCGTGTTAAAAGTGACACTAAAATCTCTCCAGCTATGCCGTCTGGATCTAATTATGTCAATTTTGACATTCGTCTGTCTGTTTTTACGGAACAATTATTAGAAATTTTACTCTTGTGGTTTCCCCTCCACTAACATTTTTGGTGGCGCGTGAAGAAGAGCGAGGCGTGATTGACGACTAGAAATTGCACTTCAAGCACCTAAATATGAGGGTCATTTGAAAAGTTCTCGGAATGAAGTACAAAATATTAGTTCACATCTTTGAAATTGTTCTTATTATTCAACATGGTCTCGCTTGACCCTAACGCATTTTGTCTAACGATATTCCAAAGCCTTTAAATTAGTTTAAAAAAATAGTTTTTACATTATTCTTATTAAAATATGTCTTATTTTAAAATGTTATTTTTACATATAACTCACAAAACCGCGATTGTGAAATGTTATGTTTATATATTTGGTAATTTAAATTATTAAATTCGATTAATTACTTTTCTTTCTGTCTTTCTAATTAAATGCAGAAATACGAAATATTTCACATTAGCAAATGTAACAAAAATGAAAGTGATTACGGTAGATAGGCACTTATAAAGATGTCTCTTAATTGAAATTGAAATCATTTATAAAATTATTATTAAAACCCCGGTAAAGTAATGTTTACATGAGCTTATATAAGGTTTATTAGTTTGGTATCTTTTAAGTAGGTATTTAATAACATTTGTTGTTGTGTTTGTGTTGTTTGCTAGAGTAAGTTTTAGAGTGTTTGGTATTTTGTGTTTGTTCCTTAATTGTTTATAGTGTTGACATTCTTGTAGGATATGTTTAACTGTTAGTAGTGTGCTGCAGCAAGTAGGAGCGGGTGATTTTTCTAGTATGTATTTGTGTGTGTCCGACTTAGAGTCTAGTGAGTGTGCTTTGTTCTATTCGTTATCTCTCTATTTTGTAGACACTTGTCTTCATATTAACGTTTAGATAGCTTATTAAATTTAATGGCCTACGCGTCTCTACTAATGCTGTTGATGAAATTCTAAAAATTTGTGTTATCTTTCTTCGAATTTGTGAATAATAGAGAGCACAGTAATATTTTAAAGATAAACATACTATTGAAGTTTCATGAATTAAAATTTACAATTAGATAGATAGAGAAAAATATACATAGTATATTTATGCAACTTTAGCTGATCTAAGAGAGGAAATATTACAAAAATATAAATAAAATATTTTAATTGATTACAAATTAAAGCAGGTCCTTGTCAAAAAGGATAAAATATTATATTTTGTCCAGGATAATTGGATTACTTGGCTTCATTGAGTAGTTATAAACATTAATTTAAAATATGACGACGTTTCGGTAACTTGGTCGTGGCTATTATCAATTCAACATCACAATGTGATAGAAATATACAAGTTAAATTTATTACATTTTAATACGAAATTGATGCAATGGAAATGTAAATTATAGTCGCAGAGTTAAAAACAGTATTTTGTTATAGTTTACAAAGATGCATCTACCAAAATGATGATTTGTATTTGTTATTATTATGTGCTTGTGCTTCCATCTTTTTGTAAATCAACAGCACTAATTTCTATAGACAATAATTATATTATATTTACTATGTTTTTACGTGAAACATGGTATAGTTACTATACGATGAAGTGGAAGATTGAATAGTTGATTCAGCATTCATTTGAACAAATTACTTTTAAATCTCCTATAAACACTAATCGATGCGATTGGGACCAATTTTCGTTTGTTATTAATTTTACATATGAGTATCCGACCTTTGGTCGGGGGAAAAAACTGGCATATCTGGAACGTTGGAAACCTAATCACTCTCAAAGAAGTCTCCTTGGGACTCTACACATTTCTCCCAGCGGTGCCGCTATTGTTGGAAGCACACTATAAATTATATTCATTTTTTTAAAGAATGCCTAAGGTATTCTTTTCTATAGAAATATTTGAATATTGAATTTATAGAGCTAATATTATTAAGTTGTGTGATTATTAAAGGTAATCATACCTGTAGTTTTTGACTAAAGTTAATTTATATTATGACAGAAAAATTCTGATGACGCCTGGATTCGAACCAGGGACCTTCCGCATACCGGGCAGAGATGCTAACCGCTACACCACGTCACCTGTGTTCGAAATATGGCATCAACTAAATTTTTCTGTCACAGTGTCTAAGCGTAGCTTCGTTCCGAGAGACTCCTATATAGGCATTGACAACCGGGTTCGTCTACAGTGACACAGTTTTTGATTATGAGGGAATCATACCCAAGCTTAGAGCTAATATTATTAAGTTGTGTGATTATTAAAGGTAATCATACCTGTAGTTTTTGACTAAAGTTAATTTATATTATGACAGAAAAATTCTGATGACGCCTGGATTCGAACCAGGGACCTTCCGCATACCGGGCAGAGATGCTAACCGCTACACCTCGTCACCTGTGTTCGAAATATGGCATCAACTGAATTTTTCTGTCAGTGTCTAAGCGTAGCTTCGTTCCGAGAGACTCCTATATAGGCATTGACAACCGGGTTCGTCTACAGTGACACAGTTTTTGATTATGAGGGAATCATACCCAAGCTTAGAGCTAATATTATTAAGTTGTGTGATTATTAAAGGTAATCATACCTGTAGTTTTGACTAAAGTTAATTTATATTATGACAGAAAAATTCTGATGACGCCTGGAACAAAGCTACGCTTAGACACTGTGACAGAAAAATTCAGTTGATGCCATATTTCGAACACAGGTGACGTGGTGTAGCGGTTAGCATCTCTGCCCGGTATGCGGAAGGTCCCTGGTTCGAATCCAGGCGTCATCAGAATTTTTCTGTCATAATATAAATTAACTTTAGTCATTGAATTTATAGTTTTAACTTTATAAATATGTATTTAGGAAGCCTATTATTTATTTGATATTAAGTTTTGATTTTACACTCAATTTTTAAAATATCCTTGTACAATTTTGAGCAGTGTATTTTACAGTAGCTAGAATCGTCCTTAATCCGTTTGTCTATTTAAATAGTGGGAAGCAAATTTCAACTTTCTTAGATATATTTTATGAAGAATATAATATTTGCGCGAAATAACAAACGAAAATGTTTCACAATTGCATCGATTAGTATTTTTAGATCGATTAAAAAGTCATTTGTTCAAATTACCGTTGGATCAACTATATGTCGACATACAAGTTTTTTTTAAGGCTGAAGTAGTTCGGCAGTTAATAGCTTTTGGCACCCAAATATTAAATTACAAACAGTATATCTACTGTCAAATCTTTGTAATAAATTTAGTAAAATCATAGTTCAGATGATTACATCCTGATTTCGATGACCCCGTTTCACTTATCCCTTACGTTACGCTGCCGTTACGTTCGTTATCTCGAATTTATCACACGCATTAGCCACGTGCTACGTGCTGTACTTATTAATCGGCGTCGCCGCCATTTTGCACATAACTTGCTTGGCTATTGCCCTGTTCGGGAATCCCCAAACTCTCGTAAAATTACAGGGATTTAGTAACGGTGAAATACATTGTGCTAGCGTTACACGTGGAAATATAGGTAGAGAATTTATATAATCGTTGTAGTATGGTAATTTGGGCTTATAGATTTCAATTGGTATTTACATTTTTATTGTTGGTAATTGAAATCAATTTTTATTACGCGTATTTATGAGACAGGGTATTTTTGAGTAAATATTCAGATTATTCAAATGGCTGATATTGGTATAAATTTAGTAAAGTGGTAGAAATAAACAGTCGAAATAATAAAAAACATAAAATTCTGAAGTGTATGGCATTTGTTTTTATAATTTGCTGACTACATCAGTCAATTGATAATTTAATGTGTTTCCTATTAGGAAACGACTTATGTTGTACCAGATTATTCATATAAACATTATTATTCTGTAAGAAGTGTCTTTACTTACATTTTTCATGAATTTACTTCATGAATGCTTAATGAGGTTGGACCGAATTTCATATAAAAATTAATTTCGGGATTTATAGCTTTCAACTATTCTAAAAATTAAAAAACGATTCACCGTCTAGTTTTCTTAAAACACGTTTATCAAATTGACGTTTTCAACTTTTTTGTTTGTTTTCATTTATCTTTCCAACCTTGATGAACCAAAAACAAGTATAATAAAATTGACGACTCGTAGTATATTATGAGAGATTAAGAATGCCTTTTTATCGTTGATATTAACTTGAAAATTAAAGTTAAACTTTTTAAAATTTTCGATTGATAGTAGTGGAACAGATGGCCAGTGAGATATTTTGGAAGTTTTTGAAGGATTTGTTGCTTTATATGTTTGATAACACTGTCCTGTTATCATTTTCTTTTTATGCTCATTTTAGGGGTTACCAATGCCAGATGGTGTCAATCCACCCCTACTTCTTTTTATTTTTGGGTTCTTGAGATATTTTTATTAATCTTCATATTCGCTTGTGGCGGGAGCAACAAATAAATTATAATTCCAAACCTAAAATATGCAGCAATACTGTCAGTATATCATTGTACGTATTAGGAGACACAAATCCTATCAAGACTGCCTCTCCTACCTATGTGACCTGCGACTTTCTGAACAATGACAAAACTCTAGTGAGTGGCTGTGGAACCACCAAGCAGCCAACAATCGCGAAAAGGATTCCTGAGCACTTGACTAGCGGTGCCAGGAATATTCTCGGTATTTCATTGGCTTGTGCTACATGGCAACTTGCATGCCACGCCACTGTTCGTGGTGTAGTGGTTATGTGAACTACACAAACTAGAGAAGAAAGATCGGTGATTTATATTTTATTAAGGGGAAGATGGTATTTATATTGGAAAGGATAAATCAGATAGAATCGAAAGAAAATATGACTTTAATTCCTCCTCGCCACATCCCTCTAATAATTTTATTTTACCTAGCATATAATTATGTCCCTCTTCTTGCTGTGTATTTATTTTTTCTTATAAGTTTTATTTAGCCAGCAAAACAGATCGGGTGCTTAAAAAATTCATCCTGTATACGTTTCCTGGATTTTATACTTTACTGGTAACAGATATAACAAATAGTTATAATTAGTATGATTCTTATACTTGTATTGTCATCATTTTCATATATTTTTGTTCCTCTTTAAAGTATAAAAGTTGTTATGATTAAGTATAAATATATATCATCACGCCATTTGCCCATTACTGGGTGTGGCACTCTGCCGTAAGCAGATCTCGGTAAGTGATATATTTCTTCGCGTGAAGTGCCCGTTACCAGCCGTCAAATCATGGCCCCCAAAGATGTTAGTGGAGGGGGAGCCACTGGGGTAGATTTAAATTGGTGAAAATTGTTTGTCGGCTGTGGGGATCGAACCAGGGTTCTCAAGATCCACAGGCCGACTCGATACTACTGACCCACCTACCCCATATTATGAATAAGTAATTAATATAATCGTATCTCCTGAATACATATTTGTGTACAAACAATTATTGAAGGTATTTACTAATTTTATTCAAATACGATATGATAAAATACTTTTTCTACAACCATTAAAAAAAGTAGGCGTTTTTGAACTTATTTTTATTATTATTATTATTATTATTATTATTATTATTATTATTATTACAATACACTGTCCAGACAGGAGAACCCAATTAATTGGACAGGAACAAAAAAAATAGAAAAAAAATTATGAAAGTAGCAGATTTTTGCACTAGTGCAAAAATGTGAATTATTTCTGCACTAGTACAGAAAAGTAATTTAATATAAATAAACTCTATACAGTATACTTTCTGTTAATATTTATGGAAGCAAATTTATTGTTGCAGCATTTGCTTCGTCTATAATGTCTCTCTATAGAATCTAATACGTGTTCGCCACTCGATTCAAACATTTTTTAAATTGAAAGCACGGAGAAATTTTTCCTCATTATCAACAAAATAATTGAGTTAGTTTGCCATTGTCAGTTGTCATAGATACATTAAACCAGGTATCTTTCTAAAGTGTCTAAATTAATACAAAATTTCAGAGAAGTTACAATTACTGAAATTTGTTTTATTATTTTTATCAAAATATGGTTTGTGGTTGTAGAAAAAATAGTGTACGCAACTCGTGCAGAAAGGGTTTTTTTTGAACTCGCGGTCTTGCAGCATTCGCTTCGCTCATGCAGCAACGGACCACTCATTAAAAAAAACCTTTCTGCACTTGATACGTAAATAACTATTTTGTATTAATAACAGTAACTAACATTTTATAAATAGTACCATAGTTTCTTTGTAAGAAAATTTTTCAAAATGTTTTTTTCAATTAAAATTTACTTTAAACTATAATAAAACCTAAATGAAAATACCCCACAACGCAAATTTAAGTTTTAATAAAAAATAATTAAAAACTCTGTGTAACTTTTATAAAAACCAATATATTCTTTGTAGAATTAATTGGTAGTAAAATTAATTGGAATCTTCTATTCCGAGAAAAACGTAACTATTAAGCAAACAATCTGCATTTATGCAAAAATTCGTACCGCGTTTCGTGCAGTGAAGTGAAGCAGCAAATGAGTAAGTAAACAAAGTTGCATAAAACTTCATTATACAATGTAAATTTTCTTAAAAGCATCCAGTTTGAACACTAAAACTATCGTTTATCTTGAAAAAATTCTTACGTCAATAAGAAAAACAGATGGCGAACATTAAAATCAATTTATATTACTTTAATAATATTTAATTTGGGGTAGGTGGTTCAGTGGTATCGAGTCGGCCTGTGGGTCTTGAGAACTCTGGTTCGATTACGTATATGCAAATTCAATATTACCGGAAGTGCTTTAGCTACAACCGGATATTTAAAAAAAAGGTTTTTTCCTAGTTTTTAGCTATAACAAAAATGGAAGCTATGATCCCGATTACTACAAAATTGCCTCCAAATACAACCCCTCTTCCCCCCATGGCGAGGGAAGTTTAATTCCATTGGTAGAACATTAACTGATTGGACAGATTATGCGTTTTTTACTTCCTTGTACGAAGTAAAGGAAGTATTGTAATCGCGAAAATTTTCGGTTCTCAGATTTCAACGGAAATAGGTGTTTTGGCCCTCCCTGAATCCATTTTGACTAATTTCGTCATGCCGTCTGTACGTACGTACGTATCTCGCATAACTCAAAAACGGTAAGCCGTAGAAAATTGAAACTTTATATTTAGGACTGTTATAACATCTAGTTGTGCACCTCCCTTTTTGGTCATTATACAACTACCGGAAGTGGTACTTTACTTGAAGCCTATAATAGATTTTCATGAAAAACTATATTCAAATATAATTTAAAACTTTCCAAATTTGGTATATAAGACTACTATATCAATGGAAATAACATAATAGATTTTGGTTAAAATAGACTAACCGGAAGTGGCACATTACATGAAGCTGCTTACAGTTTTCCTTGAAAAAATGGTATTATTTTAATTTTAGAAATGAATGCTGCAAATAAAAGTTTTAGAGAAATAAATTCTGCGTCTAGCACATTAAGAATTTTTAAATTAAGCGAGATATCTAAATTTAAATTATATATTTTTTGTTTTTGTTTTTAAATTTTTTTTGTCAAATGTGTGCATTTAAAAAAATTTCTATAGTTTAATACGCGTACAAGGAAGTCATGTGGTGTCCACATCAGATTATTTTTTTATGAATCTTTTAGTGGATGTTCTGTGAATGTTTCAGGGGTTCGTGCTACCCCATTTAATAGGATATAGCGTGATGTTATGTATGGATATATGCAAACGGACTACAACCGATTGATGAGACATCTATTGACAACTGTTGTCGAAGTAACAAAATCTCTACACCTTTGCTATCGCAGTTTTGTTTTTATCAGTGTCTCTTTAGTTGAAACGAGTATTGTGTGTCAGGATGAGAATGTTAAACGAGAATTGATATTTTGATGAATCTGTTAGTGGATGTTTCAGGGATCGTGCTACCCTATTTTCTGGGATATAGCGTGTATGTATGTATGTAGATATGTATGTAAAATTTAAGTGAAAGCTGTGCAATTGGTTGTAAGTGTATACTTCTTCCTTTAACATCTGTTCATGACAGCAAGTCATTGCATTTCGCGGTACCTAATTATCTGCAATTTATATTTATTATCTTTATTCAAACCAAATATCTTAAAATATAAAAGAATCCTCTTTCTGTAATTTTGACAACCCTTTAAACCTTATAATTTGTCAGTGATACTCATTTCTGTCTCTACTACTTTTTCTTCCCCTTTCTCAAACCCAATGCTACCCTGCTTAACGCAGTTTTTGCGCACCGCTGCGTTTTTCCGCCGCCTACTTCGCGGTTTCGTGTCGTATCTTTGATAAAAGTGCGCGATTAGCGTCGCTTGACGCAGCCGGGTAATTAACAGGCCTACTGCGACCAACGACGCCTCGTTGTATGTTTGCGCAATCTCATCCAGACCTTTACCCTTTACTTAGAGGGTGCGGGACAAGGACTGGATGGATGAGGGCGGTGGTTTTAAGGGATAGTTAAGACTTGCGGTTGTGAATAAAAGTGCTTTGTTTGTTGAGGTGTTTTTTTTTAAGAATTAAAAAGAACAATGGGTAAATTAAATGCTATGCTTTTTGAGATTACTTAAGATAATTCAATTTTAATAAATGGCCAGGAAAATTTAAGGATTCTTATAATTGCATTTAAAATAATAAAATGTATTGCTTTATTTTAAACTAAAAATATAATTTCATTCGCAACTGACATATTAACAAACATTTGGTTAGAAGAGTGAATGTGAGTAATTTGAGATTTGAATAAGTAAAATGTACGTCGAATGAAAGATGAATGAAAAAGGTGTGTAGGAATGAATGGATGGATGTGATTGAAGGTTTATTGCGTGATAAATGGTTCCGATTGTAATGAATAAAAGCTTGTAACATATACAGGGTGTTACACAACTTAGAGCAAAAAATTAAAGGGTATATTCTGTACGACGTGCTGATCATGAAACAAAAAGAATTTTTTTTTAATTCGAAAAATTAAGGGTTGTTAACCTAAAACATTTTTTGTAGTACTGCACTGGATTCGCTTTCCTATTAAGCACAAACAATGAAGTAGGTATCAACTACGAAAGAATAATTACACAATTCAATTATTAGCAGTTATTTATAATATAATTTTATTTAATTAATAACTTTAACATAACCATCCACCCAGTGGCAGTGGCAACGAAAAATTTTGGACTGGGAAACATGGAAAATAGTTTTGCGATTTAAAAATAAATCTTTTTGTTTCATGATCAGTACGTCGTACAGAATATACCCTTTAATTTTTTGCTCTAAGTTGTGAAACACCCTGTATATGTTGTTGAAGCAAGGATGGTACATCTGTTAGGATGAGAATGTTTAACAAAGATAAATCTAATGACTAGATGTTCTGCGAATATTTCTAGGGTTTATGCTGTCCCATGTGAAGGAATATAACGTCAAAAGTAATATTATTAATGTAAATTAAATAATAACTTACAAAACTGTTCACGGACTCAAAAACAATAAAATCTGTATATAGGTACGTTTGACAGCAATGTGTGATATTAAATTTTGCCGCTAGATGTTATATTGTAATGTGCAAGTACAAACTGTATAAATAGATTCGCGGTAAATGAAAATTCCAGTACGAATTCTAAAACTAACAACTGATATTTATTTTAGCTAGTCTGACCATTGCGGTTCTGTTACTGATACTTCTGAAGGATGGTAACTGCTCTTCATGCTTAAAAATATATCACATCGCACGTACCAATATATGATACAACAAAGTTGACATCGGAAATTAGTAAATTGGCGTGATGATATATTTATTTATAATTTGTGTTGCAGAAAAATTGATCCAGATGAGCGGATCAGAGAACACCTATGTTAATCTGAAAAAAAATCACAATTTCCTGTGAAGGGGATTGTGTATCCGATACATGGAAAACAAAGCTAACAAGTCTTATAAGTAAAGTATGATCATATATTAGAAAAAAATAAACTTATTTTTTTTAAGTATGTATTAATAATAAAAATACGATCATTGATAATTGTGTACAATAAAAAAGGTAGTAGTAGAATAGCAGAGACCTGAGCATTCTCTGAAATAAAAATGTGTTATTTTGTTGTTGTAAATTTCTCCATATGCGAATATATAAATATATGGAAGTTTACAGAACCCATTTATATAAATATGTAGATGCATATCTGGAAATCAATTTTATTGAAATATTAATATATGACGAAATATATACATTCTACAATGACAGAAGAAAGGTTATTATTGGGACTAACTTTATTGTATATTTACTATCGCGATATAATTCTAGATCCCGGGGATATTATACTAATTTTGCATCAATTACGGATACAGATACGGCAAGCCCAGTCAAGAAAATAACATATTGCCTGGCAGGTAATGAAAGAAACGTGAATGTCTAGTTACTTAGCAACATAAAATACTGACTGAATATGTAGGTCAAATATCTCTTTTAATTTAAATTAATTTAAAATATTTATTATTTGTTTGCAAGTTTCAGGTAAAATGTTATACGTAACACGTCAGTAAAGTGTCGTAAAGGATTCGTAGACTATCCACTCATCCTTTAATCGAACACTTTCCTGAATTTTTGTGTAAATAACTGTTATTATAAATGGTATTCATTATTTAAAATTGTTTAAATTTGCGTCTCTCCCCATCAAAAATTTATAAATCTGTCCCTGTCGAGATATTATGTCTAAGGTATTTAAAATTGAAAATATTGGTTCGCAAAAAAATATTTCTTCCAGACCTCTAGTGCACCGTGTACCACAGATTGAGTACCGCTGATCTAGGTCAAGTAAATTTGATTTATAATCTTAAAATGAATCACATATTTTAAGGGTTATTTTAATGCAACTAATACACAATAATATCCATAAAATAGCCGTCCATTTTAAAACAATTGAAATTTTGCCATATAAATTAGGTACAATAATATTTATTTGCCAATTCCGTCAGTACGGTGGTGTGGATAGCGATACGAAATTCGAATCCGGAGATCCCGAGTTCGAATCACACTTAAGCTAAAAATTATATAAAAACTATCAATCTGTGGCTCGGTGAGTGCGGACCCTGTACTGTAATTGGGATTAAATTCCTGTTGTAGAGCGTAACATAAATAAATAAATAAATAAATAAATTCCTTGCAAGGTCAGATGGCGGCTATGGCTACATTGTTTTTATAATGTTGTGTTAGTATTAACTGTAAATAATAACTTAAAAACTAAGTAAAACGGAAAATCTGCAAACTTAAAAATAATAAAATCTCTTATACGTTTGACAGCAGAAAAATCCCATTGCATAGCACTAAATTGTACCACTAGATGTCTATTATGTACAATCATTAATGTATAAATAACTGCCTAATCTTGTGAAATAAAAGAAGGATGGTACTATATTACTATTTCATTGAAAATCACTGATTAATTGCTGAGATGACCTATAATATGACAATAATTCAGTGTCGGTACAATAGTAGATAGCACGTTGTATAGATTCTGGTCATCAGTTGAACCGTAGGTCATCGTATTCAGTTAGCAATTAATTAGTAATTAGTGGCTTAGTAGACTAATTGCTTCTGTGCTTCACAAAGCTATGCGTACACCATCTACATACAGCATAACACATTTCAATTAACTGTCACTTGTTTCAGTGAATTGACCGCTTGAGCTTAAGTTCAATTCAGGATACAGTAAGTGCATATATGCAGATACACACTGGGCACTGATAAAACAGTTAAGCTAGATATAGTTATTTACGTAAAAAAATCAGGAAAGCGAGTAAATAGTTTCATGCCGAAGGACAGCGAGTTAAATTTCAGTTCCAAAAGTTCGACTTTGCATTTATGGAACCTGTAGTAAATAAATTATTATCTATTCAATTTTCTGCATTTTTTTGCACTGAGTGCTCACAGCTAACCATTTCTTACCAAATTTTAATTAGCAACAATTTTTTTTATTTTTTGTATCATTGTCAGCTAATTATTTGCTTTATTGAGATACATAATTCAAAGTACATAATATTAATCTGACAAAAAATTTGTATTGAGAATCAATCAAATTTTTAAATTTATATTTAAACATGAACAGAATAGTATTTCATATTTATACCTGGAAGACATTGTGTTTGAGGACAGAAAGATTATCCCCTACTGATTTTATTACGGTTGGGATACTTGAAGAGGTAGCTAGAAAACCATGAGTGAAATAAGTTGCCTAAATACTGGCGTAACGTGTAAAAATATGTCCGAAAATTGTCTGAAAAATTTGTATTTGTTCAACTCATTTTCTCATTTTTTTAGAGAACGGATAATTTGATAATTTCGTCTGTAGGCTCCTCAAGAATAATAAAACTAATGCTACAAAATACCAGGAAGCAATTTTAAATAAAAAAAATCGTGATAAACAATATCAACATTATTATATTGCAATTTGTAGAAGCGATATTTTTTTAATGATTATATATTTCAAAATTTCAAGGCTGACATTTTGTTTATAAAGTATTGAACAATAGGTGTATTTTTTTGTAATCATAACAAACACTTCAGTGACGAGAAATCTGGTTCTAAAGTTAAACAAAAATGCCAGTTCCATGAGACAGGGGTCGAACAGCCTTAAGTTTAAAGTTACTAATACTTACATGTTTTATTTTCTGCTCGAGATTAATAATAATGAAAAAACAATAAATTAATTTTACAATTAAGAGCGTCTTTACACCATGCCTCCTCTGAGACTTGCTTATTTATTTATTTACAAATTAAAAAAAAAAAAGAATATACAAAAAAACATAGTGTTAAAATTCAGAAAGAAAAAAGACAAATAATATAAATATAAATAACAATACAAAGGATAACTTAGCAATAAAACAGTTAGCTATGTTTACAAATTAAGGATTACCCATATTATGAATGCAAATAAGATACAGATTATAAATACAATTTATTATAAGATAATATACTTGATTAAACGGTTTTTAAGTATTCATTAGGTGATTGTAGCAATGCTTTTGAAAGACATGTAATGAACAATTAAATATATCAGTCTGATTGTAAATAGTATTGTAGATAGTACACATGTTATGCAATGGTGACTTAACTAGTAGATTTGAGGAAGCTCTGGTTGAGAACGCCTGCTGCATATTAATCATAACCGAGTTAGAAAGTCAAGAATATGAAGTGCGAATATACTATACCTACTAATTTCCAAGTCTTATAATTATGGCTTTGTAAACCCGTTCTGTGTTAGTTTAGTGACATTCTAGGTTTGTAATCTAGTCTAAGAGGCATTATTTCAAGTTATAATTTAAATTGCACTTTCTCGAGCGAACGTACCTAGATACCAGAGATAGTTCATATAATAATGAAATTTTTGCAATTGCAGAAAATCCCATTCAAGAAAGTTAATTTAGGTAAGAATCTCAAGACTGTAAATTTAATTAAATCGCACATAGTCGGTAAATAGTCGTATTTCTTGTGTGAATAGCTCACATAGAACAAGGCACTTTTCGCGCTGTTGATACAACCGCAAATTTAGCGAGATTTAATCACAGTATTCAGTTACTCTATCGAGTTGAGAGTTTTCATTGCGACCCGAAATATCTTGTAGCTGTTTGCATAGTACATTACACCCGAAAGCTGTTTAAATGCCAGCAAGCAGCGAGCACAAGCACAAGCAAAGCTCAGCGAAAGTGAAGAAAGTATACGGACGGAGATTCGTGCTAAGTTAAGCACAGCTTGTTGTTTATACGAGTATTTCTTGAATTATGCGCAAAAATTGTTTTATGTTTCTCGTTGCCACGGAATTTACACTCTGCTTAATTAAAACTCGACACCTACACTAATTCTCCTTAAATACGGTCTTATGTTTTGTTTTCTTCACACTAATTCTTTGAATACATGGAATTATTTTCTAAAGATAAATAATTGTTTATATCTATTACGCAGTGTAAAATTAAACTTACTTAAAGCATACTGCCAAATCTTTTAGAACTAAATATGAAAATTAATATCTGGATGACCAAACATCGTTCAGGGAATAACAGGAGATGGGTAATTTAAAATGAAAATTTATAAAAGAAGCAATTTTCCAAGATGATTTTTATCTCAATAGATTTTTTTTGGGTAAGATTATATACATTTTCTTATGTGTCAATTTTGAAGAACAAAATTAATATGATTTTTCATCTCAATTTAAATTTCAAATTGACATACAATAGTTATTTGTGTATTAAGAGTGTAAAGTAGAGATGGGCGAATATCATCCGCGAATAGTCGAATGCCGCGAATATTGACATTATTCGATATTCGAGATTTTCGAATATTAACGTCAGTATAGCGAACATTCGAATACCTCGAATATCGCGTCATATGTTGACTATGTTTTTCTTTATCATTTGTACATAAACTTAAAGCTATTACAATACTTTGAAGTTATTAATAACAAAGATATTTTGTTTCAAAATCATGAAGACGTACCATATTTCAAATTGGTTTTTCGCCAACATCAGCCCATACGTTTCACCTTAAATTTGAAGTTTTCGTCTTTTTCTTTCTTGTTTTCATTTTATTTTATCTTAACAATTTCATTCAAATAATGAAAAGGATATAATTAAATAATTATTAATAATAAATAAATTAACTTTTAAGAGTATTCGAGTACCTCGAATATTCGAGATCTGATTAATATTCGTATTCGATATTAGAATTCGAGAAATTTGATATTCGCCCATCTCTAGTGTAAAGTGATTCTTTGTTATTCGAGCACGGTAATTGCAGCGCGAGCCGAAGGCGAGAGCTGCAATAGTGTAAGAGGAACAAAGACACTTTACGCTCATGATACACACATAATTTTTTCTACGATTGCATCTTAAAATTATTTAAAAACGTATACGTATTGAAAATAAATTCATTCTGTTAACTGTCAATATGACAAGTTTCTGTTTTGTTTGTATCCCTGGTAACTATTGAAATAAGCGTTCATTTATAATCTTTTTCGCATTGCCATTGGAAACGCGCGCATTTAACGTCTTTTTCGCGCGTTGCCATTGGAGACGCGCAAAAAAAGATATTTTTCGATTGTTGCACAGAAAACGTCAACTTTACGATGACAAATGAGAGCGTAATTGTCAACTTTTCATAGCAATCGTAGAAAAAATAAATTTTCTGAAAGATGAGACCGAGCTAGATCGTTTCCTGAGGCAAAGAGAACCATTAGAATACCAAGTTGAATCAAAATCGTTAAATTCAATTCCGCGATCGTTTATAAACACACAAAGACAGACAATAGAGCATTTTTTTTTGCTAAATTTGAAAATAAATAAAATAAATATATCATCTCGCCTTTTACCCATTACGGAGTGTGGCACTCTGCCGTAAGCAGATCTCGGTAAGTGATATATTTCTTTGCGTGAAGTCAGTTACCAGCCGTCAAATCACGGCCCTTAAAGATGTTAGTGTAGGGGGAGCCACAGGGGTAGATTTAAATGGGTGAAAATTGTTTGTCGCCTGTGGGAATAGAACCAGGATTCTCAAGATCCACAGGCTGACTCGATACCACTGAGTCACCTACTCCATAATTTGATTTTCTGAAAATTAATATTCATTTGTAATCGAACACTTCTGACTTTTTACGTAAATAACTATTATTTTGCTTATTTCATTACTACTATAATTAATTTTAAATGTTTTATATCTAGTAATATTTAATTAGTTATTCATGCAGCTGAAACAAACAAATGTATAAATGTTATGCTCGACATCTATTCTCAGATATTTGCGAAGCAAATTATTGTAACAGAAACATAACAGTGAAATGAAAAGCTGTACATAACTGTCACATACATATTTTAAGTTTGATTTTCACAATAACAAAATAAATAAAATCTAGAGAGATTTAGATGCAAAATTTAATTCCTTTCAATTTTATTTGAAAATTCTTACTGTAAAGTAATCAAGGAAGTAACTTATTTCTCATGCTATTCGCCAATAGCGTAGTTTTTGTGAAACATACAATAATATAGAAATAGATAATTATTACAAATATTAATAGAATTAACCTCGAGAGTAACATTGATATCAGCAGTATATACGAATATAATATAACACGGGTATTAAAAATTATCGAATATATTGTATTGCCACGAAACGTATTATTATGGAAACTCAGAAGTCCGTAGGATGAGTGGTTTTCTAAAATAATTTGTTAACTGGCTCAATATAATTTTTAACATGACTGTTGTATCCGTTATGATCATATAACGAATAAAAAACGAACAGACATCGTTCCATCACAAAATTACTTCAAAACTCCAATTGAAATAATTTTGTTGACGTTAGCAATGATTTTGTTGAGTAACAAACGCAATTACGACTTTGTTACTATGACGACAGTGCTTTTTGATGTATTTGTGGGTGCAAGATTTCATATCATGGGGTAGGTGGCTCAGTGGTATCGAGTCGGTCTGTGGATCTTGAGAACCCTGGTTCGATCCCCACAGCCGACCAACAATTTTCACCAATTTAAATCTACCTCTGTGGCTCCCTCACCACTAATATCTTTGAGGGCCGTGATTTGACGGCTGGTAACCGCACTTCATGCAAAGAAATATATCACTTACCGAGATCTGCTTAGGCAGAGTGCCACACCCAGTACTGGGTAAATAGCGTGATGATATATTTATTTATTTATTTTATTTATAAAATTACAAAAAGTTGGCGTAAATATATTTAGTTTTAATAACTCATCTCCTGAATAAATATATTACTAATTATTATTCAGTATATAATGCTAACAATCCCTGGAAATGTAAATGTCTTATGCAGAGTATTAATAAATATAAGGGCGGTGAACGTAGAACAACAGACAAAAAATAAACAAGGTTTTTAAGATCGTTAAATATAATTCTGATAAAAAGTTTTCAAATTTTAATATTAAAGCTTGAAATCATTGACAATTTTTGAAATAAAACACGTAACCAATTTTCGTAATAAAATTATACGGTGCTTAGATTTATTTGAAAAGAAGGAAAGAGATTTTTCCTTCTGTTCTTGAACGGATTTACATAAAATTTCACTTTAAATTCTTGAAATTGCTTACATTTCTTCCACAGCTTTTCTTAATAACGATACGCCAATTCTATCTTTTCTCTGACGCCCTAGTACTCTTCCTAGTTGTATAATTCTACGTAAAAATACTATAAAAACATATAAAACGTGCAAAGTTGTTGTGCAGTGTAAAATCTGAAATTTGCATGTAACAAAAAATAAATATGAAAATTTGCATAATTTAATGAAAACTCTCATTAAAGTTTAATGAAAAATTGCTCATCAAACTGAAATATAAACATGATATTGGTGCTATATTTTTAATTTCGTTTAATAAATATAAAATTGATCAATTTATAATTAAAAATGAGCACGAGCAATCAGCGCCACATACATTAAAAGCATCTGCACTCATTCATACATATTTATGTCAAGTGCTACTTCGATCCAGGTTTATTGCCTACTCATTTGTGTAATTTCTTTTATAATTAATTATTTATAAAGTAAATTTTAATATAAATTAATATATTGATCGACTGTGTTTATATCCAAAATTAGCAAATATTGATGAAAATTTAATGAGAACAAAATTACTACCGCGTATTTGTAAAAGTTAAATGGTATAGGTAATGTAAAAAATACCTACGCTAAATTAACTTTTTGAAGCTGCTCTTCTTTAAATTAAACATATATTAAGAAATAAACAATAATATGTAGAAATCGATAGAGAATGATTAAAAATAACAGTTTTCTTTTAATATTCTGTTCAGTACAGTGGTATCGAGCGGGTCTGTGGATTTGAGAACCGGGTCCGATTCTCACAGCCTACAAACAATTTTCACTATGTTAAAACTACCCCTGTGGCTCCCCTTCTACTAACATATATTGGGGCCGTGAATTGACGACTGGTAACCACACTTCACGCGAAAACAAGACCAAATGAGCGTGGGCTAAGTGACTAATTTCATGTAAGTGAGTGTAGTTTCGCAAAAATATATTCAACAAATAAAATGGTATTTATGGGAGATGCACTTATGACAAAAAGTCTTGTCATCATCATCATCATCTGTGGCGCTACAGCCCAAATCGGGCCTGGGCCTACCGGGTACACCGAGCCGCAGTTTTTACACTGCCGTACTGCCGGTTTTCGTAGTCAAATGCTACATTATTTAAGACGTATAAGTGACTAGCTTATAGCGCCCGAGTGTGATAAATACATGTAACTGCATTTTATATTTTACTACAAATCCCACATTGTCGACAGGCAGATTCGAACTGACAAACCTTGGTTCGGATGACGTCACAGTATGTTAAGAGGTGTGCCTTAACACGCTCGGAAACCGCGCCAAAAAGGCTTGTACGTTCCTAAACTGGAACATCTATTTTAACCAGTGTAAAGTTTGTAACTTGTTAAAATAGGAACGTACTATTGTTTAGTTTGTTTTTGAAAAATAAAATGAATTTTTAAATAATAAACAATATGTAAAACAATGTTTTACGTATTGTTGAACTCTGATATTGCTCATGTTTGCAAATATATAACTGCTGAGTATCAAACAAAATCCAACAGTGACAATTTTATTTTTCTAAATCTTATTTATTTGGATAAGTCGAGTGTTTACTTAGTGTAAACATGAGCCTTCTTTCAGATGTAATATAGCTGTACGATATAAACATTATTAATGGTATCACTGGAACTTATCATAGATTATCTAATGCCTATGGCACACTGGTCGATGAGCGTCGATGACCATCGATGAGTTCATCGATGAAACAACAGAACGCACTCTTCTTTCACGGTTTTCTGTTTCATCGATGACAAATACAATAAATTTCTCTGTGACAAAAAAAGTTATGTTGCTAATAATATCAATAAAATGTTCCTATATCGTGTGTTTTCAAATTGATATTTCCCTAGTTTATTGACGTTTGGAGGTTATTTTGAAAATACGATAAAGTTGACAAACAGAAACCAAAATGGAAACCCACGCTAACGTGAAATGAGACACAAAAGACGTTCGTTTCATCGATGAGCTCATCGATGGAAATAGAGGAACCTCTAATTTTCGTCGATGACGGGTGCGTTCTGTTGTTTCATCAAGGAGTTCATTGATGGTCAATGACGCTCATCGACCAGTGTGCCATAGGCATTACAAAAACCGAGTGTTGAATTTTGAACATTGTATTCGTAGTAGAATCTTCGCATAAAAAATCTCATTTAAAAGAGACACAGTCCGCCAGTATCTTCGTATGCAAAGAAGTTTCAATTTGAATTTATAATATCATTTATGAGGTGCACGAGCTCATATCCATAAATATGCAAGATGCAATTCAGTGGTGTAATGCGCGAGTAATACGCGCACGGAATTCGTACAATATAATGCTTTATTGTCGCAATTTCCATATGAACTTGTGTCGGCCGCCTTTATTGGCAATCGCATTGCATTGTTCTTGGTTGCTAGGCGATCAGATGCAAATTGTTTTCTTCGTTGCTGCTTATTTCACATCAGCGGAATGAAAATACAAGCGAGGACGGTTTTTTAGCGAAGGAATGATGAATGTAGTTGATTTGAATTGTAATATTTTCTATTGTTGCGATGGATGTTGAATAGAGCTTGTTTGAGAGAAAACAAATGAACTCTATAGATACATTAACCATGCTATTTACATGAAGAAAACATATAAATCTTTAATTTAAATTTGTTTATTTATTTATGCTACTCCGAACGGGTTTTTAATCCTAATTACAACACTGGGTCCGGACTCACTGAGCCGTAGTGTAGTAGTTCATACATTTTTAGCTTCAATGGGTTTCGAACTCGGGATCTTCGGATTTGAATGTCTTAACGTTTACCACACTACCGTACTACAGGAGATCAAATTATAACAAATAAAATCTCTGCTTACAATGTGCGATTGATTGAGTTTTAATATTTATATTTTAATTTTTACTAATTATATTTAATCATATTATCTGCACGATAACAATTTTTAATTGGTTTTGATAACTTTTTAAAATATCTGTACACTAACGACTAACTATAACCTTTGCTTATATAATTTTAATATATAAAGTTATACTTTCGTAATTTTCTGCTTCTCTAATAATTTTAGTCTAAAAAACGTTAAATATAAGTTTTAGGGCCTCAAATTATGAATCTAAATTAGGCTTGACCAACCCGTAGTCCGCGGGCCACATGTTGTCTGGAATGTTAAATTTTACGACCCTGTTTTTATATTACTAATATCTTCAATGATTTTTTTTTCTAATAGCACAGTAAATATATCATTATATCACTGTTACCAAGTATGTAATCGTACAAATAATAAAAATTCGATATTATTGTTTAAAAAAATGTATTCTTGTACACAGGCAACACATTCCCTATAAACACCACTGTTACAGTTTTATATCATATATACTTATATTAATTACTACATTTTTTATATTAGTTGGATTTCAAGCTATAATTGGAATTATAAAGGTAAAATTAATTATTCATTTTTTAAACCTTTCTTTATTAATAAGAAGGCGAGGTTTTGGCTAATATTTGGGCCATTATCAAGCAATTTTAGTATGAATTAACAATTAACAATTAAAATTTTACAATCAAAGGTAACATAATTGAAATAAAAAACAACAAAGACAAAATTAATTGTCCGTTGCTTGGTGAAACTAGATAGATGGCATTGCCGGTTCGACAGAACTTCTCATGTCATTTTACCATTGGTTAGGAATCTTATTCTCTGCTGGCACAGTTCTTCGTCACGCAGCTCCTTCACTTGAACTTTGTTCTAGGTGAAGGAGTGGGTTATACCATACTGATGAGTAAAGCCCGGATTTTTAGGCAATTGCCTAGATTCAAATTTTAATATACTTCAGGCAATTTAGTTTTCTATACATAGGTTTACGAGTAATGGAAGGTTTTTTTTGTCGTGCCTTAGAGCCTATTTTTTCTATATTTTGGTTATTGTGCCTATTTTACCTTATACAGCCTATTTTGCCTATTTTTATTGAATATTCTAACTTTTATTGAGCAGACAAGGTTTATCAGCGCCATCTATCATCTACTTCGTTGACTAATTCAGCACTCGACAAAGTGTTTCAATCTAACCTATAATATTTAAAGTACTTACTTTAATCAAGTTTTTGTGTGTGAATTTAAAATGCCGAAAAAAATGTTTTTTAGTCAAAATTTTACGTGGCAATTCAATTGTGTCTTTGCCATTAATCAATGGAGTTGAGGTAACTTTAGACGATATGGGTAAATGTAAGAACGCTCCTGTCACATTTTGTGATGTCGAACGAAGTTTTCAACTTACAAGCAAGTTCTGACTGACCGAAGACAGTTCCTTTCTGAAAATTTCATAGAGCAATTGCTCGTAATATTTTGTGAATTAAAGTATACTACATAATTTGAATTTGCATAATAGTTAATAAATTGAGAACCCTACATTATTATTTTTCAGATTGCGTTAATTTTTGTTTAACCTATTTGATTCCACAACATTTTTTTTCTGAATCTTTTAGTAAAACCTTATGTTTTGTATTTATTTATGATATTAATAATATAGGTTTTACAGAACTTTAAATTGCGTGTACCCATATGAGTACAACGGGGCGAAATGGGTTAAAATGGTTATTTTTTTCTAACGAAGAGTAGATACGAATACCAATATTAGAGAAAGGATTCGTTTATTTTTCTTAAACAAATTATTTGCATTTAGGCTGCCTAAAATCCCGCCTATTTTAGAGTAATTACCGGCCTATATGCCTGCTTATTTGGGTGTTTTTAAGTGCCTATATATCCGGGCTTTACTGATGAGCTCTAATAAGAGCGAAATGCGTCTTGGTTACTAACTGTGCTGGCCAGCCTCTAACGATGACCTGATAAGTCAACTTGGAGGCTGAAATTTTGTGAGACTTAGACAAGTGTTACTTTAATATTATTAACATAATTGAAGTCAATTGAAAAATTAAAAATTATAATACTTGTTGAGGTAAGGTAAGGTAAGAGTCACATAGTAACTAAAAAAAAATTAATGACGGTACAATAATTATTAATAATAGAGTAATATCCTCCATCAGTAATTCTTTTCTATAAAAATAAGTGAATGGATCCATCTTCAGCTCAAGTTGAAGCAGTAACTAATGTCCATCGAAATACAATGCGTCCAACTCCTCAAGCAGACAATCCGATCCGATTTACAATTCAAGTCAAACAGCCAATAAAATTACCAGCTCCATCGGGCAATATTTTCATAGGGTCTTTTCACCGTTCAACGAACCCATTACAAAGACGCCGGCGTCATCATGCCGTGCAGGGCCGGAGCAGGGGGAATTCACCACTGGACTAGTGGGAGGGAAATCAGTGGACTTCGCGGGTCAATAAGCACTAGCAATATATAGCAGGGGGACGATTTAGATAGACGTTCTTATATGTATTTTTTTTTCAAATTTAGAATATGAAGAAAATAACAGAAGACAGATTTATTTAGAATTAATTTCTAACTATCCGTAACACAAATATTGAAAATACTTTAAGAATTGCAGTTGTGTAAATATTGATGGCTAATTTATTTTCTGTTGTAACTCCATTACATGTAATTCTTTATCAAATATTCGGTAAAAAATTTGAGTAAGATAATTTAGCTTAGAATTATCAGCTAGATTAGTAATCAGTAATTAGCTTCAAATTTCCTGAAAAGAAATATCTTATTTATTATTTTAACCTATTTGTGATTAAAAAAACTGACTTTGTATTTGACTGCAATGATCAATTATTGAATTGTATTTTCACAAATATTTTCTGTGTTTATTAATCACTTGTCATATAGCTTTTTTATATAAATACCGAATATTTGATTTACAAAATTATTATAATTTTGATTTTTATAATAACCGTATCAATTAGATCGTACATTAATCCGATATTAAACAAAATTAATACAAATCATATTCTCAAAGGCAAATGAAAACAACTAAATTGGGATTTACTGTTTTGTTTGAGAAACAGATTTGGCTTAATTTAACTAGTTAAATCAAAATTCAGTATTTGTTAAACAATGTTTGAGAATCAGGCAGTTAAATATATTTAATGAATTTTCCGTGTGGTTTTACAATTATAAAAATTCCAATTTTCACTTTCAATTGAATTTTTCTATATCCGTTGCGCCGTCAAAGCTCTGATAAGGGTTTGAGGGCGATATTGGCGAACCATGAAAACTGACCGATTTACACACAAATCAGAGACGAAACTGGAACGTTTGCGGCCTCAAAACTTCAAAGAAAGTTTATGAAATTGTTTGAATTCCAATCATTCGGTATAAACTTCAAACAACAAACTCGGCAATAGTTTTCTGAACGGGCGCCAGAGGAAGTTGAAATTTGAAATTGAAGTCGACGACATGCAGGCGCTGACATATTTCAAACATACATTAGTGAAATTTAATATCACATATATAGTTCATATTCCAATTTATTATATTGTTGGGTACTGTAAATGTATTCTAGAAGTTTATAATATTATATAGAGTTTGAGATGCATGTAGTAGGACTTGAATTTATTTTTCATTTATTTCATATACATATTACGAGTACTCAAGTATCAAGTAATACCATTCTGTACACTTGCATTTAACCAAATTGAGTCTGAAATTAATACTTAAACATTGATCTTTATGAATCAAAATATTATTGTTATTAAAAATGAATCATATTATGTATATTATATATTCTTTAAGCTAATGGTTGAAAATATTGTAATAAATTTGAACACATTAAAGGAAAAATGATGAAGATCTCAATTATTAATAACCTCTACATACATTCTGATTAATCAGCTACTAAATATCTATTTGCCATATTCATTAAATATAAATTTTTAATTACAAGTCGAGTAATTTTGAGTTTATAAAATAAACACTGAAATATGTACTTTATAGGACAAACATTATATGAATATGTTTGTATTTCTCCACGAACGTAATTTTTTCATTAAGTTTTAATGAGAATGTTTATTAAGTAACATATCATTTTCATTTTGTCTTTAGCTTCGTGTGGCCTAAGTAACTCGGTTTTGCATGATCTTAAGCAGTAAATGCAATAAAATTAATTATAATATTCTCACTTATGGTACTATTCTGTAATTTTCTATAACTCTACTGTACAGTAAAGCGCATAGATTTTTATTAACAAATACATACAGGGTGAGTCTGGGAAGACGCCCCCCCCCTTTAACTTTTTTATTATGAATAATAGAAAAAAATGGGTTATATGAAAGTTTTATTATTTTAAATATACTATTTGATGGCAGATGTAGATATTTTTTATAAAGTCAGGTTTACAAGATACGACTATCAACTTTTATTTTTTAAATAGCAACCTATAATTATTTTACTAAAATAAAAACCGCCATTTTTTTTTCTTTTCAACGGTGTATTAGTTTTTATTAATGTATCTGAAAAAATTCGAGAAAAATAAGAAAATTGAGAAATACTAGAAATAATTTTTATACAAATATTATAGGTGGCTATGTGAAAATAAACAAAATGTAACAGTGTTATACAACTTAACAAACTAAAGCAACAAATTCAGTAACAAAAACAACTTAAAACAAATGTTCAAAATTACGACCATGTTTATCTGAACTATAAAATATTACAAAAAAGGTATCGCCGCCATCCAAAAAGTTAACCAAATATTAACTAAAGCTAAATCTAATTGCTGGTCTGAAAAAATTAAACTTTATTGTTCAATAGTCAAGTCAACAGCTCTGTATGGAGCAGAAATCTGGGCAACTAAACAAATCGAAACTTTGGAAAAATGTCAGATTAATTTCATAAAAACTATATTACACTGCCCAAGAAATGCACCAAATTGTATGGTTCGAATGGAGACTGGACTCGTTCCCATGGAACTGGAAATTTGGAGACGAGTTCTCTGCTGGTGGTATAAATTGTCTAAAATGGCAGACGACAGGATACCTAAACTTTTGTACAATCGCTTGAAAGTATTAGATCAATCCCTTAGTAATAAACCTTGTTATAACTGGTGCACTCAAGTGAAAATATTTTTAACTTCTTTAGGCTACGAATCAAACTGGGAAACAGAAACAATTAACAAAAATTTGATAAGTGAAATCTTAGAGAAAGCCCGTATAAAGTTAATAGAAAAAGACATTAATGATTGTTTAAATTCGAATTTTAACCAGCATTACAAAATGCTAAAACATGAGCATAACCTAGCAGAATACTTGAATTCCAACTTGAGCATATCTAAACTACGAATAATCTGTCAATTAAGGTTATCAAGTAAAAAAATTATTTCTTTGCAATTTAATAAAGTTAGATATAAAATTGATACATCTGTCCACTGTTCAATTTGTAATTTACAAGAACTGGAGACCCTCTACCATTTTCTATTTGTCTGCCCTATTTACACTCCATTAAGAAAAACATATTTAAGATTTTACAATGTTAATAATGCTAATGAAACAAACTATTATTTAATATTAGGAAACTTAAACAAAGAGAGCATAAACAATCTGTATTATTTTGTAACTGGAGTTTTAAAACGGAGGAGTTTCTGTGTAAATGAATAAATTTATATCATGTCAATTTGTATCATAGAACATACTTGTTCGCCAATCTTTTGTACAAGATTTTTGTATATCTTATAACAAAATAAATGTTATCTATCTATCTATCTATCTATCTATAAAATATTAAGGACCGGTAGTTATAATATAGGTTTAAATTTAAACCTATTTAAGATTTATTCGTATCAGTAAAAAAACTATGCTTATTAGTCGATTGGTTGAAAATAGGTGAAGGAAATTTAACAGTTGTAAACCTAGTGTCTCACATTTATAATTTTTAGCAACAGCTATTTAAATAAAGTATTAGTATTATTAGTAATAACAAAATAGTACGAGTGCACGAAGCGATATTCTGCAAAATTCCGCATGACATGAACATAATTTCCTCGTTATATAAGTTAATTAAGAATGAATAAAATTATCTAGTAGAAAGTAAGGCATAAGAAAATACCACTTTTATCATGATTTGAAACTAAAAAAAATAAAATAGTTCCCTCTCGACTCACAATTTCATATCGGCAGCGTTTCCCTTTTTCTGTGTCAAATTCCAGTCTCTTTACCCAGTCTCTCATATCACGTACTCCTCTTTCTACATCCTACATCCAGCAACGTCCGCTTGCAGCCAACGGTCAGTAGAGAATTCTCAAATCTCTACACGATGTGATTTTATCTACGTTCGCCAACATTGCTTACTGGCCCAACCCCAGAGATTTTGTATTCTGCGCTATTTGTTATGTGTCCGTGGAGAGAAACACTCGTTTGTCATGAGATAGTGATGTACTGTGATTGCTATGTACTAGTTTCAATTAGGACCATTAAAATATTATATAATATTACACATATAGTACAAAGCCAATTTTGTATCACTGTTCTTGTCAAAAATGATGCAACAAAACTGTTTTATTTTGAAGTTGTACTGTCAAACAGACACATCATTTTAGCCGTCGTTGCTCATATATGTATCATTTACTTTTTTACTTCCTTGTACGAAGTAAAGAAAGTATTGTAATCGGTTTTCAGATTTCAGCGCTAATATCCATCCATTTTGACCATCCCTAAATCCATTTTCTCTAATTTCGTCGTGGCGTCTGTACGTACGTACGTGACATGTTTTACATTCAAATGAGCGTAACTCGAATCGTTGGAAAATCTAAAAGAAGCATTTTGAAGCTGTCAAAATTATCTAACTTTTCCTCTATTTAAATTTTCTTGCAAAAATTCTCTGCACTCCGTGCAACAAATTGATAAAGAAAACATTTTTTTGGTATTTTTTTCAATGGCGCGCCATGTCGTATAATGTACAAAATGGAAAGGCATCATAAAATGGACAGTTGTACGAACATTTTTACATCTCGGCGGTTCAAAACGACCAAGTTTCACCCAAGATATAGACATTTGAAAAAGAGACCTTTTTTTGGAAATTTTAGGTTTCCCTTTAATTAAAATTTTGACTTTTTTTTAATAAGACGCGCTTTTTAATGTAATTTCAAAAACTGTAATATGAATGTAATTGCTTTAAAATATTTGTATTGAGGGAAGAGCCTGTTTTTGTGTTACCCGGTATATGTCTCATTGTGAACGAAAAACATGCAGTGGTAAAACAAAATCAAATCACTACAAATGTAGTAATAAAAGCACTATAACATAAACACAAATAAACAGCTGCACAAATGCGTGGCATCATCAAAACAATTAGATTATCTTGTGGTTGATTAGCGGAAAGTGCGTTCATGTAGTTCATGATATTAAAATGATGTCGCCGCTACCAGTAGAGCAATAGTTGCAATATTTTTTCCACAAGAATTTTTTTATATATACACAGAGACATTTATGACCAATTGTACTAAAAGGGTTAAAATTCTTGGTAAATATATAACTATTATTAGATAATTTCATTACTTAAAAGAGCTTTCTATATTACTTGCACAGAGAATTTATTATATATGAAATAAATAAATATCTTATCACGCCTTTTACCCATTAATGGGTGTGGCACTCTGCCATAGCAAATTTCGGTAAATGGTATGTTTCTTCGCGTGAAGTTCTGTTACCAGTCGTCAAATCACGGTCTCCACTGATGTTAGTGAAGAGGGAGCTACAGGAGTAATTTTAATGTGGTTAAAATTGTTTGTCGCTTGTGGAAGTCGAACCCGGGTTCTCAAATCCACAGATTCGATACCACTGAACCACCTACCCATAGTTTATTATATAAATTTGATATTTGCAAAATTATAATAAACAAATTTATATTGTAATATCAACATTTATTAATTTTAGAAACAAATTATGTTTAAAAAAAAAATTAGAGTAATTTTCTTCGTAATGTTATTCTGGAAAATGCAGTATAAAATATCAGAGAATAGTAAAGTTTAAATTACAACTGGAAAGCATTGAATGACGTTTCCTTCCCGTTGAAAATAGCCAGAAGGAAACATAAAAAGCGCTTCAATTTATCTGGAATTAGACCCTAGTTCCTTGAGCGAGATAAAAGGTTAAATCCTTGACATATTTATTGGAAAATAAGAACGATATCTTCAAATAAAAGCAGGTTTACTTTAGAGAAATATTGTGTGTTTCCGTGACCGTTGTCATTGGTTCAAGCAGTTTGTTTGTAATGGCTCGATTTTTGCTGCCCTGCTAACGTATAAACTGTCATGATGGCCAATGATGATAAAAGCACAAAAGCTGAAAAATATTAAAGATTATATTTTATTAGAAAAAACAATAGTTTTAGCCCTCCTAAAGTGTGCAATGAGAGGGTGGAGTGATGCAGTAGCACACTTGGCGTACATTTCTACTAGTATTTCACAAATGTTCAATTTGGAAAAATACATAATAGAAATAAGCATTTCAATTTTGATACACTGTTGATTGACAGTTCACAGATTACATGTTTACTTTTGTGCAGTTTTGTTTTAAACAATTTTTATTAGTATAATTATATTATAATATTACCTGAAATAGTACTGTACTTTAAATTATACCGGGTGGAACATAATACCTGTGTACATAGGCGATTAACATGAAAAAACAGTTTTTCCGTGCGCATTGCTCCCCAAATTATTTTAGCCAAAAATGCTTCAAATAAATGTTGTAGAACATAAAATTCTGCATCTAAATCAGTAAACAGAATTACATTTACATGCGTTGTAACGACAGAAATTAAATAAAAAATATTAAAAATTACGTTCATAATATCAAATAGCCATGGAAGTGAAACAAAAATAGATAAATGCTTGACGTTTTTCTGTTTATTTGATATTTTACCCCCGACAAATTAATCATTCAATAAAATTCATACAAAAAACTCCATACCTATGATTACAATTTAATAATAAATAAACAATTGTACATTTCAATGAAACGTTTATTTCTTATAGGGTTGGTCATGTAAAAATTATAACTTATCTATTATAATTCAAATATCAAACAATAATTCTCTCATTAAAATAATCACTACAATTTATTATTACAATAAATATTCAAATAAACCTCCATTTTCAGCCAAGTAATAACAAAGTCTATTGTAGTAGGAATGTCGTACATTAGCGAGCTGCCTATTTGTGATTAAAGCGCACTTATCCACGATAGCCTCTCTCGAAGAATTAATATTTTGGTGGCGTTGCTTATAAATTTTACATTTAAGATGATCCCATAAAAAAAATCGCTAGGTGTTAAATCAGGAGATCTGTCAAACGTCAAGCATCTATCTATTTTTGTTTCACTTCCATGGCTATTTGATTTTTTCAACGTAATGTTTAATATTTTTTAATTTAATTTCTGTCGTTATAACGCATGTAAATGTAATTCTGTGTATTGATTTAGATGCAGAATTTTATGCTCTACAACATTTATTTGAAGCTACATCAAGTTAAGCAATATGTCTGGCTAGTAACAATAAATGTCATTGATTTTAAAGAACATTTCAATTTATGATATGCTTAGCAAGTTACAAGAGAATGTTATAATTTTCAATCCAATGTCACCAACCGTCGATACATAAATGTTACTAAGAATGATGTACACCAATCAGTTCTTTTTCCTTTTAAATGAAACGGCAGTTTTGATAAGAAATATTTTATTTACTTCTCTTGTTTTTCAATCATTAATCCTGCTACAGATGATGGCGCTACAGCCCAAATCGGGCCTGGGCCTACCGGACACACCGAACCGCAATTTTTACACTGCCGTACTGCCGGTTTTCGTAGTCGAATGCTACATTATTTAATTATATATATATATATATATATATATATATATATATATATATATATATATATATATATATATATATACATATAGTTAATTATGTGAAATTTTAACCATTTATACTACTAATAATAAACTATGTCTATGCTTAATTTCATCCATTTATTTCGATTATTTTTTGGTTTTGCAATATTTACGACCGCCAGTATAGTTAATTAACTTTTCTGCTAAATTAGTAATTCTTGTAACTTTTAAATAGTATAAAATGTCCGTATTATTATCCCAGTCTCACAATACGAAATATTAGTAGAATATTGTAAATTACATAAATAATCAGCAACTTAGGTATGTTATATAAACTATAACTTGAAAGACAGGTTGAAATATCGTCTAGCGAAATGAATACAGAAGCGCGAATGTTATTCAAACGAGTGCCATTTATTACCAAACGTATTTTGCAGAGGACAGATTTATTATTTCCAAACCTGCCTATAACGAAAAGTATATCAATCACGATTTGCAAACGTCTTTGGCAATATATTAAACGATCACTTGACACGTTACGTAAGACCATTCTGATTCGAACGTACGCCACGAAATGATCATTAATAATATTAATGAAGACAGATTTTACGACAAAATCATTCTTTCATAGAGAAGTATTTTAATTTCTTTTGTCAAATTTTAAACTGATCCTATTATTTATTGAGTAATTTTGCAAATTTTTATTACAAAATCAAGTTTTAATACAGGGCTTGTGAAGTCAACTAAATTATGAAATAAAATTACAAAATACATTACTAACTATTTTTTATTGTATGAGATTATAAATGTTTACTTTTATTTATAATACAAACTACTCTCTACAGAGGCAACTATGAATCTAACTACTTATCTTAAACAACGGTATTTTTGTTATAAAGATATGATGATCTAGCTAATGGAAAAGTACTGAGAGAATGATTCAATGTTTGCGCTACAATCAATGCGCATTAATTTATTACATGTTTTCTATACTAATTGTCAGTGGGAATGGCAACGCAAAGCAAACTTATACGAACACGATTTATACGCTATGAACATTGTAGTTAAGTTGTTGTCGACGATGTGGACTTGCCGACACTGTGTGATGTCGATGTGGCCGTTTTAGACGCTATGGCATGCTTTGGACGCAGGCCCGACGAGAGGGAAGGGTAGGGGGGGGGGGTAAAATACCCAGGGCCCGTGGAATTCAAAGGGCCCGGATGTGATGTTATTTTAGAAATTGCTTTTAATTTTCTACTATTTCACCAATTTTTTATATTTTTTACTAAAACATGTATAACGAAATATCTGATACACGTTTTCAACAATTTATTACATTGTATTTATACTTTATATACTTTATATAGTACTTTAGTACTAAATGACGAAATGCTTGATCAAGGGCCGGCCCCAGTTGCAAATTTTAAATAAATTTATACACTATTAAAAAGTACATTATTACATTGTTGCATTTTTGTTTGTTATATTACTACATTGTATACAACACACATAGGCAAAGGCTCTATACATTTGTGCGTAGTGCTGTTTTGGTATCCCCTGCATTTATCGAATATGCAACTAGATATTAGATAGTCATACAGTGAGTATACAATACACATCGCTGCACCAATTAACTCAGAATTTTGTATTTAATGTTATTTATATTGTTAAAACTTTATTTAGATATTAATAATTCTTATTGTTGTCATACATATATTTATAAATATATTTTTTTTGGTATCTTATATTTAATTAATAAATATTCAAAGTTAAAGGAGGCCCGAATTTTGTTTTCCCGGGGCCCGCTTTTCCTCTCGGCGCCCCTGTTTGGACGTATCGACTGTTCCACAGGGCCGTACTTGTTACAATATTATAGTGTTTATTTTCATATGCATGAAGTTTATTATTAATTGAGAAGTACACAATTTTCATATAATGCTACAACAGCAGAAAAGTTGATATATTCCCGGACTATTATTGCAATGGATCTTTTTCACTAGGAATGAGATATCTATAGATAATAATTTTTGAAACTATTGCTATGATAATGAAAATATATCCATTTGGTATTAAGTTTTGAATGCCTTGAAATTGGTACTTAGTGAATAGTAAATTGTGGATTTAATGAAAGTGGTTATTAAAATTAATTTGTCCACGAATGCGAGTATTTGATCGTTTCTATGATACAAAAATCGGGACAGAAGTGAAATATTTTATCCCTAGGGAAATAATATGCAAAATATTTAAAACTAAATTTATACTGAATTAATTATTTAATTTTTCTAGTACAAAGGTCCGAATTAATCATGTGTTACTATAATCGTTGATAGACAACAACAAATAACAATATATGAATGTATTCCCGGCCTAAATACAGGCTATACACTCTGATTTTTCTACATCTACGATAATATTGGTACATGAATTTATATTTTAATAATAACTTTGTTACGATTTTACTGTTTCAATATGAAAATTCTAAATTAGTATCTTAGAAATATAACAACCCGTGAGATATAAATAAAAAAAATAAATATATCAACACGCTTTTTACCCATTACTGGATATGGCACTCTGCCTAAACAGATCTCGGTAAGTGATATATTTCTTCGCGTGAAATGCGGTTACCAGCCGTCAAATCACGCCCCCCTAAGATGTTAGTGAAGGGGGGGGGGCTACAGGGGTAGATTTAAATTGGTGAAAATTGTTTGTCAGCTGTGGGGATCGAACCAGAGTTCTCAAGATCCATAGGCCGACTCGATACCACTGAGCCACCTACCCCATTCATATTTCATGTTTCCTTGGTAACCATAAGATATGAAAATATGTGTGCAATGTTCTAAAAATGACAAACATGAGCAAATATCTTACTGGTCATGTTTTGTTCGGAATGTACTACTATTAAAAAAAAAAGATTACAATTTTTTTTTTCAAAACACGCAAGCGTGTTTTCAGGTATTGATATTTTTTCTAGGTTTTCATCTGATTTTACTTGATTACTTTACTATTCAATATAAAATAAAATAAGTATATCATCACGCCTTTTACTAATTACTATGCTGTTACCAGCCGTCAAATCACGTCCCTTAAAGTTATTAATTGAGGGAGAGGAGTAATTTAAATGTGGAGTAAAGTTTGTCGTATATGGTGTGGTATGAGACGAGTATACAACCATTTTAATGCAGTGCAGTCACCAGTCAGTAATTATCTAACCCAAAATAACAAAAACAGAATAATGTAATCACCTCTCCTGTGCAAACCGTCTTGCAGCCCTTTCGCTGACATCACCATCACATCTGCTCCCCGGTGAGTTGACCCATTTCCAGCAATTCTAGTATTTCCCATCGGTTTCTAGTGTCCCTCTGAACAATGCTGATGTCGGGCACCGCGGTCAACTTGCGCGCCACGTGCCGCAGTCACGTACCGCGACTTACAGAACTTCGAACACCATGGATCACAACACTTGGGAAGCAGGAGCGCAGGATTCGGAAGAGGGTTAGGGGATAAACTACGCGGTCGAATACTTTCAGTTCGGGAATGTTGGAAGTTTGTGACTTACTGACTTGTGAGGTGAAAGTGATGTGTGATGGAAACTATCAGAGATGAAGGATGATGGAGGTTAGGATAGCTATTCTTAACCGGGAGTTGGTGAAAGTATCTTAAGACGTCCACGAATCTATCTAATTTACAATGAATTTAAATTTTATTTGTTATCCGGATACAGATTATTGTACTTAAATTTCAGCAGATACTAGCGAAATCTTGGTACAGTTTCCATACTCAATAAAGTTACTTCGTTGTTATAACGTTTCGTTTACAAGCAGAATAAAGTAATTTACTATCACTGAAAGTGCGATGTATATAAAGTAGAGATGGGCGAATATCATCCGCGAATAGTCGAATGCCGCGAATATTGACATTATTCGATATTCGAGATTTTCGAATATTAACGTCAGTATAGCGAACATTCGAATACCTCGAATATCGCGCCATATGTTGACCTCAATTTTTGATATGTTTTTCCTTTATCATTTGTACATAAATTTAAAGCTATTACAATACTTTGAAGTTATTAATAACAAAGATATTTTGATTCAAAATCATGAAGACTTACCATATTTCAAATTTGTTTTTCGCCAACATCAGCCCGTACGTTTCACCTTAAATTTGAAGTTTTCGTCTTTTTCTTTCTTGTTTGTTCTTTTTGTTTTAATTTTATTTTATCTTAACAATTTCATTCAAATAATGAAAAGGACATAATTAAATAATTATTAATAATAAATAAATTAATTTTTAGGAGTATTCGAATATTCGAGTACCTCGAATATTCGAGATCTGATTAATATTTGTATTCGATATTCGAATTCGAGAAATTTTATATTCGCCCATCTCTAATATAAAGTATAAATCAGTGCTACTACATGAATCAACTTAAAGATGTTCAATTTTTACTGTATTTGTGATATTTTCAATAAATATTGGAAATTATACTTGTAAAACTTGTGTAAAAAAATAGTAAAGTTATATTAATTTAAAAAAATATATAAATGACTCAATTTATATTTGTTTGATTGTTATACATATATACATATATTTATGACCGTGTTCACAGCAATTTGTTCACAAATATCAGATAAACAATTACACATTGATCATTGTAATGACCTAATGGATCTCTCATAATTTAACGAAACGTTATTTATACGATTATGAATACGAACCATAGAATTGTCACCAATTTTTATGCATTAGATTCGGCCAGCAATTAATATTCGGTAAATATTTCTATCCTTGCATACCACTCTTGCTTCGTTTGCAATTCTTTCATATAAGCTTGTTTATTTTTCCACACTGCATATTTTGTTTGCGTCACAAATCTTCAATAAAATCCCACTATTTATTTCTAGGTCATCCACGCCTACATAATTTCACACCTTCACTAGGCTTTCATTCGACGTACGTTCCTCATGATCAAATCATCAAATTATTTCATATAAGCACCCACCCACTCACAGCCACACACATATCTAAAGACTTTTATCCAATATTATAAATAAAAAGGTAGGTTAGGTACAGTTGATCCAATGTTCATTTCAATAAATGAGTTTTAAATCCTTCTTTGCTATTACCCAGGGGTAACCTCGGAAATAGATTCAGCGGGATAAATATGATGAATAAGGACAAGTGTATGATTCTTGATTTTAGATTCATTGGTTAGATTTTTCGAGTGTTTAACTGCAATTGTGTAGAGTTCACCTTCAAAAACAAGCGCAGGGAGATGCTTCCTTCCTTTCTTATCTTTTTGATTCATTTTCTGTTTTTACAATAGAGTGTCCAACTGCAATTGTGTGGAATTCAGTTTCAAAATAGATTTTGGTGAACTCAAAAACCCCTGGGTAATCAATGTTTGGTATTATTTAATTTCATTTATGGCGATTTTTGTTTTTATCACCTTTCAGGGGTGGTTTGTACCCTTAGAAAGCAACTTCCAGAAGAAAAAAAATAGGAATTCAATATTTTTTAGAGTTCTATTTGTGTGCCAAGTTTAATTTAAATCGGTGAGTGACAGTTGAGTAGTATTACTTGTGAGACATCTATAATATACATATAATGTAACAAATTAAAAAACTTTAATCTGCTCAAAAAATTATTGAGAAAACCCAACAAGGGACAATTAAAATCATCAACATATTAATATCTTCCTTGTTAGATTTTAAATTACAACTACATAATTTGCACGAAAATTACTATCGACATACATATGCGGTGTAAAAATTTCTCGTATCTAAAAATGTCACGATTAATATTTCTTTTATTTCAAGTATATTCTTTTGCTTTTACAGTTGAGAAACGTCCAAATTAATTAGGCAGCGTTATCACATGTTACGTAAATCCCTAGATTGCAGTTCAATATTTTTGCAAATGAAATTGAACAATTTCAATTCAATAAATGACGAAAATTAAATATACCGGGTGGAACATCATACCTGTGTACATAGGCGATTAACATAAAAAAACAGTTAGCGCACGGCATTGGTCCCCAAATTATTTTAGCCACAAATACTTCAAATAAATCTTGTAGAGCATAAAATTCTGCATCTAAATCAGTAAACAGAATTACATTTACATGCGTTGCAACGACAGAAATTAAATTAAAAATATAAAAAATTACGTTCAAAATATCAAATAGCCATGGAAGTGAAACAAAAATAGATAAATGCTTGACGTTTTTCTGTCTATTTGATATTTTACCCCCGACAAATAATTCATTCAATAAAATTCATACAAAAAACTCCATACCTATGATTACAATTTAATAATAAATAAACAATTGTACATTTCAATGAAACGTATATTTCTTATAGGGTTGATCATGTAAAAATTATAACCTATCTATTATAATTCAAATATCAAACAATAATTCTCTCAATAAAATAATCACTACAATTTATTATTACAAAAAATATTCAAATAAACCTCCATTTTCAGCCAAGCAATAACCAAGTCTATTGTAGAAGGAATGTCGTACATTAGCGAGCTGCCTATTTGTGATTAAGGCGCAGTTATCCACGATAGCTTCTCTCAAAGAATTAATATTTGGGTGGCGTTGCTTTTAAATTTTACATTTAAGATGACCCCATAAAAAAAATCGCTAGGTGTTAAATGTCAAACGTCAAGCATCTATCTATTTTCGTTTCACTTGATATTTTCAACGTAATTTTTAATATTTTTTTATTTAATTTCTATCGTTATAACGTAGGCAAATGTAATTCTGTTTATTGATTTAGATGCAGAATTTTATGTTCTACAACATTTATTTGAAGCATTTTTGCCTAAAATAATTTGGGGAGCAATGCGCACAGAAAAACTGTTTTTTCATGTTAATCGCCTATGTACACAGGTATGATGTTCCACCCGGTATATGTAGTATATTATACAAATTTAATCTCGCTTCTGATATTGAATAACAAATAATTTAATTTAAATCTGGTGTTTTGTGGTATGTCTTGTCACTGGTCATATAATTGAACAGTTTAACATACTACAAGTAATACCCGGTTTAATCAACAAAAGTTAAATTTTAAACTGGGTTTAAATAAACAAAAGCAAATCAACATTACATGATTGCTAAATGGAGTATTTAACATTGCTGTCATACATTCGATTTGCTTTTATTTATTCAAACCAAGTTTAAATTTCTCTATTTTTGGCGAAATCGGCCATTATTGTTGTTGAAGTGTGGCATTCTGCTGTAGCAGATCTCGGTAAATGATATATGTCTTAGCGTGAAGTGCGGTTACCAGATATCAAATCGTGGCATTCAAAGATGTTAGTGGAGGAAGAGCTCCGGGTAAATTTAATTTGGCGAAAATTAATTGTCAGCTGTGGGGATCGAACCAGGGTTCTCAAGATTCATAGGCCGACTCGATATATATCACTGAGCCACCTACCCCATCAGATTTAAACTGAATGATCAGTCATAGGATTCAATAGTTCACTATAATTTTGATTAAATATTTCTCGTTGACCAGTGGCACATAAAATGTTCACTTCAAGAACCCTGTCCTTAATTTTGCAAATTTTGAAAAAATCTTTTTGATTGAGAATTAGAACATCGAAATGTATATACCTTAAAAGTTTTAGGCCCTGTTTTTAACATCTTTCACAGCCAGTTGCAGGAACTAAACTTAAATTGTAAACTTAGTTTAAATTAATAAAAGTACATATTATATGAAATAATTGATATTGCTTTCAAACATTTAATATGCTTTTATGTATTTAAACTAAGTTAAAAATTTAAGTTTTATTGCTGCAACTGGCCAGTAGAGTGTCAAACAATTAGTGTATATAGAGGGATTTTTAAAGTAATTTGTTCAAATGATCACTTGATCAGTTATAGCTTTTGTGATTGATCCGGCATCTGGCGAATTTGAAAATTTTACGATCAAAACGGTTGATTCCCTCTAGTGTAGAGAATTAAAAATTAAAGTCAAATAACTTTATTATTTTGAACTAAAATGTTTGATCATAAAACATAATTTCCTAATCGGAACGATAACTTAGTTGACCTACCGGCCTACTGAGAAACTTGATTAAAAAAGTCTAAACTACAATTGTATTAATTATAGTCTTAATTACTCACAAGAGCCCAACATATAACAGAAATTTACCGCAGTGCAAATAGAACTAAACGATGTATTAATTACTTGAATAGTCGCAAGTTTATTACGAAATCCCTGGGAGAAAAGATCGGGTGATAAATCGTCGGGGGCGGCCCTGGAATGGCCCTTCCATCTACACTAAGCACTGCTCAGCACAGAATTAACGAATCGTATTATTCATGCAGTAAGTATGACATTTATAAAGCCGTTTCACGGAATTTATCTCCATTAAGCAAACGGTAAGAATGTATTTATTTAAATTTTGCAGACTACAGTTCAACGTTGTCAACAAAAATGCTGTGTTTTAACAGTGACAAATGAAGTGAGATTCCTTGAGAAACAATTATTATTTAGTCGGAAATTTGACATTTGTAATTCAAATTGAAACAACATAGGTACATTTAGTACATTTGTAATTTGATTTGGAAATATTGTAAGTCAGTTTCATTTACATTTTAAATCACTTTATCAAATTTATTCGTAAAACTTTCTCGAATATTATGGTCCCGTAATACAATATTCATTACTTTATTTAATATTAAACTTTACGTTCACATGTTTGCAAACTTCAGTACATTCACAACCACGAACAACACACTAAAAGACATTAATATTTTAGTACGTATTAAATTTGTAAGACCTGTGTCGTATTTTAATCTCGATTTTAATATTCGGCTTCAGTTTTAACCCTATATCAGTTTAGTACAACTAAATTTTGTTTATATGTACATTGTATTTGTATACTTATTGATACATAGTTATATTTCTTCATTAATGAATCTTAATTAGCTAAATTAGAAACTTAACTTGATGTATCTTAAATAACAAACAATAATAGTATATTATACACTAACAAGTAACACTACCCAACTGTCACTCACCGATTTAAATGAAACTTGGCACACTAATAGAACTCTAAAAAATGTTGAACCCTTATTGTTTTTCTTCCAGAAGTTGCTTTTTAGGGGTACAAACCACCTCTGAAAGGTGGTAAAAGCAAGAATCGCCATAAACTAAATTAAATAATATCAATATACTCGTATAACGCATCCAACATTGGTTACCCAGGGGTTTTTGAGATCGCCAAAATCTATTTTCGGGGTCATTTTGATCATATGCACTTTTTTAAGGAGTTAAAAAGGGGATGGGGGATGAAATTACGATATTCAACTGAAATAGAGTTTTAAGTTCAAAACTAATTACCTTGCGGTCGTGAGTCAGGCCCTCAACCTGCGCGGTCATCACACGGGACAATATTTCTATTTATGAAATGTGATATTTTTGGTAATATATGGCCAGTTGCACTATCCAAACTTAAAAATAAGAGCATATCTAATATTTCACAGTATTATAAATTATTCTTTATTGAATATGATTTCAATTTACTTTCATAAATTTAAACCAAATTTAAAATTTAATTTGATGCAACTGGCCATTTGGCAGACTACAATTTTAAATATTACGCGTTCAACATTGTTACCCTTTAATATATCATTCTATTAGTTCGGTACAATTAAGTTTTGATTTTGTAGAGTTTTGTCCACGACCTATGACGTCTCTCTTCTGTTTAAATTTTTTTTGTTTATCTTAGTTGTACAAAAAAACCTGATAGATTAAAAAAGTTCTTGTTTTCTTTATTGCTTACAAATATTTTCATAAACCATAAACTGTTTGTATATGCAAAAAATTTAAAGGTTATAATACATAAAACACGAAACACGAAGCAGGATCATATTTCATTTTCATATACGAAATAAAATACATCATAAACAGAAGTCAAAATCCCGTGGATATATTTATTTCAAATTCACGTTACGTAACGTTTCCGACTTTATGCTAACTTTATTTTATCGCAAAGAGTATATAACATTTGGAGGTTGGTTGGCAACTGGCAAGTTTTATTTCCACGCACTCAGGTAATGGAGACCCGCGTAATAAAAGCAGGCAGTAAAATACAGTCCTGTTTCGATAGCTCGCGGGAAAGTGATTCGTGTTTTTAATAAACAATTCCGATACAGCTGTGGAGAAAACAGATTAAGGTAGAAGGAACTTACGTATTCTTCCTGGTTTATTCAACGAATTTTGGGACACTGGGACATGTTACACTAGGTTGAATGTATAAGAAATTGTAATGTGAAGACATTCAAATATTCTTCAATTTTGCATTTACTTTTTTTGCAAAGATGTATTATTTATTGCCATGAACTAAACTTACAGTATATCTGTCAAATATACTATAAATAAATAAATAAATATATCATTAAATAAGCCTTATAATTATTTTTACTATAATGCAATTATTTTCTAAAGATACATGTAAATTAATAATAATAATAAAAATTTATTAAACAAATAAATAAAGTTGTAAAAGTTAATAAAATGAGAACCCTACATTATTATTTTTCAGATTGCGTTAATTTTTGTTTAAAATGATTATTTTTTTCTAACGAAGAGTAGATACGAGTACCAATATTAGAAAAAGGATTCGTTTATTTTTTTTTAAACAAATTATTTACATTTAGGCTGCCTAAAATCCCGCCTATTTTAGAGTAATTACCGGCCTATATGCCTACTTATTTGGGTGTTTTTAAGAGTCTAAATATCCGGGCTTTAATCATTACGCCTTTTACCCATTACTGGGTGTGGCACTATACCTAAGCAGATTTCGGTAAGTGATATATTTTTCGCGTGAAGTGCGGTTACCAGCCGTCAAATCACGGCCTCCAAAGATATTAGTGGAGAGGGAGCCATAGGGGTAGATTTAAATTGGTGAAAATTGTTTGTCGGCTGTGGGGATCGAACCAGGGTTCTCCACAGGCCGACTCGATACCACTGAGCCACCTACCCCATAATATACTATTTGACGTATAATTGTTATTTATTTAAATCAAGATTAGAGCTTCAATGATGCCGATGATGTAATTTTCTTCTCACAAAATTCTAATTGAAAATTTTAATATATCGAAATTTACCAATTGTTTTCTTAAGCCAATTTTGAGAAATATTTTGAAGTAACAAAAACGTATTACCTCTGCTATTTATTACAAAATAACTGAAAACCTTGAATGATTGACAATTAAATCGGTATTCCGTTTCAACATTTTTTGTACATATAGCGAGTCAAGTATAAATCTTAGAAATGCGAGCAATTGAACAAAGTAAAAATATAAGACGTCATCTGAAACATAGAAGACTATAAAGTGAGGTTATATTATCAAAAAAACTTTTGTAAATTAAATAACTTTTATATGGTTTCCTTTCATTTTCATTATATAATTATAACGAGAAAAAACAACCGCCAAATCAACAAGCAACTGGCAATCACGTTTTAAACCCATAAAAACGCTAAATAAAAAACTGAATATGTTAACTGAAAATATAAATGACAAAATGGTAAATGTAAGTATTGTTTCACAAAATCAAGAAAGAATGCTTTATTTTGATAAAAATAAATACAAACAGTGGTATTCTACAGTAACATTTAAATTTAAATATGATCTTTAAATAAATGAGGTGACTGTTAAGAAAAACCTATTCTACAATCAAATTTTACCGTCAATAGCGATATAGTTACGCTTTAAACATAGATATGGGTACGGGTATCTTTAAATTTTAGCAGAGCTCTGCTAAATTGAAAAAAGATTTTGTAAACGCGACAGTACCGGTTTCACTGATCTCAGAATCATTTTAAATTTAAATACTGAAAGAATTTAAGTTCATTCGAATAGTATAATTATGAATATTGTAAAACAAAGTCCCAAAAGGCAATAGAAATTAAGAATTTACGAAATATATTTAATTTATAAGCTATGCCAGTTTTATACGTATATTTAAGGATGACATGGGGTAGGTGGCTCAGTTGTATCAAGTCAGTTTATGGATTTGAGAACACGGGTTCAATTCCCACGGCCGACAAACAATTTTCACTACATTAATACTACCCCTGTGGCTCCCCCACCACTAACATCTGTGATTTGACGACTAATGACCACACTTCACGCGAAGAAATATATCACTTACCAAGATCTGCTACGACAGAGTGCCCACACACAGTAATGGGTAAAAGGCGTGATGATATATTTATTTATTTACATTAAGTAAATTTAGATATGTAGAAATCTATACTTAAATTATTTTTAATACATATCTACATTCTAATCTCAAAATATGCACTTGCAAAATATGAAATTGTTGGGTATTTGTAATGACATTACATTGTAATGATTTATATTTCTTTCTTTTTAGATGTATAGTGTTGTTAGCTAACCAAACATAATCTATGCCTGTATGAAAATTTTCATAAAAACTCATTCTAATTCGTATTCAATTAACTTAATTTTTATAGAATAAGAAATACTAAACTTAATCTAATAAAATTGTTTCATTATTATTTCTTTATACAATATCATACTTATTTTTAGATATCTATTCACAGTAAACTATAAAAATTAAAAATATATAATATGAAAGCTCAAGCAATGAAAGAAAGCCCGTTTCTTATCCTTCTTTAGATTAATTTGTAAATTAATTATTTACTTTTCACAAGAATTGGATATTTCAATCAAATACGGTAATTTTTCTTTGTTTCTCCTATTATTAAAATACCTGTTCTAATATTATTACTATAATAATAATAAATAATAATAAATATTTATTTGTTTTATGCATAAGAGCATATACAATATTACTATTTCTGTTTAATAATTAAATTTGTTCTGACACCATTTAGTTGTATATATCTAAATATTAACTGTTCTAATTAAAATACAGTAATTAAACTAAATATATTGTTTTATTTAAATAAATAACTTTTCAACTTTGACAACAAATATAATGTTGCCGCATATTATTTTGCTTATGACCGGTTTTATAAAGGACAAATTAATTTAGTTTCAAAGTAAATAAAATGTATTAATTCAAACGACAATCGAAATTTTAACAGCAATGTTATATATTTCGTAAAATAAATCAAATTGATTCGAATTTGTTAATTTAAATACATTTACTATGGAAGTAATTTTATCCTACCCTTTATAAAACCGGGCATAAGATCAACAGTCTGTTACCGACAGTAGAATAACATCACATCTAAAAATTAATAATCACCTCTAATTAGAGATCGCCTATAAACAATTTTAATGTTGACTAGACTACCACAGAAGAACTATTATATTTTTAATTTTTTGACTAGTGTTCTTGACGTGTGGAGGCATTTAATTTTAATAACTAAAAATGTATCTATAGTTACTATTAATACTATATAGTTCAAATAATAATAAATATGTAGCTAATATAATGAAACAAATTATTAATATGATAATTTTATATTTGAATATAACCTTTTTTTTACTTATAGTCTGCCGGACTTTTTTCCAATTTTGCCCGCCGGGTGTAATGTTTAATTTACCACTATACAAAATAACATGTAAACAAACATTTCTGATAGAGTTGTGCGTAAATAGTATATTCCAGAACGAGTTTTATGACATGTTTTTTTCACATGCATCCAAGTTTAGAAAACGAGTCGCAGGCAAATTTTATAAAGGACAAGTGCATTAATAGTTATTTGTATCACTAGTCCAGAAACTGCTATTTTGCGAGTGCGAGTATATAAGGACGAGCCGCAGGCGAGGCTTTTAAATACGAGCACTCGCAAAATAGTTTCTGGACGTGTGATACACAAGATTTTCGCGCCGACGTTTTTGTAAATTTAATAAAAATGTTTAATTTATTACTCACATTCTAAATGTCAGGGAATTTTTTTATGTTGGTATTATCTAATTGTCAGAACTGTACTTTTAATTTTAATTAATTATTTATTGTTCATCAATTTACATCTTCAATAAGTTTAATTACATTGTACACTTTATTTAATAAACATAAAACATAATTCATTTCTTTGTCTATTTCACGACTTGTCATTCCAGTAGTATAACCAAAAAAACATATTTTATTTGGATTTTACATTGCTAATTCAATTATAATTACTTACAATTTTGTTTAAAATATATGTATAAATATTCTGTTTTCTTGTATTGAAAATACTCAACTATGAATATTTTATCATAATATGTTTACGCCAATGCAATATTTTGACATTTCGTACGTTCAAAAGTTCGCTATACTAGTGATGCCAACATATAACCATAAAAAGTCACACATGGTTTACGGGCGATTTTTTGTTATGTAATACTGCTAATGCCGGACGGTGGCGCGAAAAAGTCTTATATATACTACTTTCTCCATTTTGCGTCTTTTATAAATTATAATTTTAAAAAATTGCGATATTTTAAACCGAGTCTATTTAGAGGAATTTGTATATGAAATGTTGTGGTTGGTAACTGTTATTTATTTATTATATTGAACCCAACAGGCAAAATGCCCAATTACAGGATAAACATATAGTACAAAGTAAATAAAGTAAGTACAAAAAAAAATAAAAAATTAGGTAACTAGGAAAAAATTACAAAGTAAAAACAACAAACTAATTAATCAAAATTAACAAAGATGATTACAAAATATACTTGTAAGATACAAATCAAAATACCAAAAGAAATAAAAGAAATAAAATATCAGGACTTAAGAAAATCATAAACTCTACGCTTAAATACGGGTAAAAATATCAACATTATTTTGAGCAATGTTATAAAGATTACACATTGCATACAAAGGTGCAGAATAAATAATATTAGTGTGGGGTCTAGGCAGATAAAATGTAAGACGATTACGAGTAATCAATGAGGCAACATGAAATCCAACACGACCAAGAGTATCAGCATCATCCACCAGATTATTAACTAATTTGTATAAGTAGATTAAACAAGCAGCTTTTCTTCTATCTATCAAGCTTGTGAAGTTATACATATTGAGAAGTTCATCATGCGGATAATTTTGTACCGGGAAAATCCCCTCTACTTTAAAATATATGTATTTTAAAAATTTTCGTTTAACATATTCAATTTGATGTATATAAGTACTATAAAAAGGATTCCAGATTATTGCACAATATTCCAACTTGGATCTAACTAATGAGAAGTATATGGCAAAAATAGCATTAATGTCCCTAAATGACCGTGTATTTCTAATAATGAAACCTAAAATCTTGACCTTGATCTTATTGGACATATATGCATTTGTTCTGCTTTCGTAACGAACCCTCTTTCGATCCGCAACTGGAATTCGTAATGACTTCCTTATGGACGCAAAATATAAAAAAATGATTTAAGCGCCTTAAAATTTTCGACGCAAATTTATGCATTTAAATTAAAAATTAAACGCATAACGTAATTATTTATTAATGTGTACGGGGCTTAAAATTTACGACTGACAAAAATGTATCTAAAAATGTTATCTTTGATTATATTCGGCTGCGAAGTTCAGTTTTTATTTATAGTTGCGTGTTAGAGTGTTACAGTTTTATTGGAACAAAATGGCGTCAAGTCTTATTAGGAACCTTGAAACCTTTCTGGCTGTGCGGATGACAAATCTTATCATCCCTCGCCACCACTAACACATGATTCCAGTCCGATCAATAGCAATATCCCTTCAATCTAATTACAATGAACACGGTAGTGCATTATACCCAATAATCTAAATTGGAAGTGATTAGAGGTTATGCTGTCATTACTAAAGACACCACTTCAAACGCACAAGTCATTCTCCACTATCCGTCTACCTCGGGCAACAACGACCGACATAATACGACGTTATCCGTCTGTTCGCATCTTGTCACTTCTCGGCGTAAGTGGACGGCGATTGATGAGTTTTTTGTCCCCCGCCATTACGGCGTGCGGAGAGTGGCACTCCACTAACAACCAATTTAGTTTTTTATTGGGCCAAAAGGCTGATGGGAAAACAGGGTTAGCTTTGTTTGTCTAGCACATGATTGAATTTAATTTTCGATCATGTTGGGATAATTTCGTTATTTGTTTAGAGTTTAGAAAGTGTGCTGCTTCTGCACAATTTAATTTAGGTACCCTGATTTCACAAACTAATATGTCAACAAACTTTGTTGCTACAGGAATACAATAAATAAATATATCAGAATACGTTTCTATACAGTGTTTCAAAATGATTCCAAACAAAATATAGAATTTGTTGATGATAATACAAAAAATATTTTTCCCAAATTCATAAATATAATTTCACATTCCTTAGAGCTAACATTTTGTGTGTATAGTATATTACAACAATAAATAAGCCTGAGAAAATACATTCCAATCAAATACAATCAGGGATGTGCGTGTAGTCTACTGCAAGTAATCTACGCCATTCTCTACGTGTAAACAATCATGTAGTCTACGTCTTCATTTTCCATGTAAACAATGTAGACTATGTAGACAATGAAAACACCTGTGTTCACTTAAGTCAGATTAGAAATTTTATCCCTAGAACTAGGGAATTTTAAATGTTGTTAGAGATTTTTATTTTTATTCCAGGGATTACATGAAAAAAAATTAGTTGTGCAGGGCAAAACGTTGAAAATTTGTCAACTGGTTACTGTTAAAAATAGCGCCAAAAAAAACTCCGTCTGGTGAGATGGCGCGTTGATCGATTTTAAAAATATGACAGTTCGCCCAGGACCTAAGACAGACATTCGTCTAGTAATGTACGAAAACTTGCTTTATTAGTTTTATTATATAAAGACCGATAATGACCCGAGCTTACGAATACGAATACATGTAATAGTTACAAAGGAATAAATTTAGGTTATGTTGAATTTTACAACTGTCAGATGCATTATCTACATTGCTTACATTGTCTACGTCGCTAGAATTGTCGACGTATTGTCTACGTGTAGATGTAGACAATTAAAGATTACACGTAGATGCACATCTCTGAATACAATTGAATGAACTATTACATAACTTTAATTAAATTAATATTAATGTTTAATAGTTTTTATACTTTATTGTAAACTTCCAATCCAATTTCACAAAAAAATGTTAACCCTAAAAAATGTGCAAAAATACTGAATTTTCAAATTTTTTTTACGATATCATCAATTCATCAAATAATATATATCTTTTAATAAGTATAGATCCCAGGTATAAATCCTGGCGGTATCTCAATTTTTTGCCAATAATTTTGAAACACCCTTATTACCCTTACTGTATACCAAATATTGCCGAACATATAAACTTCTATACTAGAATATTGCGCTGTATACGTTGAATTGAAAGAAGTTTTTATAGTGCTTACATGAAGAAAGTTTCGTAGTTAATATTAAGATGGGACACGATAGGAGCAAAGTTTATTTATTTGATGAATAAGATGGCAGCACATCACGCCTTTTATCAATTATAGGGTGTTTAGCTGTGGCAGATATCAGTGAGAGATATATTTTGCGTATGAAGTGCAGTTATTAGTCGTCAAATCACGACCTGCTAATATGTTAGTGATGAGAGAGTGATTGGAGTAATTTTTAAATAAAGTGAAAATAAATTTACCTACTGAGGGAATCGAACTAGGGTTTTCAAATCTATAGTTCGACACCATGCCACTGAGATATTTACTACATAATAAAATGTAAATGTATTGATCTGATTATTTTATATAGCTTTTTCCGAGAAATTATCTTACACGAAGACAATGCCTCATGCTTGTTGCTGAGTAAAACAAAAAGTACAAAAAAAAAACTAATCGATAAAATCAGAAGGTCTAGATATTTATTTTATATTTGTATACGCCCTAACGTTACAAAGAGTGGAGAATATTTGCAATAGTCATTTATATAGCGAATATTTGGTACATCAGTAGAATATTTTCTTTTATTTGAGACAATTTTAAAAATGTAAAAAACAGTCTGAGAAAGCGAAAATATAACAAACAGTATTAACGGTTTGACGTATCTAAGTGTCCTCTTATGTGTATCACCGCGTATCACGTTCAATATATTTGAGAAGCTTTTTATTCGCTCCTTTATTCTACCTACACTCAACCTTTCACTTTTCAATAAACCCCTTGTGTCAAGTTTTTTCTGTCTTGCTCCTACACAATTTTATTTCAAAAAGAAATTAAGTTTTTGATGTCAGCTAGAAAGAGAATATTTAATGATACAGTAAAAGGTTGTTTGCTTTCATCTAGAGTTGGGACTATTTTCTAGTTGTTGAATAAATTAATGTCATTCATTCACTCAGAGGGAGAGTTTTTAGATTTTTGTAGATGACAAATATCTTATATTCGTAATATGATTCTGTAAGAATGGTGCATTATACTGAATAAAATTGTGTGTTTACATTTTGAAATACATTCTGTAATTTCCAACGATGCTTCTCAAACTCTGAGTGACTCTGTCCTGGGAAATCGTGTCTCTTGAAACAGTGGGCCTTGTTATGTCAAGATGACAAATTATCTAATTTTTCTTTTTATAAATGTATAATTTAATTTTGGTGTTTTATAAAATTATATTTAATCTATTCAAGGGTATAAACTTTGAGTACAATAATGTAAGTATATCATATTTCTTTAAGGTTATGGCAAAGTTAGGAACAACGAACTTTTAAGAAATTAAGTTGGTAGTCTAACTTAACTTGTTTGCTATAAATCTAGCCTGAGATGGTGAGCTATCTCAGAAAGTATTCGAGTGATTTTCTATGATACTTGGAGTGTATTTTTGTATAACTTAAACTATAAGCAATAAATCTTAGTTCACCTTTTTGGAACAAAATGGTTCCGATATATCTCACAAACTGCTCGATCTATTCTTATGAATAAGGATACTGTGTTATTATAGAGTTTAATTTAAAATATATGCTATAAATTTTAGATCTCCACCTTAGAAACAAATGATAAATATCTAAATGGTTTCAATAAAATTTAGATGTTTATTCTAGAATTGTTAAATAAATAAATATATCATCCCGCCTTTTTACCCCATTACTGGCCATAGCAAATCTCAGTAAATGACATATTTATGCGCGTAAGTGCACATATTAGCCGTCAAATCGCAGCCGTCAAAGATGTTAGTGGAGTGAGAACCAAAAGGGCAATTTTAATGTGGTGAATATTGTTTGTCGGCTATAGAAATCGAACTCGGCTTTTAAATCCACGATCCGACTTGATACCACTGAGCCACATACCTTATCCTTATTATCAATAAAAAAATTCGACAGATGATTTTATCTGTTAATATATGTACCTCAAATATCGTTTATTTAAATATATATTATTATAGGGTATTGGCTCATTGGTATCGAGTCGGCCTGAGGATTTGAAACTCGGGTTCGATTTCCACAGTCGACAAACCATTTTCACCACATTAAAACTACCCCTGTGGATCCCCTTTCACTGACATCTTTGGTGGCCGTGATTTGACGGTTGGTAACCGTACTTCATGCAAATAAATATATCACTTACCGAGATCTGCTACGGGTTAAAGTATTAGGTAAAAGGCATCATATATTATATATCATTACAGTTTTTTATTTAATTACTGGGAGTGGGACTCAGCTGTAACAGATATCGATAAGTGATACATTTTACGCATAATGTGCGGTTAATGGAGTGGAAACCAAAGGGATAATTACAATGTGATGATCAAACTAAAAGTTATATTTTGTTTAACGTTTTATTTGTCGGTGTTAAATTTAAAAAATGTTAAAATGAAAAATGGCCGACAAGTAAACAAGTAGTTAATCTGATTATTTAAAAAAAATTGACAGATGATAAATCGTCAAACATTTGTTTATCGTTTTTGTTTAAATTCCATGGCAATCACAAGTTTTGAGGTAATATGTCACACTTTTATACTTCATGTCTGTACTTATAAAAAATTCCAAATTAATGTTGTTTGCTGATTAAGATGTAGAAGTTTATAATCTTTGAACTTTATTTGAAGCTTTTTTGCCTTAAACTTATTAGGGGCGCAGAAAAGGACAATAGTATTTTTTTACATGTTAATGTCCTATAATCGAGAATCGCGCTCACCATCCCGTATAACATTACGCTATGTCCTTTTAAAGTGGGTAGTACGATCTGTTGAAACATTTACTAAACATTTTCATAATTAACTTCATCTTACAATTAATTTTCATCAAACATCACTTTCGCTCCACCTACATCATAATACATTCAAATATTACAGTGACATCTCCCACGCCATCCTCTTTCAGATCCTGTGAAAATTTGAAAACACATGAAAATTCATAACTTCCAAATTCCCGATTCCATGCGCAGTGGCGCAGTAGGCGTGGTGGTAGATCTGCTCTCTACCCGATCCAGCCCGTCAGACGTGTATTGACCGTTACAGGTTACGTTACTGCTAGACTCCGTGGCTCCCATCTCACGAGTTGCTGTCGCCTTCACTGACATAACATCGCTCTGCACGTGACTGCATCCATGCAGCTCTGACCTAACTTGCGTTGACAGCTAGTTCGAGATATACATTTGCGCGCAAGCATTGTTGTTGATAATGTAATGAAAGTTAGGTTTTGTTTCGTTGGTGATTGGAGCATTGTTGGGGTTTCACGGGTCTGACTTGACTGTGGATTGACTGTTTGTGTGAAGTGTAATTATGGACAAAAGGAACGTGGTGGTGTTGTTTGTTTGCTGGGAAGCTGTTGCTGTTTTTATGCAAGGTAACATTTATTTCAAAACGGAAATGTTTTAAAATTTGTTTATATTTAGAAATAGAAGCTACCTCTATTATATGTTGGATTTATGGTTTTATTGGTTAATGCCAAATATTACAATGAGAGTTTAATGCTAGACTTTCGCATATACTGTATAGCAATCATTACGTTCTTATATCCATAGTAACTTTGAATTTACTCGTAAGATTTAGATTGAATTTAGCCCGATGCTATAATTTTGTTCTGTCTAATTGTCCAATTGCACCACCAAAATTTTAAACTTAGCTTAAATATATTGTAGCAAAAAGAAGTTACATGCCATATGGAATCATTAACATTGTTGTCAAACATTCGATTTGCTTATATTTATTTAAACTAAGTTTAGAATATTTGAATAATGGTCATTTACATCAAAAGTTAAATTTTAAACTTGATTTCAATTTTTAAAAAGCAAGGCGAAGTTACAATGTCAAAATTATATAATTCACATTGCTGATAATTTTTCAATTTTATGTATTTAAACCAAGTTTAAAATTTACTTGTGTTAATAACCATTAAACTTATAGTAACCGGTACGATGTTTCGTCCAATACCAAATATATACAAATTATTTTAGAAAATAAATAAAATAAATAAATATAAATATATCATCACGCCTTTTACCCATTACTGGGTGTGGCACTCTGCCTAAGCAGATTTCGGTAAGTGATATATTTTTTCGCGCGATGGTGCGGTTGCCAGCCGTCAAATCACGGCCCTCAAAGATATTAGTGGAGAGGGAGCCACAGGGGTAGATTTAAATTGGTGAAAATTGTTTGTCGGCTGTGGGGATCGAACCAATTAAAATTAAAAATTTATAGAACTTAATATTATGGGGTAGGTGGCTCAGTGGTATCGAGTCCCCGGGTTCGATTCCCACAGACGACAAACAATTTTCACCACATCAGAACTACCCCTATAACTCTCCCACTACTAACATCTTTGGAGGCTGTGATTTGATGGCTGGAACCCGCAATTCACACGAAGTAATATATCACTTACCGAGATCTGCTACGGTGGAGTGCCAAATCCAGTAATGGGTAAAAGGCGTGATAATATAATTATTTTGTTTATTAAATATTCTAACATATTTATTTGCAGGATAGGTGGTTTAGTGGTATCGATTCGGCTTATGGATTTGAGAACTTGGGTTCGATTCCCACATTTGACAAACAATTTTCACCACACTACCCTTATGGTTTCCCCTCCACTAAGTTATTTGGGGGTCTTTTTGACGGTTGGTAACCATTGCGAAGAAATATCACTTATTCGTATAGATTTACTCAAAAATTATTTGAAAATATTTGACAGGGAGCAATATAATCGTATGTTGGACTTGTTAGTATTGTAGAATATGCTAAAGATAATTGGCCGAATGCAGCACTTGTCTTTAGTTTAAAAATCGTCTTGTTAGTAAATAATTGCAAATGTTTTTCAATATTTAGTTACTTTTATCGGATCTTCTCTAATTGAAGAAGTTTCTCTGAAAACATTAATGTAAAGAAAGATATATGCATCAACAAACTAATAAGAAAAAAAAGTGTTTCCATGGTTACTAGAGACGATGTCTAAGGAAAAGGTTAGTGCTAAATTTAACTCATTGTTATAATATGACACATTACGGAAATATGATTTTAAAACGTTTAACATTTATCTTTTTAATGCAATATAAATTATTAAAATTCTATATTTATTTAATTTTCAGTGAATGGTAAGTTATAGAATTATGGTGGAGGCGCTTTAATAAAATCGGACAATTCAAAATTATATGTAATAAGACAACTTGAATAACCTAAATTATGATATTTTGAGGCTACATTCCCATTTTTTTTTAAATCTGTTCTATATCTAATAAAATGCCTTGGCAATTACGTCTGTGAATTTAATATTAGTACAAGACATACGTTAATATGTTTGTTTATTATCATTAATATTTTCAATATTTAACAAGAAAACATATAAGTATTGTTTGTTGTTTAAACGATGAAGTAACAATCAAGCTAATATATACCGGGTGTCTACTTTTTTCCGAACATAGGAAAATCAATGTTAAAATTTTGATTTAGCGATATCTCTTTACCTATTAATTTTAGAATAAAAGTGTACTGAAGAAAAATGTTCAAAATGAAAAACTGCATCCATAGAGTATATGTTTGTTGTTCAATTATTTCTTATGTCCGAGTTAGAAGTAAAAGAAAATACACGCTTTAAAGCAATTATCAGAGTGCCATGAGAAATAAAACAAATTAGATACCTTAATAATAGGTATTTATTTGTCTAGATTATGTAGAAAAAAGAAAATAATAGTTGCTATAATTAATTTTATTATTAGCTTCCAATTCTGGTCCAATATGTCAAATAATATCAGACACAACAAACAAATTATTGTTTTATTTCTCATGGCACTCTGATAATTGCTTAAAGCGTGTATTTTCTTTTGCTTCTAACTCGGTCATAAGAACAAACTTATACTCTCTGGATGCAGTTTTTCATTCTGAACATTTTTCTTCAGTACACTTTTGTTCTAAAATTAATAGGTAAAGAGATATCGCTAAATCAAAAATTTAACATTGAAGTTCCTATGTTCGGAAAAAAAAGTAAACACCCGGTATATATATATATATATATATATATATATATATATATATATATATATATATATATATATATATATATATATATATATATATAAATCTCATGTCACCTAAGAACGCACCATTGTAATATGTATAAGTATCAAGGGATGTACAAGGTGTGTAACTGCACATCCAAAATCTTATAACGGATGGCATTTTACGGACAGAAACTTATCATTAACAATCAAATCCAAGGTGTTCAAAATAGCGCTTCATCGCTATCTCAAGAAGTATAGGAGCTACGAAGTCGGTTAAATTAGCAAACAATTTCTGTTTTATAAGAGGTCAGTCTTCGCTCTCTCCAGGATCCGTCAATGAATACAGAACTTGGCACTGTTTTTAAATATGAGTTCATTCATAATTTTTATGCAGTTAACGTGAAATTCAATAGAGAAAAGTTACATGAGTCTCATAAATGCAATATCATTGACCTACATTTATGAATAATACTTAATACCTAATTATTTATAATAATTACAGTATTTTAGACATTATGATGCATAAAAACACTTATTAATAATTAATGCTATATGTGCGCGAGTACATTGTTGCTCATAAAATTCGTTTACTAAAGTAACATATTAAAGAAACTTTACTAAGTTTAATTTCGCATTTCACTTGAAGTAAGTTAGAAACTTTTGCAAGTCTTACATGCAAAAACAGAGTGGCCCTATTAATAAAGTTGTAGTCTTAGACTCTTCGTCATTTGCCACGAGTGTTTCTTGGCACTATTTTCGCGAAATAAAGGTGCTTAGACATTGAAGATGCCGAGCCTGGAGTCGAGATAACAAGTAAAAGAACTCGAGAAAATTTACTGCCTGTTAAATACTTTGGAAGTTTTAAACGCATTTAAAATTAATGAAAAGTGAAATTTTAAATTTCGTTTACAAGTACGCACTCTTAATGTAAGTATTGATTAATTGCATATTTTAGAGAGAAACGTTCTGTCGACGGCTGCACTTGAAGCCTATTCTTTCTTATATATATATATATATATATATATATATATATATATATATATATATATATATATATAGGGTGGTGAATCGAATTGCGCACCATAGCGTTTTCAATGCTATTTTTCAAATGTTCAATTATTGGCTTCCCTAATTATTTTATGCAAAAAAGCTTCAAATACAAGTTTTAGGGCATAAATTTCTGCATCTAAATCAATGATCATAATTTCTATTACATGCTTTGTAACGACTGAAATTAAATATTAAAATGTCGAAAGTTGTGTTGAAAATTCAGACAGCCATGGAATTGAACAAAAAATAAATAAATGCTTGGCGTTTTATCTGTCAAAACGACAACGTTGGACGTTTTATGTCAATCGTTGACGTTAAAACGCCAAGTATTTATTTAATTTTTGTTCAATTCCATGGCTGTCTGTATTTTCAACACAACTTTCGACATTTTAATATTTAATTTCTGTCGTTACAAAGCATGTAATAGAAATTATGTTTATTGATTTAGATGCAGGAATTTATGCCCTAAAACTTTTATTTGATACTTTTTTGCATAAAATAATTAGGGAAGCCAATAATTGAACATTTGAAAAATAGCATTGAAAACGCTATGGTGCGCAATTCGATTCACCACCCTGTATATATTTATAAATAGTATAAAACAATATTATTATTGCGCAAAATTAGTAAAAACATAATTTTTTCACGGTCCTGTCAGAAATGTATTTTTTTGTAGCGTTTCATTATGTTTTTTTCTACCCTGTCATTAGGTTTCACCTGTTGGGTAGTGTATGTTTAAAATAAATAAATAAAAGGAAATTTTCTTCTTCATTCCTAGGGTACCGAAAAGTTATTTTTTTCAAAATTCGCAAAATTAAGGCAAGTTTATTAAACGTGAACATTTTCGGTACCACTGGATTTCAATATTTCTTTATAATGAATAAACACATTTAATTTGTTATGAAATTACATAAAGAAATAATCGTAAATCAAAAGTAGGATAATAAATATTTATTATTTTAAAACGAAAGTAACATTAACCACCGAGAACTGATACTTAAATAAAATAAAATAAATAAATATATCATCACGCCTTTTACCCATCACTGGGTGTGGCACTCTGCTTACGCAGATCTCGGTAAGTGATAATTTTTTTCGCGTGAAGTGCGGTTACCAGCCGTCAAATCACGGCCTCCAAAGATATTAGTGGTGGAGGAGCCACAGGGGTAGATTTTTTAAATTGGTGAAAATTGTTTGTCGGCTGTGGGGATCGAACCAGGGTTCTCAAGATACACAGGTCGACTCGATACCACTGAGCCACCTACCCCATAAAATGTAAATGAGGAAAGAAAACATTTTGTTGGTTGAATAGTAAGTTTTTCTTCATAAAACCATATCCTTGGCAACTGAAAAATTATAGTATGGCTTGACATTAGTGACAGCGAAGAAAATAATAAATCTTGGAAGAAATTTTAAGAAATTTCCTTAGTAGACGGCTCAGTGGTATTGAGTCGGCTGTGGGTTTGAGAACCCAGGTTCAATTCCCACAGCCCACTGACAATTTTCACTAAATTAAATCTACCCCTGAGCTCCTCCTCTACTAACGTTTTGGGAGACCGTGATTTAACGGCTGGTAACCGCACTTTATATGAAGAAATATATCACTTACCGAGATCTGCAACGATAGAGTGCCTCATCCTGTAATGGGTACAATGCGTGATGATATATTTTTTATATTAATTAATATAATTTATTCCATACATATGAGTCAAGAAACTATTTATCATAAATCTTATCTAAATTTCTCACTAATTTCTGAAAATTTTACTTGCTACAAGGGTAGTGAAAAAATATATACTGCGTGAAGAAAGGGTCATTCTTCTCTCAGATCTTTTATATCTTTCACCCTCGCTTTCACCTTAAGCTCGGAAAATGAAATTCTTCCCTTGATATACAAACAACTATTAAATAAATGTCATAATTGAGGTTATAAAATAGCTTATCAAATTATGAATGTTGTACATAAATGGCACCTATTAAATTTAATTTTTTGATTTATCTATTAAAATTAGTTTTATAATTTAGTTGCTGTATAAGCCCAGCTAATATTGTTGTATTTATATAAAACAAAAGCAAACTACGTGTCAAAGGTATTAAACTATTCTGAATTGTTGGCAAATTACTTGCTGTAGAACTGGATTAGTAATAATATAAACCTATGAAGTTGGATATTAAATGTGAGTAGAAAACCGTGTAAGCCTTGCTGTGCCGGGCTGTACTGTGAATGCGAAGCTTTATAATCGCTAGATTTAATTTTATTCTAACCTGGATTATATTGATTTTTGCCCCAATCTGCGTTGAGAGAGGCTTTACCAAACAATTAATTAGTTGTTTAATTATTTATTTTGTACGTGTATTGAATTTTTGATTAAATGTAATAGTTATTAATTAAACAGGATAATTTAATAAACACTTTTTAACCTATATTTTGAATGAGGGATATGCGTATTAACTAAATGCTAAAACGGTAGATATGTCTACATTTAAATTCTAGAGAATTTGTCATTGAATTCAAGTCAAACCTTTGATGAATAAAAGTAGCTCATATTAGAATAGTGAGTGTGAGTTGAAATCAAGGTTGAAAACTGCAGAAATATGGGCTCGGTTAGGGTCCGGGTTTAGTAATGAAAAAATACATTTGGTTCAAGTTCTACCAGAGTTCAAAATTAGTTTTTTGGGTGATTCGATACCGATTCAGTTTCGATTCGGATATAAAAAGAAATAAACGAGGTCTGTTAGAAAAGTATCCGACTTTCGGCCGGAAGAAAAAAACTGGCACATCTGGAGCGTTGGAAATCTAAACATCCTCAAAGTAGTCTCTTTGGACCTCCACACATTTCTCCCAGCGGTGCCGCCATTGTTGGAAGCATTCTGAGAAAGCCTCACAGGGGGCTATATTAGGAGAGTGAGGAGCCTGTTGAATCACAGGAGTCTGGGTTTTCGTCTAAAAAGTTTGAATCAAGTGCGAGGAATATGCTGGAGCACCAATTTCGTGTTGACCACAATTTCGGTCTCTTGCGATGCACAGCATCACTTAGGCGACGGAGGGCATCCCTGCAGTACTATTTGGTGATTGTTTGATCCTGTGGTGCGTATTCGAGGTGGACCTGGACATCTCGGAATATTGATGGCCGGCCGGAGTGTGATTCGCTCTCCACCTTCTGTGCGACCGTCTTTAAACCGGTTGCACCACTTCTTAATCTGTGTGATGCTCATAGCATTGTCACCGAAAGCCGTCTGAATCTTTCGAATGATATCCAACTGGCTGTCGCCCATTATTTTTATCTGTATTTTAAAAGTTTTCAAGCAATTTTTTTCTTTTCTAGACATATTTTGTAATCTTCGTAGAACATACATTTGCCTGAAAACAATAATTTTTTAACAGTAGCATCGATTAGTGTGATTGGAGGGATTTTGAAGCCATTTTTCCGAATAATCGTTGGACATACTATACCACTCGTATGGAATATCTATTTCTTCTCATGAATTGCGTTTCTCGTATTCGGCTCGTGCTACAAACTTTTATACTCGTAGGAAATGTATACCATTCCACAATTATTGTACAATATACTATTATTAACTATATATCCAACTCGAGTATTATTACATTTTGTGTTTCATTTACTGCTTCTATAAGTATCTACATTACATGTTACACTTCTCCGATTCCGTTTTTTTATTAACTTGAGGAATTCTGATAAAATGCGAGAACTTTGAGATTGAAATACTCGACCGAACATCCTATAAATCTAACTAGAATTTGTTTCAAGCGCTGTTGTTCACTGTACCCGTGTACTCTCAGTGCATTCGCAAAACAACGAGCGCACTTGCTATTGTTTAGCGAGCAAAGAGCACTTCATGAGAAATACAAATGATACAGATACTATTCTTGTAATTATAAATTTGTTGAATGGATTACGTAGGTACATCCTCTAATTAGTTAATTTAGGCCAAGTCAAAATTAATTAATTTATCATGAAATCTACATAATAGTCAATTATTTGTTGTCATGCCAATCTCAATCAAGTTTTTTTTACTAATTTGAATGTTGTTATTATTGACAGTTTGAATAATTTAAATGTCAAAATTTATAACGTATATTTCATCCTTCGTAAATAATTTAATTGATGTTTCTAATTAATTATCCATTCGTGTAGTAATTTTATACGTGTGTACGTTTGTTTAGTTTGATAGTAGAAATAATAATGAAATTTAATTTGGTTATTATTATACTTGTAATGAAAATACAGTACATACAAGCTTGTTATTATTATTGGTCAGCGTTGAATCATGCGTTTAATTGGAGTTGAAGTTGGCTCCTGAAATTGGTCTCTTTTTAAACAAGATGTTATTGTTAATGTAAATGAAACATATTCAGGCAGATTCATAAAGCAAATTAGCGCTAATACCATTTTTTATCTCTTGTTTTGCTCTTTTCAATTTTATTTGAACCTGGGTTAAAAATGTGTTAATTAGCATCAAATTTCATTTGTTCTTTTTTAATTTGAAACTGAATTATAGATAATATTAAAAATGGTATTAGTACTAATCCGCTGTATGAACCTAATTATGTAACTAACAAAGAATTTAATCGCAACAAGTCTAGATTTTTCCCTTTTCTACTGAGTATGAGAACTTAGTTCTCGAAATACGTATCTAGATTTGATTCCTTGATTAAGGCTTAGGGGTTATATTCTTTGTTAGTTAGTTCGTAGCCTTAAATTTTTTACATTTATTCTAATTATGTATTCAACATATTGTTTGAAGATCAACATAGTACGTATTGTAATAAATTGTAATGTAATAAATAAAAATATTCAAATGTAATACCCCGAGAGCTTGAAAATTATCGGGTATTTCCCGATTGTTTCGTTGCTACGCAGGAAAACAAGAGGGAAATACCCGATTAATTTTCAAGCCCGAGGGGCATTCGGCTGATTATTTTTGATGATTCTGAATAGCGCATAGGTTACAACTGTCAGAAAAATGATTGTTTATCGCCTAGCAACCTAGCCGGGAAATTATCGAAAAATTATCGATATAATTTAGACCTAGTTGTACCACGTGATGTTAAATGCCACGCTCTTATTGGTCGAAATTGGGGTTGAAAAAATCAATGTAATTTTAAATAATAATGGAAATTATTTACGTTTATTTCTAATTATTTCTATGTGAAATTTATTACGTTGGAAAGACATAATATTTCATATCAAGAAAAAAGTCTGTTTTAATCATGGGTTCCGCTTAAAAGATATTTCACTAAAGCATTTCAATCTAAACCAATGATACAACATCCTCTTGCACCATTTAACTCTAATGAAAATAGAAAACTAACCCTCATAGTCCTCACATTCCCTCATCACATCCATTCTGAAACCTCTCACTCAGAGTGTCGAAACAAATGTTTCATTGTTCATAGTCGTAACTACCTCTTAACGAACCACCATCGTAGAGTGATTGTAGAGTCGCACATACGTTAATTGGTGCTGCTGCTGATGTTGATACTGGCCAGCGGCGCCGAGAGTGGGGCAAGACATTAGCGCTACCACCCTCGAGTGGGGTATTACAGCGGTGGTGCCGGCTGAACGCCGCTCAACGACCGCCATCAATTTGTTAGCCGCTTTCTTTTGTCTTTATCTCGGGTGGATACTGACACCAGTGCTAGAGGCCTAACGCGAACACGAACAGTTAATTTGGTGGCTGGAAATGTGTTTGATTTAATGTAGGCGAAGGTTTGAACTAGATTAAATCAGTGTTATTTTTTTCATAAGAAACTGATATTATTACTGTTAGATATCGATTAGGATAGTTATAATTTATATTTACATCATATGTATTTAAAATCTTCGTTGACCAAAGTAAAAAATCATTTGGCTAAATGGTATATAATCTTTTTTATCTATTTTGCTTTCATAAGGAAGTCATTACGAAACCCAGTTGCGTATCGTAATGAACACTTTTGTTTTAGACGGTTGGTACCTATCAAAAGGTGAGAACATCAAAATTGCAATATAACCTCAAAATTTGAACAATTGCATAAATGGCAATAAGAGTTACCAACCACAACATTTCATATACAAATTGCCCTAAATTGAGTCGGTGAAAAATATCGCATATCTATTTAAATTTTATTTTATAAAAGACGCAAAATAGTAAAAGTAGTATAAATAAAAAAAATTTTAAGACTTATCGCACTTGTTCTTTAGAAAATTCGCCTGCGGCTCGTTTTCTAAACTTGGACGCACGCGATAAAAGTCTTATAAAATGAGTTATTTATACTATTTTTAATATTTTTTTCTATTTTGCGTCTTTTAAAAGTTTTAAACTGAGTAAATTTTGGGCAATTTGTATATGAAATGTTGTGGTTGGTAACTGTTATAGACAGTTATGCAATTGTTCAGATTTTAAGGTTGTATTGAAATTTAAATGTTCTTAGCTTGAAAGGTTCTGTATGTCATCTGATACTACCAACCATCTAAAACAAAATGTTACGTATCGTAATAAACGCTCTTTCGATACGCAAATAAGTTTCGTAATGACTTTTTTATGAACGCAAAATAAGAAAAAAGCTTTTCGTACTCATACGAACGCCGAACTCGACTTTGTTTCGTCCGGCAATTTCCTTGTATCTTACGAAGTACTACATTTTTTGTCCCAATGTTATAAATAAATATTTTCTTTTAATTTTTAAAGGGCGTAAATAGAAATCCTAACTTATAACTCGTATTATGAATACACTGTATAATTTTGACGATAATCTATTTATTTAACATTTCTGCTTATTAATATAAATAAATCAACAAAAAAATTTGTAGACAGCCATAATTTCAAACAAATTGTTTATTCAGATGTCAGCTCGAAGAAAGCGGAATATATGTATGAGTTGGATATTTACATAATTACATGATAATCAGTTCTCGTTCTTTTTTACCTCCTTCTCCTGTCTGACTGAAGATCAGATGTCAGTAACAAACCATGCGCACTGGATTTCATAATCCTCATTTCGGGCCATCAAAATGCAAATTCCATATTGCGTTCCAAACCACTTGCGCATTAATAACAATACATATTTAGGGACTGCTACCAAACAAATGAAACAGAAAGGAATAATATACGTATGATCAGATTGGTTTCAAAATCTAAATGACGTATACTTCTTATTTAGGCAAAATTTTCTATTCTGTAAACTTAAATTAAGAAGTGTTGCTTTCTTTTTAATTTCACCTACAATGGTTGAGAAACTAACATAAAATCATATTTTTGAAAGTATAAAATTTGTAATTTTGATATTATTTTTGAATTAATGGGCTACTACATTATGAACTCAATGCATTCTTTCTCAAATACCTTTTAAACAGGATTTAGAACTTAATGAATAAACTGATATAATTAAAATGATAACTTAAATTTTTGTTTTCATAGAAATATATCTATTTGATTTGTTATTTTTTTCAAAATACTAGAATAGGAAACTGTAGATAAATTAAATATTTGAACAAGAATAGCTATTTATGAAACAAGTACATAATATAGGACTTTATTTGACTAGACGAAGTTTATGGCAGAGCGAGGCTAATAAATAAGGCGAGTCTATAAAGTCCGATTATGTACGAGTTCCATACAAGGCTTTATGTTTGACTGCCCTACTGAAGATTTTCTATTACCTATAATGACATAATGATACATTTGACAAATGACAAATTCAAATTTAATATCTAACAAAGAGTGTCTTTTCAATTCCTTGTTACCTTTTTGTTTGTTTGAAAATTTTATTTGAAGCAAAATGCAATCGCACAGTTCTAGTGCAGAAATTTTTGGCGAAATAAAAAATATCTCTGCTACCGTCAAAGATTCCCTATTACCATCAAAATCCAGATATTTGCATGAAGAAACATATAATGCGTATCGCAAATTCAACCATTTAAAAAGAAGTAAAGAACAGCAACGGAATTGCCAATATGAATATTTCGGCTAAACTTGACTTGGGGGTCAAACCTGAAGTTGGCTGCAGAACAAGCTGCTTCTGGCTTGAATTCAGGAATACCAACTTAACGACAAAAGCCGGACAATTTGAAATGCGAAGTATATTTATCATAAAAATGCGTTCTGTACTAGGTTTGGCATGGTTAAGGGTGTTTTTTTTTTAAGTTAAATTTTATGACAGAACAATTTATCTTTAAAACAAAATTTTGTTTGTAATAAAATTCGCATTTCAAGTATATTTATCATAAAAATGCGTTCTGTACTAGGTTTGGCATGGTTAGGGGTGTTTTTTTTAATTGGTACTCCTGAATTCAAGCCAGAAACAGCTTGTTCTGCAGCCAACTTCAGGTTTGGCCCTCAACTCAAGTTTTACCAATATTTCTAGTAATAGGAATTGCGTAATAAATGTAAATCATTATTATAATAATAATTTGTAACAGTACATGTAATATTTTGTAATTAATTACAATTTAAATAGAAATAAATATATTTTGACATTGATTGACAGCTGACAGGACCTTTATTTTACTTTATATTACTAGTAAAATAAAGTTACTTTATTTTACTAGTATTATAATGAGGTTCTTTGTAGTTGCATAATTGTATTATAATCAGTATTTTATAATGCAGTCGTACATAAATTATATTTTCCTTAATCGTCAGAACCAATTAAAAACGTTAGTCTGCAGTATAATATTTAGATACTAAAACAAATTTAAGATATTTTTATATTCTCGCTGAAATCACTCGAGGCATACTCGTAGAATCGCACAGAACATGCAATTGATTAAACGAATCAACGGAAAATTATTTTCTACAAACCGTGATTTCGGAGAATCTGAAGTTCCGGAATGCTTCTCGTCGTTGCCTGAAGCTCTTCACAAAGTTTTGTTCTAGAATTTAATATTCTGTAAATTATTTCGCTCTAATAAGAATCGCCAAATCGTTACAGACACGTCGACAGGCCAATGGCGTACTTTCAATATTTTATCAATTTGAGCGTAAAGTAAATATGAGCCAATATTTCTATAATAAATAATTACTTGAGTATTAAGATCACTAGTTTAGATATGGAGATGAAGTTGAGATGTCCAATACATCCGATACCAGTAGAACACTAACTAACCACAATGCTTATTATGGTTTTTTCAAGATCGACACTAACGAAATTAAAAATTAAAATTTTTTCAAAATTATTTTTACTTCCTTGTACGAAGTAAAAGAAGTATTGTAATCGCGAAAATTTTCGGTTCTCAGATTTCAACGGAAATAGGTATATTGGACCTCCCTGAATCCATTTTGACTCATTTCGTCGTGCCGTCTGTACGTACGTATGTATGTACGTACGTACGTATGTATCTCGCATAACTCAAAAACGGTAAGCCTTAGAAAATTGAAACTTTATATTTAGGACTGTTATAACATCTAGTTGTGCACCTCCTTTTTTGGTCATTATACAACTACCGGAAGTGGTACTTTACTTGAAGCCTATAATAGATTTTCATGAAAAACTATATTCAAATATAATTCAAAACTTTCCAAATTTGATATATAAGACTACTATATCAATGGAAATAACAATAGATTTTGGTTAAAATAGACTAACCGGAAGTGGCACATTACATGAAGCTGCTAACAGTTTTCCTTGAAAAAAATGGTATTATTTTAATTTTAGAATTAAATGCTGCAAATACAAGTTTTAGAGAATTAAATTCTGCGTCTAGCACATTAAGAATTTTTAAATTAGCTTTTTGCATAAACGAGATATCTAAATTTAAATATTATATATTTTTAAAGTATTATAATGGAAATTTTAATCGATCTCGATATTTTGGTACGTCTTCATATTTAGACCTTACTGACCCTAACAAAAAACATTTTAAAAAAAAGTTGGTTGGATGTCAAATAAACCTGAAAGTTTTGGAATGACTTTTTATATTTAAACTTAGGGTTTCGAAATTGAGGTTGTGTTCACTAAAGGCCATATTCAACCACTAATAAAGAAACTTTATTGATGGATCTTTTTTATTTTAATTAATTTTTTGTAAATTGTGGTGTTTATTATTACAAAATCCATTCTCGTAACTAAACTTAACTATAAATAGATTTAAAATGAGTATTATGTGTGTGTTTTTTTTCATACTATTGTTAAGATATGTAATGTTTTTATATTACCATATTCAAAGCATAAATAGTGCGGTATTAAACTAAAAGTCTAAAATTATTTTGGTTGATAAGCTTGTGTATGATTAAATTGACAATAATTTCATTCATTTGTTAAGACCCTAAGCTATTTGAGATATGGGGCTCTTTATAAGTCCAGATATTCTACGTCAGTGTCAAATATACCACTTGCTCATTCGGACATTTTTTTTTGGTGGCGTCCATGAAAGTGGAGGTTCCAAGCTATAGCTTGTATGGCTTATACGTAAATCCTTCACTGATATTGAGTGTCTATTTCGCAACATTAATAAATATGGGGTATATGGGCAACTGCAGGCGATGCTACCTTAATTTCTTTATAGATTTGTTGTTAGAGAAGTGGGCATAGGTGAAGATTTACGAAACAGGTGTACATGAGCGAATGGATGGATGTGAATGAAGGTTTGTTGCGTGATGATGGATTTTGGTTGTGAGGAAGGAAAGAGTTCATATGTAGGAAGTGTTAATATGGTCGAAACGAGTATCGTGTGTCAGGATGAGAATGTTGACGTGAACTGATTTTTTTTTATGAATCTTTTCGTGCTACCTCATTTAATGGGATATAGCGTGATGTTATGTATGAATGAGTTTTCATATGGAATCAAGATTTTTGCCTGTCTGGCGGATTTCCAAGCTTATTATTTTGCGATAGTAAATGAAAATCAGATACAAATATTAAAAAATGTGAAAAGTTCCCTATTCTGCAAAGACATTAAAATGATTTGATTCTACTGTTTCTCACTAAGATCCAAACGACCATTTTAGCAATGTTCCTTGGAAATTGCTGTCCATAAATTTAATCACCAAAGAGAAACAAATCATTGAAACTAAGCGATGAAACATAAAAACTTAGTCAGTCAAAGGAAACGTTCGCTAAAGTTTAGTAGCATGGTAGTGTTATCACCCTTCAACTTCTCATTAAACTTCGGACAATTCCAGCTATAAAATCGACCATAAACGTTGCCAAATTAAATTAAAACTTTCCACTGTACTTCAATGCGCCGGCAGATGCAGATCGTTGTGCAGTGCCGGATAAATGGGGTGGACATCAGGGCACTTGCTCTCACTGAACACTGGATTTACTGATGCAATCATTTACATGAAGAATGTTTTGAAAACAGGTTAACATGTTTACTTGTGTTCGGAAGTATGACATTGAAAAGAATGATGGTAGAAGGGCGTAAGTTATTTATGTTAAAAATAAAAATCAAATGATAACTTATCTAAGTTCCACAGAATATCAGCCTCCAAGTCAACCTACAAGGTATATTGACTTGGAGGCTGAAATTCTGTGGAACTTAGAATAGTTATCATTTGATTTTTATTATTGAATTGGTTTCACTATACAGGGTGTTTCACAACTTAGAGCAAAAAATTAAAGGGTATATACTGTACGACGTGCTGATCATGAAACAAAAATTATTTTTTTTTAAATCGCAAAACTATTTTCCATGTTTCCCAGTCCAAAATTTTTCGTTGCCACCGCCGCTGGGTGGATGATTATGTTAAAGTTATTAATTACATAAAATTCTATTATAAATAAATGCTAATAATTGAATTGTGTAATTATTCTTTCGTAGTTGATACCTACTTCATTATTTGTGTTTAATAGGAAAGCGAATCCAGTGCAGTACTACAAAAAATGTTTTAGGTTAACAACCCTTAATTTTTCGAATTTAAAAAAAAATCTTTTTGTTTCATGATCAGCACGTCGTACAGAATATACCCTTTAATTTTTTGCTCTAAGTTGTGAAACACCCTGTATAAGAAACATGGACAATTATTTGTCTTTTTTATTTTATTTATGTTAAATGAAAGGTTGATGAAATAGGTGTATTTTCGTGAAATTGAAGATCTCCGATTTCGTGGTTGATCTAGGAATTGATTTGATCGTAGGTTCGATGCAGGATCTTAGGATTCCAAGTTGGAGAAATAGAAAAGTTTGTAGAAAGGAATAATGAATGTAGTTGAAGCGAAAGTATTGTACCAGAATAAAATTTTGTATTTATGTTATTTTGCATAAAAGGAACTTTAATCTCAATTATAGTACAAGAGTGATTTTGTAGTATTTAATTACATACACATATGCCAGCTGGTAGACTAGAACCCAAGATTGCACGAGTACCATACTTCACAAGCAATGATCTATACCAGAAGTTTTCAACTGAGGAAGCATTTTCAGCGGAGGCATGGAGCACAGATGCTCTCAATTTTTAAATTAATGGATTGTCTTTTCATTATATTCAATCTTAGTATTAGTAATTTTAAACTTTGTAAAAGAGTTGCAATTTTTGCTAGAAGATATTCAAGAGGAATTCTTGGAACTGGAATTTAATTCAGTTATTAAAGACGAGCTCCAAAGAGATTATTTGGCAACTTTTTGGGTTAAATACATTCCAGGTTATTCAAAATTATCGCAACAAGCTTTATGTGTTCTCATCCCTTCTTCAACAAAGTATAGTTGTGAATCTGGCTTTTTTGCTTTGTTCAGTATAAAAACAAAATAGTACAATCAATTAGACGTAAAATGACCTCCGTTGTGCTTGTAAGCTCAAAGCAGACTATATTAAAAATTTTGTATTTTTAAATATATTTAATATATATTTTTTTAAATCATATTGATATATTATTTTACTATAGAGTGTTCACTGCAATTGTGTGAAATTCAGTTTCAAAAACAAGCGCAGGAAGATGCTCCCTTCCTTCTTCATCTTTTTTTCTTCATTTTCAGTTTTTACTATACAGTGTCTAAGTGCATTTGTGTTAAATGTATTTTTAAACAAGTGCAGGCGATGCTGCCTTCATTTCTTTATAGATTCGTTGTTAGAGAAGTGGGCGTAAGTGAAGATTTACGGAACATGTGTACATGAGCGAATGGATGGATATAAATTAAGGTTTGTTGCGTGATGATGGATTTTGGTTGTGAGGAAGGAAAGAGTTCGTATGGAGGAAGTGTTAATGTGGTCGAAACGAGTATCATGTGTCAGCATGAGAATGTTGACGGGTTCGTGCTACCCCATTTAATGGAATATAGCGTGATGTTATATATGTATATATGTATGTGTTTTATTTTACTACAATCTTCAATGAATAATAATTTTAAAAAAATTGTATCTTGATAATATTTAGTGAGGAGGCATCAAGCTTTCATGTTCATAAAAAGAAGTATGGTATCGAAAAATTAATTTTGATATTTCAAATACTACAATAATTGTATTGTACATAAAATACAATTTTGAATAAGAGTAGAAAGATAAATTATCACTGGTGGTAGTTTACTTACTAACATAATACAGTCTATGACATTAATTAAAATCAGCTTGGTACTCTATGTAGTGTAGATATTTATTCTTTGAGTACATATGAAACGTTTTTCGATAGAGGTACAAAAAAAATTGAAAACAAAAATAATCACGTGTTGTATTTTCATTCTTTCATACACGTGTATCATTTGCTCCTAATTATGCATGAGAATAACACAGATGAAAGCATTTCAAAAATAAAAATATGGAAAAATAAATAAGAAATAATTAAATTCAAATGTTGGAATAATTCTCGTCTCTTCGGCAGCTTTTTGTTGGCACGTGTACCATTCCAGGGCGACTTTATTGTGAAAGTGAAACACATTTCTTATCTCCCTTTTCGTTTTTTCTCTGTTTGACGGAGTATTTTTACAACGGTGTTCAGGAAAATATCCGTTACTCAGTAAGGATATTATCCATAAAATTTAGTGTACAGTGTAAGGTTGACATAATTTTCATGGAGGGGCTTAAAGCAGCTGAAATCTTTTAGTTTATAGAGGTTTTTCTAACGGAGCTTCATAATAACTGTCGTAGAAATGCAAATATATCGCCGCCTGGGAATCACTAATATCAATTTTTAGTTTACAAGGTAAATACCTACATTCTATTTTAGGGTTTATGGATAAAATATTCTGCGCAGAAAGCCAGGGAATGTAAAAATTAAAATTTAGTTTGATATACAGTCAGAAGGGGACTAGGCAAGATATAAAAAATAAAACCAATATAATGACAAAACTATGTTATTTTATAATTCAATATATTTCAATGTATAATAATTTTTCCTATTTACATTGCAGCGCTCGAGTGAGAAAGTGAGCTACATTAACAGCTGTGTTCGTTTTGCAAAATTTTTGTTCAGATTTGTTGATAAGTGAGTTGAGATGAACTGAATTGAGATGTATCCAAAACGAACAACATTTTACGTTTTAGAACGAATAAAAATATGAGTGGCAAATCCCAATAACAATAATTTGAAATTTGTCAGTCATCACTTGAGCAATTTATTTTAATTTAAGTTAGTTACAATTTTAGAATATAATTTCATATATGCTTAACCTAAAAATATGACATCACAATATTGCCGTTTCCACTAAAGGGAATAGCTCAGATTATTTTGACATTCTCATACGCTACCAAAAAAAAACATTCATTTCGCACGCTTAATACCAAAAAATTATTTTAATAATTTTTTTATGGATAAGGCCCGCAAAGAGCAACTTTCGAAAGGCCCTATTTTCAGATGTTTAAAAACCTTAAAACCCTTTGATTTTTCTTACCTTTTCTTATATGATTAATATATATTAATTTTATCTCGTTAGTAATTTAATTAAGGAGATATGATCACTGCAATTGCATATTATTGTATATTTTGTATTATACATTTATGCAACACACATTACATTTTGATTTTTAATTTTTTTTAGTAAACCCTATAAACGTAGCCGCTTTTGACGTCATTATTCTAGTTACAAATTTTGATGACGACTCTCTTCTGCTTAATAAATACGTGTATAGAAGGTATTTTAATGTAAAATAAATACAAGCCCGATACTCACAAATATTAAATAAATATATCATCACGCCTTTTACCCATTACTGGGTGTGGCACTCTGCCGAAGCAGATCTCGGTAAGTGATATATTTCTTCGCGTTAAGTGCGGTTACCAGCCGTCAAATCACGGCCTCCAAAGATGTTAGTGGAGGGGGACCCCTGTGGCTCCTCTTCCACTAACATCTTTGGAAGGCGGTGATTTGACGGCTGGTAACCGCACTTCACGCGAAGAAATATATCACTTATCGAGATCTGCTATGGCAGAGTGCCATACCCAGTAATGGGTAAAATGCGTGATGATATATTTATTTATATTTTATTTGTGTTTCATTAATAGTTATTTGTATCGCTAGTCCAGAAACTTCTATTTTGCGAGTGCGAGTATATTTTGAAAGGCCTCGCCTGCGGCTCGTCCTTTTAAAATATACTCGCACTCGCAAAATAGTTTCTGGACGTGTAATACACAAGATTTTTCACGCCGACGGTTTTGTAAATTTAATGAAAAAGTTTAATTTATTACTCACATTCTAAATGTCAGGGATTTTTTTTAAGGTTGGTAACATCACAATATTTTTAATTTTACTTTTAATTTTAATTAATTATTTATTGTTCATCAATTTACATCTTCAATAAGTTTAATTACACCGTACACTTTATTTAATAAACATAAAACATAATATTATGTTTTCTTGTATTGAAAATACTCAACTATGAATATTTTATCATAATATTTTTACGCCAATGCAATATTTTGACACTTCGTACGTTCAGGAGTTCGCTATACTAGTGATGCCAACATATAACCATAAAAGTCAATAATTTTTGCCGGCCTCGGCCGGTAAACACATGGTTTCCGGACGATTTTGAGTTATGTAATACTGCTAATGCTGGACGGTGGCGCGAAAAAAAACATTGTTTAGTCTATTCAGTTCAATGTTTCATTTATTTATTTAATTCTAAAATCTTTGTAAATATGAACGTGTGCCTATGGTAATCTACTAAGATCAGATCAAGGTAACAGAACCCATTAAAAGGGAATTTGAACCTACTAGCACTCATACACAGGTTAATGTGGAGTAGACGCACGTAGACGCAATGTCATCTACTGCATTCTTAGTTGCTAGTATTGTGTCTTTCTAAATAAGTAAAAAGGTTGCAAGCAATACTATGCTGGTAACAACTAATAAGTTTCGTGTTCGAATAAATTATACTTAAATTCCACTAAAACGCACCCGAACCAACCTCGCAAAGTGACTTCCAACAACCACAAAAAAATATATCTCACCCCAATCGTCAATAATTCATCGACATGCGTAACCATTTAGTCGCACAGCGTGCACCAGACATTCCTCTGTGATTTACACCCTCTTTGGTACAGTTCTCACCCTCTCCGCCTTTACTTCTACACCCATGAAGTTACAGCGATGTTTCCTGCAGTGGTGCAAACTTAGAGCGACTAACTTCGCTTCTCATTGCACTGATTGAGACGTTTGCTGCGCTCACGCTGCTGTAATGTTCGATGTTGCTATTCGTGAACTACATTTGTTTTGTTTTTGTTCGTTTGTTGTTTGTTTGTTTTGAAGGTTTTAAGTTATTATTTGGTTTAATGGATCTGTCACGGACGTGATTTGAATGAAGTTTGGGGTTTGTGAAACTGGGAAATTGTTAAAATGCGGGTTGAACTTGTGTAATGAGGGAACGAGGAAATTATGTTGTTCGGGTCCTGACTTTTGTGTTATATTTGTGAATATATTTTACTGTTTACATCAAACTTTAACAATATGTATGGTTGTTAGCACCAAGTCCAATTTTATCCTTTGCTACATAACTTATAATTTACAGTTAATGTTTTTAATTTAGGGACGGCTTATCAAAGCTTAGGGTCGAGTTCATTTTGTACCTATTCACCTCAATTTTAAATGAAATTTAATTTAATTAATATCTTGTGTAGACATACTTATACAGCATGTTCAAAAAATAAGTGTAACTGATTTTCAGGACATGGCGAAAAAGTAAAAATAAGTCGAAAAGTTTTTTATAATGTGTCCAAAATTTAACCGTTTTAGAGGTATGGGAATTTTAATTTTGATGTCATCATAAGTAAATACCAACAGTTATGTTTTTATTTGTTATAAATTTTTAAATAGTTGTTGAATAGAATAGTTATTTTGCGCACTAGCGTGCAAACAATGCTCAAAATACGCTTTGTCATGATAATGTAAATGTTGAAAAAATCTTGTACTTCGCCTATTGATATTAATAAAAACATGTGCATATTTCTTTATAGTCGTAGATAAAATTCTTTTTCTATTTTGCGTTCATAAGGCAGTCATTATGAAACTCAGTTGCGTATCGAAAGAGCAAAAGGTTTCAAGATTCCTAATAAGACTTGACGCCATTTTGTTCCAATATAACTGTAACACTCTAACACGCAACTATAAATATAAACTGAACTTCGCAGCCGAATATTATCAAAAGTAACATTTTTAGATACATTTTTGTCAGTCGTAAATTTTAAGCCCCGTACACATTAAGAGGCTGCAGCTCGAAAAGCCATATTTTCTGGCTAGTCATGAAGCTGTATTATACAACCTAGGTTATTGAAATTTTGTATAATGAATATTAAAGGATAGATTTAGTGCGCTATAGAACATTTTTTTCATTTTTTTACTTAATATTGAGTTAATATGCAATTCAAATATGTATATATCTTGAAACCGGCAAATTTTCGGCTAATCCTGAGCCTGTAAATTAACAAATAAACTGTTCAAATTTTATATACTATATAAGAAACTATATATAAAGTACGCTATAGGATAGAATTTGGCATATTGATTGCTATAATTAAATAAATTAAATCTCAAGTTGACCATTTTCGGACAACGTTTTTAACACTTACAATCATAAAAAATTCATATCTATTTATACAATTCGTAAGTTTATACATTTCTGAATACAGTTTATTTTGTACATTTTCAATTTTCGCGTTAATAACAACAATATTTTGCATCTGAAACATGCCGATATCGTGCAATTTAGTTCATATCACTCTCGCTAGATAGAGCGCGTAGATCACTATTCCAGCAATTAATGGCTTATATTTTGATTGGATCACTAACACTGTAGGGGGTGGAGCTTCATATGTTCAAGAGAGCGTTGAAAGAATAATGCATTCGCCAACAAATTTAAAACTTCTATCATTTTTATTATTTGTGGACTGTGTAGTGACAATTATAATCGTAGGATATTATTACATATTATCTTGATTTCTCGCTTATTGTTTATTTTTTATCATGGGCAGAAAAAATACGAAAAATTTAAAACTTACAAAAGTGAGAAGAAGTATAAAAAATAAATTAAAAAAAGTGCGTGCAGTTAAATTAAAGTTATCTGAGGATAATCCTGATTTGGTAGGTTTTATCTCTTATTCATTGTATGTACTACTTATACCCTTAAAAATTTATAATTATGTAGGAACCAGAAACTTATACAGAGCAGGTTACTGTGGCAGTTTGTAGGAAAAAATTATTTCATTGCGATGAAATATCAGATGAAGTTGACGTTGACAACGATGAATTATCCGTATGTATATTTTTTTAAAGTTTCTATTTCAAAGTAGGTATGTATAAACAGGCAGGTAGGGCTGGTACTAGGATTTCTGATGCCTATCGATAATTTACAAATATGCACCCATATGAATAAATTCAGCCATGTTACTCTCTAAAATCGCTTCTAATCTAAATACACAAGAAATCAAAGAATATAAAATTAGATAAATAAACTAAAATGAATCACGATACAAGCCGATGTAGGCAGAGACAATGCTACATTGTGCACAAATGTTTCTGCTGAGCGAAAAACAATCATACATATAGACGCATTCTTATAGGGATTCATAATTCTTCTGCAAACGTGTCAAAAACGTAACAATCTTCTGCCAATTTTATTTGGTTGTAATTATTTATGTACATTTTTAGTTATCATTTATTAGTTATAACAAGAAAAAGTATTTCTTGAAATATATTTTATTGTAACAAATTTATTGAAAAGTTTGTAAAGCAATAGTTAATGTAATTATTATTTAAATACCTAACAATGAAAATATTTTCAGAATGTAATACAGGAGAGCGCCGCAAAACAAAATGCATGCGAAAGGAGATTTGTAGACATATTTTATTTTTTTAATGAATTAAAAACGTTTGACCATAATTCTTTATTTTCTTGTTCCATGAAGAATTTAAATATTAGTACAGAAAAGCGTGACGGATTTATTAGTACATTTACAATAAAATGCGAAATGTGTCAAAAAAATAAGCAAGTAAGATCTGAAGGTGTTACAGATATGGATATAAATAGAGCTGCTGTTCTTGGTATAACATCAGTAGGTTGCGGATTTTCACAACTTGAGGAATTAACTTCCATTTGTAATATCCCTTGTATGACAAATAAGACATACACAGCGTATGAAAATGAATTAGCTGAACATATTCACAATGTCCGCGTCAATCAAGAAATTTACCAATCAGAACATTTACAAAATCAAATAAATAATAGTCCAATTATATGAGTACCTATTTACAATAAAATATTTATTTGCATGAATACCTAACTATTATTGTTATTATTTACTGAGATTTTAGCATTGTCAGATGTTTACCTATTTTATTATTTATATTATTTGTCAAATATAATATTTTATTTTAATAATGTTATAATATAATTTATTTTTTAATATGCATTAATGTGTATTGTGTACCTATTATAACATAATAAATGCATATTTGTAAAAATAACCATGAATACTCCTAATCTATACAAGTTGGAGACAATATTTCTTCACTAAAAATAAGTTTGAATTTTCCTTCATGTTTTACTCGCTGTAAATTACAATTCTAAACGGTACGTGATTTTGTAGCATGCTGCTTTTGTTATACAAAATAACCAAATGCGTCGCACAACATAAATAAATATATAAATAATTAATTATTAACAATATAATATCTTGTTCAACATATTTGCATGTTGGATAGTTGCAGAAATTCTATTACAAAATATAAACTATGTATGCTTTTTAGTTTACTATAAACACGAAAAAAAGTTTTAAGACGAAGAAAAATTTGTGTATTTTCTAAAAACTTTGAAAGTTTACGTCGATTATGATATTTTCTAGCCATATACCTACCTAAATTTCCGAACGTTAAACATTTTTTGAAACGAATTTGCTCATAACTCAATCTACAATGACCGAGTAATAAACTGCTTGCAGAATTAAACGTGAGTGTGTCAGTGTCAGTGCATTTTGTACGAACAACCCAATTCGCTTCATCAGATAGTGGAAAGGGAACGTGCCTGGGCCAGCCTACTTGCTACCTGCCACCGCACGTCCCGGCCAAAATTTTTTCCCGCGATTGTGGCTGCAGCCTCTTAATAAATAATTACGTTACGCGTTTAATTTTTAATTTAAATGCACAAATTTGCGTCGAAAGTTTTAAGGCGCTTAAATCATTTTTTTATATTTTACGTCCATAAGGAAGTCACTACGAATTCCAGTTGCGGATCGAAAGAGTGTTCATTACGATACGCAACATTTTGTTTTAGACGGTTGGTAGTAGCGGATGACATTCTGAAACTGTCAAGTTGAGAACATCAAAATTTCAAATTAACCACAAAATCTGAATAATTGCATAAATTTTAATAACAGTTACCAACCACAACACTTCTTACATGAATTTCCCTAAATTGACTCGGTTTAAAGTATCCCAAAATTTATTTTTTTTAATTTTAATTTATAAAGACACAAAATAGAAAAAAAGACTTTTATCGCACTTGTCCATTAGAAAAAAACATGTCTTATAAAACACGTTCTTTAATAAACTATTTACCTAGTTCTATAATAAATGGGGTAGGTGGCTCAGTGGTATCGAGTCGGCCTGTGGATCTTGAGAACACTGGTTCGATCCCCACCGCCGACAAACAATTTTCACCAATTTAAATCTACCTCTGTGGCTCCCTCTCCACTAATATCTTTCATTTCACGCGAAAAAATATATCACTTACCGAAATCTGCTTAGGCAGAGTGCCACACCCAGTAATAGGTAAAAGGCGTGATGATATATTTATTTTTTTATTTATTTTTATAATCAGTATATAACATATACCCTTAATTTTTTCCTCAAAGTACAAAATCACGGAATATAATTTTAAATTTCATGAAATTCCAGCAAAAAATGCAGTATAAAAATATACTGACTTTATTCCTATTTCTGCTATGTAAATATGCAATAAAATAGAACATAAATTCTCGTATTTGACATAATAAAATTAAAAGTCAAATAAATATTGTACTATATTAGTCTGAACGTCAAAAAGCAAAAAATCAACATGAATATATTTCATTCAGTCCACAGAAAATATCAAAAGACTTATCCGCTCTTTTGTTTACTTAGAACAAAAAACAATCTAAAAAGACTTTTCATTGTTTTGTGTCTCTACATCTCACAATATCAGTGCATGTATTTTCATTGTGCCCGATATTACCGATTCTGTACCGCGTCTCTACATGTAAAATATGTAAATTCCCTACGCATGTACGTACATACATAGACAGTGGTGTCCGTGAACAAGGATTCACAGACGCTGTCGCATCGGTGGGGACACCGAGGGGCATATCTCTGGAAAGCTGTCTCCAAGGACTTGATCGGGAGAAGTTTAGAAAGTTGTGCGGTTTTTTTTTGGGACGTGATAGCCTACAACACTCGAGATGACAGCCTGCTTTTTTGCAAATGTATTTTTTTTTTGGAGTTATCGTAATGTTGGTTGATCATTAAAAGTTTTAGACGATGCTTTTGATAAAATATTTATTATTATGAACATGTATATATTCGTAGCTCAGTGGCAACGCGTTGTATTGTAGCTGCAACAGTGCAAGAGGAACAAAGACACTTTACGCTCGTGATACACACATAATTTTTTCTACGATTGCATCTTAAATGATTAAAATAACGTATACGTACTAAAAATAAATTCGTTCTGTCAACTGTCAATATGACAAGTTTCTGTTTTGTTTGTATCCCTGGTAACTATTGAAGTAAGCGTGCATTTATTATCTTTTTCTTGCGTTGTTATTGAAAACACGCGCATTTAATACCTTTTACGTACATTTGAATCGTAATGACCTGTTTACTTAACTCTGTCTCTAAGGGTTACGAGACTTATAACGTGCTAGCCCGTGTAAAATTTATAACGGGCTGTTGACATTGGTTATTATGACAACATATCTAATTTTAAACGTTTGACACTTAAATATTTTTTGATTAAACAAAATCTGTCAGATTTTCAAAGTCTACCTTGATTGAATATTTTAGTTATTACGTTATACTTTTGCAATTAATTTTATTAAATATACATATATTGCGATTCAAATGCACATAAAATATTGTACAATGCTCGACCGTTAACTGAAATTTACAGGCTCACACAGATAACAGGCTCGCTAGCGCTCGCCCGTTACCTTTCTATGCTCGCCTGTAAATTTCTGTATAACGGTCTTGCAATGTAAATAACTATTTTGCGCATTGCCATTAGAAACACGCGATAAAGAATCTCTGCCCCGTTCCCAAATCTACCACTGGGCATTTATGTCATTCACGATAAACTGCTACCCTCAATAATAAATAAAACGCGTGAATATATATTTGTATTTACGATCATATAACTTATAATAAAATCAGCCAGTCGTACTTATGAATTTTCCTTGGATACCACGTATAGATAAACTAATATAACCTTGACGATGTGGTATAAACACTTTTGTATATGATTAAAAATGTAAAATTAAGATCTAGAATGAACGAAATAACTAAATAAATAAATGTCCTGCACCCACAAATAAATCAAACAGCATGGTTGTCATAGTAACAAAGTCGTAATTGAGTTTTGAACCAACTAAAGACATTGCTAAAGATAAAAATTTTATTTCATTTGTTATTTTGAAGTTATTTCGTAATGGAATAAATAATTTCTGTTCATTTTTATTTCTTATATATTTATAACGTATACAATGTGACTGTTAAAAATTATCAGAATATATTGTATTGATCCACTTAACACATTATTTTTGAAAACTATTTGTCCTACGGAGTTTTCGAAACTAATACGTTTCGTGGCAACACAATATATTCGATAATTTTGAACACACGTGTTACATTATATATGATTATTTCACTTATGTCAATTATACTGACAAATTTTACATAGTTTCATAAACAATTACAGTAACAAATGCCTTGCCAACGGGGGTTTGTCGCGCGGTAAATGCCCAAGACCATTTGTCACCGACAAATCGCCGTTGCCTAGGAGACACAAACACCACATTTTCAAAATAAACAATCAGTTTTCTAAAATGTCAGAAGTGAATCGTTTTGGAGATGCGTGTTTGGCGGCAATTTGTACCGAAATAGAAAATAAGAAATCAGAAAATACAAAAAAGTGTCAAGGTAGTATCTGGAGAATATTTACCTAATTAAAATAATCACATTTAAAATTTTTTTTTAATTTAATACAAAAATATAGAGATATCATTCGAGAAATATTCTTCACAAATACCACTCGCGACTCTTATTTTATCAGTAAACTTTTCTTTCAAACATTGTTTACCTTTAAGCAACATCCTTCGAGTCATCTGCTCAGAATAAATCCCTCGAGCTACGCTCTCGTGATTTATTCGAACAGATGACTCTCACGATGTTGCTAGGTAAACAATGTTTTCAAGAAAAGTTTACTGATAAAACTTGAGTCCCTTGTGATATTATATACGAATATTTCACTCGACAAATTTCAACCAATCAGGTTACAGTAATTTTTTAATTTCGACCAATCACAATCGAATATCAGTGAATATTTTGCACAAGTGCAATATCCGGGTATTTGCACAAGTGCAATACTCGAATATGTCAATTTGACAACACTAATGAAAAATTTACATTTGTTTTACCGTTTCTAAGAAAATTGTTTTATTGCTTACATCACTTGATAAATATATATTTTTTATCTAAAATTGCATTGGACGTTTATCAAGTGTTAAAGATCTGACAACTGACGTTTATATGACAGTTTAAATAAATATTAAATTATAATAAAAATAATTTAAAATATCGAATGTGAACTTTTTCTCGGGAAATATTCTACCAATATACCACTCGTGCAAGTCAAATACAATCAGAATATTTTCGCTCGTGCACATTCGTGCACTCGAGAAAATATTCAGGTATTTGCCTTGCACTTGTGATATAATTATTGAGTATTTATATATTATTATGAATTTATAAGAGTTCTTTTCATAGTCCGATGCTGAGCGAATTAATTAATTTTTAATTAATTTCGACTATGAAGAATGAGTAAGGCATTTGATATGGACTAGACGTATGGAAGTCGAATTAATGATTTTGAATCAGATATACTAATCCGGTGTAATTGTGATTGACAAATTGCATTAAGGGCGGAATAAATGTATGGATATGATTACAGGTTTGTTGCAAGAACGAAAAAACGAGATTATCTGAAAGAATTTATCAATGTATATCACGTTTTATGAAAGAAATTGATAAGTTGATAAATAAGCGAGATATTTGCTGGGTCTATTAAAATATAACATCGTGTATATACCAATATATGTTAACATTAAAATAATAAAATAAGGTATTATTATTAAGCTTGGAATATGTTGATCCTGAGTTTCAATTTTGGGAAGGAATATATGGCTTTAGGATCCTTATTTATTTATTGGACGTTTCGATGGTTAACCCATCATCTTCAGCATTTATTTGTACAAAAATATTTTCCAAACCTAATACATATCTGTTTTTTACATTGTCAATTTTTAAAATTATATTTGAAATGAGCTAATTTCAAACATAATTTAAAAAATTGACAATGTAAAAAACAGATATGTATTAGGTTTGGAAAATATTTTTGTACAAATAAATAAATAAATCATAGTATTCAAGAATCCTAAAGCCATATATTCCTTCCACAAGTATTATTATTAACTTGTATAGCTATTAAAATATGAATTGATCTCCCTATAAATATACCTACGGGCTGCAACTAGTGAAATAGTTAAGATTTCACTCATAATACGATGGTTATAGAATAGAATAGTACTTGTAAGGAATGTTTATAATCAGGAAGCTTGTTTCATGTAATACAATTTATTTAAAAAGCTGATAATATTGCTTGATTCAGGGAACAAAAATGCAGAAATCCAGTGATTCAGACTGCACTGTAAAATGTACTGCAATCGGGATTAAGTTCCTGTAATGCCGAATAGTAAATAAATGAATCAATAAATTTCAAAAAAGCAATTTCAATTTATCGCCATATAACAGCAAACAAGCTTTAGAAATAGTAAATGCATTAATCAGTGAATGGTGAATCACGCCATAACAGCTTCATCAAATTTAAATGTTCAATGCTCGCAAAACCGGACTAGTTCATTGATTTTCCGTAAACGCTGACATGCACATGCAAACTAAAACGTTGAAAAACACAAACATAAAGATTTAAATCAGCCGAAGGAAATAAAAACAGGCGCACATATCAAAACTTTAAATATCGCTTCAATTTCCTTTTCGAGCTGTATAAATAAAAACATGTTTCTATGCAAGATAGGACCAGGCCAGCAAAGAGAAAAAAATAAATGTGAATTCATATGCTATCTCCTCACATGTCAGAAAGATATTTATATTCGATTGAAATTGCACAAAAAATAAACCAGTCACGGTAGAATAAAATGTTGTCTGTCAACGCCCTTACGTGTTTACTCACCAGTTTTTCAACGAACCGATACCGCCACATTCAACGAATAAATAAAATGTTTAGATATTTTTGCCATTTATTTTTGGAATATACATTAATAGGTGTAAGCCATGCCGAATGGTTTGATATACAAATTTATATAAAATTTTAATGACATAGGTATATAATTTGATATACTGATTATAGAACAAAAAGATTTTTTTTTAAATTCGCAAAAATTAGGGTATTTCATTCCTAGCGAATATTATTAGTGTTACTGGTTTAATAGTACATTTAATTATTTATAATTATGTTGCTAATGAAATAAAAGTATAAACACTGCCTACAAATAATCATTTATTAAATAGTTATTATTTATGTACCTGGTGTAATGCCTTATTTTTATTTGAGTACCTAGTCTGATTTCGTATATGGTATTGAAAGGGTAAGTTGTTGTGGGAGAAATTTGATAAAATTTTTAGCAACTGTGAATTAGTGGATATGCTAGTAGTGTATGGAGAAGCGGCGTAAAATTCCAAATTAAACCAGTGACACTAAAAATGTTCGTTAGGAATGAAATACCCTAATTTTGCGAATTTCAAAAAAATCCTTTTAGTTCTATAATCAGTATATCCAATTATATATGTTATTAAAGTTTCATGCAGAGGTATAGAAGCGTACTGTATAAATATATCATTATCTTCACATAGATAACCAGATATAAGATGATTTTTTTAAATGGCATCAAATCATGCCATAAAAAAAAGTTTGTTTGAAATCAATTAATTAATTGACAATGAAAAATGTCACCAATTGTTCAGTTTAGAAAGATCAACTTTTTTTCTCCGTTTCCAAAATATGTTTCTAACAAGCAACGTTTTCGGTTGTCGGTGAAAGCCATACCGTTTAAATAGAATTCAAAATCATAAACTTGAAATTAATTATCTGTTATAATTGACAACTAAAAATGTCACCGATTGTAGTAAGCTTAGACATATGTTTGTATGTTTCAAGCAAATGTAACCAGAACCCCAATATCTTATATTTTGTTTCTTTCATTTATATTTCCAATATTTTTTAACAAAACATAGGTATGTTATATTATGTACAAGATCATTTTTATTTGTTATTGTATTTCAAACAAATCGGGTCCATTCGTTTATTATCGGAAATTTGCCGCGTACCTTTATATGCCATAACGCCAACGAACGAGTTATAACGAACCTCGACAATAACTTTGCATCGTCGAATTGAGCTGATCTTGACTAGTTTAGTACAGTGCCAGGCATTTACAGTGAATGCAGACATTTTGTAGATATTTTGGTGAATATTTTGTTTATATGTATATGTAAGTAAACTTAAATGATGTGAGATCAAGTATATTTTTGTGCAGTGTTTAAAAAACATTAATATATAAGTGGTAGTGTTGTGGAATATACTATTATGGACATAGGAATCCAGATTTCAGGATTTGTTGATGTTAACAGTGAATAACGTAGCAGATGGCTCGGTAGCTGATTTCCAAGGTAAGGAATACTTTTAGCAACTAATTTGAAACTGTTTGAAGCACTCTCGTAACACAAAAATAGAATAAATTTATGTAGATGTTATTCCAATTCTTAAAATTTGTTTCAATGATTCATTACATTATTATCCTAAACTAGACTAGCATGGATAATAATATCAATTAGATACCGCTAAATATTGTAATGTTGGTAAACGAAATACGTTGTTGTGTGCTTGAAACAACTATTGGTATAACAGGGGAGGAAATAGAATTTTATGACCATTTTTTCATGTTATGCAAATAAAAATTTAAAAATTCTTACGATATATGATTAAATAAAAATCCAAAACTGGGCTGGTGGTTGTTATGAAACAATTACAAATGGAGGAAAAAAATAACTGAAAACAAATTTCTTCCTGCTAAGAGAGAATTACCTAATTTCGACCTGGAAATGTGGCAAGAAAAGTTTACTTTCATTTAAGATTATAGAGAAAATATTGAAATAGTTATTTACGTAAAAAATAATTTAAATTAAAAGAAATATTTGACTTACATATTCAGTCAGTATTTTATATTGCTAAGTAACTAGACACTTACGTTTGTTTCATTACTTGCCTAGGTAGGCAATATGTTATTTTTCTGACTAAGCATGCAAAGCAAAGCTTTCTTGAGTCTTAAAGGTCAGACAAATGTTTATTTTTCTGGCAGTTTCAGGTAAAAGTATACAATAGAAACCCTGAACATATATTTTTTTCTTAATTAATTTTAGTTTTATCCAAATAAAAATGTACTGTGGTAAAAATTATTATTATGATAATTATATATTGAAGTAGTCTATGAAATTTATTATTATTTTATAAAATTTGAGCCAACGTTTCGACAACTAATCTGTCATTATTGGGGGTAATATATAGTTTTAACTAAAAATTTGAAATTTCCGTGTTTACTACAATAAAAACTATATTAAAAAAAAAATATTGTCAAAAGATTAAAATCAAAGCGATATTCCTTTCTTATTGATTATGTACTGTGCTGTATAGGGTGTTTCAGAAATTATATAATGAAATTTAACAGCTTATTCCTCAGGTCATTTTAATACTATTTTAATAAACGTCAAATTGTAACTAAACAAATTAAAAAAAATACAATATGGGCAATAAAATAAAGCAACACAAAAAAACATATATTAAACGTAAAAAAAACATCTAACAAGACAATATATATCATCACGCCTTTTACCCACTATTGGGTGTTTTACTCTGCCGTAGCAGATCTTGGCAAGTGATATATATCTTCTAGTAACATGCGATTACGAGCTGTCAAATTACGGCCCTGAAAGATATTAGTGGAGAAGCCACAGGGGTAGTTTGAATGTGGTTAAAATTGTCTGTCGGCTGTGAGAATCGAACCACAGGCTGACTCGATACCACTGAGCCATCTACCCCATATAAATAAAGTATAACAATCTTAATTTAAATTAATGTTTACTTTAGTTTTTTAAAAGTATCTTGATTAAATAATTTAAAAACTTGCTGTTATTTATAAATCATTGATCTCTTTTATTTTAGGAACCAAAGGTAATAGGATTTATGTTCGTAAACCATGTTATACTCAAAATTACTTCAGGAGTAAACTATTAATTTTATTACACTACTTTTAAAACATCTTGTGTAATTACTTTAAAAATTGTAAGATACAGTATTGTAATTAAGCCGGTTGAGTACTAGTCCCAAATATCGAAAAACGCTGTATAGTTTTCCTAATAAAATTACTATTTTTGATGCAACAAGAAATATTGTTTAATCATTGAAGCTCGCCTATAAACTTTATGTAATACCACTTTTTAATTTTTTGACCAGAATTTTTCCTTTTCTTCGTTTAAAATTACCTAAATTGTGTGTTATAACTTAAATATAACACCAAAATAAAAAAGAAGCATTAGGCAAAAGAATAGTAATCAATTTTACTCCAGAAAATTATAAACTATTAAAAATTATCATAATATTTATTTAAATTTTAATAGGAAATCAAAGCTCATGTGTTATACAAACAGTGCAGGCTCAACAATTGTCCGCATCATGTACAATCAGTCGCAGAAATAATGAGCAACATAGTGCACATTTATGTAATGTTCAGCGATACTCACAATACGAAATTTCAATTTTGAATGTATTTCAAGGAGTGAGGATACAATTTAAATCCAGCATTCTCGTTATCTCGCCCTTTACACTTGCTAAACCTTAGATGGATACAACCGCCTTAACACTATACTTTGCATGACTGTAAGCACAACCTAAGAATGATTTTCTTTTTATGATCTCTCAGTAACTTTATAACCACTTATAGTTTGTTCAAAAATCAATACCACAACTACTAAGTTTCAAGTTGCATGCACCACTATTTGCACACCTTCATCTCTCAGTCCGTCAGACGGTTATGAGCGCTACAGCGAATATCATCAATGAACGCAACACACACTAATCTAAAGTTTCCATTGTCGGTTCGTGAAGTCCTGTAATCGCACACTCTACACGGCTTGGTCCGATGGTCGAGTAGAAGACATTCAGTTCGCGTACAATGCAAATACAGTTGCTGGCTGCTAGCTATTGGCATCGCCCGATATCTGTGCATTAATTAAGTTCCCTGTTAACGTGCTTGGTTTTTGGGCTATTATGCTGCTGATGAGTTTGGGAGATGCGGTTATTAGGGTAGCAGACTTTTTATATGTAGTATCTTTATTTTATCAACATATTTAATTATAAAATAAATATACAGAATATTTTCTGTTGGGAAAACTGCCAAAGAGATGATAAAATAATAATATAAATATATCATCACGCCTTTTACCCATTACTGGGTATGGTACTCTGTCCTAGCAGATCACGGTTAAGTGATATATTTATGCACGTGATGTGCGATTATCAGCCGTTAAATAACGGCCCCCAAAGATATTAACGGAGGGAGAGTCATAGGGTAGTTTTAATGTAGTATAAGTACTAGTATTATCAACATATAGAGCTCTTACCCCAAAGACACTAGTGTTCGGTAGTCACAACTAAAACAATTTTTCAAAAAAATTCCCTTAAAGCATCACACCGCCAGAGCTGCCAACCTAAAATTTCACATGTAAGCAGAAGCAACACTTCTGTCTTGTAATTAGTTGTCCATTACAATATTATACTGCGCTAAAGAAAACACGTGTTTGTCGGGTGACTGTGCTCGGACGGTTCAACAACGGAACACTTCGACCATCCAAAAGCTGACGGTAGTGTTCCGTGGGTATAGCGCTATTTAAAATCATTGGTTGCCACTGATGGTAGGTACACTCAAAGTATCTCGTGGGAAAGAGCTTTTAATTCGCCTGATTATTAGTTTGAGCCAGGAATCTGAACTACAAAACTTACGATTAGGTTTCGGTTCGCAGTTCAAATTATGTTTTTGATTCTGTTTTTTACTCCGATTTGATATTTTTTATTTGGTTCGGCTCGCGACCCGGTTCAATTTGAATTAAGAAAGAGCTCTTAAATCGCCTGATTATTAGTTTGAGTAAGGAACCTGTACTACAAAACTTACGATTAGGTTTCGGTTCGCAGTTCAAATTATGTTTTTGATTCTGTTTTTTACTCCGATTTGATATTTTTTATTTGGTTCGGCTCGCGACCCGATTCAATTTGAATTAAGAAAGAGCTCTTAAATCGCCTGATTATTAGTTTGAGTCAGGAACCTGAACTACAAAACTTACGATTAGGTTTCGGTTCGCAGTTCAAATTATGTTTTTGATTCTGTTTTTTACTCCGATTCGATATTTTTTATTTGGTTCGGCTCGCGACCCGGTTCAATTTGAATTAAGAAAGAGCTCTTAAATCGCCTGATTATAAGTTTGAGTCAGGAACCTGAACTACAAAACTTACGATTAGGTTTCGGTTCGCAGTTCAAATTATGTTTTTGATTCTGTTTTTTACTCCGATTCGATATTTTTATTTGGTTCGGCTCGCGACCCGGTTCAATTTGAATTAAGAAAGAGCTCTTAAATCGCCTGATTATTAGTTCGAGTCAGGTACCTGAACTAGCAAACTTACGATTAGGTTTCGGTTCGCAGTTCAAATTATATTTTTGATTCTGTTTTTTACTCCGATTCGATATTTTTTATTTGGTTCGGCTCGCGACCCGGTTCAATTTGAATTAAGAAAGAGCTCTTAAATCGCCTGATTATTAGTTTGAGTCAGGTACCTGAACTAGCAAACTTACGATTAGGTTTCGGTTCGCAGTTCAAATTATATTTTTGATTCTGTTTTTTACTCCGATTCGATATTTTTTATTTGGTTCGGGTCGCGACCCGGTTCAATTTGAATTAAGAAAGAGCTCTTAAATCGCCTGATTATTAGTTTGAGTCAGGTACCTGAACTAGCAAACTTACGATTAGGTTTCGGTTCGCAGTTCAAATTATATTTTTGATTCTGTTTTTTACTCCGATTCGATATTTTTTATTTGGTTCGGCTCGCGACCCGGTTCAATTTGAATTAAGAAAGAGCTCTTAAATCGCCTGATTGTTAGTTTGAGTCAGGAACCTGAACTATGTAACTTACGATTAGGTTTCGGTTCGCAGTTCAAATTATGTTTTTGATTCTGATTTTTACTCCGATTCGATATTTTTTATTTGGTTCGGTTCGCGAACCGGTTTAATTTGAGTTCAGAATGCAATTAATAACTTTTATTTAAATTAGAAATGTGTGGATACAGACTCAGTAATATATTTCTATTTTATTCAAGATTTTATGACAATACAAAGTAACATTATCTACTATAGTCAAAACATAACTGCTGCTATGATAATCCACCGTTAAAACTGGTTAATTGAACCGGTTTACTAGTTATAGTTCGGTTAACGAGATCGCTCTTAAATATTTTAGGACAAGGTTCCTGTTTCGGTTTAGGTATATTGAAAATTTGCCATTTTACTCCGATTTCGGTTCATGTTTCTGATTTGCGCTCTTTTTGAAATCCAGTTCGACATTCAATAATAATATTGTAATACAAAAATGGAACTGGCAAGTTTTACATAAAAAAACGAGTAAGAAAATTTGACCACGAGCAATGGTCGTTGTCACACATATGTTACATACTATTTTTTATAGTCGGGAACTTTTATTTATTAAAATTTATGTTTTACAGATGATTTTAGTAAGCCGTCAAGGAAGTTGGAAAAAATAACAAGGATTTCTTAGCTTATATTTGAAACAATAAATTACAACGACAATGTTTCGAAGCTAAATTGGGTTTATTATCGAATCTAAAATAGAAATAAATTTTTATCACATTAACAATGTGTAGGAACCAGCGGAGAAAATTTTAAACAAACTTGTTTACAAAAACTTACCGATTAAAATAATTTTAACAATTTAAAAAACATATTTAAAATTTGTAAGGAGCGAAATCTGACATGTTCAAAAACTAAATGCTGAGTTATAAAGTGTTAAATTATTTTTGATAATTCAAGTGAACATCAAGAAGAACACAATTATTTACAGTGTTAAAACAATGATATTTAAATAAGAATTGACCGAGTGAAAAATTATTATTTTTCACCCAATTTAGGTTCGAAACGTCGTCGTTGTAATTTATTGTTTCAAATATAAGCTAAGAAATCCGATTAACAAGGAGGTGTTATTTTTTCTATCTTCAAAAACTTATATTTGATATATGCCATTTATTGTATTTTAAATCAAAGTAATTATAAAAGTATTGAAAACAGCAAAAAAGAGTGACAAATGATATTTTACTACGTCTAGATTTAAAAAAAATATGTTTTGTTTCTTGTTCTATATTTCACAAACAGTTAATGCTGCATTCAGTGTTTCTAAATAAAATGTTCGTATAGACTATGAGTCTATTTCTCCCCGTTTTAGAGATATCGACAAAAGATATATAAAGTCTCGATTATTGCTAGTATATTTGACTAAAACATAAACAAAAACAAATGCTACAAAATGTCCGCCTCCATTATCTAGGCAAGTTGCTCTTTTTCGAGCCACGGAATGCTGCCAATTAATTTCTTGAAGTTCATTTCAGATGGCACCCACTGCTTTAATTATTCGTTGAATCAACACTTCGTGAATCCGACTTACCGTTATTGTATACGCGTGATTTTAAGCAACCTCACATGAAATATTTCAGAGGCGTTAAGTCAGATAATTGCGCGTGCCATGGTATAAAACAATTTATAAACAATAGCTAATTACCTAGAATTCTTACTGAAATCAAGTTTTTGGTTATTAAAGATATTGCGTATATTTGTTGATATCTCTGAAATAAAGAATAGTCTATATGAATTTTTTTTTAAATTCGATAGATTTAACTGTCGGTTCTCGTTGAAACATTTTAAAATAAAATTAAATTAAAAAATCAACACTAGGTTAGTTTCAAATAATGTAAAGTTTATTTTACAATACGTATTTCGGTCGACTAGACCATCATCAGGTGAACAAGATAAGAATGAATTTGTACATTTGAGTAAGACTTATAAATAGTATACACAAGAATTCTAACACAAGAAGTGGGAGATACATAATTGAAAACAGATGTTATAAGTACAATTTGTTTGGGAAAAATACATTTATGACCATAGCTAAAAGAAAATAAGATCAAACAAAAGAGGTACCTACAATTATTTGAATGGAAATTACATTTTAAACCTAGTGGTAAAGAGATTAAAGCGGACGTATTAAAGGTGAACGGTACAAATTCATTTGTTCATTCATAACTGTTAACTGGTCCTTAATGGCAATTTTTTTTTTTAGAATGACCCCTGGAATACCGGATTAAAGATTTTTAGTATCCTCAGAGAACACTCTGTATATACTTCGACATGACCGTATAAACTAATTTTATCATTGCCAGTTTATGCACCTACTTCCTGTTTCGATACCTGCTCACGTCACTTGATCTGCTTATCTATCCACCCACTTAATTACACCACCCTTGACACACAAATACTCATCAAACGATCAGCCGTTTCCAACCCTCAATCCATTCACATTCGATCCACTACCACTATCTCCTTCATGCCACGATCCTCGCTGTCCGATCTCCTGATATCCGCTGCTCGGCGCATCAGCCTCTACGAAGCCTATGAATTTCATCCGTCAGCGAAGCGGATCATCAGCTGCTGCAGCTACGTTGGTCAACGTGTACAAAGGCCGGTGTGATAACGCTGTTCATTGCTGCGACACTAGTGTGCCAGCGAGCGCTTTGTGTCCCGCGAGTGCAGGCTTAGCGTGCCGATTGATGAGTTTATAGTGTTGATTGGGTATGCGGCTATGTGATATGTGCAGTAGTGATATCGAATGGACGTTGTGGACGTGTACTTCATATGATTATGTTTTTGGTGATTGACTTCTGCTTGAAATATATCTATATGTGTATGTCAAATGAAGTTATACGCAGGGGCGGATCCAGACTTCGAATTAAGGAGGGGTCATGGAGTGAATTTTGTATCAGGGGGGGGGTTTGGGGGCCCATCTTCTAAATATAAAAAAAAACATTTGTATTTGCTCATATTATATTCCTACTTTAAATAATTTTTACAATCACATTAAATCACATTAAATCGTCTTTGAAATCGTATTAAATCATAAACGGTTCTTCGATAGAATACAAAAATTATTGAATTAGAAGTTGATTTTCTAAGTGCAAATGTCGGTAGCCACATACTTGACTAGATCCAGGGCCGTCTTAAGCATCTCCTGGGCCCTAGGCAATATAATATTTAGGGCCCCAAAACGTCATCTGTCACAACGTCAAACGTTGATGTTTTGACAGATAAAACGTCAAGCATTTATTTATTTCTTTTGTTCAATTCCATGGCTATCAATATTTTCAACGTAATTTTCGACATTTTCATATTTAATTTCTGTCGATACAAAGCACGTAAAAGTAATTCTGTTTATTAATTTAGATGCAGAATTTGATGCCCTAAAACTTTTATATGACGCGTTTTTGATTAAAATAATTAGGGAAGCAGGAAATTGCAAAAAAACGATTTCCCATGTTAAAGTCCTATGACCGGCTGAGCGAGTTACCATCCTGTATATATACACATTGTATCGGAGTGTCAGTGTCACTTTATAATTATTTTATTATTTTGCATTTGTGTTACTAGCTGCCATCCGTCAATAGAATTCATATCAAATGTAGTAATTATTAAAAATATTTAGGTCAGAAAATGACTTAAAACTTAAAATGTGTATATTTTTTTTTCTATTTTTTTTTCATTTTAGTCGAACGATTCGGGCCCCCCAGAGTCACGGGCCCCCAGCACTTGCCTAGTTTGCCTAGGCGAAAAGACGGCCCTGACTAGATCTTAAATACCTCTCACATCTGCGGGTCGAAATAATATCCCAACAAAATATTGGTTTTTGGTTATTTATTAGAATCAAACAATAGTTCTTAATTATCTTAGATTTTTAAGTTCTTAGATAATATTTTCTATTTAATTTGTTTAACAATCGTAAATAATGACATCATTATTATGTATTAGGGCCAACTTTTAAAAAAAGTCCATGCTTAAGGGGGGGGGGGTCATGACCCCCATGACCCCTCCCCTGGATCCGCCCCTGGTTAGACGTAGAAATTCGCTCGGTGATTGATATATGTGTCAGAAACGTCTAGCACATTTCAAATAATAAAAGCATGTTCTAAAGATAAAAAAAATACTGAAAACTTTCTGTTGAAATTTAATTTTTCAAATATATCAAATATAACATAATGAATATAATTTATAATAAGTATTTATAAAAAAAAAACAGAAACAATACAAATATAAGTTTCAGAAAAAGGGAAATGTATTTACATGAAACGTAAAAAAAATAATTGCAGTTGGAAATAAAAGCTACACGCATCACGCATCTAAATATCTCGTATTTGCATTCATCGTAGATTTAACAATGCAAAATTATTCATAATAGGGTCTAGAATTATATTGCGATTTCATTGTAAGAAAAAGAGCACTCAACTGAACATATGGTAACCGGAAGGCACAAAAGTAATTGAAATAATATTTTAATAATCGGATGAAATTCAGTGCTTTCATATATTTATAGATTCGCATATGGCATAAAATTTATCAAAAAAATAAAGACTAAATAAATCATCATACCCATTACTGGGTATGTGAATTTATGTGTGTGAAATGTGGTTATTAATCGTCATATCACGGCGTCTAAAGATGTTAGTGGAGGGAGAACGAAAGGGATAATTTTAATGTGGTGACAATTGTTTGTCGGGTTTGAAAATCGAACCCGGCTTCTTAAATCCTTATCCCGGCTCAATACTTCCGAGTCAAATAAATAAATAAGAAAACAAACAAAATAATATAATAAACTATTTTATAAATGATTTATTTATCTAGATAAGTAACAATAGTGATTACCGCATGATTGATTTTTAAATAAAACTTGAGTCTTGATGAAGAAAATAGAATAGGGTCAACAGATTTGAATAGACTATTAATAATCTCCGTTTTTGAACAATCGTAAAATATAAAGATTTTCTCTCGAGACAAAACTTCCCTTTTCAAAATAATATAAAATAAGGTAGCTATCAATAAATGACAATATTTTTTACACTTGATTTCATATCGATATGATATACTTGAACTTATCTGGCAATTTATTTAAAAGTGCTCTTAAGTGGGATGAACCTTTATTCATCAGATTCAATATAAATCTCCTTCAAACATTTTTACTTGGAGTATATCGGTTTCGCCTTGTTTAAATTTATGATATCTGATACCAAGTAATGTTCTTGTATTAAGTTGCATTTGAATGTTATTCTTAATATAGGGTAGGGGGCTCAGTGGTATCGAGTCGGCCTGTGGATCTTAATAACCCTGGCGCGATCCCCACAGCCGATAAAGAATTTTCACCAATTTTAATCTATCCCTGTGACCCCTCTCCATTAACATCTTTGAGGGCCGTGATTTGACGATTGGTAACCGCACTTCACGCGAAGAAATATATTATTTATTGAAATCTGCTACGGCGGAGTGCCACATCCAGTAGTGGGTAAAAGGGGTGATGATATATTTATTTATTTAATATTTATTTTGTGTTAATAAATAATGAACACATGCATCTGAATTCAACGAGAGAATGAAAGTTGAAACTATAATTAAAACTACGAATGTTTACACCACTGCAAATATGAATTGCATTTTGTTGTTGGGTCGATACATCGCTCTTTGCTTAATATTTGGATTGAAACAGAGAGAACTGATGATTAAATTCTGTTGCAGGCTTCTGTTTTTATTTTCATCATATTTTTACACACATTGTTTATCAGTGCGTCCGATGTCGTGTGTCGTATGTCTATACATATAATGAAAAACTAGAGGAATTAATTGTAGGTTGTTTGAAGTTCATTATTTTTTTATTTAAGCTTCAAATTTCAACGAGATTGTATTATTTCTCTTTCATCCTTTTATCATATATGTTGAAATGAAATGGTGTAAAAAATTAAAATTAATAGCAGGAAAACAAATGTTTGATAGATAACAGCTTGTGTATGACACATCGATAATTGATAGATTAATTTTTGTTTTAGATTGTTCAGTTTATTTCAAATCACAGTCATTACATACGAGATACTAAGTAATTGAAAAGGCCCAAGCAGGACCTGTAAATTGTTTTAGAAAAATGTTTAAATAAAATTGATACAAAATTAATTTTTCTGTATATTTGTCTGTTGATTGGCAGCGGGAAATTGGAATATTGGACAAGTTAAATAATAATAAAATACTGTATTTAAATAAATTTCTAAGAATAATAGAACCATGTAAAAATAATCCCAAATGAAATACCTACCATCAACTTCTTGTTTTCATCAATTTAAACATAAGTTAGAATTACAGAAAGTTGTAAAACTCTTCGAATATTTGTCAATAGTACTTCAACATCAAAGCCTTGTAACTTTCATCTTTCAATAATCCTTTCCTTCCTCGCCGAGTTCATCTTTTGATTCAAATTGTGTAATTAAAACAGTCGAGCTGAGTACCAGTAAAAACTTTAAATTTCAGTCACGAAGTATTCACGTTTCATTATTTGATGGCAGCCTTAAAAATTCCTTCTTTGTCAGAGTTTTTAATTAATATGGCGCCCAGCGCGTGATGACAATACAAATGGCGCAGTTAGATCCTTGGAGACGTTTTGGCTCTCTGGGTCTATTGGTTTAACAAGTCTCGAAGTCGCAGGTTGATTAATTATTTCCATACCGACAACGTGAAATCCGGCAAAGGATTAAAATCTTACAAGCTTAGGAACTTGACGACGCTGTTTCGGTTAATGTAGTTTGTGATTTCTTTGATGTGCTGATGAACGAAAGCGTTGATTATGGTTTCAATTTTTTAGACATGATTGAGGTTAGACTTCAAAGAGAGAAATGAAATATGACTCACAGATTTAGGTATAATATCTAGGACGTAAATTAGGTATTATTATTTCAATGTTCTTACCTACATTAGAAACATCTTTTTGTCATCAAATTGAACCTGACAACGTAAAAACATATTAAATACGTTATTATATTGTTTATATAATTTTAAAATAGAAAAAGACAGTTGCTGTAATGCTGGTCTGTTATTGTGTAGAAAATTGAAGGGCAATACCGTTGATTATGAAATAATTTTCCTCCATATATTTTAAATTGATGAATGATGTCGCCCCTTTCCAGTTGAAGTCATTAAATTGTCATCACTATAAAATTACCACTGTGACTCCCCTTCCGTTAACATCTTCGGAGGCCGTAATTTGATGGTTTGTAATTGTACTTCAAGGGCATAAATAAATCATTTACCATGATCTGCGACGGCAGAGTACCACAACTAGTGATTGATAAAATGTGTGATGATATACTTATTTTTTATTTTATTTCTTACTTTTATTTATTTAACATCTTTAGGGGCCGTGAATTGAAGGCTGGTAACCGCACATCACGCAAAGAAATATATCACTTACCGAGATCTGCGGCAGAGTGCCACACCCAGTAATGGGTAAAAGGCGTGATGATATATGTATTTATTTTATTTATTTATGAGATTTTTAAAATCATAACAAACCATAACAAAATAATAAAAATAGTTATAATATAATATAATTAAAATTATTAGTACTTATCAACATGGCTTCATTCCAGGTTCGGATCCAGACTTCGAGTTAGGGGGGGAGGATCATGGAGTGAATTTTGTCTCTGGGGGGAGGGGGGTATTGCCCATCTTCTAAATATAAAAAACATTTGTAGTTGCTCATATTATATTTCTGCTTTAAATAATTTTTACAATCACATTAAATCATATTAAATCGTCTTTGGAATCGCATTAAATTATTCTAGCGGGAGCGCGTCCAATGCTTGTATTAAATTTTTGTTGCCGGCGCTTAACCGTTTTATTGTCAAATGTATTGTTTCTTGTATTTCGTTGTTCTTAGATGTACTTTATCTATAATAGTCATTTTGAAAATCTGATTATACATTTCCATAATGTTTGTAAAAGTATTCGTTTCCTGGTTGACAGATATGTTTACATACAATTGCCAAACTTTAAAATTCCAACATAAAAATGCATACTTACCATAGTTTCTATTTTGAGAGATTCTTACAAACATTCGGATAAACGTCACTGCAATGCAACAATTTATGAGATCTCTGAATGTGGCAATAGCCTCAAATCCTGTGAAACACAGTGCTAACGGAATTGGCTGAACTCAGAATCATAAATGCGGTATCGACTGTTTGCTGTTAACTAACAATATGTTTTAGATGTAGGAGAATGTGTAGCTTTAAGCAAAATTACTTTTCTACAAACAATTATAAACGTGGTGAGGAAAAGTGTTTTTTCTTTCACCTCAAAAATTTCCCCTAAGAACGCCAACACTTTTTAAATAATAAAGTTTCAATATCTGAACGATTCTTCGATAGAATACAAAAATTATTGAATTAGAAGTTGATTTTCTAAGTGCAAATGTCGGTAGTCACATACTTGACTAGGACTTAAATAGTATATCTCTCCCATGTGCGGGTCGAAATAATATCCCCACAAAATATTGGTTTTTGGCTATTTATTAATAAATCAAACAATTCAGTTCTTAATTATCTTTAAATTTTAAGTTCTTAGATATCTTCTATTTAATTTGTTTAACAAATTGAGTTATCGTAAATAATGACGTCATTATTATGTATTAGGGCTAATTAACTATTAGGGCCAACATTTAAAAAAAGTACATGCTTAGGAGGAGATCATGACCCTCATAGCCCCCCCTTCTGGATCCGCCCCTGCTTCATTCCAGGTATATCAACTACCACAAACTTCTTTCTTTTACACATGATGTTTCTTGTGCTATTGAGGGTCAGGTTGATGTCCTGTATACTGACTTTGCTAAGACCTTCGATAGAGTGGACCATCAAGTTCTATTAAAAAAATTCGGTTTCTCTATGAATATATCCCAATATGTATAAATTAGTTCTTCGAGGTCTAACATTTTCATCTCTACTTCTGGAGTGCCTCAGTCTAATTTGAGGCCGCTGTTATTCTTAATTTTCATTAATGACTGGCCACTTATATTTCGTCATTGTAACACAAATAAAAATAAATATATCATCACGCCTTTTACCCATTACTAGGTGTGGCACTCTGCCTAAGCAGATCTCGGTAAGTAATATATTTATTCGCGTGAAGTTCGGTTACCAGCCGTCAAATCACGGCCCCCAAAAATATTAGTGGAGAGGGAGCCACAGGGGTAGATTTAAATTGGTGAAAAATGTTTGCCGGCTGTGGGGATCGATCCAGGGTTCTCAAGATCCACAGGCCGACTCGATATCACTAAACCACCTACCACATAATAAAATATACCTAAAAATTAACTCTGAGCTTGACTGTATAAAACTTCAATTGGATATTGAACAGCTAATCAAATGACGTGAGGCAAACAAATTTCAATATCGTTAAATGTATGGTTATGTCATACACACGTTATCTTTTACCAATTAATTTTGAGTACCATATGTCAGACAGTAAAGTTAAACGAGTATTCAATTGTATTGATTTGGGTGTTACTTTCAAGACGGATTTAAGATTTCAATTGCACATCATTAATTCTTGTCGAAGTGCTTACAAAGTTATGGGCTTCATTAAACGTAACTCGAGCTGTTTCTCCCAATGCAGCACTCTAATTAAATTATTTAATACTTTTGTGAGTTCTAAACTCGAATATTCTTCTGTAATCTGATCTTGTAATACTAAATTATACTCGGATATGATTGAAAAACTGCAAAAGAATTTTGTACAATTTTTGCATTTTATGAAATTTGGTGTGTACCCGAATTATTAAATATACAATAAAATATTTTAAAATATTTAAAAAATCATGAATGTGTTTTTACGATACATACATACAATGTAAATTTCTAATTGAAATGAAAAATTGAATATTGAAAAATGTATATGTAATAAAAGTGAAAAAATATATATAAAAACAGGAATATAAGTATAATATATATTAATTATGTTTCGTACAATATACTGAGTGCATATTTCAAAATCTGTGTACATCAACGTAGAGTTTATTTGGATATCTTGTTTCTGTTTAAAATCTTAAACTCTATTATTTACTTACCATGTATACTCCAAATTATTGATATTTGTGTTTCAAAGTTAAGTCTACGTAATCTTAATAATATTTTGCTTAATTGCAATCTATGTTATACGTTATCACCATTATATCGGATTATATATTTGAATGAACTCAGTATGTATTCACTGCTTGATCTTTTTATCTGTAATATTGCTAGGTTAAGAAATGTACTTATCTCAACTACTTAATTTACTTCATCAATTTTCTTATTAGGATCATCTGTTGTTTCTTTTCTGGAAACAAATAAATAATAAAAGAAATCAGAGCGATAGATAATAACAGTTGTAAAGTGGGCATCATGAATAACTTCCGTCTACATATGTAAAAATTAATACAGTAACTATTTAAGTAATTTTATTTTTAAAAAATACGTATATGTTAATAAATGGCACTTATACAATACATTACTTTTTATTTGACCCAATTATGTGCGTCCACTAAAAGCCTATACATTTTATCATTTTCAAATTTTAGCCATGCCTTGTTTAGAGTTATTTAAAATACTTTTGTAACTCTCACATTTAGTTATTCCATTAGACGTTATTTGATCCTCATCATATCATCATCTGTGGCGCTACAACCCGAGATCGGGCCTGGGCCTACCGGACACACCGAGCCGCAGTTTTTACACTGCCGTACTGCCGGTCTTCGTAGTCAAATGCTACATTATTTAAGGCGTATAAGTGACTAGCTTATAGCGCCCGAGTATGATAAATACATGTAACTGTATTTTATATTTTACGACAAATCACACATTGTCGACAGGTGGATTCGAACTGACGAACCTTGGCTCGGGTGACGTCACAGTATGTTAAGAGATGTGCCTTAACACGCTCGGCCACCGCGCCTGTGTTATTTGATCTTCTCATATTAATAATTTAACATAGTCGATAGCAGAGATGTGCATCTACGTGTAATCTTTAATTGTCTACATCTACACGTAGACAATACGTCGACAATTCTAGCGACGCAGCAATGTAAACAATGTAGATGATGTATCTGACAGTTGTAAAATTCAACATAACCTAAATTACATGTATTCATATTAGTGAGTTCGGGGTCATTATCGCTCTTTATATAATAAAACTAATAAAGTAAGTGCTCGTACATTACTAGACGAATGTCTGTCTTGGGTCTTGGGCGAACTGTCATATTTTTTAAATCGAACAACGCGCCATCTCACCAGACGGAGTTTTCTTTGGCGCTATTTTTAAAAATAACCAGTAGACAAACGTTTTGCCCTGCACAACTAGTGTTTTTTCATGTAATCTCTAGATTAAAAATAAAATCTCTAACAACATTTAAAATTCCCTAGTTGTAGGGATAAAATTTCTAATCTGACTTAAGTCAACACAGGTGTTTTCATTGTCTACATAGTCTACATTGTTTACATGAAAAATGAAGACGTAGACTACATGATTGTTTACACGTAGAGAATGGCGTAGATTACTTGCAGTAGACTACACGCACATCCCTGGTCGATAGTTATGTATATGGATTTTATTTTTTATTAACTGTTATCTTAATTGCTCAAATTTGCATTTTGTTATTACTGAGTGATATTTTAAGATACCTATATTTAGACCATGATTAAAATTAATGAATTTGACATAAATATGTGCTTAACACATGATAAAACATTCGATAGTAATATTTCTAACAATGTTATTATAGTTTTACTAGAACAAATTGTTTACGAACATTTTGTCTATGTCTAGCATCATTTTGATTTTCCTATAAAATTATTTTACTGACTTACTTACTTAATCCTAAGACCTTTCTACCCCCTCGGGTAATACTATTCTACTGACTTTCTTTTCTTTATTTTACAAATATAAAATTGTACAGAAAAGATGAATACTGGCCTTAAAATATTATTTCATGATTATATAGGTAAAGAGACTAAATCAAATAATGAAGCACATAAATTTAATTAATGTCCAATTTTCGATTTTAACTAAAATATAATATAATAAAACAGTGTTAAATTTAATAAATAATGAATTGATGATAAAATAAGTGAATTAAAACATTTGTCGAAATGAATGCAACCAAACGAACTGTAGCGCACTGCGCGTCACTGTAGTTTCGCGTTTTATTTTTCCGTAAACAGCTTTATCATTCTCCAAGAACATAAAATATACTTGACAATTTTTTCGTTTCGAGTTCTCAGAATAAGAAAAATTGTTCTAGATGCATATACCTGCCTATTTCGAAATTCGAAGTGAAATATATTCCTCTCGTATGCCAGCAACATATGATACTAGAGTAATATATTCTACGAGAAATTGGAAAAACACAAAACAGTAGAATGAAAAAGATGCGTATGACGAAAAAATATTCAATTTATTTTTAATACATATCATTTTCGCGGAACTCTGACAGAGGAGAAAAAGTTTGCTCATTATTTTCGCGGATACTATGTAAATTTCGCTTTATTAAAAAAATAAGGCGTGTCACATTTCAAACGGATTCCCGAAAATATTTTTGTGAAATATGAAATTACATGCCAACTGTCAACTTTTTGAAATATTTATTAAAATTATATTAATATATTATTACGCTTCATGCTACATTTTATTCCAACATTTATGTTTTCCATTTTGTCTTATATTTCAATCTATATGTGAAAAAAATTAAGAAATAATGTAATATGTCCGTCAGTACGGTGGTGTGGAAAGCATTGCGGAATTCGAATCAGGAGATCCCGAGTTCGATTCGCACTTAAGCTAAAAATTATACGAAGTACCACACTGCGGCTCGGTGAGTGTGGACCCTGTACTGTAATTGGGATTAAAATCATGTTGTACAGCGTAACATAAATAAATAAATTCGATTTTAAATATATCTTGCCGACTGATTTATAATTCATTCATACAAAATCATCTACTATTTCTTTCAATTTCAAAGAAATTATTATATTAGAAATGATTGTATATTATGTGATAAATGAAATTAAGATAACGTTATTTGTTCTACATTATATCTTATTCTTATTTATTAACTTAGCAATTTATTATTATATAACATAATTTATACAGCAACATGTAAACTAATTGATAACACATGTACATTCATAATATATTTTCCAGTTTACTAGTGATTAATATCAACTTTGAAATTTCAAATGAAACATATTATACGTTTTTACACACGTCAAATTTGCTTTACAATAATTCATGTATTACATAATTAATAAATAAAATGGCGAGTATTTTAATTATACTCTAATCTAACTGAGACAATATGGGGTAGGTGGCTCAGTGGTATCGAGTCGGCCTGTGGACCTTGAGAACCCTGGTTCGATTCCCACAGCCGACAAACAATTTTCACCAATTTAACAAATCTACCCCTGTGGCTCCTCCTCCACTAATATCTTTGGAGGCAGTGATTTGACGGCTGGTAACCGCACTTCACGCGAAAAAATATATCACTTACCGAGATCTGCTTAGGCAGAGTGCCACACCTAGTGATGGGTAAAAGGCGTGATGATATATTTATTTATTTTATTTTTAACTGAGACAATTATTATTTAACTTAATGATATTTTTTTGTGATATAAAAAATATATATCATCACGCCTTTTACTCATTACTGAGTGTGGCACTCTGCCGTACTAGATCTTGATAAGTGATATATTTCTTCGCGTGAATTGCGATTACCAGTCATCTAATCATGGCTCCTAAAGTCGAACTCAGGTTCTCAAATCCAGTACGACGAGCTGGCATTGAAATATCATATAATACATGTTTACAAATTTGTAAACATTTAGGCCCGGTTGCATAAAACGTTGCTAACTACACGAAAAAGTTGAATTAGAATAAAAAACACATCCAAGAAATGTTAAAGTTTTTGACAGTTCTTAAAACGTTATGATTTCTGTAGTATGCATTAAACTAATAATAATTTACTGTTGGTAATTGCACTTCACGAGCATAAATATATCACTGATCGAAATCTAATATGGCAAATGACAAAGTGCCACAGTAAGTAATAGATAAACGATATTATGATATTTTTGTTTATTATATTTTTATATTTCAATGTAAATTCAGCTTACGAGGGATTAATTGTATGACTTACGCCACTTGTTAATCAAATGTCATATATATATATACAGGGTGAGTTTCGGAAGACGAACATCGCCCTTAACTTTTTATTATAAGAAATAGAAAAATTTTCTTCTAATGGAAGTTTCAGTATATTAAATATACTATTTCACGACACATATAGAAGGTTTTTCTCAATTATCTTATTTATCTCGATTTTTTTCATATACATTTATGACAAGTAATACATCGTTGAAAAGAGATAAAAATTACGGTTTTTATTTTAATAAAATAATTCTAGATTCCCATTTGAAAAATTATGTAAACCTGACTTTGTAATAAATTTCTATATGTGTCATAAAATATATATACCATCGCCATATACTTGACTAGTAGTATCTTCAATGCAAGTAAAGTCAACACGATCACGATACAAGTAACTGCTGAATGACTCGTTGTTCGCTCCACGTCTAATTGCAGTTAATGTCTGTGACCTGTATATTCAAATGATTTCCCTCTCATTAATGCAAATAAAGCGTTGTTGGTTCGGCTGGTTACGAAATGGTTGCCGAAGCAACGGAGGTAGCAAAGGAAACTACTCGTATTGTTTCCACACCGTTTTCCGTTCATTGATGCACCCTCATTTTTCCGCTTCGGTGGCGTGATACAGCATTGTGCAATCAGATTGTTATCGTAGATGGGTTTTATTTGATTTGGTTTCAAGGTATTCGTTGTTTGGTGCATGATTGTGATTATGGTAAATTTGGGTAATATTCCGGTTGAATAAATATCAGGTTTGATAGTTCGCTGTTGCCTAATTGGTAATTAATAAACAATTATATATTAGGATCGGAAATTCTCTTACATCCAGAATTTTAGAAATTCGGAATTAATTTTTCCTTATTATAATTTAGCTTGCTTTTTATTTCATGTAACAAGGTTTATTTTAACATGAAATTAATAAAGAATTAGCAGAATAATTTACTATATGTACTAGTTTATTACAACAATAGGTGTTTTCAGCAATTCAACACCATGTACACTTTTTAAACTATTTACACCAAAGTCCTTCATTTATTCTAATTTATGTACATTGTGAGCAAATTCGGTAAAAATCGTGTAATGCTTAGATTTGTATTTGCACGATAACTTCGGCGCTTAATTTAAAACAATACATACATACCTACATACATAACATCACGCTATATCCCATTAAATGGGGTAGCACGAATCCGTCAACATTCTCATCCTGAGTTTCGTGTGTTTCGACCACATTAACACTTCCTCCATACGAACTCTTTCTTTCCTCACAACCAAAATCCGCAACAAACATCCATCCATTCGCTCCTGTACACCTGTTTCGTAAATCTTTACTTACGCCTACTTCTCTAACAACGAATCTATAAGAAATGAAGGTAGCATCTACAACGCTTGTTTAAAAATACATTTAACACAATTGCAGTTACACATTGTATAGTAAAGACTGAAAATGAAAAAAAAAAATGAGGATAGAAGGGAGTATCTACCTGCAATGACAATTAGTTTATGATTATAATAAGAATGCAAGTTCTAGACGCTTCGGCGAAGTTTATTGCTTGAAAATGGACAAAATATTGTACCAAAATTTAAATTTTGTAACATTTCTATTTTTTTTCCTAAAGCCTGAAATTTAATTAACAAATATTAAACAATTTATTGCTTAATATATTGTCTAATGTTTAGTTTAATTTCTTGTTTAATATTTAGTGTAATATAAACCAAGCTTAACGACATAAAAATTTAGAAATATTTGGTAATTATTTTGACATTTTAAAAACTTGTAGTTGTCAATGTTGTAAGTTTTTAAGTATGTTTTAATAGTTGCTATATTACCATAGAGAAATGTTGTACTGTTTACATACAGTTTTCAATGCTAAACTTGGATTCATCTGTATTCAATCCGCAATGTGGATATAGCAAAGCAAAATGCTAATAAATACAGAAAAATAGGTCGGTAGCGTAAAAATATTATTAAAAAAGCAATTTTTAAAAGTAACTTAAAGAAAATGAATTTATATTAAATCAGAAGATAATTTGCTCTGATGTTTATTTTGTTTTATTTGTTTCTCTACAGAAATAGTTATTTGTATCACTAGTCCAGAAACTGCTATTTTGCGAGAGTGAGTATAGTTTCTGGACGTGTATTACACAAGATTTTTCGCGCCGACGTTTTTGTAAATTTAATAAAAAAGTTTAATTTATTACTCACATTCTAAATGTCAGGGAATTTTTTTATGTTGATAACATCACAATATTTGAATTTAATTTTGAATTTTAATTAATTATTTATTGTTCATCAATGTACATCTTCAATAAGTTTAATTACACTGTACACTTTATTTAATAAACATAAAACATAATTCATTTCTTTGTCTATTTCACGACTTGTCATTCCAGTATTATAACCTAAAAAATCAACATATTTTATTTGGATTTTACATTGCTAATTCAACAATTTTGTTTAAAATATATGTATAAATATTCTGTTTTCTTGTATTGAAAATACTCAACTATAAATATTTTATCATAATATTTTTACGCCAATGCAATATTTTGACATTTCGTACGTTCAGGAGTTCGCTATACTAGTGATGCCAACATATAACCAAAAAGAGTTATTAATTTTTGCCGGCCTCGGCCGGTAAACACATGGTTTCCGGACGATTTTGAGTTATGTAATACTGCTAATAACGGACGCTGGCGCGAAAATTTAATTATTGTTGTTTGTTTCTTGTTTCAGGTGAGCCGAACCATTTATTTCAAACAGTTGAAATGGAAAATACAGTAAGTTGATACATACATTCGAATAATTACCTATTTATTATAAGCATATAAAATAAAATATAAACTGACGTGTCCACATTCCTTAAGTGTGTTTATATGCAGGTGTATATATACAGGGTGTTTCAGGACTAGTGTAACAAACTTTAACAGCTTATTCCTGAGGTCATTTTGAGCCAAAAATGTCATATGAACATAGGTCCTATTCCTTCTAGTTGCCAAAATACAAGAGGTTGAAGTTTTATAAATAATACGAAATTTTCAAATTTTTGTAATCAAGATACATTCGGAAAACAAAAATGCGCGCAAATAGGGGATGGGAAACTTGGCTTCTATTTGGATATCTGGCTTGGTATTCTCTGGACGCATAACGGGCATTACCATTACATAATCCATAAATAAAAATCATATCTGCATATTCAGCAGTACTATAACCATCCATTATAAAACAATAATACAATCAAAAGTACAACAATTTTTAATTAAGACAAATAAGGTATGACTTTTCAATAAAATTCTTGTTTTTCGAAAGTATCTTGATTATAGAAATTTGAAAATGTCGTGTTATTTATAGAACTTCAACCTCTTGTATTTTGGTAACTAGAAGGAATAGGACCTATGTTTATATGACATTTTTTGCTCAAAATAACCTCAGGAATAAGCTGTTAAAGTTTGTTACACTAGTCCTGAAACACCCTGTATATAAAGGAAGTTTACTTTAATGTGTCGAGCTGTACAAGTTCCACATCAGTAGATTTTTAACCAATATTACTATAAAATTGGCTATTTTAATGTAAAACTAATTAATTCTAATTACTGACAAATACAGGAAATCCTTAGCATTAACTAATTGTATACACTAATTATTTAAAATTGTTTTCTGTTTCTTTCTTTAATTTTACTTTCGATAGACTGGATATTATTATTTTGTTATGATAATGTAATATTACATATAATATTAAAAAAATAAAATATTGTAACGGAAATTGAAAGTTGAACTGTCATAAAACAGAAATCGTGAGTAAATTTCGGTATAATAACTACATGCAGCACTTTTAATTTCTAAACAATGGACTAATGAGAATTAATTACCCACTAAGAATATTTATTAATAAACATGTACATGAAAATAATACTTCCTTTATTGCGACTCGGAAGTAAAAGTGAATTTGTAATTTTTATTTTATTACTGGAAATCCCTCCAATTTAGCGAAGAATAAAGTAATTAAATTGTTATATTTCATAATTGAATGGATGTTAATTATGTGCAAATTAGCAGGAACACTAAATTTCATAAAGAAAAAAAGTTTTCTGTCTTGTTATTATGCAATTTACACATAGCTATTCGTATTAGTTATTAAAAACTTTTTATTTTGATTCATGGTATGCTATTTTACTCCGACTCTCCAGCTTCGTCTTGGTCTTTCTCTTTTTCTTCTTCTTTTTGGATTCTATATCATCATTCTCTTTGGCCATGATAAAAAATAGCCTGAATAATGAACGTAGACACTTGATGTAGTTTCACAAAAATTATTTATTAACAATAAGTTGATCGATTTCGGCTTATTAGGCCATCTTCAGAACGTTGACTGATTAAAATACAAATTACACACAGTTTATATAGAACAGTGATTTACGGTAAAGTTCATTTAAAAAGATCTTAAGAGTATCCGAATGAAACAAATCCAACTGATCATTGAGGACATTTAAGCGGCTATGAATAGCTTTCTGAATCTCAAATGCTTCTAAAAAATTCATTCTACGTCCTTTAATGGTGAAGTGTAAAATTTCCAGATTATCAATGTTGCAGGTGTGATTTTTGTCATTCAGATGTATCGCCATATTGGAGTCAGTTTTTTTAAAATTTGAAGGATCTCATATGTTCGTAAAACCTAATCTTAAAAGATCTCCCTATCTGTCCAATATAAATAGCGTTACAATCATTACAATTTAGTTTATAAATACCACCATTATCTAATTTATCTTTAACGGTTAATTTGTTATTGACTAAAATATGCTTAATAGTATAGTTGTTATAATAGGCTGCATTAATATTAGATTTTTTTAGTTGATTACCTATGTTGTTACTGATATTGTTTACAAAAATCAATTTACAATATGGTTTACACTCTGGATTTAAAGAATGATCTCCGTAGATTTTATTGAACATGATTTTCTTGTTCTTCTTAGAAATTAACTTATCGATGATATAAGGGTTGTAACCGTTATTATAAGCTATTTGTTTGATAGTATTGCGTTCTAAATTAAAGTTAACTTTAGTTAAAGGAATATTTAACAGTCTGTGTACATAACAATTTAGGGAAGACATTTTAATATTGTTAGGATGGTTTGAGTGTGCTGATGGTGTCTGTATAAGTAGGTATCCTATAGATTTTATATTCAAAAGATGATTTTAACCGTTTAATAGTGATGTCAAGGAAATTAATCTGGCAATCCTCTTCTTTTTCCATAGTAAATTTAATGGCTTTATTCTGACTATTGGGAAGTGATACTAATATTTGTAATTGTCTGTCAGAGCCTGAAAATAAACAGATTATGTCATCTACGTAACGGTACCAGAATTTGATCTCGTTAATAATTTTAGCCTTAGAATTAAAAATTGATTTTTCAAAATTGTCCATAAAGATTTCAGCTAATAAAGGACTTAAAGGGGATCCCATAGGAAGACCATCTTTTTGTTGATAAAAGCGGTTATTAAATTCGAAATAGTTTTGTTCTAAACAAATGTCCAAAAGAGCTAAAATTTCATTTTTTAACTTCAAATTCACGTTGTTTTCCTCTAAGAAAATGGGATATAACGTGATGTTATGTGTGTATGTATATGCTATTTTTATTTTCGAAACATATATTCTTAAGACGACAATGATTTATCGAAGACCAATTCTTCGTAATCCTAATGAAACCACTTCATACAAATTATAGTGTACCTGCTTTTAAAAATGTATAATTCATTCAAATATCTTACAAATCGTTTAATACGGGTAATTTGCGAATGATTTCACTTTTACTCCAGTTAGTTTTTATGGATGTTGGAATGAAGTGATTGACCTAGATGTAAGTGCATCAGCAGTGTCTGATGTAGCGATATAACTACGTACATATGTACCTACATACTAACATGCTCAATGAACAGGCAACAAACACTTAGAAAGTGTAATTACTATCGAAAATTACAACAATGGGGTGCTTTAGGTGCTTGCAAGTGCCGTATGCTGAGTTGCTTATGTGTTGATGTTTTATGTATGGTCGGCATGGAGAAAATACACTTATATTATTATTATTATTACTGAAGTAGTTATGTACCTACTGTGGTTTGTGTTTGTGTGCTTGTCGTACGACGTGCTACCATGTGTTATGATAATTATTGAAAGCTGAGTTTGCTCATAAAAGGAAACTTTATGTTTGTATTATTATTATTATTAGTTAGCAGCTGGTATATGCAAATCAAATAATGAGTGTTTGGTAATTATTATGCCTGATTTATCAATCGATTGTTAAACAAATGATAACTAACATTAATATAAATGTATATGCATTCTTCTATTTATAACAGGCAGATAATTATAACAGGTACATAACAGTTGAATGAAAAACTGACAGTAAATGGGATAAATGGCTTATTTATATTAAGAGATTATGGAAATAAGTAACCTGAATACAATAATACGGTAACTAATTTTATTACAGGTTATAGCATAAAACCTCTTGGTTTCACCTATAAATTTTTATTTTGCACAATTATTTTTTTTGCTTTGCAACAAGTTCAAGAGCAAACTGTAAGGTAAATCTCGAGTCAGTCGGACGAGGGGTTGTACATAATATTAGATTGCTTGAGTGATTTTGCTGCTCGCAAAAAGAGTGAATGCTTGAAAATAAACATGTATCTACAAAAAATACATACACACATAACATCACGCTATATCGCATTAAATGTGGCAGCACGAACCCCTGAAACATTCATAGAGCATCAGTGCATATCAACATTCTCATCCTGACACACGATACTCGTTTCGACCACATTAACACTTCCTTCATACGAACTCTTTCTTTCCTCACAATCAAAGTCTATCCTCACACAACAAACATCCAACCATTCGCTCCTGTAAACCTGTTTCGTAAATCTTTACTTACGCCCACTTCTCTAACAACGAATCTATAAGAAATGAAGGCAGCATCTCCTGCGCTTGTTTAAAAATACATTTAACACAATTGCAGTTACACACTGTATAGTAAAAACTGAAAATGAAGTAAAAAAAGATGAAAAAGGAAGAGAGCATCTTCTGCGCTTGTTCTTGAAACTGAATTCCACACAATTGCAGTGAACACTCTATAGTAAAATAATATATCAGTATGATTTAAAAAAAAAATCCACACAATTGCAAAAAATCTAGGTAAAATAAATTAATATTCAGATAGTTTGAATATAAAATAAAATAATTTTGTTTAAAATTGAGTACATATAATAGTACATGTGTACCTACTATCGTATGGGTATATATAATTAAAACTAAAATATAAACGGAGTGGGCGTTATGCATCATAAAGCCTACAGTCTTTGTGGTGTTATTTATGTAACACAAAAATCTGCTACTGTAGACTGCCACACCCTATAATAGGTAGAAACCTGATGATATAATATTTGTAATTTTTATTTTTAATGGGGTTAGCAAATCAGTAATATCAAGTCGGACTGTGAATTTTAGACCGCGGGTTTAAGTCATATAACCGACAAACAATTTTTACCACATTCAAAATTACCCCTATGGATCTCTCTCTACTAACATTTTTGGAGGTTGTGACTTGACGCCTGCCAGCCGCTTTTTACATGCTTAAATATGTCACTTACCGAGATCTGTTACTGCAGAGTTCCACACCCAGTAATGGGTAAAAGGCGTAATGAGATTTATTATCCTAGCTCAAGATTTTTCTAATTGGCATTTATTTACTTTTTTTTAATGTAATAATTAAAAATTTTATTTTAAAATATAATATAGGGATGGTTGTTCCTTAATTTTTACTATATTTTATTTGTGAACAGAACAATGCTATTGCTATAATTATGATGAATGTTGCATGTAATATATTTAAAAACAATTTGTTGCTAAAGAAAAATAAAAGTTATTTTAATATTTTGAGCGCGTAATATAGTTTCAATGTCATTTAATCTTTTAGTGAAAGCGATACAAACAGGTTCCATATAAAAGAGCATTCAGCAAAAAATGTGATGTTTTTTCAGTTGAAACTCATCAAAAAAGAGCAAAAAATCGCTTAGGTATTCTTTCGTATTATCTGTTGTAAGAGTGTATTCTATATGGAATGATGCGCAATATTTTTAACATTATACGTGTTACAATATGTATGAAGAACTTCAAACATTTATAATTTAAATTACCTGGGGAGCTACAGATGCATTAAGTTCCGTTTAAATATCTCGAGAACGCAGCATTCGATGACAAAGTTACAAAACAGGTGTTTTTTAGTTTTATAAAACTATTCAGGCATGATATGCAGACATATCGTCCATCCTCCTAGTAGGGGGAGTGGGAGTGAGATTAAAAAACTTGAATAGAAACCTTCATTTTTAATGCAGTATTGCATTCTCCATAAAAAAATTGATTTGCAAATTTTAACCTCATCCCTATATTTTTTATAGTGAAAAAACGATAAATATGATCGCATCTTCGAAAATGTGCAATTTTCCCTTTTTACACCCTCAAGGGGTTAAGAAGGTGGAGAGAGTTGGGGTACAATTACGAAATCAGAAAATATTTTTATGGGGAAAAGAAACGATAAAAATTTTTGAGATAACTTTTTATTGTTTTCTTCACCTTAATTTTTTTTTCTGATTTCTCAATTGTCCATTTGCACATTTTCGAAGATGCGATAAATTTGTAATCGTTTGTTTCACCATAATATAGGTATATACAGCCTTATTTCTTTTATGTTTGTACTTTATACGTCTGATGTTGTGTCATTGTTCTCTATCCTTTCAATTAAAGGATTAATATTGAGGTAGCACTTTGTAAAAAAAATCTGTTAACAAATAAATAAATAAATATATTCATCACGCCTTTTGTCCATTACTGGATGTGGCACTTTACTGTAGTAGATCTCGGTAAGCGGTATATTTCTTCGCGTAAAGTGCGGTTTCCAGCCGTAAATTCGCACCCTCCAAAGATGTCAATAGAGGGGAAGCCACAAGGGTAGTTTTTATTAATTTGGTGAAAATTGTTTTTCGACTATGGGAATCTAATCCGGGTTATCAAATCCATAGATCTATTCGATACCATTGAGTCATCTACCCCATTACAATTAACCTGTAAACATTAACTATCCTCCTTTAATTTTTCATATATTAAACTCATTATTGAAATTTTAAATATATTGTCCTACAAATCTTATACATTTGTTCTTCCTGATTTGCATGTTCTTACAGTTAGTAGGACAGGTATTACTCCACATACGGGCACAGGTGCGGATCCAGGGGGGGGGGGGAGTCATAGGGGTTATGACCCCCCCTAAGCATGGACTATTTTTTTAAATGTTGGCCCTAATACATAATAATGATGTCATTATTTACGATAACTCAATATAATAAACAAATTAAATAGAAAATATTATCTAAGAACTTAAAATTCTAAGATAATTAAGAACTATTGTTTGATTTATTATTCTAATAAATAGCCAAAAACCAATATTTTGTGGGGATATTATTTATACCCGCAGATGCGAGAGGTATTCTATTTAAGACCTAGTCAAGTATGTGACTACCGACATTTGCACTTAGAAAATCAACTTCTAATTCAATAATTTTTGTATTTTATCGAAGAACCGTTTTTTATTACTTCCTTGTACGAAGTAAAGGAAGTATTGTAATCGCGAAAATTTTCGGTTCTCATATTTCAACGAAAATAGGTATTTTGGCCTTCCCTGAATCCATTTTGACTAATTTCGTCATGCCGTCTGTACGTACGTACGTACGTACGTATGTATCTCGCATAACTCAAAAACAGTAAGCCGTAGAAAATTGAAACTTTATATTTCGGACTGTTATAAGATCTAGTTGTGCACCTCCCTTTTGGTCATTATACAACTACCGGAAGTGGTACTTTACTTGAAGCCTATAATAGATTTTCATGAAAAACTATATTCAAATATAATTTAAAACTTTCCAAATTTGGTATATAACACTACTATAACAATGGAAATAACATAATAGATTTTGGTTATAATAGACTAACCGGAAGTGGCACATTTCATGAAGCTGCTAACAGTTTTCCTTGAAAAAAATGGTATTATTTTAATTTTAGAAATGAATGCTGCAAATAAAAGTTTTAGAGAATTAAATTCCGCGTCTATCACATTAAGAATTTTTAAATTAGCTTTTTACATAAACGAGATATCTAAATTTAAATATTATATATTTTTAGATTTAAAAAAAAAATAAGTTTGCTATGGATTAGAACAAAAAATAAAAGATTTAATGTCAAATATGTTCAATGTAAAAAATATCTATAGTTTAATACGCGTACAAGGAAGTCATGTGGTGTCCACATCAGATTTTATTTAGAAGATGGGCAATACCCCTCACCCCCGAGACAAAATTCACTCCATGGCTCCCTCCCCCCTGGAGTCTGGGTTTGCCCCTGTACGGGCAGCATAGAAACCTTCATTAATTAAAAAAAAAGAAACTACAAACAATTTCAAATGTTTAATTACATCTATATACTACATTTAAATTAACAAACTCATTAGACACGCCGATGACAATGATTCCCCGGAAATGAGCTTCACAGCAGCAACAAACGCTATTAGTTCAACAGCAACAGCAGCACAGAGCTAATATCCCGACGTCCGTAATAGAGTCGCAGCCATTAGTCGCGTCCACTATCAGCGTGTTGCGGTTCAGGTACCACCCACCTCATACACTCTAATACAAACACTGGTAACACATAATCCGTAATTTCCATATGACGCATTAGCCCAACATTGAAAATTTACCGGGATTACGTGTCACCGTTGAATTTCCGTAGCGGTGACGACACTGGACTCGTGGGAGGTGAAATCAATTGGGTCATTCTCAGTTCGGACATGAATTTTAATTTATTCCTATTTCGGAGACAGATTTTGTAATCAGATATTCTTTTTTATATATTATTGTGTAACTGAACCATTACAAATAAGTAAATTAATTAATTAGATGGCTCAGTGGTATCGAGTCGACCTGTGGATCTTGAGAACCCTGATTCGATCCCCACAGCCGACAAACAATTTTCACCAATTTAAATCTACCCCTGTGGCTCTCCTTCCACTAATATCGTTGGGGGCCGTGATTTGACGTCTGGTAACCGCACTTCACGCGAAAAAATATATCACTTACCGAGATCAGCTTAGACAGAGTGCCACACCCAGTAATGGCTAAAAGGCGTGATGATATATTTATTTTATTTATTTATTTATTTAAATACAACTTTTTACTTCCTTGTACGAAGTAAAGGAAGTATTGTAATCGCGAAAATTTTTGGTTCTCAGATTTCAACGGAAATAGGTATTTTGGCCATCCCTGAATCCATTTTGACTAATTTCGTCGTGCCGTCTGTACGTACGTATATACGTACGTACGTACGTATCTCGCATAACTCAAAAACGGTAAGCCGTAGAAAATTTAAACTTTATATTTAGGATTGTTATAGCATCTAGTTGTGCACCTACCTTTTTGGTCATTATACAACTACCGGAAGTGGTACTTTACTTGAAGCCTATACTAGATTTTCATGAAAAACTATATTCAAATATAATTTAAAACTTTCCAAATTTGGTATATAAGATTACTATATCAATGGAAATAACATAATAGATTTTGGTTAAAATAGACTAACCGGAAGTGGCACATTACATGAAGCTGCTAACAGTTTTCCTTGAAAAAAATGGTATTATTTTAATTTTAGAACTAAATGCTGCAAATAAAAGTTTTAGATAATTAAATTCTGCGTCTAACACATTAAGAATTTTTAAATTAGCTTTTTGCATAAACGAGATATCTAAATTTAAATATTATATATTTTTTGATTTAAAAAAAAAGGTTTGCTATGGATTAGAACAAAAAATAAAAGATTTAATGTCAAATATGTGCAATTAAAAAAATATCTATAGTTTAATACGCGTACAAGGAAGTTATGTGGTGTCCACATCAGATTTTTATATTTCATGATTTAATAGAATAAAATAAATATATCATCACGCCTTTTACTTATTACTGGGTGTGGCACTCTGTTGAAAGTAGATCTCGGTAAGTGATGTATTTCTTAGCGTGAATTGCAGTTACCAGCTGTCAAATCAGGGGTAAATTGGGTTATTCTGGATTTTTTAAATCAATTTTTTTTCTTTGTTTTGTCTATGACTCAATACGATTGTATATTATAAAAATTGTGATTTGCTTCCTAATTGTCACTTAAAAGCGACGGGGTAAATCATTGCATGCAAGCGACCCTGGTAAAAGAGCAAAATGTATAAAAATAACAGAATAAATGATTCTTCTCGAAATGATGGTCAATAATTGAGCTACATAATATGGGAGAATAACAAGATTTATAAATATATATTATACAAATTATTTGTGTTGTATCAAAATCTCGAAAAATAAATATTTTACACCACAACCCTATGTTCACATGCTAAAAATAGAATTTTTAAAGAAATCAGCCAATTGCAAAACTTAAAAATGCTGTACTAAATAAATGACAATACAGCATATATTCCATAACAGCGTTGGATTGTTGCTATAATTTACTCGTAGTGTCTTTCCAATAGCAGCTCGCGTAAAAATACGTGTGTTTCATTTTCCATTTGGATTACTTGAATCAGTTCAGTCAAATTACTACATGACTAAATTAAATGAAGTAAGCAAATCGATGCACTTATTGAATTACTTGAAACTGAATTTGAATCAGTAAATCAAGTACTAGAAATAAATAGTAATCTGGTTTAGTAAATCTAAATTAGATCTAATTAAAATGACAAATAAAGAAACAATTAGTTCATAGTTGTTGAAAAGAGTTTAGTTAAAAATGAATTCAAAACGTTGGGGAAATTAATAAAATGCGCTAATTAACATAATATTGCTCATGAAATCTACAAAATATATAACATTTTTAATAAAGAATTTAACAAATATTCATTCGTATTCTCAACCTAAATGTAACTCATGATTTGTTTAAAAATATATAATATTTATTTAGAAAATATCATAAATGTTAATTCCAATCTTTAGAAAACTTCTGCTTTGCAGTTGTTACATTTTCTTCGTTTATAGTAACATGTATGATATATTACCGACAATTCACCACACGTCACTGTCAACCAATAGGATCACGAATTTGTTTGAAAATGAACCAATGAAATGTACATTTCGTCGGAAATTCATCGCTGGTGCAATTGATAACGGAAATACCACTATTAATAATATCCTTGGTTACGAATAAAATAAATGATATTTTCAATATTTTCATAAACGTCAATTAAAAAAATCTGTTAAAATGGCACTCAAAACAAAATATTACTATATAAAACAATCATAATACCCATATGGACATACGGTATACAACTTTGGGGTTGTGCGAAAAAATCCAACTTAAACTTAATTCAGAGAGCTCAAAACAAGATCCTACGAATGCTGGTCGACGCTCCTTGGTTCGTCAGCAACTACAACCTGCACAAAGATTTTAAAATCAAATACGTTGAAGATCATATACAAAAATATGCAACAGCACACGACACGAAATTGACACATCATCCAAATGAATTAATGACCAATCTCCAAGACAACGACCACACAGTCAGGCGATTGAAAAGAACAAAACCCTTTGAACTAATAAACACCTAACACACCATGAAATTAATTGTAACACAATGTAAACTGTAACATAATATCGTACAGACGCATATGTAAAACAGAGGAAGTTCCATTGGGCGCTATCCTCTCGCATGACTTGTAAAAAATTTATCAAATTTGCTAAAGGCCAGTTGTAAATAAATAAAATACCATAATAAAAAAAAAATGGCAAATGTAGAGTTTTCATCACTGTAATACCTAATTAATAATGTGCAAATAAATACCTAAAAATTCTTGTTAATTAACTCTTGTTTGATAAATTCTCAAGCCGAATACAACTCGTAGTATGAAAATTGACAGATAATATTTTCAGCAATTTCCATACTACTTGTTATATTATATATGGTAATAAGCAAACAATTTTACCCTTGATATTGTCATATTTTTTATACATGAGAGATAAATGCTTGAAATAAAGATGAGGTAAATTATTTTTAAGTACACGTTACTTATTCTTCGGAATGTCTACAAATTTTAGCTACTCTTTGCTTTTTAAATAATTTATATCTTAACGATGATCAAAATACTAGGAACAGGGAGATTCTGTCGTTGTTGGGAAAGGTCGAAGCAGGGAGACACCCGTGCATCGAGCAATCGATGTGAATTTACAGCGCCGTGTAAGCAATTTGTTCTTCATTAGAGGGTCATATATCCGTTTCCGTTTATGTGTATGTATGTGTGGTGTATACGGTACGGTGAATGGAGGACAGATGCGTTTGTTTCTGTTCCATAGCACGCACGATCGAATTTGTTGTAGGGATTTTTTTGTCGGTTTGGTGTCTTTACTGATTAGAGGTTAAAGGATGGATTACAAAGTGAAGTGAAAAATTAGGGGATTTTATAAAAGTCGGTGGAATTAAGGGATTTTAAGATCAATACAAGCTTAAATTTATTACTTCCTTTTCTTTATTTATTTACAAAATAATTAACCTCATTTTTCCTAAATTATTTTAAAGAAACGGGTTTCAAATTAAAGGTTTAGGGAGGGACACAAGAGTAATTTTAATGTTGTGGAAATTGTTTGTCGGCTGTGCGAATTATAATTTTATTACACTTATTTAAAGTATTTTTACTAAACGTTTATTGTGCTAAAGGTCAGTTGCATGAGTAAAACATAAATTTTAAGTATTTCCTTAAATTGATAAAATTTGTCAGCAATGTAACTTCATTCATTCATTTTTATTTATTTAAATTCAGTGGAAAATTAGGCGTCCGCGATGACAATAAGGTTAGAACCGCTGAACTAGAAGACATGACCTTTACCAAGTCTATCATGTACATCAACATTACGTTTTCAATATAAATCCGTTCTTGTTTCGCGGCACACCATTCTCTGAAACGATTATTAGCTGCCTCATACAACTGCCTAGAGTTTAGAAATGAAATGTAATGTTATTTGACATAAACAATAGTATGTTATGCATCAAGAGAGGGAAACAAGCGATTATTCCCGCGTGAGAAGTTGTCAAACCGAGACGTAAGCGAGGGCCGAAGGCTCGAGCGGAAGTCGAAGTTTGCCAACTTCACACAAGGGATAATCGCGCCCTTCTGTGAAGCATATTATACTTTTCGTAACAAGTGCACAAACATTACTGTCTTATCGGGACAAATGTCAAATATGGGTTGTGTAACTAGTTACCTAGGAAACGAAGCAAACAGCTAATAATCGTAGTCTCTAGGGAGAGAAACATGCTACCTAGGGAGAAAAACATCCTACCTAGGGAGAGAAACATAATGTTTCTTTCTCTAGGGGAGAAAAGCAGTGTTTCTCTTTCTAAAATTAGGGAATAAGAACGTGTTTCTTGTGCATGTGTTACGAAAACTTGTTTATATACAATTTTACTGTTGTCAAAAAATTTTTGTTTTTTAATCAAAACTACTATAAATTTAAAAATTAATAAATGCCAATAAAAATATCTTACTTGAGTCATAAAAAATGGCATTTACACTTCAAGAGAGAACGCTATTTTTGCTTCGGTGCTTTGTAGTTTTTGGTTGCAAATTGCACCTCATGAGAAATTATGAATTTTTCTCTGTAGGTGTAGAATATACTGTTAATTCCGAAATTTTTGAAAAAGCTTGTTTTATTTATTCTTTATTGTCATTAGGAGAGTCTAGGAGCAAATAGAAATATTATTACTTCATATAGTATAAAATTTTAAAAAATATGTATATCAACTTATATTACTTGAAAACTTCTGCAAAGTAGAACTAATAATTTCTGTATTTCAACGTAACAAACAACACTTTAAAACAGAAAATATATCCTCAAATAATACCAGCATCAAAACACTCATATAATCTTAATCCGCGGAAAACTGACAAAGTTTTCAAAAGAACATTTCATTTCTATTTTGTTCGTAAAACAACAAACTATTATTTCCAGAGCAGTAATTTCTTTCTGTTTGTAGTTTCGCGGTGCACGAAACTTCCAACTTTTAGTAGCTGTTTCTACGACAAAAACAAATTCTTTTTAATAACATTTCCGCATGTTTCTTGTTCATATGGCGTTCCTTCTCGCTATTATATCCTCGCTACACAACGAAAACATCAGGAATATATGTAATCGTATTTATTTTATTTTGTATTTTCTTTTCTCAAAACTCTCTCCAACCAGGTGGAATCAAGAAAATCTAATCTAAATACAAAATAAATAAACATTTCATCACGCACTCTGCTACAATAGATCTCGCTAACATGGACATTTTTGCACGTGAAATCTGAGACAAATGACTTTTAAATCTCTCTATGAACAATAATCGATGCTGTTGTGAACATTTTTCGTTTGCTACTAATTTCTTACAAATATATTCTCTTCGTAGCTATACGGCCGCTCTTTATACGGTATTTCGCTATAACAGCTCTTTTCAATTAAGGCACGTTTTCGATTTACGGCCTAAAATGTTTCGCTATAACGGCAATAAAAACTGTTTTTCCCATTGAATTTGTATGAATTTGTATTAGAATAATTGAATTCCTTATACGGCTTTTCGCTTTGCGGCCAAGTTTCTTGGAACGTATCTAGGCCGTAAAGCGAGGTATGGGTGTACCTAAAACCAAATATTACTGAACACTATTTTAATATAATTTATTTATTTATTTATGTTACACTGTACAACAGAAACTTAATCCCAATTACAGTACAGGGTCCGCACTCACCGAGCCGCAGTGTGGTAGATTATATAATTTTTAGCTTGAGTGAGATTCGAACTCGAGATCTCCGGATTCGAATTCCGTGGTGCTATCCACACCACCGTACTAACGTACGGATAATGGTAGCTAATTTGTTCATATCGGCCTGTAGATTTGAGATCTTGAATTAAAGTTCCATAGCCAACAAAGTTTATTTCATATAAATTTGTCGCCGTGGTTTCCCCATCACTAAATCTTAGTAGATCGTGATTTGAGGGTTCGTGACCGCACTGCACGTGCAAAATATATCACCTATCGAGATCTGCTATCTCACACAGCAATAAGTAAAAGGCGTAATTCATATGTTTATTGAAGTTTGTTACTAGTTATAAAGACAAACGGTTTATGGAAGAACTCTTTTTATTACGCATAATAACGGAAATCCACAACTGGGGAAGAAGAAATATGCAGTTGTAGAGTTAAACATTAAATATACATTGTCAAGTTAGAAATATGTGCATGGAACAATTATTTCATTGGGTAACTACTGTATCAAAAGCCCTTCATGAACTATTTATCTAATTAAATAATGTCAAGAAATTCTCAGCTTTTCTAAATATGTTTTGTAAGTTTTGAAGATAATATGTTCATGTGAACAACTTTATACAAGAACAAAAATAGCAGATGTCACAAAGACAATTAAGACACTTAAATGGAGTTAGGCAGGCCACATGATGCGTCAGGAGTCAGGATGGTGGTAACTGACTGGGTCCCACTAAATAATACAAGGAATAGAGGAAGAAGAAAAACCAAATGATACGATGATTTCAAACTAACCGCAGGAGATTCTTGGCCAACTTACGCGAGACCCCGCAAGGCTTGGAATAAACTACAAGAAAGCTTTGTCCACTAGGGCATCCATTCAAATTAAGTAATTCTTTACACAGATTATAATTTACGTTATAAACAAATAATCAATTTAACAAAACAATGATCATAGTAAAATAGATAGTAACTGTAATAACTACTTCATATGAATGGAATAAAGGTGTTATTATTGTTATTATGTTCATGTAAAATTAACAGCAAAAAAAATTCATAGTAGCCTCGATTAGTAGGTTCGTTGCTGTCTCGGTTATATAGATCGAAAATAAACTTTTCCTCCATGCTCGGTCTTATAGACTAAAAATTTATTGGTCCACTGTGCCGCCTCGGTCTTAAAGTCCGCGTTGATTTTTATCACCTATCGCAACCTAGGTCTGATTACCTGATTATTGCTGTTGTAGATCGAGACGGCGACGACAAACATTTTGCCGTTTGTGTTTATGGGTTTGGCATAGGCGGAGTGGCGCTTGCAAATAATATATATATTTTTAATTATACGTAAAATGGAATATTTTGTTTATTTTAAAGATACAGAGAAATACAAACCGAAACGGCATATGTGAGTAAGATTAAATCGTATTAAATTTTTGATTTGAAAAACAATTTCCCCATTTGAATTAAATTGCTTTTGTTTTGGCATGAACGGCCTGTGAGGGAAAATTGAATGTTTATATAGTCGGCCTGAAGGAAAATAAGCTAAAATTCCTCACGGTAGTGCAAAGCCGAATTTACAGTGTGGGAGCCTTTGGGAAAAAGTTTGGTGGACGAATTTTTTTTTTAATTATTGAATGTTGATTTTATTGTTTCTATCCATCGGTATAATATGCATATAATGAAGGTTTATATTGCAGTTTCAAAACATTTAAAATAAAAAACACATTTTTCTTTTCGCAAATATATGTGTATATTTTTTAACATATGACTTCGACTGAACGTACAGTAATGAAGATAATTTTAAAGTTAAATTTTTATGAAAGAAAAATTCGGATGACGCCTGGATTCGCCATACGTCGGACACAGGTGACGTGGTGTAGCGGTTAGCATCTCTGCCCGGCAAGCGGAGGGTCCCTGGTTCGAATCCAGGCGTCATCCGAATTTTTCTTTCATAAAAATTTAACTTTAAAATATGTGTATATTGTACATATTTTTTACAATCTTAAATAGATACTGTTCAAACTTTTCTCATGGAAAAAACGTTAATCACATCCTCAAAGGATAACTTTTAGATAGTTTTTGGGTCATTGTAGTTCACAATCTGGTTTTTACAAACTTTAATTTTGAAAACAACTTTTCAGCATTTAATAAAAATATGCAATAATTATATTTTATAAATGATTTTTTGTAATACAAGAAGTTAAAATGTGTTAATACGAAGATGATATCCAAATGGCACAAAAATGAAATTTACACATCTCAAGATGTGAAAATTTCATTTCCACGTTATATCGACTTTCAAAATCAACATATTGACGTCGATATATAGCATGATATAGGTCGAATTTTTGGCGTTGATATACTTACATAATATAGACTTTCAAGGTCAACATTTCAACGTCGAAATGTATATAGATTTTAAGTAACAAAAAAGTAACGTCATTTTGTATGCAAATGTGACATCATTTTCGATGTTACAAAAATGACGTCATTATGTCTTACTTGGGTTATAATATACAAATTTTATAAAATAAATAAATAAATATATCATCACGCATTTTACCCATTACTGGGTGTGGCACTCTGCCTAAGCAGATCTCAGTAAGTGATATATTTTTTCACGTGAAGTGCAGTTACCAACCGTCAAATCACGGCTCCCAAAAATATTAGTGAAGGGGGAGTCACAGGGGTAGATATAAATTGGTGAAAATTGTTTGTCGTCTGTGGGGATCGAACCAGGGTTCTCAAGATCCACAGGCCGACTCGATACCACTGAGCCACCTACCCCATTTTATAAATACAATTTTATGCCTCTTCTTGGTGGAAGACCCCGGACTGTAATCCACTCAACCCATCCTTAAATCCGGCCCTGCGTAAGTGAACGTGTTAAAAGTTTTTTGTCCAAATGAATGATGGATCAACTATACCAACTGCCAAATGATGACCATGAAAGATTTGAGTAAAATGTAAGTACAGGGGCAATTTTGTGTGTTGATAATCATTTTGCTCCATTTACATTTACCTTTCTCTATAACTAATCAAATAGGTATTTCAACTATTGCCAAATAAATATCTACTCTAGTTCTGTGTCAAAGATTATTTACTTGTCTTATTTTGACACTAATTTGCATTTTAACCTCAACATATAAAATTTACTCAAACTAATTACAGTTGCATACTTTTACTTTAAATTTTTAAAGAAAGGAATATATGTTCCATAAAGACTATTATTCAAGAAAACTGTTTTCAGTAACCTCTAACCTAAACACTTATCTAAACAATGACCATATAATTCTAGAGCTAGATTTATTACCTCGCAAATTTCTCAGAATTCAAATACATAACACCAGTATATCCATTCATGCGCCACCCAGGTGTATTATTTAATTCACCCGTACTTGATGTGCACAATTCATCAGCTCTGTAATAACCCTACATTGCCGTAGCCAGGAACTAGAAACGCAGGATCGGATCTAACAGAAAAGTTAGTGTGTACAAGACCAAGATTCAAAATTTTTGCACTTTAAAAGAGAGAATTGTTTAGTATAAAAATATAAAATAATACCTACTCAAAATGTAGATGAATTACCGGAATTTTATTCGATATTTGAAACTCGGGCCAAGGGCATTCAAAGATGAGATGCATAAGTGCGAGACACTTAGCCCTTCGGTAATATATGAACCCTAATGTCAAAAAAAAATTGTTTTTAATAATTTAATAAATTGTTATAGCATTATAGTTTCTGCAAAGTATTATACTCTATATTCTATTTTCTAATGTTTTCGAAGTAACCTGTCATTTTTGATATATTTTAATTATTATCCAATATATATATTTTAATTTTTTAGCGAAAGAATGGTTTGAATTTATTTATACAGGTGTTAAAAAATTTATTTTACCTGAAACAGACAGGAAAATAAACATTTGTCTGAGGAAAACTTTGCTTTGCATGCCTAGGCAGGAAAATAGCATAGTGAAAGAAACGTGAGTGTCTAGTTAATTAGCAACATAAAATACTGACTGAATATGTAAGTTAAATATTTCTTTTAATTTAAATTAATGTAAAATATTTAGTATTTGTTTACAAATATCAGGTAAAATTAGATTTTTTAAATTCGAATTTATAAATATAACAAATTAAGAAGCACAGTTAAATATATTGTTAAAATTTAATTAATTAAAATTTACAATTACGTAGATAAAGAAGGAGATATACACATGTGTAAAAATACTATTTTTTTAAGTCTATTAAATTGTATATTTAACTGTAATTTATTACTAGAATAATCAAAATAAATCAGTGTGAGCACAAAAGACATAAACGTTGTGCATTGGAAAATTTAGAAATTTGTACATAACTACGATTAAACGTACAACAATATAAAAACATTAACATAAATAAAATAATTTCAATACCTACTCTTACTATTTGAATTATAAATTTAATACGGTAGGCGTAGGTCACTAAATATGTATGTGCATTTTTTGCTGATTTACGAGTAAAAGAAGCAATATTATAAATATAAATAAAAGCTTAAATTTAATACAAATCAATGCATGTCTTTGTAATTACATATTTTGTTAGTTTACAAAAACGACAATTTGTCTCTTTTGTTTTTACGTACTTGCTTGCAAGCTGAATAAAAAAAATAAATTAAAATTCGTATTTCCATAAAAATTCGAAACTAGAATTTCAATAATAATTCAATAATTTAATTTCAAATGAAATTTGGAATTGCACTTTTTCGAAAATCAACAGTTCAATTTCTCTGACTTAAATTAAAATTAAATAATAAGACTGCCAAGTTGTTCGGATTCCATTATATACATTCTTTACTGTAATTAGGATTAAATTCCTTTTGTGCAGAATAGTAAATGAATACAACGGTTCACTTATTCACTTATGAAAATGATAATTACAGACAGATTCAGGGTGCATCACGAAAAGCGGGTCATATAGGAAAATAGTTTTTCCGTGCGCATTGCTTTACAAATTATTTTAGATAAACATGCTTCAAATAAAAGCTTTAGAGCTTAAAAGTATGCATCTAAATCAATGAATTATGAAAATTAACAAAATTACAATTAAATAGTGTTTGCCAGGGAATAAAAATAAAATAACAAACAAAGCGTAATTTAATTCTGACATATTGAAGTTTTGCAAAAAAATTAAAATAAATGTTAAAATATTTGACAAAAAAACGTAATGAATTTGTTTCTTATATTGTTTTAATTTCATGGCTAACAATATTAAATTGTAATTTTGTAAATTTTAATATATATTAGGTTTTTGTGAAGGCATTTTGAACCGAAACTGTAACGAAGCCGAAATTTATAATTAAAAAAAAACCGAAAGTATATATTATTTTTTAAACCATAACCGATAAACGAAACCGATTTCCACTGATATAAAAACCATTACTCGTAACCGAACCCCAAATTTTTTCAGTTCAAGTTTCTGCTTACCGAGATTTACAACGGCAAACTGCTATACTTAGTAACAGGAAAAAGGTGTGATGATATATTTATTTCATATTAACATAAAATGCAACTTGTACAAATATTATACTACAGTCCGGTGTGCATTCTCCTAGATCCGCCCCTATAGAAACATACGCAGTATTGGCGGTGGTTCGCGTTCTCGTAGAGTTCCATAACAACTTGTTTTCACTTTGCGTTCGCTTGGCGCGTGGTGGTTGTGTGTAACAAAGGAGCCCGCTGGGAAGTATTAGCACCGGGAGCACTGCTATGTGTTGGTGTTCCGCTGTATGCAGTCACCTGCTGCTCTGTGTGCCAGGGCCGGTGCGTTAGATAGGGCGAGAGCGCGTTGCTTAAAATATTTAGAAAGATGTATTTATTGCTGATGGTGTAACATTATGTCATGGTACGTTTTTTATATCTGTAAGGGAATAGTAATGTAATGTAATATATCTTTAAACCGTTTACAAAATAGATACAAAACTCCTTTTTTCTACTTCAGTTATTTAAATTTCATTTAATATACTGGTCTCCATGGCGCTAAATAACATCTTACTCACATGTTGACAAGCTGTGGCTTCGAACGTTTTAGTCACGGCGTGAAAGTAACAACTAACATATTCAATACGAAGGAATTTAGCTTCATGTATCCGTAATTGTAACTTACCTTACTTTTTAAATAATTCATAAAATTTGACATTTCTTCTTTGTCTTAATTTGCGATCGTAGAAAAAGTATAGCTTATGACTCGTTTTATAAAATTTTAGATACTCGTTTTATATACACTTGCTTCGCTGCGTTCATCTCGTATATATATATATATATATATATATATATATATATATATATATATATATATATTAGGGTGTCCCTTAATGTAAGTAAAAAAATGTTTTTCTCTTCTCACCCCTTAAATCGTCTCCAAATGTGTAAAAAAAAATGCTAAAAATACTCCCACATTTTTACTCGTTGGCTTACTGATCCCCCTAAGCCCATTTATATTTTGATAATCGAACTTATGAATGAATATTTTAAATAAATTAGTTTTTCACTAAATAACGCCACAAAAAAAAATTGTGAAGGTATTTCACGTCGCTGAGGTCAAATTTGAGTTTTAACCATCTCCAGATGGCGCAACTATGACAAAAAATGAATATTATCCGAATTAATTTTCAGGATAAAATTTGCATTACTGAGAGTTGTTCAGGTTTTCAAATTACATTTCTTATTTCTGAAAAAGTCTTTGTATATTTTATATATATATATAAATACAGGGCGTTTCTATACCTCTGCACGAAATTTTAATAACATATAATTTGATATACTGATTATAGAACAAAAATAATTTTTTGGAAACTTGCAATAGTACTGGGTGTGGCACTCTGCCTAAGCAGATCTCGGTAAGTGATATATTTCTTTGCGTGAAGTGCGGTTACCAGCCGTCAAATCACAGCCCCCATAGATATTAGAGGATAGTACATTTAATTATTTATAATTATGTTACTAATGAAATAAAAGTATAAACACTGCTTACAAATAATCATTTATTAATTAGTTAATTAAATTAATTAAGATAGCTGGTGTAATGCCTTATTTTTATTTTTTTAAATTAAATGTACCATTAAATTTAAATCTACCCCTGTGGCTCCCCCATCACTAATATCTTTGGCGGCCGTGATTTGACAGCTGGTAACCGCACTTCACGCAAAAAAATATATCACTTACCAAGATATGCTTAGGCAGAGTGCCACACCCAGTAATGGGTAAAAGGCGTGATAATATGTTTATTTATATTTAAATGAAATTAAATCGTGTGTAAAGGAATGAATAGAAATACGCTGTTTAAGTTGAAATAATTTCAGATTATACCTCGTTCGTCCCTTTTGTGTCTGACTGTACTGTCCAACATTCCAGGACTGTTGGACCACTGTATGCCACGTGCCACAAGCCTCGTGCCCCAGGGAGCGTTCAGGGAGGTTTGTGTGACGGCGGAGGCGGCGACGGTAGCAGTGTTACCCGACCGACATATGCCACCACGATAAATGTGTTGTGTGTTGTGTTGTATGTGTATGCTGCTCTGAAATGAAAGGTTTACAAGCTGGGTTGAGGTTAGGAAAATATTTAATATTTCATTGTATGGTTGTGGGTTTGGAAGTTCTTTCTGGAAATTTTGAGAGGGTGTACTTTAAAAAGAAAAAGAAAAGAAGGGTACTTTTATACATACTTGGAAGGTAAAGAACTTTGTATGCTAATTCATTTCGTATATTTTTTTTGAATAACACTTTTTTCAAGAAATTTCTTTATAAATAGAAAAACATTCAAATTGAGAAAAGATGCTGTAAGATACTTTCATTGTTACGCACGTGTTTACCCCACAAAATATCTAAATTTATTAATTTAAAAGAGAAACCAAATTTCCAAATTAGAGAAGTTTATTTTTGTGGTTATATTTTCTGAATCAAAATGCGCATAAAAGGCACGAAATAATCTTTGTATTCGTCTCGTAACAATTGCTATTGTCATATAAGTGCATTCCACATATGTATTATTGTATTCAGTGGCTTTTGATATGTTCTTATGCATTTAATTTTTATAAAATCATCAAATAATTGAAAATTTTACTGCCGATTTATTTCATTTAAATGTCGATTTCTAGGTTTCTTACCGTCAATTTAAAACGTCCGTCAGTACGGTTGTGTGGATAGCGATACGGAATTCGAATCTCACTCAAGCTAAAAATTATATAAACTTCTACACTGCGACTCGGTGAGTGCGGACCCTGTACTTTAATTGGGATTAAGTTCCTGTTGTACAGCGTAACATAAATAAATAAATAAAAACAAAAATATACATTTAAATTCAATGAAATAAATTTATCATCAAATTGAAATGTCATGTTTTATAATAATAAAACAGTAGAGAAAATAGCAATAAGGTATCAATTCATTTGTGAATGAAAACATATAAAAAATATTTCTAAAAGTCAAACTCGTGTGAATAAATTCACATCGGCTGTATAACAAAGTAATGATTTCAAAGTCCCATTTTAATATCTATAAAAGCATTAGTGTCATTCTACTCGAAGTTCACGAAGCTAGAGTGCTCCTTCATGCATTAAAAATAATTCCTTTGAAAGAAATCTCCGTATTCAAAAGCATTGAACGTTTCCAAATACCAAAATACAAGCTGCTTGCTGCTTCAGATATTAACGGAATAAAAAGTTTGTTTTTAAGTCGGCGCTACCCTGACGATATCGTAAAAATCAATATATATTTTCATATAAGTTCAGCAACTTTTCATATCAGTTTTCAAACTAGTTTTTTATTTTTTTATTGGAACAATACCCAAGTTTCCACTAACTGTGAAATAATACAAAAAGAGTTGCTTCTACATACGAATACTGCTTCGTATTTGCGGAAAATTCTACTGAACATTTTATTATATTTATTGCGATTTCCTTGCCAATATTGTTTCTTACTTGTTTTTCCAATAGTTTTATTCGCTCTTCCTTTATCTACAAGATTTTACTGCGGTTGGACAATATACATTTTTATCCCTTTCGTTTTTTTTTATTTATAGTGTGTGTTATATGTCACATATTGATGATATCAAATTGAATTATAAAATTAAAATAATAATAATATAACCATAAAATTTGACAAGAGTGCATAGGTCCCAGATTCAAATCCGGGCGGTATCTCAATTTCTCTCAATATAATTAAATTTCATCTATTATTATTTCAATTGCTTAATATTCTCCTTAAATTAGAGTATCTGCAGATGACTCCTGTGTCAAATCTCGTAGTATTTGAAAGAGTCATGGAATCGAGGCTGATTTCGTCAATTATTAATTATTTACTTAAAATACTAATTAAACTTTAATTGGTAAATATTCTCCTGAAATAATAATATCACTGGATATAACTTTTATGTCAAGTCTTATATAAAAGAGTTATGGGATCGAGCTTGCCTATATAACAAAATAGAGAGAATAATTGGAATAAAATTAGATCTAAATTACATGACGACCGGAACTTAGTTGGTTAAAGTATATGACAAGAGTTCAATGGTCTAAGATTCAAATCCAGGTGGTATCCCAATTTTTCTTTTATAATTCAATTTGATTTAGTTATAATACTTATTAATTAAATAATAACAAATCTAGCAATATGTACCAGTACAAGATTATGAAAGGGGCTTAATTAATTTTTTTTAAGGACAAAATAAAAACTGATTTTTAATTATACAAATGTAAAGTATTTCTAAAAGGAATAGGAATACAATAAAACAATTACATAATTAATAGAAGAAAACTACCTCTATAAGAAATATAATTGTAGAGATAAATTTTTGATAACTCATCATTTGTGGGATTCTGTAACTAATAACTACTACAAATAACCACTGAAAATACATTTGTAGTTATTATTTATAATTATGTAGATATCATAACAAATCTAAGTGATAGCAACCTAAGTTACAAAAGCCCACCTCGAATTTAGTTCGTTTTTGGATAAATATTACTACTTCTACAGCCAGAAAAATATTTATTTATTTATTTATTTAAGTTACGCTCCACAACAGGAATTTAATCCAAATTACAGTACATGGTTTATTTTGATATGACAGCAGCGTTACTGCTCAATAGACAATTCGATGATACTTGTATATTTTAAAGAAACGACAACAAAATTCGTTAGCGCTAAGGTTTCAATGATGGCATAATTGTCTTCCTTCTTTCTATTTGATGGCGTAGGTGGTTCAGTGGTATCGAGTCGGCTTATGGATCTTGAGAACCCTGGTTCAATTCCCAACGCGACAAACAATTTTCACCAATTTGAATCTATCCCTGTGGCTCCCCCTCCACTAACATCTTTAGGGGCCGTGATTTGACGCCTGGTTGCCGCACTTCACGTGAAGAAATATATCACTTATTTTATATTTATACTTTCTATTTGATGGGGTAGGTGGTTCAGTTGTATCGAGTCGGCCTATGGATCTTGAGAACCCTGGTTCGATCCCACACCAGACAAACAATTTTCACCAATTTGAATCTATCCCTGTGGCTTTCCCTCCACTAACATCTTTGGAGGCCGTGATTTGATTGCTGGTAACCGCACTTCACGCGAAAAAATATATCATTTACCGAGATCTGCTACGGGAGAGTGACATACCCAGTTATGGATAAAAGGCGTGATAATATATTTATATATTTTTATTTACTTTCTATTTGATATGAAAATATCTAGATATTTTGTTGTTCTTATATTATTTAAAAGGAAAAGTCTCTTATCAAAAACATTATGGGGTAGCTTAAGTTATTTTCTGCGTAGGTACGTTATTCTATCTCAGATTGTTTTCTTTCATCCTCTTGCTCCGGATATAATAAAATCCCTAAATGTCTGTAACACCAAAAGAACCTTCCAACAAACAGAAAACAGAAAAGAAAACCTGCCATAGTTTCTACCCATTCCTGGTGTAGAGTGCGTTGTGCGTTGTGCGTGCCGGTGCGCGACATACGACGCTTATTTCCTCTGCAACAAAAAGCATAAGGTGCTCGGTAGCAGGGTAGCATAGGTTTATCTTTTACATTCAGCGCTCGCGTGCCGCTCAGCGTTGCCGGTTGTGCGTTAGCGGAGTCAGGTGGAACGGATAGCAGGAGAGCGGACGCGTTATGGAGCACGGGGAAAGAATACTGGAAACTGGAAATGACGCAACGGCGCCATATGGTGCAGGGTGGATGTGGATAGTACGTGGAATTACAAATGGAAGCGATTTGGATTGGACTTGGTTTTGGTTGGAAGGAAATAATTCAAGGAATATTAGTATTTTGCACGTAACAAATTATACGATAGGACAGGGTTTTTCAATCGGTGTGCCGCAAGATTTTTAAATATTAATTAAGTACATTGATTTTCATGATAAAAAGAAGTCGACTTCGCAAATAATATTAAACATATTGGGTGGTACAACAAGCTTTGTTTTTACCTGCTTTAAGAGCAGTGTATTTGAGTGTTTTAGCTATCTCTAACGTGTTAAAACCGTGCTCTTAGAACACCTAAAAATTGAGTTATGGAACCAGTCATGAAGTTATCAGTGCAATATATTTTTCGTAAATAACTTGCTACAAATGTATACATGAATTCATAATATGGTTAAAATTCTATTTAATCATAAATCCTCGATAGGAACCTCATTGATAAGAAAAATACTAATTATTTCTTAGTACACATTTCTGTTGAGTGCATTTACATATCCAAAGCATTCAGTACGTATGCTGTGACGGTTTAAATTGTGTTTCTTTCATTTCAAAGGTATTAAGATTAAATCCAGAACTTTTAACAAGTGTTAGTGACAAATAATTTTGTTATATCTGTACAAACTTAATAAAATATTTGCTTCTAAAACAAAATTAACTAAGGGTCTCTTTTGCAAAGGTTGGATAAACATTAGATAACGTTATACAATTTGAAAATTGCTTTTACAATCCGGGTATAAATAGTAGCAGGAAAAAGTATCGCTATAATCAATGCTTTTTTAAATAAATATACTTGTGTTTATGTCGATCGTCGAAAAAATAGTTTGTGTAACTAGCGTCAAAAGTGTCTTTATTGCACTTATGGGTTTATAGCACAAATTGTAGACTTTCCACTTATGTAATAATGTGATAATTTTAGCAAATTTTTTGTAAATTATTTTAAAATGTTTACTTTTTTGTCAGAGTACGCTAAAGAGACAACTTGTGCCGATTAAAGCTGTACTACCATAAATTACAAATTGGTCATTGCAAGCTACATCTTGCACGCTAAAGAGACGACTTGTCTTGATCAATGCTAAACTAATACTAATTGTTGTTGTTTTCCATGGGATGTGCTGATAACAGGTAAGAGACTAATATCGTTGAATAGGGCTAATGATAACCTTTCCTATGCATAAGTTTACATGTAATCCTAGCTGCTTGCAAGGGTATAGTGCAAAGGTCAAACGCACAGCTACTAATCTACCCAGATATGTCAACATATAGGCTGGTACCACAAGCTCTGTTTTTGGGTGTTCTAAGAGCACAGTTTTAACATGTTAGAGATAGCTAAAACACCCAAATACACTGTCTTTAAAAGAGGCAAAAACAAAGCTTGTGCTAAAAGCTATATTATCTAAGCAAAGTGTGACAATTCAGAGATGCCACAATAATCAATATTCAAACGTATATGCACTAATCAGTTTGATAAGCAAGTTAACTTTTATGAAAATAACATTTAATTAATCTGTATCTAAGCTAAGCTAAGTCGACAGTAAAAAATCCTAATTCTAACAATACTAAATTTTTAATTGTATCACTATGTTACCATGTTTTAAGTTACGTTTTCCTATATAACGTTTAGAAAGTGAATTTTGTGCAACTGTTTTTGTATATATTTTTGTGTGAAGTTATACATATAGTTGCAAAAATGTCAAACATAATTCGTTCAGTGTAGCTGTCATTTCTCAGTTTATGTAAAATAATTGCAATTAATTTTTTATATAAAATTAAAGGTATATTGTTTTATAGCATAATCTAGATAATTATAATTTAAACTCTAAAATAATTAATAAATGTCAAAATAAATTAATTTCAAATATTTATTGAAATTTTCTTATTATTTCTTTAATAAAAACTTTAGAATAAAACTAAATTAATGCGAAATATGAAAAATAGTATGAAAAAGACGAGTTACAATGACCAATCACTTATGTTTCAATATACTGTTACTTAACCTATTTTTATATATTCATATATGTAAAATGTCAAAGGTAAGATAAATTACAGATAACATATATTTTCCTATATCTTCCTTTAACATAATAATGTAAATACTCAACAAAGGTACCATTAACTTCCAAATAAAACGAAAAAACAAGACACAAAAGCGAATAACCTTTTCAAACAGTCTTCCAGTTCTATTTTTATACGCCTTTCTATGTCACGTCAAGATAATATTTGTATTATAAATAAATTCCAGTTTGTCAAAGTTAAAAGCCTGTTCCATATTTCTCCAAATGTGTTCCAGGAACTGGAGAACATTTTTTTGCGGTGTTGCCACACGAACATTGGCCACAACGCAACACAAAAAGCGCGTTCTGCACATTCCATGTTCGTTCGTACGTTGTGTATAAAAGAAATGGACGCAAACAACTCGACGCTATTTCTTAAATAAATAAAGAAGAAAGCTGAACTAATAAGTAATTCGAAATGGACGAACCTAAATATAGTTACACAGAAACTAGATAATTTATTGAAAAGTTGGTAAAAACCCTACATAGTTACTTACTCCAATTCAGTTGAACATATGAAGAAATTATATCTGTTCATGAAATTGAGCCTGACATTTCGTAAACGACTTAAGAATAAATAAATAGATATATTTAAGGTTTGTGGCATGAACGAAAGATTCTAAGTAGAAGAAATAAACAAGCCTAGTATGAAATAATCTATGAATGTAAATGAAACAAAAGTTATGTGCCTGAATAGGATTTTTCACCGAAGTTTATTTACAGAATAAATGTAATGAACAAATGTTCGGTGAATGTTTGTAGGTTTCATGCTACTCCATTTAATTTGATGTTATTTATTTATTTAATTTAATTCCAATTAAAGTACAGGGTTCGGACTTGCCGAGCCGCAGTGTGTTAGTTTATTATACAGCGCAACAAACGAGAAATGAAACTCGGCAAATATGTGAACTTAAATTTATATTAATCTGAATCTCTATATACTATCCTTTGTTTTTTTTTAATTTGCAAAATTAAGAATATGGTTCCTGACGTGTATATTTTTAAGCCACTCGCCGACCCTACAATCATTTATTTGATGATGTGTAATGATTAAATTGACTATTTTAGTGTAATTATAATCAAACCAGTGATACTAAAAAGGTTTATTTAAAGTAAACCACATTTAATTTTGCAAATTTAAAAAAATATATTTTTGTTCTATGTGTAGTCGTATACAGAATGTTCATTTTAAGTGGCGTGCCATTGCTATCTTGAGAAGTATAGTAGCTACGAAGTCGGTTAAATTAGCAAATAATTTTTATTTTATAAGACTATTTACTGAATGAAACAAGGGGTTTTTTTTAGACCAGTGGTTCTCAAAATACGGGGTGCAATTCTTTTATTATTTTTTTGTGCGGAAGAATCAAAATAACAAATTATACTATTTTCGTTTGTTTGATTAATTAGTAAATGTCAATATAACTATTTTATTCATAATTTCGTTAATTAGTGAAGAATATTATGTTTTGTTCTCAGTTTCTTTCAAAGCATGCTGATTCTTATGCGATTTTAATTAAATTAAACATGCGTTTTTGCGGAAGAAACAAAATAACAAATTATAATATTTTTGTTTGTTTGATTAATTACTAAATGTCAATATGACAATTTTGTTAATAATTTTATTAATTAATGAAGAATATTATGTTTTGTTCTTTGTTTCTTTCAAAGTATGCTGATACCTATGCGATTTTAATTAAATTAAACATACATCTTTCTCAAAAATTTTGTAATGTGAGATTAATGAATTTTGTCTTCGTTGATTTCAGAATAACATTTCTTTCCACACAAAAAAAAAAACAGGTTCCTATTTAAAATAACAAAGTAGCACTTCGTGTTTTGAGAACCATTGATCTGAGAAAATTCTTGTTACGCTTATTAAAATAATCTTATAAAATAGAAATTGTTTGCTAATTTAACCGACTTCGTAGCTCCTATATTTATCGAGATAGCAATGGTGCCTTACTTAAAATGAATAATATATACCCTTAAATATTTTATAAAAATAAATTTTTACCAATGACAATGAATAACTTAGGTAATATTAGAAAGAAAGTTTAAAAGATTTTGTTTCTATGAACCATTAGTTGAATTGTGAAAACATATCTTCTATTGCTTTTCAATCAATTAAAAACAGAAAAATAAGAACTATTTTATATGTTTCTTAATAATATAACAGTATCGTTTAGAAGTTTTCTTAGATTTGTTCATTTTGAAAATATATAAATATATCATCACGCCTTTTACCCATTACTAGGTCTGGCACTCTGCCATAGCAGATCTCGGTAAGTGATATATTTCTTCTTGTGAAGTGCGGTTAGCAGTCGTCAAATCACGGCCCTCAAAGATGTTAGTGGTGGGGGAGCCACAGGGGTAGATTTAATTTGGTGAAAATTGTCTGTCGGCTGTGGGAATCGAACCAGGGTTCTCATTATCCACAAGGAGACTCGATACCACTGACCTACCTACCCCATAAATAATCTCCAGTCGATTAAAGAACAACAAAGAATTTATTCCAGGATGAATCTTGCTTCTCCATGTTATCCACAATCAGTTGTTATTGAACATAATCAACAAACAAACAACTTGATTCTAAATTCCTAATGTAGCTTATTTAGAAAATTATACTCAACCAACATGGCAAGGTAACAAGTAGATGATAATTTTCTTATAAATGATTAACAAATATTCGGTATGCAGATATATGCAAACAGCATACAAATTCATGCATGATTACGTGAAATTAGTGATATGAAGCATGTTTGGCTAGGAAGCATGTCGCGCTGTATGGTTAGAATTTAGAATTTACATACGAGTGCGACAGGAGTACGTGTATAGGATTGGTTTTCGTGTGGATTAGTGTGATAGGTGTTAGCAACCGTATTTCATATTGCCGAGAACTTATATCGACTGGAAATGTTCAGAGACCGCGGAACCTTTTTTCGAAAGGGGTTGCGAAAATGTTTTGACCGGAGTAAAAATAGAACACAGATAAATTTACGTAATTAAAATGAATAATTAGGTGCGATACATTATATTAATAATATAATTTGTTTTTATCAATTAAAGTAACAGGTTTATAAAGTTTTTACATCTGTATAAATTGAAAAAGACAATTTTACTCTATTGCTCCGAAAACTGTATGAATATTTTCATCACCTTATTTAAATCAATGTCCAATGTTTTAATTTTGTGTATATGAAAAAAAACTAAATTAAACAGTCGTTTTTGTAACATTGAAGTACGGTTCCAAGTCAAAATTCGACGAACCCCGCTGAATAACCTTTCGGCTGACAATTCTGAAGCTGGAATTGTCAACAGTAATATAAGTAGAGTCTCTACTTCCTTGAAGTCTCGGTTTGGATTTTGAATTCCTACTCGTATTTTAGTTAGGTATTTTATTTTATTTTTTGTGTCCTGAACAGGGGTTGCGACGCAACCGCCAAAAATTATCAGGGTTTGCGGTTGCAACCCCTGCAACCCCACTTCCGCGGCCACTGGAAATGTTGAAACCAGAATCGTATATTTCATTTTCTAATACCAAGTTATGACAGTTCTTAATTATGTGTACACAGTTTCATGCAGATAATATTATTTCGGACATTTGCTGAATACCTACGTGGTCTATTTATTACAGTATTTATTTATTTTAAATTACCAATACACCCATACCTCGCTTTACGGCCTAGATACGTTCCACGAAACTTGGCCGCAAAGCGAAAAGCCGTATAAGGAATTCAATTATTCTAATACAAATTCATACAAATTCAATGGGAAAAAGTTTTTTTGCCGTTATAGCGAAACATTTTAAGCCGTAAATCGAAAACGTGCCTTAATTGAAAAGGGCCGTTATAGCGAAATGCCGTATAAAGAGCGGCCGTATAGCGAGGTATGGGTGTATACAGGATGAGTTTTTTTTTGGGCCACCATTGGAACCTTGAGAACTATAAATGCTACAATATCGGTTAAATTAGCAAAGTAGTGACATTTTAGCGGTGATTCTAATAATGCCTTAGTTCTTAAAAAATAATGCGTAGGTGACTAGATATGAGCAAAAATGTGTAATTGGCGATTTTCATTCCATCATTTTAATTCCGAAATAGTGGCAGATAAAAACAAAAGTTTGAAATAGAAGTTGTGATATCAAGGCCTCTTTACACTAGGAAGTAAAAGATTTCTTTCGGAATTTCTTCTGGTTTTATTTATAAATAACCTTAATAAAAATAAGTTTTTCTATTGTTAAATAGTTTTTTGTACTAAAGCTGTTAATGATTTTATTGTTTTTAATAGGATATTATTGTTCAAATAAAACAAATGAATAGTGTAAAATTAATAGAAAAATTCCCTCTTTGCAATGAAATAAAAATATCTGATGTGGACACCACATGACTTCCTTGCACATATTTGACATTAAATCTTTTATTTTTTGTTCTAATCCATAGCAAACTTAATTTTAAAAAAAATCAAAAAATATATAATATTTAAATTTAGATATCTCGTTTATGCAAAAAGATAATTTGAAAATTCTTAATGTGCTAGACGCAGAATTTAATTCTCTAAAACTTTTATTTGCAGCATTCCTTTCTAAAATTAAAATAATACCATTTTTTTCAAGGAAAACTGTTAGCAGCTTTATGTAATGTGCCACTTCCGGTTAGTCTATTTTAACCAAAATCTATTATGTTATTTCCATTCATATATACCAAATTTGGAAAGTTTTAAATTATATTTGAATATAGTTTTTCATGAAAATCTATTATAGGCTTCAAGTAAAGTACCACTTCCGGTAGTTGTATAATGACCAAAAAGGGAGGTGCACAACTAGATGTTATAACAGTCCTAAATATAAAGTTTCAATTTTCTACGGCTTACCGTTTTTGAGTTATGCGAGATACGTAACGTACGTACGTACGTACATACGTAACGTACGTACGTACGTACATACGTACGTACAGACGGCATGACGAAATTAGTCAAAATGGATTCAGGGAGGGCCAAAACACCTATTTCCGTTGAAATCTGAGAACCGAAAATTTTCGCGATTACAATACTTCCTTTACTTCGTACAAGGAAGTAAAAATATGGGTGTTTCAATTATAAACAGTAACTGAGTTTTAATTTTAAAACAAAATCATTTTACTTCATAGTTTAAAAAGGGCTTTGATATGAATTTCTATTTGAAACTTTTGTTTCTATCTGCCACCATTTTGCAATGCAACGGCAAAATTCACACGATACCGTGCGCTAAAACTATCGTACAATAAAATATCGCTCGTATGATACAGCCCTTAATTAGACTACATATTTCATTTTTATTATTTAGTTGCAGTTAAAATAAAGTTTATACATTTGTTTGCATTTGATCCAGTTTCAAAATAAAATAAAATGAATTAAGTAAATATATCATCACGCCATTTACCCATTACTAGGTGTGTGTGTTTGCTGCAGCAGATCTCGGTAAGTGATATATTTCTTCGCGTGAAGAAAGATATTAGTGGAGGGGAAACCACAGGGGTAGTTTTAACTTGGTGAAAATTATTTGTCGGCTGTGAAAATCGAACTTGGGTTCTCAAATCCACAGCCTGACTCGATAACTGCGTAACTTATATAGGTACTGGTTTCGTCAACTACTACTGAAATAAGTAAATTGAGATCTAGTCATTTAGTTCTCTTTTATTTGAAATCTTTTCCTGTTTCACTCATAGCGCAGATTGTAAAATGTTCGATATGAAATAAAATTTAAATAATACAATTTTCCGCTCAACGCAATATGATTTTTTGATTCAAATGAAAAATGATTACCAAAATAACACAATTTGATATTGCGCACCAATCATTTCAAACATAATTAGTTATGTCAAATATGTAGCAACACCTGTCACGATGTTTTGCGGCTCTAAAAAATTCATTCGACGTAAATAGTCGGATGAAATAAATGGAGCCAGTTTAAACTGCCATGTTTCGCACAAAAATAATGAATTTTGACAGGCGTTCTGCAGTAACGAATAGCTACAGCAACTCGCCATTACAAAAATGGTTTTGTTAATTGTTTCGCGGTCGCGGTTTGCTCCCACTGCGCGCACGCCTTGCCTTTCTTTCCGTTTTTGCGGACGTTCTTGCCTGCGATGCGATGCGATATATCCCGTGATCTCGCTACGATAACACCGACACTTTCTACCTGAACGAATTTCATATTTGATTGTTCTTTGCACTGTTGTGCATCAGACCAAAATAATTGTTTTCTGCCGCTGTTTGTGATCTACTGCGAGTGCTGGACCACAGACGATATTAGTTTTTGTGCTTGAGAAAGTTTAACGAACAGTTTTAATTGTTCTTTTTTAAGTTTAATCATTTTATCTTAAATCTGAATTGTTTTCGCTATAATTTTTATTAGTGTTTTAAATTACCAATTGAATAATTTAGGTTATCAAAACTTGGCTTTAAGGTTAATGCCAAAAATAATCCTTCATTTTATTTATTATTTTTTTAATACATACAAATATATTAAATAAAGACGTCAAGTTTACTCCGCAAATAATATTAAACATATTAGATTTAACTGACTTTCCTCTTTAGTGATTTAACGTATCCAAAGCGTTCAGTTCGTATGCTTTTGTAGAAACTAATGAATGTTGAGATAGTTTAAATTGTGTTTCATTAATTTCAACACTATTAATTTTTAATTCTGAACTTTTAACAAGTCGGGTGACAAATAATTTTGTAATATCCGTATATATGTAATAAAATATCCCCGAAGATACAAACTTATCTAAATTACATACATACATAACATCACGCTATATCCCATTAAATGGTGTAGCACGAACCCCTGAAACGGTCACAGAACATTTTCATCCTGACATACGATACTCGTCTCAACCACAATAACACTTCCTCCATACGAGCTCTTTTATTATTATCTACAATAGTTATTTACGTAACCAGTTAAGAAATGGTTGATATTGTTTGATGAATATAATATTTGCCAAAACAAGCGAAGCGAGGTGAGTCAAACAATATCATGTTTTCATAATGTATTAACGTACAAAATTTTATCTAATTCCGCTAAAATAATTTTTAAAATACATAAAATTCTAGGTTTATGATAGCTCAGTATATTTCAAAATTATGCCGTGAAAATAAATGAATAAAATGTTTAAGTTTAAAACTTGTCATCATTGAAAATGAGTTCTGAATCCGAGACAGACCTTCCTTTTGATATCGAAGAATCTGCTAATTTGCCCGTGAACTGTTTAACACCAGAAAAATTATTAAATGTATAAGAATCCTAAAAATTTTAATAAATAGTTTTTTCCGTTATTTGTAAACATTTTTGAGAAAATTCAAACTGCCAACATTTATTACGTAACTAGTTAGGTAAAGAATTCTTTACATAACTATTGAATGACAGTTATTAACAAATTGACATTTCATAAAGTCAAAGATTGATCTAAAACAGGACTTTTCATATATGTTTGACAAAATAAGATTATAAAACACTGTCTTAGTAAATATATCTTAAATTTATCTAAGTTTTCTTTTTTAAATTTTGTGTCCCTTAAATATTACATATTCACAAAACAAAATGTTGACTAAAATAAGATTTATGCTATGTTCTCTACTGACGAAGGTCATCTAAAATCTCAAAAATCTTCTGTTTAACCGTAATTATACCTTGCCCTTATAGTTTTCAAAATCTCAATTATGATAAATCAAAATGAAACAGCGTATACACATATACAAATACATGTGTCGAATATATGGTTGTGCCGTGGTCAATTGACCGGTCAATTGACTGGTCAATTGACCGTCATTTGACCAAAAATATTTGACAGCCAAATAAAACGGTCAAATAATCTAAATGGAACCGCCACGACATCTATTGTTCAATAAAAATAGCTACTTACTATTATTACATGAATATATCTAGTTTGGTATTCTGGGTTCTGGAGAATTTGCTTACTTTACTTTACAAATAAAATAAATACATATTATTTCATTTTACTTTATTTTCCCCTTTATTTTGAATTTGATGTGGTTTTGTTTATTAATTGTTGTTGGTTTTTCATTTTCAGTAATATTGGATGTAGTAAACAGTACTATATAAATAAATTACAATTTTAATTGTGATTTTTATTAAATGTTTCTTGGTCAATTGACTGGTCAATTGACCGGTCAAATAGTTGGTCAATTGACCTAAAAATATTTGACTGGTCAAATGCACAACCCTAGTCGAATATAATACAATTGTTATTAAACATTGTGAATTTTAATAATAATAATTTATTTCCAACAAAATCATTACAATGATATTTGGAAAGAGTATAAAGATGTTGTTATAAACTACATAATATACATTGAAATAACGAAAAAGATTTTATATTCTATAAAAATACTTGTAATAACTAATCAATCACCTATGAATAACAGTTAACATATGAAGTTACAAATTAAATACAATCAACTAAATGAAATAGTTACTTATTCTAGACATTGTTACAATATACTAAAGTACCCAAGTATCATATATTTTATCATAAAAATTCGTTGCACTGTTTCAGTTTTAATATTATCGAGCTATAGGATCGAATAAAAAACCTCTCGTCACGAATGAGAACACTGTCAGGTTGGTTATTCACCCCATAATTTAATTATGACGAAATTCTAAAAAGGTCGGACTAAATGAAACAGGATATATTTCCCTTCTCCTTCGTTGTTAATAATGTTTTATATTCTACTCTCGTTTTCTGCCATCACAACACTTGTCTCCAGAGGATTCTTGTTTCAAAAAGTAACATTTTATTTCTCGTAATATGAAAATCCCTGATAGCCGCTCACATATCCTGCATTAAATTTGCGCCGGAAATTTGTCAGATGGGAGTAGTGAAATTTTAAATTCTCTAAACCGGCGGCGCAGTTTACGTTTCATAAAATAACAAACGGTCGCGAGTGTCATAACCTCGCAGTCAAATATTTTATGTAAAAGTACAAAATATGAATCACTCTGTGAATGTGAATATGCATTGTGGTGGAACATTAAATACGCGCTTTTTTTTTGGAATTTTGCTAATTTAGATAGATTGATAATAATTGTAAATATAATATTTTTTATGTTTTGCTAACTGTAAAATGTCTTTATCAGCGAAAATTTGCTTTGTTTGGTATTGAATGGGTGAAACGTGATTTTAACCAAATTTTGTGGAAATGTATGTTTGCTACCAAATATTTTATTTTGAACTTTTTTATGTGATATTTTTAAACAGAATAATATAATATCTTTAATAGTCAAATAATTATAATTTTTAATGTTATTATTTGAGTATGAAATAGGTTTTAAAATGTGCAGAAATTGGCTCTCCTGTGAGAAAAAAAGCAAGAACAATTGTAAAAATTAAGTCTTACGTTTTAAACATTTAAACTTGTTATATTAGCATGACTGTAGTAGTATATATTTAAAAAGTAAAATATGACATTTTGTCAAAAATTAGATAGCCATGCAAATAATAATAATAATAAAAAATTCATTCTGATATTTCAGTCAATAATTACTGATTTTGTCCCGCGTGATGGTCGCGCGGGTTGAGGGCCTGACTCGCAATCATAAGGTCGTGGGTTCGGGTCCCGCCCGTGGCGGCCATACAAAGGACATATCGGCATATGACCTTAGTAGTTGGTCCGATATATAAATGAAAAAAAAAAATTACTGATTATTATTGTTCCAGTTTATTATATCTCATAATTTGTCTTAAACTCTTTATAAAATGTATCTAGTACTGGTATATATATTAAACATATATTATTTAATTATCTAAAATTGTTTTCATATATATAACTACTATTTTCAAAACCTAAATAACGTATAACATATGTATATATAAATATTAAATAAAATAAAATGTAATATGCCCCAGAGTTGAATGAAATTAAGTTTAGAAAATAGTATTTTGAAAAAATTGCACATACATTTTCAAAAATATATGAATTATATATAAATATAATAATAATAGGAGTAAAATACTCGTATTCAGTGATGTAAATGGATGAACATTAAATATTCAATTTTAATTTATACAATATATAATTTGGATGAAATTCATCAAATATATAAAGATAATTTGTATTTTATGTAGAAAAAATAAAACTATGTTATTTAAATAATTTATATAAATAGGATACAATACTACCCGGATATTTGTTCAATTTTAAAATAATTAACACACAATTAAAAGTACGAATGTCTCATGGCACTCTGATAATTGCTTTAAAGCGTGTATTTTCTTTTGCTTCTAACTCGGACATAAGAAACAATTGAACAACATATACTCTATGGATGCATTTTTCTTCAGTACAATTTTGTTCTTAAATTAATAATAATCATAATATAATATAGAAATGATTATGATATTTGCATGCCCCGAAAATATTTGTTTTTACTTAAAATAGATAAAAAAAAATTAAATAGATAAAAGTCAGTTAGCATTCCATTAAATTTTTCTCATATATTCATAATAATTACGCCAATAATATTCAATAAACATTTTTAAGAAGTATTTATTGCTGTTAGGTTCGTGATATGAATTAACGAACGAAGTTTAAACTTGCGCATACGACAAAAACAGGAGCTCATCAGTCAGTATCACTCGTATTTTATATTTGGGTAGTCGACAGTGATTGTTTAAATGTGATTTTGTGTTTTAATTTATTATTTTAGTGTTTGTGGTAGTGCTAGTTCAGTGGAATATACAACAAACTTGAAATTTAATAAGGTATTTGCCATTTAACTAAACTGTTTATAATGTGTTTCATGATATTATACATATATAGATAGAATAATTAGGTTAAATCTACAAACGTCAAAAGATTAATGAATACCTACTGATGGTGCGATATCTGTGTCTATTTGGTATTTAAACAATTTGAAATCTAGCGAATTATTGTAAGAAGCTTAGTACATTGTGTTTAAATTATATTAGTAGTTTATTTTAATTGGACTTGATAAATTATAAAGCTAGGTTATATTTCTTATTACTTAACAGTACATTTACCATTTAGCATATATAAATTTATAAGCTGCAAAAGTTTAGTAAACTTTTCAATTTCATCACAAGTATTTAATAACTACGAGTATACATAGAATAGATACAAATAACAAATGATTTTATTTAATATTATTATTAAATTGGAAGTAAAATATATAAATAATATAAATAAATACATCATCATGTCTACCCATTACTGCCGAACCAGATCTTAAATGAAGTGCGGTTACCAGCCGTCAAATCACGGCCCCCAAAGATGTTAGTAGTGGAGAAGCCACAAGGGTAGATTTAATTTGGTGAAAAATGCTTGTCGGCTGTCTGGATCGAACCAGACTTCTCAAGATCCACAGACCGACTCGATACCACAGAGCCATCTACCCACAGAAGTTAAATATTTAAATTGAATAATATATAGAACAATATATAATGGCTGTGTGCACCAGTGAAACTTAAAGTTTAAGTTTTGCATAAATTGACACTATTAAACGAATGACATTTTAATTTGCTCTTATTTATTTAAGTCCAATTTAAAATTGAAGTATTGTTCGAACAAATGAGCATTATTTAGATTAATTTGTTAGGGTAAATTAGAGCACTGAATATGTGTGTTACTAATATCAACTAAAATAATAATAATGTACCCCTAGTTAATTAAATAATTCAAGAATCTCTTTATCTCTCTCTCTCTCTCTCTCTCTTTCTTTCTCTCTTTCTGGAGTGAGTAAAGTATAATTTTAAGGTGATGAAGCAAAAATGTACAAAAGAAAGTCTTCATTTAAAACACTTTAAAACAACTTTGTTAAAATTCTGAAGAACTGTTTAAAAGTAATAAATATTATAAGGGAAACTCGTTTAAAAGAATTAAAATACTTCAGTTCATCTAACAAAGTTTTATTATAGATATTGATTAACGTTCAGTGCCTGAAACCTGAAACAATTTTAAAAGCAATTTATTAACTACATTGAAAGCTTTTATTTTAATGGAAAATTCCGATACGGAATAGAGTTATGTTAATGACACTTTTCCTTTCGATTTCACAGATTTAATGCATTTTGTTCTGCATGTTTTCATCTGTAATGTTGTCATTACAAAACCAATAATATCAACTTTAATTGAAAAAAAAAATGTATCTAAATATAATTTTCTATTTTCATATAATCTCAACAGATTTAAGTAGTACGAACTCTTTTACATTTATTCACTAAATTCATTCTACAATCTATCTTCTCCAAACATTCCCAGCTTCACTCACATTCATAATTTCCTTTCATACAAACTCGTTTATTCATTCCACTTGGAATCATTCGTTCGAACAATAAACCTACTCTTACTATTATTTCCTTTTCATTCAAAATACGTTTTTATTTGACACACAACCGACGCGTTAGTATATTATGTAACTAGTAGGAAAAGTGATATATTCCCAGACAATTGTGGCAATTATGGGACGAGACGATAGAGGAATCTTGCAATTATTGAATATCGGGAAATTCAAGTGTTACATGTACTTAGCCAACTTTCGATTCATATATGAGAAAAAAAAACCTTCTTTCGGTTAGGGTCAAAACATAGTTATTTGTGTACTTAAAAGAATTTAAAAATGTTATTTTTTGCTTGTTGCTATTGGAGATAATTAGAAAAGTAAACCAATATTTTTCCGTTGTCAAATCACTGGTGACATAGTATACTTTCAGTCATGGTCATATAAAATAGTTATTAATGTTTATAAATAAATAAGTTTTTACAGCACGAGTAAGATGTTTCCGTACGAAACAACAACAAAAAACATAGTAACGAAAAATATTACTAACGGAAGTATTTCATACTATGTCAAATTTTTATAACATGTAGTTTTTATTCCAGAATACATAATTATATGATCATACATATGACATAATAAATTGTTTATAAAACTAAATAAAATTAAAACATCCCTAAAACATCCATGTTGCTGACGTATATCTCTTATAACCAATGCGCATCTAGCAATGCCGCAAAGACTTCTAGACCTACCCTAGATCTTCCAGTCAATATAGATCGCTCAGTAGTAAAATATATAATATGCTTAATATACATACGTAATAAAATTTACTTTTATGCAGGAATACAATGAAATGTATCTATGATTATAGATTATTGTCAAAATATTTATTTAAAAAATATATTTCTCAAATAATTTAGCATCTTTAATAGTATTCAGTAGCACATCAATGCATCTAATATCTACGATTATTTAGTTTTGACGTTTACATACACAGAAACTTTTTATTGTTATTCTGTTATCTTTTATTACTATGTGTATATGATATTTTTAAAGGATACTAAACATATAAACTGTGTTGTTATTATGCCTATGGCACACTGGTCGAAGAGAATCGAAGAGCTCTTCGATGAAACAACAGAACGCACCCTTCATTGACAAACAATAAAAGCTTCTAAAGTTGAGAAAGAAAAACTAAATTTCAAAAATATGCTAACGTGAAATAAGACACAAAAGATACGAGTGAAATGAGATACGTTTGTTTCATCGATGAGCTCTTCGATGGAAATAGAGGAGCCTCTAATTTTCGTCGATGACGGGTGCGTTCTGTTGTTTCATCGAAGAGCTCATCGATGCTCTTCGATGCTCTTCGACCAGTGTGCCATGGGCATTAGGTACTAGAGGTATTGCATCAAAGGACAGGAGGTGAAGTGGGGCAATTTGGCCGCTTTTTGTATAGTTTGATTTCTAATAATTAATATTAGTTTACTCAGACATAATTAACGAGAAAGACATAAAAGGGGGAAAATAATAATAGGGGTACAGGCGCGGTGGCCGAACGTGTTAAGGCACATCTCTTAACATACTGTGACGTCACCCGAGCCAAGGTTCGTCAGTTCGAATCCGCCTGACGACAATGTGTGATTTGTCGTAAAATATAAAATACAGTTACATGTATTTATCACACTCGGGCGCTATAAACTAGTCACTTATACGTCTTAAAAAAATGTAGCATTCGACTACGAAAACCGGCAGTACGGCAGTGTAAAAACTGCGGCTCGGTGTGTCCGGTAGGCCTAGGCCCGATTTGGGCTGTAGCGCCACAGATGATGAATAATAGGGGTAAAATGATCGTATTATTAAAATAAAGTGTTAATTGATTGGTTAAAAATAATAATAATAAGAATTTTGATTGATCGTATGTGCTCCATGCGTAGGCTACAAAGTACATATTTTTGTATATTGATTAAATATTTTTCACGAATTCAAAAAGTTTGAAAAAAGTGATTGTGTGTGACAGATTTCATAACAATGGCTTTGCTGCAACCATTTCGCTGTTCGTCATTTGTTACAGAACGCACGTCAACGGTATTCATGTGCGTATAAAAGAATGTAAAATAAAGAACAAAATATTAAAATTCTTTTGACATTTTCTTGTCGTCTGTATAATGGAAACAATTTTCACTGTGAGAGGAAAGGTATTCAAGTTCTTCACTTTTAATTTATTTTTATGCTAGAGAAAATATTCTAGAAAAATGTTGGACTGTTTACTGTCGAGAATATCTTTTTGTAGAAATATAACGGGCATTCTCATAAAATTTAATAATTAAACTTTACGATAAAATAGTTTATTTCCTTTTTATTTATTTTATACGTTCTTAGAGAAAAACTTATTTTTTTATGAGTAATTTATAATTAACAAATTCTCTGTTTATTTCAAAAGTATTTTATACTACTTTAATTTAGTATTCTTTATAACTAAGTAATTTGTTTCTTTACAAATGTTGTAAATGGGGTAGGTGACTCGAGTCGGCTTGTGGATTTGAGAATCTGAATTCGATTCTCATAGCCGACAAACAATTTTCACCAAATTAAAACTACTCCTGTGGATCCTCTTCACTAACATCTTTGGGGGCCGTGATATGACGGCTAATAATTGCAATTCACGGGTAGAAATATATCACTTACCGAGATCTGCTACGGCGGAGTGCAACACCCAGTAATGGGTAAAAGGCGTGATGATATATTTATTTATTTTACAGAAGTTGTCTATAAATGTTTGAAGTTTCTAGTGGTCTATTGAAATTATTTGTATGCTGTTACCTTAAAATTATGAACAAAATTTTTCTGATCTTACATTTATACGAGTAATTACCTGCAGTATATTCCAAAGATTTGATAATTTTAATTAGATATTTGTCATATAATTCGTTGATTGATTAAACTTTTTTTTTAATTACCGAAGTTTTAAAATTATCACAATAGAAAATAAATATATCATCACGCCTTTCACCCATTACTAATAATTTAAAGATATAGATAACTAATCCAAGAGCGGATCCAGGAAATGTTTAATCGAGAAATGAGGTAATTTCCCTTTTTAAAATAATTAATAAATAATTATTAAACAGTTTTAACCCTATTGATTATTCAACAAAATTTCAAACTCATATACTACTGACAAACAATTTCGACAATTAGTTTTAGTTTAAAAAAAATTAAATGTACTATTAAACCAGTGACACTAAGAATGTTCGCTAGGAATGAAATACCCTAATTTTTGCAAATTAAAAAAAAATCTTTTTCTACGATTGCTATGAAAAGTTGACAATTACGCTCTCATTTGTCATCATAAAGTTGACGTTTTCTGTGGAACAATCTTTTTTGCGCGTCTCCGATGGCAACGCGCGACAAAGATGTTAAATGCGCGCGTTTCCAATGGCAACGCGCGAAAAAGATATTAAATGCGCGCTTATTTCAATAGTTATCAGGGATACAAACAAAACAGAAACTTGTCATATTGACAGTTGACAGAACGAATTTATTTTCAATACGCATACGTTTTTTAATAATTATAGGATGCAATCGTAGAAAAAATGATGTGTACATCACGAACTTAAATTGTCTTTGTTCCTCTTGCACTATTGCAGCTCTCGCCTTTGGCTCGCGCTGCAATTATCGTGCTCGAGTATCAAAGAATCAGTTTACGCTCTTAATACACAAATAACTATTTTGTTCTATAATCAGTATATCAAATTATATATGTCATTAAGGGTTTCGTGCAGAGGTATAGAAACACCCTGTATAGTTGGCGCACTTGGCAATTAAATATTAATAACTTTATCTATTACTGTGTATATCACTCTGCCGCAACAGATCTCGGTAAGTGATATTAATTCTTGGCGTCAAATCACAGCCCTCAAAGATGTTATTTATTTATTAACTATACTAAAATAGTGTTGGAATATTTCCGCGATTTTTCTTTTTCGCAGAGGGATACAAAAACTTATATTAAATTTTAAATTAGGATAGTAAAACACATACAAAAACGAACACATTTATATTTACATCAAATCTCATTCACCATTTCTCTTGCTCGTCCTCGCTTTTGCTTTTCATATACACACACTTCATATGTGCATGACCACAGAAAACTCATCCAATTTTCATGTACGCTCAATACGCAACTACGAGTAAATCACATTAATATTCATCCAACATGAAAACTTTAACCGCTGGGCTGGCACTCATAACCACACAACCGCAGCAGAGCTATCCAGATGGCTTCAACGCGAGCCTGACGATGTTCTCGTTTCGAGCAGAATCAATTCGGACTTGACAACATTTGTTTCCTAGGCGGGTATCATAAAACATTACTATCTCACGAACACAAAAATGCAGTATGATTTGTAATTTTAGATGATCCAAAACCAAGCCAATCTAATATTGTATAGATTATCAGCAGCCATTAAATTGCATCGTTTCTTACTGTCAATGAAAAAATCATTAAATTTAAATATATTTAACTTATCATTTGAAAATTATACAGGCTGTTAAAAAAGTTCCGGGACGGTGAAATATCTCGAGAAATACACATCGAATCAAGAAACAAAAAAAACACGTGTTTCATATTTTGCAAAAACCTATCTAAGCACACCAAACAGAAACCCCAACTCCCACCAGGGGGTGGGGCGGGGGGCAACTTTGAAACCTTAAATGGGAACCCCCATGTCTTATTGCAGATTCGTATTCTGCAAAAAAATATAAGTTAATTTTATCTGAAACTTTTTTCCAATTCGGAAAAATGATTCTGAAATAAAAGTAAAAAACGGTCTAATATCACAAGAAATAACATTGAATCAAATAAAAAAAATCAACATAATCACAAGTAGCCACAAGCCTTTCACCGACTAAATGCTTGAAATAAATTTGCAAACCGATTTTATAAAATAAACGTTATTTTATTCCTGCATTGTTTTTTGGGCTGACTTTTTTATGGTGAGTCCCCTTGGGGTAAGAATAAAACGCTGAACAGTGCTGATCGCAAAAACGCTGACCGACGTTAAAGAGCGCTGAAACCCGCTAACCCATGGTAAATATCCGCTGACCAATACTAAATAATAACAAATAGAGCCATACAAGTAATATTTAGTATATTTTAACCCGGCATCGCGACGCCGACCGACGCTGATCGGCATTAATACACGCTGGTCCTGATAAAAAATGATAAATATTCGCTGACCAATATTAAATAATATCAAATAGAGTCATACAAGTAATATTTGGTATATTTTATTCCGGCATCGCGACGCCGACCGACGCTGACCGGCATTAATACACGCTGAATCCGCTAAAAAATGATAAATATTCGCTGACCGATACTAAGTGATATCAAATAGAGTCATATAAGTAATATTTAGTATATTTTATTCCGGCATCGCGACGCCGACCGACGCTGACCGGCATTAATACACGCTGGCCCCGCTAAAAAATGATAAATATTTGCTGACCAATATTAAATAATATCAAATAGAGTCATATAAGTAATATTTAGTATATTTTATTCCGGCATCGCGACGCCGACCGACGCTGATCGGCATTAATACACGCTGACCCCGCTAAAAAATGATAAATATTTGCTGACCAATATTAAATAATATCAAATAGAGTCATATAAGTAATATTTAGTATATTTTATTCCGGCATCGCGACGCCGACCGACGCTGACCGGAATTAATACACGCTGACCCCGCTAAAAAATGATAAATATTCGCTGACCGATATTAAGTGATATCAAATAGAGTCATATAAGTAATATTTAGTATATTTCATTCCGGCATCGCGACGCCGACCGACGCTGACCGACATTAATACACGCTGAATCCGCTAAAAAATGATAAATATTCGCTGACCGATACTAATTGATATCAAATAGAGTCATATAAGTAATATTTAGTATATTTTATTCCGGCATCGCGACGCCGACCGACGCTGACCGGCATTAATACACGCTGGCCCCGCTAAAAAATGATAAATATTTGCTGACCAATATTAAATAATATCAAATAGAGTCATACAAGTAATATTTAGTATATTTTATTCCGGCATCGCGACGCCGACCGACGCTGATCCGCATTAATACACGCTGGTCCTGATAAAAAATGATAAATATTCGCTGACCAATACTAAGTGATATCAAATAGAGTCATATAAGTAATATTTAGTACATTTTATTCCGGCATCGCGACGCCGACCGACGCTGACCGACATTAATACAAGCTAAATCCGCTAAAAAATGATAAATATAACTTAGTATCGGTCAGCGAATATTTATCATTTTTTAGCGGATTCAGCTTGTATTAATGCCGATCAGCGTCAGTCGGCGTCGCGATGCCGGAATAAAATATACTAAATAAAACTTGTAAGTCTCTGTTTGATATCACTTAGTATTGGTCAGTGAATATTTATCATTTTTTAGCGGGGTCAGCGTGTATTAATGCCGGTCAGCGTCGGTCAGCGTCGCGATGCCGGAATAAAATATACTAAATATTACTTATATGACTCTATTTGATATCACTTAATATCGGTCAGCGAATATTTATCATTTTTTAGCGGGGTCAGCGTGTATTAATTCCGGTCAGCGTCGGTCGGCGTCGCGATGCCGGAATAAAATATACTAAATATTACTTATATGACTCTATTTGATATCACTTAATATCGGTCAGCGAATATTTATCATTTTTTAGCGGGGTCAGCGTGTATTAATTCCGGTCAGCGTCGGTCGGCGTCGCGATGCCGGAATAAAATATACTAAATATTACTTATATGACTCTATTTGATATCACTTAATATCGGTCAGCGAATATTTATCATTTTTTAGCGGGGTCAGCGTGTATTAATTCCGGTCAGCGTCGGTCGGCGTCGCGATGCCGGAATAAAATATACTAAATATTACTTATATGACTCTATTTGATATCACTTAATATCGGTCAGCGAATATTTATCATTTTTTAGCGGGGTCAGCGTGTATTAATGCCGGTCAGCGTCGGTCGGCGTCGCGATGCCGGAATAAAATATACTAAATATTACTTATATGACTCTATTTGATATCAATTAGTATCGGTCAGCGAATATTTATCATTTGTTAGCGGATTCAGCGTGTATTAATGTCGGTCAGCGTCGGTCGGCGTCGCGATGCCGGAATAAAATATACTAAATATTACTTATATGACTCTATTTGATATCAATTAGTATCGGTCAGCGAATATTTATCATTTTTTAGCGGGGTCAGCGTGTATTAATGCCGGTCAGCGTCGGTCGGCGTCGCGATGCCGGAATAAAATATACTAAATATTACTTATATGACTCTATTTGATATCACTTAATATCGGTCAGCGAATATTTATCATTTTTTAGCGGGGTCAGCGTGTATTAATGCCGGTCAGCGTCGGTCGGCGTCGCGATGCCGGAATAAAATATACTAAATATTACTTATATGACTCTATTTGATAACAATTAGTATCGGTCAGCGAATATTTATCATTTGTTAGCGAATTCAGCGTGTATTAATGTCGGTCAGCGTCGGTCGGCGTCGCGATGCCGGAATAAAATATACTAAATATTACTTATATGACTCTATTTGATATCAATTAGTATCGGTCAGCGAATATTTATCATTTGTTAGCGGATTCAGCGTGTATTAATGTCGGTCAGCGTCGGTCGGCGTCGCGATGCCGGAATAAAATATACTAAATATTACTTATATGACTCTATTTGATATCAATTAGTATCGGTCAGCGAATATTTATCATTTTTTAGCGGGGTCAGCGTGTATTAATGGCGGTCAGCGTCGGTCGGCGTCGCGATGCCGGAATAAAATATACTAAATATTACTTATATGACTCTATTTGATATCACTTAATATCGGTCAGCGAATATTTATCATTTTTTAGCGGGGTCAGCGTGTATTAATTCCGGTCAGCGTCGGTCGGCGTCGCGATGCCGGAATAAAATATACTAAATATTACTTATATGACTCTATTTGATATCACTTAATATCGGTCAGCGAATATTTATCATTTTTTAGCGGGGTCAGCGTGTATTAATTCCGGTCAGCGTCGGTCGGCGTCGCGATGCCGGAATAAAATATACTAAATATTACTTATATGACTCTATTTGATATCACTTAATATCGGTCAGCGAATATTTATCATTTTTTAGCGGGGTCAGCGTGTATTAATGCCGGTCAGCGTCGGTCGGCGTCGCGATGCCGGAATAAAATATACTAAATATTACTTATATGACTCTATTTGATATCAATTAGTATCGGTCAGCGAATATTTATCATTTGTTAGCGGATTCAGCGTGTATTAATGTCGGTCAGCGTCGGTCGGCGTCGCGATGCCGGAATAAAATATACTAAATATTACTTATATGACTCTATTTGATATCAATTAGTATCGGTCAGCGAATATTTATCATTTGTTAGCGGATTCAGCGTGTATTAATGTCGGTCAGCGTCGGTCGGCGTCGCGATGCCGGAATAAAATATACTAAATATTACTTATATGACTCTATTTGATATCAATTAGTATCGGTCAGCGAATATTTATCATTTTTTAGCGGGGTCAGCGTGTATTAATGGCGGTCAGCGTCGGTCGGCGTCGCGATGCCGGAATAAAATATACTAAATATTACTTATATGACTCTATTTGATATCACTTAATATCGGTCAGCGAATATTTATCATTTTTTAGCGGGGTCAGCGTGTATTAATTCCGGTCAGCGTCGGTCGGCGTCGCGATGCCGGAATAAAATATACTAAATATTACTTATATGACTCTATTTGATATCACTTAATATCGGTCAGCGAATATTTATCATTTTTTAGCGGGGTCAGCGTGTATTAATTCCGGTCAGCGTCGGTCGGCGTCGCGATGCCGGAATAAAATATACTAAATATTACTTATATGACTCTATTTGATATCACTTAATATCGGTCAGCGAATATTTATCATTTTTTAGCGGGGTCAGCGTGTATTAATGCCGGTCAGCGTCGGTCGGCGTCGCGATGCCGGAATAAAATATACTAAATATTACTTATATGACTCTATTTGATATCAATTAGTATCGGTCAGCGAATATTTATCATTTGTTAGCGGATTCAGCGTGTATTAATGTCGGTCAGCGTCGGTCGGCGTCGCGATGCCAAAATAAAATATACTAAATATTACTTGCAAGTCTCTGTTTGATATCATTTAGTATTGGTCAGCGAATATTTATCATTTTTTAGCGGATTCAGCGTGTATTAATGCCGGTCAGCGTCGGTCGGCGTCGCGATGCCGGAATAAAATATACTAAATATTACTTATATGACTCTATTTGATATCACTTAGTATCGGTCAGCGAATATTTATCAGTTTTTAGCGGGGTCAGCGTGTATTAATGCCGGTCAGCGTCGGTCGGCGTCGCGATGCCGGAATAAAATATACCAAATATTACTTGTATGACTCTATTTGATATTATTTAATATTGGTCAGCGAATATTTATCATTTTTTATCAGGAGCAGCGTGTATTAATGCCGATCTGCGTCGGTCGGCGTCGCGATGCCGGGATAAAATATACTAAATATTACTTGTATGGCTCTATTTGTTATTATTTAGTATTGGTCAGCGGATATTTACCATGGGTTAGCGGGTTTCAGCGCTCTTTAACGTCGGTCAGCGTTTTTGCGATCAGCACTGTTCAGCATTTTATTCTTACCCGTCCCCTTGCGATTAGAGCACCATCTATTCCGAATTGGAAAAAAAGTTTCAGATAAAATTAACTTATTTTTTTTTGCAGAATACGAATCTGCAATAAGACATGGGGGTTCCCATTTAAGGTTTCAAAGTTGCCCCCCGCCCCACCCCCTGGTGGGAGTTGCGGTTTCTGTTTGGTGTGCTTAGATAGGTTTTTGCAAAATATGAAACACGTGTTTTTTTTGTTTCTTGATTCGATGTGTATTTCTCGAGATATTTCACCGTCCCGGAACTTTTTTAATACCCTGTATATTGTTTATTTATATGATACTGAATATATAAACAATAATTATACACGGTGTTTCTATACCAATGGACGAAACTCTAATGACATATAATTTGATATACTGATTACCGAACAAAAATATTTTTTTTTCATTCGCAAAAATTAGGATATTTCATTCCTAGCGAACATTTTTAGTGTCACTGGTTTAATTTGGAATTTTGCGCCGCTTCTCCATACACTAAAAGCATATCCACTAATTCACTGTTGCCTTGTATAATAATAAAGGCGATGATGTCCGACATATTGTTGCAATCAACATGCATGAATCTTACTGTATTGTAGTCATCAAAGATACTTTATAAAAAAATAAATAATCCAATTATTGTACAAGGAGCCTATGCTTATTACTATAAGTACGAGAGAAAAATTCAAATAGAAGAAAAAATTAGTGAATTTTGTACAGTTGATTGAGTTATCAATTGAGCTGTTTTGATTTTTACTAATTTCTCTGTGTTAAATAGATTTTTAAATAGAATTTTTCTATTTTGCATTCAAAATGAAGTCATTCTGAAACCTAGTTGCGTATCGTAAGAGCGTTCATTACGATACGCAACATTTTGTTTGAGACGGTTGGTAGTAGCGGATGACATACTGAACTTATCAAGCAGAAAATATAAAATTTTCAATATAACCTCAAGATCTGAACAATTGCATAAATACCAAAGCAGTTACCAACCACAACATTTCATATACAAATTGCCCTAAATTGATATTAATTTATAAACGACGCAAAATAGAAAAAATTATATAAATAATCACTCATTTTATAAACCTTTTATCGCACTTGTACTTTTGAAAACCCGCCTGCGGTTCGTTTTTTAAACTAGGACGCGTGCGAAGAAACATGTCTTATAAAACTCGTTCTTTAATATACTGTTGTTATTATTATACGGTTTTAAGAAAAAGAGTACAAAATAGGATTTTTAATGCTGTTTATCTTTTGAAAATTAAAAATAACACAGTTTTTATTAAACCTTGTTTCACCAAGTGTTGGATGACAATTAATTTTGTCATTGTTGTTAAATAACACAGTTGTTGACAAATCTTCGAGAGATATTAAGTTCAAAGTTGGCAACCCTGAGATAATTTGTCTTACAAATGAAGTAAAGTTAAATATTATTTCAAATAATTTATACATTTAAATAATTAAAGTAAAATAAAATTACTTTTAAATCATGCAGAAATAGCTAGATTATTATACAAATTTGATAGGTTTTTAATTAGGTAACTTAAAATTGAATCTGATTCCATTATAACTTGTACGTATACTGTACTGGGATTAATTTTCTTTTGGACATGCAACGAATAGAAAATAAGTAAATATATCCAAGTTATAATAAATTTTCATTTAAAATTTAATGTAACGTCCTTATTGCAATGATTAAACCGGTATTAGACAAAATGCGAAATATAACCGCTATAAGAACCGCTCAGTCAGCAACCACCGCCACCGCCTGCTGCGATGCCAATCTCGCGTGGCGTCTTTAGCGAATCTGAGCTCTTGATTAATGCTGGCGTTTCAAAAACTGCAGCCGGGACTACGAAGCCACCCCATCCCTGGATTTTAATTAATTTTAATCAACAACCGAGATACGCGATCGCTAATTGAGGCCTGCGTTTTAGGGTAATGAGGCCGGTTTAAATTTTTAAAAGGGTTGAAATGGTTATTGCTTGTTAAGGTTTTTATGATGGTATTGAATGATTAAAGGAGAATTTTTATACACATCTAACTGAACTCAACTTTTTAATTTTTAAAAATCAGTCGGTATTGAATATTTCAATATAACTATTGGTTTAATTCGGAATTTTGCATATCCACTAATTCACTGTTGCTATACATTTTTTTCAAATTTCTCCCATAACAACTTACCGTTTCAATACCGTATACAAAATCAGACTAGGTACTCAAATATAAATAAAAATAAGGCATTACACTAGGTACCTACATAATAACTAATTAATAAATGATTATTTGTAGGCAGTGTTTATACTTTTATTTCATTAGTAACATAATTATATATAATTAAATGTAGTATTAAACCAGTTAAAACACTAAAAATATTCGCTAGGAATGAAATACCCTAATTTTTGCAAATTTCAAAAAATAGCATGTTATGCATCAAGGGAGGAAACAGGCCTTCGCTTACGTCTCGGTTTGCCAACTTCACACAAGGGACAATCGCGTCCTCCCGTGAAGCATATTATACTTTTCGTAACAAGTGCACAAAAATTACTGTCTTATCGGAACAATTGTCAAATATGGGTTGCGTAATTAGTTACCTAGGAAACACCGCAAACAGCTAATAATCGTAGTCTCTAGGGAGAGAAACATCTCCCTAGGGAGATAAACATCCTACCTAGGGTGAGAAACATAATGTTTCTCTCCCTAGGGGAGAAAAGCAGTGTTTCTCTCTCTAAAATTAGGGAATAAGAACGTGTTTCTTGTGCATGTGTTACGAAAAATCTTTTTGTTCTATAATCAGTATATCAAATTATATGTCATTAAAGTTTTGTACAGAGGTATAAAAATACCCTGTATATATATAAGAATTGAATTAATTTTTTACAGTATAAAATTTTATTCAAATACTATCTGTACAGTCATGATCAGTAGGTATATTTTAAAATCTCTATGTACAACTTCAAGAACAAACTTCTTAGTTTGTCATGTTGATTTCTTAGTCTGTAAAGTCATTATTTAAAATCACTTACAATCGTGTGATTGTACAATCAGGTATATAATTGTTTAGTAGTGATATACTCGTATACCTTGTGGTAAGAGATTTAACATATTTATTATTTGATGAGAAATAAGTTTATTTTAAACATTATAATTTAATTTATAAATCATGCATGAGAGAAATTTAATAACCGCCCCTAAATTTACATTTCTTATCTGTCGAAATTATCATTTGTTTAGTCTAATTTAAATCTCATGCAAAATCTCTAGTGTCTCTTCACGTCTTCGCGAAATTACGAAACAACGCGACACGCACTAAGAGACACTTCAAATCATCATCTTTCATCCCCTTTTACTTTATTCACATCATGTTCATTATGTAATAAAGAGCTTGTTCACAATAAAAGACTAACATTTGTTGCTACGACTTAAGGACACATTTAATTTGTCATTTGCTCATCAGTGAAGAAAATGCCAATTCTGGTAAAGAGAGATCAAAGCTATTCTAATGACGTTTCTTTTCTCAAATAATTACTATTGATATTGATATATTACATAAAGTGAATAAATGCATAAATGGGGTAGGTGGCTCAGTGGTATCGAGTCGGCCTGTGGATCTTGAGAACCCTGGTTCGATCCCCACAGCCGACAAACAATTTTCACCAATTTAAATCTACCCCTGTGGCTCCCTCTCCACTAACATCTTTGGGGGCCGTGATTTGACGGCTGGTAACCGCATTTCACGAGAAAAAAATATATCACTTACCGAGAACTGCTTTGGCAGAGTGCCACGCCCAGTAATGGGTAAAAGGCGTGATGATATATTTATTTAATTTTACATAAAATGCTTCAGTGGTAATATTTAAATTTGGTTCCCATAAATGATAAAAAATATTTCAATAAATAATAGAACACTTAATTTCATACAATGGGGTAACACGATTTATCAAATATTCAGTCTTTGCCAAACATTCCATCGTAACACACCATCTTCACGTGAACCACATTTATAATTCTCTTCATACAAGTTCATTTATTCATCACACTCAGATTTATTCATCTCGTAACAATCCTTTAATTACATCCAACCATTTACTCCATACATCTATTTCACTATTCTTTCATTCGACGTACGTTTCACATGCTCAAAACATCTCCAGTTATTCACGTTCACTCCACTAAAAACGACTCTAAAAATTTAAGATTTGTAGAGTGTTTCTGCGCTTGTTTTTGAAAGTGAATTCCACACAATTGCAATTACGAGTAGTTACTTCATTTCAATAGAGTAATAGTTATTTACTGAAAGAGTCAGGAAAGCCTTCAATTACAGAATGAGTAGATAGCTTCATACCGAGCGCAAGCGAGGCTTGAAACAGCTTACGAATTCTGTACGACGCTTTACTGACGTGTTACGTATAACATTTTACCTAAAATTTATAAACAAATAATAAATATTTTAAATTAAAATAAATATTTGACTTACATATTCAGTCAGTATTTTATGTAAGTAACTAGACACTCACGTTTCTTTCATTACCTACCTGTCTAAGCAAGCAATATGTTATTTTTCGTAACACATGCACAAGAAACACGTTCTTATTCCCTAATTTTAGAGAGAAACACTGCTTTTCTCCCCTAGGGAGAAACATTATGTTTCTCTCCCTAGGTAGGATGTTTCTCTTCCTAGGTAGCATGTTTCTCTTCCTAGGGACATATTTCTCTCCCTAGGGACTACGATTATTAGCTGTTTGCGGCGATTCCTAGGTAACTAGTTACGCCACACCCATATTTGACATTTCTCCCGATAAGACAGTAATTTTTGTGCACTTGTTACGAAAAGTATAATATGCTTCACGGGAGGGCGCGATTATCCCTTGTGTAAAGTTGGCAAACCTCGATTTCAGTTCGAGCCTTCGGCCCTCGCTTACGTCTCGGTTTGCCAACTTCCCTCTCTTGATGCATAACATACTATTCCTGACTAGACATGCAAAGCAAAGCTTTCCTGAGTCTTAAACGTCAGGCAAATGTTTATTTTCCTGTCAGATTCAGGTAAATAAATATATTCTGTATCGAATGGTACTTAATATTTATAACCAATGAAAACAAACATAACAACTATAATTTTCTTTTATTATGTAGTGTTGCCTTTCGTCAACAGATAAAAATATAACAGACGTTAAAAATTAACCGAGTTATATTCAGAATTTATTTATTTAATGAGACCTTTTCTTAGATTCTTTTAATATTGAGTTGAATGTAATTTACAACAAAGCAATGTCATCGTTTTTGTTATTTATCAGTTCAAATATAATTCATATCTAAACTATTTGAAAATTTTGCAGACGACTGATGGAAAAATGTAATACAAATATACATACCTGCAGAATTGCAAAACAATTCGAACTTTTGTTTGAAAACAGACAAGTCTAAAACTGGATTGTGCAAGTATTGAAAATATTCTGTAAATATGTTTCTTCTTTTCGTCTACTCTTTGCACATAAGTTCTATCTGACTTTTTATCTAAAACCTTAGTTATTTAAAAACATTAATAAAATATATATTGTACTTATATGACGCTGAAATATGAAAGTAAAATTAAATATATTTGTTTATTTCCAGGTCAGTGTACAAATCAATTTCCAAACGAGTGCACTAAAACAAAGGCAGTAAGCTGATCTACACTCGGTAAGAAATTATGTTATTGAATGAGAGCTACATACAAAATTGAAAAAATAATTACATATAATGCAGGTCAGGCGTGTTTATATCAATTTCGATGGTAATGAGATATTTAATCAAGTGTTATTTAAAATAATAGCAAACATTTAATCATTGTTATTGTTTAACGACCGATGTTATCAAATATTTCAATTCCCATTAATTGTTAAATAATCTGTAGTTTACATTTTGGCAGCAATTTATTCGCTGTTGTTTATATGAAAATATAATTGAAATATATTATATAGTATTAGTTTGTTACGTATAAAAAAAATTGGAACAACATCGGATTTGAATTACATGGCGATCACTAATTTAAAGCATATAATCAGAGTTCATAGATCCCAGGTTCAAATCCTGGTGGTATCCTAATTTTCTCTTTAATTTTAATTTGATGTTCTCAATGATTAAATATTTACTTAATAATACTATTGAAACATGCTCTAAATTAGAAGATTTTATGAATTGATTAATTAAATTTGTGATTCATATAAATTGAAAAGTTATCTCATATGAACCAAATTTCAAATGGAGGTATTTTTTCCATTCCATTTAGATCAGGCGTAACTTACACTAACTAAAACAAATATATATATTTTTTAAATTCTATTTGATTGGCTTTATTTCGCTTATTTTAGTCCGACTATTAGATTTACTAAATAAGACTTTTGAATTTTCTTAGATTTTATCTCAGAGAAGGCTCAAAATATTTTGTCAAAGGTAATATAATTTTTTATATATCTACTTTCCAATTTTTATCATAATAAAGTACGGTATTCAATAAAATATTAGTGCAGTAACATTATTTAATTAATTTATGATTTTATAAATGTTACAAATATTTTATTGCGTAAAAATCATTTTCATTACAATTTTATTTATGCTACTCCGGACTCAACGAACCGCAGTGTGGTAGTTTTTATAAATGATTAATTTACTATTTTCTGACTATAGTAAAGAACCCCATTATTTCATTAGACAAGTACAACAGCGAGAATCTTCCATAAACTGTTTGTCTATACAGAGTGTTTCAAAATTATTGCAAAAAAATGTAAGGGTATATATTATTTGAAGTACTTGCTTTTGAGATCTTGAGAACCCTGGTTCGATCCCCACAGCCGACAAACAATTTTCTCCAAATTAGATCTACTATGGTAACCGCACTTCACGCGAATAAATACATATATCACTTACCGAGATCTGCTTTGGCAGAGTGCCATGCCCAGTAATGGATAAAAGACGTATTGATATATTTATTTTATTTTATAATTTTGAAACCTCCTGTATAATTTAGTTTAGGTGGTATTCGAACTCGAAAATTCAAATGCCGAAACGCTAACCACATCACCATACTGTTGGACTTAGCAGAAGCTTATTTTGATTTTTTTTGGAAGGACGCTGCTTACTTTGAATCTTTTCAGAGAGGGCTTAAGTCTCTTTTGTCTAACATACAAGTATAGTCACATGCCTAATATAGTATATGAATTTACCTACCTCTTAATTGTATCACACTCTCCACTACTGCCTCTACTTCATCCGCATCTCATCTCCATCTTGAATTCGCGAACGTATCTGTCAGCGTTAAATAATTAATCAGTGCGAAATGGATCGCATCGCGCGAACCGTAATCGGCCAGATGTAAAGGATTTTCTACGACACGCGCCATTGCGTAATTAACATTGTCATCGCGTGAAATACAAAAGATTAATCGTTCCCCGCGATCGACCCTGCTCCTTCAATCGTACAGTGGGAATAAATCTTGAATTGGCGACATTTTTCTATGTTGATTGTCACGGTGTAATTTACCGTGAAGATCATGGATTTTTGATCATTTTGACGGTGAAATTACTAAGATTTTATCACACCTCAAACTTATAATGAGTTTTTTTATCCAGTGTTCCGCAAAATATTTCAATACATATATCAATTATGGACTTAATTTTACCATGTAGTCTATGACAAAAAAAGTTGATGCCACAAGTATTATTAAACATATTAGTCATTAGTGCAATATATTTGTCTAACTGTCAAATGTATACATTGTATTCATAATGTGGTTAAATTTCTATATATTTATAAGTTCTGAACTTTTAACAAGAGTTTGTCAAACACCTACACAACTGAAATGTAAGATATTGAAATTATTTTTATTCTTGCATCATTAATTGCATATTACTATTTTTTATATTAATAAATGTCAGATATATTTTCTTTCACAAAGATATCTACAAATGCATAACCATTTATTTCAAAAGGATTGTTACTCTTATTTATAGTATGTTATGCATCAAGGGAGGGAAACAAGCGATTTGCCAACTTCACACAAGGGATAATCGCGCCCTCCCTTGAAGCATATTATACTTTTCGTAACAAGTGCACAAAAATTACTGTTTTATCGGTACAAATGTCAAATATGGGTTGCGTAACTAGTTACCTAGGAAACGCCGCAAACAGCTAATCTCTCCAGGGAGAGAAACATCGCTCTAGGACAGGGGTCACCAATCTTTTAGAGAAGAGGGCCAAATACAGATTTTTAAAATGTGTGGCGGGCCAAAAAAATTCTTATTGGTATCGTATTTGACCAAAATAAAATGATAGATGCAGAATTTAAACTTACCTTTAATATATAATATGAGAAAATGCTGAAAATTCAAGATAGTAAAAATGAAATGTCGATGAATAAGTTTTAAAATCAGAAAAACGATCCGCGAAATTTTGCTGCAATACTAATATATTTTGAACAAAACTGTCAGTAGAGAAATTATCCCTAGAGTATAGGGAGAGAAACATGGTACCTATGGAAACATAATGTTTCTCTCCCTAGGGGAAAAGAGCAGTGTTTCTCTCTCTAAAATTAGGGAATAAGAACGTGTTTCTTGTGCAAGTGTTACGAAAAAGTTTTTTGAGACATTGTGCTGGTGAAATTTAATAGTATATATTATGATAGTTATAATTTCACTCATGTTTTATTATTATTATTATATTTTACATTAAATATATTATTTCGAGTTCGATTCTCACAGGCGACAAAAAAAAAACCATCCCTGTGGCTCAGTCTATAAAAAAAAAAATTTAAGCACGTCATAGGTCGTGGATAAAACTGTAAAAAATGAAAACTTACTTGCACCGAACTGATAAATATATTTGTAGTGAAGTGAAAAAATAATTATAAGAAGGCACACATTAATGATATTTACAATTATTTCAAATTAAAACATAATTAAACATAATGTCTGGTAGCACAAGGTCTGTTTTTGGGTGTTCTAAGAGCACGGTTTTAACATGTTAGAGATAGCTAAAACACCCAAATACACTGCTCTTAAAACAAGCAAAAACAGAGCTTGTGCTACAAGCCAATGTTTTTTAATTTTTTTTATTTATTCAAAATAATTGAAGTTCATTTCTTTACCAAGCGTTGGTACCTACTAGTTTTGAAAACGTTTATATTTGTATTCGACTCTCACTCCAAGCATAGGTCGACACTCTCTGCCTTTCTTATTTTTAAATTCTTTTTCCATTCTTATAATAGAATATCTAACTGAAATTTTATGGTTTTTTACTTCCTTGTACGAAGTAAGGGAAGTATTGTAATCGCGAAAATTTTCGGTTATCAGATTTCAACGGAAATAGGTGTTTTGGCCCTCCCTGAATCCATTTTGACTAATTTCGTCATGCCGTCTGTACGTACGTATCTCGCATAACTCAAAAACGGTAAGCCGTAGAAAATTGAAACTTTATATTTAGGACTGCTATAACATCTAGTTGTGCACCTCCCTTTTTGGTCATTATACAACTACCGGAAGTGGTACTTTACTTGAAGCCTATAATAGATTTTCATGAAAAACTATATTCAAATATAATTTAAAACTTTCCAAATTTGGTATATAAGACTACTATATCAATGGAAATAACATAATAGATTTTGGTTAAAATAGACTAACCGGAAGTGGCACATTACATGAAGCTGCTAACAGTTTTCCTTGAAAAAAATGGTATTATTTTAATTTTAGAAATGAATGCTGGAAATAAAAGTTTTAGAGAATTAAATTCTGCGTCTAGCACATTAAGAATTTTTAAATTAGCTTTTTGCATAAACGAGATATCTAACTTTAAATATTATATATTTTTTGATTTAAAAAAAATTAAGTTTACTATGGATTAGAACAAAAAATAAAAGATTTAATGTCAAATATGTGCAATTAAAAAAATATCTATAGTTTAATACGTGTACAAGGAAGTCATGTGGTGTCCACATCAGATATTTTCAAATACAAGTGCAAATTCGCTCGTCTCCTTTCTTTTCGTTTTAGATTTGTTGTCAGAGGAGTATTACGGCATCAGTAATTTGAGATGTTTTGAGCATTTGAAATGTACATAGAAGAAAGATTAATTAAAAACGTATATAGGCGGAAAACCTATAAAATAGATGTGATTGTTGCGTAATGAATGATTCCGATATGATTGAAGCAAGGATGGTGTGTCAGGATGAGAATGATTGACGAGGATTGATTATCTGATTATTCTAATGAGTAAATGTTTTGTGAATATCGAAATGAAGTAGCGTCCAGTAGAATGGTATCAAAAAACAATTAGTCGAAATTTTAACACTGGGAGTAAATGAAACAACTTATATATTTTAACGTTCCAACAATGTGTCACACTTGTTAAAAATATTATAATTTGTAGATTATCTTAAGATGGCAATATTTTTGTCGAAACGTTAGAGTATAGAAGTTGTTTCATTTACTCCCGATGTTCAAATGTCGACGAATTGTTCTGTGAATACTTCTAAGGTTAGTAAACACATTTAAATTATACAAAAACAACTTGAAGTCATCAGTTGTTAAACAAAACAATATAGCAGCGAAGTAGATTCACTGAACGACACGGTTTCGTCAACAAAAATATTGTTCGTGCCCAGACCTCGTCGTGGTTGGTACCAACAAGTAGAAACATAACCTGAAATTATTTGACATTACCACATAACTTGTAATTTAGTTTATAATTTAATTATATCATATGTAACAAAATTTTCGGAGTATCTACATAATCAATTAGATTTTTGTTTAAATATTACAGAAAATTCCTGAATAAAAGTAAAGATCCGTTTCCGTCCGTACGACGCAATCAGAAAGTTCCTCTTTAGGACGTAATGGAACATAAGCAAACTTGAAATACCAAATTATCGTAAATTTCCATTACCTATCTACTTATCAATTAATCACGAGAAGTGATTGGGTTATTAATTTTGTACACATAATTTCCGTAATGTTATGAGTTCGTACACGGTTGGTGTTCACACTTCCAACCACGGAAGTTGTGAAAGAATCCTTGTCGGAACATTATAAATTAATTTATGTAAATGATTACAAAAATAATTTGTTGATAACGATCAGTTTACACTACAATAACTACATAATTATGTATTACTAAAACAATTACTGCAAATGTAGAGATAAATATGTTGGGAATGTTGTAATAGAATATTATTGTTTTAATGCTGATAAAAAAGAATTACAAAAAGTAGCTGAATGAGTGAAACTCATACAATTTTGTTTATTGTTGGTTGAATTCGTTGTGAATTTGTTTATTTAATATTTATAAATGTGTGTAATTTGGAAAATGTGTTTGCATAATTATAAATATACAGCATAATAAATATTTAGTATTTTATTTCAATTAAATTATATGTACGATATCTATACGAAATTATTATTTATTTTCATTTTAAATTTTGTTTGATGATTTAGTAAAATATTAGATATCATAAAACATGAAACAAATTAAAATTAATAGCAAATTTTACTGTCGGTTCTCGTTGAAACATTTTAATAAACATTAATAAGATAAACATTTAGTTAGTTTCAAAATTCATTTATTTTGTTAACTATACGTATTTCAGTCGACTACACCATCATTAGAAAAATATAAACGAATTTTGAAACTCACCAAGTGTTTTATTTTATTAATTTTTTTACTTAATAGTTTTGTTAACATTTAAAAAAAATACATAACAATTAATAAAATGAAATATATTTTAAATGGTTGAGGGTCGAGGATTTTTTAAACACAACCATTTAGAAAGTTAAATTATTAGAATGACATTGGATTGGAATTAATGTTCCAGAGCCATTAAACTGAAGTCAAAAGGTTCCATATTTAAATTCAAAATTATCTGAACAATAAATTTCATAACATTAACAGATCTTATATAAATTTTTAACTTATTTCTGAAAATTTAATTTCTGATAGGATAGTGAAGAAAATTATATGTATACCTTTTGAATAAAGTGTAAGGTATTTTATAAACTTCGCCATCGGCTCGGGATATGAAACATGTTCAGTAAGACATGTTTCAATTTCTTCTTTTGATATACAAATAACTAGAAACGTTTGACAATGAAAAATACATATAATATGTCAAATAGTTAATGAAAATAATTTAAATAAAAATAAAAGAAATATGCCATCACGCCATTTACCCATCACTGAATGTGGCGCTCGGAGGTAGCAGATCTCGGTTGGTGATGGTGGTAATGATGGAGCCTCAGATGTAACTTAATTGTCATCTGTGTGAATCGAACTCGGAGTCTTGAATCTTCTGTAAATGAAGATAATTTATATAAATTTGGTGTTTAATGATTTTCCAAGTAAAAAGTATTCTATACTATACATAAGCAAACAAAAATAAAATTATAATAAATATTCGATTTTAAAATCGTTTCCTTAACCTTCTAGAGCCAACAATACACGTCAAATCAGCGGCATGATTAATAATTTATAAATGTAAATCACTCAATTCAAATTTCCACGTTTAACCAAAATACCAAGAAATAAGTCAACGAGCAGTGAGTGCACGTAATAAAATTCAATGATAAATTTATATTCGTTCTCATGTTTAGCTTCTTTTATAAATACGTCGTTCTGTCGTTCATCGTAAACGATGGTGCTACGAATCAAACTAGAATTGATTCGCCAGCGTTTCTGTGCTGGAGCCACCAGTGGCGCAGCTAAGAGTATTTTTTAGATGCACAGATCCGCATTTTATGTAAAGATTTTTTTCTGTTGAAGAATTTATCATTTACATAGTTTTCTTTGGTAAACCTTCAGGAGAGCTACTTCACCTTCGATTTCGCAGAAAATTTGTGAAAAGTTTCCTCTCAGCGCGCAGAATATAGGAAAAATACTAACAATTCGCGGTCGAAATTGTTTGACTTTAAAATCGAAAAAAAAACATCAATAACCATGCGTAACCTAGTACAGAACGCATTTTTATGGGAAAAAGAAATAAACGTAAAGTAAAAGTGATAAATTGTGTAAAAAAACACTCCACACACACACACACACACACACACACCTACACGCAAACACGCACACGCACACGCACGCACGCACACATCCATCCATCCGCACGCACATAAACACACGCAAACATACACTACATTGAATATGTATAAAAACAAACAAACTCCGATTTTTTACATTAAAAATGCGTTCTGTATTAGGTTAGGCATGGTTATTGGTGTTTTTTTTTTCGATTTAAAGGTCAAATAATTTCGACCGCCAATTGTTAGTATTTTTCCTATATTCTGCTCGCTGAGAGGAAACTTTTCACAAATTTTCAGCGAAATCGAAGGTGAAGTACCTCTCCTGCAGGTTTACCTTTTCTTTTTCTGCTGTAGATTTTATCATTTACATAGTTTTTGATTTTATTCACCGCTTTGTCAGTTGCAAAATTACAACTTTTCATTTAGAGATTATTTATAATAAATATTTGTTATTTCTTACTGTAACTTGATAAACATAGGCATAACAGGATGAAACATCTCTTTTACGCATTGAATCGGTTGAAGTAAACTATGAATTTTTAAAATATATTTTTGGGTCTATGTGTATTTGTATCTTTAGATAGTTAATATACGAATCTCATTCCATATTTTTTCATACAACCTAAAAATATGGCTATGAAAAAAACATGAAAAATCTTCTGTACAATACACCGTTTGGTAAATCGGGGTTATATTTTGTACTTTATAATATCGAAGAGAATGAGGTAGACGGCTCAGTGGTGTCGAGTCGGCCTGTAGATCTTGAGAACTCTGGTTCAATCCCCACAGTCGACAAATAATTTTCACCAAATTAAATCTACCCCTGTGGCTTTCCCTCCACTTAATATCTTTGGAGGGCGTGATTTTACGGCTGGTAGCCACAATTCTCGCAAAGAAATAAATTACTTACCGAGATCTGCTACGGCAGAGTGCCACACTCAGTAATGGGTAAAAGGCGTGATGATATATTTATTTATTCAATCTAAACATGATGGTTTAAATTTCTTCATTTAGCATTAAAATAGTGGCATATAAATCATTGTGTACTCACTTCAAAAATATTCGTTCTTGAAAAATATTTCTCGTAAATGAATACACTGTAACAGAGTATTTGTACTTAGGAACAATGTTCCAAATTATTTTTTCTTAAATTAAGAGACTAATGTCAAAAGTATCTGGAACATTTTAATATCTGTATGTATGTTAAACCACGGTTTAGTAATTTCTGACGTACGAGAAATTGGTGAAAATTGTTTGTCGGCTGTGGGGATCGAACCAGGGTTCTCTGTGGATCTTGAGAACCCTGGTTCGATCTCCACAGCCGACAAACAATTTTCACCAATTTAAAAAATCTTCCCCTGTGGCTCCTCCTCCACTAATATCTTTGGAGGCCGTGATTTGACGGCTGGTAACCGCACTTCACGCGAAAAAATATATCACTTACCTAATTCATAATTATAAATATTTTTTCTATTTTGCAATAAATAAAAAAAGTCAATTTTCAAATATATCGCTATTGACGGCTAAACAATACCTAAATCTGTTCTTGACTTTGAATTTACGTAAAAAATCAGGAAAGCCTTCAACTATAGGATAAGTAAATAGTTTCATGTCGAGTGATAGGGAGGCTTGAAACAGCTTACGAATCCTGTACGACGCTGTACTGACGTGTTACGTATAACATTTTACCTGAAACTTATAAACAAATAATAAATATTTCAGTCAGTATTTTATGTTGCTAAGTAACTAGAAACACATTTCTTTCATTACCTGCCTACGCAAGCAATATGTTATTTTCATGACTAGGCATGAAAAGCAAAGCTTTCCTGAGTCTTAAAGGTCAGGTAAATGTTTATTTTCCTGTCAGTTTCAGGTAAATAAAATTAACAATTAAAAATCAATTAATAAACTTTTACATGTCAAACTCAAATAATAGGAATTGTATGATTAGTTTTCCATGGCATTTTGTAATTAGCTTTAAATTGCAGTATTTCATTCTAAACATTTTTGTTATTTATACGTTTGTTCTATTAATAGGGATAAAAAATCTATTATTATATTTCCTATGATCCATAAAAAAGTAGACATTCATGCAAGTGATACAAGGACATTTCAGATTGAAATCGTATTAATAAACCATTTAGATTAAAACAAAATGACGGCTACGAAATAAAATATTTCTTTTCTCCATTTATCCAAATTCTCCCAACAAATTATGTTATTCTTAATATAAACTAGAAGAGATTTTACACTGCCATTACTAACTATTGTAACTAGCTTATTCTCTTTAACTGATTTATAAGAAACAGAATTTGTTAGAAACAATCGTACACAATATATTTGATTAGATTGCATCTTTAAGATATGTTATGTTATTCAGTTTTTGAACCACGCGTGAGCCTTTTGATGCACTTCTCATATGCAGTGAAATTATTAAGATCTGGCATTTATTTATGCTGTAGTTTAAGGATAGTTCAAAAAGGATACTGCGTAAACAGTCGGTTGTGATAATTGTTGTGTAAGAATATTTAAGAGGGTCTAGAAAATTAATTTAAGATATATATCTTAGACAGTGGTCTCTGTATTGATGTCTATGTTTATAACATTACCTGTAACATTGTAGAATGGTTTCACAATATTTCTTTGATTAACAACAAAGACAAAATTAATTGTCATACAACACTTGGCGAAACAAGGTTTAATAAAAAATATAAAATAAACACTTGGCTATGTTTCACAAAATTCAGCCTCCAAGTCACCTTATGAGGGCATCGTCAGAGGCTGGCCAGTACAGTTAGTAACCATAGCATAACATAGCCAAGTGTTTATTTTATATTTTTTATTAAACCTTGTTTCACCAAGTGTTGGATGACAATTAATTTTGTCTTTGTTGTTATTTAAATTGCTATTGGGTAGCTTTCCTTTTTTTCGGTAGATGGAATGGCCTATTCCACAGAACTTCTCATGTCATCTTACCTGTTTGTTAGAGATCTTATTCTCTGCTGGCACAGTTCTTCGTCACCAGCTTCTTCACGTGAAGTTTGTTCTAGGTGAAGAAGTGAGTTATACCATACTGATGAGCTCTAATAAGAGCGAAACGTGTCTATGGTTACTAACTGTGCTGGCCAGCCTCTGACGATGCCCTCATAAGGTAACTTGGAGGCTGAATTTTGTGGAACATAGCCAAGTGTTTATTTTACATTTTTTATTTCTTTGATTACCACAAATATATAAATTTTTAAACATTTGTATGAAATAGTTTTCTACGCCAATGAGTGTTAGCATCTATGTTTGAAATACGTGCGAAAAATATGGATTCGTGTAGCGTTCGACTTGGAAGATAGTGCCGAGTTGAAGTACGACACGCTAACACGCTACAAACAATTTGACGTTTCCACTGAAGTAGTTCGTCGGAAGAAATTCCGAATTTATCATTTATTATTGAAGATATTTGGTTATAAAACGGAACAAGTTTAGTGTTGTTTTATGTTGTATATAAAATTGAAGAATACAATGTCACTAAAACAATAGAAAAAAAATGTAAGTCGTTTTCTGTGTTGAAGGTTTGTCTTGCTGCAGAATCGTATTGGAATTGTTTTTATTCGCTACAATTGACAAAGCGAAAATATATATTTTTATTTTCATTTCTAAAATATATTTCAATTTGTTTGAGAATATTGTAACAAAGTGAAATAATTCAGAATTAGTTTTTGTTATAAGTAGGATTATTCACTATCAACTCAGCTTAGAAAGATACAGACAAATTAAATATTATCTTAAGTATCTTTTTTGTAAAGTTGACTTGACAGAGATTTGGTTGTCAAATTTATTAGTTTGTAATAATTTCAATATTCTTCGATCATTATTTATCAAGTTTATGACTTGTATGAATTGTCGCGCTTGTTAGCTATTATGTGATGACATATCTGGATAAATTATTAGCTGTGCGTTGGTCTGAGATAGCTTTTGATCCTTGTATTTCATCCCTTAGAAGCGTCTGGTGTTTTTTATGTAAATTCATGCATGGGAACAGTTATCTCTAACCAAGTCAACGATTCCACCCTCCTACCCCTTGTCAGCATGTCCTATTGAAAACAACAACAAATAGTTAGTGGTGGTTTAGCTTTTGGATTGACAAGATGTAGTCTTGCCACCTTCGGTCAAGTTGTTAATTTTATAAAATTTAACATTACATGTATTTTCTATAATTCAGTAGAAACGATTTTATTGAAAGAGCGGATAATAAGTTAGCAGTTTCGTATTAGAATATAACAATGCAAAAAATAAACGAAATACATTGTTGTTTTCATAAGATTTATAATAATTCAAGGACAAATACATTTTAATAATTCTTATATGGATTTCAGGTTTTAGCGAAAAATAAAATAGGAATCAGAAAAAATAAATTTGATTCTACATTAGCAGTCATTGACAGAATAATATAAAAAATGGTAGGAATGAATAAATGAAATTCAGCACAGAGGTTGTTTATTATTAGTTATATAAATAATTAAAATTTGATGCCGCCGAGGACAGTCGTTCAAGGAATATATAAACTTATTTATTTCATATTGTGTTGTATTTTCTTGTATTTCCAGTAGTGATTTGAGTCAGTAGTGTAATAATTAGAGATGGGCGAATATCAAATTTCTCGAATTCGAATATCGAATTCGAATATTAATCAGATCTCGAATATTCGAGGTACTCGAATACTCCTAAAATTATTAATAATTATTTAATTATGTCCTTTTCATTATTTGAATGAAATTGTTAAGATAAAATAAAATTAAAACAAAAAGTACAAATAAAAAAGAAAAGAAAAAGACGAAAACTTCTTTAATTTGAAACGTATGGGCTGATGTTGGCGAAAAACAAATTTGAAATATGGTACGGTACGTCTTCATGGATTTGAAACAAAATATCTTTGTTATTAATAACTTCAAAGTATTGTAATAGCTTTAAGTTTCGAGGTATTCGAATGTTCGCTATACTGACGTTAATATTCGAAAATCTCGAATAATGTCAATATTCGCGGCATTCGACTATTCGCGGATGATATTCGCCCATCTCTAGTAATAATTATTTTTTCTACGATTGCTATGAAAATTTGGGTTTTCAAATCCACAAATTGACGCGTTTCCACTGAGTTATCTACTCCATTCTATCTACATTCTTTGTACACAGTTGTTGCAATTCAAAACTTTTTGACTTCTAAATCAAATATTCTGCTTTCTTGATCACATTCACATTCAAATCTTCAAGAAATCACAAATCTTTTAACAATACACCACCCATGTTATACATAAAAATCAACAACAGTGCTCACCATTACCATCGCAGCCTGCTTGACATTGATGAATCACTTGTAACATTGTCAACTTGTCATCACTGAAGCAGGAGTTTCCTCTTCCTCTGCTTGCCACCGAGCCGACCCGCCCTCTCGGAACTTAATTCAAGCAGCGCCGCAATATTTCACCCTCGACACTAGCGACACCAGCAGCGGCGACGGCGGCGGATCTCAACGCTAGATGCTTGTCGAATATTTGATCATCTGTTACATCAGTGTGCGTCTTGCGACGACCCGACGTTTATAGATTGTTGGAAAATGACGGCGTACATTAAGTGTGAGATGCGACTTGAGCTGTTGTTTACTTTGTATCCTAGCAACGATGGGATTTTTTTAGTGACGGCGACGTAGTTGGAGAGAACTTGAAATAAGGGATGAATTTTATTTTGTTTTGCTTCTCTGCACAAAAGTAACTTAATCTCAATTACTCTAGAAGAGGCTCACAGTTTATAGTTGAAATTTAAACCACTCAAATATAGATACAGTCGATTTTTTAAAATCTGCGAGATTTGAATACGGGAAAATGAATTATTGTTAGTAAACGCAGACTGTACCTACTAAGCTACGATTACGAATTAATATTGATATGTTCATAGATATGTATGTGTTATTGTTTATTAAATTATATGAAAATCGAATCCCGAAAAACTGAAAATACAAATGAAAAATTGATTTTGAGTCTTCTTTTATTTATTAATTTGCAAATACGTACATATGACAGTATTCATATATCTTTATTTACTAGAGATTATTTAATTTTAAAAACACAAATTAAAAAAATTATTGAACATGGTTCTAGAAAATCTAGTATTAACCATGCTTTTTATTGACAACTATCTTTTTGCTATAAATGTAATAAATTAGTAGGCGTTTTTATTGAAATATTTTAATTAAATTGAATTAAATATATTAAAAAAAAACCTATTAATTTATAATACTTTTAACAAATCACACAGTGAAAGTTGTTTCTATGACGTGATTATTACAATCTTAATTAAAAGACAATTCTTTAAAACGTATTTTAATAAATTTCCACAATTTGTGTGGACAGGTCTAATATTGCTCAATGTAATTTGGTATCATAATAATTGTTTCCTGGAAAACATAATTTTCATAAAACTATTTTCCTATGTTCAACGCCTATGTTTCTGTTTATTTGGAAAACACAGTATATTTATGTTACATTGTTGAACGGGCACATAATCCCAATTACAGTCACCGAGCCGCAGTGTGGTACCTATATTAATTTTTTTTTTTGATTGAGTTAGATTCGAACTTGGAATCTTCGGATTTGAATGTTGTAACGCTATCAAACTCTCGTACTGTCAAAATGTTATAAATTCCATCTAAATTTATTAGTAGTTTAGGTTTTTAAAAATAGTTTAATGACTACTAAATTAGTAATTTAACATTTTTTATTTTGTAATTTATTAAATATCATAATAATTTAATTTTTTAAATACCAATATGGGCTTAAAATCTCTTAAATCTACTGCACTGCGTTGTCAGCGGAATCTTAGTTAGGCCATTGATTCTCGTATATTATGAAATTAAAGAATAAATATATCATTACGCCTTTTACCCATTGCTGGATGTGGCAGTCTGCTGTAGCAGATCTCGTAAGTGATACATTTACGTGCGTGAAGTGCGGTTACCAACCGTCAAATCGCGGCCCCCAAAGATGTTAGTGGAGGAGGGGCCACAGAAGTAGATTTAATTTGGTGGTAATTGTTTGTCGGCTGTGGAGATCGAACCAAGGTTCTCAAAATCCACAGGCCGACTCGATACCACTGAGGCACCTGCCCCAATTAATTTTCACTACATAAAAATTAATCTCGTGGCTATCTTACTATCAATATGTTTAGGGTTGTGATTTAACGGCTGGTAACCATATTTTAAGCTCATTAATATATCACTTACCGAGATTTGTTACAACAGAATTCCACATCCAGTAATCGGTAAAAGGAATAATAACACATTTATTAATTTTATTTATAAATAATTCTGTACCATGTACCATAATTATTGACAATGCAATACAAAAAGTGTTAAAACGACGAAGGTTTAATATATAGCAAAATTTAACTAATTAAATTTTACTATTCTATTGATTTATGTTACCGCATACTATTATAAGATAAATATTTATTTAAGCTGAAATATAATATTTGAAATACACATACCATGAACAAGCATATAAATCTGTATACAAATGGAATACTTGATAATTAATTAAATGAGTATAATTTTAAAGAGCTTACCTCAATCCTCATACGCTGACTTTAAACCAACAGTCAAACAATCATCAAATTAAACATCTATTATATAGCAATATCATTTACAAATGACCGGGCAGAGTTTAGCAAATCCTTCGCAGGCGCTTGGCGACACAATTTCATCGGGATTAAAGCGAAACTGGGATTATACAACAGCATAGCAGCAGCGCCAACGCCCGAGTCAGCACCGCAGCTCAACGGCGGTCTCTGACGTTTGTCAGCGATGCTACATTACCACTTTCCATCACGGGCTGATCACAAAGTCAACGTAGTATTATAAGTAACAGGAGAACAGGAAGACGAAGGCAATGCAAAGAGAAATTAAATTGTAGTGAGATTCGTTTTAGTTGAAACTAGCGGTCAGGTCGATCTTTACGGACCCTGAATAGGATACATTTCCGTAAGACCATAATTGACAATCGTTTTATTTTCAATTTTACACGCGAGCCCTTCAAAGGATCTTTTATATGATGTCAAAAACAATAACATTTCATTAACCTGGTATAATTTCTTAAAGTTCTATTCCACATTTGTTTTTAAGAACTTTTTTCTGTTGATATTTAAGATTTTTGAAGAAGTTTTGATAAGGAAAAGGCATCATACAGAAAATAAATAGTGATGCACGATGTGCCGGAAGTACTCTCGCATTTCGTCACGTAACAAAACTTCGAGAAAAGATCGATATAAAGATTGCGAATGCGTAAATCTCGCATGAGATCCCGTGAGGGTCTCGCATTTGTACATACCTATACAAAATTTTATCTTAATTTTGTTTATATCAATTTTATGTAATTAAATATTTTGAATTTTTGCCATATTATATCTCTGATTTTGTATATTACTGAAGCTATATGTCAAAAACTAAACATTCTATGAAACTACGCTCAACGCCATTGAACAACACTTTTTTAACAATATCTCAAAAACTAGAAGACATATGGACTTAAGGTTTTTACTATTTGATTCAGCGGGTCAAAATACAAATGTATGCAAATTTTTGTTATAATATTTGAACGAGAAAATAATTTAGAGCAAACAGTCTGAAATTGATTTAAAATCGGAGAAAAACCCTTAGAATTTTTATTTGGCTTATAAATTAATCTGGATACAAGGAATTCAATACCATTAAGGGCATCTTTATAAATTTATCTTGTTTGGTTTTTTAAATATTAACTCATTTTTACTTCCTTGTACGAAGTAAAGGAAGTATTGTAATCGCGAAAATTTTCGGTTCTCAAATTTCAACGGAAATAGGTGTTTTGGCCCTCCCTGAATCCATTTTGACTAATTTCGTCATGCCGTCTGTACGTACGTATGTACGTACGTACGTATGAACGTACGTACGTACGTACGTACGTACGTATCTCGCATAACTCAAAAACGGTAAGCCGTAGAAAATTGAAACTTTATATTTAGGACTGTTATAACATCTAGTTGTGCACCTCCCTTTTTGGTCATTATACAACTACCGGAAGTGGTACTTTACTTGAAGCCTATAATAGATTTTCATGAAAAACTATATTCAAATATAATTTAAAACTTTCCAAATTTGGTATATAAGACTACTATATCAATGGAAATAACATAATAGATTTTGGTTAAAATATACTAACCGGAAGTGACACATTACATGAAGCTGCTAACAGTTTTCCTTGAAAAAAATGGTATTATTTTAATTTTAGAAAGGAATGCTGCAAATAAAAGTTTTAGAGAATTAAATTCTGCGTCTAGCACACTAAGAATTTTTAAATTAGCTTTTTGCATAAACGAGATATCTAAATTTAAATATTATATATTTTTTGATTTTATTTAAAATTAAGTTTGCTATGGATTAGAACAAAAAATAAAAGATTTAATGTCAAATATGTGCAATTAAAAAAATATCTATAGTTTAATACGTGTACAAGGAAGTCATGTGGTGTCCACATCAGATATTTAATTTGCCTTTTTCCGAAATGTTCAAAATGCACAAAAAAAATTAATCGTACCCTTAAGTAATTTAAAAGAAAAATTCATATCAGAGCAAAAGTGTAATCAATATTGTGATCAAAAAGTCAGACGAGATTGATATTTTTATTTCATCTCGTTACGCCTTGCGTGTTTCGTAGAAGAAAAGCATCCTATATTAAAATTCATAGTTCCTTACTTTCCTGGCCAAAAATTTCTTACAAAAAATCTAAACCTGGCCACACTCTTAGTTTATTTTACACAAAAAGGTGACATAAAAAGGTTAATAAAATTGACAAACAACCCAATTATATCGACTAGTATCATTTTTGTTTTATATTATTTTTTGAACGCCATACTTATTATACTTGGCGTCCCATTTTAAATTTCATGATCAAATATCTCAAGAAATATATATTTTTAAATACTATCTTAAAAGATGTTGTGGAAATATTAAAAGCTAGTACGAATGAGGAACACCAATTAAAGGTGATTAACTTTTTAGCTGTTATATATTTTAAAATTATATTTGAAGAAAATACTCAAATAAAAGTTGTGGAATATTTAGTTTTGTTTATATTCTATTTCAGGCGTTTATCTCTCATGCAAATTTAGTACGATATGCCAGCACAAAATACATTTGGTCAACTACTGGTTAATTACTATTTATCGGTTGTTCATACTAACTTAGTTTATTTTACACAAAAAGGTGACATAAAAAGGTTAATAAAATTGACAAACAACCCAATTATATCGACTAGTATCATTTTTGTTTTATATTATTTTTTTAACGCCATACTTATATACTGGGCGTCCCATTTTAAATTTCATGATCAAATATCTCAAGAAATATTTTTTTTAGATACTATCTTAAAAGATGTTGTGGAACATATTAAGAGCTAGTACGAATAAGGAACACCAATTAAAGGTGATTAACTTTTTAGCTGTTATATATTTTAAAATTATATTTGAAGAAAATACTCAAATAAAAGTAGTGGAATATTTAGTTTTGTTTATATTCTATTTCAGGCGTTTATCTCTCATGCAAATTTAGTAAGATATGCCAGCACAAATTACATTTGGTCAACTACTGGTTAATTAATATTTATCGGTTGTTCATACTAACGATTTATATTACTAATAGTACATAATAGCAAGTAAATTTGCATAATAACAAGAAATAAAATCAGATTGTCCAATATAGATTATTGTTTGCCATTGCAATTGCTATATTATATCATTTAGAAAGAGAATAGATAAATTAAAGAGATACGGAAACGAAACATAATTTTATTCCGATATTTTGAGGTTCATACATCATCATCTTAAAGAATTAAACTTTACATGTAAATTTTAAGTATATAAAATAGGATTATATGGAATATGGATATACCACTCAAGTTGATAAAGAGTGAAATACTATTTATGAATCGAGCTTTTGGGTAAATTACTTTATAGAAAATCAGTTCAACTGAAGTGAATAAACCAATGTAAGTAGTAGAATACGCACAGTGCTTTGCAAACAGGACGGCCATGGCGGTTAGCAGGGTCGCCAACTGTCTCTTATGCGCAGAACCGCGGAGCAGGGTGCCACCTGAATCCGAAATGTCAACGGTAAATCCGGACAATTTGTACAGAATACAAAGCACACGCGTCCGTCCAAGTATTCCAGGGCCGCACTAAATCAATTTCATTTGAAAACCGACGAACATACACGAAGCAATTTGCAACAGGGAATTTGATTACGCAGTGTGAACTGCGAACGATGTTGTGTAGCGTAAAATATTTTAATACGTGCTCGGCAAAACTAAATTGTAGGATAGGTTCGGTTGTGTCTTTCATGGACGCTGACTGTCTAAATGTACTCAAACTTGGAACATGAATACTTCAGGCTCGAAAGCGGTTCTAGCCAGCCTCTGTAGTCTCCACCTACCTCCTCTAATTTAACTACCATGTAAAACTAAATTAAAAGCTGTAAACTTGTTTCAGTCATTTGTATTATAAATTCGTTTCTCTTACTTTATTCACAATTGTATATTGCGTAACTACTAGGAAAAATGATATATTCCCAGACGATGCTACAATTGGGGACTGTGAGCAAATTATGATTTTTTATATACAGGATGTGTCTATACCTCTGTACGAAACAAATAAATAAATAAATAAATATATCATCACGCCTTTTACCCATTACTGGGTGTGGCACTCTGCCTAAGCAGATCTCGGTAAGTGATATATTTTTGTCGCGTGAAGTGCGGTTACCAGCCGTCAAATCACGGCCCTCAAAGATATTAGTGGAGAGGGAGCCACAGGGGTAGATTTTTAAATTGGTGAAAATTGTTTGTCGGCTGTGGGGATCGAACCAGGGTTCTCAAGATCCACAGGCCGACTCGATACCACTGAGCCATCTATATATCTGTACGAAACGAATATACAATTTAATATACCTACTGATTATAGAACAATTTTTTTTTAATTTCACAAAATTAGGGTAACATTTTTAGTGTCACTGGTTTAATCATCATCAGTGGCGCTACAGCCCAAATCGGGCCTGGGCCTACCGGACACACCGAGCCGCAGTTTTTACACTGCCGTACTGCCGGTTTTCGTAGTTAAATGCTACATTATTTAAGGCGTATAAGTGACTAGTTTATAGCGCCCGAGTGTGATAAATACATGTAGCTGTATTTTATATTTTACGACAAATCACACATTGTCGACAGGCGGATTCGAACTGACGAACCTTGGCTCGGGTGACGTCACAGTATGTTAAGAGATGTGCCTTAACACGCTCGGCCACCGCGCCTGTTTTGTCACTGGTTTAATAGTCCATTTAATTATTTATAATTATGTTACTAATGAAATAAAGGTATAAAAATCATTTAATAATTAGTAATGCCTTATTTCTAGTTTTTTTTTAAGTAAATGTACTATTAAACCAGTGACACTAAGAATGTTCGCTAGTTATGAAATACCCTAATTTTAGCGAATCTCAATAAAAAATATTTTTGTTCTATAATCAGTATATCAAATTATACCTATATGTCATTAAGGGCTTCGTACAGAGGTATAGAAACATCCTGTATAATTGGTGCATCTGACAATTAAATATTAATAACTTTATAAATTACTGGGTATGGCACTCTGTCGTAACAGATCTCGGTAAGTGGTATTTTTTTGAAATTCACAAAAATTAGGGTATTTCATTCCTAGCGAACATTTTTAGTGTCACTGGTTTAATAGTACATTTAATTATTTATAATTCTGGTACTAATGAAATAAAAGTATAAACACTGCCTACAAATAATCAATTATTAATTAGTTATTATGTAGGGACCTGGTGTAATGCCTTATTTTTATTTTTATTTGAGTACCTAGTCTGATTTCGTATACGGTATTGAAACGGTAAGTTGTTGTGGGAGAAATTTGAGAAAAATGTATAGCAACAGTGAATTAGTGGATATGTTGGTAGTGTATGGAGAATCGGCGCTAAATTCCGAATTAAACCAGTGACACTAAAATTGTTTGCTATGAATGAAATAGGTACCCTAAATATAGCAAATTTCAAAATAACCTTTTTTGTCGTTATTTTGAACATAAATAAATTGTGTTCGATTGTCGAATGCATAAATATCGGTTCAATGAGAAATTAACATTTTAACTGCATTTCGAATATATATTAATCTTTTCCCGATAGGTGCTTAAACAAGCAAGAAACTTTATTCTTAAGAATTTTGACTTAAATATCAATATTGATGAATCTTAATGTTTAAAAGTCAATGTATAAAAAGGAGACAAAAACAGTACAGGTTCAATGGTTATATTTCGGATTTAAATAATCAACAAACCACGTATTCTTTTCTATAAATAGGTACAATTCAATTCTCACAATTAATATTATTAATTTATTTAATTACTCCACAATTAATCACCCATAGTGGTCCAGTGGTCAGTGCACCGGCTGCTTGACTATTGCAGAGCACTTAATAGATCGCGGATTAGAATCCTGCGTAAAGTGTGCGTATGTAAATACATAACATCATTTTATGTCGCATTAAATGTGATAGCACGAACTCTTAAAATATTCATTGAACATTATTTATACATTATTTAACGATAAATTAAATATACTCGTAATTTCAACGAGAGTGCTTGGCTTGAATAATTTAGTTGTTAAATAACGACAACGTTTCGGCCATTATCAAGTCATAAATCTTAAAATATTGGGTTTACAATAATGCAGAAATAATTCAAACTAGTTTGAATTTAAGAAATTCCAAAAATTATATAAATCGAAATTAGATTTAATATCCGTTAATCATTTCCATCCTGGTATACCACTTTTTTAATTCCTTATACACAAATTCATTTATTTCTCCCACTTGAAGTTTTTTGTTCATGCACAAAATAAAAATCAGTAATATCTATCCATTTATGATAAAACTATCTCAACTGGTACATTTCCGCTCTTCTAATATTCTCAATTTTACACTCATCATTAGAGAGCGAATAAATAAGCACGTTTTTTGCAGAAAGTACTTAAAAAATCAATATTTTGCCAAAAAGTATTAAATTGAACATGAACAACAACAACAAAAAATGGGATAAACCAAGCACAAATAATAAAATTATTGTAAAATTAAACATTTTCTTTTAAAAATATTTTGATACAGTTAAAAACAGTAAGCAAAAATTAAACTAATACCAAAAAAAAACTTCTAAATATTTCCAAAATAATAAAAATAAACTTGTCCCGCGTGTTGGCCGCGCGGGTTGAGGGCTTGAATCACAACCATAAGGTCGTGGGTTCGAGTCCCTCCCGTGGCGGCCATACCAAGGACATATCGGCATATGACCTGAGTAGTTGGTCCGATATATAAATTTTAAAAAAAATAGTTAATTGAGTGTATTGACAATTAATAATTATTCCAATGTCCGGTTGTATAAGGCGATATTAACTATGTATATTGTTATCATGTTAAAAGTTACTAATAGCCAAGATGGCTCACACAACATTTTACACATTTTCTGATTGTCAGCAAAATTATTTGAATATAGTTCTGATACAAACGTTAAACTTACGAGTTGTTTTATTTTTTCATAACAGTCTGTATATAGCAACAAATTGTAACTTTTATTTTACGTATATCTCAACATACACATTATATCAATAAATTTGAACATATTAAATATAGTTTTTCTTTGGTATTTACACTTTTGTTTTAAAATTAATAGGGATGAATTTATCACCAAAAGAAAATTTAACCATTGTGTATTTTTTTTGTATAACAAATATCCGGTTTATATCATGCATCTCTAAGAGTTCATATTTTCTATGCAAAGCGGCTCTAGTGTCGTAGAACAAAGAGTCATAAGAAGCTTTATTTATATAACTGATTTTATCCTTTTTCTAGATAACATAAATAATAAAAGACAAAATTTTTAGTTTAGAAAAGCTCTAGAAATAATGTACTATTATACTATTAATAAATATACAACAGGGTTCCTTATGCCACTAATTTAAACAATTATACAACTGGATTTTTCTTAATTCTCAAATTAAAAATAAGCATAAATTAAAAACAAAATAAACATAAGAAGTACAAAATTTAGTAAAATTTGTATTTGCTGTAAATATTGGGTATACGCTAAAAAGCTTAGAATCCGCTCTCCACTCATCAATATATCAAACACCAAGGTATTCCGGTCACGAACTCGTCTTATATACTCCCACATACCCTGCAAATATCTCATCTTTACAAGCTTTCTCATCCACACCCAACATTCATTAAAATAGGTATCAACACATCTTTAAACATTCAATCAAGTATTTTGAGATACAATCACGTTTTGTACAAAAATAACCAAAATTTACACATTTTATAATTTTTTCATAAGGGTTAGGTGGTAGTGCAACCCTCAGCCGGATCTCATCTTTGTCTATTCCGATCAATAAACCCTAATAAAGAAATGTCCTGTAGTTTTATTGTTTCAAGATCAATTTCTACCTGTTACAATTTTTAAAATGTCCAGCACTGAAACAATAGAGACGATTTAAATTTTTATACAATTTTTTCCTTGGCGTAAACGTTTGCATATTATGTTAATCCACACTGCTTCAAATAAAAGCTTCAACTAATTAAATTATTCTATATTATATCGTCTGAATCATTCCCAACAATATATTTTTTCCTTTCGATATTTCCTACAAAACATTCCAAACAAAGCATAAACTAATCTCCCGAGGTCCGTTGACGTGACAGGCGGTTAATATCCATCCGTAGTTAATATCGGGGTAGGCTTGTGTGTTGTTATACTAGCGCCAGGGGATGGCAGTGGTGTGTTTACGGTACGGTGGTGAACTATTTGATTAGAGCGTCCGGCGTGATGTGTCACGGACGCGGGTACTTGCTCTCGTCTCAAGTGAGTGTTTGTGAGGAGATGACAGGAAAGGATGGATATCTGCTGTGTGGGAATATGGGATAGTTGGGATAAACTAGGACTAGCAGGTGTAGTCAAATATGAATATGTTATGATGTGTGTTTTTAAAGGTTTATAAACCGGAAAGAATGTTGTAAAAGTACAGGATGGATTATTAAAAAAAAATGTATTATTACGCCTTTTTACCCATTATTAGGGGTGGCACTTTGCCATAGCAGATTTAGATAAATTATATATTTCTTTGCGTGAAGTGCGGTCCTCAGTCCTCAAATCACGGTCCTCAAAATTTTAATGGAGGGGGAGTCACAAGAGTAGTTTTTAATATGGTGAAAATTGTTTGTTAGTTGTGTGAATCAAATCCGAGTTCTCAAATACCACTGAGCCACTTACCCTATACTTGACTTGAATAAATAATTGTATTTAAATATGATGACGTTTCAACCCGTTAGGGGGTAATTTTCAGGTCAATAATAGTAAATACTTGTAACATTAAACAAGATCTAGATGTACAGACTTGTAGGTCTTAATTGATTACTTGGTATGTGGAAAAAATTATACAAGTATACAATTTTTCAAACATCAAGTAATCGATTAAGACATACATATATGTCTGTCCATCTAGAAGTTGTTTTATGTTAGATGTATTTACTATTATTGCCCTGAAGATGATTCTATAAAGGATCGAAACGTTGTCAAATTTAAATAAAATTATTTATTTAAGTCAAGTATTCCATCTTTTACTTTTATACAGGATATTTCTGTACTTATGGATCAAACTTTAAGAGTATATATAACACGTTGTACTGATAATGGAACAAAAATAAGTTTTAAAACACTGGAAAAACTAATGTTGGTTTACTTAAAGTAAACGTGTTGAGTGCCACTGATTTCATTACTGTGAAAGAAACAGAATAATTGAACATCTAACAAAATTAATTAAATTTGTTCATTACACAATATCAGCGTTGGATTAGATAGTTTTGAGCATTGTGAATATTTCAATAAAATAACACAAATAGCTATGAAACCAGTGGCACTCAACAAGTTTCCTTTAAGTAAACCACCCTTCATTTTTGTTTCGTTATCAGTACAACGTGTTATATATACCTTTAAAGTTTGATCCATATGTACAGAAACACCCTGTATTATGATATAATTGCAGTTGGATGAAAATGTCACTGTAAGGGTCATAACATTCTTGAGAATAAGTATACAGTGACCACGTTAACACTGCAGCCCTAAACCTTATATTTCATCGAAATCAAAATAGTAACACAGTGTAAACAGTTCTAGTATGAAGTGGCCTATCTTTGGGTCAGGCCAAATTTTCACTTACCCTGACCTATATTACTACGGGTTCAAGTGTATATTTTAAATATGATGTAACCAGGCCTGACTCAAATATTTGTAGGTTATATCTACCGTAAAACAAAACAATGTTATGTTGTTCAGGTTGTTTGTGCAAAATAAAATGAATTTTTAATTAATAACCCAAATGTAAAACAAAGTTTTACGTATTGTTGAATGCTCATATTGTCCATGTTTGCAAATTTATAAATATCAATTTTACATAACCTTTGAATAATAAACAAAATCGAACGATAGAAATTTTATTTACACAAATCTGAATAATATTTTCACCCATATTTATTTGCGCGGTGTAAATTTGTACATTTTTTCACTTACTTACTCCTAATAAAAATCAGGTATAATATAGGTATAGTATCCAGGAACAAGTATAATGTGAAATGTGAATATACAAATTTAATAATAATTGATCGCTTAGTTTTGATTTTATAGCCTCTGAAAGCTTGTATACGACACTTGATCCTAATTCATAAAATTATGTTTGACATTAGAGTACGGCAAAGTAACGCCCTATTATAACCACTCAACTAGAATGTTAGTTATCACCTCCCATTATAGATTATAAATTACTGTTAATAAACATGTATTATTATTTTTATTGCATTGTGTTGTAGTATTACTACTATTACTATTACTTTTATATAAATTTAAAAATAGAATAAGCCGGATAGACTATCTTTTAAAAAAGTTAAATACATTTCGGGCTTTAGTAAAAAAGGAGATATTTTAAATATTTAAAATTTTTAATTTATTTGGTTTCGGCCATTTTCAAGCAAAAGTAATAGCATCATTCAATAGTTACATCTTATCATTATAAAATGATTAATTTGTATGTCTTTTTTTATTAAATTTTTATAAACATAACCATGTAACTATTTAATAATGTTATTAATATTGCTTGAAAATGAACGAAATATAGGACCGTAATGTCATTAAATAATTTGAAAATTTTACATCTTTACAGTATCTCTTTTTTACTAAAGCCTGAAATCTATTTAACATTTAAAGACATATATATATATTACTTTTATATTCGAATATACAAATACTTAAAAATCTCAAATTTCATATTTTTTTAAATTCTGAAACTGGTAACATTTAAATATAAGAAAAAATATATTACAAAATAATTAATAATTTAATGGGTAAAAGGCGTGATGATATATTTATTTATTTTTATAAAAAATAATTAAATTATAACCAATAATTGACAGATGGCAGATGCTACTAGCATATCTTTCTTTTTGTTTAAATACGACATTGCCACTATTTTCATACGAGTATTACTCCGTATATTATACACTAAACTATGTGTATCGGTAAACAGTACTTCTGGATATGAAACAGGTACAAATCGATCTAAAAGTTTAAACTCGCAATGACAAAAACTTAATTTTTTTACAACTGTCAATACGTAAAGTACTTGATTGTCTCAACAATTACATTACCATGACAACGCGAATTTTACACCTTAGAGCGTAAAATATATCTATATTTTTGTCTTGCTCTTGCACAGTTTGATAAATACTACAGCTTCCCGCTCAATGCATTTCTATTCTCCGACTGATTTGAATAACATTACACCAAAAAACAAACACTACATAACCTACACGTGTTTCTGACAGGTCCTACACTGCAAACAAATCCAACTCTCAAATGCAAGGCCCGCTTCATAAATAGCCTCTCGGTTCCGAGTCCGTTCGTTTGTTCTCTTTTTACACGGAACTTCTGCAGCGTTTCCCGTCATCGTCACCGCATTTCGCATTTAACACAAGCTGCTTGTTGGACATCTCTCGAGGACTCTAACGTTTGAGTTGAGATCGTTATCATACGTAGGATTATGTGATATTGTCTGTCGTCCTGTTTTATTCATTTATATTGCATGTGTTGTGTGTGCACTCAACCATTTCGGAATTATTATTCGTGTTTGTGCAATGTTTGCGGAAAGTTCTGGGAATGTATTTGCATTTTGATCTGTCATCAAATGGGATTATGGAAGGTATACGTGGTATGTCATATAAATAATACTTTTTAAATTTTGTATTGTTGTGTAGTCAAGTAAAAGTAAGACTCTTTGCAGAATATAAGCTTACTTCCTCGCCTTCTTCGTATTTATATTCTTTAATATAAAAGCACCTCTTAAAGCTTATAAATTCATATTTAATTTCATTTTTATTGTATATGTGTATTTATGTATATAAATAGGTGTCTTACAAAAATTATCCATAGCTGAATTACATGAAAAATAAGTTTTTTCGTTACCATTACTTCCTTGATTACTTTACAAGAAAAAGTGTCAAATAAAAATTGCATACAATAGAATTTTGCATGTAAGTGGGTCTCGATAATTCATCTTAATTTTTTAGTTACTGTTGAAATTAAGTTTAAATATTTATGCTTCAATTAAATATTATACATTTATTTGAATTTGTTCCAATTTCATAACTAATTATGTAAAATTAATGTTAGTGGTAACGAAATAAGTAAAATGTGAATTCATTTAGTTGCAGAATTTAATTCACATCAACTTTTATTTCAATTCTTTTCATGTAAAGTAATCAAAGAAGCAAAGATAGTCAGAAACTCGTTTTCTAAAACTGTTTAATAATAATAAATTTTAATATACAACTTATAAAAAAAATAGGATTAATTTAAATTTAAGCAATTCACTGTTGCAATGTAATGATTTTCTGATTTCAGAAAAAAAAAATTCTCTTGAATATTATTTTCTGTTTATTGCTATGATACGAAGTATATAAACAATATCATAACGACCGAGGCATCATGAGCGGGAATTATGATTCATAATTTCCGCACGGGCATAATTAATAACGCCCTATCCGTTCATATTTTGTTTTAATTTAATTGTTTTGTACATAAGCAGTGTTCACAAATAACTATTTTGTTGTTGTTTGCCTCGGCACGTTTCATCACACCAGCTTTTTCTCTCGGTGGATTTAGTACATTTTTTTTCGTGCAAAATTTTCCGTTACATTTGAAGCATTTAAGACAATTCCACACGTGCGATATTTTATATCAATATTTTTTTTATCGTATGATATGGAATAGTCGTATTATTAACTTAATTGCCGTTTCATTCATATGATATTTTATTGTACGATTATTTTACTGCACGGTCTCCGTATGAAACCAGAAATTGCATTCAATGTATTTAGGACCATTTCACATGTGGACTATTTTTCATCTTACGATAAAAAAAAATCATATAGTACGCTTAATTAATGTTACACAAGAGCGATATTTTATCACCCATTAATTTTGCTACGGTCCTTATTTTCCTTTTGATCACTTTTGACCAAGTTAAACTTCGGTGCGCGGCTATGCAAATAACTATTTAACATTTATAAATTTTAATTCAAAATATACATGTTTGGTGTGGTAATCAAGTGTGTGTCAAAAACTTTAGTATTTAATTAGCAACTTACTTTTATTTCCTAGCTACAGCCCAGCCTTAACATGAACCCTTTACCTTTACACAAGAAACCCAGTGACACAGACATCAAAAACACCGCCGCAATTAGAGGTGAAAGGAAACTCTGAATCACCTAACCTAACTTCACAAGACCGTCACACACTCGGGTAAATTCGGCACGAGGCGATCAGGTCCGAAGTGCACGTGACTCATACATGTAGAGGTATATAGGGCTAGGTTCCGGAACGCCTCCGGTAACCAAAGCAGGAATGAGCAACTAAGTGTGCTTTGAACTAACAACTCAGGGACGGAATGCACGAATTGATTTTCTGGATCAATTAATGCAATAAAGTGGATGTGCACTTGGTAATCTGATCTTGTATACAAGATAGATATGATGTACCTGGTTCAGAGATGGAAATTTTAATTAATATTTACAGTATAAATTACTTGTTATACACTAATAAAATGAGGAATTACCTGAAAACAATACAGTATAATTTCAGTATATGCTGTTAGATTGTTTGATACTTATGCCATTTTTGAAACAATGACAGAGCTACAATAATAGTTATTTACGTAAAAAGTCAGGAAAGTGTTCAATTACAGGAGATAGTTTTATGCCGAGCGATAGCAAGG